>CM036906.1:127741419-128964856 GCA_020800305.1 Porphyrio hochstetteri | reverse complement strand
TTGGTTTCAACACCATACCATAAATTCCCAATGTCCCATTAGGGGCATTCACTCCATTTTCTTTTAACCAAAATAAAGCAGTTATGACATTAAATCCCTTCATGCTTAAAATGAAAATAAACAAACACAAAATAGCCTTCACCTTTTTTTTTTTTTTTATCTCTCTGGCAAGTACTGCTAAGCCACATGGCTCTACGCATGAACTGTTGTCAACAGGCTGTTCCGGATGACATGCTGGACAAAGAGATCCATGAAGAGTAGCGGAGACATATTGAAGAATTCATCCTACTTCCCTTAATTACTGACATGCTGGATTTGATAGGTTTGCAAACCATTCTAACCTAATTTCTGAAAATGTATTAAGCAGAGACAAAAAGCCGCCTTTTTTTTTTTTAATCTTGTGAATTGTGGAACTGAAGTCATATCTTTCCCTTTAAGAGAGCCTTTTGTATCCACAAACCTCACAAAGAATAAGGCACCAAATTTAAAACAACAGCTGAAAATGTCTTGTCTGATTTACTGAAGTTGTCACTGAAATTCATCAGCATTCCTGGAAAGACTGTCTTATAATTTAAAAAGCCCTGTAGCAGCACTAACAAAACACCTCTTGAGTATCTCTTCTCAACAGAGCTATATGGTAGGCTACATAGGCTACACTGTTTTTACAGCAAGCCAGTCACGGTCAGCTGTTCCTCCATATTCCCAAAGCAATAACAGTCCACAGAAATCAAAAGGAAAACTGATAAGGGGACTCTAGCCAGAAAAAAACAAAACAAACAAACAAAAACCCCACAAAACAAAAAAAGAAACAACAACAACAAAAAAAGAAATTATAAAACACTTCTCCAACCCTTACTAAACTCTACCTAGAATTAAGACCAAATAAATAGTTCAAACCTACAAGAAGGCTTGAACAAACCCCCAAGCATGCCTACGCTGGGCTCCTCCAACAGCTCCCATCATGGTCCCCAGTCACCCATGCAGGGGAAGCCTGAAATGAGGCTCATACCCTTCTGGACACCCCCTTAGACAGTGGTTTGGGGGTGGGAAGTCCCAGCTGTGAGACACACACAATGCTGGGTATAAGCACAACCGCCTTGCCATAATCACTCCATAAGGAATTATAAAATTCTAGTGACAAAGGAATGCCCGGGACTCCTCTCATCGGCATATTTGAGATGCCTTTGAAACAGGCTGTGAATTTGTAGTACTTGGGGTCAGAAAAAAGTTCTAGAAGAATACATTTCCTAATTGCAGCCAATACAACTTCTACAAAAAGAAATATCAAAATAATATCCCATTACGTTGATACGCAGTGATACTATCTTTTGAATCTTTCAGAAAATTACCTTAAATACTCCCCGCTCTGCCCAAATTAATATAGGCACATGCAGAAAATGAACTGGCTGTCCAGGTGCACTGTGGAACAGGGCGAGATGGCACTTTGCACTACAAACACAGGTATTGTGTTTCCCCTCTGGAGAGACGATAATGTGATTCTTGGGCTTTCATGACAGTTTACGAGGACTGCTGAAGGACTGCAAGTCTGAGAGTAGGCATGAGGTAATTGTATTACATTAAACTAACAGGAGTAATAACACAACTTTCAGTAATTTTACAAAGATTTTGGTTTCACACCACAGTGTGTAAAGCAGAATAGCCAATACTGCAGCTCTAGTAGGATTTATAACTGCGTATTAATGAACATTACCCAAAAAAGTAGGGGTTCAAACCTGTACCCATTCAGCAACTACATTATCTTCCTAACAGAATCATGAATTTTCTTCTAGACAGTAAGAACTCAGATCTATCTTCAAACTTTAAAAATCCATTACCCTCCCCAGCGATAAATCGGTAATTGAAACAGTCGGGTTGGCGGACAAATAACACTCTGATGCTAGATAGCCTCCCAGCTCTCGAAAACATGGAAGCCCTTAAGCTTCAGTGCATTAACATACTCTCTGGAGAGCTGATATAGGAAATAACCAGGAAAAAAAAACAAACCACAACTGGTACTGGCTTCAATTGCACCTCAGCAGAACTCTTTCAAGCTCCACAGTATGGAAACTGCTTGCGCCTGCTGCTGCTGTGGCAGTCCCTCGGGGTTGGGGGCATGTTATTAGGTTTAATTTGCTCCTGTAAAAAAACCCCAACAGTGCAGCTGCTACTATAATTTAAACTTACAGCATCACACTTTCAGCTTGTTCATTTTAAAACTGTTTGTCTGGATTCAGAAAGAACAAGGAAAAGTGAAAATCACCTTTTTATTCTGCCTCTAGGTGAAATAGGGAAAAAAAAAAAGAGGGGAAGGGAACAGGCATTTGATGCATTCCTGTCACTTCCATTCCAGTAAATGTAAACCATTCTTAATATTGACATATTATGATATAATAGTTAAATACACATGCCTAAATAATTTCAGTGTCCAGCAATACCAAACAGGCAATATTTCAAACCTGTATTATTGTATTATAAACAACAGAATCACATAATTGTAGGGGTTGGAAGGGACCTCGAGAGATCATCAGGTCCAACCCCCCTGCCAAAGCAGCTCCCTAGCTCATATTGCACAGAGAGGCGTCCAGACGAGTCTTGAATATCTCCAGAGAAGGAGACTCCACCACCTCCCTGGGCAGCCTATTCCAGTGCTCTGTCACCCTCATTGTGTTAATTGCTGTGTTGTCTGCTTTAGTAAAAATTACTGTGAAGTCTCTGCATATTTACACTTGTTCGTATTTTTTAAGAAATAAAAGTAGGTTGCCTTGGTTGGGGAATTTAACAGCGTAAGATAGCTAGCAGATTTATCTTCGGCTACGTCTTTAAAGACAGGCTGCTTCTCTCAGCCTCTCCATGTAGCTCTTGTCCACATCTGTAAGACATGCTACAGTGCCCTCTTACGGATACTAAGCACCTAACAGGAGGAAGAGAGACAATCAAACCTTTTAGATCACACAGTTTCATCCAAGACCTAACAGCTTAGTTAAAAAAACCACAACAAGGGAAGATTTCATAAAAGCAGCCGACTGCTAACTGGCATCATTCATCACCCCTTAGGATGAATGATGGTTCAACTTTGCATCCACGGCCATTACTGAGCCCACAAAACTTTAGGTAAAGTTTGAATATTGTTCAGGGATAGTGACCCATGGCCAAATTTTCAGATATTTCAGTATAAAGTTCATCACCACGACTTTCTCAGGCTATTCTACCCTCTTCTAGGTTTGCCTTCAAACCAAGTCCCATCAATTCCACAGTCTCTCACTTCATACTCATAGGTAGTGTAACACAGCACAGGATATCCAGTCTGTGTTCTTTGCTGGGACACATTTCAGTAACTCTTCCAGCAGCAGGTTATATAACTACAATTACTTTGGAGAAATAAAACAACTCACTTTCTCAAAGTATTAAAAGGACTAACAAACCCAATAGGAAATTAGGTTGTATTTATCAAAACTTTGCAAACAGTTATAATGAACAAGCAACATATCCAATTGCATTAATACTATTTTATCCAGAGATTAATATTAAGTATAATTTTTTAGATCTGTGTTTGTGAAAATAAGCAATGACCTACAAATGATCAAAGACAGACAAAAGGCTAATGTCTTTAAATAAAATTTAAGATTAAATGAAAAGTCTGAAACACAACAAAGTTATACTTGCACAGAAGCCTGTAAATTTAACGCTGGTTTGGCCCCTTCCCTAGACTGCATATATCATACCCGTCACAAACAATCAGGATAGTGGCAGAGTGAGGTTCACCTTCTATAAACATTAAATAAACGTGTTAAATTCCAGTTTTGGCTATATTACAATAACAGTTTCTTTCAGAGTTTGGAACAGGAGTTTGGAAGTACTCCATGTCTACAGAAAACATTAAGTTGCAAAAAAGTTCAAAAGTACCAAATCATTTAACAAAAAAAAGGGAAAGCACTGATGTAATTATACGCTGAAAATCAAACATAAGGCTTTATGAACTAACTATTACAGATCTTGAGCAAAGTAAGAAACCCTCAATAGAAGTACAAACAATAAAGCACTTTGCTATAATTCATAATTATTCCTGTAATCTGTATTATTATAAAAACGTGAACAAGAGGGTGGCACCACAGGTATAAAAAACCCTAATCTTCTGTTCAATTACAAGTCAATTATTTGGATCATATTTTCAATGCAGAGTATTTAAAGCAACTCTCATTATATGCAGAATTGGAATTCTTTTTTAATTTTTTTTTTTAATTAAAAGTTTCTGACATGATAACAGAAATAGATCTAATTAATTATTGATTAAAGAGAGAACATCTGGGATTAGGCTGACTAAATTTAAGACGTTTGACTGGGTTGTGAAATATCAAGTGCCTACAATGATACAAGGTACTCTGATCACAACTTAAACTAACGCATGCAATTTCAGGTACAGTTATGCAGTACAAGAAGCTCTTGATGTTGTGCTTGCTTTGAAGATATATCCTGCAAGAAACAGGGAAACTGAACTATGACTTGCTAGTATAGAGTTCATAGTAAAAACTGTGTTGTATAACCATCTAAAATATTACTATACTAAGGAAAAGAATCTTAATGCTAGCGAAGAATTTATCGTCTCAAGCTTAAGGTGGGGAAAACGCAACTAATGCTCAAGCATGACTATTTTAAAAAAATATATTTCTATGTACTGAGTATGTTCTCAGCATTCAAATGCAAAACCCTACAGACAGCAGTTAAATATAAAATAAGTAAAAGGTAGTGAAGAAGTCAAAATGAAGACTTAAATTAATTCTATATTCAGGAGCTAAACCAGACTTATTAGCTGCAATTACAAGCTCTCTTTATTCCTTGCATGAAAATGAACCATTCTTGGAAACAGGCTCAGAAAATGTGTCAAAAGTTCATACAGGATAAATACATCTTTTTTATTTTAGTGAAAAGTACACAAAGGGTAACCAAGATTAGTAAAATATTTCCAATTAATTGAAAAAATATTGACAAATCTTTGCCATATACATGCTTCCAAGACAAAACACACTAGGCAATGATTTCCCATTTGTATATAAAAATAACAAATGTTAAGCTGAAATCATGTAAGGCACTGTAGGATAATGTCCACATACATAAAACCTCAGTACCTATCTGAGCTTTTGTTCATTTGATCTAAGGATCTTTAATTTGCTCTTCAAAAAACAATTCAAGGAAGTCCCAATAAATTGCAAGAGAAACCTTATCAGATTTGAAAAAGTGAAGATTATAGGGGAATAGCTAGAAAATTATGAAAGGAAAAGAGAGGGGACGCATTAGCCCAAGTAGGCATGAATTTAAGAATCTGCCACTTAAAGTACTTACTTAGAAGCAGCACTTAACAGAGATCAGATTTCTAGCACTGCAACTTGCATCAGATACTGGAGCTCAGCTGGTTCTCCGTAAGACACTAATTTCCAAGGAAAACATTTCCCATAAACAGACAGGAAACTGCATCAGACATCAAATGTCTTATAATGATACACGGGCTCATTCTGTGGGAACAGAGTGCTAATGTTATTACTCCGTCTTGCACCTGCATTTAATTAAATTTGAAGATGAAGCTAAAGAGAATGGTAACATTTATGTCAAACGCTGGTCAATTTGCACTTACAAAGCACTGAACTCCGCTGAGAAAGAGAAATGGACTTTTATTGTACCTCACGGAAAACCACATCCAGTAGATTCATCAGGAGACTGTGAACAGTTTGTACAACTGTCCACATTTAATACCTCTTCCTTTATTGTCTCCGTGATGTCACTTTAAAACTGGGTTTCACAGAGAAACATTGTCCCCCAAAATTAACTTCTTTGACACCTACTGGAAGAACTCAAGGTAAACGTTATGCTGTTGCATAAAGAATAACTTTGAAAACACTTTCAAGTGCGTGGAGCAAGTAATACTCTGGCAAAGCCTTTCAAGTGGTCCACGGAAAGAAAGTATCAAGTAACTTCTCCTAAGCCATGACCTAGCCTTCACATGTTCTTCACTTTGAAAATGTTCTGAAAGCAAACCAGGCAAGCCAGTTCAGCAGAGAGTTCCTCTTACCTTACAAAATCAGACGTCGGGATCAATTCTTTACCCTGCTCCCTTTTCTGCAATGTGTCTTACATGGACTGCTGTGTTAGATGAAGAAATACTCAAGAAATCTTTGTAGATAACTAGTTTAGATAACCAAAATGAGGAGGTTTTGACAGTTTCAGGGGCTGTTTGGTTTGGTTTTGTTTTTTTAAACTAACTGCTGCTTCTGGGAATTTTAACAGTCACAATTCTGTTAGTTACCTACAAAAAAAAGTAGTTCATAAACACATATTTCTGAGAAGGTGGATTCCAAATGTATTGATGGGAATATCACAGCACTGCAAAAACATAACAGTAGCCTACATTTCAGAAAAGCTTTTTCTTAAAACAACAACACAAGAATGTTAACAAGAGGTTATAGGCACATAGTAGGAACAACAAACTATAAACCGTGAATGAATCCTGCCAGCAGATTGAAGTATGACTACAGAGAAATCTCGTGTGTGTCTACGCATCTGTTTCCACAACACTTAGCGCAGCTGTCACACAAAAGTCACCGCAGTGAGCAAAATAAAACACTTCACCGACTGTGATATTTACTCTTACGTCATCCTTGAAATTTGGTGAGGCAAGTAATGGCATCGTACTCACAAAAAAAGCACTCCAGATGGAACCATGCAGGGCAAAAATGTGTGGGACTCCCATGAACTCACCCACTCGGAACTGCTGGTAGAGATCACTGGTGACATGAGAAGACAACAATCTCTGCCAGAGAAGGTTATTAGATTCCTTTGTAATCAGGAGTGATGCTGGCCAGAAGGTATCAGCATATGGGCCATCAAAGGTTGTCTTTCGAGGGGCTTAGCATTTTAGCTACAGCAAGCCAAAGCTAGCCAAGGCAACATTTTCAAGCTGTTATCTTTTACTCCAAAAATGCTTCTCCCCTTCTGCAATTAGAGTGCTTGCTGCAAGTACTGAGGCAAATTAATTCTGGTTTGTTTATTTATATTGATAAACAGCTATTGATTAGTTGATTAAATTCAAATAACACTTCAACAACCATTTTCCCCTTCATTAAAAAAAAAACCAAAAAACTACAAAACAACAAAACACACCACAACAATAAAACAAAACTGGACTTTATTCTCTCTTGTTTTGTCGTAGATTAGTTGGTTTTAGGTGGCATGAAAACAGATGGCTCTATCCTCAAAGCGACATAGTGCTAAATTTCAGACTATCAAGCTGCTTCTCAGCCTTTCAAATTATAGGACTAAAAAATAGAACTGTTAAGCACTTCACCTGTCAAAAAAAAGCTAGACTTGTATTTCATTTTAATGTAGTCTGGTTGGTACCTTAATATAATACATCTGTAAATCCCCAAGAAATTCAGATCAGGCTTGAAGAAGTGCTACAATTTAGCATCTAACGCAAACAATGCTGTAAAGTCACATTTAGAAAAGCAATCAACACTTGCCTCAGTGTTGGTGTTCACTAGCTGTAGCTGCAGCTATTGCTGTAAGAAGTGGCAACATCTGATAGCAGATTCAACAAGGTGTCTCCGCGAAAACCCAACAGATACTGTGGCAAAGATACAAGAACTTCTATGGGGAAAACAGGCAATAAGGCTTCAGGTCAAGCACTTGCAATCTTTTGTCTTTTGATTAGTATTAAAATAATTAAGTACTAAATCCAGAACCTTTATTACGAATGGCAATGGAAAAGCGGTGTGGGCAGTTTCCTCAGCCCAAGAAGTACAGAAGCCTATCAGAGCCATGGTTGCACCCTATAAGAATTGGCTGTAAAACACAGCATTGTCTTCCTCCCCAAATTCTCTCTGTAATACTGACATTTAAACTAGTTGCTTACCAGAATGTATGGCCCAGAGTATTAATTTTGGAAATCATTGACCTATGTTAGAAATGTCTTATTTGTTTGGGAGGTTTTTGGAGGAATTTGTACACCCAACATCAGTAAGACTGAATTAGAATTCATCGTACCCAGTGAGCACACTGAAAGTTGCGAAAGAAAAATCCAGCTGTCAAGATAACAGAGAAGCCTGTAACGGGAAATGATCCCAGCACTGCCATCTTCACATACATTGTCAAAGAGCACACACTCAGTGTTATATTCTGCTCTCAAAACAGAATCTCCATTAGAGGTATCATATACTTAAAAGAGAGTTTATCTCCAAATACGTTGTTGACCTCCAATCACAGTCCTTGCCTTCTTAACTGAACGATGTGTAGTCCTGCACTAACCACACACTTGTAAAGCCTATTTAAAAAGTGATCTTGCCACATTCCTTGCCTTTCCAGAGCAAGACTTTTCAAAACAATGAACTATTTATAAATTCTTAAATGCCAGAAGAAAAACACTATGAACATCAGATAATCGGCAAATAAATAGTCTGGCCAAGTCTCAAGACACAAAGGAAGGAGGATCCATTACCCTACTGGCAAATCAGCCAAACCTCCTTACAGAGCCAAAAAAAGATGGGATTCACTCTATTTCCTGTTACTAAATGCTTCACTCACCATCAGTTTGGTTTGGAACTCCAAGAACTATCTTACCTTGCATTATCATCACCAAATGCTGAAGGTTTTGAATTCAAATTTTGTAGTATTTCTTACTATGGTATAAATAGAAAATATATTAATTAAACAATCTAAAAATACAATCTAGTAAAAGAGAATATAAAGCATCTTGGTAACCAAGTGCTTTTACATCTAGTAGAGCGTGGGAATCCTGTTTCAGTCAAACAACAGGAACATCATTTGTGGTACCAATGTAGTAGCTGAAGAGATTTTAACTTCCAGATCCTTTCCCCTTCCTTGTGTCCTGTGTTCTGAAGACTACAATGAAACCTGCTTTTTCTCTTGTGGACTCCTACCTCAGGCTAAATGCTCACTTACAGCACTCCACCACAAACATCTGGAAAATCAGTAATTTCAAAGAAAATTACAAAAAGTCATCCTAGAACATAAAAAGGGAAAACAGATTTAATTGCTCCAAACACAGTCATAGAATCATAGAATCATAGGGGTTGGAAGGGTCCTCGAGAGATCATCAGGTCCAACCCCCCTGCCAAAGCAGGCTCCCTAATTCATATTGCACAGACAGGCATCCAGATGGCTCTTGAATATCTCCAGAGAGGGAGACTCCACCACCTCCCTGGGCAGCCTATTCCAGTGCTCTGTCACCCTTACTGTGAAAAAGTTCCTCTGCATGTTGGTGTGGAACAGTACATCAAGTAGCATCAAGTAGCATCACTACTTTCAGTGAACCGTTTTTAAAGAGGTCACTGACTTTTCCTGCATATCCTAAGCTTTAACAACATTAACTGAAGGTACTTCCTGTAGAACACAAAAGGAATTCACATCAGGCAAAATGTTTCCTTTTCTTTTCCACAGATGAACAATATCTAACCATTAAAAACTGTGTTTTAAATTTGCATAATCTGATACAAATTAGAAAGCTTTTCTACTGCCTAGATATAGGTATGACATATCAAGCAGTACTCATGGAGTAAACATACCATATGACCATTGAGGGAAGTAATTCAAATAAAGCAGTATTTTGAAATCTTTCAGTAAGTATAGGCCGAGTACAACTTTTACAGTAAATAGTTCCTTTGATTTACCAGAAGAACACACATATATATATAATTAAAGTAAAACAAAGGAGCTTTAGCAACACTCTAATTTCTGATAAGGTAGTGCCAGAAATGCCCCTAAAACCAACCACGTTGATTTTAAATTACTGACATGGAACCTATACTAAGTACTTTCTTTTGAAGTTCAAACACCTCACTGGACATTTGGAAAGCACTTCCTTAAAATTTTATGGTTCACATTTTCTGATAGAAAAATAATACCTAAAACAATCACAAAAGGAAATGGCACTGTAAAATTAGAAAACAAAGGAAGTAAATCAAAAAGCCTTTTGCTCAAACAGCTGTTACCAAATGCTGGTGGAAATACACACACGGAGGAATGATATTAATAGAAGCTGCAGATGGTTTTTAAATCCATCCATCCATTACAGTTAAATGGGCTATGCAAAAGTGACGATATGAACAAACAACAAGACGACACTGATAGTCACAGAAGCCTACGTGCTACATCAGAAGATCTTCAGAGAGCAAAGCTCCATATGGCTGATGGAAGCGAATGGAATTGCAGCTCACTGGCATGAGTCTGAATATGTGACCATAATTTCTTGGCTTCAGCATCTGATGAGTTTGACGGTATTTCAAAGGAGTAAAATAATTCACAGATTTGGCTGGTACTGAAAACTTCGTGTAACTTCCAGTTCCTAACCTTATCTTTTTATCTCTTATAAATTCAGCATTGTGAGAATGGTGTAGCTGCAAATTTCTATCCTTATTCTCTGTGGAGCTACTTGTTCTTTTCTTTTATTATGCTTAACACAAAGTGAATAGCAAAACATAACATTTATGCAGTAAATTATTCTGATGTCCTAATGGGATTAAAATTATTCATTTTCCCCAGCTAAATAACATAGTGAAGTTTGTTTTAGGGGATTTTATGTAGGGTTTTTTTTGTTACTGTTTTGATTTTGGGTTTCATTTGGTTGTTGTGTTTAGATTTGGGTGGGGTTCTTTACAAATGAGGAAGAAAACCCTCAAACTAAAATTTACAAAAAAATAAGTTTCAACAGGAATGCACTATTCCTGTTCTCACACACTATTCCTGTGCCAAGGCTTAAGGAAAGAAAGATAGCTGAATATTCCACTTGCAGTCCTAGAAATGTATCAATATAGGCGTAGTTCTCTTCAGAACTTGATGTCAGCAGGTCTGCTGAGAAGGCAAAGTTTACTATATATTACAAACCAAAGAATCAGAAACTATTATCCTTATTAAAGGACAAAAATCATTGAACAAAAATAAGTTTTGGGATCCTGCTATTAAAAAGATGAAATTAAATATGTTTTCGATTCTGGTCAGGGAGTTGTGGATAAAAAGAGAGATATACCATAGGTTTTGATGGAGATACAAAGACTGGTAAGTGAATTACCTGTCAAATTTGGACTGTAAATGTCAGAAGAAAGTAAAATCCATGAGAACTGAAACACGAATCAGACAACCGTCATTCTAGTTCTGGTTGCCAGAAACTCATTAAGAGATTTCAGTCAAGTCAAGAAACATCCATTGCTCATATTCCACACCTGCATTTGGGCTGATTGAGAGGTGTTATTTAGCTACTGCATTTCTCCGTTGTTATTAAAAGTAGGTGAAAATGCCTGCTGGACTATCAGATAATTTGCCAGATGAGAAGCTGATGTAAACAAATGCATGCAGCAGCATAATGAGTACCTGCAGTTCCTACTGCTACAGTGTTTTCTCATGAAAGGGTGAAGCAACAGTTCATAAGCAAACAAATTAAAATGTACAAAAGTTTGTAAATGATTTCAGTGTAATCATCAGTGTATTAGAAATGTCAAGACAGCCATAAATTCCCAGTAATTAACCATCAAGACCAGCCTCATTTAAATGCAGTTATTAAATGTTGGGAAAATTAATTAAGCTCAAATGCCAAATATTAAAACTTACATCTCTAAGTCACAAACAGAAACTTTTGTTTCAATCTATAAGCTTTTCGGTAACAGAGAGAGGATTCAGTTTTTGAGGTTTCAAATCCTTAAGAGCATGGCTTTATCTCACATCCTTGAATTTACTTTGCAAAAATTAAAAAAAAAAAAAAAAAAAACCAAAAGGGTAGGCTGCACCATCTCTGGTCCTAAGAAATTTTTTAAAAGTTCAGTAAGTCAAGGAGGACAATCCTCTGGGCTCTGGTCCACGTGACCATCATCATTAAATGTGTCATCAGTCAGCATAAACCTCCGTGACTTACAAGATAAATGCTATTTCAAACAAGTTTCTTTCACAGACAATTTCTCTTTATTGTTATAGTCAACTCTGCTAAGAAATGTTCCTGCTATGAAACACACATATTCAACATGGCAACGTGCAGCAACCTACAGCAAACAAGAGCCTGACATGACCAAACAAATCATTGTTTTTTAAAAGATGTCATTTATGAAAGAATAAATTTCGATTTAGAAAACTCTCACTTCAAACTTACCCAATTTTTAAATTATTTTTTTCAGGTTTCCTCTTTATTTCACCGTTAAGTCTTTGGGGTTTTTTCTACTTTTAGCTTGGCATCTGCAGTATAAGGATAGGTGGTTGCACACAGGCCAATATAATGGCTTCTTGCTTAAATAATCTTGTGAGTACAGTGATCTTAAATAATGTTTTCCTGGTTACAGAGACATTGTGCATTCTCTTATAAGTGTTTCCTTAACTTGGTAAGACAGCAGTTAGACAAACCATGATGTATAAATTTCCTGAGTCACAAACACGCTTAGAATTGTTTATCCAGAGCTTTGATCCCTTAAGGAGGAAAAACAAATACATAAATAAAAAGCAAGTTTCAGGCTCATCACTATTCTCTTCCTAGCACCAGAGGGGTTTAAGTAAATTTGCTCAGGCAATCACTTCCTAAGTGGCAAATAACAGTTAATTAGATCATATTATGATCTGTTCTTCAGATTATGCATATCAGTAAATTAAGAAGTCAAACCTCAAACTGGTAAAACTCAGCAAAGCCCATTTCTCTTGCCATGATACTGCAAGAGGCCTAGACAGTAGTCTGAGTCCATCGCTTCCCCACAAGGCACACCTTGGCCTGAGCTCTTTAATCTAAACTGAAAGAGGTAAGATGCATCTCACAAGATTTTATCTGAATTTTATTCCTCATCTCCATCTATCCACAAATGTACTCATGATGAACAATGATCCAAGTCAGACTTTTCCAGCACCAGGAAAGAGGGTCTAACCACATTTGTCAAGTTTAGTAAGAATGACAGTTTAATTTGCCCTTTTATTTTTACGTATAGCTCCACGTGAGACCAAGACATGTAATTTAGAGAGAAATGCAAAAATCTATCTTCCACTGAAAATTCATCATCATTCTGTATGCTACCTAATAAGAATATATTCAAAGATAAAACCTCAAATTAAGCATATTTATAAGAAAATAATAAACATTGCTCCAAACCTTCACACTACTAATATTTAAATATATCCAATATTACAAGCAGGAAAAAAGAAATGCATCTTGGTATTATTACCAGAAGTTTATTCAGTTATCTCTGGTAAAGTAGCATGTTTATAAGACCAAAGCAGCAAAGCAAACCTGAATTAGCAAAGAACAGGCAAAAAATACAGTGTAGGAAAATGAAAGGATGTGTACTGTAGGGAAAGGCTCACAGAGTGAAGACAGAGAAGAAGAATAATGAAGAGAGTGGTGTCAGAGAGAAAAATAGGATGGGAAGAAAACAACAATAGAAGATTAAAAAATTACTGCTTTAAGGATTTATGTTCATTGGTAATACCACATATTTTTCTGGATACAATTTAAGATTGTTTTCAAATTCAGGTTATTTTACATAGGCTAGAAATGCTAAAAAACTAAACATCTCCTCATCAGGGTTTCTTTCAATCTCCTTCACTTATCTTCCCTAAGTACCCCCTTAACAAAACTGAAATACATTTTTTCATGCACAGGAGAGAAAATGCCAGAAGGTCAAAACGCAGTTTCACTGTAACTACTTAAAAGAACACCGTGTTTCTGTGTTCTCTTTCACACCATAATATTATCTTAATATTGAGTTTCTCCTATAAAATGGGCCAGTCATAGGACAATGCCAAGTCATGAGCATTTACATCTAAGAGTCTGGTCTACGGTTTATGTTAGGAACAGCAACAACAAAAAAAGTACTGAGGGCATTTAACAAAAATCCAGGATATGTTTCAAATCCTCACACCCCATTCTGCAGATATGTTCAGCTATGTCCTGTTATAAGACTGAAAATCTGATACGCTGGTGTTCTCTATAAAGCCAGAACAAATCTTTTATTGTGGATCCTTCCTGCCCTTCCCTCGCCCCCAAATAATTGCTTTCTTTAATGCTCTCTTCACCAAGAATAAATGGAGACTCAGCTCAAGCTGAAATAGAAGCCCAATATGACTGGGCTTGAATCTATTTTTTTTCCAGCTCATACAGGGTTCCTGTGGTAGAGCCCATTAGGAGTGCATGAAAGCAGATAGCTCAAAGCCCACGTAGTTATTCCTGGATTTAAATACAGATTGGAAATGAATGTCCTGCGGATAAATGCCTGTGAAAAACCCAGAGGAGAATAAGTGCTTGGGAGATTAAGAGATTTACTGTAACCTCTGTGAAAGCTGAACATTTAAAGGGCAGGAATTCTTCATTTTTCAATCAGCAAATTTAAAGGGGCAGTCTCTCACACATTATCTCAGCAACTAATTAAATTCCCTCTACATGTGCAGGCACAAATGCATGCACACACTTATTTTTATAAATCAACAAGATGTATATCACTTATAGAGCATGCAACTATCCTAGTCAGAATTTTTTTTTTTTTTAATAACACTTTGGCTATTTCATAGAATCAGAGAACTGTTTAGGTTGGAAAACACCTTTTAAGATCATTGAGTTCAACCATCCTCTGTGTTGCTCAAAATTTCTTACTTAACTGAAGGCAAATAGCTCCTACTTTCTAGAACAATACCTGCTCAGTGAAAGAAACTTCATATGCAACTTGATTTTGTAACTCTCCTCTTTTTCTGCTTGCTGTATCATTTTTACTACCCATTATTCACAGGAAATGTAAAGCTAAACACGCTAAAGGAACTGCTACGACAAACCTGCCAGATTTTACCTAATGTCTTCTTGCCCAACTCTTCCCTTTAAAGCTGAAAGATTGCAGGAGCACAGAAGTATTCATGTGGACAAACAGCAAACATCTGTTTCATGCCAAAGGCCAAATCTAACAGTCACATGTCTGAAGATCTTGCTCTCCAAATAAGCCCACGCTACATACAGACACCAGCATACACCAAGTCCACCCATTGCATGACTAAACTTGTTCATGCTTTGCTGTTTCTGAAATTAGGAAGATTTGGAAACTGTAATACATAATCAAACCTTTGAAGTGAAAACATGATTGCAGATTTTTGCACATTCACCTAAGTTGCCTGAGTGCTGTGTATCATAAAGGGTATCCAGATCTAGGAGACTCTCACCCTTCTCTATGACCAGAGTCACCAGTTTTCCCACCCTTTATCTGCACCTGTCCTGTGCTGTTCCCTTTCAAATCGTGGCTGCAGGCAATATTCTCATAAATATCTTTGATACTGTAAATCCCTAAGGATTCTACCAGTGGGATTCATGTAAAAAACAAACACAATCACATTCTTACATATCTGATCTCACCTCTCAAAGACATTTTTTTAAAAAAATCACAGCTCAAGCCCCTGAGCATTTACTCAGGACAAACCCTTCCTGGGTTTGGCAGTAGTGGCTCCTGATACCAATGAATTGCCAGATAAATAAAATATCCACCACAGCTTTCTTTCCTAATTATAAAAAGCCAAATGTTCGGATCTAATAGACCTGTGGGAATATTAGTTCTTACATGTCAACAACTGTTGAATAATAAAAACTTGTTTTTTTGATCTTCACCAAAAAAAAAAAAGAGCCAAAAAGAAGCTGTTTACAGAATTGCTTAGAAGTTTGCATCATGAAAATGTGGCCGCCAACATTTTCAGTATTAATAGGGGGAGTTAGGAATGAAGCTGAAAGGCAGCTTCTGAGGGAATTATTTCTTTGCACTTGAACTTGCAAATGATGTCTGTGTGGCAAGCATCACCAATAATGAAAACCAAAGAGAAAGAATGGCTGCATACTCTACGTATTTTTTATTCCTTCATAAATCTGTGTTTTGAGGACACTGAAATTGTCAATTCTGCTATTGGTTTATGGAAGAAGAGTTGGAACAGAAGGAGGTTAGTTATGTACTTTTGCTTGCAACACGTGCTGTGTGCAGGCAAAAAGGAAATTTTGTTACACTTCACTTCAGGGCAGCTGTTTAATATTTGGGTTTAAAACAGTGAAACGCTTTAGAGATGTGAATAAAAATCCTCAAAAGTTATAAAAGCACTTCACAGTTCAATTAGTGCTTTTGGAAGATTAAAAAAAAATTAATCACACACCAAGAACCTGCCTGATTTTTACTAATGCCACAGAAAGAGTCTCCTAAAAAAAGCCTTAATATTACCATACTGTGTACTCAGCACTATTGCTAAAATACAGGCACTTCTGTGGTAAAGATATCAAGCGCATAAGGAACTCTACATAATTGTTCAGAAAAGGAGGGGAAGAAAGCCAAGGCCATTTCCCATGAAGCATTAAAGTAACTCCTACAAAATTAAATTAATAATTATTTTCCTCAGTCCTTCCCCCCCAACCCGCCCTTTTCTCCAGAATACACCCTCCAGACTCCCAAACTGAATTTAGACTAGAAAATCCCCAACAAACCTTCGTTTTAATTTTTGATGTTACCAGTATTATGTGCTATTTATAGTATTACTCTAGAGTCTTCGCATTCCTTCTGCCTTACATAGCGATAAGGGTAACACAATCCCCATCCTAAGGCCCACCAACATAGCAGATATAATATTACCACATGGTATTAAATAATTCCACGGGTATCATGATCTAATTAAACTAGTGATAGAAGAACAACAACTGATGAAACTACAAAATGAAAAATATGTTATGGGTCTTTTTATACTCCAAGAGTTTTCTAGAAGAGTAAAGAGAGTTAGGTGTATTTTCTATTTCTTTGAGAAAAGTTCTGAGGCTCACCTAATCTCATATGCAAGGAAACTTGGATTCCTCAGACAAAATGTGTGATTCGTTGCTTAGAATTTTAGTGTTCAGATAACATGTTATCTAAAATGGCATAAAACCTTCTTGTGCTGAGCCAGGAAGAAAGGTGGGGTTTTTTTTGCATTGCATCTTCTTGCTAGTATTTATATGAAGCTAAAAATACAATACAGAAGTGGATTTTCTTGCACAGTTCAAATTGTTAAGAACTTTATTTTTGCTTTTCTGTTGTGCAGCATGGAAACATTATTTGTAAACTGGATTAAAAACAAAGCAGAAAATCAAAACATCATGTAGATTCAAAAAGTTGAGAAATACAACAGCTTAACTTTGAACTCTTTTCTCTTTTCCCTGCTCAAACTCAACCAGTTCTCAGACAAGAATTTAACTCAAGTCTTCCTCAGATAAAGACTATGAATTCTTTCCTTATAGCTCACTGAAGAAGAAGAATGAAGAAATGAGAAGGTGGTAGGGCTGGGTAGAGTACTGTTTCTTTGCATATGTCTTTCAGTTTGTCAGCTTGCAATGAAAGAACATTCTAACTTCTGCTCAGTAATTTACACCAACCTGCCGGCACCTGGCAGAAGGAGCCCACCATCTGAGAGGGAAATATATGCACCAGGCATTCAAGGGAATGTGAAATATAAAGTCTATGAAAATTTATGGTAATTTCCTTAATGACTTCAAGATGGTCAGGAAGCAAAAACTATTTTATGTTCTGTCAGGTTTTCAATTACTTTGACATAGAAGACAAACAGTTCCCTCCTCCATCCTGTAGTTTTCCCCACAGTTGTTCATTTACTCATTCTAATAATTTTCTACATTTGTATTTACCTCTGCAAGTTAATCCCATCCTATAAAAATTAATTTTCATGCCTGATTTTCCCACCAAGCCATGAAAAAGCACCAACCTAACCCCATCCGAATTCTTCTATTCCTTCATTAGTCAGTCTCCTGCCACAGCACTGATCCCCTTTTATCCTGTATAAAAGTTAAGTTTGTTCAGGGGTTCATGCCTTTGTTTGCAGGGGGTTGTAAAGGGCATTTTACTACCAAAGAGCAAGCTTCTCTATGGGAACAAAGGCCTTCTAATGTTTTCCATGAGATTAAACACTGTGAGTCTAACTTCACATATTGTTACAGAAAAATGGTCTAGTGGAAAGCTGCTGTTGGCCTGATTACTGACCTCAGTGAGGGTAATATCCTGCCTTTCCCGTAGGGCTTCTTTGGGTCACAGTGGGTGGGTTCTGACCTTCTGCAATGTCAAGAGCAAAGTAGCCTTAGGCACCTCCCTTGGTACACAAAATAAACAAATTGAGCACATTTCAAAATCCATGCTGTGCTTTGTGTACATATTCCTGTCTGCTTTAGTCTCAAGAAAGTTCTGAAACGCTTTAGTATCAAAGGAATATAAAGGATAAAACCACCATCCATCTTCCAAAACTGCACTATAAACTCACCACTCTGGCCATTTCATGATTGCACATGCTGCCCGAGCCACCACGTTTTAATGGCATCTCATCTGTAGCAGGTGAACTGGAGAGCATGGAAAGCTCTGTCAGAACAGATTAACCAGAAATCCTTTGGGGATCCAGAAACAGTAAGTCATGGTGACAACTCTCTCTCTGGGTAACTTTGGGGATCAGCTAGGCTTATCTATCACGCTTTCTATGATGACCCTTAATAAAATATCTGTGGTTATTTGGCAAAAGCAGAAAGTAATATTATGAAGATCCTTCTCCAAAGAAATTTAAAAAGAGAGTGGATATAGGAAGGGATATATGCTTTCACCAAAGTATACCAGGGATGTTTTAACAGCACTGAGCAGTAACTACACCACTTCATAATCCCAGTGAACAAAAACATTCTTGCGTAAATATACCATATTTTAGCAATCCTATCAGAAACTAACATACTCTTAAAGACCTGTCTAAAAGTAATAATGCTTATTCTTGTTGAGTATTGCTTTACATCAGTCATAATTTAATACAAGAGGCTTTCTTGAGTGTATTGAATAGAAAGATATGAATATTTGAGAAAGGAAAGAAAACCCCTTATATCATAAGGTATAAGCACAGTTTCTCTGGACTATAAAATTTACAGGATCAGTGAATAATACTGAATAAGAAGAAATTCAACTCATCTTCCCAGAGCCATTAAGGATTGGAAAGTTTAATTCCTACTGATGTTCACTTATAAACATCATCAGTATGACTTCTGATTTGACAAACACATACTGCTTGGAAAATCCTTTCAGAAAGAAATTATTGCAGTTCTTCAGCAAAACCACATCCACTACAGTTTTCAAAGATTAAGGAGTAACTAGCTGCTGAGTACTGACTCTGAGAAAATAGGGAGATGTGCACAAGTCGTGTTCCTTATAGAGCACAGACTTGGCTTCCAAACTAGCCCAAGAGCTAACATATTTCTGTGTAGACCATATAGGCCATGACTTTTGTGTGATTGCATATACAATAACTGGACTCAAAAAGCACATGTATTCAAATTTAACCTGACCCTCTATTACTCTATTAACATGGTCAATGACTTTTGTAACATGGACTGTGTGCAATACCAAGGGAATCACAAAAGCAACAAATTATTTCCCACATAACAGACGTACAGGTATATAACAGATTAAATTAACCCACAATTCAAACTTTCAGCCTGTAACAAAAGACATGTTTTAACTTATTTGAACATACATTCTACCTCCCAGAGATAAAATTAAGATAGTCAAGCTGTTGAAATAAACTCTTCTGGCTTTTAAAAAATAAAGTGCTGGTAAAATGAAAATATCTCCTTGCTGAATAGTGTGAGCAGTAAGCCTATTTAACGGTTTTTTCTTTAGCTGTAACTTTTTCTGTTTCCACAATATTTAATTTGGAGTGTTCATAAGACCAGTGAGGCTTGCCACTGTTCTTGAAATAATTTATTTCACCATAGTAAGTCTTTAAATGCCAACACTGCAATTCTGAATAATATGTATTTTTCAAAGCTTGGCAGTTCCAGGATCTCTTTCTTGGTTTTCTCAAGTATGTCATCTGTTTGTGGCAAGGGTCACCAACATCAAAAGCTAGTGATAAAATACAGTGAATTATTATGGCAATGGTTTTTTTCTTAAAACATTTCAAGATTCTAAAACATCAGGAATACTTTGATCCTGATGTGCGGTATTTTTGATACTAGATTACAATGACAATTCTAAATAGAGATTTATATGCTCCCCTCAACATAAAAAAAGTTTCTTTATAATTAACCATAATTTAATTTCATGATGAGATGATGACATCTCATCATGAAATTAAAACACCACATACACAAACCAAAAAGCCACAAAGAAATTCAATATAAATAACTGGATCATTTTTTAGATGAGCTGTTTGATCATGCCAGTGTTTAGATAGCAAGGTCTACTGTTGACATCTTCAATGGTTTACATTAAAAGTTAATATACTTTAAGAAAAATAGGTTTGAATGCCTATTAATATCGGCCTGCCATGAAGCCCAAGTCTGTCTTAATACATGACTGAACAACATGGTATTTGTTGGTACCTATTACATCCTGTAACATCTGTTCTTCCTTCTGTCACCATCAACAACAAAAGGAAGGTCTTAAAACAAGATCCATGTATACTAGTATCTTTGTTCCTAGCTTTCCTTTTTCAGAGGACAAGAATTTTATTTTTATAATCTTTAACTAGATAGTCTGTAATATGCATCAACAGAAGTTCAGACTATGCTACAGGCAATTTGATGAAAAAAATTTTAAAAGCTTCAACAGTTTGGTTTACATCTCAAAGCCTTTTTAAGAATACAGATTTTACTGTATTTGTTTTGCTTCTGTCAAATAACACCAGCAACTTGACATTCAGAGTGGGGTTCTCTTGGTGTATTTTCCTTTTTGAACACACAGCTATGAAAAAAAACTCCAAGCCTTTGGTTGTATAGATCTTGCTTCTGATGTAAATTAAGCAAGTAGCTCCCTGAATCATTAAAACTGACATTTTCCCAGTGTATTTTCTGCAGAACCTTAGAATAGTTAAGGTGGAAAGGGACTCTGGCATTCACTTTGCCCAGCTTCCTACTCAAAACAACTAAATTCAAGGTTAGATTAGGTTGAGTTCTTAAAATCTCCAGAGAATAATTTCAACAGCTTCTCTGGGCAATTTATTCCTGTGTTTACCCATTTTTATTGTGAAATTCTGAATGTTTTTTTTCCCCCCTGTATCTTTTCCCTGTATAATTGAAAATTTCCTTGCTGCAACTCATGACTATCCCCTCTTGCCCTTCGCTGTACACATCCATCTTCTTTTTACAGTCCATCAGGAAGAAGAGTGCAGCGTGATCTCCCGCTAGCCCTTCTCATCTTCACAGTAAACAAAACCAGCTTTGTCAACTTCTCACAATGAGTCATGTGCTTCAGCAGGTCCTCCAGACTCACTCCCTTTTGCTGATGGCTGTCTTCTGCTGGGGGCCCAGAAATGGACACAGTACTCCACATACGGCCTCAAGAGGGCAGAGTGGATAGTAATCACTTCCCTCAAATTATTACTCATTCTTTTGCAAATGCAGCCCAGTTTGCAGTCAGGCCTTCAACTCTACAAAAGCCCATCAATCTTGTTAAACTTTCTGTTTACAGGGACACCTGAATCCTTTTTCACAAGGCTACTCTCCAGCCATTCAGTCCCCAACATGTACTTGTGTATATTCCAGGTATAGGACTTTGTGTTTTGCATCTATTGCAATTCATGAGGTTCCTGCTGGGGTACTCCTGCAGCTTGTTGAGGTTCCTGTGAATGGTAGAGTTGCGCTCCATCGTACTCATGATTTTACCATGTTTAGTGTCATCTGCAGATTTGGTAAGCACACACTCCATCCTATCACCAGGGTCATTAACGAAGACATTGAATTGCACTCACCTCACTATCAATCCTTGGGGAATGTCATAACCAATCATCTGCCTGTTAGACTGTGAAAGGTTGATCATTGCCCTTTAAAACTGATAGTCTCACCAGTTTCTAATCTACTTCATACTCCGCTCATCTCCTATCCTGTTCTGTACAGGAGGGGAAACAGAGCAGGTTTGGTTGGTACCTGGCATCTAGCCAAGGTCAGCTCACCACAACATCAACTCATTCTCACAGCAGCAGTGTAAACTGTTAATTAGAATTGGTGCCTCTTTAACGACATAAACTGAACTGGCATAAACATGTGCTAACATTTAAGTTCCTCAACAGAGTAAGAAACTTGCCTCCTTCTCTTGAAATTAACAGGAGCTTGTAATTAATTTCATTGGAGCTGGTCTTAAAACAGATCTTGAGATATAATTCTCTCCCTACTGTGAAACATGTCAGAGGACAAAAGAGTTCAGCGACACTACTATCAGGAAGACAGTGTATTTTGAATCAGAGTAATAAAGAGGCCAAGAATAAGAAAAAGTCAGCATTACTGAAATATGTGTCACATTAGGTGATACCTGCTTTGCTTTTCTCTACCCAGATATAGTTCAAAAGTTCTGCTTAAAATCTGTGATATCCTAAAAGTTTAAAAATGCCACAAGAGGTACAAAATTATCCTTTTACAGAGAAATATAGACGTACATTTGAAGTTAGAAAAATAACTGAATATGGGAAAAGCTAGCTCTAGGAAATTAATACTGGGAAATGTTGATAAACTTAGTGTCTTGTCATGACTCATAGAAGATTTGTTGCCTACCAGATGCCAGTGCAGAAAAAAACCCATCATATTAAAAGAAGACAAGTTACTGAGAAGGTCTGGAAGGAAGCCATGGTCATCATAATCTATATTGGACCTAGTGATATAAGCAGAACTAAATGGAGATCCTGCAAAACAGGGTTCAACAGTTTATCTGCTGTACATGCAAGCAGAGATCAAATGCCAGAGCTCTCAGAAATGAGACTGGTGCCACACTCAGGGAGAAGCAAGGAACGGCAGACCAACATCTCTGCACAGTTCAGAAGCACAGATAGACATAGACTGCTCCCAGAGAAACTGAATCTTATACAGCTAATTTAGCACTGATCATTGGTATTCCTCCTGCATAAAACATTAAGGTAACACTTACCTAAAAGACCGTTAACTTTAAAACAGAGAAACAAGTTCAGGTAAATAGGGTGTCTGGCAGGTTCTAGACTGAAGACATACAGGAAGAAAAAGGAAAAAACAAAGAAAAAAATAAAAGAAAAAATTAAAATAACAGTGATGGAAAAGAGACTGTGTTGATGTTAAGTAGAGGTGTAATGAGAGCAGGATGTCAGCTTTCCTACTTTTTGCAAGAATATTTTAAGCACAGATTTGAGGACTAGAAGAGAAGTTATTTTTCAACACAGAAGAAAGTATTGTACATCTAGGAGCAACATAAAGTCCTGAAGATGCGAGGACATAAATGTCTAAAAAGGACAAGCAAACAGTGAGAGAACAATGTTTAGAACATACAGAGTAAGGACTGTAGAAGAGAATAAATGTAGCTAGCAGGCACAGGAGGAATTAAGATTTTCACCCTCTAACCTGCATATAACAGCAGGTTTTTTAGACTGTGGCAGACAGCTTTACAAACCTCAGCTCCCACCACCACAGCATAGCAATCAGAAACTCTCTCCAGGTTTGCTAGAAGGCAACAAAGCAAGGGCTGCCTTCCAAACTTGTATCAGCTCTCCAACACTGTTGCAGAATTTCCCATGGACAAACATTCATGTATGTCCTATGGATGGAGACAACTTGCTAAGCATCTTGCTTTGGAGACTGTACCCAAAAAGAAGGCACTCTATACAGCTGGAGATATTAAGACCTCTACAGTCTTATATTCAGGCAGAAAACTAGAAAAAAACCCAGCTTTCTATAACTATTTCAACCTGCAGTTAGGGGCTTGTTTAGACCTTTAGGCAGGGATTCTTGATGGTTAAGACATTTCATACACTTTAAACAGCTTGGTTCATAATAAACTGGCACAGCAGGTTTCATTCACTTGGCATCTAAGATGATAGAAAAGTATTTGCCAGTTGAGACAGAAAGCATACTTCAACAAAGGACATAAGCACATTCTTAAGTGCACTTGATGAACAGTAAAAACGTTTAAGCATATTTAGCCATAAATTTCTACTTATTCTCCAGTTCTGAAGAATTAATCATAATTAATAAACACAGTTTTCCAGGCTCCTTTGAAGGTTTTTGGTTTTCTTATTGTCATGCTATTCAGAGGACCTATTACCAGGTGCACTACATGAATAATTGTTTAACTACTACAAATTTCTCCTCCCTAAATTAAAAAGAATGTTTTGAGGACAGCTAAAACATATTACCCTTGTGACTGCATGGCATTACTGAAGCTATTCAAGGTGCACTCATTAAAATTTCTCCCCAGCATCCCTATAATCTGTTACAACACTAGGGTTTTCCTATGATTGGTATGTATTAAAATTTAGTAATGTTCCTTTGTATTTATTTGTAATAGAATCACAGAATCATCAAGGTTGGAAAACACCTTTAAGATCATCAAATCCAACTATCAGTGCTACACCACCATAACCTCTAAACCATCTCCTGAAATGTCACATCTACCCGTTTTAACAGTTCCGTGGATGGCAACTCCACCACCTCCTCGGGCAGCCTGTTCCAATGCTTCACCACTATTTCAGTTAAGAATTTTTTTCCTAATAACCAATCTGAATCTCCCCTGGTGCAACTTGAACCCATTCCCTCTTGTCTCATCACTAGTTATTAGGGAGAAGAGGCCAACACTCACCTCACTACAACCTCCTTCAGATAACGGTAGAGAGCAATAAGGTCACCCTGACCCTGCTGGTCGCACTGTTCCTGATACAGTCCAGTATGCCATTGGCCTTCTTGGCCATACTGCTGCTGGCTCATATTCAGCTGGGTGTCAGTCAACACCCCTATGCTGTGCAGCTGTTCTTCTATGCCGCTGGTTTGACTTACAGCACATGGGGATGGCCTGCTCCTACACCTTCAGGACCTCCTTCTTGAACAGTGTCCAGTTCTCCTGGACTCGTCTACCCTTCAGAATGAATTCCCAAGGGATTCCAGCACTCAGGCTACTAAACAAGTTAAAGTTTTCCCTTTGGAAATCTAGGGTGGCAGTTTTTCTGACCCCTCCCCTCCTAGTATCCTTAAGAATAGTGAACTCTATCATTTCATGGTCACTGTGCCCAAGATGGCCTCCAACCGTCACATCTACCAGCCCTTCCCTGTTCACAAAGAGCAAGTCTAGCAGGGCACCTTCCCTGGTTGGTTCACTCACCAGCTGTGTCAGGAAGTTATCTTCAACACATTCCAGGAATCTCTATGTCTGTTCCCTGTCTGCTGTGTTGTAATTCCAGCAGATATCAGGGAAATTGAAATGCTGCACAAGAACAAGGACAAACCATGGCGAGATTTCACACAGTTGTTTATAGAACATATCACCCACCTCACTGTCCTGGTTGGGAGGTCTATAGCAGACTCCAACAGTGATATCAGCCTTGTTGGATTCAAATACACTCATCTATCACTATATAGGTAGCAGTCAGTAAACTATATCAAATATACAATGGATATTTGCACACATGTAAAGAGTTTGTCCACAATTACCATCCAGTGCATCATTTTTTGTATACTCAAAGCCAAGTGGATCCTACTGTGCTTATTAGGGAAAATGCAATCATGCATGTGGCTGGTGTGAGCTGACTGCTTGTTAATGTCCTGGTTTCAGCAGGAATACAGTTAATTTTCTTTCTAGAAGTTGGTATAGTGCTGGGATTTTGATTTAGTAGGAGAATAATGTTGATAATACACTGATGTTTTCAGTTGTTGCCACGCGCAGTCAAAGACTTTTTGGCTTCTCATACTGGCCTGCCAACACAAAGACAGGGGCACCCAGGAAGCTGGGAGCAGCTAGGAGACCTGACACAAACTGGCCAAAAAAGATATTCTCTATCATACAACGTCACATTCCATTTATAACTGGGAAGTTGGCTGAGAGGCTAGTTAGCTCAGGGTCTTATAAAGCATCAATTTTGGGTGCTGTGTTTTATATATTTTCTTGTTTGTTTTATTTTATCCTACTGAATTATCTTTTCCTCAACCCACAAGTCTGTTTTTTATTTCTTCTTTTTTTTTTAATCTATTTTCAAGTCTCTCCTCCATTCCACTGGGGGGTGGGGGGAGTAAGCCAGTGGGTCTGTGGCTGTTTTAGCTGATGGACGAGTTAAACCACAACACTTCAGCTTAATACATTCCATGTAACACAAGTTACCTTGTGATAAAGCTTTGTGCTGAATGTTATATACAGTGGTTATATAACAAATATATAAATAGTGCTTTAAAAGCATATCTTGCTTGCAAAAGTGCTCTTAGTGAACTATTAACACAGTTTGTACTTTTAACTGCATAGGAACATGATGAAAACAGACAAATGCTTTGGAATAAGAAGAAAAGATTTACATCTGGGAGCAGTGGAAGTGATAAAACACTGCCCTCAGCCAGTCCTACTTGTCTAGAGATCTCCAGCTTTGACATTTGGGAGGTATTACCGATTACCAAGAAGGAACTTGCTGTGCTGCTTTAACAAAATACTGGCATCTATGACCCACAAACTAGAGGCTTGAAACTAATATCAGATTTACTGTTAACTGGGCATGAGAGTCTGTATCAGAACATGACATTAAAAATAAATAAAATTTTAAATAAACCCAAAAAATTGCAGCCAGAAAACAGCAAAACACTGGTTATGTTACAACTTCTTGCTTTATCTTGAGAAGAACCTGACATGACTTCCAAAGACATCTCATCTGATCTGACAATACTTGTTTCCCAGGAAACTAACAGAAAATCCCCTCCTCTCTCTGAGGAATATACTGTGTCTGAAGATTCCCTCTATTCCTCAATGCCTTATCCAGGCGGAAAAAAAACCCAAAAACAATTTCTCTGACCAGTGTAAAAATTTACAGCATGGATATTATGGAATTGTCATCTCAAGAGTTGTTGTGGGAAACTACATTTACCCACCAAATTTGGTTAAAAAAAAAAAAAAAAAAGTGAAACAAATTTTGCTCCTATTTTAAGTGCATATTTCATATTTCAGTACAACTGTAACAGTCAAAGTGTAATTCATTCTTTAGTAATATCTAGTGCAAAATTAAGAGATTTGCTTTTTGCAATTAGCAAGGGATTTAAAAATGGATATTTCACTCTGACTTTTCCCCTTTCCTTCATGCACTCACTGTCCTTGTTCATGGAACAATAAAATTTTACTGAGACAAAGTTTCACAGAAAAAAAGTTGTAGACAGGTTTAGTTTAAAAGACAGTAAATGAAACTTGCTAAACTTGATAGTCTTTTGTCTGGGTTATGAATTCAGAAAGCTAGATAAACTACTGCCAAATGCCTCACTGGATCCTAAGTTTCAAAAGAATAATGTTTCAGAAATCAGGTTTTAAAGTGAAAGGAGTTCTACGAATTTTTGTGGCATTTCTCACCTCCTTCATTATTTTTCCGCTTGTTATCTAGTTCATTGTAGAAAGTACTGCAGAGGAAAGCAGTTTTAGTCTTTGTCCTAACCATGGCTCATTCACTCATGATGACTCAGCAATTTACACAAAAGGAAGCCCAGGGGAAAATGCTGGTTTACATAAAATTTTAGTAATATCAGCTTTCTCACTGGTACTGCTAGAAATTTGCATTCACAGCTATTTTTCCATTCTGTACGAAGAAACATGGGTCTTACTCCTGCTGGTCAGAATAAGTGATTTCCCAACACAATGTCACCTCTTCCCACAGCATCCAGGCTGTTTTTTTCCAAGAAGTGGTGCAATGTTGGAAGACCAGACAGGAAATGATTTCTGCACCTCTTTAAAGCTCAAACTTACTCAAAATCTCCACTGATGTGTTTGTCACCTTGCTATTCCACGTATGAGAGCAGAAAGACAAAAAAGTCACCAGCAAGAACATATTGTAACAAGGAAAGCATGAGAAGTCTTTTTAAGTGACAAGAGGCAGTTATGAGAAAGAAGTAACACAGAAAATTATGTTAACTCCCAAGTACATACAGTTCAGTAACCAAAGTGCTGATGTCTCACCACTTCTGTTAAGTCATCACAAATCACTGTACCAAGTAATGGTACGCATCATTTTTGTGGCTCTGCAGTGTGCTGTTCTGAGGCTGCCTCTGCCCCAGGAGGTACCAAGTGGGTACTGTACAGCAAAGCTGCCAAGCTGACAGAGAAGCAACTAGGAAAACTTTTTAAAGTAAGTCTTGTAAGATGTTGTTCAAATTCAGTAGTGATACCAGTATAGCAACAAAGAAATGCTGCTTTTAGCTGTGCAATTCATATTATTTACTAATTGTTTATTTGAAGACATTTAAATGCTTTGTGATTAACCAACTCACCTTACATTCAAGCATAGTAAGACATTGTGTTATTTATGTCCAGCACAAAAAAATCTACTTCACACAGTTTGAAGATGATGACCATAGCATGATAGCTTGAATTACACAGTCAAATGCTAATATGGCTGAACCCTAGCTCTGTTCAGCAGTCTATTGCAAATTATTTGAGAAAAAAAGACGTGGGCTGCTGCTTCACATAAATCAATCCTCCACATTTCTATTACCCCTCACAACATAAACCACACCAACCCATCCTGCTTTGTGGGAATAATTCAGAGGAGAGACAAAACAATAAGTCACAGTTCCATTACTTTTCCCAACCTTTCCACATACCTGAGCTCCAGGCAAGCACACAACTTTGCAAAGGTATATACAACACAGTACAATCCACGAATCGCTGTATTTAAAAATGGGGGTTTCTTGTGTGTGGTGAAAGCAGTTTACTCATTTGACATGAGATATAGTAAATAACTACTGATGAAAAAGCCTTATAAGACAATCTCATAAAGCAGAGCCTTTACATCATTTTAATCTACAGCAAAATTTACGCTTAAGAATGATTAAACCATTAAGCTGGACCTTAAGAGTAAGAGCTGTCTTCTGTGGCAATCTGACTTCTACACAAGAAATGCCATTGTCATAAATAAAGCAACCTACTGGCATACATTAAATAAACAGTACAGTACATGTTTAACAGCTACTTCAGTCACATCAGTTGCAGCAATGGCCAAAAAAGAGGAATCTGTGTGTGCATGATAAACTGAAAGGGTTGAGCCATATTTTTTTTTCAGTCATAGTCATAGATCACTTGAGCTTGCTGGGTTCTCATCAACAAATCATCCATCCAAAAAACATTGCCCATATTTCAGATGTACCAGTTTTGACAAAACCTCTTATTGTAGAAGGTCTGTCAGGTTCTGATTTCTAGTTGACTTAGAAAAGGGATCACAAACAGGGTTTCTATTCAAAGTGTGGATAGGGTGGTTGCTCAAACATTCAGTTCAAATTCAGTTCTAACATCCAGTAAGAAACATAAATATTGGTCTCTACTTCACTCATAATGTTCAGTTTAAAAAAAACCCTGAAATCTCAAAGTTTGGTGATGCAGGAAAAAAAAAAATATCACTTCCTTACGTTCTTCCCTTCATTATTCTCTCAGTGGAGCACTACTTTTGATAATACTCAGAGATCTGCCAGATCTGAAAAGCCTCAAGTTTCAGGTAACCCCCCAAAATAACTGCACTTTGAAACAAAGAGCTAGATAGTCATAAGCTATTTTCTGACTATAAATGGATGCAGCTAAGTACTACATAGGGATACTTTTAAGGAGGAAATAAGAAACATGCCTCTATAGTACTACTTTGATTCTCTCGAGAATATAAATGTTGAGGCCTGATTCAAGCCTGTTGACATTAATTTCAACATCACTTAATTACTAACTGTTTCATTACCATGGATTAAAGCAGAAAAATGAAGTACAGAAAAACACTTGGCAAAATTGTTGCACTAAAAACAATAAAACAATTTTACCTTAACTGAAGATAGCAAGTACAATACACTGTTTATTTCATTATAGAAAGAATGTATTTGTGGGTAACCATATTGTACCTTGAATCAATTAGGAAATCAATCTTTCTTTACACATTTTCACAGCTCCTACTAATGGTAGTGGTATTCTTCCTAAGCCTGAGCTATGAACAATGCCATATATTATAGCCCTGCCACTGAAAGACAAAATGAATGGTGTTGTTCACTGTTACGGGGTTTTTTGTTTGCTTTATTGTTTTAAGGAAACAAGCAACAACTCATACACAGCAAAGCACTCGCATCCAAAACACTTCAGCAAGATATCCATTATTATTCCCAACTCTTAAAGCCAGGACAAAGCATGGATTATTAAAATACCTCTTAAATCCTGAGTAAGGATTAGTGTTCTACATATCCTTCTGTAGACGGGGCAAGAAGAAACTCATGGCATAAAATATTAAGCAATGTGTGTGGTCTGAAGAAAGAGTTTGAAAATCCGAAGTACATCATAATAGGACCATCATTTCTGTGACATGGTACACAGAAGCAGATAGGAAGGAGATACATACACACACACAGGATAGCTTTACACATAGTACAGTGAAGTCGAGTAGTACCTGTTATGAAACTGATAAAATTATACTAATCTGGTTTTGCCTCTATTATCTGATCTACTTTCGTACATAAAGCTACAAGTACATTTTTCTTTGAGGTGTACAGTTCTCTCTGATGATAGGAGAACATGCCAACAACTACAAAACATTTTTCCCAACGTTGGCAATGAAATAAATTAAAATCAAAATAACCTTTTGTTTCCATCTCTGTTTGACTTAGGTCATGATCTTAAAACAGACTTCTGCTAGCTCTGGGTTGAACCCCAAATAAGCGAACCAAAGTGAAATGAGTCTGGGGACATATTTCTTTTGCATTTATTTGTTCCAATTTATTTTGCACCTGCTTTACATTCATTAAAAGCAAACGGACCCTTAAGTATAACCTTTCTAGTAGACTGTAAAATACAAAATTTCACTGATTATGCTGAAAACCTTCAAAATGCAAACAGAATGAGAAAGAATCTGGATCACCATCATCACATAAAGAAAATAGAAAATGAAAACACTTTTAACACCACAGACAGCATGCCTTTAGGCATTTGCTAGATGCTCATGCTAGGGCTGACCCCAAACACTCTGAAATCACCAAGAGCATTTTCCTTAACTTCAAAGAATTTGTTGGCTCAATTAAAAAAAAAAAAAAACAAAAAACCAACCACATAGACCCACATATACTGACATTAGTGCACATTGCTGCAATTCTCAGATCAAAACACTGCAACACATGTATGTGTATATATATATATATATTAATGCTTACCATTATCACTTTTGAGATTTCCATTGCTGAGCTGTTTTAACCTCTTCTGATGGGATTTGCCATTGTAGTGGATTTGTGCCTGAGCAGCAGAGTTCAGCTGAATGTTACAAACATTACACAAAGTGAAATTGGTGTGTTTCTTTTCTCTTTCCTTCTTTTCTTCAGTGCCATCAGGTGCTAGTTCTTTCTCACCTTCCCTGTCTGGGATGGATGTGAAATCTGAATTGTACGAGTGGTTATCAACTGGTAAATCAGGGCTCCAGGGCTTCTTCATGTTTTCTGGGGAGGAAAAAGTAAAACAAACGGGGGAAAAAAAAAAAGCCAAAACAACAAAAAGACAGAAGAGGGAAAAATTATTAGTAATACAAAATAATATACACAAGATTTCTACATCTGCAAACCAGCAAAAGCAGATTTTTTTGCATTTTCATATTTTCACACTGCATTTCCACTTATGTTTTGCTTTCTGTTCATGCTTTTTAGTATTGCTGTGTAATTTAACTACTTTCACAGCCACTCAGATTAATGCCTTTAAATGTTCCAGCCCGTTACCAGTGAGGGTGGGGAATTGTTTCAGGTATTTTGAATTTATTATTTCTATTTTATCCTTTGTTCAATTTACTTTAAAATTATCATATGAAAAGCAACATTACAAATGCCAAGTTAGAAATCTCTGCAAAGTCTAGATGAAGGTCATGACAATTTAACTGTGACTGGGAAACTCTATTGGATGCTGGTGTCCATGTGCTGGCAGGGAGGCTGCAGGGCAGCTTCTCCAAAAGGAGGCCAAGGTCTGTCCCATGCTGGGGACAGCCAGTTCCAGGAGGCTCCAAAACTGACCCACTACTGTCCAAAGCATAGCACATCAGCCACAGGTGTGCCACCTCTGCTTTCACACATTTAAGAAAGGGTAAAACAATTGTGCAATGGCTGAAAAAACGTGAGGGAAACAGCCCTGCAAGACAGTGGAAAATAAGGAGCAACTTTTCAAGAAGTGCAGCCCATGGGACGGATCCCCAGTTCATGAAGGATCATAGCCCATGGGAGGGACCCTACGGTGGGGCTGGCAACAAGTATGAGAAGGAAGGTGCAGCAGTGGTAATGAACTGACCACAACTCTCCATCCCAATCCCTCTGCACTGCTTGGGGTTGGAAAGGTACTGTAGAAGAGTCAGGACTGAAGTCAGGAAAAGGTGAGGTGGGAGGGTGAGGACAGAAGGGCAAGGACAGAAGGGCAAAGCAGTTTAGTGTTTTGTCTTTGCTTCTAATACTCCCACTCTATTTTAATTGGCAATAACTTCAGTTCTCTTCAAGTTGAATCTGGTTTGCCCATGACAGTAACAAGTGCTTTCCCTGTCTTCATCTCAACACACGTTTTTCCATCTTATTTCTCCCCATCCCTGTCCTGGTGTGGAAAGGGAGTGAGCGAACGGTTGGGTGGGAGCCTGGCAGCAAGCCAAGGCAAATCCAATACAGCAAAACAAGTAATTATTACAACAAAAATATTTTATAATTATCTCTAGAATTTAATCCATAATTCACATTTTTTGGGTTTTTTTAATATATAAAACATATAATAAATATGTTCATTAAACTCTACATGAATGACAACCTATTGTTATGGTCCCTTACATACACTCCTACATTCAAATACTACACTTGACTAATCACTACAAATTCATAGTTGTTTTATTAATTAGAAATGCAAGATGCATTTTGCAAGATGGGGAAAAAAAAAAAAAAAAGAGGTGGGAAGAGAGTTGGTCTCCATTTCCCATATTTCTATATGTTGATGTGCTGCAAATAACAGAAGAAAAAATAAATCCCCTACAATTTAGTCAGCTAAGTTTAAACATATAGACCTCACTTATCAGTCAGGTATTTAACAATCCCTCATCATCCTATCTCTGCTTCCTGTGAATGATTTCAAGCCCAAGTCTCATCACTTCATAACTTGTCTGGTTCAAAATAATTCAAAGACAAGTAACAAACATGTTTTATTAGTTTCTTCTTTTAACTTCTCAGGATTATAATTCAGGATGGTTAACTGAGATTCAACTAACATCAAACAACTACAGAAATGAGAAGATAACCCCATCCACAGAACTTCAAGTGAAACCAATGAAAACATGAGTTTCTGTGATTAAAATGCACAGAAATGGCACAGGTGAAGAAGTGCTCTGTGACCTAATTTACCGTTCAAGGACTGCAAAATGTTATACCAACTTAGCATCTTAATGAGACCATATATAGCACATAAATCTTTAACCTGTATGTTCTCTCAGATTTAGTGAATAAATGAAGGTCTAGCCAAAGAATCTAATCTGTATTTGGAACAACAAAATTACTACAGCCTTAAATATAATGATACTATTTGGTCTCTAACAAATCAGACAACCTCGAGAAAAATAAGATTATTTCAGCAACACCAGAAAACATGATACAGGTGCCTTTAATCCCAGATCCAAAGTTCAACATCTAAAAATAAGTCTAAGCAAGCCTTCAAATTTGGGTCTGATTACACCAAAATACTGCAAATTTTCTTGAGAGAGCTTCAAATATTGTAAATCTCATCAGGTGAATGTTTTACCTCCCACGGCTTTATACACATTTACTGCTTTCCAATCAAATCAAAGAAAAATCTATCTTAAAGATACAAATCTAAAACCTATCAATATTCAAAACAGTTTCAATCTTGGTTTTCAGATTTGCTTGCTATGCAATTAGTATTTTCTTTTACACTAACTAAACCCTGTTTCACTTAAGAAATTAGAGACCCCATTGCAAGAGGATTAAAACATCACTCAACCAGTTGAGTCAGTGTCTGTTATCTAGGATTTCAGCTGTCTAAAGCCAGAGTCAGAAAGCAGGCTAAACAATTTATTCCAAAGCAAAATTAGAGAGAAAGAAGCAGTATAGAAGTAGTTATTCCGAAGTCGCCGAAGGAAGAGAGCTCAGGCAAGGGAGACCCGGCGGTGGAGCCCTCTGAAAAGCGGCAACCCCCGAGCATTGATCCTCGAGGGCAAATAAAAGAAGGAGAGGAGAAAAGGAGAGACCCCGCGACGCACCCGGCGGCAGCCATTGCCTCTCGCTGTGACTGCACGTCGGCGTGACTCCTCGGGGGCGGAGCTTAGCGCGGCAGCGGCAATCCGACTCCCTACAAGAGGAGCCTCTGGGAGCGCGGCGCGTCAGATGGGCGCGGCGCGTCAGATGGGCGTGGCGCAGCAGTTCGCGCAGGCAGGGTGAGCCTTCCCTCCTAGCTCAGAGGGGAAATTGAGCGCACCAGCTCAGAGTACACAGGTTGAGCCAAGGACTCCCTGTTTCTTGTGTTCAGACATTTGGACCATGGTGTCCACCAGGCGGAGACCTTCCCCCTACAAATCTGGGGCAACCCCAATGAGGGATGTGCCTAAGGACACCTCGGTCCAGGTCACTGGCTGCAGGGAATGTTTGAGTCTGCTGCTGCCAAGCGAAAGTGGCAAGGGCCTCACCTGTGTGAGGTGTGAGCAGGTGGATGACCTCCTCTGCTTAGTTGCCAATCTTGAGGATGAGCTCGAAAGGCTGAAAGCCATTCGGGGAAGGGAGCTCAGCCTTGTTGTGGAGCTTAGGGAGGAGATAGATAGACTACGGACCATCAGAGAATGCGAGCGGGAGATAGACTGGTGGAGCAACTCTCTGCGAGAAAGGCGCAGAGATTGCACTTCCCAGACTAAGGGAGTAATGGGAGAAATGGCCCCTCTCTCTCACCATAGTCCAGCAGGGAGAGACAGCTTGAGAGGAGAGGAGGAATGGCAGCAGGTCTCAGCCCGGCGTTGCAGGCGACCCCCATCCTGACCTACCTCGGTTCCCCTAGTCCCTCTCTGTAACAGGTATGAAGCCCTGAAACCAGAGGGAGACGTGAGTGATGATGACATGGGAGCGCTGCCGTCAAGCTTGCCCAAGGTAAGGCAGACGGCTCCACGTTTGAAGACTGCTTCCTCCAGGAAAGAAAGGAGGGTGATAGTTGTGGGAGACTCTCTTCTGAGAGGAACAGAGGGCCCAATATCTCGGCCTGACCCTACCCATAGGGAGGTGTGTTGCCTTCCCAGGGCACGGATCAGGGATATTTCTAGAAAACTCCTCAGCCTTATCCGCCCCTCCGATTACTACCCTTTATTGGTAGTTCAGACCGGCAGTGATGGGTTTGCTGATAGAAGCCTGAGGATTATAAAAAATGATTTTAGAAGGCTGGGGAAGTTAGTCGATGGAGCGGGCATACAAGTTGTGTTTGCCAGTATTCCTTTGGTGGCAGGGGCAAACACTGAGATAAGCAGAAAAGGCCATCTTATAAATGCATGGCTGAGAGGCTGGTGCAAACACAAAAATTTTGGATTCTTTGATCACGGGGCGGTCTACTCGGCACCTGGCCTGAGGACAGCTGATGGGAATTGCCTGTCTCCGAAAGGGAAACGGATACTTGCCCAGGAGCTGGCAGGACTTGTAGAAAGGGCTTTAAACTAGATAGGAAGGGGGAAGGGGATAAAGCCAGGTCTGCTAGAGATTGGCCTGGGGAAGTGGTATTGGGATTAGGAGAGAGGCAAGGGGCTCAGCTGAGGTGCGTCTACACTAACGCACGCAGCATGGGCAACAAGCAAGAAGAGTTGGAAGCCATAATGCGGCAGGCAAACTATGACCTGGTTGCCATAACAGAAACATGGTGGGATTGCTCCCATGACTGGAGTGCTGCAATGGATGGCTACAAACTCTTCAGGAGAGACAGGCAAGGAAGGAGGGGTGGTGGTGTGGCTCTATACGTTAGGGAATCCTTTTCTGCCACTGAGATTGTGACTAGGGATGATAACATTGAATCCCTATGGGTAAAGATCAGAGGAAGGGCTGACAAGGCAGACATCCTGGTGGGCGTCTGTTATAGACCGCCAAACCAGGATGAAGAGACAGATGAGGTGTTCTACAAGCAGCTGGCACGAGCTGCACGGTCATCAGCCCTTGTGCTCATGGGGGACTTCAACTTCCCTGACATATGCTGGGAGTACAGCACAGCACAGAAGAAGCAGTCTAGGAGGTTTTTGGAGTGCACAGAGGATGCATTCCTGATGCAGCTGGTCAGAGAGCCCACAAGAGGAACTGCCCCGCTAGACCTGCTGTTCGTGAACAGGGAAGGTCTGGTAGGAGATGTGAAGGTTGGGGGCTGCCTTGGACAGAGTGACCATGAAATGATACATTTCTCAATTCATGGTGGAGCTTGGAGGGGGAATAGTAAAACTGCTACCTTGGACTTTCAGAGGGCAGACTTTGATTTGTTCAAGAGACTGGTAGGGGGAGTCCCTTGGCATTCAGTCTTAGCGAACAAAGGGGTACAAGAGAGCTGGTTGCTCTTCAAGAAGGAAGTCTTAAGGGCGCAGGAGCAGGCGGTCCCCCTGAGCCGCAAAATGAGCCGGCGGGGAAGAAGACCAGCGTGGATGAATAGGGAGTTACTCTTGAGGCTCCGTGAGAAAAAGAGAATCTACCGCCTGTGGAAGGAGGGACGGGTAACTGAGAATGAATTCAAGGAAGTTGTCAGGATGTGTAGAGGTGAAATCAGAAAGGCAAAAGCCCAGCTTGAATTTAACCTGGCCGCTGGGGTGAAAAAGAATAATAAACTCTTTTATAAGTACATTAACAGTAAGAGGAGGACAAAGGAAAATATCCACTCTTTACTGGATGAGGCTGGGAATGTGATCACTGAGGATAAGGAAAAGGCGGAGGTTCTGAATGCCTTCTTTACGTCTGTCTTTAAAGGTCAAACAGATCCTCAGGGTACCCCTCTCTCTGACCTGGTAGTCTCAGCTGGGGAGCATGCTAACTCCCCTGTGATTCTGGAAGAAACAGTCAGAGACTTCCTACTCCAACTGGACTGCCACAAGTCCATGGGGCCGGATGAGATCCACCCGAGAGTGCTGAGGGAACTGGCAGAGGTGGTAGCCGAGCCGCTTTCCATTATCTATCAGTCCTCCTTGCTGACTGGTGAGGTCCCAGAAGACTGGAGGCTTGCCAATGTGACTCCCATTTACAAGAAAGGTTGTAAGGAGGATCCGGGGAACTACAGGCCTGTTAGCCTGACCTCGGTTCCAGGGAAGGTTATGGAACAGATAGTCTTGAGGGAGATCATGCGGTATGTGCGGGATGGCCGGGGGATCAGGCCTAGCCAGCATGGGTTCATGAAGGGCAGGTCCTGTTTGACCAACCTGATCTCCTTCTATGATCTAGTGACCCATCTGCTGGATGAGGGAAAGGCTGTTGATGTGGTCTACCTAGACTTCAGCAAAGCCTTTGACACTGTCTCCCACAGTATTCTCCTGCAGAAGCTGGCAGCCCGTGGCTTGGATGGGTACACCCTCGGCTGGGTAAGGAGCTGGCTGGAGGGCCGGGCTCAGAGAGTGGTAGTAAATGGAGTTAAATCCAGCTGGCGACCGGTCACGAGTGGTGTTCCCCAGGGGTCGGTGCTGGGGCCTGTCCTCTTCAATATCTTTATTGATGACCTAGATGAGGGCATTGAGTGCACCCTCAGTAAGTTTGCAGATGACACTAAATTGGCTGGGAGTGTGGATCTGCCTGGGGGTAGCGAGGCCCTACAGAGGGATCTGGACAGGCTGGAGAGCTGGGCTGAAGCCAATGGCATGAGGTTCAACAAGAGCAAATGCCGAGTCCTGCACTTTGGCCACAACAACCCCAGGCAGCGCTATAGGCTTGGGGCGGAGTGGCTGGAGGACTGTGTGGAGGAAATGGACCTGGGGGTACTGATTGATGCACGGCTGAACATGAGCCGACAGTGTGCGCGGGTGGCCAAGAAGGCCAACGGCATCCTGGCTTGCATCAAAAATAGTGTTACTAGTAGGAGCAGGGAGGTAATTGTCCCCCTGTACTCAGCACTTGTGAGGCCGCATCTCGAGTACTGTGTTCAGTTTTGGGCCCCTCACTACAGGAAAGACATTGAGGCTCTGGAACGCGTTCAGAGGAGGGCTACTAAGCTGGTGAGGGGTCTGGAACACAGGCCTTACGAGGAGCGTCTGAGGAAGCTGGGATTGTTCAGCCTGGAGAAGAGGAGGCTTAGGGGAGACCTTATAGCTCTCTATAACTTCCTGAAGGGAGGTTGTAGTGAGCTGGGGGTCGGCCTCTTCTCCCGTGTAGGCAGTGACAGAACTAGAGGGAATGGTAGCAAGCTGCGCCAGGGGAGATTCAGGCTCGACATTAGGAAGCACTACTTCTCAGAAAGGGTAGTCAGGCACTGGAATGCACTGCCCAGGGAGGTGGTGGAGTCACCAACCCTGGGGGTGTTCAAGGAAAGACTGGATGTTGTATTGAGGGATATGGTTTAGTGGGAGCTAGTAGTAATAGGTGAATGGTTGGACTGGATGATCTTCTAGGTCTTTTCCAACCTTGATAATTCTGTGATTCTGTGATTTATTAAAATCAAGCCAGTAACACCAACAACTACAGAAATGTTTAGAGGCAAATCACAACTGTCCCACAAAACGTTATGGGGCTGTGTAAGCTTAGGAGAAAACCCGAGGTTTTCCTTTTTGTAATGGAAGGAGGAGGTTTTTCCTGAGGAAGCAGCAGCAATTCATCAACCACTCACAGCCTTCTGGAGTTTGCTGGAGATGTTGCTCACTCTAAAGAAAGCTATATTCATCTAAAGCATTTTTAAAATGATGAAACTCAGTCTTTAATCAAAGCATTGCAAGGATTAAAAATGTTAACATGATAGCCCTAGTTTTACTGAATTGCTCTAGATGACAGCAACTTTTCAGAAATCCCAGCCTATATACGTGCTGTACATTAATACATATATAACCTTTTGCATTGAAAGCATTCCCCACTAGAGAGCAGTATGAATTTAAGATTACAAGTACAGTATATCTTTAGACCTATAGCGCCAGCAATACGGGCATGACCTTAGTATAATAAACCAGATCTTCTTACCAAGATGTAAAACTTTGTAAGCAAATATAATCTAGTAAATTAAACAAACATTGTACAATACAGGTACACATGTCTAATTCCTTTTGAAACATTTACACAGATAAACTGGCAGACTAATAAACTGCATTAGCATGTTATAGCATCCCTCTAATGTTCCTATCAACATAGTCTAATCTACAACAGTCTGATCTTTGGCATATAGAATACCCCTGTCTGGAATTCTATTCACATTCCAGAAAAAGAAATTATAAAATTCACACTAGTTAATGGCAGAGTAAAATAATAAGGGAAATTACACCTTGTAAATAAATGATTCAAGCATCTACTATTTGATTTATACTTAGAAAGCTGTAATGGTATTAGATCTGAAATACATTTTTGCCTACTGTTAATGCCTCTCAAATCTGGAGGACGAAGGGGATCATTTATAACTGCAGACTATGTGACGATTAGGAAAACAGAAGTTTCAGGAATACATATTACACTACAGTCTGCCACCATTTCCTTTACCAATGCACAGTGATTCCTGAATATGTCATGGCACTGCTAAAGACCAAGGTGAAATATTACACACCTGTGCAAACCACTTGAGCAGACGCTGTAGGCTTGCACTACGCAGCAGTACTCTCTTTGCTGAGATATTTTGAAATACAATTTATCAAGAAAAGACAAAAAAGATTTCTGTGAAATCTTGGAAAAGATCCACCAGTGTTTCAGTTAATGCAGATGAAGAGTAATGTTTTCAAAGCAGCACACAGACTTTCAGTTCATGACTACATTTGCCTGCATCATTGCATACTTGTATTTTCTGGAATGAAATGTTTAGGCAACAATTTTGATTAATAGGGGCAAGGGAAAGAATACTTATTTTATTTGATTGGGAAGTTACATGGAATGTGGTTAGAAGAAACATTATATAGTCTTTAATTTTTAATTGCTATCAGTGTCTTATCGGTTTGAACTGCTGGAGATAGATATATGGAGATAGATAGGCACTACATGAAAACCTTCTTTCCCTGACATCGTATTATAAAGTTCATCTTGACTGCATTGGTTGCACATCATATAAAGAGTCATCAGTTTTGCAGACAACCTTTTCCCCCCTAAAAGAAAGTTAACTTTTCAACCTTGAGGAGCCTTAAGGAAGGCTGCAGTGAACTAGAAATGAATGTGCAAAGTAACCAAGAACTCAAAATTTCAAGCCAAATTAAATAGCACTGTGGATAAATGCTTACATTTATTTTCCCTGGAGCTCTGAACTCAATTTTGGCTCAATGATGCTTACCAGTAAAATGAACTTTGCATGACATTATAGCTTTGTAAAGTAGAAAACTGTCCCATGGCACAACTACAATTCGCGGTGTTTGCTGGCTTAGCTAACGTAGCTACTGCCTGGGGATTTCTCCTCTGAAATGTGCTTGAATGTAAGGGATTAGAAATTACATCCTTCCCATGAAACAATCCTTACCTTCTTAAAAATGCAAGACAAAAGCATGCTTTCTATTCAAGGATATGGAAAGGAAACTATGCTCATTTGCACGACAACAAATTGTTTTCTTTCCAGACTATCTTGTCAGTAAGGAATTATGCCAGTTACTGGGTCTTAGACTACATAATAGTCAAATATGTTGGGCTCATTTAAGAAGCCAATGGAGTATAGGAACAACAGAGTGAAAGACCACTGCACAGGTAAGTTAGTTGTACTCAATACAGGCCATTTGCTGTTGATAAATGACACAGTATAATGCTAAAGAGTATCTCTTCGGAGGAAGCCACTTCCCAACAGGCTGCTGCAACAAATACATTGCCTGTAATTGCTGATGGATAGAAAATACAGACAGGACGTTAAGGACAAATATCCACTAATTACAATGTTCAGGAATTTCTAATATTTCATTCCAAAAGTGTGAAAACAGAAAAAAACGAACTTAGGTGGCAATCATCAAAGACGTGAATGTTTGCATCTCAGTCAGACTGTAAATCTCACTGACAGCATCTGTGGAAAGAGTAATCTTCACCATGAAGTACACTACAGTTATGAACTGGGGTGTTTTGGTCTTAGAAACATATATTCTCCTTCCTTTGCAGGTGCCTGTGCCACAGATATCAAGTTAGATAGGATGAATCTTGCTCTGCCTGCCACAGTAGCCTCTTTGGACATTAAAAGGACTGAACTTTGGAAGTAAAAAGAAAACCTAGTTTTCGGATATCAACTGATAAAACATCTAACAGATATCAGCTTCTTTCAAAGAAACTGTTGCTGGAACAACATTTTAAAATATAAGGTTTTTTTAAAAAAACCCCAAAACCGAACAAAACAAAACAAAAAAATCCCAAGAGATAACTTATCAAGATCCTCTCCCTAATCACCATTTTGTCAGTTTTCATATCTTGGGGGTATGTTACCAGCACACTAATCAAAAGTCCCTCTGGTAATAACTGGAATCTTCCAAACTTTACAAACTTCATAAATCAATGCTGTATCTTACAGGTGATAGGATGTTACTAGTTGATGACAGCCATGGTAGCAGGGTAACATTTGTGTCAGCCTTTTAAGAAACTCTTAGAACAGAATCACAGAATGGTTTAGGTTGGAAAGGACCTTTAAAGAGCATCTGGTTCTAACTCCCCCTGCAATGGGCGCAGACACCCTCCACTAGACCAGGTTGCCCTTCCATGCTGTGAGCCAAAAAATGTGACAGAACCTTCCCCAAAACTGAGTATCCATAGGCTACAGTCTTCCTATTTACCTGTTGTGTCATTTGAAAATCCCCTTTACCAAGAAGCCAGTAATTTGCCTTTGTAACCTCTAGATTGACCTCGCTGAATAAAGTATTGGCTCTAGAAATCTGTTCCTGGAAGAAGCTTAAAATGAACATATTGCCATCTATTTTACACATGGATGGAGGGGACAGGACAGCCTAGGGGAAGGATCTGGAATACAAAAATAAAATCGCTTTTCCTGCTTCCACCTCCATCATCAGTGGATGATGTGGTCCCAACACTGTAGCCTTCCAGTTTTGGTCAGGGTTGCACCTGCCCCTGCTTTTGAGCCCAGAGCGCTTTAGGTCAGGAACGGTCTATTTTACACATTGCTGCTGTGGCAGTTGCAAACATAAAATGAGATGGACGAACAATGGGAAAATGGTGAAAGGGCACTCACAGTGAAAGCACTACATCTCGGAAACACAGCTCCCTCCCAAATGACTGAGTAACCTTCAGGATATGCTGCAGGAGTCGTTTGTTTTCTCTGGATGGATGGATGGATATACGAACATCATTTCAGTGAAAGAGCTACTGGGGAATGGGAACATACTGGGTTCAGAAAGGCTGTTTATAAAATGATTGATTTTTTTCAGGACCTCCTTTGTTCTAAGTCTTTCAGATTTTGCTGTCTTTCAGGTGAAAATTAAATACCAAATAGTATATAATACAATAAAAGCTGATGTGGAAATCTTGAAAATACATGCATTAAGTAATTTTACACGGTTGGTAGGCTTTTCTACTAAGAGTTTTAGGACTGCAAGAATAACCATCACTTGCTTCTAAAAAGCAAGAAAGAGTTTGTCAGGTCATACACCCAAGAGCTAAATGACTAGTCAGTGATAAAATTGCAGATAGAAGTCAGTATTTCATGTTGCTGTCTCATACAGCGCACATCATATTTGAAGCCATTATTTGCCAGTTTTTCTCTTAAAAAAATCCACACAAAATACAGAAAAGGTAGCTTAGGAGAAAAAAAAAAAAAAAACCCAGACAAAAACCCCACAAACAACAACAACAAAAAGTCAGGGGAGAAACACCTTATTTTCCTGTTTATTTTTTCTCCATATCCTTCCAGCTCCTTCCAATCTGCTGCTGGCAGTTATACCACTTCAGCCATCCATGTGAATAATAAGAAAATTATATTCATCATCATCTCAGGTGATTTTTGTGAAGTATAAGAGGAAAATAATCTCTTGAGCAAAAGTTGAATCAAATAAAAGAAACAAAGTCAGGTTGTCCCCACATTCATTGCTTGGGAGAGAGGGGAGGGATGAGGCGGAAGGCCACCGAGGTTATTTGGCATTGGAGAGCTTTATAACTTAATGTCTATGTCCTGGGACTCCTCCCAAGAAATGCATCTCAGCAAACTGCACCCTGTAAAAGCGGGTTGTTATCCATCTGAAATAGGCTTATTGTATATTCGTATACCTTGAGCAATAGTGCAGAAAATAAAAGCCTGGGCTTTTGTTTTGTTTTGCCGGGAGAGCACTTAAATCTTTCAGGAAAGGCTGCATTTCAATACTGCAGCAAGCAAACAGGCTCCAGCCCATCTCCATCACAGCCACGTGCACCACGAGTTCCTTAAGGAACTTATAGATGAACTAAACAGAAAAACTTCATCATTTCTTGGTTCAGCAGTTCCCTCGTGCCAGAAGCAACCAACAGACATCTAATAGTCTCAAAATATACTGCAGTCATTTTTTTAATTGAGTTCTATAAAAAGAGCTAAGCACGAATCAACACCATATGTTATTCAATTAGCTAGTAATACATATCTATTTCTCAAGCCCGTGCTAACATAATGGAGCACTTTGGGTGGTTTGGAACTATTTAAAGGCCAAGTAATTAATTTGCAAACATCAGCTTCTAAAATCTGAGAAGCACTACTGTGGTGACTTACAGCCAGAGCCAAGCCATGAAAACTCCCTCATTTGATTTTTATTCGATCCATTTTCAGAGATAGTCCTTGCGAAGAGAGAGATTTCTGCCTAAAATAGGGCTGAATAAAGCTGTATGTCTGGTACCCAGGGGATGCTCTTCCTATGCAGGTAAAGCAAGCTGTTTGTGTTGTCTCACTGCCCTCTCTGTCAGCAATATCTTGCCTACAGACCTTGTACAGAGCACAGTATTAAAAATGGCAAAAGGCATAGCTAGCACATCTATGAAGGCTCTGCCTACCAAGAAAATTCATCGTTATCATGCATCCTGAAAGTTTATAATTTTTTCTTCCACATACTTGATTTCCACATTTGGGAATTCCACTTGCAGCCTCGAAACTTCTGTCAAGAGCACTCTGAGCTGGCTGGGCTCAAAAAGAAGGGACAGAAGTTTCCAACAGCAATTCAGACTGCCATTACTGGATAGCACCTTGGTTTTAGCATTAGTTCTGAGAATGCAGGCAGTCAGCACAGGTTTTAAAGGTCAGGAAAAAAACTGCAGATTTTTCAAGTTATTAGCTCTAAGCAACATACAAGTTAGACCATTTACCTGGGTCCAGAGACAGGCGGAAAGGGAAAAGATGACAACTGATCTTTTTCTACAGAACTACTGAAATTTTGTAGGTAGTGGAATTACTTTTTGATTTGGTAAATAAAAATCACCTCTTCCAAACTCTCTTGATCGACTCCCTGATGTGAAATCAGCCCACAAGCTGTCAGACAGAAATCCTGTAAGTGCCATATTCCACCTTACAGATCTTTAGCCTTCCTAGTACCTAAATATCCCGTCAAATCTTGATACCTCAGCAGAAAGCAAAAGCATGAACAACTGTTTGGGCATAACGAGCAATTTATTTTTGCAGACAAGTAAGTTCTGTTCTTAACGCTCTAACAGAACCACTAGCTAACACTGTATCTAACTAGGTAATTTTTAAAACATCCCTACATTTCAGATGATGGGTTTTTTTCTGTTTTGTTGATGTGTTTCTAAGGAGATAACCTAAGTCACCTATTTTTTTTCTCCCTTTTGTGGTTATTTCTGCAATATATTGATGAAAAAACATCTACAAAATGAAACAGAAAAATAATTTAAAAGGCAAGTGACATGAATGAGGTCTAAGAGAACTCTACTTAAGAAACCTTACCACCTCCCAAAAAAAGCATGGTAGAAAAAAGATTGTTTTTTGAGACAGATAGTTCATCCCCTACAATCTTTGTTACACATATAAAATGCAGCCACCAGACACTGAATAAAATAAACTGGCAATAAAAGTAGTTATGATGGAGAGGTTAGGAAATTAAAGGTTATGAGCAAGGGATTACTAAAATTCAGGAAAAAAAGTTACTTTTCAATTCAGGAGGAATGTCAGAAGTTTGGGTTTTGTACTTTTTTTTTCATATAAGCAATTCAGAAATTATTCATGTTCTTACAGTTTGCAAGATAATTTCTCAAGACTGGCGGTGTTTGACAATTTGAATTCTCAAACCCTCTCAGACCCAAGGAAACAGCAATGTTTACCGCATATAAAAACAGCCAAAAGTTATAAGTCAATTCTCCATGCTTTTTGTTATACTTTTGTTCTAAGGAGTTGCTATGTGGATATTTTTTAAACAAAAGATTAAAACAAAAGCACCACACAAAAGCAATAGAGCAATTTTATTGCTTCAATCAGTTACCCTTTAGAAGAGATTTCCAGATCAAATGAAATACTGTACATTTTGTCTCCTTCTAAATGCACTTCTACAAACAGCGCTGCTAAAAAAAGCCTGAGGAATTCAGGCTTCCATTTAAATATAATAATTTATACTTTTACAAAAGTAATCATTTTTTCAGATTATCTGCTCATTATAAAATATCCAGGCAGCTCTGGCAGCATTTACAAGCGTAGGATTTTTTTTATTATTATTTTATTGCTTCGTTACACCCACTGGGCCATTTAACGTTGAATTTAATGGCAAGCAGATCATTTTCCAAGCAATGCAAACACATCAAGGTGAAAGCCTGTTGTGTTTGGAAAGGTTAGCAGATGCTTTCACAAGTGCATGTGAAAGTTGTTATTTATCTTATTCTGGCACCTTTGGATTGCATTCTCTTTAACAAAGAGGATGCATTTAGCACAGCATTCATGGCAATAGGAACATAAATTCTGCTGGTTTAGAGCATGTGTTTATGTGGGGTAGGCAGTTTGGTTTTTGCTGAGAAGCATAAACAAATCGCACCTAACTTGAAAAGTACATTCCCCCAGCCATGTCTTGACAGCCAATGCCTTTGTTACTGTATCGGGAGCTGATAACAATGTTGTTTCAATCAACTACACAGTTACCTTAATCTCTTCAGCAATATTAGGGATTGAGAGAGAAATAGTTAGCCAACCAGACTGTCCTCGACATGTACTGGTAAACAATCTGAAGGGTAAATTGGGAGATCTGGACCTTCACATGTTTCCCCAGGCTGACACAGTGTCCTACAGCAGCGGCTAAAGTCTTTTGTTAGAGTCACACAAGGCCAATGTAGGGCTTCACTTATGCAGCTGGTGAATTATTTTACCATAAAGCCTATCTATCTGTGTCACATTTCTAATAACCTTTTCATCACAGTACCCAGATGCAATGCATTTATAGAAATGCTTATGCATCAAAAATGAAAATGTGCAAAAGAAATCTAATTATTGAAAAGAGAAACTGGGATGGTTTATATGGGTTTTTTTTTATTTGGGATAAATTCAGGTGACTCAGTGAATGCAACGGTGGGTGTACATCTTAGCATACATCCAGGAGAATATAAGGATTTACCAAGCAACTGATACTGCAGTAACTTCTTCCCTGCATTACCATCCCACGAGCGTAATCCACTCTTGTATTGAATCATGTGGAAAATCAAAGTAGGGGACATTGGGAAGGATTTGTTTTTATCTTTTACAAGTTACAGACATGAAAACAGCTCTTAGGTTAAGTATAAAGGGAGGGTTTTAATTGTTTCTGTACATTTCTATTGATCCAAAATCTCTGAAACACATTAACCAGTCATCATCTGGACATATACTTCTCAATAATAATAATAGAGAAATACAGGAAAACATGGACTAACATTGGACTTCAAGACAATCCCTCCCCTCCAGCACAGTGACTGCTTCTTCATTTTGCTTGCAAAAATCTGTCACTGATGTTACAAGACATTGCAGCAACAACTTCCAAAATCTAGAAAATTAACAAAGGCCATGAACATGTTAATCAATGATGGTGCCTTACTATTGCTCAAATAGGTTAACCTAAAAAGTAAGTTTCTAAAACAGGAATGATTTTTTTCAGTTTTGCAGAAATGTATTACTAGAGATATACCTTTTCTGTGCAAAGTTTTCTTGGACCATCACCTTCAGGATTCCACCATCATATTGGTTGTTTGTCAGGCTTTATACAGCACAGATTGCTCACAATTAAAAAGCATGAGTGCAAACTTCTGAAACACCCTCACATGACTGGAAGTAATATTTTTCTCCCAATAAACTTATTTCTGAAAAAGAATCATGGAAAGTATGGGAATAATCCCCACACACAGAGAGAGAAGAGTAAAATAGCTGATGCTTCCCAGCCTTTTCTGGGAGACCTTCACAGCAGTACTTCTCCTATCACACTTTGCGTCAGATGCTCATAGCGCAGCCCCAGGACTGCTGCTCTTGGGAAGGCTGAGCACCCTGCTCAGCTACTGTAATCTGCAAAAACTACTGCTGCTGAGTCCGTAAAATATTTCCAGCTCTGCGAGCCATCTGCAATCTCTCTTGACCTGTCAGGGCAGGCTGAAGCTGTTGAAAAACCTCTAAGAAGTCATGCATGGTAGAATTTAAAGCTCTAAAAGTTTTTTTCTTTCAACCATGCTGATTCAGATGAAGAAGCTTATAAACTCTATTAAACGTAGGACAAGTTTATAAAAACCCTTGGACTTGCATAACTACTTAATTTTTCAGAATAACAGCTCAACTCTGTATTAAAATATTCGTTAGCACTGAAGGTCATTTAAGACTACTGAATAAAATATATATGGAGTTTTCATAATTAACTCATTTTGAAACATGATTTTATGACAAAAGGTTAGAAGGCTTCACAAAATATTAAATGGGCCAACATTTCAAGGTTTTTTATTTCTGAATTACCTTCCCTGATTAACCTCAATCTAAAACATTCCACCTCACTGGACACATACCAGGCTTCAATCTAAATTAACTTTTTGGGAGAAGGTAGAGAAGTGTTAAATTTGAAGGTAGTAGTGACCCTTAGCTACTGACAGAACTTTACAATATGGTGCTCCTTCCATCCTAACTGAACCCATTTTCCTGAAATGACAAGATAAACATACTCCTATACAGATGCAAGTCAGGGTGACCGCCACTGGAGTCAGTGGCAATGCACTGACACCAAAACAGTGCAAGGAAAGCAGAATCAGATCCCCATTTTCCTTCTACCTAGAAATTCACAAAGAGATTTCAGCATCTTGGCAGTCACCGGTGACTTCAGCATCTCAGCAGCCACCACAATTTCTGCTGTTCTTGCTATACATTATAGAAACTGTCACTTTTTAAATTTATGGTATCTTTTACAGCTTAGGTTAAAGAACACTTAAAGCACTTTCAGTATTTGATATACCTCTATTCTAGAAGAATAGAAATGAGACTCCTTTATTAATTTAAACCCAGCCTATTCACACTAGCAGTTTCAGGGAATTTTAATGGGATTACCTGCATGAGTTAAGAACTTCTTACATGACAAAAGCTTTGCAGTTCTGCAAAGCTTTTCTAATCAAAAAAGGGAAATATTTAATGATGGAAAAGTACAAAGATTATAATAGCTAAAACTTCATTGTTGACTGCATGACTCACAAGGCTGCAATACATTCACAATAATTTAATGGATATCCGACCGATCAGCTGGTTTTAGTTTCCTGAGATGATCTGCAAGGTAATAAAAATCCAAACAATGTCAAATTACTACTTCTGTTGTAAAAACCTAGATATTGTCAGGTTGTTTCTTCTCTGAAAAATTTCTTTTTCAATAGAAGAAAATTGTTGAACCATGGGCAACCAAGATAAAAGAAATTCACCTCTTGATACACATTTACTTTTGTTCCATTTTGATGGCAATCCATTTGAAATCTTTGTCACATGCTCACTTCATTTGCCACAGAGGCATATGAAGAGTAAGCATTGCACGTAAGCAAAGCCATCAAAAACACAGCCTAAAACCAAACAACAGAACAAATGACCTTCCCCTAAGCCACTGCACACAAGAGACTATACCACCCTACCTCTTGTTTCCCTGGTTTAGATAAAATCATCTTTCTTTTAGTTAGCATTATTTAAATCCGGCCCAATAATGTCATTTGCAATCAACACTCGCTGTCAGGAAGCAAAAGGGAATGGCTTCCCTTGCAGTATATAGCAACGTTACCCACTTCAGCATGCCTTGCTCCTACAGCAGAGGCACATCTGGAACCAACACACACTCACTGTCATCAACTGCTTTTCACAAATCACGTGATTATTGATCACTACACTTATTGCTCTTCATTGACTGAACCTCATTCCACATTACTGCTCTCCTGCTGCTTCAGCAAATTCGGGAACTCCTATTGAAAGAATTTCACACACAAACCAAAGCAGTGATCCTTTCTTTACACTGGATGCTTCTTACTATATTGAGATTTTTTGCAGCAATCTGCAACCAAAACAATTCCATGATCTATGATTTATTTATAAAAGAAAAAATAATCATTTGTCAATTACAGCTGTGAGCTCCTTACCCAGAAGTAAGCATTAAGAGGGGTTGTATTACACTATGATTTGTATCTTTACTCTTATAACAAACACTTTTCCTTTTCTGTTTTTTTTTTTTTTTTCCAGTGCTGAAGAATTCAAAGATCTGTAACACACACGTAAGTATCCATGTGGCTTTAGGAAGGTAATTGTTCTGAATGACCACCAACCACCTGGAAGACTACAAGGCCTATTTGTGAAACCTCATCTGCCACAAAGCACACTTCTTTCTATCCTGTCAATTAATTTCAACATATGTGGAGGATAAATAACGTCAAGAAGGGCACGAAAGTTTAATTTACTGCATGTATTTATGTGTATGTGTATATATATATAATATGTATATGCCTATATTTCTATACAGATTCACATACCTAAGACTTTCAAAAGAGGTATAAATAGGTTCATTTGAACAAATCATTTAGGGTCAAAATCACTGGAAATTTTCTCTCAAAGCACTTTGCCAAAATCTTCAACATTTTCACAGAAATGAAGTGACAATTTTTTTTCAACTTCCCTTACACAAACCTAAATTCTAATGAGAAAGAAAAGCAAAAGTCTCTGGGTTCTCCAACGCAAGCAACTCCAAGTCAGTATGTTTCAAATTTTGTTCTGTACAAGAATGTGCTCATCTGACAGCTAATTATTAGTGCCAGTATCACAATCGCCTATTAACAGCTGTTGAACACTGATACAGGCTTAAGGTGGGAGACAAAGCAACAACCACTCTTCCTCCTCTCGCCACTTCAAACATGAAAAAAGATACCAGATGGTGGGTGGATTTCTCTATACCAGAGCCTACCAGAAACAGGAGTAACCCAGTTACTAAGTATGAAATTAAAGAAAGCAGCCAACAGCCCAGATAGGAGTGAGTTCCACAGTGGCATGGTATTTTGTCACACCTGTGAACACAGCCCAGGATTTTCTTCTCCTGAAAGCATTCTGTCAACAAAGGGATTAGCACTGACAAATGATGACCAAAGAGTCTTTTATTTCTGCCTGCAGGAGTCTTTCACTCACCGCAGAGATAAAAAACCTTGACAAAATGTACGATCAAACATGGTAAATTCTGGCATAAAGCAATATAACGAAATCAAGCTATTCCATCCCTGAGCTTTCCTGTCAAACTGACTTTGCAGAGTTCATCTTTCAAATCTGAACTTTTGGGCTCCACCGATTTGCAGGAGTAAGGAAAGAAGCAGAGGGCCCATGAGGCACCACTTGTTGTTACCTACCTCCATAAGCAGTCACACTTCCGAGTATGCGTGGAAGAACTTTCGGTTTCCATCACAGGGAATAAGAATCCAGTCTACTAAGGGTTCAGAAGTGTGTGTCTGTATATACATACATGCATATATATAAACGCAACTGGAGGAAATCCACCTTGCTACTGAAGTTGTTAACTAAGGAAGGTTTGGTGTCCACTTTAATTACAGTCTAACTCTGCAAACTGTGGGACAATCAGATCTTAGAACTGCACTTCAGGATTATGCCATGGAACAAGCAGAAAGGAGCACACCACAACGCTGGCTTTTAGGAAACTCCTATTTTCCTGTCAGTGCCCTGCAGGCTCTCCCTGCAGACAGTCAATTTAATTCTGATTTTTTCTTTATGAGCAACTCTGCATTAAACTTGGCCAGAACATCCTTGGCTAGGTGACACACCGAAGCTCATTAGTTTCTCACACTTCTTTCCACACTCAATTTCACATTTGTTCCTCATTCTACTTTTACATCATTTCCACTAAGCCGAACTCAAAAGTTCCTCAAAAAATATTGCAAAGACAGTTTTAACCTTGGAGCACTTATAACTCATGATTCCTCCCAGTTCCTTATACCAAATGGCTGCACCTGGAGTGGACCATTTACATGAGGCTGCACAACAGTCCTGTCCCATTTCCATCCTGAGATGCAATCCCTTCTCCACGTGAGCTCATTACAGAGCTCTTCATCACACTCTCCATCACACAGAACAAGTACTTCCATTAAAGAGGAACAGTCTTATTAAGATATACTAAAAACTTTTTTGGTCTTATATCAGCATGAAAAACAGTTTAGAAGCAGAAAAAGACCATGCAGTCTAGAATTATGTTATTGTCAAGCCTGAATACTTGTCATTGCCATTGTTTTCTCCAAGTAGGAACATTTACCATCTAAAGAATGAAAACAGACTGGAGAGGATGCCTACAGAGACAAAACAGTGTCAAAACCTTTTGGAACTCACAAATAACAGCAGACATGTCTTTAAATTAAATGAATTATTTGAATATAAACCCAAGATGTCAATAACATGATGAAGTAGTACATATATTTATATAAACACACACAAAGATACATACGCACAATTTTAGCACTACAAATAGCAGTGCAGTTGGGAAAATTAGATACATGTACTATTTTATTTTCTTCATTACCTGTAGAAGCTTGAGGAAAATGCCTTACAGAACAACACTCAGTGCTGCCAGCAGCGACCTTGTTGAAAACCTCTTACCGTATCTGTAAATCTTGTACAATTCCTGTCCGCACCCAGACAAAATCACTTCAGTCAATCACGCAATTGCCAAGTGCAGTAGGAGGCGAAACTTGAATTCATGCTTTCTAGGCTCCTAACTTAGTGCAGTTTCTAATGCTAATGGACAATTTATCTCCTTTCCTCCCCTGCCTGCTCTGCTGCTCTACCTTTTCTACCTAATTTTATTTTTCAGAGATTATTGTGCTGTTAAGCAAAACTGACAAATAACTTTCTTTTTTTGAATGCCAGAGTATTTTTCGTTAACATGATACTATGCCAAGCATGAAGGGAAATTCAGCAGTATATTTCATAGCTTCCTGTTCTTTTTTGCTTGCTATTTAAGGGTAAAATACATTACAATACTATTCAATTTTCTGCCACTTGGGAAGAAAAAGTGAAAAAATACCACAAATATCCTAGGCAAATGGGCAGGTAAATTCTCTATTTAGGAAGAGCAACAAACCCTAGGAATGCCCCAAACACAAGAGGAGAATGTTTAGATAAAGATTAATATTTGACTTTTGGGTATCACATTTTAGTAACTTTTGTGTCTGCAAATATCATTCACTCCTCAATTTCGGTCATCTTCCCAAGTAAGTGCTGAATAATTGCTGTGACTAGTATTATTCAGTACGTCGTCTATATTTGCTGAAGAGAAAATTTTTAGGCTATTAATAAAGATGTGACAGCAAAATTGTGGTTTCTGTATCACCTCTTCTTAAGGGATAAGATTTTCAAAATGAAGCCCAAACAGCCTCAAAGCAAATGCAACCAAAAACCTGCAAATAGTATGCTCTGTTGCTTTAGTCTAACTTACATAGTTATTTTTCCATTTTTTTTAAAAATAATCACACTATAATAATTAAAATGCTATTTAATTACAAAATCTTCATTACATAAGGGAAATATGGAAATGCATCTCTCTAGTCACATGGACTTTTAAAAAAAATTATGTTGCATTTGGCCATTTTGTGGCATTTCATTATAAATATGAAATTACCGGATTAAGACACTTATCCAAATGTATTCACCAGACAACAGTACAGTGTGTCTCCTAAACCTGCTAAAGGGATTTGGAATCCATTTATTGGTAACTGTAATGTGTGTTAATCACATTCTTCTGCACTGCTGGAAGAATACTTTTTCTTTAATTTAATCGATTAATTAGCTAATACTTCTTGAGTGCTTTAGACACATAACACACTCTAGAACAGCTGAGCGCTGTTACCAAAACAGTGTGCAACGGACTTCTGTGGACTGACTGTAGGTAGATGCATCTTTTCAGACATTTAAGGATTATCCAACAACGGAGAAGTTCATTGTATATGAGTAGTAGAGGAGTATAGGTACTTGACAGGAAATATTTTTTTCATGGGAATTATGTAGCAAAAATTAGAAAACTCATCTATTTGTTTCCATTTGTTTCTTCTACTCTGTTTCCCCAGTTTTTCTTTCACTGGTTAAAATCAGCAAAATATTATATCATCTGTTTTGAAAGGATTTGACCCTATTCTGATTTCTTACAATGTGCCTCAACCAAATTGATGAACAACTGCATCTCTTCTTGTGCAAGCACAGAAAACACAGAAAACCTAAGTGGCCTTTTGAGGGACGAGAGTTACAATCAGGATTTTGTAGGCTCAGGTAATGCTACAAAGAGGAAAACATTCCTAATATTTGAAAAATAAACCAACCCACACAAGGGATAACCAAAACTGCTGCTGGAACAAAGAGGCGTCTGGCCTCACGAAAGGACTCAGGACTCACAATGTACAGTGTCCATGCGTTTTACTCCTTACCCACCATGCACCACACCGCCCCAGGGCAGGCAGCTAAGAGCCATGGGTTGGCAGATGACTCACTCCCCGACCCTCTCAGCCGTTTCCATCGCACACTAAACTCTGCTCACATTATTGTCAATATCATCTACCAAAGACCAACACACCCCCCCCAGACACACACAGGAAAAACAAGCCTCCTACTAATAAACAACAATCAGGAGTTCCCCCAGTACAAATTATTTTAGGCCATCAATAGAAATGAAGTTATTTTTATAAATCATTGTTTATTGTTTCTACCCTAACGAAGAACTTGAATTAGGCGCATCTTAATTGTATACGTATGCAGTACCTCCAGTGTACTCTGCGTAAATCAATAGTACCATTGTGCTTAGCATCATCTTCTACAGAAATAGCAACTCTGCTTGCTCCAGAGACTGTTTCAAATACAGTTACTTGACAGAAAAACATGCAAGTTTCCCAACACAGGCGTAAAGTCCAAATCTCCTGGGGAAGGGTGAGAAGAGACAGACATGGATTTGTATCAGCAGTGAATAATCTGACACAGCAGTTTCCTAACTCCTACTTTTTTAGAACTGAAATACAGGACAAAGACAAGGACTGAGGCACAAGGGCACTTTTCTAAGAGCTCAGTCTCTCCAAATGTTTATTAGGTTCTTCACCTAGAATTCAGTAATCAAATTTTACCAGACATGTGAAAGTCTCCAAAATCACTGGGGAAAAGCCCAGAACTGCTCAACATCAACACTCTTCAGAAATTGAAATTCAGAAGAGTTTATTATCCAGCATACATATAGCTTTAAATTCTGTGGGTTCACATCTTAAAAAGATAGGTAGAATATACTAAATTCAGTCTAGGTTCACAAACCTTGGTTAACTCAGACTTGCCTTGTTTCATGCTGAAACACAACTCGCTTGCTCGAGCATTTTGTTATAGAAGTCTTTAATGAGCTTGCTCTGAATCCAGCAATTTGATTTAAAACACATTAAATACACACCAGAGGCTGACAAAAAGGATCAAAAGAAATTTAAGTCATATTGTTCAAGTTTTAGAGACATCCAATATATCCCAGTAAACATCAGTTCTTCAATGTCAGCGCTTAACAGCAATCATAACACTAGTTTTATGCATCTTACTGAGCACAATGAGAATTGTAACAAGAAGTTTCAAGGAGGGGCATTTAATCCTCTGCCTTGGCATTATTTATTTAGGGATCCCAAAGAGCAAGGGGCCCTTTTCTGCTTTTTTAGAAGACATTTCCACTAAATACATACCAACGTATTGAAAAACCAAGAAGGGTTCTTCCTCCAAATTCGTACTAAATCTGTGACCAAAGCAAGCTATAAAAATAACAGAAAAAATACTTAACATCAGGACTATTTAACTGTACTTTGCAGTATAATCCTGCAGCAATGGATGCAATACGAGTTCTACTGCAATCAAGACTTCATTTAGTTGTTCAATTTGTCAAGTTCTCCTTTATTCTATTGAAAACAATACAATCACTTGAGTTAGAGGTGTAGGATGTATTATTCTTCCTCATGGCAATGATTTACTACTGCTCCTCTTTTTGAGAGAATCTGAAGTGACACTAAAGCAGGAATGGTGACCCAGAGAGTCAGTATTAGCCACATTCCCATGTAACACACTCGCATAAGGAGTATGAAGTTTGTAGTAGCACAATGCCTTCTGAAGTGTGTTACACTCCATACCTTTTTGGGAAAACCAGTGATTGCATGTAACATTTAATCAAAGACCCACTCTACTGTAAAACAGCAATTTCTCTTCAATTTTCCACTTAGTAACTCAAAAACTCTTTTGAATGTCAACTGCTGGCAATTTTTGTGCTGGCTACAACTTGGACAGAATGAAAAAAGAAAATCATTAGCATGTTAATAACTTAGTGTCCCTGAGGGGTAGTTACTTAGTCCTACATCAGAAAAAGCAGCTTCTTTTTCAGCCCTATTCTTAATTGTAAAGTGATTATAATTTACCGCAATTTCCTAGTTTCCCTCATTTCAATTTGTGGAGAATTTCTCAACAGGCAGTTTGCAATCCTGTCGTAGGTCTAATGAAAGCGGGTCACTGAGAAACTTTCATGTCCGTTAAGATGTAGAAGAGAGAGCCAAGAACTTAACATATGCAAATAAAGTGGACAGCCTCTTAACAAAACTGCAAGAGGAAGTTACATAGGAAAAACGCGGTTGCCCGTATTAAAAAACAGGGAGGTGTCTTGGAGTAGCCTTCTATGCTTTGTATTATAATCATAGTAGTTTATACATCAGATTTCATGCAGTATCTCGGTCCTCTGTGTGTGTGAAATATAACTGTTTTGTCTAAAGATGTGGAAGTAACTTTTCTTTCTCTTTTCTTAAGCCGTTTGCTTTGCAAAGATTATAATCTCATGGATGTCACTTGGCAACAAGGAAATAAAAGGCATGTTCATAATAAAGGTTTTGTTGTTGGGTTTTGTTATTTTGCACTATTAAGAAATAGATCACAAAGATTATACCTAACAAAAGAAAATGGGTATTTAGGATGTATAACAGTGATTTCAACATCTATTGTTTTATTTGAAGGAGCTATAAATCAATGCATAGTTTTGGGTGAAACCTCTAACAAGGTTGATTTCAATGTATTCTGATTCTTTTTTTCTTTTTCCTCATTAAAAAGGAGTTTTCAGTAATCTACATGTCTACTGAATTCATAAATGCATTTTTTGTACAGAAGATATTCAAAGCAGAGTTTAAACATCATAGACAATATTCAACCTGTTATTATGTAGAGAAAGCAGTATAACACACCTGTTTCAGTAGAGCATTCATAAATTCAGCTAATGTTTGGAGCAATGAACACTCAGATGCTCGCTGCTGTGGTCCACACTTCTCCACGGCCTTACCCAATGTCTCTATTCATGACATATATGCCATTTACTTAACAAATGGCACAAAACACAGAGCTTTGACTCACCTTAGTATCTCACCTTTATCTTACAATAAAATTGAACTGCTTCTTGTGAACTTGCTTGGCAAGGAAAAAATTAAATACTAAGCATAAATGTACACTACTTGCAGAAACTAATAAAAATAGTATTGAAAGGAGAAACAGTCAGAAAAGAAGTAAAGAATTACGGTACCAGACATGAATGAATCCAGTTAAACAAATACCATGCTCATTTGGTTTAATACTTGACCTAATTCGCCTGGAAAAATTAGCAGCTGGAAAAACTAACAGCTGTCTTCGGAAACAGCAGAGCCTGTCTCTAGAGTGTATTGTCAGCAGACTATGAAGTCCATGATGGGATGGGGCTTTGTGAAACTGGCTCTAGTGTGACGCAAGGAATCATTTCCAGCTAAGAAAGCCAATCCAGACACAGCAAAATTTGAGAGATGTGCAGTGCAGATGTGCTCACATCAGTTTATATACTGATATCAGCCTTCAGTGCTCAGAAAGAATTGCAGAGCTGAGCTGAGCCATCACATTGTTCTGGAGGATCTTCAGCACATCTCTGCACTAACAACAGAGGCAGGCTTGAAAGAAATAGACATGTGGGAAATTTTCCATACTGTTTTGTATTGCCATCACCTAGGAGGCACAAATAAGCTTTAATCAGCCTCAGGCTGTATGGAGAGAATATTTATACAGTGAAAATAATTAGTAATCTTCATAATGCTACAACAACCCAGTGTCTGTGCCTTGATTTGAGAACTCCTTGTTGGCAAGAAAACTCTTCTTCGCTTGCTGAGCAGCTATACAAGAACTGTCAGAAGCTGAGCACTTCCAATAGACCAACTTGCCTATATGCAATTAACTCTATCGCCACTGTTAGTTCCTTTAATAATTATGAGGAAATATGTGGATGCAGTTTCACTGCAATTCTCGACTACTACGTCCATTAATAACACTGGGGGAAAAATTACTGGGAATAACGCTAAATTAAACGGATACACACCACTATTAGGATAGAAATGCCACAAAACTCTTTTCAGCTGGCAAGGAAACTCTAGAACACATAAAACCAAAACAGAAACCCAAGCCAGTTTGAGTCGTTAGTTTTCTCTGAGAATTCCAACAGGACAGCTAAAGTGTCAGACACCTAGAAAGGCACATACTGAATCTTCCTATAATGGCTAGGAGGGAGGAATAGATGAAAAACTAAGGAGTTACAGACAATATAGTTTCACTTTCAGAAAAATACTAAATAACCAAACTTTGTACCTAAAAAGTATCAAGAAGCCGAGTAATACCTAACATGAATGTGCAAAATCAATCACGTAAAAAATAACCTCAACTCTTCCTCTGTCAGTGTAAAGGACCTTGCAAAGAGAGGAAAAGCAGATACTAACTTAAATTAAAAGTCATTTGACACCATTGTCCATCATTTTCCCAGGTAAATTTTGAAAAAAAAAAAAAGAAACATCTATAAGATTAATACTACAGTTATGAGAAAACAGTGACCAAATCATAACTTTCAATGATTTTTCCAAATGAGAAATATGTATTAGCAGGCTCTGCTGGGATGTGTTCTCTGTCCAATATTATTCATTAGTTTCATTAATAACTGGATGATAGAATGCAGTATACACTTATTAAACTGGCAGATTACATCAAGCACAAAGGGATGGAAGGCACATCAGAGACAAAGATTAAATTCAAAATTAAATAGACAAGGTGGAGAAAAGCCCTGTTAAGATGATGATTCCATAATATGAGAAAGGAACTCATCACCCACACAAAAACAAGATAGGGAAAAACTGATTAGACCAAAGTTTTAGAGTAAAATATATGAATGCTAGCATAGATCACAAGATCGATGTGTAATTAGCATGCTAAATGAATGGTACCGTCCAAAAGACTATCCTTCTAAGATGAAAGGTTAAACCATAGTCAAGTAAGAAACATTTTATTTTTTTGCACCTGCTAAGAAAGAGTGATTTTCCCTTCTCTCAGGACAGAGTTTGTTTGGAGGAATTTCTCACATCATAGTATACAAGCTTTTTCTTCTATTTCTGTTACAGCTCAGGGTCACTTAAGTCTCCTTTCTTCATCCTTCTGTCAGAAATCACTAGAACTAGAATGTATTATGGCCTGCATCTTGAATATATACAGTTTTATAAATGCTTCCTGCCATACTATTAGAACACTGCATTTATTCTCACAATTTGCATAACAGATTTACCTCCTTTTTATCTTGGTGTTCAGTCACTCAAGACACCTATCAAAAAAATCTTTCATATACCCGTTACATTTTTTGTGAAAAATGAGCTTAGCATTGCACAGAAAACAAGAACTCATTCATGGAGTGCATGGAAGGAAAATCTCTCACAACACTTATATTCAATTTAGAACTGTGACACTGAAACAGAATCCTAAAGGAAAATAAATTTGACATTGAAGGTCAAAACAACAAGAAAATCCAAAACCAAAAAACACACACACAAAAAACAACCCCACACACAACCACCACCCACCTAAAACATTGTTAATGACTGTAATAATCTATTTCTTTGTCTATAAAGTTTTTGGTTTTTTCCAGGGTTTGCCCTAGTAAGGAATCCCTTCTGTACCCTGAGTGACAGGTACTGTGTGCTGCTGCACACCAGCCTTTTCTCCACTGCGCATTACTCTGCGAGAAGCTCCATGTTTGAACTCTACAGAAGGACATGCAAGAGTCAGACAGGGATTATGGTTAAATTTAAATTGACAGATATGATACTGGTTTATTGTCTTATAATTTAACACTTTTTAACATTCTTGTAGATTTTTGTTGCCATATCCTTGTTTGGTAACTATCTGTATACCTGCCCAGCAGTTTCAATGTTGTAAATATAGCTAACGTGAAAGATATAAAAATTGAAAGCTGAAGTTGTTTTGGGTTTTGCTTTACCTAAAACCAGACTTCCAAGGGAATTTCCAATTAATGAAAAAGCTTAAGATTTCAAAATATTATTTCACATTCTAAGGAGGAAAGCTATGCAAAAATAAATGAAGCACATTTTCACAGGCATGTCTGGCATACGATAGACATACAGGCAGGATTATATAGACGCTCTGACACAGGAGCCATGCAGCACCTATGCTGTAAATTCTATGATCAGAAGTTACATTGACCTTAACTTGCACATGTTGCACAGTCAAGTTGGGAGTGCAGAGGAAGTCAGACAGAGGAACATCTTGCAGCACATGAATAAATCAGCTACTCCTCGCCAGGGTAGTGAATCCAGTATGAGTGGGACTCAGATGACATGGAAAGCCAGTTCTTATAGGTATTCAATTTTGAGTTTTTCTCAGTAGCAACAACTTTGCTCAGCTGTGTGATGTACAAGTATCCCTAGACAAATGGTAATCTGATTGAGTGAAAATATATTTGCAAAAAATAAGAGACTATTAAAAAGTCTTATAATTGGCATGTATATCAACTTCTGTAAGAAAGCAGCACTAAAGCAGTGCATGAAATTAAAATAAGAGCTTTATTATAATATATAAAAATATATAAGATGCATATATTTTTTATATTTATATATAAAATATATAATATTTTGCTTTATCTAGAGATTCAAAATATCCTTGCTATAAAGTGCTGTTACAATTCCAATTTTGGTTGCTGACAGATTCTCTAAGGCAAGGACTATATTCATATGTTTCTTCAAGACTAATTAGGATGCCTGAAAAAAGGCTAAGGAGTCATCATGCCTGAGTGCACTGGTTGAAGGTTAAAGTCTCTTCCAATGAAACTCCAATGAATCCACGGCAGAAACAAGAATAATGACTCTAGGGCACTACAGAGTTCATACTCAATTAGCTTTCGCTATACTTTTTTTAGCAGCATCATGTACCATGCCCTTTCTTTCTCCCCTTCTCAGTCTCCAACATTTGCCAGTATTTTTAAAGATGGGACCTTGAAACCACATCCAGTATTTCTGGTCATGGAGGCAAGTATGTATCCACTGCATGCAAGAAATAAATGTCCATTTTATTATTGCTTTTGACTTCTGTATGGAAAAGCCCTAAGTTTGGTAGAATTGGCTTCGGCTGAGGGAGGAGCACAAACATGAACTGCACTCTTGAACTGCACTTGATCATCAACCAGTAATTTGATCAATATTTGATCAATAACCAGTAAGAAATCTTTCTCTTAGGTTCTGGTCATACTTTTTCAGTTCAACCTTCTTTAACTCACTTAGAGAGTGATCTACTGGACCTCAATGGGAAGTGGACAGGGCTACCATTGATCTGGTAATTTAAAGGGAGCCTATCGTATGGCTCATTCAGCATCATTCATATAAATACAACAGAAACACAGTTAGTGTTCTTGAAGTCGCATAAAGGATTTAAGCTCAACCTTCGACAGATAGACAGCTCCTTCAAAATTTTTGTCAGTTACAACAATTTCAGCATTTTTACTCATGTTGTCAGTTTTCACCGATCTACACTTAAAGGACACAAATGTGTTATTACCTGTCAATTCACAATTTAGATTTACATGATATAGCCCATAAGAAAGTTTCCAAAAATATCCCTTGAGATCTCCACATACCATTATAAAGTACCAAAATGTAACTGTAAGAGAAGTGGCCACAGATGAACAAATAGGGAAACCCAAAGCAACCTCAGACAAGAAGGCTCAGGGATGAGCTCATCAATTTATATAAATACCTGATTGGGGTTGAGTTGGGGAGCCCTTCCAACTTCAAGTATCCTGTTATTCTGTGAACTGCAGACCATTTTGCAAGTATATAGATTTTTATCAGGATAAATATAAGTGAAGCCCATACAGTGTTTCAAAACACTATGATTCTGCTCACACTTGATTTTTATGAAGGCCTTACCACAGTGATAAAAGTCTAATTAAAAACAACTAGGAAATAAGTTATTTTGGAAATGGAGTAAAATGTACTTTCAAAACTGCTTTTAGATATTGGTACATTTCAATAAATCACATTACTTTGCAAAAGACACATGGAATACATAAAACATTTATATTAAAGCTAGTACAGTAATTACAGGTATCCTAGTGTTGCAGTTTTGTGCAGCTGTGCTGCTGAGATGGCTTTTGCAAGCAGCAGTTAGAGTTTTCTGCGAGCCCCAGACTGTAAACATTGGCCAATTCAAGGCCAAGGTTTCTGCTGACCAGGGCTGAGCCAATCGATGATGTTCACAGCGCCTCTGTGAATCACATACAGGAGAAAAAAAAACGCTGGCAGGCGCACTTTGCCACCAGAGCAGGGAGTGAGATGATGTAACAAGCTGCACAGACACAAAGGCCAGGCCCGAAGGAGAAGAAGGTGGAAAGAATGCGGAAAGAGAGTTTCCCCTGCAGCTTGTGGGGAAAACCATGATGAAGCGGGTGTCCCCTTGTAGCCCATGGATGAGGATTGGGAGCAGAGACATCTACGCCCTGTGAAGAGAGTGATCCACGCCTCAGCAGGTTTGCCAGGGTACTTGTGACTTTGTGGGGAACCAGCCTGGGGGAGTCTGGGCCCGAATGTCAGCACCCTATGGGAAGGGAGTCCTGCTGAGAGGCCTGTGGTGAGGAGATGACTCCTTAGTAGAGAGGACTCGCACTGCAGAAGTTTGTGGATACGACTCTTGCGTGGGTGGGACCCCACAGCACCACAGGGGAAGTGTGTGTGTGGAATGCAACCCCCGCCAGCTGAGACCTAAGACAACTCGGGAGGAACGGACTGAAAAGCCAAACTATTATCCATGGTATGATCCTGTTTTACACATCTTCAGTTGAGGCAATGAGTAAAGGAAAAGCCAAATTATTTATCAACTCCCCAAGACCTACAAGTCTAGTACACATAAAAGGACAAGGCAAAATCAATGTATCTGGACTTTGGTTGGGTTGCGTGTTTCCATGGGTTGTTTTTATTCTCAAAAAAAAAAAAAGGAGAATAAGCAAATACTATCACTTTGGTAGACACATGTCACAATCTTTCTACAAGAGGTTTGTCCAATACCGTGTTCACGGTACACTGCTCTAATATGATGTTCACTCAAAAATAAAACAATTAAATTCTAAAAAGATGCAAATAAAACATCCAAGAATTGAGCCCAGACTCAAAGGATTAATCTTTGTAATTATGTCTGCACATTTCTTCATGGCATGGGAGAGTACAGCAAGGTGGTCACAACAACAGCTTGCAAGAATAGCATGTGGTAGGCATTTACTCTTCCCCTGGCCACCAGCTCAAACTTTCTGTCTTACAAAATATCAGTAACAGTAAATAATCTGAATGGAAACATTTTCAAAGTGCATACTTATTGGAAAGTCAGGAGAGCAATTGGGAACATTATCTTCTGTTGAGAACACCAATACAGACTTCCGTCATAAACCAGTATAGTTTCAGAATTCAAACAAAGGGAACATCTAGCTATAAGTCCAGTAAATAAAACTGAATCACATCAAACCTTTTAACATCTTGGTGAAAAATCATTAAAGTTTAATTTTAAAATAAAGTCTCAAACACCTGTGCTTCCTAGAGGTATGCCTGAATTGAGTAAATTCCCAATTGTTACGATGTAAAAACCTGCAAACCTGCACACTCAGAAATAAAGAATACCTGAAAATAAGCTTATAATTCTAAAGAGAATGATACAGTGCAAAATAAAAGTAATTTCCTTTTCCATTTATTTATTGTTAATGAAAAATATATTGCTGTACTTGAAAGCGCATCCTTGCTAAATCAATTACATCCCCCCTCGCTCACACACCACTTGAGTGATAGAGAGAAGAAGAGCACAGCTCCAAGCAGGATACAGCCTTAGCAAATAAACTGAAGGGATGACCTTATTATTTCACAATTGTAACAGTACCATGCCAACTAAAGAGCACTTACTCTCTGCATCCTAAAAGATATCAGGGAGAAGGTAGGAGAAGATAAAGAAAGAGACAGTTTATTAAAGCAGCTTCACTATTATCTGCCTAACCAATACAATCACTTATTCAAGTTGGTTGAATTTTCAAGGCAATTTTGAAATTCTCTTTATGCCTGAGCAGAAGGCTGTATCCAGTTCTCTTCTCCACATGAAACGGCCAAGTGTGGTCATCCAATAGCCACAAATTACTGCTCTGAGGGTAAAGCAACACCACCAGATTAGAAGGCCAGAAAGAGAAAAATCCTAGTCCTGCCCACAACATGATCTCATGCTTAATTTAACTTATTTTAAGAACTGAGCTACAGAAATTGATAAAGTTTTCAATTTGACCCTTCTCTTCCTAATCCTATTTCAAATAATCATGATTTCATATTTCAGACTATGGCATACTTCATTGGTCAGTGATCCCAAAACTAGCATGAAGCAAAACTGGCACAGATGTAAAATATCGCTGCTTTAAAAGGCACTTCCTTGGATCAGTCTCCCCTGAAACATGTGTGTGTGTATATATATACATATATATGAGACTTCATCACCATTTTTCAATAAAGGTGGCTAATACCTGAAAAGGAATACTTACTGACTTCATACATAAACAGCACTGATTTAAAAAAAAATTTAAAAAAATAAAACCATATGACAATATTGCTCCACAACACTGTATTGAAAGTCATAATGCAGGGATTGTGCAGGGGATGGGAAGGAAAGGAGAGGAGAACAAGAGTGAGTGTATATACATCAAAATTTAAGATTTAAACATGATGAATTTTAACGAGTAAATGCGTCTCTGCACCCCACATTTTCTTCCTTTTTCTAAAGGTAGCTCGTATTGCAATACATTAATTTGAGAACGGACTGAATATGTAACACTCATTCAAAGGAGATTAATCTTCATCGTGTGGGTATCTATAAATCAATGCATTCAGAAATCTCAATTTTCCCCAATAATCACTCAACAAGATACAGATATTAAAAGTTTTAGTCAGTTGAAGATTCAGGTCTACAGTATGAGCTGGAGGAGAGTTCAGTACAGAAATACAGAGAACCTTCATGAACAACATAAATCTGGTTCGTCAGTTTTTACTAAGCAATGTACCAAAATCTAACAAAAATTATAAATGCCTGATAAAAGGCTTTAATGCCTCTTAAGACTCTCCCTCCCCCCCATCAACTTCGTATCTCCTGCTTCTTGGTAGTAGCTTAGAAGCACATAAAGAGCTTTAAATCAAAAAACAGGAGTGTTATTTCTGAAACTTTCAGCAGAGGAGTTTCAGCCTTTACTTTCCCTCTATCAAAACCGGCAAAGATCATTCATGTGTAAACATATAAAATGGAAAGTATGAAATCAGAAATGCAAAATTTACTGAATATCTAATATTCAGCTGACACTAGCATAAAAACCTCAATCACCTTCCTGCTCCCACAGAAATTTCAAGGGGGGGGGGAGGGAAGAAAATCATAAAACTACAGGCAGTACAAACGACAAAATGTCCAGAGAAAAGAGAAAAAAAGACAAAAAAACCCCAAATAAAAAGACAGAATTTTTGCACCCTTTATTATGATGTAAATATAAAGAATTCTGCGTGACTCAACAAGAACAGTGGAAGAAACAAATGGAATAAATGGTTTTATTTTCATCCTTATATGACAAGCAGAATCTTAATCATTAATCTCTGGAGTTATCAATGCAATTACCTGGAATTTACAGAGGCCTGGAGAAACAATGCCAAACAGGAATTTGAAGGAAGTTAAAAGCAAGAAATTGGAAAAATGGGGGCACAGAAATGCTGTGTTAATACTGATCTGGGAAAACAAATAATCAAGGTTTCCCTGAAGGTAGCTAGCATGCACAGGATTGATAGCTACCCTTCCTGATTCTGTAACACTGCACATCAAAACTTGCACACATCTGTGAAAACTCAAAACATACACTGCAACCCCCATAGAGCCAGAAAAATAGAAAATCCAGGAGGAGGCAGTAGCTAGGAATAGTTTTGCAGAAATATCCCTCTCTACACCACGGGATGGGATATGCACATGAGCTCAAGTCAACGTACCGGACAGTTGGCCTTAGGAAGCCTAGTGGCTCTCCTCCCTCATACAGGGATTCACACACAAGCTTCCCCCGCCCCCCATGCCAGATCTCCTCCTAGTGAAGGAGCCCCAGAAGCCTCCTCGCTTAAGGGGTTTGCAACTTCTAGACCCATGCAGTTACATACTAAAGAAATCTCTTCTGACATGCCCTTCCAATTATCAACTTTCCAACATTAAAAGGCTGCAAACTTGTGAATTATACAAATTATGTGTTAGCTAAACCTTGTCGAAATATGTGAAACTCTTGATAAATCTAACTAAACAAGAGCTGGCAGTTAAGTGTGTTGATAAAGTTAATGCAGATGTAAATGTGATTACTAAACGGTCACTTTTCCAGATTCTAAATAAATGGCAACTACTCACAAAAAAAAAATTGACGAAAAACACCTGGAAATTAGAATTCCTACTCTATGCTGCATCCTGAAATTGAAAAACAATTTTCATACATGACTTGCAAATTAGATTCTTCTTTTATTTAAATTAACTATTTAATCATAACGTTACTAACTTTATGAAAGTACTGTGAGGACAAAAAATCAGCTTTTATTTACTTCCAAATTTAATGCACCTTCTTGCACTCATACCAAACTAGTAAACCTTCTTTCCAGTTTTGTATTTTAAATAGTCAAATAGCTGGTTTGATCTCTGTGAAACAGATCATCTTTCCAAAAAGGACGCTCAAACTTCATGAAGGGTCGAAGCCTGAATTTTTCAGGGCAAGCCATACAAATGATCCATTGGACGAGCTTACAGCCAGAAGAGATAAAGCTGGTAGAGAGCAGTAGTCAGACCTGTCTTTTGCTACAAATCCAAACACGATGCACTTGGAGCATGGCACAGGAGCTCATTATTGCTGTGACTGTACATCTAAAAGTGAGAAATACTTCCAATTTCAGTACAGCAAATTCAAAATAACTTAGTGTTTGCTACAGTCAGCTCTTTATAGTCAATAGGATGAATATCCTACTCAGCCATATTATTTGATACATTTAACATTTCATTATCAGCGAATGTGTAATTATACACAATATGTATTTATATTTAACTGAGTTTACGTCACACACAAGAGATTTGAGACACACATGACAGTCTACCTTATCAAAACAGAAAGGGAAAAGCATATTTAACTTTCAGCTGCTTAGTGCTATTGCATTAGATGGACATGTTTGCAGAGCTACTCTGAGGGATTTTGTTAAGAGCTTGTAAAAGGGGATTACCAAACTGTTCTTTCCAATTTATGTGAAAAACACGCAGTTGCACACCAATATCCATCAGCATGATAAACTCTGACTCTGACACATATAAGGCCAATTCATGATTGAAACTGACACAGACAACTACTTTAATCAACTAATAATCACTCAAAATTACCTTCAGGAAAATCCCTGTAGCTTCAGTATTTAGATTAAGTATCAAGGCTCAGTTTGAACCTTCTTATGAAGAAGGCAGCTTCTCTTACAACAAATCTCTGTTAAGTTGACAAGAGTTAATGTACCTGGCAGCTCCTCAGCAGACGGCAGGTATAGACACAGAATGTTGATAACACTGGAGCTTTGTGCCACCAACACAAGTCATTAAGGTGAAAGAACTTTGAAATTAATCACTTCTATAAATTATTAAAAGAAAATCACTCTTAGGCTAAAACCTCGCAGTGCAAGAATGAATTTACTTGTAGGATGCCTGATAAAGCTCCTTTTGTTTGTTTTCAACATATGTGAAATGCATTACAGAGCACTTTTCAATGCGCAATAGATTATATTTTACAAATCTATATACCCAGATAACTGCAAATACACACTGTGAAACAAGAAGCTTTACATCTGCTAGCTCTCAACCAGGCTGAACACCGAAACATTTGATATAGCAAACTTTGATGTCAACTGCATACACATAAACCTAGAGTATCTATAGATATATATTTAAAAAAGAAAAACAAAACCAACCAACAAAAACAGACCAATGAAGAATGCCTAGTTTCAAATAGGATACCAGAACATTTCTTTGCCAGCTGGCTTGCAGAGAAGCCTGCGGAGAAGCCACCAGGCTAAATACTGCAGAGTGTAGGGCTAAACTATACAACTGACGCCAGGTTTGCGGATATCCACTGTAACAATTCACCTGCAGACACGTGCACTGCTTGACAATCCTGCCCTCTGCTCCTGGCTAGAAGACTTGCTAATAATAGCACCAAAGGATTTTTTGTCATGTAGGGCCTGCCCTTAAAATGAAATTCTTGTTAGGGAGCCACAGTGTGTTCTTTGCCAATTAGAAGGACATTTATTTATGAAATAGAGCAAACAAAGACTCCAAGAGTGCAAATACGCCATGTTTCGCACATTTAATTCATTTTTGGTTCTACTTCAGCTAAGTAAAACAAATATTACACTTAAACATAAACAGTAGAAGCGTCTGTGCCTTCCATCATTCCCTTTGTGCTGATTATATCCCATTTGCAAAGAGTTCACATTGTTCTGACAAAAAGGTTTGGATATGCCTATACCCCTCTTCCCAAACACCCAGTTCTCTCTCAAGCAAACTAAGGATAGACTGAATCTGTTATTTCCAAGACTTTATACTAAAGCTGGCTGAAAGGATTTCTGATGCAGTTTCTCAGGAAAACACTCATACCCTCCTGCCAACATAGATAATCTAGCATAACAGTTCATTTAGATTTAACTAAATGAACTCTAGAGCATTTGTGTGTTGAGTTAACCAATCTCATCTATGAAAATAATGTCACTCTGCCAAATAGAAACCCATTACTGGAGTATGCTGCAACAGCTTAACACTGTGGAGCTGCAGTACACCAATAGCAGAGATATTTCATTATAATGTTAAGGTGAACTGTGTCAAATCAAAACATGCCTGGGGGAAGGAGTGGAGGGGGGTATCATTTAAAAATTGCTTCATTCTGCTTGGTTTGCACTGAAAGCCTGAAAACTGGCCTGCCCTTAGCTGAGACTCTTGCATAATTTCAGTCCCTCATACTTACCCTATTCAGGTTAAAATAATCTTTGAGGAAAGAGAGATTTCAAACTGAAAGCTACTGGATTCTTGCCATATTTATTTCACCGATAATAAACTACTGCTGAAGAAACTGTAACACAATTACAACCTTAGCAAAGTCTGAAGTTGTGTATGAGAAAGGCAGCAGTTCAACCAGAGAAACAACATTCGGTGTTCAACAGGACACAATTGCTTACACACAGTAACAGAAAATTGTGCAGCTCACATAAGAAAGGGGAGAAGTTATGATAGTTGCAGGAATCATTATTCTGAATTTCCTGGCATTACATGTGTAAATTTCAGCAATAATGTCACATTAATGTAGTTATTTGCATTTAAAAAACTCATGTTTATTAAAAAAAAGTCACCATGATGACAAACCATTCTCAGAGATACACTCTGGGTAAGTAAATGTCAAGCAGCAGGAGGAATTTAAGTTACACAATAACACAGATGTGCAGTATAAGTGATTTTTTTTTCTTTGTACTATCCTAAAGCCTCTTGGGAAGGAATCAGTTGGTCCTTTTTATGGCAAAGACAATTTCCATGTGCATAGCTCAAGATACTCAGTTGGAATCTATAAATAACTATGCAAAAGTGGGACCCACTGACAAATTTTCATCTTAAAATATAATGAAATACTGTTGTTCTTTTAAAATTTGCAATGATGATTAGATAAACCATTTCAATAAATCACGCAGGATACTGGTGTCTTTCACAGGCAAAGTACACAATGCGTTCATGTCCTTTTATTATCACCAGAGGGTGACCAGGAGATTGTCTTTAGCACTATATGCTGGGCTGCCTACCTGATAAATAGTCCTTGCACTGAAGCTCTGCAAAGAGGCCAGTTTCAACAACGTCATGAATCGTGTTGCTTATACCTGCACATTTGCAGCATTCCCAAAATGGTTTTCTATGCACCTCCCCTAAAAAATAAATCTGAGATCTTCCTGCATGCCTGTATCACTTTCCTGGGGGAAAGTGAAAGACAAGGCTTTTTTTTGCCCCCCCCCCCCCCCAAATAAAAACATAAGTGCATGTCAGAAAATGAAAATGACAAAAAAAACCCACACTATTAAACTTTTCCATTGAGTGTTGCTTAAAAGAAGGGGTTATACAAATGCAATAGGTGGAACCACTTATGTTCTCAACAAACACTCTGTGAAATGTATTTACTATGTACCAACAAATGTCTAGGTTTTGCTCCAATATATATATACAAACAAAATTAAACCACAATACCCCAAAATCTAAAGCCAGAAAGCCCAAGCCAGATTTTTTTTACGTGTGAGTAGCAAGAATGTTATTGCTGCTGTAAGTGCAGAATCTGGGAAACTGAACTACACTGAGTAACACTTGGTTGCGATAAGCATATTTTTAAGGTAACTTTACATACATAAACACTTCAAAAATATTTTAAAAAAATATGGAAAAATAACTTTTATCTATCTGGTAATCTGTTGGTAGACCACAAGAGTAGAAGAGATAACAAGGTCCATCTATCTATCCATCTACAACTACAAAAGTTGACTGAAGGTATAGAAGCGTTTCAAAACAGACCAAATATTCAGCATATACGACTAGAATATCCAACAGCTTGTGGACTTCCAATACCAAAGTGCTGGGGGTTTCTTTGGAATATTTTGTTTGCTTTATTGTTGGGGTGGGGGGTGCTTTGGTTTTGTTTAAACAGAGTGCTTCACGGATTTCTTCTCTTTGAAACTCTCCAATCATACCTTAAGCCCATGTGAACTCTTATTACCTACAGCTTCCTGCAGCAAGAAGTTTATACACTGCAGGTTTTCTTGTTTGCTTTAAGCCAGCCCTTGCTAGTTTCACTTACTTCCTCTTGTTCTTTTCTTAGATGAGACACCGAACATTTCTTCCCTATTCATTTTTTCTCTGTGCCACTTACAATTTTATAGAGTTCTAAAATAAGCTCCCTTTTTTTTGGGATAAAGAGTCCTAGCCTATTTCGCCGCTCCGTGCACAGAAGTCATTACACACCCCTGATCATACTCCTTGCCCTTTTTACAAGCTACTTCGTTTCTACTACACGTTTTTTGAGATACAAGAGACCAGAATTGCCCTGAATACTGAGCATGCAGGCACACTGTGGACTCATTCAGTGTCACGTTCTGTTTTGTTTTCCACTCAGTTCTGTTTTCTCCTTCTTTCCTAATAAATCCTAACACTGCATTGGCTTTAAAAAAAAAAAAATACCAGGCCTTCAGCTCCAAAAGGACAAGATACTTTGCAGCTCTGGAGATCACTACAAGAATGTACCTTTGTGGCTCTGGTGAAAGATACTAAAATTTGACAGCTGATTGTCACTTTCTTATGCAGTAACACAAATCAAATATTCCTTTTGCTCATTCATACAAACAGTCTTGTTTAATTCTATGATGATATTCATGATCAAGACATGGAGAATGTTTAGTGGCTGAGCTTCATGTAGTAATACAGTAAACACCATTAACAAACAGGTTACAGGAGATGTTTTGTACAAAGATAATACATGAATACCCCAAAGATGCTTTCTTGAAAAGTGTAATGGTAAACAATTTGCCCAGTAATAAAGTTTTTATTTACAATTTAAGTGGAGAGTGGAAAAATAGGCAGGCAGAGACTCAAAAAAATAGGTGCAGCTAAAATACATATGGACAATGCACTGCAACATAAAAATCTCTGATTCACATCTCACTAACATCACCTAAACACTCAATATCCTGGCAGTATGACTGTAAGAAGACTGAAGGGATGCTGCCACATAGCTGTCAATAAGGGAGTTCCATGCACTACTTCTGTCAGTGATATATAAATAATATATTACTGAAATACTAAAAATACTGCGCTGTAGCTTACTTTACGTACTCAACAGTCAAATTTGTACTACACAGAGGGATGTTTTCAGCAGAAGGGTGAAGAACAGAAAAATGAGGTAAGGATGACAGCTGAGCAAGGTTTGAACACAATGACAGCACTTCAAAACAATGGGTAGACAACCAAGAGAGTCCTGAATAGCACTGTGCTGTGTAGAAACCCGAAAGTACCAAGTTTCTATTGTCAACATAGGCTCAGCTCTACATTATGGACAGTCAGACCCATTTCCTAAACCAAATTTTATGTCTAGTCTCTAGACTTCATTCTTATCATTGCTATCCTTCTCCAAATTTCCGGTATCGTTCTCAATTCTAGCTTTTATTCATGGAATTAAAATATTTATATTTAATAAATACATGGGCAAAAATACTGTCTCACCTTTTATCTGATTTAATATCTAGCATTTTTCCTGAATGTAAAATTGAAAAAGATAAAAAAAACCAGGTCATATTGTAATACCTATGGGGGGAAAAACATAAATATATATATGATTTTACTTGCTGCCCAAAACAAAATGCAAGTCTCAAGATGAAAAGGCCTGAATAGTAAGCACATGATTAATTTCAAGAAGATTCCTCTGCTATTTGATATGCTGTCAAAAGTAATTAGAAGTCTACCTTGCTGTCTAGGTATAGATTTCTTAAATTTATACATATAATAAATATTTAAGAAGTATACATATAATTTCAGAAGTTGTTAGGATACATTTATATACATTTTTTACATGTACAATATACATATTAAAAGATAAGAAAGTTCTGGAATTGTTCTCAGAAGGTACCAGTGCTTATGTACACAGGCAAAGCTTTGAAGAGGGTCTCTCCTTTGGAACTGCTGTTCTACAGGAATAGGGATCAGAACAGCTGAGAAACAAAATGTGAAGTCACAAATATATACAAGCTATTTCCCCTTTGGAAAAACCTCAAAAGTCCTATATGGACATTTGCAAAATGTTGGTTTTAAAAGACACAGGAAGGTTTCAAATTTTCCAATAAATAGGAATAATTACAGCAATAACAAATAGGCTGAAAATTTTCAAGATAAGTGATCACAAGAGCATCTATATGGTTAGGCACATTTTCCTGGGATGTAGACTTAAGTCTCCTGTAACATGGTATGATCTACACTCTCCAGAATAAGCCAAGGGTCAGAAGGCAATTTAAAATTAGATTTTTTTTTCCCATTTAATCCCTATTTATTGGAAGGATGGCATTTTCCCTCAAAGATTAGCTATTAAAAAGACAGCACACCTATTGCTTCACATAAATGTTTCTAAGTTTCCTGTTTAATATCTTCATTGACGATCTTGATGAGGGAATAACATCCACCCTCAGCAAGTACGCCGATGATACGAAGCTGGGAGGAGTGGCTGACACGCAGGAGCACTGCGCTGCCATCCAGAGAGACCTGGACAGGCTGGAGAGCTGGGCAGGGAGAAACCAGATGAAGTTCAACAAAAGCAAGTGTAAAGTCTTGCACCTGGGAAGGAACAACTGTTTGTATCAGTACAGGCTGGGGGATGACCTGCTGGAGGAGAGCTCAGTGGAGAAGGACCTGGGGGTCCTGGTAGATGACAGGTTGGCCATGAGCCAGCAGTGTGCCTCGGTGGCCAAGAAAGCCAATGGGATCCTGGGATGCATCAGGAGGAGTGTAGCCAGCAGGTCAAAGGAGGTGATCCTCCCTCTCTACTCTGCCCTGGTCAGGCCCCACCTGGAGTATTGTGTCCAGTTCTGGGCTCCTTGGTATAAAAAGGACAGGGATCTCCTGGAAAGAGTCCAAAGAAGGGCTACGAAGATGATTAAGGGCCTAGAGCACCTCCCCTATGAGGAAAGGCTGAGTAAACTGGGACTGTTCAGCCTTGAGAAGAGAAGACTAAGGGGGGACCTAATCAAAGTTTATAATTATCTGAAGCAGGGGATGCAGGGGGAATCAGCCAGCCCCTTTTCAGTGGTCTGTGGGGATAGGACAAGGGGCAATGGCTGCAAGTTGGAGCATAGGAAGTTCCGCACCAACATGCGGAAGAACTTTTTCACAGTGAGGGTGACTGAGCACTGGAATAGGCTGCCCAGGGGGGTGGTGGAGTCTCCTTCACTGGAGATATTCAAGACCCGCCTGGACGCCTATCTGAGCAATATGAGCTAGGGAGCTGCTTTGGCAGGGGGGTTGGACCCGATGATCTCTCGAGGTCCCTTCCAACCCCTATGATTCTGTGATTCTGTGATTCTAAGTTGTATTTCCCACTATAAATTGAAGTTTCAGGGAACTTGAAATTGCCAATTCTGTTATGTAACATTCAACATTAATGGATAATTCCCAGAATACATTACAAAAAAGAACTAAAACAATTACTTAGAATTTTTTCTCATTTTATTAAAATATATGTAGCCTACAACTCTCTTCTTTTAACTAATTCCAACTATTATGTGGTCCTTACTTGCTCTTAATTTTCCCAGAATCAGATCTAACTGTAGTCAGATGCTCCCCCCCACCCTTAATATGAATTTCCCATCCTATATATTCCCTCTAGCACTGGGGGGTGGGGAAGACATCACTATTTTTCTCTAACATTCTTATTTACCTTTCTTCAGTTTCCTTCTACAAAATAGTCTTCCGCTAGTTACAACGTTTTAATCATTACTTCAAATATTTGTCTTTTTCCTTTGTAGGTTTTTATTATAAACATATTTACCTACCTTCATTTCATTTTTGCTATGCAATTAATTTTTGTGGGGTAAAACTCAAAGGCTCCATTATTACATGCAACATTTTGTCAAGGAAATAAAGGACGTATCTACCACCAAATACCCATCACAATAGCCCACATAATCAGATTGCCTGAAACATGTTAACTTTTCTTAATTTAATTTGCAATGGTTTGTCACTTTCAGCACAGCTGCTGAAAATTTCAGGTTTGTTTTCAGGCACATGAAGGTTACATTTTCTTAACTTTTATAATTAATAATTGTAAATCTGTCATTTACATATTTGCCTAAAAGCCACAAATCAGAATTTAACACAAAAGTGTATGACATGCTGTTCTTGAGCAACACTAAAGATCAGACACCTTCCAGAGAGCTGTTTATGCACTTTAAAAATCATTCAGTTTTACCAGTTGAACCAATGAATCTCCTAGAACAGCTCCACTCAAGATCTCTGAGAATACTTTCCCAGAGAATTTTAAAAACAGAAATGACCATAACAGAGCTAAAAAGGAAAACACTGATAGCAGTTCTAGACACACATACTCAAATAGGAGAGAAACAACTGCAAGTCTTGTCATAAAATTTAATTACAAACTTTAAAAAACCCTGAACATTTACAAATGCCAGGAGAAGCTTTTTTTTTTTTGAACTCAAATATCAAGAAAGTCAAAGTCCATTTAATAAAGTCAATCAAAATGAAATTTGAGGATAACTAACAGCAGAGTTATTTAATGAAATTACCAGGAAATCTCAGGAAGCATCCCAAAGGCATCTTGATGAAATGCATTTAAAAATGACTGAAATCTCAGCTGCCCAGAGATGGTATTGGAGCAGGAAACAACTGAAATACTGTAAGAGAGTAAATCTTTACTGCAATAATACTGCTTCAAGCCATAGCTCAAGAACACTTACAACTTTCCCTTTGCAGGGTGCCCTTGAACAGATAAGGGGAAACACATTATTTGAGCAGCACCTTCCCATTTCCAAGCAACAAATAGAGAGGGTACTCTGGAAGGTGCCATCTGTCACTTCTCATCTTCAGTCTCCAGTTTTAATCAGACATCTTAAATTTAACTCCTGTGACAACATACCACAGTGGAGCACAGCAGGCGATAGGCTGAGGGCAGGTAAGAGAGGGTATGGACCAGCTGAACAGCCAAGAAAGCAGGTGGCAGCTCAAAGCAAACCTCCAAGCAGCACCCAGCTCCCCCCAACTTCTTCCCAGGTCGATACGGGTCTCCAGAGGAGACTGCAGTGCCTGACAAGAGAAGAGCCGTTTGGCCCCCCAACATGGACATAACTGGACATGTACATCTGTTTCCAAGCTCTTATCTCAACTGGAAGAGGACACCACCCAGTTTGACAGAGGCTGAGGAAGCCCAACTAAGAATTATGCATTATTGGCAAGCTGATTTAGCGGGCTACCCTGAGCACATCTGAAATCCCTGGCACAAGCAAGTTGCATGACCAGAAAACACAATTCCATGGGGACAAAGCCCTGTGGCAGGCCTACACAAGCATTTTTGCCACTTAGAACTAAACAACAGTAAAACTGAGAGATTTATCATGCACATTAAGAATGCTGCCTTGACCTGGTTCCAGTTGCACTAATCTTAAAACACAAATGGCTAAAGCTTTATGCAGATTGGGGGGTGGGAAGTTCAAGAAGAAATTAGCCTAAGAAATAAAATCATTCCCCTCATCTTTTATCACCAGCCTTCAAATGACAACAGCACAGAAATGCAGAGCAGGCGAAGCTTACAAGAGGCATTGAACACTCACATTTCCGTTCCTACATGCTTCAACTATTTGGCAGTATCTATGAAAAAGCAAGATTATTTATAATATTTGTAATAACACCTTATTTATGCCGTTTATCTCAATTCCAGGGCTTCGATTTTTTTCCTAGCATTCAAGCAACTGAAAAATCAATCCACCTGCAGACAGTTTGATGATCCTAGCTCCATGCAGCATGTCATGCAGAGACATTTAACACATGATACTCCCCAGCCAGAGAAGGCAACCAGCCACCACCTTTGTTACAGGTTATGCCACAGGTAATAGCTATATTTTACAACGATGCCATCTTTCTGTACCTCTAGAGGCAAGAGTTGGCTGCTGAGGGTTTCCATACAGTCAGTCCCCACTTCAGCCTAGGCACAGAAAGCTCACCAGAGCTACTCAAGCTTGAAAGAAGGTCACAATACAGGCCAACTTATTTAATGTTTTCCTGGCTTTTTGCAGAATGTCACGGATACATTTCATACTTATGTTTGTCACTCAGGTTTATTTTCAGAATTTTGTTTCTTGGGTCACTTAAGATCTCAGTAATTTAGCTCTTTGTTCCACTTCTTTAGAGGGGTTTAACACTTTTGGTGTAAGTCAACATGAATGGTATAGCACCACTTACTACACGTTGGAATCTAGAGCACTTTATTTGCTTTAATTAGGAAGCTATTACTAGCATGCTGAAAGGCATGTAATTGATTAGAAACAACATGCTTCTCCCTAAATAATGTACTTGAGAGGCATGCTGTAGATGTTAACCCAGTAACATTCCATTTAAAAAAAAAAAAAAGTTTATTAGTCTACAAATTAAAGCCTATCTCAGGAAAAACAAACAAAACCAAACATAAAACCAAAACCAAACAAACAGTTACAACTCAAGAAGTAAAATATTTGAAGCAAAAAAACTCCAGGTATTCTGTGCAAGGAAACCTTTATCAATGTATAATTTAGCCATGATAAAGAACAATCATTTTCAGATCTTTCTGGCTTTTCTAAAGATCAGACTGACAAGGCCAAAAACTTTCAGTCTTGGGACTGCACACCATCAATAAGTCCACACTTCCAAGTCAGCGATAACATGCTGCCTCACTGCACAGGAGCACACTGGAGTGGGCTGTTTCTCATCTTTATTCTGGGGGAATATTAGGTTGTCTAGGGTTTCTAATGGAAAAAAAAAAAACCCACAATGATCTGTTTGCCCCACACTACCAAGTCCTAATGAAACAATGGTGAGACAGACATCAGGCTCTCATAGTTTTTCCCTACTCGGCTGCCTTGTCCCCATGAATTGGAGAACAGCTCCAAGTCTTCATCTATGCTGAGGGCTCCAACCTGAGGATGATCTACCTCACTTATTCCCCAAACGGGACTGTCTTGAAAAGCAAGTCAATCCCAAGCTAGCCAGTTAAAAGAAAGCTACAATGGCCATGACGATAGAGGTGCTTGAAGTGTACTGTTCTTCCCCTTTCCTCTGTTTTAAAATAAAACACCAGAATTCCCCCCAGGAGTTATCTGTGCTTTCCCCACTTGCTAATGGGTCATCTTAAGGATGAATGTAGCTGAACATAATTGTACATATTTCAATAGCAAATTTTAATAATCTAATTACCCTGAATCACAGTTCAGGGCTCGATTCAAACTGTGGTTGAACCTACCATCTCTCTCATATGCACTTGCCTCAGAATGAGCCACTCCAAATTAATATTTAAAGACAAAACACTCAGCTTGGCCACCTTTACAACCCGATCTGCACTCACTTGCCACTGTAAATAGAGTGTTTTAATGTTGCAGCTCAGTTTGTTAAATATTAGCAAATGCCCATTAAAAGATCTTCTCCCCACTATAAAATTCTGTTAGAGGAAACTCAACTATGAAAGTCTTAACACATAAATCACAGAAACATTATTCCACTTGTAAATTTTAAGCATCAACAATAAAACTGATGGTTATCAAAGGAAGGGTTTATAATTGCTGCCATTCTTCTTCTCATCCAGTTCACATTAGCTTGCCTCCTCATCACCTCTCCCAAAGGAAAACGGAGCTGCAAATGCTGCATATTGAAGCACCCAAGAACAAAAAAAGGTCTCATTTACACTAGAACTAAGCAGCTTACAAAAAATTGATGCGGGCCTTGCTCCAAACTCAAAAGATATCCACTCAGCCACAACAGACACCTGAGGTGCAGACAAGGAAGGGAGGAATGGTGGGACCTATAGCCTACACCGAGTGGACATGTTGTAGCCTACGTAACGCTACTATAAATATCACATTAATCCAATGCAGAAAAGCCACTATCAGTCTGATTCTTGTTTAAAAAGAAGGGACTTGATTTGGAGAGAAATTATTGCCAGTAGCTGCTTCAGGCACGAACTCCTGCAGCTCTAGACTGGGCTGGGTAATAAACTCCCAGACTTTCAAGCAGCTCTGTCAAGATGCACTTTACAAATCAATAAGAGCTCCCACTACCTACCTATTAGTCTGAGAGGACTTATTTGAGCACGCAGCATCCTGCCTCTTCTATCCCAGCCTGTGAACACCAGTAATCACAGAAACCTGAAGTATCTGGAAGAGAGGGGCATTTTCAACAGATTTTTCCAAGTATATCTTTCTTCACTGATGAACCATCTCAGCATTTTCTTTGTTCTGCTCCCTCTCTCTACAAAAAAGTAATTAGTTCCCCCATTTATCTACAGTCAATCTACAGGCTGAGGAAGGGCTGCAGGCAACCACAGCAGCAACACCTCTCAATCCCAGTCTGACACTGCATATTCCCACTCCGCAGTCTCTCTGCAGCCTGTCCAACACTGCCCTGTGGCTGCTGGGTATGCCTAGATCAGACAAACTAGAACACCAGCAGACTTGGGAGCCTTGGTTTTGACTTCCTCCCTGTCCTCAGAGGACTAAGATCTACAGCACCAGCTCACCCAAAGGACTGCATTTCCCTTCTTTTGCAATCCATGTGTTTACACAAGGCCTTCTAGGCATCAATGTTTGGCAGTGCAGGATGGTGATACTAGGACAACTGGGAGAAGCACTGCAATTCTGCTGTAACCAGTGTTGGCTTGGAGGAACCCAACCATTTTAAAAAATAGAAAAAAGAGCAATAAGGTGTAAATTAGGAACAGCATTGTCCACTGAGGGAATTCGTTATGATGCTATTCTTTATTCATCAGTGCAGTCATTTTCAGGATTTGGCAGCTCCCCATCATGTTTCCATTGGATAATAAGGTGACTGGAGTGCTCTCAATAGCTCAGCAAGGGCACGGGTGAGGAGGGAAGTGTCCCAATAGGGACAGGTATCTCACAGCCCTTCAGAGCCCCTCAGTCATGTCCAACAGCAGACAGGCTCAAAAATCACAGCTATGCACTAAGAGCAGGGCTCACATCACCATCGCCTGTGAACAAACCTCCACCACATTTTACCTTCAGTTCAATACCACCAGTGCTGCCTTTAAAGCTATGTAAAAATTGATCCACAAAGATTTATAAGTAATTAATTATTTTTTTTTCAATTTAAAGAATGAGAAGAGGAGGAATTTCACACAGCTTTCACTTCATATGTTCAATTATTTGAACATCAATAAAAGCAACCACAAACAGGAGTTCCATATCTAAGGACCGAGGGAAGTGATTTCTTATTCATACATTCCTTTTCACATAAAAAGGTAATATATTTGATGGAATATTGTTAAATATTGCATGCAGGAGTCCTTAATGTTTAAAACCAGTAACTTATTTATATTTCATTTTTATTTAAAGGCTTCTGATAACGTTAACAGTTGGAATACTGCAAACAGACCACCTTCTTGGAGTCATTTTATTTCCTGTGTTCCCATATACCCTCTAAGTAAGATACTCAACAAAGGACAAGTGGTATGTAAATTTATTTTGCAGTTTGGGATTGTGCTAAATAATTACTAACAAAAATGTATTATTTAGCTCCAGGCTATCTCGCTGCATTAGAATTAAATGGCAACTATTTGCTCTTTCAGTGGTGGCAAGAACCACTGGGCTGATGTCAGCATCACTTTGAATGCCATTATCGCAGTCTCTGGTTCTTTAGAAGGAGCAGGCAGATTTATTTACAACCTAGTGAAAGCCTCACATTTCTTTGAGCATGACACCATAGGAAATGTCTTTTTTATTCTAGATAACCAGAAGCATATTAATATTATTAATAAAGGCAGAGCTTTTAAGAAGGCTGCTATGACATTCCCATTTCTATGGGAAAATTCATTATCACATACCATTTGAGCACCAGTAAGCAACTGTGAATATTTACTGTGAGGGAAATGCCAGAAAGCAGAATACTCCTGACTGCTTGCCAGAGAGACATGTGACACAAACCCAGATCTAGTGTTAAGGGTTGTGGGTTTTTTAATTCTTTAACACACACACCCCTCTCCTTCCCCCCACAGAAATGCCAATAAAAGAGTAACAAGAGACCGCACAAGCCTGAATCCCAGCTGTTATGCTCTTTGGAAAGATACCAGGAGCGTCAGCACCCTACATCTACTGACAGGCAGAACAGGGTAAATAAATATGAGGACTGAACCACAGGGTTGTTTGTTTTTCATGGTTAGTGACACTGCAGTTAAAAGGTCCTGGGACTTGCCACACTGCAGGCACTACCGAATCACATTGGGAATATCCTTTCCGCATCTTTCCTTCCAAGGAGAAAGCGCCTCCAGCCTGGGCCATTTGGGCAGAATCTTTCCACAATATCCTACTCCATCTGTGAGTATTAGTGCCATAATCCAGCCATAAATTTGAGTTCCTAAGGCTAATTGAGCATAGATAAAGACACACACTCCCCATCTCTGACTTAACTGATGCCATCCTCTTTCTCCTGTCTTTGTTAATGGTGGTATTTAAGATGGAAATATTGTAACAATGCATTCAAAACACAGTGCATACTAAATATTCATGAAGTCAAAACAAATACTCCCAGAGGAATATCCTCTTATGGATTCACAGCAAAGGGAGGGGTTCCTTTCAGTGTTTGGCAATATACTTTTTCTGCAAGCAAAACATCGCACAGCCAGCCCTTGATGCAACCTTAGCTTAACCAGCGCCTTGCTCCCCTCTTTCCCTAGGTTTGGCTTGGCAGACTGACCCCGAAAGCCCTTTGGCTTAACTATCACAAAACCAAAGCTGCCAAACTTTGCTCTAACACAAGAATGTAATCCTTTATGGACACTGAGGCAAACAATAATCAAAGTTCATGAATCCGAACACCATCTTCATAAAATCCTCCTCAGTTACAGAGCAGAAAAAGATCATGTACCTTCTGGAAAATTCACTAAGTCTTGCAATGCCTTTCTACCTCTGCCCTGTTCAACTTAGTAGGGTCTATTTGACCATCACCTAAAATAGACAATGCAAATACTCCCAAACTTCTTGAATCTCAGCTCAAGGTAAAATTTTGACTCACTCTTCTATCTAGACACATAATAGCAAAAGGTGGGGAAAAAGCTGAGGGCTGTTCAATGATAAATATTAAAATTTATCCTTGAATTCTGCATGCCCATTCCCTAGGCAAGGCCTGCAAACAGTGTATCCAACTAACTACTTTGGGCAAAGGCAGCTGAAGAATAACATGACTTCAGAATTATGTTTCTACATTTCAAAGTTACGTTATTCCATCATCCACAGGCCAAATTCATACTGTTTTTTAGGTGGTGGCATACAAAAAACAGTCACAATATGTATCATTCAGCTTCCCAGTCTTTTAGCTAAATACAAGGTCAGCATGTGTTGGGTTTTTGTCAAACACAGAATAGACCAACATCTTTTGCTACTGCTGACATTAAATCTACTTGAAGCAGACGGAGATACATCTATTCCCCTACTTGTTACATAAAGATAAAAATGGGAGCACATTCACAGGGCTAGATATCGTCACTACCCCAATTACGCCTTCAGCCTCCAACTACAAACGCCCCATTCTTACTCGGACCGATATTCAGCCAGTTACCACTGCAAATATCTCCAGGCAATGGACAAGTGAAGAGATGTAGCCATCTAAGAGCCACAGGCACAAAACTGTTTAAGTGGAAATTAAATATTGATTAAATAATAATCAAAATACTATGGGTTTAAAGTTGAACTAAAAAAAGCAATTAATGTAACAAAGTCTGTTAAATTCTCTATTTTAACTTCTTTGACAATGGCATAGTCTGGTCTTTTATGTCCTCAGTAGATGGCTCTTCTGACTCTGGTTTCATTAATGTATACAACATTATAAATGGGAAGCATATAGAGAGCATAGCTCACACTCTAGTTTATTTCCCTCTCTGGATTCAAACACAGCCATCCTGGCCTAGCAGAGATATCCTGACAGATTTGTAACACATGGAGAGCATTACTGATGAATAAACCTGCATATAAGCAGCTATCTCTAACTTTTAACATGTTTACAAGGATTTGAGTACATCTCCTCTTGTCATCCATTTTAACAGATTCCAAGCTCAGTAGCACACCTTCAGCATTAGCAAATCAGCAAGCATAAACAAAGCAACTTACGTACAATGAAAGCAGTGGCAAAGCACTGTCCAGTTCTCATCAGGAAGCAACAAAGGGATCAATTTTTGACAAGCTCATTAGGAGAGAGCATTTTACAACCAACAGAAAAAGGAAACACAAGATGCCCTATAAAGGCATCTCCTGTGAAAACAAGACAGGAAGTCCCATAGCTCCAAGCAGCAGTACCTGTCAGCAGTGCAAAGAAAAATCCCTACGCCGCTGGTGACAATATTTCACATATTGCCACCTTCTCAGCAACACCTGTCATGAAGCAAAACTAAATACTGAAAATAAGATTTCTCCACAGTAAGGATATGTTAAAAGAAGAAAAATCAAAAAGGAAATCCCACTGAAATCCCAAGAGTGAGAACAGAAGTAATCAGCTGAGCAGCGAGGACATTGCTTTCTCACTTTCACTCTTCACTAGGTAAAGCAGCAGGCACCAGGGACACAAGTTCAAGTGCAGCCTGTAACAGCAAGTCCTGCAGCATCTGCTTCTGGGCTTTTTCGCCTCTCTGGTACTCTTGGAGAGGCCGCAGCTGCCTCAGACTTAACACTGCATCAAACTGCTAGTAAGCAGATCCTCCTACCTCCCTTCCCTCAGAGATGGTTGTAACTTTAAGTCAAAAACCTAAAACATATGTCACATTTGATTTTCTTAAGTGATTAGTATATTACTAATCAAATTGAGAAGCTGATTAGCAAATTGAATATCTGATTAGCTCCTTCCATGATGCAAAGAATTAGATATTAATCAAAGCTTGTAGACGATAAGCACCACCATCCCCACACTCAAACCAAGCACCTGCATTTCACAAGGGGAAAAATAATGATTATTAAAACCAATGAATTGTAGCTCTTTGATTAGTCCCAGGCACTTTTTTCGCATCTAATCAAGGTAATTATACAATAAATCTTTGAAAATACACGCTGTATTTAACAAAGCAGGCTTGCTACATTTGTACTTAATAAAGACTGTTCGCTCAGTTCCTCTGGCTAGCTAGTACCTTCTGCTGTAAGGTGACCTACTGCTATCCAGAATTCCTTTCCAGTAGCTGACAACTGCTTTACTGGTATCAACAACTCATTCGTGTAAACAACTCATTCGCACCCCCAACACTGGGTTTGTCTCCCATATGACAGAAAAGGGTTCATAAGGTTTTTAGTGGCTTAAAATATGTATTAAAAAGAATTAAAAGAGGGAAAAAAAAGAAAAAAAGCATCTGCTGGTGTCAAGACAATTTCTTGGCAGAACTCAGCAAGAGGACAGCTTTCAGCTGATTAGCTGTACCCTCATAATTAAAGAGTCATCACAGTCACTGGGAATTACTTCAAGCTGGTTTACAAGTTAGATTCATCAACAACAAACTTATAATACATTCTACCCAGAGTGATCCCGATGCGGGGTTAGACTCTGTGCATGTGTGTGTGTTTGGGTTGTTTGTTTTTTTTTTTTAATTTAAACTTGACGAGTCAGTACCTACCTTAAACTTTTTTATTTCTGCAGTATTTTTATTCTATCGATGTTCCAGAAACCATAAACAAAGAATTTCTTAAATGCTTCCAAGTAAGCATACTCTGTTTCCTGCATGACATATAATTTTTCAATGAAAATTATAATTAACTTTAACCATGCTATAAATTCCAAGGTATAAATACTCACTCACATGAGAATTAAAATTCTTAATTAATTCTTCTCTGCCTACAGCCAGCAAACATTTGAATGAGCTTTATCATCCCCTGTATCAGCTATTGGATAAAACACATTAGCCATTGCCCAACTGCTGTACCTCTCCTGCCAGAGAGGTCCAAAATAATTCATTTAGGTCCCACTTAATGAGCTGAGCTATCCAAGAAAACAAATGATAGTTCTCAAACTTGTACTTCAGTTACCATCAATATTAAAACCTGTGCCATTGCACCATTTTCTTTTCCAATTTCTCTCTATTCTTTCTTTCCTGTTTATGCTAGGAAAACCCACAGCCATTAAAATGCGATCACCCATCAGTTTTCCTATACTGTCATAACTGCATTTGTTTCTGAATAGCTCAAAGCATTAGCATGCGAACCTTTATAAAATACCTTGACTCGACTCTATTAAATTGGGTGACACAATCCTTTCCACCTTGACTGAAAAGAAGATACAGTAAGAAGTGCTCACCTAATACCATACCAAAAATCACCATATTTTTATTCAATTGTGACAATAATATCAATAATCAAACACAAATCTGTTGTCTTGCAAATTATATAATACACAGGGTCAGGAATTATGTTTCATACACAATTTTATACATGAGGAAGATGAAATATTTCAGTACAGATCACTGTCAAATTATCAGAACAGCAAATCTCTACACAGTTTTGTGTGTTTCTCTAGGAACCAAATTATTATGTTTTGCTTTTGAGAGAGAAAGGGAGGTTTGGAAGCCTGTTTAACAAACAAAACAAAAAAAAGAGAGAGAGAGAGAGAGAGAAACAGGACACAGCACCATCCAAATGGTGCCTAACAGTTTTTAAGCATGTTACATATGTGATATCAAAATCTATAGGAAGCTATACACAGCCTGAGCAGTGACTCAAGGAAAAGAATCCTCAATTTTCGGTATCAAATACATAAGTCTTTACTACTCAGAATAAATAGCTTATCATCTACTAGTAAAGAACAAGAACACATACATGTAATTTATGTATTTGTCACAGAAAAGAAATCACTGTTACACAGGGGATATGAATCGGAAACTCTTCAAATATAGTTATTTTCACATACACATCAGAAATATTGCTGTGGTATATAAACAAGCTGCAGCAGCCTTTGCAGTTTTGCCTCCAAAATTTGCATAGATCAGTTTGACTCCTACAACAAAATGCTGTGGGTATGCTGCACATAACAATTCTGAAGCAAAATGAAACAGTTGGTGATATTGCAACTCAACTTGACTGGAGGCATTTAAAAAGTTCATGGGAAGCAGTAAATGCAAGATTTCTCTGCTATCTTGTTCTATTACACAACAGTCAAATAGAATTTCAGTATCTGCACTCATAAAACACAAGGACATCTCCACTCAGTGCTGCAGAGCAGAGAGTGTTGCATTCTCTAAGAGGGTCACAGCAGGTTACACACTTACTGATACTTCCCTAAACACTTAATGTACTTGGACTGGCTTTGATGCAGTGCCTCCCAGATGTCCTGTTAAAAACTGTGAACTTCAGTATCCTTAAACCAGCTGCCCCTGCTGTGTAAAGTCATCCAAATGTGGTTCCCATTCAAAACTGTGTCCCTTTTTTTTCCCCCCTGTTGAACAGCAGAAAGTGTATTGAATAGCCTGCTCTGTGTTGAGGCAAAGGATGCTCAAGAAACACTGGATGACTGGTATCCCATTGGGGCTCTCAAGAAAACAAGTTTCCCACTTTGGGAGGCTACTTCTTCGAGAAAATTTTAAATAAATACACTTCAAAATTGTTTCACAACTGTGTAAGTACCTTAACGCTATGACAAATTGAAAGACCAGAGCAGGCTTATAAGAGTAAAGCCTTGGTACCCAAATGTGCTACAAAAAACAGGCTTTTGCTGTACTCTCCCCTGGGTTTTGGTTTGGCTTTTTTTTTTTTTAAAGTTCAAACAATTACTACTACACATTCAAAAGTGTTTTAAGGAGCCTTGGTTTATGTTATTTTAAGCTACTGTAAGAACATTTCAATAGGATAATAGAAGACAATTAGCATGCCTCCTGATAGCAATCTGAACTCTCTAGAGCTTCTGCCTGGTAATCTCAAACTCCACCACATTTTTTTAAGTACCATACCATTTCCCTCACATGCTCCCTCCTCACCAGTGAGAGAGAAATACATGGGAGGAGGAGATGGGGCCTCCCACTGCCTTGCTTCTCTCCTCTAATAAACAAAAGCTGTTAAACTTTTAGCAGTTCAGTCTGGATACCTGCTGGATCTTACAAGATACGTCCCTAGAAGCCACAGGGTACCTTTCTGATGGGCTACACAACCTCAAATCATCTTCCTGATTATTTAATGAAGAGGTGCAGGTGACATAAAGGGAAGAAAAAAATGAAATACAACCAAAGGTGATTAAAACATCATTAACCCTTTGCACAGTCTGGTCACTGAAATTCCCTTCCCTCAGAGAAACACAAGCAGGCGTCATTCCCACAATCATTCCCTTGTCTGTCCTTAAGACCTGGATCTTGCTTTGCTACCCAGTCCTCACTGATCTGCTGCCTTTTTATTCATTTATTTATTTACCTCCTAGAAGAACAGAGCTAGTTTTCTAACCCCCATGCTTGGGAGTAAAACTAATGCAACACAGGGTGATGCAGCCTTCCGAGCACTGGGACTGCCTGCAACATGGCATAAATTGCTTCAGTCTCTTCAATATCTTATAAAGTCTAACACCTAAAGATAACAATGTAAATGTCAGCACTGTGAGCTTTAACTGCCAATCATTTCTGCAGAAACATCCAGAGAATGGGCCTATTCTAACACTCCTAAACTGCTTCCAAAACTTCCTGGGTGCCAGAAATCCTGTCTGTTTTCTTCCAAAAGACCCCAGTTTACTCCTGTCATTACCTGGGATGCACTTAGGTACTGTCAACAGAAAAACTTTCAATTCAAATCCTGAAAACAATTGGGAAGCATAAAATAGGATTCCACATTCAGAATACATAATGGCATTAATGTCTGGGTTTGTTCTCTGTTTGCTTATTTAATTAAAAGCCTATAACTTAGAGACAAACAGAATCAAAAATAAAGCTGCAGTAACAGAATTTCCACTCTGATAAACAATACATCCCACAACCAAATTTTGCCAGACACCTTATATCCAGATTGCTCACCTTCACATAATTTCAGCTACATCTGGAGAACTCACGTACTAAGTTTTCAAAACAAAAGCATTAGTTTTATATTTAATATAATCATTTAACAAGGAAATTAATTCCTGGTTAGAAGAGAGGTACCTAATTGGGGTCTCCACTGAGTGAAAGTTTGCACACTGATCTCAAACTCTTTCACGGGCAGTAATTGCCCTGAACAGCACCACATGGGATCCCCACCTAGCCCACACACACACTCCTGCCCCAGGAGGAAGACAAGCTGACCAAACAAAAACAAAACTCTCAAATGCAAAAGACTATCTGAGAACAAACATAAATTCTTCCCCAATTTCTGAAGCCATGAAATCAAAGACTGAAGTCTTTGTTCAGAAAAAAAATAAGATATAGAAAACAGTAATGCTAATTCCTTGTGCAAGGAAAGAGGTTCTATGGGAAAGTATTTCTTCTGAAGCATATACTAGCAAGATATAAAAACCACACTCATTCAGATACTAGCACTTTGCTTACACTCACCTACAATGTATCTTATCCTCTAGGTAGAGATATCGTGTTTAAATGCATCAGGACTCCAAGATGCTGACCCTATTTAGTCCTAAAGAATCAATGATACATCAAGATCACTGGAAAAAGTCTAGCTAATTTGCAAACTAATAAATCTACTGCGTATCAGAATACCATCAAACCCACTGACTGCAAGTGGTACTTTATATTAGAAAAAGGATAATAGAGTGGATGCCCAGTACTTGAAAGAAGTACTCTAAATAGCTCTGCTTTGGTTTTTATCCCACCTCAACCAAAAACCTGCCTGCAGGCTGAGACAGAGAGAAAAGGCTACCCAGAGAATGCAGAAGGGAATGCTGCTAGATATTGTTTTATTCCCTACCAGAAGGGCTAAGTATTAATGTTGCATAAATGTTTCCAGAAAAAAATAGATCTTAAAAGCTTGGAGGCCATATGTTACCATCACAGCTGCACTATGGCATAGAAATATGGCTTTATTTGTATGTTTATGGAAGTAACAGAAGACACTGTACCTAATTAAGGTTTTATTTGTATTTTCTTATACTACAACACCTGTCTAAGGATGTATCTCCTAAGCCTCCCTCCAGAAGTTTCAGTAGTGCTTTTCTGAGTCCATATATCACCAGCGTAATTAAAAATATGCATGTACCTACCATTTTTTGGCAGTGAAAAAACTGCAGATTGGGTCTTGTCCCTCAGCTTGAAAATACGATGTTCATGACAGAGTAAACTCAAGCAGCCTCTTCATGTGATTAGCCTCTGTCACCCAGTGGAGTAATAATTCACCCCAGCGCCCAGCGGGCCAAGAGGAAAGACCGTAAGGGAGAGGAAAGGCTCGCGTGACTTCAGTGGGAGAATAAACTCCAGCTACCCCTTGTTCAACTAGCAGCTTTGTTTCAGATTTGAATCTGACTGTTTATAAACATGCTCCAACAATGCTAAGCAGAAAGGAAAACAGAAAATTGGGCACAAAATAAAATTAACTGTATAAAAAGCATAAATCATAAAGAATTCCCAGTCCTTTTAATTACATTCCATTAACTGAAGGAAAAGCAAACAAACAACAACTCACACTCTAAAATAAAGATACGGTAGCCATCTGTCTGTCCAATCAGGGGAAATGGAAGCGCTGTGAATTATGAAAATTCTGACTGCATCACAAGTTCTACAATATTAAATATTTATTTAGAATCTATTTTTCATCATGTTTTCTCAAGATCACTGAAATCTAGAGCTCTTGGGTAAATAAAAGATTCCCACGTCACCTGGGCACAACTGCAAGTGTTGCACAGAGTGCTCAAAGTTTGAATGGAAAGATGAAGGTCTCACCTCATATTACCCAAGAAAATGGTTGTGTTTTATTGCCTACCTGCTTCACTACATTACTGAAATTTGCTTGCTTGTTTTCAAATTAATGGCTAAATTTTATTAAGGTGTCATTAATTTAAAAACACATTTGAGAAGGAAAGACATAATTATTTTCTTCTTCCCGAACTGCTAAGCCCATACATCTTTGATACATTCACGCCATCTGAAGAGTGATGGCACTGTCAAAACCTTCTGGCAGAGAAAGGCCTTGTGCACTGAGGCACAGAGCAGCAGAGGATGCCCATGTGCCCACTGGCAGCACCACACACAGGGAGCTCATCCAGAACCAAAAGCCTACAGGTCAAAGAGGCACAAATCGCTATGTGACCTTGGAGAGCTTACACCTCCCAATGATTTCAGCTAACATCATCTGGAAACCTATGGTGCAGCCTCCCCCAGTACCACCAGAGGCAAGAGACACAGGATGACAGCAAAGCACAGAACATAAAGAATGTGTGCTGAACTCCAATATGGAAAGGATACTGATAAAAACAAAATTCGGAAAAATGCTTCACTGTCTGAAGAGAAAATGAAGAGACAAAATTATTGGTTATGATGAACAACAATGCACTGGGCAAACTCCTTTATCCTTTGGAAATACCACTGGGTGTGGTGAGATCTGAGCAGTGCTACACTATGAGAAAATAAGCAGCGTGCTATGTTCATGTCACACACATGCAGGCCACATGCCCCAGAGAGGCAACACTCTGCCTGTGTGTATGCATCTGCGCTTGAGTGTGCAAACATCTGGGACACAATTACCTACAGAGAAAACTTGACAGACATGAAAGAAAAAAATATCTCTCCTCTTGTCTGGTCCACAATATTGCCACAGCAACATTACTAACCTTGTTAGTCATCCAGCTTGCACACCATTTAAAAATACTTTTAAAACTTGCAAGTGTTTCATAGAAAGCCCCTGACTTAACACCACAAACAAAGCCTGGCTATTAATTCAAGGCCGTATTAAATAATTGTCATTAATCTAAACTGTGACAATGGGTTTGAGTGCTTATCTAAATGTTTCCATTTTAGTACTTTCCACAAATGCTAACAAGACACACACAGAAAATAGAGTACAACGAACGATTACACAACAGAATTGGGGATAGCACAAGTTGCCCAGTTAACTGACTTGAAAAACATTTCAAGAGAGGTGAGCAAGTGCCACATTACTTCAAGGCTTCTCTCTTCAGTGCTCATCCAAAGCCCATTACACCAAGGGAATTTTGACTTTAGTGATCTTTAGATCTGCCTACTCTTTCCTGCTCATTCTCACACAGCCAAAAGACTACTGAGGTCGTTTGACTTTTGAGTGCCAACAACTCCTCTTTGATTAATTTTCTGCAATCAATCAGGAAATAATTTTGCTAATCATTTATTAATAACCTATCATTATACAGTTATTGGCTTTTTTTTTTTACAGGATGGAGACAATACTAATTTACAACCCTTGCTGACTAAGAGGTAATGAAAGCAAGAACTTGTGCAGCCCCCCCCAAAAACACCTGGAGCTTTAACCATAATCTTCATGGGCCCTGAGGCTGTCCCAATAGACATTGTTATCTTCACTTTGCTGGCAAACTGCCGAGGAATACACACACAAAATCTTAGCTGTGGATCTTTGAGTGCATCCTCAGTCACCGCAGAACTAACAATTTCAAAACAAATCTATGGCCAACTGCCCATTTTCCATGAAAGGCTTTTATGCAGGGTGTGGAATCTTAATAAATTTAAACCCAGCTATGCTGAGTGGAGAGGCACTGTTGCTGAGCTAACAACCCCTTTCCAGTGCATTTACTGACTCAAAGATAGTTCATCTTCCTTGACCTTCTTGGTGGAGGTGAATAAATAACAAACATAAATGGAAGGACAGTTTTAAAGAATCACATGATATTCTGCCTACAGACACTGTGTCTTGAGTATGATTATTTTCTAGCTCATTTAATCTAAATGTTATGACTAGTAATAGACCATCTAAACCTTTTACTTTTTATTTCAATGAAAGAGTGAATATGAGATCATAAGATTTAGATCCCCCTACAAAATATCATCAGTTCACACTGTAGCATCATTATACTGGCATATAAGAAAAGTGGATAAACAAGCACTTTTGTGACAAGATTTTCCTATCTCCCAAACCAGATATAAACCAAAAACCAACAGTTTCCCAAGACAAACATGCAAGTAGAAAATAATACATCACTGCAAATCAGAGAAAAAAATATGCTGAACACAGCATTAATAACCCTATGTTAAATTGTACAGTCACAGGAAAAAGATTTTTTGATCCTGCATTCTGTCAACTTCCAAATACAATAGCTCTTGCAGATTAAAATCTCAGAAATTTCTAAAAGGTTATCAGCCAAAAGCACAGACACAAATTTATCAGTTAAATCTTTTCTACCCCTTACCAAGAATGTAGGAAAATCTGCAAATTTCTCTAAATGACACAGATTTTTGTTTGGGAGTAAATGTGCAGATGAACTCATATCATTAATCAGGTCCTTACTACATACAAACTGCATACACAGATGTGATATGTGTTTGGAGGCCAAAACATTCAATTACTATGCCTGAAAAGTGTATAAACTTAAAGGTATTCAAAACAATCTCATCATTATATGTAGCTCAGATATAATGTGTAGAAATGGTATAATAGTTTTATGGCACTAAGAACTTCTAATACTTATACACTAAAAATACTTATAATTGCTCTCTTACTACTACTCTATGGATGAACTTGCATTACTAGGAAAACAAGCCTGGAAATTGAATAATTTATAACTAAAATATCTCCAATCTCTGCAGCACTTCTCAAAGTACATCTTATTTAGTTCAATTTAGTGCTCGCTTGTCTTTCCTTCTGTGATGGTACTTACCTACCATATCTTTAAGGTTTTTTGCTTTGTTATTACAAGAAAGTACATTCCAACCATAACCATGAAAACAGACACATTTTTTTTCCAAAACAATGCACAGCTTAAATGCACAGCATTCACAAACAGATGTTAAGTTCAGCAGCCACTAGTAAATTTATACTCATATATTTTAGTATATTCTTTCTTTCTCTCTCAAAATTAATTTAGCCAACTCTTTGTGAGGCTTCCCAAAAGAGCTCTTTGCTGTACCATTTTTCGCTTGGATTCCCTTCCCAGGGTAAGGCATACCTGCACTGGAGCTGGTCTTCTTAGCCAGTTCACTTAATCCAGTTTAGAAACTCGAGAAAACATGGAGCATTGCATTAGGGAAAAAGTCTGTCTACCTACCTGTCATAATTTTGTGTGGTTGGGTTCTGGGGAGGGGGAGCTTGCTGCCGGGGTGGTTTCTGCAAGAAGCAGCTAGAAGCTGTCTGCAGGCCCCACAGAGCAAACACCAGCTGGGGCGGGGGGCAGGATGAGGCACTCCAGGTGCAAAGAGAAAGATTCCCCTGCAGCCCATGGAGAAGACCATAGTGAAGCAGGCTGTCTCCCTGCAGCCCATGCATAATGATGGGGAGCAGAGATCCCATCTATAGCCCATAGAATACCCCATAACAGAGTGGGTGGAGACACCTGAAGGACACTTGTGACCCTGTGGGAAGCCTGCGTTGGAGCAAACTCCTGGCAGCGAAACCTGCAGCCTATGGAGAGACCAACCCATGCTGGAGCAGGTTTGCTTGGGGACTTATGACTCTGTGGGGGACCAGGCTGGACCTGAAGGTCAGCACCTCATGGAAGGGAGTTATGTTGGCCACCAAAAAGGACTGTGGTGGTTCAGCTTCAACCAGTGCCTGAGCACCACATGCCACTCACTTACTCCCAGAGGAGAAACAGACAGAGCTTATATGGGTTGGAATAAGGACAGTTTACTGAAAAAATCACCATGACCATAGAATAATAATGGCCAAATTACACTCACACACAGTGATAACACAGAGTACCTTACCAACCCGATGATTACAGGGTGCTGCCTGACGCAAAGACTGACCCAACACCTCAGCCACACTCCTAGAGCCACTATCCTAGAGGCACCAAGCCCATACCCCTCCCCAACCAGCTGCTTTTATGGGGAAGTGGTGTCAGGTGGTGTGGAAAATAGCCTGGGCTAACTCAACTCAGGTGGACTGGCTGCTTGGGAAGGTTGACTCTGACCTGGCCAGAACCAGGACACTACCACAATGGTTACAAAATATATTCCAAGTTGTGTAAAAGTTCTTTGAACTTCATTTTAATGTTACTATTGAAAGTTGTTTATTTGGATTTTTTTTCTTTTTTTTACCCTAAAGAGAGAGGAAAAGAGAACTGACACATTTAAATGTCAGATCAAGAAGAGATTAGTTAAAACACTCCACTACAGAAATCCAAATGTAATTCAGTTTTGGAAAGCACATACAAGTGTCAAAAGTTTAATAATAGGAGGTAAAGTTCACCATTTTTCATTCAAAATTATATGTCAGCCACATAAAGCAAGCAATACTGGTATGTAAAGTCCACCATAACAGAGTATTAAAGAGTCAGAAAATCAGTAAAGTTACTGTTTTAATGGCATTTTGTTCTGCATATAGCTTGTCAAATATCAGAATCATAATCCTAAATCATTGAGAGTAATTACTTTAAAATAAATATAGTAATATACCACATCTTTCCTACACTTAAAGTTAAATAGATTTACTCACCTGAACAGCACCCTGGAAATCAGTGGGCCTTCCCCCCCATTTTGTTTCAGTAAGCCATCAGGTCCTGACTGCAACCTGAAGATCTATTTATCTGGGTATAAACACTGCTCCAGAATCAGTCGGTTTTGAAGGGAAAAGTGGGAAAGTGAACTAGATGGATTTGTTCAGGATTAAAGCCTTATATTTCTTCCCCACAATAAAAGAATATCATTATCTTTTGTTCATGCCAATTTCCCTCTACTGTAGACTAAGTGTAGTTGGCTCATTTGACCCACATGCTAAAGTTTTTACTGTGTCAAGGGTGGATGAAATTAATCTCTCCCTAACTCATCTGTCTTTACAACCTTCAACTACTGACCAGGTGAAACAAGGACAAGCGATGAGTGTGTTAGGAACAGCTGAAGTAGCATTTGCAGAGATAGTATCTTCTTCTTACATCAGCAGATAGATATATCGGAGGAAACAAAAGCTTTTTGACACTCAAAGCCTTTATCAGACTTGAAAAGACAGAGCAAACATCAACCTAAGTAAAAATGTGAAAACACTTGGCTTACATAATTAGTTTTGTTCCAGAACAATTAGACAATCTTTAGAAAAGAAAAGCTAGGTATCTATAGAGCAGAGAAAGCTTTTGGCAGGGCAAGAAACTATAACTCATATTTCCCAAGAATGAGAAATAAATACTTAGCACCTAGGGAACAGCTGTGAATTAGGTGTTACTTAGGAAAAACAATAATCTGCCATAACACCAGTGTCTCCGTTGCGCTTAGTACCTAATGAGATTTTACTTTTAGCACTGATGTTCATTTTAAAGGGGTTTTTTCTGTTTTTCTTCAAGACTATGAAATCTGTGAGGCTTGGGCGGGGGGGGGTGTGTTTTAAGAAAATGTTCCTTTTCTCAATTATTTTGCCCATTATTCATTGTCTGTATAAATTTATTCTGGTGTATATATAGTACTAACTCTTATTTGATTTTGCTCAGTCCAACAGCACTCAATGCACTGGATAAAGCAAACCATATGCTGAAATTTGCACATATATAATTGTTAAAAAACAAGGAGTCCATGCAAGACTGAAGATGCAGAGATGTCTTATGGCAAGTCCAAAGAAAGTTTTCATCTTAGGATGAGTTTGCAAGTGTTAAGGAACAGAAGGCTGACTGAAGACTGATGGAAATGAAAGTGAGTGAAGGAAGTTGAGAAACTGGTATAAAAAAGAGCGATCTCCTGGAGAGAGCCTAGAGGAGGGCTACAAAGATGATTAAGGGCCTGGAGCATGTCCCCTATGAGGAAAGGCTGAGTGAGCTGGGACTGTTAAGCCTTGAGAAAAGAAGACTAAGGGGGGACCTTATTAATGTTTATAAATATCTTAAGTATGGGATGCAGGGGGAAATGGCCAACCCCTTTTCAGCGGTCTGTGGGGACAGGACAAGGGGCAATGGCTCCAAGTTAGAGCATAGGAAGTTCTGCACCAACATGCAGAAGAACTTTTACACAGTGAGGGTGACAGAGCACTGGAATAGGCTGCCCAGGGAGGTGGTGGAGTCTCCATCTCCGGAGATATTCAAGAGCCATCTGGACACCTATCTGTGCAATAGGAGCTAGGGAGCCTGCTTTGGCAGGGTGGTCGGACCCGATGATCTCTCGAGGTCCCTTCCAATCTCTATGATTCTATGATTCTTTGAACAAACAGTTGTTTTTAGTAAGAAGAGCATTTAACAATTTCTGGGGAAAGAAAAAACCACCCAAACCCAAAAAACCCAACTACTCATACTGTGCTGTTTCTTGTAACCAGAACATATATCCTGGTTACATTACTCTTTTGAAGAAAGAGCTTTTGTTTACTGAGAGCCATTCTTAGACTGGCTAAAGTGTTATGTCTCCTCAGACCACATACAGACAAATTTGAATGCCTGAGCTTTCTAATGGCTTGAGTATGTGTACTAAAATAAATCAGAAAATGTAACCAATACAAAAAGCCCTTCAAGCTAAATCCAAAAGGAGTCACCACATTCTGTAGAAATTATGCTACATGCAGCCAGAACAAGTTTGATGGCACGTCACGTGAAATCGGATGGGTAAGTGGCAATTGCCATCTATTCATATATATCAAAAACGTTGGATGTCAAACATCCATCACAGATGACATAACTATTCTGAGTTTGTAGTTTTTTCTCCCCCCCATATATAATTTCAGTAACATTTCATTCAGAAATATATTATAATAGCCACCAATTCAGAAATAGTAATAAAACAGAAAAAAAGAATTAGTGTACACTAATAGTATCATTTAGACTTCTGTAATTTTTAATTAGTGCTATAAGCCCTCTGATTTAATTAATGTAGAAAATATTACAAATAAGAAATATGTTTCTCTTTTTAAAATTGGGATATATACTGCTTTAATAATACATACAAGTGTTTTGGCAGTTAGTTATAATTGTTTCCATGAAAATGACTGTATTGTTTCATTGCTGAGAAACTCTTGGGGTACAACATAGGGCTACACTCCTGACCTCATCAGAGCAAATGCTTTGCCAAGTCACAGATTCTGCAAATCACATAAATATTATGCAATGTCTAACATCATATGTATATATCACATTGAAAGCAAACTCAACAATACTGCAGTCGAGTTACAAGGCAGAAAAATACAATATCTAAGCTCTTCACATAATACAGAATAAAGCAGTACACTCCCTCACACAAGAATCTTAACTCAGAAATTCATTGCCTCAGCATTTCCAGCAAAAATAAAATATTCTCATATTTCTCAAATAAGAAAGTGTGGTAGAATTTATTGCATGGAAGATATAAACAGAAAGGCTCTGCACCTACAATCTTTCTGTAGAGTTTCATGCTTAATGGCCTCTTCTTGTGACTGACAGCTCTGGTAGACTCAGGTGAAGGCTGATTTTAATGAAAACCTATTTTCCAAAGGGAGACCATTGTGCTAGAATTATTTTTGTCCTAATCATAACTTTCAGCACAAAAAGATCTCTCCTATTCTCCTCCATCCTCAATATAATTTTAAATTGAAATACCAAACTCTTTTTACACAATTTGGTCAACTGATTTTCAGCCAGCTTTGCAAAAAGATATTTTCTTCAGGTTATGTAAAGTCAGAATGATAGCTCGTTTTGAATAAAACAGACCTAGGACAATTTATATAATAGACTGCTCTGTTCAGATGACTAGGTAGGATATGTCTGTCACAAGACCTGCAGTCCAGAAGCATTTGACTCAGTATGTGGGATCCAAACAGACATTGAAACCCCAATAAATTCCAGTTTTCCTCTTTATAGTTAAGTTTTAAAGTATGACCACTTAGATAACAAACTCAAAAATCTTTTCAAACCTGCATTAAGTGTTAACCAAGAGGGCATTCCGCTTCTGAGCCTTCAGACATGTCTCCTCCTGGAGACATTCAAGGTCAGGCTTGATGAAGCTCTGAGCAATCTGATCTAGTTAAGTGTCCCTGCTTACTGCAGGGGCATTGTTCCAGATGACCTTTAAAGGTCCCTTCCATCCTATGATGGTCCGTTCTGTGATTCTACAACAACCACTCGAACCAACACTACTGAGCTCACATAGCCATACTAAATCCCCAGCAACAGCTAGTCAGTCCTGAGCTCCTTAGATGACATGGCTGTGATACATCTGTTGAGATTCAGGTGGGAAGCAAAGGAAGAGCTGTGCATCCAGAATCACCAAACTGGGTGCGTAGCCTTGCTGAAATCCCAGATTACAGACTGGGAGGTGACCATGACCCACGAGGAGTGCGAGTACACAGGTGAGAGAGCAGCAGCTCCCAGGCACGTCGGCCTTCTGCTGCCTTTAGCTTTTAGTGAGCTAAATGACTGTGACTGTTTCAGCAATATGGGAAATAATATATCAAAATGCAGCAAAGGAAGAATAAGGGCACAAAGCATGCTGCAGCTTCAAGCAAACAAGCATGCTGCTTACCTCTCAGAAGTAATCTTGAAGAAGTCTATGAGGAAATACAGCCACCTCTTGTTATTTAAGGTGAAAGACAACTCCAATGTCAATGAAAACTCAAGAACTACGACACTCAACTAAGCCTTAAGAAATCACTCTTTGCACTCATTTCTTTATCTGCTATTCATCAAACAGCCCTTCCTTGAAGTTAACCGTTTCCTCCAAAACCTTACAAAATTCAATATTACAGATTAAAGTGTGTCTGTCTACATGCTTTTACAGAGTAAAATTTTAAAACAAGATAGGAAAAATCTGCACTGTAGCTGCATATTGGGCAGCAGCAGCAGGGTCTCGGTAGCAAGGGGCTGCAGCAGTGCCCTGTGTGTCAGACAGTCCTGATCCAGTAACTCTGAAGCCAGCATAACCACCCCTTTGTCCCCCAAAACCTCTAGGCAGGTTTAAGAGAGCAAGTGGTAGGCACGGGGGGCGGGAGACCTGGCACTGGGCAGGAGGTAATCCATGCAAACCTGAAGGCACCCTGAGGGACAGCAGCAGCGGGTGACCCATGGGGACACCCCTGAGAGGCTGCAGTCATGGGCAACCCATGTCAAGGCAGGAACATCCCCAAGGGGGCTTTGGCCTGTGGATGCCACTCAGTAGCAGAGACATTACATTAAGAAGAGAACATCAGGATAAAAGAATAAAACAAAGAGCAGAAACATACCATTGTGGCACATAATGGCTATCCCCTGCAGTTCTCTTCACCTTACCAAAGTAGCTGAGGCACATTGAACCTAACGTGCAGTGAAAATAAGGGAAACCAAGACTAGGAAGGGGTTAGGATAGGTGCTTGGATTAAGCTTAGACTAGGGAAGGATAGGGAAGGATGAGTTGACTCCATTCATGCCCCCTCAGTATCCAAATCCATGATGTTAACTGAAAAAAAAAAAATTAAATTAAAATTTTCCTAAGTGGAGACTGTTTCGCTCGTAACAAGCGACAAGGCCAAGGTGACAGAGACTATATCTCTTTAAAGCTTCATACTTAAAAGAAAAATAAGAGGCTTTAGTCTTTTTGTTTCAGCACTTGTACAGACCATCATTGGTATAATTATGGCAGTAGTGCATTCAGTAGCTTGGGGAAATACAAACAGCTTGCAGTAACATCCCGTTAGGTTATCTTTCAACATATGTCCGGGCTAAATAGAGTTGAAAGTAAGTTCATCAAAATAAATTTCTCCAGACTGACCAGAATTAGGTCTGTATCGTTACCCCACTTAGGAAGCACTGACATTGTAATAACTTCAGGCGTCCATCTGGCACAAATCACAACATTATTTCATTTCAGATGGTCTCAGATATTAACTTTGTTTTCCTCTCAGTTAGACTGTGTCATGAACATGCGAATCATGTCACTTACAACAGGAAAGCAAACAAGAGTGATTTCTACCTCGTGATCCTGAAAAACCCTGGTTCTGGCTAATGATGGGAGCTTTAAGGTTCAAATCACCATTTTAACTGACAGCAAGTTGAACCTGTAATTCTTTGGTTTCCCTTCAATGACCTCATTCTAGCTCAGAGGTGTTTCATATTTACCGGTAACAACTGACGCACTCCTTGTTAAAGCCAAATACTAATAGAATCAAGTCCAAAAGTTTGAAGTTCTTAGTTTCCTAAATAGATCAAAGAACCTAAAATAGAATAAAACACTTAGCTTTTTTATGTTTTTAAGCTTTTCCACAAGATTTTTTTTAATTTATTATTTTGAACGATGGGAAAAAAAGAAAAAAGCAAACAATTCTTGCATTATCAACACTGTAAGGAAAATGGTTGCTCTTTATTTCAAAATTCCAGCCACACTGGTCTTAATCAGACACATAGATCACCTCGGTTCATTAACTGAAGGATTGTAACTAACAAAGTCAGCTGTAATGCACAAATATGCAAGGTTACAATTTCAAATTATTCTTCTCTGAATTTTAGCTAATTTTTAGTCAAAGGTGCTAATTTTCTGACATGTGACAGTAAACCTATAAACTATTTTTTTCTAAAAAGCAGAGTTACCCCATGTTCACTTAAAATTTAGAAGGATTTTACTTTAAAAGTTATACACATAAGATGCACTACAAAAAATACAAAAGGAATATAAGTAATTTGTGTGGAAACATTCAGTGACAGAGGTGGTATATCAGATATCTGTAAAAGACTGCTTTTATTTACAACATAGATTTCTTCAAAATCAGCAAACCACTCCACACCAACTTTCCAACATACAGCCCAATGTTGGCCATCCTTAAGGCTGCCAGCTTGTTTCTGTTACGCAGTTGCATTATGTTTCATGAGCTAGGAAATGGTTATGAGAATCAAAAACTGTATTTTCTAAATGTTTTTGTAGACCTTCATCAGTCATCAAAACTTTGAGGCTAGATACAGGGTTCATCGGTCAAAGTAACAGTCTAAATCTTTCCACGGTACATAACTTAAAACCTTCTGGGAAAACGTCTTCATTTGAAATTATTTTCAGTCTTACTCCATCAACATGTGAGCTGCTGTTTCTTAACTTTGTGCCAAGTGCGGTCATTGCCATCTGGAAATTCTCTACTTCAGTTCCTATTGATATGCAGCTAACTAGTTTTGTTCTGATACATCAATTCACAGAGCCCATCTCACAGAGGCAGCAGCCACCTGCTTGAGATTTCCAGCTTTGTTTGAACACCAACAGAGTTCATTAGCTTGCTCCATGAACTTCTGAGACTAACAAGAGAAATCCAGCAGTCTTGGTCTATTCCAGGGCACTTCACAGACCAGCTAAATACCATGCATTAACATGGAGGAAGAGAGTAGTAAGGTCATTTAGGCCAAGCTCATCGGAAACTCAGCTCTGCTTACTCTAATGAAAGAACTAGGTACCAGTAAGACTGAAAGTAAACCAGAGGTGACAAGGCTGGATGCCTGTAAGCAACAGTTGTTTCTGTCATACTTGTTTGCTGCACTCTGTGCAGTTACATCTGAGAACCTCTTTAATGGATTGGGGGGCAAAGCTAAAGAGCTTCTATAGATGCTACAAACAATGAAAAAGGGTGTTTCTAAAAGGTAGCCCAGATGGTAGGTGAATCTGGGTCAGAATTGCATCATGTGCTCCCAGTTGGAATCTAGAAGGCGGGGAAAATGATTCCTTACTGTAAGAAAATGAATGCTTTGTCTTTACATAAAGAACTTATTAGGAATTGATGCTATTAAGAGAAGGCTGCATTTCGGATAGTTTAACCACGTTTTCCACAATAAAAAAAGTTTATTAATTGAATATAAATAACAAAACATAAAACCACAATAGAGCTGTAGCAGAACACACCTGAAGGTCTGACTGCTCGTATGTTAAGAGTCGATAGGTTATAAACCATGAAGGTAGTCTCCCTTTCCTAGGTGGTAAAATGCTGCAGGACAGATGTGGTAGCTCAGTGTTACCTACTTGGCCTCCTGTCTTCATCACAGCACACAGTGCTCTGTTTTCTAGGGAGTTCATTATCAACAGTACAGTATCCTGAAGAGTTATTTATTTCTGTGTTTGCCCAGATGCCCTTCCTGCACGACCTTGCTGTTCTCAGGTATGTCCCTCAGCTAATCTGCTTTCTTGGCCTTCTGCTGGCATTTACTCTAGAGATCAAAACCACATCATCTCTGACCCATTTCAGTCCTTAGAGATGTCTTGGATCTTCAGCAGCCATTTAAGACCTTTCTCCATAATGGCTGTGCTATCCTGAACTCTTTCAAAGATACTCTACACAAAACTATTGTTTCAGTACAAGTCTCCACACTAACATCAATAAATTGTGCATGTATTCTTCCTCCCTTTTGCTACTGAAAGGGCATTCCTATCTTATCTTACTAGCACATGGGTGATCACAAAGGGGTTTTTATACAGAGCCCTTGTACAGTCACTGATACGTTCTGGATTGGAAGAGTGGATAATAGAGCCAGTAATACCATGTACAACTCCGCAGACTATCAGCACGTTGCCCTGAGGCATGCTTCAAGAGGCTTAAATTGCAAAGGAGTGAGGGAAAATAAAAGTGATACGGGGTTGGAGGAAGGAAAACATGGCATAAACACTACTTAGTGCTGTTGCCATGTTTGCAAGACTGTGATTTGTTGCCTAATGTCGTACACCTGAAGCAGCCCGAGCAAGTCAAAACTGCTGGATGCCAGTCCTGCATTTTCTTCACAAACATGCACTCCCATTTCCTCTGTGGCACACATCTGACCATGGCACAAACCATTTCATCTTGCCAGACCAACAAAAAAAAAACCAGGACACCTTACTTCCTAAGAAAGCTTCTTCATCTACAATTTTAACTATCCTCCACTCAGCCTTTGTAAAAGATCTCCAATGTCATGCTGGCGGTCAAGCTGGTGTTGGTTGCTGGCCAAGCTCACCCTAGTGCCCATTTACAGTTTTGTTACCATCTGCTCCAAACTTTGTAAGTTTTGCCATCTCAGGCTATTGTATTGTCATCCCTGGAAAATCTCACTCTACTTATTAATGCAAGTGCAGACAACAAAACAACAGGGAGCAGCATTCTAAGTTTGCTCTCCTCCATGCCTCAGGACTAAGGACACCCACTCACCCCACCATCTTTATAGGAATGCCACAAGAGTGCCAGAGACTGCATGTTTGAGCTCCTTCCAGCAGCACATCTTGAACCAGGCAACAGGAAGTAAAGACACTTGACCTAAATCTGCCTTTAAACACATGAACTCACTGCATCCGAGACACAGATGTTTCAGGGCAATGCAGGAGCCTGATGCATTCATCACATCAGCCTGCTTTTAGCCCTGCCTTTCATCAAGCAGCACAGGCAATGAGGCAGCTTGTATTCCTACAAGATGTTGTGGGGTATTTTTTGCTTGCTCCCTTCCTCACTTGCTTTGTAGAAGCCCTGGTCATCTTCTGTGTTTCTCTCTTCACGCTTCCAGGTATACTGGGAGTTACGTGTTTCAGCAGTCACACTGCCGGGACACATTTCCTCACACTGAAGAGTGTTGAACCCCCAGAGTACTGTAGATGTAAGCCCGGGTAACGCAGGCATAGCAATTTAAAAACTGTGTAATTCCAGCTGCATTAACTTCACATGAATTATAATAGCAAGGGGGCAAAACTGGCTGTGCATGGTGAACGGCACGAGGTGAAATAAAGGGCGCGTGCACAAACTCATTCAGGTGTAAAGCTATCCCAGTCTGGGGGAAAAGCAAGACTGCCTGAGGTGGGAGAGGCTTTTCGCTGAAAATAGGAACTATTTATAAATAGTTATTCCATTCACAGGCTGGATTAGTTTGAAATAAAAAGGCAAATGTAATAAATACGTAAATATGTATTTCGGGTCCAATTGTGTATGGAATTGAAATATGTTATCCACTAAAGTAAAATGTTATTAAGATAAACCCCTGTTTTTAAATAAGATCCTAAATATTATTTCATTCAGTTAAAGTCATGGGTCCAAATAAGACCATAAAATATGGCTTCAATTCACTCCTGAATTTCTCTGCAATTAAATTTACTCAGGGTCAAAAAGGAAATTCAATGCATGATCATGTCTTGTATCTGCATTCTTTTTTCAAATTATACAACCTGGTAATTTAATTTATAAAATTAGTACTGCACAAGATCTACACTAATCCTACAAAGCACTATCAAACACGCAATACATTAAAGACAAAAAATAAAGCATTGGTTCCTTTAGTCATAGTATCATTCACTGCTACATCTAAGAACATTCGTCAACAGTGTCAGACAGAAATGTCTCTTTAATTTCCCTATCTTCTTAAATTCCTTTCTTTCAAATGCCTCCTATTAGTCTGAGGTACGAGCGTTAGGCAGAATTTCTCCCTTCAAACTTTTGTCTTTTTTTTTTTTTTTTAGTCAATGTATATGTGAAAAACTGTAATTACAGGGAGAACTGATAGCACTGTACATTGAGATTGCCATCATTTGCTATCAGGAAGACACCATTATCAGTTACTTAAAGCTTTGCCAATCCTTAACTGCGATGACATTTTTATTGTTCAATATCTGTTCCCGATGGAGTATTTTGGGGAACATGGCTAAAGGCTTTTTGGGAAAATTAGGCTAGGGAAACATATTGTTTGTCCATAAATATCGAAAAGATTACCAGATGTAAATGGCTTAGAAGACAGAGAGAAAAAAAGAAAATGCAGCAATGGAGAACATTAAGGAGACTGGGATGGCCTGGAGAAGGAAATTTGGACTAAGAACTAGGAAAAGCAGAACCGAGAGGCTGAGACACAGGCAGAAAAGATTGGAATTAATTATTTCCATGTGTTGCCAGGTGTATGGTGGTGGTGTGGACTGCAAAAAGCTACTGCATAAAGGATCCATGTCCTCCAACCTGCTGCCTGTCCCTGTGCCGTTACTACTATCCAGCTTTCAAGTGACGTGAGTCGTCACAGGCTGCCAGCCAGGATCTGCCATTTTAACCTTGACCATCAGCCTCTGAGGTAACTCCATTACCTATTTAACTGTGCTATAGCTTCCTGTGTTTCTAAAGACTCTGCTACAAAACACCATGATGCGCCATCTTTACACCAGCATCTGTTTGGGGGAATTTCTAGAAGTATTGCAGCATGGCTAACATTGCTCTATTCCCACAAAGTTTTAGAACCCCTGACACTCTTTGATCTTCCTTTGATTTCCCACAAACACTACCTTTCCTTTCAACCTTTGATTTAGACACAAGCACTGCCTGGCATGCCCCAAAGAGTTGCTACCATCCAGTATCACAGTCTTCTACTGCCTCTTCCCTGACTTCCCTGCAACAAGAACATTATAGGGAACAATTCTGACATCAAAGATTTCCCCTTAGTGCTTGGTTCAATTTCCTCTGAAATATCCCAAACACAAATCTATCTTATTTAATGATATCTTCTGAGAGAGGACACCAAGTTCAGTGAGTTGGTGCAGCCCAACTATATGATTCCAGCGCACAGATTTCTAGACTCACAAGGGGAAAAAAAAAAAGGGAAAAAAAAAAAAAGGAAAGAAGGAAAAAAAGCCACAAACACAGCTTTCAGCCCTGGCTGATCACTTGCTATAGCTCTGGGAGTCAGTATTCATTTACTACTCATTCTGTGTTAACTAACACAACAAAAGATGCAGTCTGTCTAAGATTTTCTGTCCTCTTATAGAAATTACTAAAACAAGTCACACAGTTATTCTAATAGCTCGTTTACTGATTTGATCTTTATCTGGGAAAGTTCCCCTTGCTGTTTTCTTCCAGTACACACAAATCAGATAATTTCCACAGACATACAAACCTGCAACATTTTCACTGTATGAATTATGTATTTCGCAAATCATCATATTTCTTTTTGGAGAACTCTAAGTTTCCGTAGGCAGAGCATAGATACCAGAAGACTTTCAGTTCAGGATTCTAGTTTGCTTCCTGGCTTCAATTAAGACAAAATTAAAACAGCCGCTTTCTGCTGTTTTATTCTGTCTGTGATTAGGACATTTGCCAAATACCTTTTCAACTGTTGAACTCGAACAATCATTATTGCTGACCACTGCATACTGTATTTCTCTTCTTTCTTTAACCAGTTAAATACTCCATCTTCTACACATCACTTTTTTAAATCTACTATACGCACACCTGTGCAAGCTCAGTTGTATCTGGAAATAAAGCCTTCCAAGTGAGGCTTTGCTGTCCTATTTCTGGCATGTCTCCTCCTTAATCATACTCTTCTCTACCTTCCCCCTTATCACTGCTATAATATTTCATGTTTCATTATTCAAAAGCATTATACACTTGTAAAATTAAATTGTTTACTCAAGAAGCTATTGATGAGCAATCCTGCAAAGTGCCAACAACATCCAAGCTCTATGCATGCAGATTTGGCCAGATGCTACCTTTCCCCAGTATATGCGTCTTTCTCCACGCTCAAAAACCTACTCATTTACCTTAGTAAATTCCTTGGACACCTGTTCCTATTTCTCAAATGCAAATATCCACTCTGCAGACATTGCCTATACGCCCCTATAGGTTTAAGTTGTTAAATCCAGCTCCACATTCACTGTCAGAAAACCACTTATAACTGGTTGAAAGAGTCAGGTGATACTGTGTACCCTCTCTTAACAGAGTTTTGCATATTCCTTTCCACAACAGGCACTCTTATACATTAATGTATAATTTATACATGGATATATAATTTATACATGGACATAACATATAGTAAATATAAATAAATTATTATACACAACTCAGTGTTTTTTCCTATCAGTTTTGATAGGAATTGTACTGTTTTCAGCAATAAACCCTCTCCAGCAATTATCTTTACAAACTTTCACCTAAAGTTGCAAAATGCTTAATTCTAAGCTAATTAGAGGTCAACTCTCATGCTGGCACAAACAAGGATGCTTAGCACTTTTGCCTGAGTGTAGAATTATTTGCAACTCGATCCCATTTGTTGAACTCCACATCAGCTTTGTCTTTGGCCATACGCATTGCAATTCTGTCTCTGGCACACGGTCAGCTGGACACTATCACTTGCTGGTAGGACCAGCTCAGTCCCAGTATCCTCCTTCAGTGAGTGCCATATGCAGGGTTTTACTCCTACTTCAAATAACTTGGCTGTCAAGGCATAATAAATTAATTCTAAGTGCAGGAGAAGAAATACATGCTGAAGTTGAAAAGCTTGCCAGAAGGAAAAGTTGTATTAATAAAGGAAATCATAATGCTCATTTACTGCATGTAACTTTTCAACATCTTTCTCAATGTTCTCTAATAGCATATCCAGCAAGAACCCAAAAAGCAGGTGGGTAAAACACACAGAAACACTGACCCACAAAAAGCCCATTTTTACCATTTGCCAGTAACAAGCACTAATGCAGTCCCTCCACTACTCCTGTCTGCCGGCACCTCTCAAATCACATTTTCCTTTTCTATCAGCAATTTCCACAGATTTCTGCAATCCATACGTACTCAAAATAACAAAAAGACTTTTTCCCACAGCCACATCAGTGGAAAAGGCAGCCTCCAAAGAGGATTATCATCACTAGCACTCGACACTGCATCTCATTATTTGAGCTTGGTTTTGACGTGCATAGGTTAGGAGCATGGTTTACTCAGAAGAATCCTTCCGATGTGTCTATAAAATTATAGCTAGGAAGTTGTGGTGGTTCAGCCCAAGCCAGTGGCTGAGGACCACACACCACTCACTGACTCCCAGAGGAGAAAGAGACAGAGCCTCTGTGGGTTGGGATAAGGACATTTTACTGACAAAATCACTGTGAACATAGAACAATAATAGTCAATTACACTCACACCCGGTGATAACACAGAGTGCTGCGCGACACAAGGACTGACCCAACACCCCAGCCACACTCACACTGTCCTAGAGGCACCCAGCCCCTTCCCTTCCCCAACCAGCCCCTTTTTGAGGAAGTGATGTCAGATGGTATGGAAAACAGCCTGGGCTAACTCAGCTCACCTAGACTGGCTGCTTGGGAAGTTGACTTTGGCCTGGCCAGAACCAGGACAGAAGTTTACTATGTTTGATCTTCCTAGAGTTATTAGCATAAAAACAACAGAAAATGCAGAAAGCTTAAATGAAAATGACAAAGCTATGATACAGGTAAGCATGTGGAATTTAAAGTTCATCAAGTCGACAATTTGGACTTTCATTACAACTTTAAAAAAAAAAACAAAACCAAACCTGAAGAATTTCACACACATGAAAAAAACCCCACAAATTTCTCCAATAAAATCAAATTAAGGGCTATGTCTTAGCAGCAGATAATTTAAATTTATCTAATAGAAAATCCTGTAATGTACCAGATGGAAATTTGAATAGACAGGTAGCCTAGTCTAAAAAAGGAAAGACAAAAGATTAAACAGGGGAGGAAACCACATATAAACTCTTGCCCTTGACAGTGAGGCTCGAATTTAACAAAGGTTAGGGGAACTTAGAAAAAGAAGATAAAGTTTTGGAACTGCAAAGACATTGAAATGAGTGTACCATGAAAGCTGATAGAAAAAGAGAAAATATGACTTTAAAAGAATCATTACCAGCAGGTCAAGGGAAGATGATTCTCCCTCTCTACTCCACTTTCACAAAACCCCACCTAAAATACAGCATCCAGCTCTGGGGTCACCAACACAAGAAGGACATGGACCTGTTGGAGCAAGTCCAGAGGAGGGCCACGAAGATGATCAGAGGACTGGAGCACCTCTCCTATGAAGGCAGGGTGAGAGAGTTGGGATTGTTTAGACCGGAGAGGAGAAGGCTCCAGAGACACCTTATAGCAGCCTCACAGTATCTAAAGGGGCCTACAGGAAAGCCGGAGAGGGACTGTTTACAAGGGCATGGAGTGACAGGACAAAGGATGAAGGCTTTAAATTAACAGTAGATTTAGATTAGATATGAGGAACAAATTCTTCCCGGTGAGGATGACGAGGCCCTAGCACTGGTTGCCCAAGAGAAGATGCGGCTGCCCCCTCCTTGGCAGTGTTCAGGGCTAGGTTGGATGGGGCTTTGGGTAACCCGGTCTTAGTGGAGGGTGCCCCTGCCCAGGGGAGGGGCGGGGCTGGAACCAGATGATATTTAAAGTCCTTTCCAATCCAAACTATTCTGTGAAGGCATGAAGCTAAGATATGTATACAAAACAGCAGAGGAGGCAGGGGGAGAAAAAAAAACCCCAAACACTCATGAACAGAGTTTTGCTAAACACAGTTACTAAATGTATTTCCATTCACTTAACAGTAAGGTTTTTACTGACAGCATTAAAGCCATTAAAAGAATGGTTTTATTCAGGAATCAAAATGATTATGCACAAGTCAAATATCTATTATTTCAGGTCTTACTTGAAATCAGCATGTTTTCAACCTCTGGGAAAATAGAATAATTAATCAAGTTGACATAAAATTGTTTTCGAAAACATTCAGAACGAAGTCAACAAATAAACCTTCTTCTTGAATTTTCCAGAGGAAAAAAAAAAAAAAGGCTTACTTGTAAACAGATGCACCTGAAAATGGCCTGAAACTAGGCAGCTTTAAGCTTTAAAGTTATTCGCACTTCGCAAATAAAATTTTACCTCGCCAGAGGAGTGAGGAGAAAAGTGACAGTTCTATCTTGTTACAGACTTTCACATCAAGGTATTTACCACCTTCCCATCTCTGTCAAATCTGATTATAAACCAGGGATCAGCAAGTAGGAGATTAAAGGCTCATCTGAGAAGATGCAAGAAATGAAATAGATGAAAACTGCCCATCCTGTGTCAGTTTTACAGAAACAGTAATCCAGATGGAGGGACTATTGGAAATACAGATAGGAGTGCTCACAGTCTCTCTCCAGCTTTGAAATGTAAATGAAAAACTGCTGGAATTGTCAAACGGAAGCTGCTAACTTTTTATATCTATATATTGTGGGACCCTCCCCACATTAACAAGCTTTGTGCAGCACAGGATCAGCGTTATATTAAATGGAGATCCTTGCTGATCCTTGGGCTTTCTCTGTTCTTATTGGAGAAATGTTTCTCCACAGGCATTATATGCACTCAGATTCTGTTCTGTAAGAAAAGGAAGTACTTAATCACGGTGCGGTTTGTTGGGCATGTACTTAAGGTACTACATGAGCACTAAGGTCATCTGAACATTTATTTTTCTGAAGTCGCCTTAGAGAAGCCACAGCCCAAAAGGAAGAACTGGCCAGCTCTAAATCACAGAATCACAGAATAGTAGGGGTTGGAAGGGACCTCGAGAGATCACCAGGTCCAACTCCCCTGCCAAAGCAGGGACCAAATGCGGTCCTAAAGCCGAGAAACAGAGAGTCAATGTACATAATCACTATCAGATGGAGGGGTGAAGAGTTAAAGAGCAAGATTTTATCGTTCAAGAAGAAAAGAGAGTGTGTGGGGGGTTATGTTTCTTTTCCCATTGCCACCCAACTAAACAAATAAATGACATTCCGCTCTTTCTGTTGCCACAATGTGATTTGCATTTCCCAATTACTTTTTACTGATTTCACAGTTCAGCACCCAACTGTGTTATGAACACAAGATGACACAAGTTGAAAATGGGTATCTTCCAGTTGCCCCATGCTCTCTAAAACCATGATCTTTCTCAGCATGTGTAAGCACATTATACAACAGCAAGTACGCTCAACCTCTATAAGCAAAGTGGCATGTTCGAAGTCTCCCCTTCCAAGAGCAACACCTCAGAGAGGAGGCAGACACACACACACACACACACACACACAGAGGCACTCCACACAGTACCTAATTCTAATTTGAGAGCTACGTGGGCCCAAGTCCGTGCCTGCTCCTTCATGCACAAGAGCAGGTGCAGTCACATTCAGGGCACCGTCTCCTACAGCATGCAACAAAGAGCCTCTCCCAGAAATGTGCTGGGTGTAGGAGTAGTGGATCATCAGGACGAAGCAAGTTTAATTTCATTCTCTGTGAACTGCAAATGCAATTTCTCTTGCTGCATCCTGGGAAAAGTACAGCAGCAAACCTATCCTCCCACAGTGGATTTACTAAAGTGATTTTTTTAAAAGTGAATGGAAAGAGAGGAAAAAGAAAGAAAAAGAAATCCTATGCAGGATAAGACTGCTGCTTATACATTTTGTTCAATCATGCCATCTAAAATGGAAATTCCACTCTGACATTTTAAAAGAATTTCTTTTCTTTCAGTTATCAGTAAAGATTAGGAAAAAAAATTGGGGGTGGGGGTGGGGAGAAAAAGTCCCTACAAAGCAAGCCAGAATAATCACTTTCCCTGTCCGCCCCATCCTCCCACATTTTCCTTTATGGGTTTTTTTTTTTTTACTGCCTACATTCTTCACCTGAAGTCAAACCCTCTGTTTATGGCATCACAGTGGTTGCTGTGGAGGTGATTACGATGTACAAAGCCAAAAGTGCTGAGTTCAAATTTGGAATGAGCAGCATTATCTCATGAAATCTGTCTAAAGTAGTAGTAGATTTTTACAAAAAGGGAAGGGAAAAAGAAGAAAAGCACCAGTGCACATACATCGAAAACAACTAAATTAACTTCTTAAATGAGTGTTTCTCATCAACTTCCATTATCAAGACTGTTGTCAGATATGTTACTCCAATCGTAGAGCTGAAGTGCTAAACTATACATATGGAATAAAGCACACAACATGAACAGACAGCGCTCACACAGATGGCAGCAGAGTTCCCAGCCACACTCCTGGGTAGCGCCTGCTGTGATTGCTACCTTCTTCTGTAGCAAAAACATACAAACAAAACATGGTAACACAGACGTGCACTACGGCAACGAAAGTTCTTCACGTCGCACTTCATACAGCACTTTTATCTACACCAGACTCAAGACTCATAATAAGCTATGAACAAAGACTACTGAAGCCTAGAGAAAAAAATAAAGGAAAGCTCTAAGTTCATTAGAATTCTTTCTGCTACGAGCATTGATTTCCTACACACCTTCTCACACATAGCCACATTTAAAAATATAACTGTTCAAGCACAGGTGCTAATTCTCAAGAAACATGTTAAAGATTACGAACAGGAGGAATCTGTCTTGACATTTGCATCACAGTTAGCCACTGCCAAGTTTTCACGACTTGGAGAGCAGATACACTCCTTAATTTTTCCTTACATAATGAAAATCATTAATGATTTAAATTAACTGAATTAATTTCTAAACTATGTGTTGCCCCTAACCTTGACACCTGAAGTATTACTAAGAGTAGATAGCTTGTAACTTTTTGTACTGTCAAGATGCATGTGTTAAGAACATGTCAGTGTAGATGACATTAAGAGAAACCATAAAACTGCATATACTCTTTATATTTGTGGGGTTTTTTTTTAATCCTGAAATACAGCTTAGTAGGACTAGAAGTGCTTCCAGGTTAATTAAATGTCAAGGTCCAAGGAGAAACATGAACAAAGACTTCCAATTCAGAGCCTTATCTACCTGTTAAAAGCAAAACCTGCAAAGAGCAGTAGGACAAAGGCAAAATCAGGTATCAGAACTGAAAAAAAAAACCCACCAACAAACAAACAAACAACTGGGGACAACAGAAGTTAGAGAAAAGTTTCAAAGCTGAATTCAATGGCCACAGAAGTCAATGAGAGATTATATCAAAATATTAAGCACAAAAAGTGATTCTCTAAAGCATCGTTTAACAGGAGTGCCTTGAGAGTGTCCACAGACCAATGTATCCTATTACATGACTGCAGAAGCGTTAAGAAATTAATTATACCAAATAGCATCATTTATAGGTATATGAAAGATAATGGCTGTTAACACCAAATTTATGAAGTGCTTCGTTGGAAAGAAAAACAGTAGTCTTCTATACCACTATATATACTTCTGTAAATATATTACCAGCAAGGTTGTAGTAGTGGACGCAGGCTGCCTTGCATGAATATTTCTTATGTGGAAATCTCATTGGAAAACAGTGACATTCACTGGCAGGTTTCTACACAAGAAGATACCAGAACATAAGGATGAAAAGGAGCTGCAGGCAGCTTCTTCAGCAGATTCCACAAGGCAGGCAGAGGGCATGCACAGAAAAACCCACCCAATCTGCTGGTAGAGTGGCATATGATGCCTCAGAGCAGGCAACAGTACTAGTACCCCAAGGCTGGGAGTCAGAAAGTACTGGGAGCTCAGATCCAACAGGACCACCAGGTTTCCAAACTCCTTTCCAAAGAAGCAAGAGACAGACCCCTTAAAGTTTGTGAAAGGCTCATGAAATTCACAAATCTGCTCAGTGAACATCAGGTCTGGTAGCTACAGGACTGCAGTTGGGTCATAGTTTCCTTGCTTTTGGCTACAGTATTCAAGAAGTGCAGAGTTCACTGAGACATGGAATATTTGGTTCATGGACAATTTTTTTATTTATTTTTTTTTTAAACTAGAGGAGTGGATGATTCCTAGGAACACACTGAGCTTGTATTTACTTCTCCAGACTTGTGGGCCACTACCCAGCAAGAGGCACACGAGCTTTCTACTAACTTGGTGAAATGGTCTCTGCTACAGAGCATGGCACAGAAATCTAGGCAAGCAACACTTAAATAGATCCAACTCTAGTTCTCTTCCTTCAACACTGTCAAAGAGTTGTGCAGGGATTGGTGCTCTTACTCCAGAAGACAGCAGAAGATAGAAATGCATATTGAGTTTGGACCTCTAAGTCCCGTCCCATGCCTAAGTTGTACAAGCTCAGCATATTTAAAGGAAGAGACAAAGCAAAATAGAATGGTCTGAAGGCTGAAGTCCTCAGCTCTGGTAATTAAAAAAGGAGGAATTTAAAAAAAAAATATTACTCAAACTGCCAAGATCGTTCTTGTCACTAAATCTCACCTGTACTTTCTGATTTATGTGATGGATAGTAGCAGAGCCAGACAATTGGCATACTTTTCTGTATTTCTCCAAAACTTACTATGTTTCTAGGTGCACACTGATGATGGATTACAAGCGTAGGAATATCATCACTTTTTATATTCAGAGCACCATGCATAGAAGCAGATTATTAGCTTTACATGGCATCTTTTCTGTAAGATTCTAGAATGAGGCAATTTGCATTATGTTTTCTAAGCAATATTTCATATCATCAGTGGAGTCATTCTAGCACCACTTCATCTTGGCCTGGTTTGCAGGAAGATGTGACCCTTGTCTAAAACTCCCACTTTTCCGAAGTTTTCAGCATCAGTTTTGAATTTTGACTTGTGAAAAAGTAACCAGTTGTGAGATTTTTTGCATTATCCTTCCATGATGTTTTCAAGACAGGACTCAAGAAATCCCTGATCAACCTGATCCAGTCTCCCAGATGACACAGAGCTGGAGACTGGACTAGAGACCTTCCTTAGCACCCTTTCAATCTGAATGATTCTATGCGTTCCTTAGGTTTCCACTAGATTGCTGAATATAACCAGAACTTAATTGGTCTAAATATTTTGACTTGCTTAAACAAAGTCCTGTACTATTGTCATACCATACCAATAAGAGAATTTTGCAACTTTCCTCCAAAACTTGTTTGTATTCTTGTCAAACCATTGCCACTTCTCAGTGAAAAACAACAAGACACCCTTGTAGTGCGCAACGAATAAAACCAGCAAAAAGTTAGAACTTGCTTTGGTAGGCCAAAGGCTTGGAGCAATTTAGGCTGCACTCAGCTGTACCATTAACAAAAACAACTGGCCACCCCTCAGGCTACTTTAGTGTTAACCAAAATCAATACCTGGATTGGGAGCAGCCTGCCATAGAGAACTTACAGAATGCCATCCCGACTTGAAAATGAGAAGACGGTGTTTCCCTAAAACATTTCTTGTGTTCTAAAGACCACTCTGCTCCAGTTTTCAAAAGGATTTGCAGACCTGAATATCTCTTGGCATTCCAAATAACTAGACAGCCAAAAATTCACACTTCTAGCTTAAATAAAAATCGAAGACTGCAGTCCCATTCCCTCTAACTCAGGCTTGAACATTATAAGCCATATATTAATGATGTTGAGATATCATTATCAGGATGTCTTATATTTAAAAATTATGCAGAAGCCTGGAGACATTCTGCCCAGCGCAGAACACACCATCTCATTTGTTTTGTGATGCTGGCTGATGTGAATGCATTGCAAGGGTCCTTTGATCTTTCTGCATACAGCTTCTCATCACAGAAGCCTCCTCTCACTTACCTCCTAAAAAATTTTACTCACGCCCACTTCTTGTCTAGCAGCAACGATGACCTCCCATGTGAAACCACAGTGACTATCAGCCAAAAAAGAAGAGACTGGTGAGGACACCTGGTTATACTATTCAAATTTGCTCAATACAACTTCTGGAGAATCTCTTCTCAACTTCCTATTCCTCCCCCTTACTACAAATGCCAGCAGTTTAGACAGCTCCGTAGTTTCAGAGCGTCAGAGTGATAAGTACTCAACAAAAATACTGGAATGGTTTGTGCAGCAAAGCTCAGTGCAGTCACTGACAATAACAAGTCTTTTTTCTCACTTCTTTCCACAGGCTCTTGGGTTTGTTATCACAAACCAACAGTTCCACTTTCATCTGCCTTCAGGAAAAGATTCTACCCACTAATTCCTACTCCTTGTTTCTACTTTTTGATACTTCCTGCAGGAATGCGGCATCAACAGCTCCTAATGGAAATTGGTCGTAGAGAGCACACAAAAACATTCTTAGATATCACAGTAAACAAGCCAAGATCATCTTGAGTCATCTTAAAAACAACACCTATGTTTTATGCAACGTTTTAGTTCTAGTTATTGAGCAGATCCTTCAGAATTTACCTTCCAAATGCAATACCGTTTTGGTTTTTTTCATGGAAATAAAATAATTTCAATGATACTACCAACAAAGTTAAGGTGAAATGCTATATAAGTGAGTCAAGGTACAGCCAGTGTAATACCTTTCCAAAAAAAAAGGACACGTGTTTGCAAAACTCTCTGCTTAAATAGTAACCAGAGTGCTATCTGTAAGCCCACTCACATGGCAAGAGGCACGAATTTGCATTTGCTGGCAGAGCCTCCCTGCCACGTGGCTCCTTCATTTGCACCACGTCACTTGCCTGTTCCATCAACATCATTAATTTAATCAAAGAATGCTGCTGCAGTTTTGTCTCACTTTTTATTTAAAGCTTCAATATTTTAATCAACACTCATTTAAAACCCCATCAACAAACCAGCACACATCAAAGCAAAGCTACAGTAACAACATTCCTGGTTGAAGTGTCACACATGTGTGAGCTGTGCAGCCCAGCTGTGATTTCACATGATGGGAAATACTGCAGCCTCCACCCGACTGCACATACATGGAGACAGAACATGAAAACGCTGCCCCACAGCTTCACAAGAAAGAGAAGTTGAACCGTCAGAGGATAAAGATATTCCAGGTTTTGTGATGGCTTCTCCTTCTGCTGCTCAGAACAGCACTGGGGAAAGTCCAGCCTGAATACATATGGGAAAGCAGTCAGGATTTGCCACAGTTCCAATGAATTATTATGGCGATGCGACGAAACAAATTCAGTGCATAAACAGACATTCCAACTTCGGTTAATGGACGAGATGATTCATTGTTAGAACATGGCAAGGCTAAATGGAAAGACAAAGGCAAAGAGGCTAAACTGAATGCTAAGACTGGAAACTTCCAAATGTCAGTATAAAATGCCCCTGAGCCAGGGTTACTCAAAATATAAAATACTTAGGAATGTACTAAAATGAGATAGTTTCTATAGTTCTGTCAGAGTAATCATTCAGCCTAGCTTCATAATAAAAAAAAAAGAAAGAAAAAAAGAGCATGCCAAATGATCAAGAAAGAGATTTTTTTTCCCCATTTTTAAGCATACCTTCCACTTCCCAAAGTGATTTGTGACCTCTGCCTGATTAAAACTCTCCAAATCTTCTTTTAAAGAAAGGTCAGAAAAATAAATCTGGTTATGGAATAGAGGGGAAGTCTTTGGTTTCTTAACTACATTTCTGTGCCAAAATGAGATTTAAATTAATACCATAAAACTGTATTTGCAGTCTGCTTCAGAGATCTAGATGGTGAGTCTGTCATTCTATTGTAAATGCAAATTTGGAATAATAAATAGATTTGTAGGTCTAATTACTTAATTCTAATTGTCTAAGCTTTAACACCAGGTTTTATTGGTATCATAAATATTTTTTTCCTATGAACAGGGGGGAAAACAGCGCAGGTAATGAAACCAACCAAAAATACACACGGTGGAACTTAACTTCTAAATCACAGAAGTCCTTTAAGAAGTTGTACCTATTCTGTGTATAATCTGATCTAGAGAAGTAAAGAGGTATCAGCTGGCCTTTACATCAAGGAAAAGGCTAAGCAATTTAAAGTATGTTTGATAAACCAACACTTCTCACTTTCCAGGTCAAACCCTTAACCCATCTATTTGTTTTGAAAGTCCTTGCCTTCTCAGCAAGGTCTGCAAACAAACACTCATTGACTAGTGAGGCCCCAAAAGTTGCTGAGGCATCAGAGTGTTAGTAGATCTAAGCAGAAATAATACCAATGTTCACACTTTCTGAACAAATAGGCTAGAAAAACGGTTTTAAGATTTAATGTCTACCTGCAAATTATTCCAGCTGATCACAGAAAAGAGGTTTACTTGCTTCAAGAAGAGAACTTTTATATTAAGCAGATTTATATATATATATATATATATAAAAAAAAAACGCCTACATGAATTTCAGACATTTACTTTTACAAATACTACAATAAGCCACATGTAAAAGTGAGGTCTGGAGAACTACGCCTCCAGCAAAACAGAAGATTTGGTTATGACTATCTCAATATGACCAAGAACATTATTTCCCAGGAGACAGAGAAGGAATAAAGGAACAAGCTGACAGAAGATCCTGAAGCACATCCTTGAATATTTCAAGAAGAAATGTATGAAGATGAAAACATCTGACACTGGAAAGCTGAACTTCATCTCCCTGCTATAAACTGTAGAAGTGATCGAGTTCAGTAGCAACCAGAAGTCGTCAGCATCCAAGCTTATGCCATAGGAAAACAGACCAGTTTGTGTGGTCTTTCCTCCCTTCCCATTCTTTCACCAGTTCAACACAGAGGAGTTCCCTTCCCCAGACCAGTAATATGCTGACTTTCTTCCTGCACTCAACCTTTCCATTGCTCTCAGAAGGAATGAAATTCAAACAAAAATGAAGACAAGTTTTTGTCTTGTTCTGTGACAGCTCTAGACAGGTGTAGACTAAAATTAGTCAGCTCATCCAGGTGAAAAAAGAGGTCTGTTGCTGCAGCTCGCGTGAATTTATCCAGCCTACCTGGGCATCATCCAACATATTGGCACTATCCCAATTGATTTCATCATGCTGGCTGAAGCAGAGAGGACTTCCACTCCCCAGCCTAGATTTGGCATGTTATGTGAGAAGTTTAAAAATAAAATAACAACTTAAGTAATCTTTTTCAGTCTAAAATATCACCTATGTGTACATACACACACAAAGCACAATTTACTTGTGCTGCTTTCCCCTGGTAATCATTTTAATACTAAGGATGCAAAACTACTTTTTCACTAGAAAACTTTCACATAGCTTTAAAAAAGGATGCAAAATACTGCTTTCTCTCCAGAAGCTATTTTTGGTGGCGTCGAGGAACTTAAAACATCTTTCAGTTTCACAAATTCTAGTCCCAAACTTTCCATATCTACTCCTCAAGGGAGGAGGTGTTTTCATACAAATATTTCAAAGTTTTCTTAAGCAGTACAGTAAAATACTACTTGATTTACACTGTGGTTTCCATTATGCTACTCCTTAAAATCTTCTGCTTGGAGAGTTTTGTAATAGGATTTTGGCTGTAACCATCCATCTAAGTTTTCAAGCTCTTGAGACATTTTACAGGTAAGGTGCCAATGCTAACCCAGCATTAAATCATTTAAAGACAGGCTTTTTACGAGACTGTTAATATTCATCAACTTAAGAGGATCTTGAAGTTTTTGCTGCTGGAGTCTTGACAAAGACTTCGTCCACTGTCTAGACCACAATGAGTGGAAATGCTAGTCCTACTTTACATTGCTTTACATGGTATGAAACTACAAAAAGTGTAAAACAAGAACTTCTGCACATGAGATCATAGCGAAAGTTCCATATTTGTGTTTTAAAGTATTTGAAAAGTTGAAAAAGGTCTCCATAACTATTTGCATAAAAGGTGAGATGAATGTCAAAGCTGTAAAATACTTCTAATTTGATTCAATTAAACAGCAGGTTTGCTGAGGTGTTCACACATCAGCATGCACCCAGTCAGTTTACATCTTTAAGTGATGATTAAATAAACGTATCTTAATCCAAATATACACAGCAGTACTGTGCTTGGTCTTCAGCTGCTGTCAATCACAACAGCACCACTGGGATCCGAGCTATCCCCATTTTTTTTAACCAACCCAGGCTAGTGTCCCACTGAAATGGCTTTGCAGCAAAATGAGAGTAAGAACGAACAGGATTACTTCCCCAAATTTGAAGTATTTCTTTTTTCTGATAACACCCAGTTCTCTCACGAATGGTTCTCCATTCATGTTGATAACTGCATGCATGCTTGTATGAATGAGTCAAACCTGTAAATCTGTTTGCCACTTAAAATTTGCTGACAGCTCACATACCGCAACTTTATGTTTAGGTATATCTTACTTGTAAATCCTCCAATGCTTTAGCTTGAATATTTTAAGTAAATTTTTCCATCCCTGAATGAAGTGGCCAACACTGTCTACAAAAACCAAAATTTACATACAGGTAAGTGTTATACAGGCTTGGAATACAGAGTGTTTCTATAACTTTGAAAATGAACAAAGTGTACTAAAGAAATACAACACTTTGTTTTCTCCCCAAAAATTGCCCTGTAGCACACAATCAGTCTTAGGGACATGCACATTAGGACTTGTTTGTTTTTACCTTACATTTGGAGCTTTTAATGGACAGTAAATGACCTGGTAAATAAGTCCAGTGTGCCTTGACAGTATAGCAGAAAGACTGATTATCCTTTAAGTACAGTTAAAAATTAATTGGGATGCAAACTATATGTCCTGCAGTGTAATTTAGTGTTCCAGGTTGTTACAGCAATTAAATGAGAATTTAGTGCTGTGTGATACTTTACAAAACATTTACAAGAAGCAACTCTGAGAGACTAAAGCACACCACCCCTTTTTGTTAAGCTAAATTAGAACCATGTTATAAAATACCTCCTGAGGTAACTAATTTACGGCAGAGCTACTTTGATAATATTTTAATCACAGCAGCATGTTGCAGCATCATAGCTATGCAATTACGGCAAAGTTTCTGTCAGCCAGAGGTTTTTGGCTCAGTTTGGTCCAGCACCTTACAACATCCAACCTGCAGGTTCAACGCTGGCACTTCTCAGGTCAGCAGGAAGATTCCCACCAACTTCACTGCATCCAGCATTTTAGGCTCTGCACCCAGGTGCTGTGCAACACCGACAAAGGACAGGTATAAAACGTAATTACAGATATCCTACCGACTCTCTTTCTCATGTAAGTTACTCTCCACCAGCAGCACTACACTCAGAATTAACAAGATAAATATTTACGACTGTTTATAAACAGTTTTATGCTCTAACTGGATAACTCTTCCTTTCCTGCGGAGTCGTTTATTTTAGAGGGGGTTTCACTACCCACTGACAAAACCTTCATTCAGACTCTCCTAACCCGTTTCCTCTTCCCTTTGTGAGAGAGGCACAAGAAGGCAAAAGAGAAAAGAAGGTGTGGCTGCAAAAGCACTCTGGGTCAGAAACATCCAGGTGACACCCAGGTGACAGCCACGGGGAGAAGCAACTTCTGGTTTTCTTTCATTTCAGACCTGCGCTTGGGGTATTACTTTCATAGTAAACACCTTCTTCAGAGCACCAGGCTCCCCGTCATCCCAGCACCTCCATCACCACGATCACTGCATGCGTTACAGTACCCTGTATACCTGTGAAGAGTGCAAATCACTCCTTCACCAGAACTATTGTCTCCAGAAAAAGCACAAAGTTACTTTGGGGACTAACATACTCAACACCAATGCAGCACAAGTTAAAACAACTCACAACTTAAACGGTTACTTTATCCTTGAGGGTTAGGTCAGGCACTTCTGGAAACACACTTACCCGAATAGCAGGTCTAAAACCCAGGGGTAACACACAGTTAAACAAATTCTAGTGACATTTCCAGACACCGCGACCGTATCTCCACAAGCAGTTGGGCTGGTTCATCAAAGCAGACAACGGTGACAGCCAAGTGGTACAGTAAGGAAATCATACATGACAGATTTGGCTCCGGGTAACGGCATTCACCGTTCAGCACTCAACGGGTCACGAACCTGAACACTTGTTTTCAATAGTTCGCGTGACACCGTCCCCTTCTATGTTTTCAAAGTCAGGCTCTGCTTTTGGAAGAAACGCTTGCCTGCCGCTGAGCCTCGGCAGAGAGCATCCATCTCCCGGAGTGGGAGAGCGGGGCACAGGAGCGGACAGGGCAAGTATTTTTACCGGTGCTCCCCGGGCACTGGGATGTGACAGGCGTAAGCAAAAAAAGATTTCGAGGACTCTTCCCAGACTCGCTGGTATTTGCCAGGCTGTAAATGCCTTCTGCAACCATCAGGGAAGCCCCTACCAAAGCAAGATGCCAAAACGCACGCGAACGCTATTGCTCTCCCCTCGCCGCGGTACGCGGTGAATAGGAGGCATGAAGCAGAGCTCGGCGGAGTTTGGGCGTCGGGAGCTCGCCTCCCGTCGCGCCCGCTGAAGGGGGAAGGAGAAGAGGCTCCCTCTGCCCCACAGGAGCCGAGCGCGTAAAACAAGTCACAGACAAGTTGGCCCCAGGGGTGCCCCGCACGGACCCCGGGGCTCCCCGTCCCACCTCGGTGCGCGCCCCCGCCGAGCCCCTCCGCGGCCGCCCCCCTTACCGTGCCGCGGCTGGGGCTTGCCGCCCGGCGGCTTCTCCTTCCTGCCGCCCGCCGCGCTCCGCATCCGCCAGCACGCCGCCCCCCTGCCCAGCGAGCCGGCCATGCCGCGGGCGGGGGCAGCGCCGCGCCGAGCCTGGCGGGGAGAGCGCGGGGGCGGCGATGGAGCGCGGGACCCGCTGCCCGGCGGCGGCGGGCGGGAGCGTCGCGGTCCCGGCGGGCCCGCCTCCGCCCGGCCCGGTGTCAATCAGCGCAGGCGGGCGGGCAGCGCCGAGCCCCGGGCAGCGCCGCCCTGCGCCCCCCGCCTCGCTCACCCGGGGCGGTGTCCGGAGCGCCCGGGGACGGCGCTTGGCCCCCAGCCCGGCCGCCTCCGTGCGCCGCCGCGCTGTGCGGTGGCGGGGGAAGGGGGGGGCAAAGCGGCAGCAACCCCCCCGTTCGTACCGTGGGGAGGGGGAACATCGGAGGGGGCGGCGGTGTGCTCTCGGAACCAGAAAGCTTCCACAGTTGGGAAACGACAGTCCTCGGCACAAACCTCCTCCTGCCCGCCGGCAAGTCCTCCTACAGCACCTTCACTGAAAAACATGTGGACGTTACCTCCTGCCATCAGTATCATTGGTTCTGCACACTCCTGACTCCATCACGATGAGTAACTCAACCTGACATTCCCACTTCCCACAAACCCATGTGTGGTGAGGCAGCAGCCCGTCTACTTCCCTCCTATCCTCACCTCCGCGGAGCACCTTCTTTCTCGCTTCCGTCCCGGGGAGTCCCGCGGCCACCGCGTTCCTCCCCTTGCTTTGGCTCCCAGGATCTCTGTGAAAGGATCCTCGCAACAACGTAAGGAACACAATATTCTCCCGAAACTGTCGCCTTAAAATCCGACTAAGTGATTAAAAAGTTACAGGCACGGGGAGATGTAACCTTCGCAATGTGCAGGCGAGGAAAGTTCGAAGCGCAGCTCTAGACCTGAGGCTTTGGCAGAGCAGGGTGTTTCCTGAGGACAAGTAACATGCAGAACTTGTTTGTGACCTTGATAATAAATTCACCTGTATGTTGTTGCAGCAGTCACTGCAACAGCCCCGAAAAGCTATTCCACAGTTTTCATACACACACATATATATGTATATGTCTCCAGCACCTCCAGCAGGTGTTTTCCTTCTTTGTATCTGAACACTTCCATACAGAGAAAAGGTATGCAGAGTTTGCACTGATCCTTCTTTTGGAGGGCAGTGGGGGAAGGAAAATAAAACCTCCTTCATGCCACTGTCTTCCCATCTCTGTTTCCTTGACTTCAAGAAGCTTGTGGAGAAAGATGATTATAATTCATTGTTATCATAACTTTAAAACGTATGCTTTGGAAACTGACTCAGAACCAAGTTGCCTGTTTTCAAGAGAGTCCCTCTGGCTTTGAAACTCAAGCAGCCAAGGTGAGAAAGGAGCCATAGCATCTGCTGCAGCAGTGCTGTTTTGTCCTCCAGTTAAACATTATTCACCTTTTTTCCAATGCTGATCTCCTCCAACAGCCTCAGCTAATCCGTTATCCATCCTAAGCCCCGTCTTCCCCCCAGCTGTTCTGCCTCACCTGTGAACTCTGGCTCCCAGAAGTGAGTCAGTCCCACGTTGTCGTCTGCCGAAGCCGTTGGTTTGAACATGTGGCATCAGGGGTGGTTTTCATTAGCGCTGAGAATGATTCATGTGAACAAGGATCGCTGACCTTGACCTGACATGTACAGATACACCCCGTGGTGATGAATGTAATAGAATAAACAGTTAGATATGACTGCTTATTCCCGCTTGTAATGTTGTTCTTGCCCAACTCCATCGCGCTATAATACAAATAATGAGTCATTTGCTTACCCTCGTGATATCACATTTAGAAACCTGCTATTCATCTCCACTGGAAAGATCTTGAATAAATATCGTCCCAAAATGACTGGTTTAAATCACGTATATTTCTATTACTTGACCCTGTTTCTGTTGTTATTGATGAGGACGACACAAGTGGGTGTGGGGTGTATCATGTCACTGCTGCTCTACAGGAGGATGGTTTTTGCAGTGAATAGTCTTTTGTTAAGTGTACTTTTATAGTATTATTTACACAGGGGAGGAGGAAGAAAGCAAAACAAAAGAAAATACATCTGGAGATATAGCTGCTTTTTTGCAAAGGATATGAAATTCCTACAGCAATTAGCTGGGATGCAAATTAAGAACAGAGTATAAAAAGTTTTGTAGAGAGAAATATTTTTTAAAGATATAAAAATACATAGCATACAAAACTAAAACATTAGCAAGAAGGAAAAGTCTGCAATAGTTGCATGTAGAATTAATATCCCAGAACAAGTTTAATAAATAGGAAAATGCAAAATAGTCTTATACCAACCTTAAATGCTTAATTTTTCTCTTTGTGCAAAGAGGTATTTTTGCAGAAACTTCCACAGCTGAAAAGATATATTCACAAACCCTTCCTGAAAGATTTGATTTTTCCATGATCAACATTTAATAACTTTTTTTTTTTTAGGAGTGAAAGACACAAGAGTCTTCTTAAATATTATTGTGCAGTGAAGTACCTGTGATTTAAAAGACCATCACACTTATTCATCATATGCTGATGAAAGATGCAATGGAGAATGTGAGCATCCCCTATTGGAAAGAAAAAAAAAAGTACAGACATCATAAAATTATAATACTGGAGTGTTATACGATACCTCTATGTATCATTCTGTCATTCCCTTAGTGTGGCATCGTAAGTTGCAGGCTAATTTTTGTTTATGTTTCCTGCTCATTTAATGTTGAAGATGTACAACTGTTCTCATGTATTAACTCGGGGCTGTTTTTCCACTGGTGGAGGAGTATTTGGATGTCATATCTCTCTGTTTAATGTGTCTTTGCATAGGCACATTAAACAGACTAGTGATTTGAATACGTGTTCTAAATTTTGCTTATACTGCACCGACTTATTGAGACCTTCACAAATAGAAGCATTACCATACTTGCTTTTTTGCTTAGACATCTGTTGTTTTACCTAAGAATAATATGGAATGATTTCCGATAGCTGCATATCTCAGTTCTAAAGTTGTTATACTTGCTTCCTTTGGAAAGGGGAATATATAGTACCTTCTGTCCTGTCGGTCCATCTGAGGACATGACCTCAAATTTGTAAGGCTTCAGCTCAGCCCATGGTAGCAATCCAATCCAGCTCTAATCTGGAAGCCCCAAGGCAGTTCTGCCCATTCTCACCTTCCAGTCCAAAACTTGGAGGCAACACACGTGTAATCTACCATCACTAAGAATTTCCTCTTCATGTCTTTTGTTACCAAAGGTATCTACCTTCTCCCGACCTGGGCAAACAGAGGAGAGCTAGAAGGGGTAGAAAAGTACTTTACAAAATGACACCAATTCCTTGCAGAGCACCACTTCACGTTCCACATGGGAATCTGTGCCCTTCCAGAAGATGCCTCCAGGTTTTAACGGCTTATGCAAATACACTTCTGATTTTGTGCAAACCAGGCAAAAGCAGAATAACCACAAGAATCTTTTTCTGGGCTAGCTTACCTGCCTGCAGCTGCCCTCTGCCTCATGCAGGTGCAAAGCTGTGATAAAGCAGATAAACTGGCACCTGTACCCCAGCTTGCTCCTTCACAGCAACCTCAGCTGTATTCATACATTGCTTTGGGTCAGCCTGTGTCACTCTCCTCTTACTCTTCCTGGTGCTAGAGGAATTGGAAAAACAGTGGGGTGGTTTCTGTACCAGCTAGGAGGCAGGACAAGGAGCAAGAGCTAGGCTGTGGTGGCACTTGCAGTGTCCACACACCCACCCACCCCCCCAACTCTGTAATCCCCAGTGCAGTCTCTCTGAGTCTTTCATGCTGTTCACACGCTGGCACCAAGTCCAGCAAAGATACAGCTCCTGCACAGTGGGCAGCGGGGATCCCCACCATCTCAAAACCACGAGAGCACTGCTGGCCGAGGCTGTTTGAGGAAAACTTCAAGGCCAACCTTAAACAAGTCCTACTCCGTGCTTCCTGTGCTCATAACTCTTTCACAGAGCTGAGGGTAGCATTAGAGGACTAGATATTAATCATAAAAGGGAATGTGCAATGAACTCAGGTCTTAGTACTGAAAGTCAGACTAAAAGGACAGCTGCTATAATTTTATTTTGAATAAAGCAGAAATAGGGACTTACCTTTGTATCTACAAAGTTTAATTTTCAGGTTACATATTCACAAAATCCAAGATCCACTTGGCTTCCCAGAACCAAGTGTAATGTTTCTCCTACTCCTAGAAACTAGGGAAAAGAGACTGCAGCCTTGAAACGCTGTCATGCTGGGAAGCAACATTTCCGTTCTCTATGCCCTTGCCTGTGTTTCTTTCCACAGACCTCAGCTCCTTTCAGTAATACACCCAACACAGAAATCATGTTTTCCAGCGAGTGGAAGCAAAGGGATGCATTTCCAATGGGTAGGGCAGAGGGCACGTTTCGTAAACTGCCCTTTTCATGCCGCACAGAGTTTGATCCAGTTGACTGTAAAAAGCAATTGGGCATCTGCCCAAGGGTCAGGGTGCTGGGTGGATGCACAGTTAGGCAGAATTCCCATTTCATGCAAGGAGAGGGTAAGTATGGAAATGCAGAAAACCCACGGGATGCAGCTTTGACCTTAGAGCATTTCGGCTATTTTTCTGGAAGCTCAAATTTGAAATGATCCTATTACGTGTTGAATGACCTGCCAGAAGTCCATTTCACTCAAGCTTCTACTCAAACCTGATCAGAGGGAGCTATGTGAACCATAATCCTGTCTCTAAGTTATTGTTGCAGGACAGAGCTGCCTGCACAGGCTTTTGTCTTTTCATCCAATACACTGAACAACTACAAGATTTGTAATATCAGGTTCATTTATCCCAGTCTTGATACTTAAGACACTGAAATATTTCGCTATGTTGCTTACAGCAGTTTGAGGAAAGTGTATGTGCAAGTACATCACTAACCCAAATATTTTGGAGAGATAGGCATATGCTTCCAGACACCATCATTTCATTGCTCACAAATAAACTGGGATGTTTTTTTACATCTGAATGAAGTAACAGATGTAAAAAACCCAGGTATTAAGACAACCCTGAATATTTACTGTTCTTCCAGGTCAGTTTTGGCTACTGAAATACAAAACTAATGCAAAAGATATTTCTGTTTTCAACACTATGGAGTTATTGCAGGGGCGCCTCTTGGTCCCTCATATTAGCTAACGGAATGGAAATGCTGCTCAAGAGCTGGATTGGAAGACAGGTAAACTTTAGGATGTGCAAGAGTCAGGATCCCAAGAGGGCACAGTGCTTTCAGGTGTTTACCAGTGCTTCTGCTCTGGATACCCTGAGGAATAGGATTTTAGATAAATATAGAGCGAAAGTATGCATGAAGATCTTTGAGAGAAGAATTAGAAGGTCAGTCATAAAAGGATAAATTCTACTTATAATTACCCGAGTCACAGAATTTAAGAAAGGGGTAGCTATGGTAAGAAAGTTTAAAGAGATCTTCCCTTCTACTTCATTCCAAAACAAAATAGGTTTCCCCTGAATTTTCTGAATTCCTTAGCAAACAAATTTAGCAGTTTGAGAGAAATTCCTCATTTCTTCCTTTTTGACACACATTTTGTGTGATCTGCAACTCCTACATTGTTTCCTGTGTTGGTTATCAGCCTTTCTCAGTGTTCAGCTTGGTCCCTGTTAAAAACATTTCTCTGTCAATGTGTCAGAAACATATTTACTGCTCTTCATTTTAAGAAAAGGGAGTAGTAATATAAATTCTAGTCAGTTTAACATAATATAACTGATGATAGAATATGGGCTAAGAATTTGGTCCTTAAAGATGTTAGCAGAAATGTACATTTCCTATCCTAACTAGAATAAAGCCATTGCCCCGCAGTGCGAACTTACCTGAGGGAAGCGGGGCAGGGGGGAAGACCAGGTCTTTTTCACTTGTCACCTTCTTAAAGGTTCAGTGAGTCAGACCCAGCCTTAGTTTCTGTTTGCAGCTCTGTAAGAAACTGTAGAAAATTTATTGCTAGGGGCTGCAAAAGAAACATACTAAATGAAACATTACCTCTCCTGGCAGTTGATCTCCTTGCCAACAGCCACGACATCTGTAGCATCCCTCCAGCATACAGTAGGTTGCAGGAGCTCACAGAAAACCTCATGCAGGTTTTATAGTACTAGCAACTGCAAATGGTTTGTTTGTCCTTTGTTTCTGTGACCGTAATTCAGATTGTTCCTGTCTATTCTACTGGAGTTATGCCTGAACATGGCATCTGAGGTTGGGTCATAACCATAGCAGCTAAAATCACATGGAACACAGGCCATGCAACATTCTTACTGAGCAGCATGTTAACTAACTAAACTCATAGGGTTTCAGAGGTTTAATCACTCATTAAATTCACTACAACTACATTATAAGGCTTTTCCCTGGTATTTAGTAAAAAACTGTTTCTTTGGGTGGCTTTGGTAGAGTGGACTAGTGCAAAGCCCCATGGAGTAAGAGAGATTTGCAATTTTTAAACATGCATCTCAAAATCAGATATTTTGGTCTGGTTTTCCCCCTACTTCAGTAACCACCCAATCACTGAAAGAACTGCTCCATCAATATTAAAGTGAGTACAAATAGGTTTCTAACAACCACTCCAGTATAACTTTAAGTAAACATTGTGTACTCCTCCATAACACCAACGGTGAATAGGGAACCAAATTAAGGAAATTCCTTTGGAATTAGGTGTAGAGGAAATCCCTGATCAGCAGCATTAGTTCTTTTTGCTTTGGCTGGTTCCCCACTACTCACCATACAAGAACATTCCTTTAAATTCCCACTTGCTTTCATCCTTCCTCAAGATTTTTTGGTTCTTTTCACTGTCCCCTAATGGATCCATTTCTGCTCATGGTTTATTCTCTATTCCTTTTAATTTTGGCCCCATGCAGTGTCCAGGGGTTTTTCAGAGTTGAGGGGATGGCCAGAGCTCTGTCACAATCAGTAGCTGAATTCCAGGACATGGACACCGATGACCTCACCATCCAGCAGAGCATACTAACAGGTTCCTAGGTTATTCTAGTATTACTACATGACACCCCTGTCTCACTGCTTCCTCCTTCTTTCATGTGCTGTTAAGAGAACAATCACCATACAACGACACGCACTACTTAACCTCTTCAGAACTTATTTTCCCTGAATAAATAGAATTTTTGCAATTTTTCTCTTTTGGCCTGCAGAGAAAAGGGGTCAGAGGTGGAAGGGTGACGTTTAAACCATCAGCATGGAGCTAATCCATGTGTTTCTTTTTCCTGTGAAAACCTTTGTCTTCGTGCACACACCAGAAAAATAATTTCATCCTGGAGTGAGAAGCAGATGCTGGTAATGTTCACAATTATGATGCATGTCAGGTCATGTGCTGTCTAGTAGATTGGCACATCTCATAGCTGGCAGAGATCAGAACTGTGTGCAATGTGAGAAGGGGGTTGTTGTCAGCACTTCTTCATCGCTGCATTGGCAGCAGCAGGGGCTCTACCACCAAGCACACTTCTGACGGATGCATTTCGGAGTCACCTGTGTGACCCTTCAGTCTTGGTCACAGCAAATATTTCCACAGTACTGGATAAATAGAGGGAAACAAAACAAAAGCAGAATATGTGTCCTATGTAGAAGACAAGAAGCAGTTTCTGTTTTACCCAGCGCACAGGTGAGCTGTATAACCATGCTGCTCTCAGAAGCCGGTGCCCTGTTGCTGACCACAAGAAAGCAGCGTTCCTCTCCAGGGTTGCTTCAGCTTGTCACAACCAGCCCCTGTCTTTCCTACAGACTAGAGATAAAAATACAATTTAATGTTTGACACCTCGTGAGTTCCCAGTACATTTTTTTCACGTTGAGCTTTAATAGCTGCAGCACTAAGGGATGTGGAAATACATGACACGTATCAGATACACATCATGGAACCACCTGACTTTTAAAAACTGACAAACCACAAATAGAGTGGCTAATAATGATACGTGTCTGTCCTTTTATTTTTTTTCTCCTGTCCACCTACAGTAAAACCATACTGTACACATGTATAACTGCTACAAATCTGATGACCTGTTCCAAACCTGCCTATGTTACTTCTATTGCCATCTCATATTTTTCAGCGTGAGTACATGGGGCTTTTCAGGATTTCATAATTCTACACCTCTCAGAGGCATTCTGTATATAGATACAGAGTTCTATATACCACATGTAATTTATTTGCTTCTTAAATGGTTGGTAGTTCATTTGAGTCAGTCAGTGGCCCATGCCAATATAAAACAAGCAGTGATTCCTATAAGTAATCAGAGAGCTAAAAATTGTAAGGCAGTTATTCTTAATATGGCATTTTAATCCCTTGAGACACTTACGGCATGAGTTTGGTTTAATGGAAGAAAAATTAATTCCAGGTCACTCCAGTCTTCAAAACACAACACATGAATAAAAATCTAGGTTTGCCAAAACCAAAAATGCAAAGCACATACTCCAGGCTTCATTTCTGAATATGATAATATTCAAACTCAGTACAAATTTGAGTACAGCTGCACACACACAAAAAAAGAAATAAATATTGAAAATTCAAGCCTACATACCTAGAGTCCCTCTTCACTTCTGGAAGCACTCTGCACAGCACTGCTATAAGAGACCAGAGACAAAAAACCTGAATAGTAAAAGCTACAGCAGTTCAACAGAGCAATGCAACACCCTCTTAGACTATGGTGCATCTGGCACTACAGTCCTTCACTCATACTTAACCAGAAATATTAAGTATTCATTCACAAGAAGGAAAGCTTTCCTATAAGGTATCAATTACCTAATTTGCAATAGAAACAAGATAAATGAAACTCTGCACCTGATCAACTCAATTGACTTCAGAGGGCTTGGAACTTTACCCAGAATGTTCAAAAATGTTTTGGACAATATAATACTGAGTTTAGGTCAACATTAGATGAAAGTCTCAAAAATACTTGTCTGATTCTGTAAAATTTTAATCTTAAATGATGATTCTGATTTCAGCAAATCTTCCTGTGTGAACTGCAGGATTGAGCTATTATTTATTCTGATAAGATAAAAGTTCATCAAATTGATCTACAAACACAGTAATTAAATTCAATGGTTTTTCAGAGAATAGAACTTTCTTACTATGTATGCCATCATTAAATTTTCTAAATCACTTGTGGATGCAATTTTAGGTGCAGTAACTGTAAAGAACCTAGTAAGAATATGATAAACCTAAGGCAAATGAAATATTAGGTGGTATTCCTACAGTTTGGAGATTAATATTTTCTATATCCAAATATCAAAGGAAAAAAAACCCCTCAGTTTGGATCAAAGCTCAGCTTACCTTATTTAATTTCTATTTCTGTGGCTGTCAATAGGAAACTTGCCTCTGTAAAAACAAAAGATGAAATCTAATACACAGCACATACCTAACTCATAGCACAATCGCCTATAATTAGGAAATGCAATGTCTAAATGATAAATATTTCACTCCCAAAAGAGAATCAGTAATGTGCTACATGTCTATGGGAAGACCTGCCTCGGAGGTGGATTCAAAGAAAACTCTACAGAGAATTAGAAAACTGGCAGTTCACAAAGCTATTTAGAGACTGCTGAAATACAGAAACAGTCCAGGGAGCAGAAGTAAAAATTCCCACATCTCTTCCTAACAAAGTGATGCTGGCTCTTATTTCTTCTATGAAATAAATATGTCAATTATTTATCATATACAAATTTACATATCTTATAATAATTATGAGCCACCATCAGCTGAAACACTGAAAACATGCTCCTTCCTTGGAAGATTCTACAGGGCCAATGGCTAATGCCCATTCCTAAAAGAGATATAGATTTAATTCTGGAATGTCAGGAAAGGAATTTGAACAAGAATTTGTCACTTTCTAAGTAACTAATACAACCACCGGGCTGTCAACTAAAAGGGAGATTTCCTTTTACAGACATATTTTAATTTGCAAAAAAATTTAAAATAGTGGCCCAAGCTACATCTGTGGGACAGCCTGCTCTCAACAGTTCCTGCTAAACTCTTTTTCTCAGGGAGGTTTAAGCAGAGTTACCAATGGGATCTGGATTCTGACTGAGCTCAGGTGCCAAGCTGGGTGCCTGTACCCTTAAGCCCCTGATTTTGCCTGGCTTCCAGCAAAAACTCAGAAAGAACTTCAGGATTTTCAGCTCAGTCCTGTAAGTACTTAGACTTGCAAGCAAAGGATTTGCAGGAACAGTCCCTTAACTTTTCACGTTCCAAATTTCACATGCCAGAAACATTTAATAGACCGTTCTGTGGTTTTGAAATCATACAAAATGCAGATGTAGTGCCAGCAGTTTTAAAATAATTTCCTTGACTTTTAGACATAACAGTGCAGTGGAAGTTTGAAGTAAAACTTGCTTCCTTGATTAAATATTATTCCCCTGCCATTCTGACCTACAACCTATAAAGAAAGCTCCAGAGTATATGCTTAAGCACGCATGTAGTCCCATTGACTTCACTGAGCATAACGAGAAAATCAAATGAGAGTTTGTGTTTCTTTAAGTTATTATTTTAACATTGTTCAGAAGGACCAAACAACTAAATGTTTCTTAAGAGAGATGCGTGGAAAACATTGTGCTCAATCACATGGAGTTTTTTCAGCAGAGGAGACTTCGGTTTGCTTAATGGCAAATTCTGTTTTATCACAGATACTGGAATTGCTCAAATGACATGGATTTATAAGAAGCTGTGGAGGGTCTGATAAAGTTGAAATAAAACCAATTACTATATGTTGGTGTATAGCCAGTTTCACATTTAAAATGTTACTATTAAAAATCCTCTTTTTTTTATTTGCGAACATTTAAACAACTGAGAGAATGGATAAAAATTCCTGTTGTCTTAAAACTTTCGTAGATTCAGCAACTGATATTCAGTAACTATTATTTAGAGTATGGTTCCTTTTTTTTTTCACCCTAGGGAGAAAAAAAAATCAGATACCCATTTGCAAATGCATCTGGCATCACATGATCTACCCCATCCCAGAAACACATGTATAGCAAAAGTACTTCATCAAATTACATAGAAACATCACTTATACCCACCAGAGGTAATGAGAGATATACCAGTGAGATAATATAAGAGAAAATAAAACAAATTTGCTTTTTGCTGTGAAATTATTGTACAGAATTTCATTCAGAAGTCCTACATTTGACCACATGCTAGTGATACAGCTCTCAACAATCTAGGAGTAAATACATCTTTAGACTAAGCCAGAGCAAACTGAAAACTCACACTGTGATTCCTCATTATTAAGAAACAACAAATGATCTGGTTGCTGTCAGTTTTAAGAAGATTTGGTTCCTGATCTAAGGAAGTAAATTTTTGTTTTCCAGAAAAATCAAGCTCATTATTTGCACTGCACATGTTACATATTTAATTACAAACAATTCCTTTTTGTGTTATACAGCTAGCTGTAGATAAAACTCGATTTCTTATTGTGCACTCTAGAATTATTTCCAATTAAAACATTTTCTGTGTCCAAGTAGCAAACCCAGGTGTATACGTTGCAACTAGACATAAGATGAATCAATAGTTCAATTTAAAGCCAAATTTCTTTGAATTATCGATACTGGCAAAGTAGCTGTTTAACGGTAGGAAAAAAATGCATCTTATAAATAACTTTGAAGAAAACAGTTGCCATATATAGATAGGATTCTTCTCCCCTCAGCACCTAACTTGAACCTGGGAATCTTAGCCTGTTCCTGCCAATTTTGCCTCAGTGACTCATTCTAACTAAGCTTTTTTGGATTTTGGTGTTTGTGTTGTTTTTATGTTCTGTGGTGCTGTGCCACTTTGAGAGCACAGATTGTATTTTTATTAATAGGATGCATAGAGTCATTCAGTCATATAGAATTACTCAGTGCACCTCTGATCTTTCAAAAAACCTAAAAAGGAATGTTAAAAACCAGGAGTGGATCAAGAAAGCAATTAAATTGGGTTAATTGACATGATTCTGGACTCAAAAGTGTTCACTTGGCTCAAAGTCCCACATTTAATGAAGTATTTGTTTGCACAATCCATCTGTGTGTAAGTGCTTGAGAAAAAAAAATAGAGAGAAAGTATAAACATAGCTTTTAATAGATCCATTAACAAATAGATAAGTTGACATTTACCTTTGATATGTCAACTACAGATGAATCTCATTACTACATTAACACATTTCCCCATAAATTTCCCTTGGGCACGTAAGGGTTTTTTTACTGCATTTGTTGTCTTGGACTCAGCCTGTCATTAGCTATACATTTTCCAGCCAGGGAAATAACAATTCCTACAGCTTTCTGTAAGAAAAAGAAAATTTTCCCTCATCCTTTCATGTTTTTTGGTAGGATGCCCAAATATTGTTGCAAAAAACTGTTATCCTTGACGTTCTCTATGGAAGACACAAACTCCTGTCTTAGCCAAAGAAAGGAACCCTTCGTCTTTTCAGTTGTGTGGTACAAATATATTCTGCTGCTGCATTCTGCCATGTCCATGCATAGTCAAGAGCTTTAGAAAGGAGTCCTTGCAGTATATGCATTTATGTGGAATATGCAAAAGACACCCAGGAGTGCACATTTTTCTGTATCATCACAGTACCTCACAACTGTTTTAATTCCCAAAGTGTTTCTCAACTTTGCATGCCATGATGCTTGGGATTTCCATGGTATGTTTCTCAGAGTAGGTGAAAGAATCTAGATAAAATGATTAATGTATAAATTCCCCTCTTCTGCTCCTCATTTCCAGAAGTCACATAACCTTTCTTTCTGCTGAGATACATGCATTCATTGCAAAGTGGAACTGAGGCTCCTTCCACGCAACATTTCTCACATTGTTGCAAAGCTGACTTGTCCACCTTTTGCCTTCAGGTGGCTAGTCCAAAGATAAATTTCAATATTACCCCTTATTCCTGAGGACCATGCCCCAGAGCTTTGGATTTTGCTATCCTCTTGTTTCATGATGCATCTCAAGCAAATCTTTAAAATTCTCGCACAGTGAAGTTATCTGTTGCAATACTTCTATCTTTTCCTTATGCTAGCCTTTATCTTACTTTGTATGGATTTACACAGGGTATATATCTTAATGCACTGTTCTGTGATGCAAACTGGAGTTCTGCATGCGTTTTGCCTAGAAATTCTGATTCCTTTCTGCATTAGAGTACTTTTTGCTTTCCACAGTCTACGCATGGCCCGCGTCACTTCCCTTACTTCATACATACTAGTCATTTTTTCACTGGCTTAATACTGAGTCAACCTAAGAGTGTGTTTTGTCCAAGATCTGAGGGAAGATCATTTTCTTATCAGGCATTCAAGAAACTTTCACCCATAAGTTGTAAGATTTCCACCCAAGATCCTCAGTGGGTACCACATGACAAACATTTGTGTAGCTGAGCAGCAAGTACAGATGCATCCATCCATACCACAACTCATCCAGCTCTTTTGGAATATCCCTAAAACAGGTAACCAACCTTGACTCATGTCATTGCAAATCTGACTTGTGCACCTTTTGCCATCAGGTGGCTAATCCAAAGATAAATTTGGACAGGTAACCGACCTTGTCTTAAGTAACCAACCTTGGCTTAAGTAAGGCTGTACATTAATCTTTCTGTTGACAAGGAAGTTCCGGTGAGCCTGGACTCAGCTAACTTCACTCTTTGTCATGCTCTTTAAGCCAAATCATTTTTTTCAGCAAAGAGAAACCTTCTCAGTGATGCTTTGGTAGACAAAGAGAATCTTTTTATGGGCAGATTTAGAGCAATCTCTCTGATTTGAAGTGTTTGTAGGTTTATGTAAGAACAATATATCACGAACGTGTTTTTAAATATATTACACTGCACAGTTAAGTTAGTACAGGTGTTCTTCTGCAAAGATAACTTCACTGTAGAATATGGGAGGTATGTATAAGAGGTGGCTTCGCCCAACAGAAAATGAGATTTTACATGGTTTTGGTAGCTTCCTGCTTTTGACACGTATTCTGTGTAGGTAGATGAAGTACAGCTGAGCTGAGCTGGCTTTACGTACACTAACTGGCAGCAGTAAGAAATGTGAGACCCAGCCTAGCAACACATGAGGCTGGATCAAGGCTGGAAGTAGTACAGCAGTGCTGTGTAAATGGCTTTTGTGCCAGTAAGTATGCTTGTAAAATGCTGCACTGTACATCTTTATCTGCTCAAATCCACATCGACTCAAGGAGATCTGCACCAGGCTCCAGAGCTCATAGCTGACATATCCTTACAGAACACAGATAATTTAATCTGTTCTCCCACTGCTTGTAAAATAGAAGTGGAAGTGTTTATATACATGCAGTACAAAACACAGGGCCAGAGAAAAAATGGGTTGAGTAGAGAGAGAGAAAAATTAAAATTACACCAGATAATGGAAAACAATCTACAAGCACTGACTGTTTAATCAAAATAAATACAAAGTTTTTGTGTGGAAATCCAAATCTAGTCTATCTTTTCCCAGTAGATCTCAGTTTACAAGTTAGATATTTACTGTTTCCTGAGTTGTTTGGGTTTTTTTCCCCCCTGTAATGATCATATTGGACTAAATATCCTCTTAACATACAATGCCAAAGTACACCACTTAAGTACTTAATAATGCATACCATGTATCTTCAAATAACATGGCAATGACAATTATTGCACTGAAAGTAAAGCAGAAATACAAAATACTACCTATTTCTCTAAAGAATGCTCAAATTGCAACTACACAAATGATTATATATAGAATTACCATTATGCAAAAAATATGCGGTCGGACGTCACAGAATAACATTTAGAGATGCTGATATTTTCCTTACATTCCAAACTTTTAGTACTTTTCCATTGATCCATTCTAAAAAAGCAAGCATAATTTTTAAGAATTCTCAGTAAGAAGTTCTCCTAGGGCTTTTGAAATGAAGTGTGATGGCTATATGGGTAAAATATAGCCCTTCAGGTGATATTCTCTTTAGAAAAGTTCTATTACATCAAAGCTTTTGTTTCTAAACAAGACTATTATTTTCATATATTTTACACATTATTACAAGACGGTCATTAGCTTCTAGCATTTTTATTTCAATATAACAAGATGCTCAGCTTTGTTAACAACAATTTTGGCCATAGATTACTGCTCTGCATTAGTTAAAGCTTTTCAAAGAAAATTTTAAAAGCAATGTCAAATGTCTTTTTTTAAAAAAAAAGTTTAAATCCCATTTTTCCTCTGATACAGAAAAAAGCAGGCCAGATTTATTTCTACTTTTATTTCTCTGAGACCAAAGGAAATTATGTCACAGCCAAATGGAGGTCAGATTGATGGAATCTGTACAACACAGCATCCATGCACAGCTTAATGTGTACACTGAAAACTTACTGCTCCAATTCTGTGCCAGATTATGGATCTGACCCTGATGTAGTCATAAAAAAATAAGCTGTGAAAGAGAAAATCTACTGCAGGACTGTGTTTAGAATACATGACCTAATTTAAAGCAGAAATCCCATTGATTTTCAACCTCATGGCCCACGGGTAAAAGGTCCAACACTGTTGCCAGTGAAGTCAGTGGCAAAACTTCTACTGTTTGCAACATGAGTTGGTTGGGTTTTATATCAGACTTGCACCAGAAAGACACTGAACAAAGCGTTGGCCTTATTAGTATCAGTAGGATTTTTGCCACTTGCCAAGTGAGGACCAAGACTGCGTTTCTTACATCTGCAATATTAATTACTGTCTCTCTTCCTGGATGGATGTTGCTGGCACCAATTGTAACTAACATTTTTCAGAATTCTTTTTTACTATTAAAAATTTTGCTATCTGTGAGTGTTACAACAACTCATTTTTACTCATTTTTTCCTGTATTTATTTTTCTCTCTAAACCTTTTCTGGTTTCTTTTATGCCACAACTTCCTTTCTCAACACCTCTCACTCCAAGCGTGTCATTTTGGAGTCACCAAGGGAACACAGATAGTTTAGAGTTCAGGGCATTTAAGAATTTAAATAACTTCAGTTAGAAATCTGTGTTTTATTGTTCAGAGGATAGAACCAAATTCGGGCATGATTTAAATATGTCAAAATGGTATGAGAATTCACTAATGCTTTTGATTAGTTAAGAAAGTAGTAGTTAGCTGCAGTAGTAGTAAAAAATGTTTATAATGCATATAATCACAGAATGGTTTGGGTTGGAAAGGACCTTAAAGATCATCTAGTTCCAACCCCCTGCCATGGGCAGTGTGGTAGTTTGACACTGGCTGGAGGCCATCATCTTCCATGGGCTGCAAGGGTACACCCACTCCACCCTGATCTTCTCCATGGGTGGCAGGGGAATCTCTCTCTCTGGCACCTGGGGCGCCTCCTCCCCCCCTTCTTCACTGACCTTGGTGCTTGCACAGTTTCTTACATCTTCTCACTCCCTTCTCTGGTGGCAAAAAGTGGCTGCTTGCTTTTTTTTTTTACCTCCTAGAGGCACTATGACCATCACTGATGAGTTTGGCCTTGGTCAGTAGCAGGTCCTGCCTTGAATCAGCTGGTGTTTACTCTGTTGGGCCTAGGGAAAGCTTCTAGCAGCTACTTGCAGAAGCCACCCAGGCAAGCCCCACCACCACCACCTTGCCATACAAACCCACAATAGGCAGGAACACCCTCCACTAGACCATTTTGCCCCCCCAAAACTCCTCTGTAGGTTCTTTCTGTCTGCAATATCAGTAGTCCATTTCCTTAATATCTTGCTCATTTCTACACCAGTGATAAAATTAGACCAAATCTATTGTCTAAAGACCCCTCAATAGGCATTAGAGAATAAAGATGCAGTTGTAATATAGAGACAAATCTCTGCTTTCCAAAACCCTATCATAATTCCACTATTAAAATCCACGGTACCATGAAATGACCTGGCAGAGACTAACACATGGAAGTACATTCAGCAATGAGACAAGAAACCAAAACATTATATAGTCATGAGAGGATGATCAAAGCTTTACATTTGAAAATTCATTAGTAAAGAATGTGTAGCATGTTTATAATGTCTCTTCTTAAGATTTTTTTGGGGGGGGAAAAAAATATTTTTTAAATCACTTATGACTATTATCCTGGAAACTTATTTTATGCTGTTAAAATGACAGGCATGCTGTAAATTCTTCTCTGTTCTTTAATATGTCCTTTGATCACTGAGTTAGGCTTCTCTGCTTGTGGCATTTTAACACATTACCCTATTTAATACAGCATTCTTTTAAAGAGCAAAATTCTAGTAATAGCCATTTTCTTAAATCTTCCTTGCTTCATTTTGACATTTTTTTGGAAGAATTGAAATTAAAAATTCTAAGTTTTACAAGGATTTTGAAACCTTTTCTTAAAGGTTACAATTCACATATAGATCTCTGGTTAGACAAAGACCAAAAAAACAGTCAGAAAGATACCACGATGCCCTGTCAATTCTGACTGCTGTAATGAGTTGTAGTTTCCTGGCATAATTAGGTTTTTATTGTAACTCCAATTTAACAATTTGCAAATAATGTGAAAATATTATTTAAGCTGTGAGGGTGTGCTTTACGCTCACGTCATCACCTCGCACCTCAGATACCTATTTAAAGCGGCAGAGCACAGGACAGAATACAATCTGGATAGAAGACAGAGGAATTACAGGCATGCAATGAAGGAATAAAAAAAATTAGAAAGAAAATTTTGAGCAATTCAGCAGCTGCCAATATTAAAAACACTCTTGTTTCACATCTAAGAAAAGAGAACAGAAGGAACCTCCAAAAAAGCCTTTCAAGATGGAGAAAAAGTGTCAGCACACTAAGCCTGGCGTCCAAGCTATCTGTTCTCTTCTCACCAATCCTTAGATAAGCAACTCCTTTGCACTTTATTTCTACCAATATAAAGGGAAAAATACTACCTTAAGTATCTGAGGTAATCTCTAATACTTGTTTCCGTGGCATACCAAGGAGGCAGGACTAAAAGCTTTGTTTAGTTGGAGATTAACTCTTGCATTGCAATTTATGATTCATTTGAACAAACATTTTATGGACTACAGCTGGTAACTTTATGTAGACTAGTACATGTATTCGAGGTTTAAGTTTTTTATTCAGGTAAAAGAGGATTAAAATGTTTGCAGATGAACAATATCTTTGAAAAGCTGTTGAGGAAAATGATCAAATACCAGGCAAGATATTTATACCTAGCGAACATTTTATGTCAGCTTTTTAATACTTCTGCAAAGCAATAAAGCTGGAAATAGAGTGAAGTAATTCCTGAGTAGACTAGAAAAAAGCAATTTTATTCTAGATCCCAGCCCAACACCTAATGTCAGTGAAACCTGCACAGTTTGAACACCATGCCCAGTCCTGAGTGAAAACAGACAGTAATAGCCTATAATTCATCCCTAATGTAAGTGATGAAATCACTGGAAGTGTGCCTGCTTGTATTAGGTTGGATTATTTTTTTTTAGCTACTATGCCTTAAAGTATTTATTATCAACTGCATAAAATACACCATTTAATAACATATGGCTTGGCAAAACATCACCCTTTTCTTTAATGTTTCTGGAGTTTCAGTTAGGCAGTCTTTATAAACTGTTGTAGGAAGAAAATAGCTGAAGAGTAAAATCACAAGAACAGTTTGAGATACGAAAGCATTCTTACAAGGGACTTGTTTTTAAAGGCAGTCGGAGTACTATTAAAAAAAGTGTTAATAGAAGTAGCAGCAAGTCAAGCATATACGTACCAGTTAATGTCTGCCTGGGTAGCTCACAGTCCTCCACTCACCTATTTAGTGAATTTTTTTGCATTGATGACTGTCTTTCAGTCTTTGCAGCAAAGCTGCCCCTGTATGGACATAACTCCATTGTCGTCTTCATCCCTGTAGATGAAAAAGCACTTTCATGTAAGTTGTTAGATGTTGGGAAGACATTTGTAAACAATCTCATCTTAAAAGGACAAGTAACGAATCCGAATGCCAACTTCTGTTAAATCAGTTGTTTGATAAGCTTAAAGTGAGATTCAGGGGGACAGAAGAAAGGACACAGTCACTGGGAGGATATAATTTAGTGCTTAAAAAGGAACTTAGAAGCATATCACAGCTATAATTCAGGCTAATGTTTCATTTCATTTTAAAAGGCAGTCATTAGAAAATGCTTTGAAGCATAAGAATGTCTGCCCATTGGGCTTCCTGACTGGTCTAGGAAGTGAAGATATCAAACAGTTTAATAGAAAGTTATGTAAAGGTCCAGACTTCAAGATAAAAATAGAAAATGTACTATGCAAAAAATTATCATCATTTCTGTTGCCCTTGGGTTTTGCCCTGCAAGTGCTTACTCACTTAAAAAAAAAAAAATCCTAATGTCTCCAAACCTCACTTACTTTCTAATTAGAGTATTATTACTTACATGAGTAAGCATTTGCAGGGTAAGTGCTTCTGCAAGCAGTCTGAGAGGCCAGCAAGTGAATGAGCACTGGAATGGAATGATCCATTTAGCTACCCAGGAAGCTGGGGTATACCTGAGTCCTGCCCTGCAGGCAGTAAATTACCTTTCTGAGTAAGCAAGACTTGTAATCAGCAAAGGCCCCTACATGAGAACCACATTTGCCTGTGCAATTACCGTAAACCAAAATAAATAAATAGCAAGCTGTTGGTGTCTGACAGCACTTTGGGGATCAGAAGGTCTCAGGTAGTTAAACGTAAGTAAAGTTGTGAATTCAACTGCAGCTTGGATTTGGGAGCTGCAAAGAAGCTCTCACATAAAAGCTAAGCTCTGACGTATCAAGTAGCACCCCAAGAGAGGGAAAGATGTAGCCTCTTCACCTTGCAATAAATACACATCCGTCTCCAAGAGTCCTTTGTCTTTATCATGCTCAAAACTAATTTTGGCTGAAGTGTGAAGAAAATATTGTCCTGGATTGATCATCAAGATCACAAGGAAGGCTGTTTTAAGACTCCAGAAATTACTACTAGGCATATATAGAATCATAGACTTTTGGGTTGGCAGGGACCTCAAAGATCATCTAATTACAACGTCCCTGCCATGGACAGGGACACCCTCCACTACACCACATTGCCCAAAGCTACAGCCAGCCTGGCCTTGAACACTACCAGGGAGGGGGCCATCTACAAGTTGTCTGGGTGACATGTTTTCAGTGCCTCACTACTATCATAGTGAAAAATTTGTTCCTCAGATCTAATCTAAATTTACCCTCCTTCAGTTTGAAACCATTGCCTCTTTTCTTATCACTCCATGCCCTTGTAAACACTGCCTCTCCAGCTTTCCTGTAGGCCCCTTTAGGTACCGGTAGGCTGCTATAAGCTCTCCCCACAGCCTTCTCTTCTCCAGGCTGAACAAACCCAGCTTTCTCAACCAGGCTTCACAGGAGAGGTGCTCCAGCCCTCTGATCATCTTTGTGGCCCTTCCCTGGGCCTGCTCAAACAACTCCATGGCTTTCTTGTACCGGGAACCCCAGAGCTGGACATGATACTCCAGATAGAATCTCAGGAGAGTGGAGGAAAGGGGGAGAATCACCTTCCTTTACCTGCAGGTCACACTTCTTTTACAGTCCAGGATACAGTTGGTTTTTTGGGCTTGAAGCACACATTGCTAGGTCATGTGTCACTTTTTATCAACCAACACTGCCAAGTCCTTCTCCTCAGTGCTGCTCTCAATCCATTCTCCACCATGCCTATATAATGCCCTGAGAAACCAGAGGTCAACAGAAACAACAGACTGTAACATTCCAGTAATGTTAAATTTACTGGATGGCCAGAGTGGCTCTGTTTCTGACATACATGAAATTTTTTACATCAGTTCTGTTGCCTACACAAACATCCAGCACCATCTGAGACCTCTGTTCTCAAAGACGTCTGCACAGCAAAGGTAAAGATAAGTCAGCTCCTGTGGGAGTGTACACTTCTGGGACAAACACCTGGAAGACAAGGGACACTGCAAAGCAAATCAGATAGCACCAGATATCTAAATTTTAGGGAATGAATCAAGGCATCTTGAACCTGTTCAAGCGGAGCCACCTAAAGCAGGTAGCCCAGATGACCAGACAGTCTTTGAGTATCTTTGAAGATGGAGACTCCATAACCTCCCTGGGCAACCTATGTCTGTGCTTGGTTACATTCCCAGTGAAAAAGCATTCCCTAATGTTCAAAGGGAAATTCCTGTTATTCAGTCAGTGCCCATTGCCACTGGTCTTGTCACTGGGCATGACTGAAAAAGAGCCTGGCTCCATCTTCTTTGCACCCTCCCTTCAGGTATTTATATACATTAATAAGACCCCCTGAGCTTTCTCTTCTCCAGGCTGAATAGTCATGGCTGTCTCAGCCTTTCCTCACAGTAGAAAAGCTCCAGTCCCTTCATCTTCTTAGCGATGCTGAGGTGGACTTTCCCCAGCAGCTCCATCTCTTGTACTGGGGAGGCCCAGAACTGGACCCCAGCACTGCAAATGTGGCTTCAACAGTGCTGAGAAAAGAGTGCTTCTTGTTTAAAGATATCCTAAAATACACATCAAGTAGAAAGCAGCTATTTTTTCCCCTCACAATTTACAGCTATGTAGATGGGGAATTTTTCAAAGCAATATATAAACTAACAGGAAAGAGGAGAGGCTGTCAAAGAGGGTTTTTTATTACATGTCATAAAATTTTTGGCATGTAATAAAAAACCCAAACCAAATCACCCCCTTCCCCCCCAAAAAAAAAACCCCACCCAATCAAACAAGGCATTTTCTTATACAGAGCTCAAATTGGAAAGAAAAGCCTTTGTACATTGGAGAGGAATTTCAACACTTACCTGCAGAGAGAACAACAGACATAGCAAAAGCTAAATAAAGTTATAAAAAATAGTTCATATTAATTCACGCAGGAACAAATTATTTTGTCACTACATTGTCATAATGAGGTAGTTCCTTTCTCAACATGGACATGCTAGCTTGATCATTTATTATCAGACCATGGCAAAACTCTCCAAAGATGAGATTAGTGTACCTTAGAAGGAACCCCCTTATAGAATGTTAACATATTTTTAAAAAGTCATCTCAAATTAATTTTAATTTCCTGATGAAGCCAGGGAAAAATGATAACCACATTAAGAGAGTTATTGAACATTTTATGATGATTGTTGCAACAAATATTCATTCTCAGAGAACACTGCACTGAGTACCAAGTTTAGACACAAAATGAGGAATTTCAGAAGCCAGATGCAGAAACACTCACACTTGGAAGATTTTTTTTTTCCTGTATGTTGGATACAGAAGTGACTTGTGAATTCAAGCAGGTGGTAAGAGACACCATCTCATTGCTCCTTCAGAATATAGCTTTCCAGACTCTTTCTTCTCTGCAGTTCCTCATGTTGCATTCTCTCCTTATCTCATATACCTGAAGACGCTATCTTCTTCAGTGCTATTTTATCCATTTAGGATGTTTAATTCAGATAATAGGCGCCTTTGCAATTTTCAAGATCTATTCTTGATGAAGCAGCATATGAGTCATAGAAGTGGAAAGTCCTAGACGCGATCTCTCAGGAGTTTATCTCCATCCTCTCCTACTGTGCAAAGCTCAGAGACATTGATTTTACTGCTGAAAAAGGAACATTGTTTGCCCTCTGTGGAAAATATATGACATTTCAAACACCTGACCAGCTTTTATTGAGACTGTTTCCTACTGAAGAAGCTTTTCACAAGTTTGATCAATATTCATCCTATGGCTTAGTAAGCATCTCTTACAAGTAACAAGTTGACTGTGAGAGCTTCAGCAAATTGCCAGCTCCCACTCACCGCCTAGGATACATAAAAAAGCTTACTTTGTTGGTACCAAGGGTTTGAGAACCCCAGATGCCACATCTAACATAAGAGCCAGAGCTGTCATGTTCTACAGAGTTAAGGAGATGTGTGATGCCTCTCTTCTTCGCCCTTCAAACCACATCCATAATCCGCAAACCTGAAACAATACAGGAGAAGAGTTCAGGGCCTCCTGCCGACACTAGTGCAGTATTCATCCCACATAGCTTCTGCTTGAGGAGCATGGAGGGAAAAGATGAATGTTCCAACTTAGAATCATTTAGGTTGGAAAAGAGCTTTAAGATCAAGTCCAGCTCTTAACTGCTAAATCCACCACTAAACCACATTCCTACACACCACATCTACATGCCTTTCAAAATACCTCCAGGAATGGAGGCTCAACCACTTCCCTGGGCACCCTGTTCCAATGATTGACAACCTCCCCTGATGGAACTGGAGGCCATTTCCTCTTGTCCTATCACTTGTTACTTGGGAGAAAGAGACTGACACCCACCTGGCTACAACCTCTTGTCAGGTAGTTGTAGGGATTGATAAGCTCTCCCCTCAGTCTTTTCTCCAGGTTACTCAGTTCCCATTTCCCCCAGCCAACTCATCAGACTTGTGCTCCAGCCCCTGCACTAGCTTCATTGCCCTTCTTTGGACACACTCCAGCACCTCAACGTTATTCTTGTAGTGAAGAGCCCAAAACAGAACACAATACTGGAGGCACAGCCTCACTCTGCAAAGTACAGGGGGATGATCATTTCCCTAGTCCTGTTGGCCACACTATTGCTGATACAAGCCAGGATGCTGTTGGCCTTCTTGGCCACCCGGGCATGCTGCTGGCTCATATTCAGCTGGCTGTCAACCAATACCCTCAGGTCCTTTACTGCTGGGCAGCTTTCCATCTACTCCTCCCTAAGCCTGTAGCACTGCCTGGGGTTGTGTCCCAAATGCAGAACCTGGTACTCAGCAGTGTTGAACTTCATACAGTTGGCTGGCTGCAGCCCATCAATCCATCCTGTCCAGAACCCTCTGTAGATCCTTCCTACCCCCAAGTGGGTCAATACGCCTACTCAACTTGATGTCATCTGCAAACTTAGTGATGTTGCACTCTATCCCCTTGTCCAGATCATTGATAGAGATATCAGAGAGAACTGACCTCAGTACTGAGACCTAGGGAACACCCCTTATGATGGTAACCAACTGGATTTACCTCCATTCACCACAACTCTTTGGGCCTGGCCATCCAGCCAGTTTTTTACCCAGTCAAGAGTACCCCCATTCAAGCCACAAGCAGCCAATTTCTCCAGGAGAATGCTGTGGGAGACAGTGTCAGAGATTTACTAACATCTAGGTAGACAACATCCACAGCCTTTCCATCATCCACTAAGCAGGTCACCTTGCCATAGAAGGAAATAGGTTAATCAAGTAGGACCCATTCATAGACCCACATTGACTGGGTCTGATCACCTGATTGTCCTGTATGTGCTGTGTGATGGCAAGCAAGACGATCTGATCTATAACCTTCCCTGGCTCTGAGGTCAGACCGATAGGCCCATAGTTCCCCAGATTCTCCATCTGATCTTTCTTGTAAATGGGCATCACATTTGCTAGCCTCCAGTCAGCTGGGACCTCCCTGGTTCACCAGGACTGCTAAGTGGTTAGAACTTGTTTGATGGGAAAAGCCACTGCAAGTTTCAAAGTCCAGAGGGAGATAGGAATGCCACAAGCTGTTGTAGTTCTCAAAGTTAAACTCCCTAAAACAAGACTGTGGAGAGGTAAGAGCAAAGAAAGATCCATGCCTCTTTTTTTTTGAGATAAAAAACATAGCTGAACTCAACCAAAAACATCCTTTTCTCATTCTGTGCCAGAAGCAAGACCACAAAAGCAATGCTTTTCATCAAAATTTCTTAATTCATTAATATTCTGGTCACATAGTTAAAAGTAAATAGCCACACTTGTTCCAAAAGTATGACTGCTTATCCGCTCTGTTAAGCAGAGTATCTTAATGAGCAGCAAGCAGACAGTCTTTTTTTAATAAAATGTGAACCGGGAGACCGGGAGGCATTTTTGAACAAAATTCATGTGATTAACATGCAAAATCCTCTATGAACTCAGAGAAGTCAATGGATTCAAACTAGATCTGGATTTGTCCCAGTGCTCTCTATCATTTGCAGTGATAATTAACATATTTGCAAGGCTGGCTCCAATTCCCCAGCTGACATCAATTATGTCAATATATTCCAGAGGATTAATTCTACACAATAAATGGAAAAATGAAAATATAGTTGCCAATATATAAAGGTGCTCCGCAAATGGTTTCCGGGATATATCATTCTTCAATGTTGTATAACTAGCCTACTTTGTTAATCTATGTCACCAGAGAGTTAGCTTGCTGCTCATCTAATACAGATGTAAAAGAACTAAATCTCTTTAAATACAGGAGATGCTACAGCTTCAGCAAAGAAAACTTATCTATTAAGGCGGCTTTTTTTTTTTTCTTCAGATGACTTTCAACAGGCCTTGGGGGCTGCTAAGTCTGGCAAAAATGAACATGTCAGGTTTCATTGAAAATCACTGCCTGGCTAAAATGAGATCTTGAAAGATGAGCCACCTGCCTTATTAATAAGAACATCACAAGGGGATTTTTTGTTTGTTTGTTTTATAGATGCAAAACCATGTTCCGAACATAATTTTAAAACATAAACAAAGGTTTAAAAACAACTGGAAATATTTTTTTAAGGATCTTCCCCCTCCCTGTCATCATAAGCCTCATAAATATAAGACTTCTACAGCAAAGATTTCCCCTTCCTTCTGTTTTGGCTCCAGGGAACATCTACAGAAAAATAAAACTAAATCTACAATATGAGGGAATCAAAACCATAAAATGTGAGCAGCATTACTGGAGAGACTGCTGAAAGACTAGGCACAAATCTCACTGGGGGCAAGATGACAGGTACATTAACTTATCTGCAGGCTGGTTTAAAACAGAAAAGGCAGAGCTCAGCACAGAGGCAAGTGATGGTGGCCCGTTAGGTAAAAGGTCATGGTTTTAACAGATGTGACACCTGGTAACCTGCACTCCAGTCCTACAGTGCATCAGAGCCCGTTGGGTCAGCGGCAGGGGAGGCTGCACTACTGCAATGCACCACACCATGTTTCTTGTTATTTTTGAGACTTCTGTCCCAAACACACTAGACACTGAGCAATCAAACTTGGTATAGCAAACCCTTTACCCACCATTCAAAGCAGCTACTTCTCAGCTGGACCAAAACCAGTTGTTTGTGACTGTGCAGCAAACAGCTTCAAACCTGGAAAGAGAGAAATGTATCTTATGTTCAACGGAGATACGGTGGGGCAATTCACAGACAAGTGCCACAGAGATAATACCGAATGGATGGGGAGTTGGGAAACTCGGAGTGAATACTCTTGTTCCTACATTTTGTTTTCTAAAAACTCTTGAAAACATTTAAAATCTGTGTGAATGTGACTATTAGTTGTGGCACAACTTGCAAGATGGAGCAAAATAGTTTTGAGGAAAAGCATGTCTAGCCTTGCTTTCCCTGTTACTGTTTGGACTGGTAATCTTGTAATTGATTACTGCTTGCAGTTTTTTCACTCCTTAATAAAATTTAAAAAAAGAATATTTCTTTTACTTCTAGCAAAATAGTATTTCTAGCTACTGCTTTCTTAGAAGAATAATGGACTAACAACAAACTGTGTTCTACTTTTCCCAATCACTTATTTTCCAATTTCTAAATCATCAAATATACTAATTACATTGTAAAACACTTATTTTTAATTCACACTTATGCACATCTATATGTATATTATCACTGAACTGAAGTCAGTATTGATGAAAATAATCTGTCAGGAATAAAGAAAGCCACAACTCAGGAAAGAAACACAGGAAAAGGCAATGCAATACAAGATTTTACGCATTACTACCAGCATAGAAATAAGGTGTGTTCCCAGAGTGACATTCATTCATCCATCTGCCCTTCAGAATACAAATATTATATAACAACATCTTTATTCTGTTTGTCCAAAGCAGTCATCTCTACTTCTGGAGTGCATACAATACTGTGAATAAGACACGGGGCAATCACCCATTCACAAAGGATTGTGCTCTCATCGTGAGGGAGGTACCATCCAAATTGATCAAATTGCACTCAGCTAAATTGCTGGAGTTTAGCAGAAGATAAATAATCTCATCATCTTTAGAACACACTCCAGCAATGCATTACAGTAGTTTGGGTTTACACTTCCATCAGTACTGCCTGCCAGCAGTGGCACTAATGAATTGAACTCCAGCAGCATATTTTGACTGATACCAGCTTCAGTCTAGTAGAAATGGCATGGATGTAGAATTGTTCTTAAATCTGATGTGTGGTTTGAGGAGTTGGGGGGCTGCTTATTCTTGTTTGGAGATTGCTAATTTTTCAAAACTGCTTTACAAAGACAGCAAGATTCCTGTGAGGCTTGTTTAAAGCTGAAGTAGTTTTCAAACACCTCCTCTTTGCCCCTCATCACCCCGCTCAGCTCCTTTACAGCAGATTAGAGTGCCTCTGTTTTGGCAAAACTCAGGGTCTCCAGCTGGCTGCTCTCCATACAGCATATCCTGCAGCTACAGCTCCTCTCTCTTTCATGGAAAAATAAAAAATTTAATGAAACTGAACCTCATAAAAATGCTCTGTGGAGAGAGCTGTGTTTCTGCTTACTGATATCACAAGATACTGCAAAAGTAAACGCCATCCAGCCTTTCAATTACTGTTAAGCCTGTCTTAGTTCGGAAGGTAAAACAAGCTAGGTGATGACTCAGCATGAGTAAGCAACAGATGAGACTGAAGTGGGGTTAAAGGTCCTTTTCTCTTTAATTCCACGTTATACAACAGTACTACGACCCCACAACAAGAATCTTGGCAATACAGCCCACTCAAACTCTTTGCAATCTTTGCCACCATTTCCTTTCATCCTTCCAGTCTTCACTGGATTTCTTCCTTTGCCTGAAAAACCTGCACATGTTCTGGACTTGCTTGCCCCCTCCCCAGCCTTGAGCCTTATTTTATGGTTCTCTTTAACATACCCTTGTTGATTCTTAGCTCCAGCTGCTCTTGCCTCTGATTTCTTACTGCATGATTGCCCTGCCCCACTTTTTCCCCCATACACATGAAGGGGTATTTTTGTCCCTTGTCAGCAATTAGGGTGTCTCAAACCTCACACTACTTTCTCATCCAACTTTGCAACTGACATCCTAAGCATCACCCAGTCTAGTGGTTTCACAGACCTCTAACAAGTTCTGGCAATCACAGCCTGGGAACCGTCGGTGTTGACACTCAAACAAGCTCATCAGTAATCACACACACAAAAAAATAAATCCCTTTTATAACTGTCTTTAGTTGACTGATCACCGAGGTGGAGACTGCTCTTGAAACCGCATGTTTTCCCACAAGTCATCATTCCATCAGAAGTGCAGTACATCATAGGGACCGGTGTTACTTGTCAAAAAAAAAACAACCCAGTTTTGTCCATAAAGGACCAATATATCGGGGGAACAAATCTGGTTTTAGTGCCTTCATTTAAAAGGTTCCTGAAATACAGAAAGCCAACCAGCCAAATACACAAAAGATGTGCCTCTCTCTCCTTCAGCTGGCATATACCTAGTCTTGTTAATGACACCAGGACTTCAAATGGCCCTCAAGGTTGGTTCCACTTCCCAATCCCTTTTTTCCTATCTTTTCTCTGTGGCATTAATGTTACAGTTTTTCCTGACTTTAGAGAGAACCAAACTTTCTTATTGGAGTTATCTATTTGATTATATTCCCTTGACACTAATAGACAGTTCACACAGATTTCAAAGGTCACTGATACTGCTATTCTTACTTAACAGCAGCCTACCATGACTAGTAAAAATGCAGGGGATAAAGACCCAACAAAGGAACAAGATGTATTTTGCAGACACGATAGTTTTCTATCACTTTATATTTTCAGTCACAGCTGTGTAACATACAATATACTCAGTTGAAAGTTAGGACAGAAGATTATTATATTCATTATCATGTAACTGAAAAGATCTTCCATGTTTATAGGGAAAAATATTTTGAATAGTCATAGACTGTGACAAGGAAAAGAGGTGTAACCAGATTTCATGAATTAAACATTGCATTTACATGAAGAAAGACTGCAATGTTATTTTTGGATTTGATGCAAGTGCCATCCTCAAATCAAGCACTTTCATTGTGCGTGTGTCTGGCATCTTAACTGATGACATATTCCATTGAATTCTCTCTCCCTTATCTTTCTTTAATACCTCTCATGAGAATATCTGTCTTAGCGGTTTGGAACATGCTACCGCCAAGACTGATGATTAAAACATGACACAACGTGTTTGGATCTCAGAAAGCCTCCAATGAAAGTCTGATATAACAAGTCCTTCTCATCCCAAAGATGCTGTGTAGCACTACAGTGGACATTGTATACAGAACCAATTAAAATGCTATCAAGCTGACACTGTTCATAAGTAAATCTGGCTAAGAAAAACATGACCAGTAAAGGCTAGGAGAAGCAGTTGATTTAACTGATTCCTTATAAATATCTTCATTTTTGATGTTTTGTCCCTCTCACTCTACAGTTCTGTACACTGATCTTTTAAAGCAGAGAACACTTATCACCTATTTTCACCTAAAAAGTAATTGAGAATAAGCTATCTTTTTTCTTATTAGCAATCCTGTTCATTCATCTTCTTGGAGAAAGTCAAAAGCAATGAGGCACTAGTAACAATCTAATTAAAGTAGACAGCAGTACAGAGAACAAGGACCAATAAATACATGTTTCTCCAGGAGTGTAATTATTGAAGATCTAGATCCATTTTGAAGTAAACCAACTGAGACTACTAGCACGTAAATGATAAAAATTAAACAAAAGGAATATAATTAAAGGTAGGAGAATTTAAAATAAAAAATAGTAGCACTAAAATGGAAAGGAATTAAGTATTCTACCATGAATGACTGGAATTAGGTTTGTTTTTACCTTCAGGACAGATCTTCCTTTCTATTACATCCAAAGCCTCCTAAACAAATCTGTCTCATCTTTTACTATTTAAACGAACTCTACACTGAACTTTATACTGTTAATTAAAGAGATGGGGAGTGCTATCTGACAACCTACAGGCAAAAAGAACTGTATACACAGTAATTACAGCATCTGGTTACTTCAAAAAAATATCAAGACAATGCATGCAATCTGTTTCCCAAGATGTTAATTAGTTCTCACATAAGAAAAATGATTCATGATAGATTTAAGACATGTGACATGGCAGACAGGAGAACGGATAGACACATCGTCCAGCTGTGGAAAATACGAAAGTAAGACACTCTGCATCCTCCTTTGAAGTCCAATGCTGTAAGCTGCATAATGTGCATAAACTTATGAGCTTGAAATAGATAGTAACAACAGTATTTTAATTTAAAAATAAAAAACAGGAGAGAAAACACACACATAGTAGTATGAAGACGGACCTCAGCCTCCTGTGCTCAAGGCATCTCATTGTATTAGTGGAGAAAAGTTGCATTTGTGGCACATAGGAAGCTCATCTAATTCAGGCATCATGGTAAAGCTAAGGCTGATTTAGTATCAAAGATCAGCACACAACAATTGAGGTCCTTTTGCGCGAGCAGGAGAACTACAGCAGTCATTGACAAGTATCCCAGTTAGACAATCTAAACATGATAATGAAGGCTGATGCGATGGGATTGCCTCATACAAGTGTATTGTTTTGTGCAAGTCCCATCCCCTGAATAAACATGTTTGAGGAGACCTACAAATTGAGAATTTCAATCAACTAGCATGACAGCAACAAAGAGATTGTAAAAAACATTCACTTGGAGAATACAAGGATAAATGAAGGCAGACACCAGGGACAGTCTTTTTATCAGAAAAAAAAAAGATTATCTGAAGTATCATGTTCTTAAGATATCCCTTCCCATCCTAAAAATATTTCAGACATTTGGTCATTTCTTGTACAACGATGATTTTCTTTTCTGCTTAGACATATCCTGAATGCTTTGCTTAGTCTGACATGCACCCTGTTCCTGCTTTGATTGCCACCTCATGAACTTTGGAATTACTTTCAGGAAAGTTTGATTATTTGAGCTTACCTACTTGTATTAAAGCTACTGCTGATGACAGACTATATGGGGGATTCTTCAGCAATACTTAAAAGATGTAAGAGCTGTGTGATGGACTTGATTCATAACTGCTATCTATTAAAAAACTGCATCAAATTTTGTGATGTTCCATAAGACTATGATTGGAAATTGTATCATTATGAATACCTGTGCGATGGGGATGAAGTTTAATAACTGCACCCTACAGCGGTGCACATCCTTGGTGGGTGAAAACCACATGCTGTCTCTGAGGTTGTTCATAAGACTCTCTAGCCAGGCAGTTTTCTGTATAAATTAGATTAATTAGATAGTGGACCTCTTTTTCTAATTTCAAGGCCAAATAAATGTAACACGTCTTAAGAATCTAAATTTTCTAAATAGAAAGGATTTCTAAATAATTGACTATATTTTGGCAAAGTTGATGAGAGAAAAATATTTTGCTTCAGGTGCCCCAAGCCAAATGATTTATGAAAGATTTTTTTGACAAAAATCAATTTTTTGTTTTAAACTTCTGTTCAGAACTGCCTCTGCTTGGCAGTTGCTAGCCTTGGCGCTCCTCCAGCTGTCAAATATCACTAAAACTGAAACCTTTGGCTTAGATTTTGCTCCTCATATTTAATAAATGGCTTAAGAAGTAATCAAACCTGCACTCAACCTGGAAGAAGGCATTAGCTGCAAATAAAAAAACATTAAAAGCCTTTTTTTATTACAGTATTGGCCCACTAAGGAAGAAGTAGAGTTTGATTAACAAATAAGAGCTCCAGAAGGTTATGCCCCAGGACACAGCTGTCTAGCATGGACAAGGAATACCCGTGGCAGTCCAAGGATGTTAGCGTTAACAATGGCCCTTATATTTGATCCTTTTTGTACAAGTATTTAATATACTCTGTGGCCTAATCCTTGCCACCTTCCAGGGACTCCTGAGACATAATCAAAAAAGCAAGGCATATGTAATTTAAACTGTTCCAGCACTCTCTGACTTTCCTGTGGGCTCATTACCCCCTCTCCCTGTAGCAAGTCCAGACTTACATAAAACAGCTGCATCCCCCATGCAACTAAAAATCGTGTGTACGTTGAAACAGAATATGGAGGCTGTATGCTAGTCATGGGGTAGGGGGTGGTTGCTGCCCCATGATGGGCACTCCTTCAGTCATCTGGCAGAGGAAGGCTGAAGATGTAATGTCTCCCACAAACCCTTTTTATGAGATTTGGCATCCATCTGTTTGAAAGGTCAGACACTCCTGCAGTACAGGATTCAGGCAGAAATTTGCACAGGGAATGAAGGTAGGCAGGCGTTTCCTTCCACTTTCTTCTTTTTTGCCAGCCACAGCCTGGTCCTCAGTGTTAGGACTTCAGAAGACTTAGTAGCTCAGCTGCAGTAGATGCACATTCATTAATAACAACACAATTTAGTCTAAGTTAAACCACTGTAATCAATGGAGTTAGGATGGATTTATACCACTGAGTTTGAAAATGGAATCTAGTCCTAAGGTTGCTTACTATACTATTTTTATGCTGTGACCTATTTTAGTAGTTATCTTTGGAGAGGAAGGTTTAAGTAAAGATCATGGTTAAAAAAATGTGTCTCATTTATATACATTACACACTATTTCACTTTTTAAACAGTCATGTATATGTGCATTTAACTGAATAATTATGGTAAAAAATAATGTTATAATTTAAAAATAAATTTATTCAGCTATAGCTGGAGCCTTCAGAAGATTTTGGAGATTTTCTGTTGTATTCAGATACCAGCTTGCTTTATCTGCATGACTGCCCTCTAACTTAATCCCTTCTTTCTATTTTAAGGGGAGAGGCTTCAGGTAACCTAGAATAAGTATTCATACAAGATGTTACAATGAATTGTTCACGCATATGTAAAAACGTGTCAAATAAACCTTCTTAGATGATAAAAAGCTGAATCCATATGAAAAAGTATCTGCAGAAAGATTTAATTTTTTTATACATAAGTAAATGAGAAACATTAAAAATCATTTTAAAGAAACCAAATTTACTATACTGTTATAAATAGTTCTAAACAAAATGTCTGTTTCATTTGACCACTGTGAACAAAGGGAAATAATATTAAATGCAAAAGCACTCCAATATTCAATATAACCTGCCTAACCAAGAGGGAAATCAAGTAGGATTTTGGTTTGGTTGCTCTGAAAATGGAGATTACCTTCACACTTTGTGATATGTTACAGAAAAAAGGTAGCATGAACATTTCAATCCTATTTTAAACAGGATCTATGAATAATCTCTGGACTCATCCATCCGTGTCAGACCTAATTCTAGTGATTTCTTCCAAAATAGCCCCAGCCACACCAGCAAGATCTCCAGGCCTGTATCTCACATAACTGCTTCAGTCCGGCTGCAATTTTCCCCACTCCAGTCTTTTGACAAGCCTGTTAACAGCATCTCCTCTCAGCACCTAGTTCTGATCAAGCTGCCATTTCCAAAAAGCAAATACAAGTAGAGATGTTTGGGGTTTCTTCATATCACATTTATCTCATTCTCTTCCCTCCCACAATCTACTGTAGTATCTGATTTTGTCACCGGCCCATTTGCTCCTCACATGCAGGCTCTCTCCTGCTGAATCTGCCATACCCTTCTCCACAAAAAAAAAAAAAACCAACCCACAACATTAGCACATAAAAATCTTATTGATACTCATGTGCTCATTTTGCACATCACTGCATTCATTTTCTTACTGAGATTAAAACATTTATCAGAATTTGTTAGAGCCAGCTGTATTTGACTGGGTTATGTTTAGAAGCAAGAAGTTTGATCCAGACATCATTCTTTGTGGTACATCTGCTAGTTCTTCTAAAAGGTTTTTAAATATATATGCTTTTCGCATTTTAAACAGTGTTTTTGGTTTATTCTTCCTTCTAACAACATATATAATGGTCAAGAGATGTTTACAATATGCTTACTAGATCTAAAATCATCTCATGATTCTTCATTCTCTGGCTTTGTAAAATGCTCTAAATCTTTTATACAATTTTCATGAGTTTGAAGGAGAGCTCTGTTTTTAAATCTTTTACACAAAAATGCTAAAGGTCTTTTTAATCTGCCTTCTTTCCTCCTGCTAAAACTCATACTAAGAATTCTCTTTGTTCTTTGCAAAGGGGTTTCTGCATTACAATGAGTTACATACACAGTCAAAGTTTATGTATTATTGGAAAACACTAGAATTCAAGTTTATGAAATACTGCTCACATTTCTGGATTTAATCATCTAAAAGAATATGGGAAATAAAGATGGCCAGAAAAATTTCAGTGAAAGGAAAAGAAAAAAGGTGACTAAAAAAAATGCATAATGACCTAGTTCCTACTCTATCCAGAAGGGTTCATTTGTAAAATAAACTATTGAAAAATATATTTTTGTAAACGGGAATCAAGTATTATCACCATATTATGAACTGTCTTACTTAATATTTATTCTGGTCATTACTGAAAATGTAAATGCAATTCACAGTCAGTGATTGTTGCTATTGAGAAAGTGGTGTGGAAAAAAAAAATTCTCAGTTCTCAAAGTATGGGTGTTGTGTGTATAGGTGGGATCTTTTTTTTACTTTAGTCACATAAAAAAAAATCTAATGGCTTCAGCCTGATCCCTTTTCTAATGACTATTCTCTAATATTGTTTAATTGCCTGTGAAGATGCAAACAGGCCTAAAATCCATAATAATTAGCTTAAGATAACTGGCTGAGACTCAGGCAAATCATCTGATATCAGCACTTCTGGTTACTTCGCACAGTGAAAGGGAAAAATTAGGAGGGATAATCTGTGAATGCAGTGGAAAAGAAAGAAGAGCTTTGTTTACTAAGAGTTTCTATGTCTAGCACACCTTCTAGCTTTTCCTGTATGCTCCAGACTGTATCCATAAGGACACACAAGCCACATTCAGCATCTATGGGTTGAAATTCATATTTGTGGGCTAGCTATGAGACAAAATTTGCGAGGAGAAAAAGAAGATACTGAGAAAGAGACAGGAAAGACAACTAAACCCAAGTCTCTCTTGCCGCTCTGCTTGATGTCAGAGAAAAGATCTGTAGCCTGAAAAGTTTAACACATTTGGTTTTGGAGCTAGGAACCTTACATTTTGGTCAGCATTTAATAGGATTCTTAAGTGGCATCAGTGCATTCAGCACCACCAGTCTCTGCTGTATTCCAGCTGATAAACTACTTAAAAGAGGAGCACACACTACTGTTTATCCATTCACCTGAACAGACACTTCTCAAAGTTTTCACATTGCACCTAGAAATTATCATCTAACCAGTGACTTTACGGCGCAAAAATAGGTCACAGTAGAAGCATATGCTATCTAGAAACTGACACACCACTTAAATGCTCTGTGTGGGGGTTTAATTCAGTCTGTAAGACAACACATCTCTTACACTATGAAATAACAGAAAGAAAAAAGAAAAAAGAGGGAAAAAATCCCACACCAAAACCCCAAAACAAATCACATAAAGCCAAGACAGTATTGGCTTTTTTTCTGGTTAACAGAAAAAGTTTGGACCTTTTAATGCTGTTATATCCCCTCCAACTTTCCTCCAGCAAACGAGCATACTCATATCCACATGAGATCAAGAAATACACCCTGCAACTTGTGGTTTGTGCAGAAGGATCATAGAGGATGAAACAAGTAATAACGGGTACATTCAATACTCTCCTTAATGACACCACCGTGCACAATATTACCTATATGGAGTAGTTGTGTTTCCCACCAATGTCTTTATCTCAGTCTTGAACATTGCAGTGAATATTCTAGGTCATTTAGAGAACCTTTCTGGAATGTGTGTTTATATTTCCACATACATATTTTTATTTCAACATTTCTTTAAAGCTGCTGAAAATATTGTTTGATGAAAATTTGGTCTTGTAAACACTCACATTAAAAAATATATTAACTGCCTTATAATTATGAAATAAATCTCAGTAATGAATGGCAGTCATGGTTAAAAATCTTGTTAAATTGCTTAAGTCTGAGTCTCATGAGTTCTTCAGTGAATTCAAGGAAGACTTAATTTTATCTCAGGCTCTTTAAATTACTACAGCCAAGTACACACATGTATACTATAACATACTGTAACATTTAATTTAAACACAAAAAAAATAGCTATGGTCACAGTACATATGTGCCTTCTTCACAAAGATACATAAATGAAAGTATGGCTGGAGAAACCCAATAGTATCTTTTTAAATAGTAACACCCTTAACTTTTTTAGACATCGTCATTTATTTGGAGAGGCAGGGTAGTGACCTTCAGTATGTTTGGGTGAAGCAGCCAACTTTTATTCCATTGTTTTAAATCAATTGTTTTGCCACTGCCTGTAAAATTAGTGTCAAAACTGGTTCTACTGAGATTGATGATAAAATATCCAACACATTATTAGGGTTAAATTTTACTCATTATTTAAAATGTTCACTATTTATATTTTCAATTATGTATAATTCTTTAAAAGAATAGAGTTATATCCAACAGTGAAATGCCATTCCATTTTTCTCCCTACCATTCGAAGAAAAGAATGCACTGCCTAAACATCGTGGGGATGATTTCCAGAAGGCTACACAAGGGAGGCTTGCAATGAGCTCTTAGTTCTGCTCAGTTTTCTCTTAAACTAAACATTATAAAATCTATGAAACACAAACACAATTTCCATTTCTCCAACCATTCCAAATCACAATTCAATATGCATCAACTGGGCTTCTGTCAACATAATTGGCTACAGCAGTCAGATTTTTAGAAGAGCTTAGCTTCAGCTTTGCCACCAAAACAAATAAGATTATCAGAACAAGTTCTGCATACAAGATGCTGACTTCTTTGAAAAAAAACCTGTGCACAAATGTCATGGTTGGAGCTGATTGAAGCTGGCCTCTTCTGAACATTTGACCTTCATCTTAGTACTAAAGGGATGCCAAATCCTCTTTAGAAAGCCCATTCCCTGATTGTCTTTTCTCCCTGTAAAAATCCACTCTATTAGATCTGCAGGATTAGCAGAATAAAATAGGATACGGAAGGGATGCCATATGTAGTCCAGCCATTTCACTTTTTACCAGTTATCCCTGCTGCTCACTGCTCCATCCACAGGAATATTTACTTTAATTATTAAAGAGTAGAAACAACAGAAAAGATCTTCTGAGCTAATTTGTCTGTTCTTGTGAATTTCTCAAGATGGACTCAGCCTAAAAAACAAGCTTCTAGATGCTGAGGTAAATTCAGATTCTGATGGATTTTGTATTGATTGCCAATGTCAATGTGAAAGCGGGTGTTTATTCAGGCCTGAAAAAAAGATCTAAAAAGGGCATCGAACTGCCTAGTAGGCATTGAATTCAGAATGATGGCACAGAGGAGCATGTTTGGTTGCAGTTTCCCTATTGTCATGCTAGCTTATTATATCTAGTGACTTCTACAGGTATTCCACCTTCTGTCCCTATAAGAACCGTGCAAATACAGTCCTATTAATAAATATAGGACATACTTATATCAAATCAAATATTCTATAGAAAGGCTTGTTTTGTTATTGATTGTGATTGACACTGACACAATACTGGAAGGTTTTCTCCCAGGAACAAACAAACAAAAAAAAGTAGTTTTATAAGCATCTTTTCTGGTGCCATAAGAAAGGGAGATGTGAAGATTTTGCAGAACCATGTGCCCTTTTCACTTATTACCATATCCCAGTGGGAGAAAGAAGGTGGAAAAGAAATAATATAGGCACTGGATTGCAGATAGAACACGTTTAGAGTTTAAACTGCATAAATACCAAAGAACATCGGTATATTAATTCAATATAATGGTGGCTTTCCTGTGTCTGTTTCTAGCCTTCAGCACTTCCAATTGAATGATGACACTTGCGATGCGAGGCTTTCTGAAAACACACATACAAATAAAGCTCGCTGTTGGGATGATAGAGTTACACTTCAGTCATATCCAAATGACCACACTCCTTAGATGCTGATGTAAATTCACATTTTGATGGATTTTGTATCGATTGCTAGTGTCAACACTCAAGTGTGCATTTATTTGCAAGTGGACTAAAGGCAAGAGCTCAGAAGATGTTACTCGAACATGAAGATCACAAACTACTTCTTGAACATATGAACTACAGTGTGGTTGTATGCTAAATTTATACCAGAGAAGAAAAGGTAAGAAATAAGTAAGAGCAACTGGAATACCTGGATGTCAGTCAGTGAACTGATTCTTGATTCCTGGTTTTTTTTTCTTTCCCAAAGTAAAAGCTTTGTTTAAAGCTAATTATAACTTGGGATGGGTGCCAGTACATTGTACAGTATAAAATAATTGTAATATTTTATACAAGGAAAAAACCCCACCGTGGTAGAAAGTTGGAAATTATTATTATTATTACAGCCATTTTATTTGTTATGACTCAATTTTACTAGATCCTGTGCTATGAAAATATACCCCATGGTTTTCCAGACAAGATGCTGTAGAAGAGTGAAACCAGAGACCAAGAAGGGAAAGAGAATAAACTAACGAGAATAATCTTTGCAGAGCAAAGGTTTTGTCTAAACATGTGCAGAATGCAAAAGACAAGAATTTTGTCTCTGTCTGTTAAGACACTTGCTGGAAAATCTGACTTCAAGAAGTAGCATTTTAGGACTATGGACAGAATTTGTCATCATCTTTGTGAGTGGCAACAGATTTTATAAGCTTTTAAATGTTGTGTTATTTTCTTAACATATTTTGCTTTGACATTTTACCTATTTAAAAGTCAAATATAAAAATGAAATATGAAAATGAAACGTAGTATTTAATTGTGTGTTAAAGCAAAACATCCCACTCAGTCTGAAATCAACATATGCTTTGGGGCTTTGTTTATTTTTGTAGAAAAGAAAAATAAATACCAATTTTCCTTTGGGTTTGTCCCTTAGCATGCCTGTTTTGGTTCCTCAGGCAAATTCAAAATAAAAAGAAAAAAGGAAGAGCTACAACTACTCACAGAGCTGTACTCCTGCCACAAATTGCTAGGCTGTTAATGGTCTGTCAGCAAGGAATGCTGGTAGGGAAGTCATTCTTTATCAAGTGCTCTTTCAAGAAGCTATTCCTGCACCTTCATTTGTGCTCTTTTCTTTTTCAAATATTACTTTAAAGGTTTCGCCATTGCTGTTGCACATGACAGCAGTACACAATAAATTAGTGTAGTATAAAATCTGCTAGCTTTTCACAGGTATTTATTGCATTGCAGCACAGAGAAAAAGATGGAACTTCGTAGCGGTTGGGGTAACAATAACAAACCAGCCAAGGAGAAACAAATGAATGTTAAATAACTTCAAGTAACTCTTACTCTGCCTGGTGAAATCATACTGCTTCCGAGATCAGGCATGTTTTTTCCAGCTTTGCCATCAATTGCAGTGAGCTAAGTACCCAACTATACATCCTGCAAGAAACTCCCCAGCCAAAATCCACAGTCAAGCCTAACGCAGAGATCTTGAGGTAAATCATACCTTGCCTAGTGATATAAATCCCAGTTCAGCTCCTACAACTGTCCTAACGTTGTTATCAAAGGAGTAACTTAATATTGCTGACCCAGGGCAACAAGGTGATAAGAGGTGATAACGGGAAGCATTCCTCACTGTTAGGTTAACACACGCTTTCAGTGAAACAAAACTGAACCATGTGGAGATCACTGGATGGGACATGAGATAGTCTTCCCTCCTGAATCACCTGGGACAAAAAAAGCAGCAGAGGCTCATGTGTCCCTGTGCAAGCCCCAACATTCACTGACGTGGTAGAGAGTATCTAGAGAATATCTGCACTGTGGATACTCTCCTGCTGGTCTGGGGGAAAAAAAGACTGATATAACTCTCCTTAGAGATGAACTCCTTCAAATAGTTCAACAGTAATATACATACAAAAACACCTACAAGCCTCTAGAAACACGTGGCAGAAGACAAATGGCAAAGTGTCAAAATACAGGGAAGCAAAAGTACAATAGAGAAAGTACAATAGAGATGGAACTTGAGCCTATCCAAATACTCCTTTACATCAGGGTGTTTATTAGATGGCTATTCTGGATATTCATTCCCTCTCTTTTCCCCACTCTTTTCTTTGTTGTGACTGTTCTCATTGTTTGAGAGTTGAGAAGAATTTCAAATGAAGGAGTTACATTTTCAATAATACATCAAACATAATCTCAACACATTCAAAAGTGATGGGACCCATAGTAAATTACATGTTGCGAAGCCTCATCAGCTGAAGCGATTACTCCATTTCTTCAAGCCATTTTAAAAGAGCCAAGAAACTGATGCTATTTACATCATGTATATAAATAACATGTATCTCATATTTATATAAAATATGTGAGATGGGTGAACATTTCTGCAAGTGTTCATTTGAATTTTAACTTGAATTCATATTAGCAGTGATTGCACAATGGAGACAATGATTGTACCCACCCCCCTTTTGAATTTTCTCCCATTAGGATTTCAATGTGTTTCTTGCTTTTTGCACGAGCTTTCTCAGAGGCAGGGGCCTGTGATGACAAGTGCAGTATTACAGAGAATGATATTTAAAAAAAAAAAATAGAAACCTAAAAACAAACCCATTTCAGGAGTACTCCTGAAGATGCAGCAATCTAAAGACAAATTCATTATATTTTGAAGAATGAGAAGGGGAAAAAAAAGGATATAAGAGGGAGAGAAGGCTGTTTTTCTAGTATTTCCTTTGGAGGTTGTGTTGATTTCATTTTGAATGTATATATAAGCACAGTAAAACTTAAAAACTTGTTCCATAGATTTCAGAAATATTATCAGGCAAGGAGCATTTATCAATAAAGTGTTTTAATCCTATGGAAAGAGAGACATATAAGAGCATGCTTTTCTTCTTATGCATGTTAGTACAACTGGTAAAGATAAATATTTTTGCAAGAAAGTGCAGTTAATCATATAACACAGGAGATTATATAGCACAGTGAGGTTGGAACATGACAGTGCTTAACATTGCAAATGAGTAGCATTTCCAAAATCCCACTCAGGAGGAAACAATGAGCCACCCACACAATGTACTGAAGCACCTTGCAGAAAAGTAGTTTACTTTGCTAATGAAAGCCTTATAAAAAAAATAAATCTCACCTGCCTTGTCTTATTTTATATGGTATAGGCGACAATTCATCACAGGATTACCTGACTCCCAAAATACCTTACCAGAGCCCTCAAGGCCAGGACAGCAGCACATCAGAGGGAGGATGCAAGTGTGGATTTCATCTGCAAGGACTCTGAAACTGGAAGAGAAAAAAGTAATTAAAAGCTATGCCCATTCATTCAGAGAATGAAAATAACGCATATTCAGCTGATGGCTGAAAAGTGTGGCTGGAATTCCAAAGACTACTTTTAATTTATTATTCAGTCTGTAGAATAAATAATAGCACTTAGAAGCAAATAGTACCTATTTAAGAAAATTATGCATTGTCCTGAGAAATTCTAGAATTATAAAGAGGAATTAATATCAACCGTGCTAATCACCATAGCTATTTAAAGTTTCATTATGCAACGGCACATCATACCAGGTTAGTACTGCTTACCATAAACATCACACAGAAGGCTTCCCCCAAATCCCAACTGGTTCAAAAAATAACAATTGGACTGTTTTTATACATTCGTGTTCGCTTCCTGGTTTGGAAGCTGTTTTCAGATTTCCGCACTCTGACATGCATTTTACTAAAAAGTCAGTTAAGATTACCTAGGACTCAAAAGCACAATGGTTGAAGGACATAAACTTTGTGCAAACTGAGGTGACTTCCCAAAAGGCTTTGATGCATCCCCATAGGCTGGCAACATCTTGGGCATTTTGAAACCTGCTACAAAATTAATCAATGACATCTCATACCCACTTGACACCCAGAAGCATTCTTATTCATGTTAAACAGGATTCTGAACTCAGATAGTTAAAAACCCATATTTCAACTGTGGCTAATATTTTTAGTATTTTATCTTGCATTTAGTTGGGACCAATTTTTCAGAGCTAGAGAGCACTGCTGGCCTAAAATAGACAACCAAATAATAGGTAAACAAATTGGGTTTTTGAAAACACTGACTTCAGAGAACTTTTCTCCAGAAAAATATAAAACGTTATATCATAAAAACCACAGTGAGGAAAAGCCACTTCTAGTCCTGTGTCTGAGGCCTGAGGCAACCTTCTGGCTAATATGCATGCTGCAAAAAGAGATTTATGTAATGACTTTTTACAGTTTGTATGTGTAATATAGTGGGAATTGAAGCACAAAGCTATCTCTGTTTTATCCCTGTACAAACTAGCTGAACTAGCACTGGGTCCCTGGCACCGTGGATCTGAAGGCAAGGCTGCAGTGTAGCAGAGCCCTCTTGCCGCTAGTCATTCAGCTCTGGATCTCAAAGGAGGTTTTGAGAGAGAGCAGGAAAAACAGCCAAACCAACCAAAAAACATAACTAACTTTGCATACAAGCTGTTCCCCTTGCACATGAAGACAGGAAAAAAACTTTAATTATGCCAAGAAGAGAGAAGGAAACATGATTGAAATGTACTCAATAGAGTCAGGCCAAACCAGTGGCGATTCCAAGTAAGAGAACAGGTTCTGAGGGCTCTTTGCAAATGAAAATTGGCAATTGGCACCAAGCCACTCTTGTAATGAGTCAGCACTGAAATCACTACCACAGCCAGCACTTTGCCACTCTTGAGTAATAAGCTTTGTTTGGGGAATGTCAGCGCAATTTATTATACATAGATTAAATTTGATTTTCCACTACATTGACAAATTATATACAGACAGGCTTAAGAAAACCTTCTCTGCTGTTAACATACATTTGTTCATATTTCTTATACCTCTAGTTCAACAAAGGCTGAGGGGCAGCAGAATTGTTGGATTATTACTGATTACTATTACATTCATAAGAAATCAAAACCAAAAGTCCCCAAACATATAGGAGCACTTGATTTCCACTGCATTAGGAAAAAAAATAATATATAAGCGCTCAAAAAAGCATACACTAATGTTTAAAAAGCAACTCAGAATAACAGAGTTGGAGCTTACGTGCAAATCCTATAAAAAAAATTCAAACATTTAAAATATCCCAACATCAGGCGAGATTTATGTGCTCAGCTAAAATGCATAGCAGTCAATAGGTCATTTACTGATCTTCTAACACACTATAAATACAGTATACATAAATTAAATGAATTTTCTTAATAACCAAGGTAACACCAGAAGCAAAATAGTGATTTTTACAGTTCCATTTCACAGGAAAGGTACACGTCAGACAGATTCTCTGCAATACACTGAATCCACCTAGGTATGCTGACTCTGTTATATCGCACTACATGCCGTTTTCAACTGATCAGTGGACTAGCAGCTTTCTTCCTTTCGCTATCCAAACCTTTGGCATTATGAAACCTTAAAAATACTCAGTTTGCACAAGCTCTCTTCTTTGACTTTTTGTCTGTTTTTCCACTACGATAGTGCTTCTCATTTGGGCCTGCTGGCATATTTGTCACCCTCAGTAAATATTGAGCCCAGTAACTGATTTGAATGATCAAGATTAGAAAGTGAAGTTTGGCCCTAGCAGCTTTATGAATAATACAGAAACCTTGAAAATGCCTACGTAAGAATGTAATTTCTCATATAATGCTGCCATTAAGGGAAAGATACAGGGGGAGTTTACACTTTCTTAGACAATAAAATTAAACAGAAAATTCAAACCCATATGAGATTAGGTTTAATTCATTTTTACAGTTATGGAAACCCTGTTAAAAAATATCACGACCTGTACAATGAAAAAGAATATCTACAGACAAGTGTCACTTTCCAGGTTAAAGATGTAGCCTCAGTACAATCTCTTTTACAAATGTAGAGGTCTTAGATGTCTCCATATCGCCCTCGTTCATCTGTGATACATTCCCAGTCCTTTCCTTTAGAAATATCAGGATCACATTTAGCATCAGATGAACCAGTATTTTGGAGGGATCAGTGGAGATCATCCACAGAAAAGTTCTAGACAGATTAATATTCACAGTGCAAAATAACCTCTCTCAACCTGCTGGACATCTTCTTAATGCACCCAAGGACACCATAGGCCTTCTTGGCCACATTGCTGGCTCAAGGAAAACTTTGTCCACCAGGACTCCCAGGTCTTCCTCTGCAGAGCTGTTTTCCAGCAGGTCAGGCCCTAAAACCTGCACTGGTGCTTGGGATTATTCCTCCCTCAGTGTAGGACCCTACACTTGTCCTTGTTGAATTTCATTAGGTTCCTTTCTGCTCAACTCCATCCCATCCAGGTCTCACTGAATGGCAGCCCAACCTTCTGGTGTATCATCCACTCTTCCCAGTTTAGTATTGCCAGCAAACTTGCTGAAGGTGTGTTCTGTCTCTTCACTCAGGTCATTGATCAAAATGCTGAATAAGACCTGACCCAGGACTGAGCCCTGGGGCATACCTCTAGCTACACGCCTCCAACTAGACTCTGAGCAGCTCATCACGACCCTCTGAGTTCTGCCATTCAGTAAGAGTGGGTTTATTTTGTTGCAAAAGCCAAGCAATGGCTTTATGGATGACTGTTAACTATGAAGCAAGGCATAGAGATGTCCCTTTAGTAGAGAATGGAGATTGTGAAATGGTGTTGTCCCACAGAAAGGCTGGCAAAAGGTGTCTCCTGCTCAAGAGAAGAGACCCCTAAGTACACTTTCAAAGGCAGTTAAAATGGCGACATTACAATCCTTAACAAAGAAAAATTAAGAAATGCAATTGCTGAGTATGTTTTACAGACTATTTTCCCAGTAAATGAAGTCAAGGATGTCTGAAGAGGTTGAAAGTATGCATTTATAGTACAAGAAAGTAAAAAGTCTTCAAGACCAAAGCAGACAGCTTAAGATGCGAGTAAAGTACAAGCATCTGGCTGTTTCTGTTCCTGCTTTTAACAGGCAGCAACTTAATGATACTTGTTTCCTGCCTTGCTATTCTCCTCATTTGACAGCAAGACTGAAATGGTAATCACGTTTGGAAGATCTGAGGCAGCATTCAGGGAAAGCACAAGTAATAAAATAAGAGAAACACAACATTAAATCACTCTTTTTGTGTATTTATCTGAAAGATCTTCCCTCATGTCACGCGTGATCGCTTTAAGTATTGATTCATCATCCCCTCTACGATATTAGTAATTCCTGAAATACAGTCTTTGGTTTCAGTAAAAATCAAGTTTGAATTTGAAGTAAAAATTGCTCTTTTTTTTCTTTCTTTCTTTTTTCTTATTCCCAGGAGAGTCATAAGTCTTCTATAATGCCTACTCTTAAGGGATTTGCTTTTTTACTGTCACATTGTTTTTCCCTGTATTAGTGGAAGAACTGTATTTCTGTTCTGAAATAGAATTTAAAGTGTGTATTGAAAACATTTTAAACAGCATTTGAAGTACATGAACATACAAAACACAAAAATATTTCCCCAAGTCAATGAAAAAACAAGACAGAACATCACAAAAACGTGGAAGACCATTTTCCTTTTCACTTTCTATCTTCACCATTCACTACCTAGAAGGTTGCTGTTGGTTTATTTTGGGGTTTGTTTTTTGTTGGGTTTTTTGTTTTTTTTTTTTACAAACATGGACAGCAACTAAAGAAGGTGGAAAAATACCAAAGTCCTACTAAAGACAGCCACATTTGACCAGAACATAGAAGAACAGCAGTGTCATTTTCTATTTATTTTGCTTTATTTGTGTCTGTCGTAAGCAAGTCTACCTTGCCTGCAGAAAATATTTACATTCCCTAATGAAAGCCCACTCATAGCACGAGAGTTCTTAGCCATTTCCAGTCCAAGCATATTTGACCATCTAAAATGACATTTCTCCTCCTTAAACTACAAAGATGGGTTAGGCTAATAATTTATGGCTACATTAAGGCATTAACAACATCATTACTTCATTTATAACATGGATTTTTATAAACATTGCTTTTCCTCCTTGGAAGGCACTATCAAAATAGAGATCTAAATCAAATACTTCAAATAAAAAGTAGGGACATCTGCAAGATATGCCAGTCACTTAGTCTCCAATGTCCTGGAGGTGCAGAGTCAGGAGTTATTCTATATTATGAGACAGACAAGTCCAACTTGGAACTGAAGTTCACATGAGCAAGCATTCAAGGTACCCCAAGCATTGCAGTGAGTATGGTCAGTTTCTCATAGTATGTATTACAGCTGGGTTTTTTGGATGTTGAGACATTTAGAAAAACACTTGGTTGTCAAAGACACCAGTGCTAAGTAATGGAGCTTAGGTGGCCTTATGAAGTACAGGGTCTATTCTGCATCAAGTATACGGAGCTCTTTATGGATACTAAGTTTTTTTACCAGTAGCACACAATTTAGCTCTAATTTCCAACTAGATACAGTCCACAGTAAAGGCATTTTAATGGACTATGATAAACAAATATCATAAGAATACGAGAAGACTAACTTGGGTGACAAATGATATTCAACCCAATTCCTAGAATTCATGTTAGGAGCCTCTAAAACACATTTTCTTTCCTCAGTATTAAGAACATACTGAAATCAGCATATCAGGAAAAATCAACTCAATTGCCAGTGCAATCGCCACAGGGAATTGTCTCCATCATTGCAACACAATATATTTGCCTGGGCACATCACACTAACTAGCTATCTCACTACATTTAGCAGAAGAGACTGCCAAATTACTGTTTAATTCAGTGAAGATACAGATCTAAGCAGCCTATTAAGATCTTTGCTTTGACTTATGGTCTGATGTAAAGTGACAATTCAAATCTGTTCTTGTATAACCATAAAATAATGGGATATTAATAATACAGTTTATGCATTTTATGCCAAGCTAAATTTTAAGCATATTATCAAGATGCAATGAAATATTTAAAAATTAAGTGGAATGATAAATGAGGAGGCTAGAGAAAGGTAACTAAAGCATACAGGTTTTAAACTGTCCTTTCCCTGTGCACAGTGTCAAACTTTGTTATGGGTAAATACAAGAGAATAGCCATTTTTTACCCCTCAATATTAAATAAGAGTATCCAAGCTATGACAGATCCTTTATGCGTTTCTTAGTCTGTATATTTCAAATGCAGTGCCAAGTACCGTCTCCTTCCAAGCCTTGAGAGCAGATGCTGAAATGAAGGCAAGGGTATTAAAAAGATTAGTCAAAACCAGAGATGGCACAAGTTCTAAAATCTAAGTGCTCCAGAGCTCCCATCTTGGAATATGAAACCTGCATAAAGCTTCTTATGTAGTTAAGAACTAGAAGGAGAGTAAATTAATGAGTTTTTCAGAACCAATGAAGAGACAAAAACATGAGAGAAATTTGGAGCTGGAAGCCATGTTATGATTCAGACTATCTCTAACAACATACATGCAAGTATGAATGCAAGCAACTTGCAAACACCACTTAAATCCAAGCCTTGATTAGAAAATGAAGCCAGAAGTATTCATTGGGTTAGAACATCTTCATTTTGAATTTTTCCCAAGTTTATTTGGCAATAAAGGAATTTTTGCAATGATGCCAATGGACAAACAGATCCACATCTAAAATACTCCACAGGCTAGACTGCCAGCAGAGAAGATAAGACCCAAGAGCATTACCAGGAAGAAGGAGGTCAGTCCTTAGGGTATGATCAGATAGGACTAGTACTGGTAAATAGGTATCATCCTTCAAGCTTTAGTCCTGCTTGAGACTGACATTGACCCACATGCCTTAAAGATAGAAATTTACTTTAAATGACAGTTCGTCAAGAGGAAATTCTATAAACTGATGAGACATTTCAGCTCCTGAAGGCAGTTTATCTTTTTCCTCTGAAAACCATCCAGACAACTGAATTCCCCCTCTCTGATCCTTCTCGCCATTTGAAGCTTAATGGGAAATTAAGTTTGAAGGATGAGAATCTTCCACCTGTGAAGAAATAAAAATCCTCCTGCTCTACAGCAGCCAGATTGTCAGCCTTGAACTGAGTCAGCTTTTAGACAGTTCCATGTAATGTACCATACAGGGATACATTTATTTAAGAGAGACTACCAGCTCTAATTTTTATTAAAATAGAGTAAATGTTTAATCTAAAATGAATCTTTAAAATCTATGCAAATAAGGTTGTGAAGCCCTTGTTGTACAACGTAAGCTCTTTTTTGTTTTAATATTGCAAGGATACACTGTGACTACTGCAAATGTCAGAGCATGACAGATGTCCTAATGATGCTCAAATTTGGATACATAAAATTCACTCACTGAAAGAAAAGCAATTTAATAAAACCACTGAAATTCACTCTCAAAAGGCTATGTTTCAGACTTGTTTTGTGCAAAACATCCAGTCAAAGCTGCACAAATAGACTTCATGTATTCTTGAATCTTCCCTAGTGAATTAAACAGAACTATTTTTACTATAGTCTAAAACATTTCAATACACTTATATTTGCTAGGCCTGGTTTTCCAGTCTCTAATCTTGAAAACTTTCAGGTCAATGAACTTTATTCACTGATTTTACAACACTAGATTATGTCAAACCAAGATTTGGAGATGCATGGTTATGATTAAAAGTGGCAATTCCTAAACAACATATGAAAAGCATACTACATTAACGTCATCCTAAAACCCTCTGTTATTTTATTCCTTGTACTTTTATAACAACTCTTTTATTATTATTAAAAATGTATTAGATCTAGTTGCAATTGTTAGCACAAAGTGAAATTTTAAAGCAAGGGTGGAAATCCCAATGCAATAGGAACAGGTTGTACATACAGTGTTTTTGTTTAAAATGTATGTAGTGAATGATGCATCATAAAAGATTTAGTTTGTTGCCTTTTTTATTTTTTTACAGTAGCTTTTCCATGCATTTATATGACAGCTACTTGTAGAAATCTGGACAGCGTACTGAGAGGCTGACAAGGTTTTGACAACAGGACAAAATTGAAGGAAAGAATTATAAAAAAAAAAAATAGGTCTAGACCCTCATATAATGTGAAGTTCCTACTCACCGTTAGTAGTATAAATAGCTCCCACATGAATCCTTTGGATACAAATCATTCAATTACTTAAAGCAACTTAATTTCTATCCACCATGCAATATGCAATAATATTCCTTTGCATATTCACAGATTCTCAGAATTGTAGGGGTTTGAAGGGACCTCAAGAGATGAAGTCCAATCCCCCCCACCAAAGCAGGTGCCTTCGGACAGGTCTCACAGGTAGGCGTCCAGATGGGTCTTGAGTATCTCCAGAGAAGGAGACTCCACAACCCCCCTGGGCAGCCTATTCCAGTGCTCTGTCACCCTCACGGTGTAAAAGTTCTTCCGCATGTTGGTGCGGAACTCCCTGTGCTCCAACCTGTGGCCATTGCCCCTTGTCCTGTCCTCACAGACCACTGAAAAGGGGCTGGCCATTTCCCCCTATGTCCGACACTTCAGACACTTATAAACATTAATAAGATCCCCTCTCAGTCGTCTTTTCTCAAGGCTGGACAGCCCCAGTTCTTTCAGCCTATCCTCATAGGGGAGATCCTTCAGTCCTTTAATCATCTTCGTAGCCCTTCGCTGGACTCCTTCCAAGAGATCCCTGTCTTTTTTGTACCCAGGAGCCCAGAACTGGACACAATACTCCAGGTGGGGCCTGACCAAGGCAGAGTAGAGGGGAGGATCACCTCCTTAGACCTGCTGGCCACCTTCCTCTTAATGCACCCCAGGAAAATAAAATCTTTTTGTGACGTAAGCTTATGAAGTGGCCATCATATATAATAAAAACAAGTGCTAAGCCCTGGAGAGATTGTTGTGTAAGTTACCAAAATTCAAGAAGCAAGTTAGGGGCAGAGGTGAGAACAGGATACAGGTCTTCTGCTTCTAATACTTTGGCTTGCAATGCACAGCAGAGGTAAGTGCACGGCAGCCCACATTCCTCCAGGGATGCCCAGATGAATAGCCTCTTCTTAAAGGTCATCTCAAAACTGCCCCTCAAAATACAAGGGACACCCTTTTTAGCTGTGAGGAGTTCAGCAATTTTCTGCTGATATGAGTCAGACTTTCTGGAATCAGGGTGGCCTGAAATGCCAAGTGCTCAAGTGTCTATATAAAGAGTGAGGTTTCCTGCTCCCTATTCAGATGAAGGTGGTCTGAAGTAGCATTGGACTTCAAAACCAAACTGGGATTTTGCCCAGGAACACTTTGTACAGGGCTATGTCCTTTCTCCATAGCACCTGGAAAACACATTTTACCACTCGTCACATCCCACTCCTTTGTCCTCCCTAACCGTCAGTGGCATCCTTCAACAGAGCTTTTTCTGCTGTCTCTCAGGGACTGTGCTTCACTCCAATTTTCACCTTCAAATGTTCTTTTTTCTGCCTTCACATTCATCACATTACATCACTATTAGAAAGCAGAAGTGCAGCACGTTGCAAAGATTCCTTTCACATTCGATTTGATAATTTTCATTGATGTGCTTGGTTTACATTCAGGCACAGGAGATTCTTGCCTGCACTTCACCTTAAAGTTTGGTTAATAAGGAACCTTCAGCATGATCCAGTTCTCAGAAGTACATCACCAAGGTTTAACTGTACTGAAGAAGATATAAAGGTGGATTTCCCTTTGCTAATAGAAATGTAAAAATTGATCACTGAAAGTAGCTGTGCCGTTTCCCAAGCCTGGAAGGGTCCATTCTTAGAGACAAGAATCCTTATCACTTAAATCATCCTGGATCACAGGAATGCCCTCTCCCCCATGTCTTGCATGTTTTAATGTATCTATCACACCCTATAGCAACACAATCTAGAGATCTTCTTGAATACCTCTGTATACCACTCTGTAAAACATGGAGACTGATGCTGCCTCCAGCTGTTGAAGGAGTTCCTGGTAGTTAAAGCTCTTGTTCTGTTGTCTTCTTCACAGCCACACAAAAGGTAAGGACAATTCCACTGATAAGCTACATACTCTTGTAAAAACAACCCTATGCAATGGAAAAGGTAAAATCCAAGTAGCCTAAGCAAGGGAAAAGTCAAAACCTATTACATAGACTCTAGATGGAGTGGCATCAGCAGTCTGCAGCCAAGTAACATTTCTGGTTGCCCAACAAAAGAAAAAAAAATTAAACAGATGCCTGAAAAGCATTTTTCAAATCACTTTTTCTGTTGAAAACTGAGGTGCTGTGGGGTCTCCAGGGTTGGTGAAATTAAGGCATCACTAAATCCAGGGAGGTAAAAAAACTGAGAAACAGAAGTATTTTGTCATATTTCTCTAAAGGTTTTATTGTTTTATTAAAACTCCTCTAAGTGCACCAGATAAATCTTTGAGAATAAAAATTCTGCTCTCTTCTTTCAGTTAAAAAAATTCCCATTTCAGGACAGAAGATACAACCCTAAAACCTTCCCTTAAAACAGAAGAACTAACTGCCCCTGCCATATCAAAGGCATTAGCAGCATTGCCAGCATGTCAAGGGAGGTGATACTTCCCTTCTACACAGCATTGCTGAGACAACTGCAGTGCTGGGTACAGTTCTGGGGTCCCCAGTAAGAGTCAGAGCTGCTGGAGAAAGTCCAACAAAGGATCACGATGATGCTATACTGGACCATCTTTCCTATGAAGAAAGGCTGAGACAGCGGAGATTTTTCAGTCTGGAGAAGATAAGGCTCAGGGAAGATCTTATTAATTTATATGAGTAGCTGAAGAGAGGGCACAAAGAAGAGTACAGATCTTTTCATTGGTGCCCAGTGACAGGACTTGGGGCAATGGGCAGAAAGTGAAACATTGAAGTTTCCCTTTGAACACTGGGAAACACTTTTTACTCTGTGAAAGTGACTGAGCATGGGCACAGGTTGCCCAAGGAGGTTATGGAGTCTCCATCCTTGGAGATAGTCAAAAGCCATCTGGACATGGATCAGAATCAGTTCTAGGTGACCATGCTTGAGCCAGGGGTTTGGGCAAGATGACCTCCAGAGGTCATTTCCAACCTCAAACATTCTGTGATTCTGCAATCATGAGATCATATATCAGAGAAGGGAACTAAACTTGAATGTTTATTAAAAGAAACACTGATTTGAAAGACATCTTTAAAAGGAGGACTTTGGGACTGCACTAAGTCAAGCTCAACAGTGAGTTTCTGAAAGACAGGTAAGGTAAATCTCCAGAAGGAAAGCTGTCCCAAACAACTGGAGCAGTAGTGGAAGAGCTGTTGGTGTCAAGCCCCTAAAATCCTAAATTCCGTTTTTGTCCTCTCACAAACTGCTTATGGAAGCTTGTTCAAGCAATTACAAATCTCCAATTTTCTGCTACAACCTTACCTCCTAGGAGTTTTATGTGGACTAATTGAAGTGAGAAGTTTAGGCACTGAAATGAGGTCCAAAGAACACAAAGGCTTATAAGAACAAGAATAAATATCAGCCCATGAAATAAAACTGACCAAAGGACTTAAATTCATTCACTTGTTAAAACAAAAGCTCAGAAGAGGAACCTTTACAGATGTTCCCTGTCCTGCACACTGATCCTCCACGTTTAGCACTTCGCCCTGACTCTACAAAGCTGAGTTTGTAATAGATGAACTCACTGCATAAACAGCACATCTAGCTCACAAGAGGTGAATTGTATTGGCCTAGCAGAAGGTTTCCAGGCTGATGCAGGCTCCAATATGAACATACATCATAACTTCCCTTGTGACTTAATCTTTTGTCTTCCATGGAGATGTTCACAAAGTAAGAATTTGAATGTGATGAGGTGTGGCAGAACCCAGATGAGAAGATTGAAAGTTCTGAGGTCCACAGGCCCATACAAATCATCTCCCATATGCTATGCATTTCAAGAGATATAATACTGCTATGGATCTCAGAGGAGAACATACAAGCATCTATACTTCTCCTTCAGCTTCCCAAACCTTGTTCCCTACAGCACGCTGGTGGGAAATGCAGGCATACAAATGCTCTAGGAATATGACTCTACATTTCAGCGATGGGGAAGTTTCTATTTTCTTGCTTACCATTTCTGTTTTTGCTAGAGAGAACCTGGTTTCTCTTTTTTGGGGTGGGGGTTACAAATAGTCAGGCTCCAGGTGAAACTATAATACTGTCTTTGTGCACCACTCTTACCACTCAGGATTATCTGTCACAAGAGTTTTAAGAAAGGTCATACTTTGTGTGCCACCTTAAAAGAAACTGACCCAAAAAACCAGCATTTAAACCTACCTCAGGCACATACATGATAGTTCTCAGTCTCAGTATACCGATTTCTCGGTCAGCCACAGCAGCAGACCGGTGACACTCCTGAAGTCACCCTGTCACAACCAATTGAATCATCTTTGACACCACAGGGCTTTCATAATAAATGTGTGTGTGTGGCTAGAGAGATTAAAATTCAGTGCGCCCTTGGGAAAAATCACTTTGCATCCCTGTGAGAAAGCGAACGTGGAGACTGGAAAACTTCAAAACTAACATTTAGAAAATAGTTGGAGCTCTGGAAAGATATGAAAACCAAATAGATAATCAGTCTGGAGAAAAGTGACGGAGCCAACATCACAATGTGCCAATCAAACAGCAGGGAAGAACCCATCGGCCCAAACAAACTGAAAACAACAACAAAACACTCTCTTTAACTGCTGAAAACGTTGCACACAAAGGAGGCATAGGAAATCTATTGGGAAGGCACTGCACCAGATTTATTAAATAGTGAGACAGACAATAAGACCAATAAAAGATAACAGAATGCTTAAGAAACTGATAAACTATCTCCAGCAGAAAAGGTATTGAATTAAGCAAAGAAATGAGACTTCTGATGGGAAGAAGAGGGACAAGAACAGCTTAACCCACTGCTAGAAAAAGAAAGAAAATGCAATTTGCATCTGAGATGGAACAGCAAAACCAAGAGAATAATATGGCTGAAGCTCTAGGGAAGGCCAGACTGAGTTGTTCAGTCTGAACTGAAGAATAAAAAAGAAAAAAGGAAAGAAAAAAATTTGCAATATATTATTAAAAGAGTCATACAGCATAAGTCACTAGAAGAAACCAGAGGATTGTAGCAAATATTTATGAAAAAAAAAAAAACCAAAAAAGGGTTTAATGAAGTATATAATAAAGATTGACCGAGAAAATTATGCAGTTAATTCACTTTCTAACTTACATTCACACAGTTCCTTTTAAGACTTTGCTATTCAATGGACTGATCACTATTAGGATATCCCAGGTCAGAACCTTGTGAGCTTCCCCAGAGTTCTACCCCAATCACCAGCTTTCACTAACCTCCCAAGTCATCTCAGTGCTGGCATTTACCCCTCCCCATTGCTTCCTTTTTAACACATTAAGTTATTGAAGCTATGAAAATCGCACTAACACTTTGTGAGTTTTATGTTATTAATAAGAAAAAATCTTCTCCTTCTGCTCCAGAGAAAAAGGGAAGCAAGTCCAGACCAAGACAGCCTGCTCCCTCTCTCAAAATAATAAGCCAGTGAGAGATACAAGAATTCTGAACTAATAAAAGAGAGAAAAAATTCATCTCTCCCTCATTTGAGCACCTAGGCATCTCCTCGGTAGGAAAGGGGTAATGTTTGTACAATACCAACCTGACAGAGCTATGATCTCTAGATGCTACTGCAATACAAATACAGAAATATCAAGCAGCAGTAAGCCACTTGCGCATTAATCAGGCTGCAAATGCTGTCTGAATTCCAGAAGAAACTTGCCCTGGCTGCCTCCTAGTCTGAGACAGATAACAAAGAAAGGCTCTTCTGGGATATTTTAAACACTTCCTTCAGGAAAAAAAAAGAAAAGAAAAGAAAAGGCTAAACTGTGGAGAAGTATGTGAAAACTGAAAGTGGAGAACACAGACCAAAACAGAAGTATTTCAGTCTTCTAAAGAGTGTCTTATTTTTTTGAAAAACCTCTATAGGCCTTTATTGGTGTAAGGAGTGTCTTGCCATGCTGTGAAACAGATATTTATTTACCCAGCAGATGGTGGGTAGATGTTAAGTTAGTTCTCTCTGCAGCTGTTAGAGGACAAAATGTGTCAAAGGACCTTGGGCAAGTAGACAAAAGGGAGAGGAAACCTAGAGGGCTGTTCAATCCCTCACTTGAGCAAAAGGGTTTTAAATTGCCAAGCTCGGAATTGACTATGGCACAGCTTAGTCATTGCCTATAAAATGCTGTCTTGAAGCAGCACAACTCCACCTGTGTGTAAACCATGTTTTTCCGGAAAGGTCTAGTGAGGGCAGTAACCAAGAGCAGCAGACATTACCTTGGCAAGGAGTTATTTCTTTGCCTTAAGTCTTCTAAGAAAGAAGCTTTGTTTTGCAATAAGTTCTATTGCCCAAGAACTTGGAGCACTTTTAAGTCTAGCTTTACTCTTAAAGACCGTTCCTGCTGTGCCACTGAAATTGGTAGCAGCACTGTAACTGCCACTCCCTCAGCACCCGCTGCTTCTGCAGATGCACGCAAGGCTTCAAGTTTTAGGAGCTTGTTTAGGAAGCTGTGCAGGCTCAAGTCTCAGCAAAAGCACATAATGCAACACAGGGATTTTCTGAAAGGACAGCAGATTTTGATATAGGAGGTTGCAAGAAACAGACCTTTAGCCTGCTAGAATAGCATGGTGTAAACTTGAGCTAGGTTCTTGTTTCACAGACTCTTTATCAGCTATAAAGCTCTGGTTATAAAGAAAGCAGGAGACATTACCAAGGAATAGTTGCTCTATATAAGGTAACTCTTCAGCTGCCTCAAAGCTGCTGAAGGATCCCAGGAGCACCAATATTAGGCCTTCACTAGATCTCACCAGCTGAATGGAACTAGACCGTGCTATCTCTCATTTCTTTTCTCTTAATGTTTGGTCCGCAGTAAGTATTGTATTGAGACAGCCAGATCAGTTCCATGCTTGCTACGACTGTAAGAAACACCTTTATAGAACACACTCAACACAACTCTTTCCACTGCGTGTCTACTAAGGCTGTTGCCCCATTTCTAAGAAAGTCTCTTGGTGTCATACAGAACAAGTTACCTAAAACCCTAAACTCTGAGTGACATACAGGGCTGTTGGTGATTCTGTGTCCACAAAGCAACCCAAAGAGCCAGTGGCTGCCTAACTGCACAGTCCTGGAAATGCTTTGATGAAATGTGCTTACATACTCAACATCTTGGCTCTTCGGGGACTTGAATGTTTATCTTCTGCAGTCCAAACATTAGACATACACATTATTTCTCCACTTTGGTCTCCATAGGATCCAATTGTTTAAGACAACTCACAGCATGTCCACTGCGTAAAGACCACCCACAGTTTAGCACTAAGCACAGCAGTTCAGGAAACTTTCATTAAAATCATAATTACTTTAGCACTCTCTTTTTACTAGAGTCTACACCCAGGAATCGAAAGACACAAAGGTTCCCTTCTCAGCTGAGCCTTAGCACAATGAAGTGCTTGCTTTTGGCAAGGAGGTAATTTTACCTAACTTTAAACCTCTACCTGACTTTTTTAGTTAATGTGGCTAAGAGGAACATCTAAACCCGGTCAGAAACTGTATGGTAGAAGTACTTGTTCCATTCCTTGAACATACAGGACGGGCCTAGACAACTAGACAACATTACAATCACAGAGACCCATTTATGTTTTAGCTACCTGAGTTCAGGCACAGTGGCACCCCAGCCTCATCGTGCATCTCACTGTTTGTGACAGATTTTACACCTCCTACATAATGTTTTTTACTAGATCAGGTTTTGGCAGCACTTTGGTCCATGTGCTACAGCTAGTCTGGTGAGGCCCAGGTGACAGCATGTCATTTATGGCAGACAGCATGCCAGCCTAAATTGGAAAGGACATTGTAGATGCTCTTAATGGTCACCCCTATCTTCTCTCCGACTCTGTTATTGCAACCTGTTAATGGCAAAGGAGGAGATTATACCACTAAATTCACCCCATAAACCCCTTTGAGGTCTTAAATGAAGCACCCAGTGGAAGTGCAGAGAAGGAAAGTCATTATGACCCTTTCAAGTATAAATTACAACCACTTCAGAAAGTTTCACGTTATTTTCTGTACCTTGATATCTATTCCTAATTGTAAATCCTCCTCTTCAGCTAAGGCTGCCTTCACTCTATAATCAACTGACCTTTCCAAGGTGTCCTTTAAGTCAGATACCAGTGAGCTGGCAGGGGGGAAGGCACCTTAAAAGGAAAGGGAAAAATGCAAAAGGAAGAAGAAAGCTGAGCTGTAGAAGACTATCATTTTCTGCCCTGTTAGTATTTGCATCCAGGACCTTTCGTCATGCTGGGATTTTTTTTTTTCTTTCTCTCCCCAGTGTGTTGTCACTTGGTTGGCTTTTTTGCAAGTGTTTTGCAATTAGAGACAGGCTGAAACTTTGGAATTTCTGCTGAGCAAAAGGCAAACATAACTTGGCTAACCATGTGCCAGTGAGCTAGTTCAACAGAAACTGGCAGGGTCAGCAACAGCCTTTCAGCAAAGAGAGCTGGAAGAGTGCTGATTTCTCAAGTTGGAAAATTAAAGCTGGCCAAGATAAACAGAAGTAGTTGTGTAAAAATAATTTCTTAAATTGATTTTCTGATTGTGTTATCATACTATCTGCTATTATCAATATCTCCCTATCTATAAGAACAGATACTTTTCCCCAGGGCTCAGTGCTGGGTCCAGCCCTGTTTAATATCTTCATTGATGACCTTGATGAGGGAATAGCATCCACCCTCAGTAAGTGCCAATGATACAAAGCTGGGAGGGGTGGCTGACACGCAGGAGCACTGCGCTGCCATCCAGCGAGACCTGGACAGGCTGGAGAGCTGGGCAGGGAGAAACCAGATAAGGTTTAATAAAAGCAAGTGTAAAGTCTTGCGCCTGGGGAGGAATAACCGTCAGTATCAGTACAGGCTGGGGGATGACCTGCTGGAGGAGAGCTCTGTGGAGAAGGACCTGGTGATCCTGGTTGATGACAGGTTGGCCATGAGCCAGTAGTGTGCCCTGGTGGCTAAGAGGGCCAATGGGATTCTGGGGTGCATCAGGAAGAGTGTGGCCAGCAGGTCTAAGGAGGTGATCCTCCCCCTCTACTCTGCCCTGGTCAGGCCCCACCTGGAGTATTGTGTCCAGTTCTGGGCTCCCTGGTATAAAAAAGACAGGGATGTCCTGGACAGAGTCCAGCGAAGGGCTACGAAGATGATTAAGGGCCTGGAGCATCTCCCCTGTGAGGAAAGGCTGAGTGAGCTGGGACTGTTCAGCCTGGAGAAGACTAAGTGAGGACCTTATTAATGTTTATAGATATCTTAAGTATGGGATGCAGGGGGAAATGGCCAGCCCCTTTTCAGTAGTCTGTGGAGACAGGACAAGGGGAAACATCTGCAAGTTAGACCATAGGAAGTCCCACACAAACATGCAGAAGAACTTTTTCACAGTGAGGGTGACAGAGCACTGGAATAGGCTGCCCAGCAAGATGGTGGAGTCTCCATCTCTGGAGATATTCAAGACCTGTCTGGACACCTCTCTGTGCAATATGTGCTAGGGAGCTGCTTTGGCAGGGGGGTTGGACCCGATGATCTCTCGAGGTCCCTTCCAACCCCTATGGTTCTATGATTCTATATGCAAGAGGGGAACAATAGCTTAAATGCTGAAGTGAGTCCAAGCCTAGATCACTTTTTTTTTTAAATAAGAATTTTAATTAGATTTATAAGCACTTTTACATTCCCAAGTGAGAAGCAGCGTGCTTTAGCAAGGAATTAAGTCCAGCATGCTAATTATAATGTAGGTTTAGGTTGTCTGTGTCAGGTTGGATTATTCTAGGCTACAGATTTGCACTATTTACACTGACCTCCTGACACACAGCAGTTTTAGCTAGTGCAGACAGGAGCTGTAATGTAATCCTGAGGTTGACTCTAAGAAGCCATTCCCTTATAGAGAGATGTCTCTGAAGTGGATATCAAGTCTGATGCAGTAGAGATGTTGAATTTTCAGTTCTAAGATAGTTGCATTTAATTAATCAAATAAGATAACTGTAATTGGTTTAAAAACAAGTGCAAGGTACTACACACTGAATGGACCCTTCACCACAAGCTGCACTTTGTTTTTGCTTCTGGTTTGGCCTTTAAATTCAACTGATGCCAACTAACAAGCTCTTTCTTATCCAACCTGCCACCAGCTGGGCAGCATCTTCAAGGCACAGTCCCACAAACAGACAGTCTTCCAAAAGTATCTAAAGATACTTGGCTGCCTGCCTCCCAGGATATGCCAGTTTTTATCTTCTGTCTGTGCACAGATGAGGAACACACAGGAAAAAAATAAAGGTTCTCAGATGTAGATGGCACATCTGGGACTGTTGCTTGTCTGTAAGCTGATTTTGATGGCAGGGAAAAAGAAGCTGTGGGACGGGGGATGCATTTCATCTTACATACAGCAACATACAAATGAATAAAAGGTGCGTCAGCACTTCATTTTTAAATGCATTCAGAACCCCCAGCTGTCTTTATCATAGAACATGACAAACAGCAACTCTACTAAAACTGATTTGCTTCACTTTTCATTTCTCCACACTTTATCCAGCTAGAGTCCAATTAGTGGATACTGGGGAAAATATCTCAGAATTTTGATAACAAATACAATATGTAAAAGTCAGGAGAAAGCACCCATTTCCAGGAGGAATGTTTAATTTATATTTCAAAGTATTTGCAATGTTGTTTCAGGAAAGAACCATTCAGAACCACACACCAGCGATAAGAGCTTACCAGCTAGACTATCTTCCAGCAGTGAAATCAGACAGGATACTGATGTCTTGCAGAGCCCAGAAGCCTTCATTAAGTTAAAATTCATGTTTAAGAGCCCTAAGTGCAGTCATTTGGTTAAAAACTTCAAACTACCTTTTCATGGGGCTATATTTGCTCACACTGATAAAATCTACAGTGCTTTCAGCTCTCAGGAGCTTGTCTCCCCTCTCGTGTTGCTAAGTGGTGGTACCCTCTGCCACAGCTGCCAACAGCAACTTTTTTCTAAGGCTTTTAACTCTCCTCAGCACAAGTAATACAAACTACAACCCTAATTTAAGAGACCACAGAGACAGAACAGCTGCAACATTTCAGCTTCAGGAACTTTCCTTTGAATGTGCTGCATTCTTCATTTTCTGTGGATTCTCAAGTGACAAATCAAGGAGGAGGGAAAGAGGCCAAGATAACAGAATGAGAAAGCATATACCAAAAAGGACTTCCAGAAACAGTCTGTTGTTTATAAGTGGCCTCGGATACTGGGATTACTTACATATGAGTTTTCTGGAATGCTATATCTTCTGGCAGAAACAACCTATTCAGAGCAGGAGTTCCAGAAGTGCAGCCCATGGTCTGTTTGCAGACCACAAAGCATCACTTGATAGTCCACACTGGAACTTTCTCACGTAGCTGCCTCTGACAGACACAGAGCTATAGCAATTAAAAGGCCTGTGTCTGCTACGCTAGAACGAAGCTTTACACCTAGCTCCTCCAGGAGGTAATGCCTGCAGCCAAAGCGACCCATGGAAGAGTCATCCCAAAAGAGTCTGGCTTGTGCCCCAGCCATAGAGCCAAATCCTGTTTACTCCCCCAGCTACACCTAATACTCTGCTTGGCAGGGAGAAGCTGTTCCATCGACCTGTTCCGAAAGTATTTATGTCACCTGGAAAAGAGGGAGTTTCCACTGCTGCAAGGGCAGAAAAAGAAAAGCAGTCTTTACCTGATATGGATGGAGGAATTTTACTTCTCCCCTAAGTGATTTGCTCCTGCTTGATAAAATTTTAGAATTCCTGCCTTAGATGTTACATAGGACCTATAAATCTCTCACTGGGGAATCACGTCTTCTTTTTTGGTAAGAAAGGAGGATTTACTCACCGTGGAGTTGGAATCCACTGTCCAGCACTGTCACATGTGCCTTTTAACATGCTAACATTACCTCCTTGGTCTTTTTTGTGCCAACACTTGTTAGAGGCACACCTCCATGCACGCAGCCTTTCGTTTGCCAGGTTTCCCAAAATATTGTTAGGAGTCTTGTTTGGGATACTTTTCCCATCTTGCTAGTACTGAATGCTTTGACTAGAAACAGGACAGCAAAATCATCTGCAAGGGAAAAATGTGCTGAATGACAAGTTCCCTCTCAGGTATGACTGTCTGAAAAAATTAGAAACATTTTCATCCTTAAGAAGCTGTATATATTTTGTAAAAATAGTTTATTCCAAATTTATGTTTATTCCAAAATACGTAACAAGTTAAGTTGTGTAAACTTGGCATGTCAACACAGGTACGCCAATTTAATCCAGCCAAAACAAGCTCTTCAAGCATGAAATTACTTGGGTTTTTCTTATCCTCCTAAATATCTGATCCATAAGCCCCCCTCATTCATATCTGTTAATAACAATACAAATGATTCCTTCAGTCTTGCATCATGAAGATTATCACATGATCAGAAACCTTTTAAGCCTGTGCCAGAGTTCCTGGATCCTGCCGAAATCAGCAGTTAAATCTGATCATATGCACTACCTTCCTGAAAGAGGTCCAAGCCATATCTTTAACTCATATTATATCACAATATTTTTATTGTGATACTACTTGAATTCATACAGACAAAAGAAACCTGGAATGCATTTGGTGTTTATAGAACTTTGTCACAAAAACGAGCACAGCTGGAGGTAAGGTGAAGCACTACTAGTAAAGTCTACAGAATCTAGTGTCATACAAGAAAGATGAGGAACTGTTGGAGAGGGTTCAGAGGAGGGCCACGAAGATGATTAGAGGGCTGGAGCACCTCACCTACAAAAAGAGGCTGAGGAAGCTGGACTTCACAGAATCACAAGATTGGAAAAGACATTTAAGATCATCAAGTCCAACCATTCCCATCCTAAGCTAAACCAAATCCCTAAGTTCCTCATCTACCCTTTTTTTAAGCACATCCAGGGAAGGTGACTCAACCCCCCTCCCTGGGCAGCCTGTTCCAGACCCCAACAACTCTTTCAGTAAAAATTTCTTTTCTAATATCTAATCTGAACCTGCCCTGGCACAGCTTCATGACATTCCCCTTGTCCTACCTCCTGTTAGTCAGATGAAGAGACCACAGCCCACCTCTCTACAACCTCCCTTCAGGTATTTTCCTTCTTGTTCAGCCTGGAGAAGATAAGGCTGTGGGGGGACCTCATTGCAGCCTTGCTGTTACTGAAGGGAGCAGAGAAACAGGAAGGGAATCAACTTTTTTAAAGGGTAGACAATGGTAGGACAAGGGGGAATGGATTAAAGCTAAAGGAAGGAAGGTTTAGATTAGATATTAGATGGAAGTTCTTTACACAGAGAGTGGTGAGGTGCTGTAACAGGCTGCCCAGAGAGGTGGTGGATGCCCCAACCCTGGAGGTGTTCAAGGTCAGGTTTGTCTAGATCATGCCTGACGGCTGGTGGCCCTGCCTGTGGCAGGGGGTTGGAACTCTATGATCCTTGGGGTGCCTTCCAACCCAGACCAGTCTATGATTCCATGATCTGGCTACATAAAGATGAAATCCTAAAAGTAAAGATGTGATTTTATTCAAGCCAAATATCACCTGTGAGAGTCAGTTACTTTTTAATATCAATGGGTTTATTATTACAGTAGCAAGATATCTGAAAAATATACAACATCTGGGCCATGAGGACTTTGCTAACACACAAACGAAAAGGAGATGAGAATATTATTTTTATACTTCTAGATTTTTAAGTGTCACAAACCTTCTGCTTCCTGAACTCTGGCTCCTGCTTTGTTCCAACGTGTATCCCAACATGTACCTGAGCATGTAGAGTCTGAACTCGCTGCTGTCATGCTGTATTGCCCTATTAGATTTGCTCTGTATTAAATGTGACACCCTGTCTTTGCAAGTTAAAGATACCACTACATATCGCTCCCCATAATTATACAGCTGTTTGATACCGCTACAGAAGAAAATGAAAGCTACACCTTGTAGAATTGTTTGTGGCATATTTCCATAATTATGCAGATACATACACCAGACAGAAAAAAAGTGTTAATAAAGCCTGGAAAAAAATATTGTCTCAAGAATAAGGAAGAATATGTCAGAGGCATTTATAGGCTATCCAGCGAAATAGTACCTTTTAACAGGAGGATCTATTGGTAAGAGGGACCCAGAAAAAGAAACAAGTTTACAACAACAAATTTTCTTTCACATGGTTATACAAATCTTAAACCAGAAATAATATAATTTCCCTTTGTCCTATACCCTTTGTAGTAATAAAGTCATGCAAAATCCAACTCTGACATTATTTGCTGCAACTGAAAGCTACAGATAAGCTGTAGTATCTGGACAATAATTAACAATTGCATACTGTTCCTTGTTTAAAAAGAATTCCTTTTTTTTAAAATAAAATTCTTTATATATAAAGGAACAAAAGCAAAATAATGGCAAAAATATTTTCTCTTATTTTCCTTTCCTTATAAGCAAAATCAAATAATGTAAGCAAAATATAACTTTGGATCTCATTTTTCTAAAACAGATCCTTCTGTGCCCATGAAAATAGGTGCTACAGTGTGACAGTTAATACAAAATCATTGCCAGTTTGCACTACGACAACACAGCTCTACGCAACTCAACATAATGTCTACTAATGGTAGCAACAGGAGAAGGACTAGTCAGAGAGACAAATCACAGCAGTCGGGCTTGTACAAAGCAGGGCTGCACGGCTACAAGCCATCTCCTTGGGATGAATGAAGCCATTTGCAAGGCAGTGCCCAGCCCCGCGCAGGCAAGGTGGCAGAGTGTCGCCGAGGGCTGGAGGTGGCTGTCTTGCAATAAGATTTTACATTCTTTAAAATCAATAGCAGTTCAGCTGCAAAAGTACAATCCAGTTATGTTCTATCATCTTCCCTTATTATCATCATTTTAAAGAGCATCTCAAGTTTGTCAGTTGTCTTTTTGACACCTAGCTAAAAGGACAATCAAGAGAGCTATAGCAGGGCAAAAAAGAAATGGGTAAATGTGTCCCTGAGGCATTGCTTATCCTCTGAAACAGGACACATACAGACTGCTACTGCCCAGAACATGGCTTTCTTTGCACTGAACTTTATTTCTTGACTTGTTTGAACAAAGATAAACAAGAAAGCCATTTAAAATGAATGAGCATCTTTTCACATTCTGGAATGAATATGGGGGGCTTACATTATCTCCCAGCAGTCAGTACAAAATTTTTACCCCATTTTTCAGCAGTTATCACATAAATTGGAAGGGGCAACCCAAAAAGCAGCACACACCTGAGCAGCGCAGGCTACATTTAAAATTAAAGAGGAGATAAACACAAATAGCATACATTTTCTTTTGCAGATCTGAACTAAGTAAAAAGATTTTACTTAAGTAAAAAAAAAAAAAATACACAAAAGAAAAATTCTTTTCACTGCCCTCTGGTCTCACAATCATACTATTCTGCATTTTACAGATGCTAATATACAGCATAAAAAAATCTGACTAATTAAAGATTAAAAAAAAACAGAAAAGAAATTATAAACCCCAAAGAATCTATTGTATGTTTTGTTTTGTTTATGAATTAAATTACCCAAGGAAGACCCAAGGGGTAAAACAGGTGCTGTCAGTGAATTCAGAGTACTAAGAATGTCTTGCAGAGAGGAGGTTGAAAGACAGCTGTAGAGTCAAGAATGGTTCAATACCCTGACCAGAGATGTGACTCTGCCCCACATCATGATCCTGCCTGGTATTAGCCTAAAGCCATTATCAGCCACCTGCTGGGCAGTTCATGTGAGATGAGTTGGTAATATCTACTTCATACACCAGAGACTGAGCAAGCATAATGAACTCATGTGATAATGATTTTTATTTGGCAGCTAATGTGGGTTTTATTTATCTAACAAAAGTAAATTCTGCTAGATCTGATGCCTGGAGCTGATTCTTCCACCACAGCATATGAGCAACTTCCTCAATCAGAGTGTGGTTATTCTCATGTGTTAGAAATATGAGAATAAAGCCCCATGAGACTGAATTTGTGTATGTAAATATCCCCAGTGATTTGATTTTCCTGAGAAATTGATGTTTGACCCATCATGCCTGTCTCTTTCCTTCCCATCCTTTTCAGTTTTGTCTTGTTCTTTCTTTCCTTTGTTTTTTGGTTTAGTTCAGGCTTTCCAGAGCCCATCCCTCATACAGCTCCACTTGATGTGATAAGAACCAGGGAAGCCCCTAACTACTTACAAACACTACTTTTCTCCCTCTTTTAACATATATTTCCTCTTCAGCCCTTAAACCTGCAATGACTCGTTGCTCAGACCTGCAGAAAGACCAGCCCTTGGTTTATCCTTGGGCATCTCCATTTTAAATACAGCCATCAATAACCCCATGCTCTAAACCTTCAGGTAAGAATCACGGTTAAAAACATGGAAGCTTTTTAAAATGTATTATGGTACCTAGCAAGAAAATTGTGCATGAACTCCAAACTAGTTCTTCCTTTCTGCAAAGGCACAAGAGGGGCAAGAATTTTTCCACTTGAGGAAAGGGGAGATGTCCATTTGCAGCCTGGGTCATGTAACATTTGTCCTCTTTATGAAGTCCTCTTGGAGAACTCTGAAGGTATTAAATTCACCAAAACAAAACCCATGAGAACCCTGAAAAGCTTTTTATTGTGCAATAAATCCAGGGAGTGCTATTGGACTGTGCTTCTTTTGACAACCCTATTGATTTTGCAACAATTAAACCTTAAAACTTTACAGACTTTTAATATTTCTAGTATATTTATTTGGAACCATCATAATTACAGAATCTACAGCAACTTCCCTAAGTAGAAGACAGTTTTTTGGATATCCTTCTTCCACTCACAAATAGCAAGCCTGGTATTGTTATCCTTCAGTCCCCTGGCTCACTGTAAAACTTGGTGATCAGGTTTTGGCTGCATATTTTGATGCAGAGAACAGCATCACTTCAAATGGGTTAATTTTTTGAGGCACAGAGAGCTAGTGATACTAACTGCTATTGTCAGCAGTTACAGGCAAAGTAGTAGAATTGAACAAACCATATCATTCATTCCATCAATTTTCGGTTTGGATTTGTGAGTCATCTGCAAATAAACCCAACTTTTCACACATTCTTGATTACTAAAATTATTTCAGCAAATAGTTATTAACAAAAAAACTGACTTATGCATTAGGAAAACTTCCTCTCCATAAGTCTGATGCGTCTTTCATGAAGTCTAGTCTACTGTGAAATCAATGACAAAATTCTCATTAACTTCGTGGCATTAAGATTCATTATTGTCTATTCCCTGATTATCTGTAATTATCCTCCACTGAAACTTCCCTCACACAAGTCCTACTTTATTGACTGTGCTCTCCAAGTAATGTAAACAACCAAACATGGTTCAACTTGTAAAGTTTAAAATCTGATAGATATGCAATTTTAAATGTTTGCAGCAAATACCTCAAAGACAAAGATTAATATTTGCCTTCCTTGAAGCTTATTATCTTCTCTCTAGGGTACTCCCATTAGTAAAACCTGAGCACTTGAATACTCGCATGATGAATAAGAAAGATCACGGTACTGGTGAGTAGTGGGATTCTGCTGGCCAGCCCATGAAGAGATTACATAGATATCCATCTAAAGCTGCTAAAGCTGCACTGATTTGTTGCAGCAGGCAGTAATAACCACCCAAGACAGATGAAAGGATTATATCTGGTCTTTAGGGAATGGGTAATGGAGATCTATAATAGAGGAGACCTGCAAGAAAATCTTTGAAACAGCCAAGCTCAGGAAAGAGAATTAGGTCAAAAGACTCAAATAACATCAAATCTTAGAGATGAAGGGGAAATTCTGTTTTCACTATGGATGTACTCCTGCTCATCTAGCACTAATTGTTTAAGAGTAGGTATCAGATCTAATTCAAACATTTCTGTGAAGCCAATGGACTAACAGAGAGAGAGGAGTCTGCAGAATATGGTTTAATTTAAGAAAAGCATCAAAACCAACCAAAGCAAAGAGGAAAAAACAAACAAAATAAAAAACCAGACCCAAACCAAAACCTGAAAACTTCCAGGGACAAACAAGAGCATACCATGGTAAAAAGACAGCTCCAAGTTCAAGTAAAGAATGCAGCCAGCATCAAAGGAGTCCATGTGGCTGCACTAGAGATCAGCGCTCCTACACTGTAGCTCAGGGCAGAGTCTAAAAAGTCCGACACATTGAAGTCCCTGGTAAAGCTAGTCATTAAGACCTACTAGAGTGCCCTCAGGCCCTGACATGAATTCAGCTTTCCACAGATTTACAAGGACACCAAAGTACTTGCATTTTAGCTAGAAATCCAGTGCCACTCACGAAAAATAATAAATCTTTAAATAGATTAGGCGATTGTCTGTTACTGATTTCATTGCACCTTTAAGCAAACCTATTCCTACCATTAAAAATAGTCTCCAAGTAGTCCAATGCTTACCCTCTTTGCTCAATCAAGGGTTTTGATAGAACTATTCCATGTTTCCCCTTCCCTTTTTAGTTACTCATCTTTAGCTATTCATTAATTCAAAGTGAATTCTTGACTCTTTTTCTGTCTGTTCCAACTTTGAGGCAATGTGGGGAAATTGACTCAGATGTTAGTCAAGTTGTTCTGTGACAGTGAAACAGAACATGACTTTATTGATCATGTCTTTCTTAAGTGATGATTCTCAACTGGATTACACAAGAAAAGATAATCACAATGCTTTCTTGCAATTATAATTTTCTGTTTTTCTGACTTGACATGAATTTGCTATTCTAAATCTCTCAGTATATCAGGGAAACTGGTCCCATTCTTGGGCTCTAAGAGCAAAGACTCAACAATTTCTTTATTTTTTTTCCTTTCTAAGAGAAGCCACCAATTTTCCTAACTGAAAAGGCATCTGTAAAATAATCTTCCAAATGCATTCCATCTGACAGCCAAAATTTTACTGCATGCTTTATGACTGGCCAAGTTCTGGTTTCATTTTCCCTTCCTTAAATTCACAGAAAGTGCAGTGGATTTTCGTATAGAAACAAGAGAACAAATTTCTGCAGGCAGCATAGTCAGTAAGCTTACATTCAACCAGTGGTGAAAGGTGAATCATAGAATCATAGAACGGTATGAGTTGGAAGGGACCCCAAGGATCATAGAGCTCCAACCCTCCTGCCACAGGCAGGGCCACCAACCTCAGGTCTGGATCTACACAAGGTTGCCCAGGGCCCCATCCAACCTGGCCTTGAACACTTCCAGGGACGGGGCATCCACTACATCTCTGGGCAGCCTGTTCCAGCACCTCACCACTCTCTCTGTAAAAAACTTCCCCCTAATATCTAATCTAAACCTTCCTTCCTTTAGTTTTAATCTATTCCCCCTTGTCCTGTCATTGTCTATCCTTTTAAAAAGTTGAATCCCCTCCTGCTTATAAGCTCCCTTCATGTACTGGAAGGCTGCAATGAGGTCCCCCCGCAGCCGCCTTCTCTTCTCCAGACTGAAGTTTATTATCAGCCAAAGATTGCTATACTAACTCTTATCACTTAATTTCCACCAATGTCAACTGTAGGCTGGTTTACTTATCAAAGGTACAGATTGTCCCACCCTCATATCTCAAGTTCAAATTGAGTTAATTACATACAGTTAATTACATACAGTTTAATCATCTAATTGGTTCTCATTCTGCGTAATGTCCTCTTGTAAGCACGGTTTAAACCAATAAGTATATTCGCTTTATTATTCTCATCTCTCCTAAGGATATCAAGTCAAGGAAATGGGAGTCTCAAGAATACTTATAACATAGGAACTTCCAATGAAGTTCCCTTCCAGAAGCCGAAAGTAGGTTGAAGAAAGAGCAATGTCGTGCCACTTTAAATATTCTGTTTCAATCTGAGGTATATTTGAATGGTAACGGAAACTGACACTTCACTCAACCAAAATCTTGTTTAAATACAATTTTAAATAAAAAGGACCATTAAGATAATTCAGTGAAGTATACCTACAAATTATTAAAGTTATTGGTATTTAAAAGAATTTCTTGCTTTTGAATCAGTGAACCAAGAGCAATATTCAATAGAATGCAAAAAAGGCACAACTTTTCCTTTTTAGCTTTCATCATGAATGTCTCTAAGTATTAGCAATGTATAGAGAGGAATAAAAATAGACATTTCTTAGAAGTGCTTTCAGCACTTGGGCTGGAGAACAGTGGAAAGACAAGGCTTGGTAAAACAGAAAGACCCCTGCAAAACACGTTCTATTGAATCATGGTGTCAATAATCATTGCTCTTAATCCTTTCAAGTCTTCCTTTTGGATTTAATTTCTTGCAAACAGTTAGCCTACTCTTTCTTTTCTTTTAAATACTTTTGATTAATGGTGTGAAAGAACCATGGGGAAGAATGGACCCTTATAAGCAATTGTTTCCTTTGGACGCCTGGCATATCTCTTCAGATTCTTCTTTTTCTATCCACACCTTGTGCATTCAATACTAGAAGACATGTCACCAGTTCATTCAGCTCAGGCTGAGTTACAGCAAGAGTATGCCAACCAAGTCCCAAAGATGCAGATCTCAGACATTTTGATGTTTTCATCGCATCTTGGAGCCTATTTCCAGGGTGCCAGTAAATCCAGGAGAGCAAGCATACAGTTACTGTGTATCTTACAAGAAAGCAATAACAGCAACAGGAACTGAAAACTGCAGAAACAGTTGTGTTTGAGAGCGAGTGCCTGAGCGAGGACACAGACATCATGGACTCAGTTCATAACCTTGCTACAGGCTTCTTGCCAGGAGTGAGACAAGTCAGTAGAATGCTGTGGCCCAGTTCCCCAACTACACAACAGGGTCAATTCTTTCCTTCTCCCACGCACATTCTGTCTCCCTCAGTCACAGTCAGCAGTGCTGCTTCTGCCACAAAACCCCCTCTGCACAAGCCTGACTGAACAGGCTCCTCAGGGACCTACACATGTAGATGAAGGAACCATCACCAGAAAACAGTGGTCAGAGTGTGAAAACACACGCGAGAACACTTGAAATTTTCCCAAGAACTGGTAAACTGAGGACACTGAGAGGCTGGCAAATGTGTCCGTCAGCCAGCGGCGGCGTAACTCAGACCATGCCAAGAGGAGAAATGAGCTGCTACATGCAGACAGAAACTACAGGTATAACACACCTGCCAACAGAAGGGACCTCGAAGGGGTTACTGAACACCTCCATGTCTGGAAACCATTGTTGTTGTATCAGGATGACCAACCACTTCTGAGTAAGGGTACAGCAGGGTTGACCCCTCACTGTTGCTCCAGCTGTGTGTGCTGGTGCGTGAACTCTGTGTAAGAAAAAAATGAATGAATGGTGCAAATAGACTTGAGCTACTAGCAGTAGAAAACTATTAGTAAAAACAACTTTATGGAAGGTGCTCTAACAGTTCTGTTTGTACTCTGTGTGTCTCCCCTGCTCAAAGCCCTTTCAGGAAAATTTACAACAATACATCAGGTCTATTTAAAGTAACACTATACGGCCATAATCCTTCTAAAACCTCAAAATGACACTTCTACAGTCATTGTATTATTGACAGTAGCAAAACCAGTTGCAGTTCAGGAAAAAAAAGGAAAGAATCTCAACTTCACTTTACTATCTTGATTTATACCAACGGTGTGGGCCCTGATCTACTTCACTTGTAAACAAGAATTTGTTCTGAGCTTTTATAAAGTGGCAGTGAAATGCAATGAACTAATATCATGATGCAGAGAAGTAAGAGAACAGAATTGGGTTGCAGTAGCATTTTCAGAGGTTGATGAATCATGCAGTCTACAGCCTTATTGTTCCTTTACTGAGGAGCACACAAGCCAATATAGTTAAAACTGCTTTTCATTAAAAAAATGAAATAAAAAAATCATATCACAGATATTCCATGTAGCACATAAGAAACAAAGTCAAGAAATTTTAGGGGTTTTAAGTTTACTGCACTAATGCCAGGGATTGGAACCAATAAATCATAAAATAAAAATATAATAGAAGACATTCATTGCGATGAACCAGCCTTTAAAAAATAGACCTATAAGACAGCAGTTTGTACTTGTCCTTGGACTGTCCCAAGGTGTTCAGGCAAGATCAGTAAGGGAAGTAAGACTAGCAAAAGAAGCAGCTGGAGTTTCAAAAGTAGATCTGAGACCTTATTCATCTACAGAATTGCACGATGATTTATCCAGTTCACATACCTGGTATCAGAAAATAACAGATTCACATTTGACACTTCATGCTTCAGGTGTGTTCACAAGTTAAAAACAGTTTTTAAATCAACAGTAACTGATGTTTTTATTGAGATAACAGAACCTTTTTACTTCTGTAAGCCAGTAAAAACCTGATCTTTTAGATAGAAGTAACCTGATACCCAGAAGTGCATTCAAGGTTCTCATGGTCCAAGACAGAATTTTACAACAGGAGAAACATTATAGACATCAGTAGAGAAATCTTCAAAAAATAAGCTGGGTTCTGCAGCCCAATTGTAGATGTGTTTCAGTGTGTGGGTTCCTACTGCCACCCTCCCCCAAATGAATGCCATTCACAAAGTATAGCAGGACATTCAGATTAAAACCTGACTTCAGTTTTCAGTCCTTTGCTGATATTTTCATATTTAGGTCAAAGGATTATGCTAATGCAAAATCATAGCAGAGAAATTGAATACAGGGAGGATTTTTAACATGCAGCAATGCAGCTCACAATGTTCTCTGCCTTACTGACAGAATGAACAGCTAATATGTGTGCTAAAAAATGCCTGCAGCAGCACTCATCTACAGCAGGGGTTGGAATTTCCTGATTTCTTTACACTTGAAGCCATATATGCTATCAGGCTGCCTTCCTACACATAATGTTCATATGGATTTGATTATAATTATAGATGATAATGTCCAACTTTTAAATAACATTTTTCAGCAGTGGATTTCAAAGCCTGTCAGAAAGGCAGCCAACATTTTTATTCTCTTCTTATATATGGGAGAACAGATTCAGAATAAGCAACTTACACCAGCTCTCTTCACCCCAAAAGCACAGAGCCCAAAATCATAAATAGTCCATAAAGTAGTTCTACTAAAGCAGCTAATCTGTTATAAACAGTTGTTAAAACCATAGGGAAAACACTCAGATATTAGAAAGAATTAAATATTTGTTCTGCTATGACAGCAACATAAGTATTTTCATGTTTCTGTCCACTGAACTGATGTAAAGAGATTGCCTAGCTAAAGGGTAAGGGCATCTTTCAACCAGCAGACTGACAGTGGTCTCTGTCCCACTCCATCTAAAACTTAACTGAAAGAGAAAATAGGAAGTTTTGGCAGTTTGGAGAAAAATAATACCTGGAAGAAAACAGATAGGTGAAACAAAAGCAAAAACTTTGTGTTTGGCAACACCAAAGGGCAAAATCGTTTGTAAGGCGACAGTCAGTTTAGCCATGAGATGGTCCAAGGAGGCACATTTCCCCAACAGAGTCAAAAGAAGACCACTGATCCAAACCTTCCAACAGGGACCTCCTCTCAGTCCCATGGCTGACCACATTCCCATGGGGCTTGCCAAGACCGTGGTTTGGTGCCTGAGCCTGTAGCATACAATAATACCAGAGCAGATCACTAGAAACCTGGTCTCTTAAAACACACTTTTTTTTCTTTGTTCTTTTTAATGTAAAAGCAGAGAGACAGAGAGTGGCAATTGTAGGGCCACAGAGCACATCCAGCCTCAGACAATGAGTCCAAAGGGACCATATCTTGGAATTAGCTCCTGGCTGAATGAGCCAGCATCTTGGATTTAGGGGACAGCTGCGCACAGGGCAAGAGGGGCCACACAGTACTGGTCCACGACACCAGTGGATTACAGCAAACCATGTATACTGGAACCCATGAAAGCAAAGGAGAAGCAAGACTAAGCTGGGTGGGGTGGGGGTGTGGGTTGGAAGGCAAAAACATCTCACATTAAATACTTCAGGGGAAAAACAACTAGAGTGTGTTACGTAAGTGGGAGGAGGCATCTATTGCATATGGTACTAGGCAGGCGACAATCAAGAGCAGAGTCTCTAAATGCCACTGGCACAGCCCACTCTCCCAGAGATTCAGGTACCAAAGCATGCCAGAGGAGCAGTGGGCTGAGCATGCTGGACCTGATCTGAAATCTGATGACATCAATGGAAGCGTTTCCTCTGGCATCAGAAGGGTTTGGATTGCACCCAATATCAACAGCAGCTTTGAACTGGAACGAACCTCCATCGTTACATAGACTTTCCTCAGGCTCCTTCTTCTCCAGTTTTATTTAACACAAAATGATGGTCTCCTTTGCAAATTAAACAGCCAGGCAACAAATCAGCCAGATCTACTTACAGATTAGAAAAGTAAGAATGTTAAGTTAGCTTTTTTTGCAATATCAGTGAGAAAAAAGTTCCAGAAGTTCCTGGATAAAAATAAGGTTAAAATTTACCCAGTGAGCTGAACTCATTGGTTTATTCAGTGTGTTCACGCCTCTCAGCACGCTGATCACTACTAAGCATAGCAGGAGTACAGAGCACAGGCCAGCAACACCCCACAAAGCTGCAGGGGGTTGTTCCAGTTAATTCCATGTACGCACAATAACCTTCCACATAGACCCAGACTAATTTGGTGTAAGGCACCATAGAAAAAACATCAGTTTAATAAAAAGATATAGGGAGAGGATGGGAAACATGTGAGATGGGTAAGAGAAAGGAGCACTTGGTTTCACAGAGGAATTACCCTCAAATTTAGCATATTTGTTTTTCACTAAATATATGTGAAGAATACCAACAATTCCTTTTGTCTCTTTTTCTAGATAGCTTCCTCCAGCAGACCTTTCTAATGTGCTTGCTTCCACTATTAACGCATTCATAAAGCACTCAGCATGATCAGTGACTAAAACTGAGCTGTAGGAGAACATAAGGGAAGCATATGCTTGGTGATATCTCAGAGGTAAAAATCCCTGGAGTCCTAGAAAGATCTGGACAAGTGAGGCAAACATGCTCCACTCTGACAGATTGCTGCTTTATGGAGGAAGGGGAAACCCACAAGACAAGGAAAGAAGTCAGTAACAAACAAGACACATGAGCTGCCCCAGCACAACCATGTCTTGCGCTGAACTTTGCTGTAGAGCATGAGCTCTCACCAGCTACAGTCTGTACTTCCACTGTTGAGGCTCACATGTCCTGTCTGCTTTCAAGGACTGTAATTGGAAAAGCACTCCCAAAGCACACAGTGTTGCAAAAATCCCCTGCAAAGCAAAAGAACAGGAGATGCTGGATTGTGGCCACAGCCTGGAAGGGTTGCCCTTCACCCATCCTCCGTAAGTTTGTTCCCAAAGACATTCCTATGCATAAATCTGTGCACTTTAAGACAGAAACATTTTGTTGTTGTTTCTTACAGTTATATTTCTCCTTGGCCAACAGCAGGAAGACAACGCAAGGAAGCAAAGTGGGGAAAAAAACACAGAGGCAGAGACATTCAGGAGAGAAGGTGAAAGTAAGAATGTGAGGCAAGGAAATACCTGGGAGGAGGTGGAAATGAGAAGTCTGGATGGATGAAGCAAAGAATGACTGGGCAAGAAATCTGGGCCTGGGCAGAGAAATGTTGTAAGAGAGGCACAAGTAAGGAAAGACAATACCAGATGTGAAAGAGATTGGACATGAAAGAAATAGTACATTATCGCTTAAAATTTTCCATAACATATAGGCAGAGCAGTGCTGAATTAAGGATTCCCTATCCATGTTCATTCTATCATTACCTAACTTTTTTTGACAAGCATTTAACTTTGCAACCTTTTTAATGTGCTTTTGATGTCATTTGTGTGTGCTTCTAGCACCTTATCTGAGCAACAGAGACTTAGCCATCGCAATTGTAGTTTTGAGATTTAAACGCTTCTGGAGCGACCAGAGCATAGAAGTGTGTCAAAACAATCCTTTTCACGCTCAGCTCACCTAGAGCTAAAATGATTTTCTCTGAAATCATTTGGAAGGGAAAAAAAAAATAAAAATAAAAAAAAAAAAAAAATCACTTCTCTTGAGAAGAACAAGAAGCAGGAAAAATTGCACACCAAGCAATCATATGGGGGCGGTGGGGTGGGGGGTAGGGGATGTCATAAACCACATACAAAGATAAACTAGAATGAGAAAGTTACCATGTCTGTGCCATCCAAATTGTGGAATATCCACATAAATACAATGCTTTTGCCAGTAATACTCAGGAAAGTCATCTCCAACAAGATACTTCACTTAAAAGGTTTAAAAAGAACCTTCACAATGTAATCCATGGTTTGGAAGTTTTAGGACTTAGGAGCTGCACTACATCCCTTTTGGTGAATGGAATCCAAACATGAGACATCTTACTTAGTATCAGAGATCTCCTGTGCTCAGTACAGTTGGATACATTTCTAGATGTATCTCTAGATCCCTTTGGAGAATGCTGTGGCTCAAAAACTACCTCAAATAATTTTGGTGCTAGACATCTTTAAGAACTGCCTCCAACTGAAGCAGTTAAAACTTGCCAAATACGCAAAACCCCTAAATAGGCCATTTCATTAGGAGCAAACACTATTTTTGTTTCATTTTATAGATTTATCTTTGTAAATTGACAACTTGGCCTTTGGGATGTTTTCTTGATATCACATGATCTATTTTGCTTGGTCCCAGCATCCTAAACATATAGTATTCACAATTCCAGTTGCAATAAATGTTGGAGGTCTATTTTCTCCACCCAGAAGATGGAGATCACAGGTCACGTATGACAGAGAAGATAAATGTTCAGAACAGATGAGAGCACTGAGAAATGCATGGTCAGCAACCTTGGCACAAACACATCTGATATCCTTTGAGATCCTTCCTGTGAGCCCCCTGCTTTTTCAAACAGCCAAGACTAGATAGTTACTTAGTCATAGTCATTAGATGACACCATACACATTGTTCTAAGGAAACTGATGGAGCAAGAGTAGCAGTACATTATTTTAGATTGTAATAACCTAAAATCTGCAGCCCCTCTCTTTTAATTACTCTAAATCCTAACCTAATTTATGGTTATGTTCAGTTAATAGGTGGATTCTATCAATGTCATCGCCACAATCCTCATTCATTACCTTGGAAGAAAGTTGCACTAATCTTTTTTTAAAGCAAATATTCAAATTTACCCTAATTTAACAATTTATTTGAATAAAGGACATTTTGATTTAGTCAACATAAACAAAGGCACTTGGTATTATCAGTCATATGCATTCAGTGGACAAACATCAGTTACTTACTTGAGGTAAGTCGTTTTCTTTCTGCTTTTAAAAAAATCTCTGCATTGTAGGCATCTCAGATTATTTGTGCCACATCTGCTGTTCATGAGATAGAAGACAAGAATCCACAGTTAGCACTTTTTAAAGTGCTTTTATGTCATGCTTTTAATTTCAGTTTTGCAAGCTTGGATAATTTTAAAATTGCTTCGTTTGAGCATTTGCTAAGTTTTGAGCAGACAAAAGGGGAGATGCAAAATAACCCCATTCACTTCCCACACTATTAACAGGAGCTCATCAGGATTGGCTTGAACAATTGATATTCAAAGAAGCATCTGTAACCTGCTTGTTAAGTGAGATATCACCAATATTTCCCTAGCACCACACCCACACAGGTGGGATGCTCTGCGTCTTTATCATTTTCAGTTGTCTCCAAATTCTACATTTTCCTGGGAAAGATTCATGGTTCAGACTGGTACACTGCTACCTCTGCAAAAATCAAGATTCAGCCAAGCAGCAGTAAATGTTATAATGTCCCAATCAATTCATTGTTCCAGATGCAACTTTTGGAACCTAGCAGAACTACTTATAAAACAATGTGGTTCAAAAAGCCATCGTCATCTTTTTCCATTTTATTTGTATTTATTAGAAAAAGAAAAATAAATACAAAACCCACTAGTGCCATATTGAAGAGTAATAAATTAAATCCCCAAATACAGGAAACAAAAATACTCTGATCCTCCTAATATAAATGTCTCTGGCTATTTATATGGAATAAGTTTAGCTGCATATTTGAAAAATCCAGCTGATAATTACAGCTACCACACATGCAGGGTAGGGGGAAGTAAGACAGTCACGTCAAAATGAAAAGAGAGTACCTTGGTTTTTCATTTCCTGGTTCTTTTTCTGGATTTCTAATTGTAAGCTTGACATTTCTCAGCTATACAATTTATTTTTAACATCTGTGCATGAAGATATATGGATAAATCATATGCATACATATGTATGTGTATTTATACATTTTATCTGTCTGAGGCAAAGCATATACGGAGTACTAACAACACTGCCTCTTCCCCAAAAAGAGGTATAAGATCCGAGAGTCTGGCCATATCTCAGGGATAACATATTTCGGTCTCCTAGGTGAAAGGAGGCAATGAGATAGCCAGCTGGCTCATGTGAAGTTAAATCTTCCATGCCAGCTGGACCAGAAGTAGTATCGCTGGAGTTAGTTTTGGAGGCTGCTGCCTGCCTACTAACTACAGGAAGACCAGAAGAGTTTAGAAGTAAAATCTACATGCAAACAATTTTCCATTCCATATGGAGTTGTCATTATCCCTCCGTGTATAATTAGGTTTGCCAGATTTACAGTGCTGTATGCAGCAATATACTGAATCAGACTGCTCAGCTGCTTGCCACTCACACAGCATTTTTAAGTCAAGCCTCGTTACCCTCCTGGCAGTGAGCAATGAGGGGATGAAGGCCCATTAGAGCTCTTGGAGGGAAGCTGACAAAACTCTTGAAAGGAGAAAGGAAAGAGACACTCAACAGAAGTGGAATATGGACACGCTTCTAACCCTTCTGCTTCCTAAATCCCAAATAACTGCTATGGTTTTTTAGTCCAGGTACAGCCAACATATTTGCCACAAGATATGGCTTACTGCAAGGAACCTTAAAACCCTCCACTTTCAATGACCCTCAGCTGCCAAACTTGAAGGAACATACAGAATATATTTAATTTCTTCTATTTTATTTCGTTAACTGGCTTAACATAATCATTCCCACATTTTTTGCAACATTGCCAAATGCACCTTAACACGCCACTTGCTTTGAAACCCCTGAGGCAGAGGCCATGGCTGAACTCAAATTGTAAGGTGTCATGGACTGTTAAATTGATGATGTGTGTTTAAGTTTTATAGACAAAGAAGCTAAAGGGCAGAGTCTGACCCACGCTTATCCAGCAAATCTGTGGCAGGGATGAGAGCAGAGCACACATGCCTTGACCTCAATCTTGCGTGTAAGCCAAATGCAGAGTCTCTTGATTCAACCTGTAAATTTACTGAAGAGACAGTTGCTAGAGTTATGGCATCCCCTGTTAACCAAGACTGCTAACACACTTGGTATTTGGAGTGGCTCTTTCCACAGTTCCATGTGAAATACTAAGTATAATCTAGGAAGAACTAAAATGGTTCAAATAAAGTCATCCTAATTCTAAAACTTCCATGCAGATGTAAAGAGACTCCCTCAAAATACCAAAAAGTTCACCTGAACATCACTATATTCTGAGCCCAGAAACACCAAGAAAAAAAACCCCAAAAATTACCACAACACACTGATAGAAGCTGATTTTAAACTATTTAATATCTATCAAACAATAAGAAAGAACTGCTTCATCCAAGATTTCAGCCATACTTCTCATCAAGCCACTTACTATCCTGAATACAATAAATTCCACTGATGACAAAATAGGGCAATACCAAAAATGCAGAGAACACAAGCTAAATGAAAAAAGAAAAAATTCATAACATAAGCATGGGTTCCAGACTTTTCAGCCTACAGTTCTGACCCTTGGTAGTCAGGACCATGACTGCAGTGCACTACATCTCTTCCCACCTATCCATTAATCAGGGCTTGTTTTCCCTTCATCTAGGAAAGGACAGGCAAATTTAAGTCTTCATCATACAGAGAAAATCTTCACATCTAAAAAGATTTTCTACTACTCCACTACCTTGAAATGCCTGGCCACACAGATTACAATGACCATAGAATCATAAGTGCAGACATGAGAAAGACAAATACAATTGTATGACACATCACACACAGTGTAAGTCAGAGCACTGTGCATTACCTCTGGAAGGCCTTACCTAGGATTAAGCTTACAAATTTAAGTTACCTGATTTTATGATGAATTGAGACCACTACAATTCAGAGAAGGTCTAAAGATGATCAAAGGAATGAAGGTTATCCAAATGAAAGGCATAAAATTCAGAAAAAAAGAAAAATTATAGAGAGAAGTCTTTGAACTGCTGTTTATAAATACAGTAGAGCATGAGCACTGGAGGGAGGAGAGCTATTGAAGTACAGTGCAGACTGAAGAGCCAGTGGATACAACCAAAACATAAGTAAGTATAGATTAGACCCTCCATGAGAAACGTGCATGTCTAGAATAAGTTGCTCATACAGGTAAGAGGAGCAAAGATCCTAATCAATTTTAATGGAGTGGGCACATTTCTAAATAGGGTGATGTGACAATATGCTTAGCATTGCAGCTTGATTTGATGATTGATGAAATCCTTTTCACTTCTATCATCACATATCCTTGCCCAAGGCATGGGGGTGGGGGTGGGGGCAGGGGTGTGCGTGATTTTGTTTCATTTGTGGTTTTTTTAGAGGGGTTTTTTGTTTGGTGGGGGCTTGTGTTGAAGGAGAGTGGGTCATTTTGGTGTTTGCAGGGGGGAGGGGGTGGGGGGTGAGGGAATGGTGGTGTTGGGTTTATTTTATTTTTAAAAGATCCACATCCCAAAACCTGATTCTACAGCTTCTAATATGGTTTCTTTCCAATGGTGAAAATAAAGGAAGAAAGAAACCAGAGTCCTCTGCAGGTGCTATACTACACGCAGCCCCAGAATCAACATGGAACAAGGAAGAAAAATTCATCATTGCTGCCTGGCAACATACATCTGCTATATGTCTACTATTCCTGCTGGCCTCTTCCATGTCAACAATCCTGCTTCTTTGGCTTCAGTCACTAAGCTGCAGAGGAGCACAGGCATCGTTGGGTTTGAAATGCTGTTGTTGTTGTGACCACCATCAATGAGAGTCATTTTGCCAAGAAGAAAGGCTGAGATCATTTGCTTCTTACAGGCACCTCCTCAGATCATGGAAAGACCCAGGTATACTGCTGCTTTACCAAACAGACAAGAATATTTGGATTTCACAATATCTTCAAAAGTAGCAAAATAAACCATCATTGATCAGCTAACATATCTTCCCTTTTGAAAGCAAATTCAGAGTTAAACTGCACCAAAGACTAAGCCCACATGACTGAATAGAAGTGCTACATCCCTCAGCTCTCGTGTCTAACACCAAGAAGTAGAGTTTTGTGGAGTTTTCTGTTTTAAATAGAGAACTGAGTACTGAACTATCCATAATCTTCAGCTTTTCAAGGAGTCAGATTCCTTCCTGGGGTAAAGTCTCATAGCCATCATCTTTGCATTCTGGGGGATGTTCTTCCTCCTTACTTATTTGCAATAAAAATACCCTATTGAATGCAAACTGGTCAACATTAAAAATTAAAAAAAACCCAACCCAGATAGGAGGACAAAAAGATTCTTATCCTGGTCAATCAATGAATGAAACTAATTTTAACTATACAAAGACGATTCTTAAGGAATACAATTTTCCCTCAAACTTCACCAGGCTGAAAAACAATGCATATAGCCCTCAGTCTCTGCCCCAATCTGACTTATTTCTCCCATGAAAAGTTGGGGTACAGAAGAATCTACTGTTTAACAACATCAACCATCTTTAGAGTAGTATAATACAAGACACGAATGCAAATTGAAGATATGAAATTTGTCACCACAGTAGAAACAATTTAATTCCAGATAACATAGGTGATATAACACCTATTCCTCATATTTTAGTTCTCCTTGCTTTGCTTTATTCATGTGCCATAAATCTGTAATTCACCAGTGAAGAATGAAACACTTTATTCAACATCTATACAGTATTTACACTCCCTGCATCAGATGCCACTTTTTCATTGTAATGGGACATAGTGGGAACCCCAGTGCTATGAAGATTTATGGACTTCTGGCCTGCATTGGCAAAAATACAGAGCACCATGAGCAGGCTCTCACAGTGTGCCCAATCAAGTAAACTTTCATATTAATTAGAAATCTCTGGAGGATTTATGGGTAACAATTTAAGTTAATGGGAACATCATTCTCTGTCATGTATCATTCCTGGAGGGACAGTAATAATGTAGGAAGAAAAAAAGAAATTAAAATAAAGACAGGGTCTGACAAAATAATTTTAAGATGTTGAAGTCCTTTTAACTTACAGGTTTTACCAGAAGTTATGCCTCCCAGAATTTATGATCAAGTCAGCTTGTAGCATATTTTGGTTTTTTATGGCAATAACACTTCTAAGATGAAAAGCAATTTTAATTCAAAATAAAGGAAAACATAATACCGTAGGGATCAGATGATTAAGGAATCTGTTGCCACCAGAATAGTCTTAGTGGTTCTGGTGAAACTTCAAGCCAATCTCTTGCAGATATCGAGATGTAAGCTTACCCATATGTATAGACAGACCCATTTAGGACATCAGGGCCATTTGAAACAAGTCAGATTAAGTCCAGACCTATATCCTTAGGTTAACATAGCTGTAGCTGCACCTGAAAAAATCACTCGTAATTTCACAGTGGAGCCAGAGCCCTAAATACATCAGCTGCATTGTGCTCAGTTTAGCACATGAAAGCAAAGGCAAAAAATGCCTCCAAACATGGCTGGAAGTCACCACAAAAATATAAGCATCTGCTAATAAGATCTAGTTTTAGCCAAATCTGGGTGAAATCACCAGAGTTTAAAAATACAGATGAGAATAAGACTTTGGGAATCATCGCCTAAATTTACTAGAGATTAACTGAAATATATCTAGATTCTCAGGAGAATCACCAGGAAATTAAATTTGTATGCTTTGGTACTACAGTTGTTGGCACTTCTTTTTATCCATTTGTTTTGGTTCAACAGGAAAATCCTCATACAAAAGTCTCATGTCGTGTCACTTCTGCATTAGACAGAACCCATGAAAACCAGAACCCGGATGAAAACTGCTGGGTTTATTTGTACTAAGTTTCAGGAGCCACAGAACATGAGAATGTAAGTACAATGTGGCTGTATCAAAGTAACTACATCCGTGCATATCTAACTGAATTTGTTTCATGAGCAAAGATCTTAGCAGTTTGACTTCCCTGGACAGGCAGCAGACAGTGCCATTTTGGTGTATCTGCCCACTCTCAAAACAGAGTAACAGCAGTGAAAATAGCAAGAGAAGCTAACAAATTACCCTGTTAATAACACTTTCTCCAGAGCCAAGCTCTACAGGATTTGGAGTCTTCCCAGGGCTGGAGATTAAGATAGGCAGCACATGTCAAGAGCACCTGAAGCAAAATAGAAATGTTTGTTTTACCTAGAGCCATCTCAGCATATCAGAGGTAGCAAGGAACAGTTGTTTGGCTAGCCCAAGTTCACCTCACTTCTGTGGAAAGACTAATAGCGGTATAACAAAAAGCTTAATTACTTATCAAAGCATGAGCATATTTATTTCCTTTTACCAGGAGAGCACTGGGAGAGAGAAAATGCAAGCTGTGACATAATAGAGGCAGAATGAACAACAACAGATCAATTTAGAGATTTAAATACTTCAAAGTTACATGGATCATATACAGTACCATCATTGCAAATAAGATGGATTGTAAAATCCAACTTCAATTATTCAAGCCTTGCTCACTCAGCCTATTCACGGAGAAATGCTTTCCTAAGGAATTACACTGAGAATTACTTATTTGGTTTCCTAGATAAGCTATTACAAGCAGAGGAAGGTGCTTCATACAGTTACACATCAAGGAATTTAATCCAGATTACCAAAAAGGGCATAGAGAAACAAGACGCATCAGGGTAAGGCTTAATGACCATCAAGAAAAACTCATGGATGGACCATCATGGAATTTTGTTGCACAACTCAAAGTTTCCCAATTAAAAAGCAGCAAAGTGATCAGATCAACTAAACAGTGATTATTATTATTGTGGCATTACTAAAGAAAAAAAAACCCCAAAGAACAGCTACCTCGTTTACACCTCCCCCCCTCCTCCAAGAAACTGTATAGTCACAGATGGGACCTCTGACAATCAAGTTAGTCTTGACCTCAAAATACTCAATTCTCCAAACTGAAACATGCATTAGAGTACATCCTAGGTAAATAAACTTTTAGAGATAGGCAAGGAAATCTTGCTAATCAATAGAATGCCTCTATTCATTTACCATGGAAAACTTAATAAATTATAAATAGCAAATATTGTACCAGAGTCCTATGACATCAGATACACAAGAGTATCTGAATTTTTGTGAGATTCATTCATGAATAAGCCTATTAAACTCCAACCAGGTCTGGTTATTTGTTCAAAACATCAGTTCAACCTACAACCCCTCCATAGGATATTTTAAGCAAGTTTACCTTACACAGTTTTGGCCACTGTTAAAAGTTACAATCACTTTTCAGTTTTGATTTAATGCAATATCTTAAAATTTTAAATCCCATCCCTTGATGGAACTTAATAATTTCAGTCATGATCATGTGGTCATCACAGTGCTGGGAACATTGTCATCAGTCTTCATGCCATATTTCAGTATCTATTCTTTCTGGGCTTTCTTACCTGTCTGCTTGCTGCTTTCTTGCTCAAGAAAACAGGAAATTCATTTTCAGCTCATGAATAAGTAGTCCATTAGTGTTGAGACAAAGTAATTTGTCAATATTCTTGTAGCAGTAAACTCTCGGAGCATCTTCAGAGTTCCTCTTTCAAAGCTAAACAGGAGATATCCCTGAAATATCCTTCAGATTCATCAAATTTAATAAGAATTGATACTGTTTCAAATAAAAGCTTATTCCTTTGGCTCTTAAACCTCTCAAGCTCTTAAAATAGTCTCTTAAAACTTAATTATTTCTTTAAGCCTTCTTTGAATTTAAATAACCTTTCAAGATGGCATCATAGCTTACAAATAGTCTATAGAGAGGTAGTTCTTTATGTTTCTCACAGAAATTAGTGAAGCATTGCCAGATCAATTCACTCCACCAAATATACATTCAGATGACCTTTTTTGGAATAGTGGCTAGATGTGGCATCATATAGCCCTGCCATACCGTACTTAACTCGCTTCACTAGTCACACAGAAAGAAGGAAATTATTATGCGATGGTTTCTCTTAAGGTATGGTTGCAACACAGGTCCGATACAGGAAATGAATGCTGATTGGAAACATGCTTAATCGTTCACTTCAATCCACTGCGGGCAACAGAACACAAACACATGCTTAAGTGCTTTCCCAAATACATGTTAGCTGTTCGCTAGATCTTGGGGATGACTCAAGAGCAACGTAGCCAATTACCCAGCACAGTTCATCATGGTTTGTTTGAGTATATTTTACCCTGACTGGACAGAGCTCAGCATGAAATAGTTAACCTCACTCAATAGATGGCTTTGAAAATTATTCACTTATCTTTGTCAGTGCCTCAGCTTTCAGAGCACTAATGATAAGCCGTTCCAACAACTGCAACATTAGGAAAAACAGCAGCAAAGGAGAAAAAGCACTTCATCGTGTTGGCAGCTCTTTTCATGCCTCAGTTTCTCAGAATTTTCAATTGTCTGTTCCAATTGTGAGACAGTTCTGGGAGAAACAAGATTGAAGGGAGAATGGAGACTTGAGAGAGATGTTTTGTTGGAGTATGCAGATATGAAAGTGTAACACAAAGCTAACAGGCTTAAAACACAGGGCTTTGCCAGCAGCCGGTCGAGGCTCTGAAACAAATTCCCCTAGGAACCAAGGGCTGTCACAAGTGACATCAATTCTCACTCCAAATGCAAATCACTGCTCTTCTGTCTATCTTGCTTCCTATAAGAAGAAAACAATCCTACCAAAACAAAGCACTCCTACTAAGTATCTAATTCTTCATGTAGGCAAAGAATGAGCCGAGTATGATGGATGCTAGTCAGCTCACGTACCATACACTTGCAAGGTGCTCATATACTTCATAATGAAAGCAGAACGAGAACCTACATAAAATAGGATGGCATACAAGAGCAGGGCAGGATGGAGACTGTGACAAGGATATCATTACTAGGAGAGCGGGATACAAAAAAAGCCACCAAAGACATGCTGCTGCAGCTAAATTATATAGAGCTCTGAGAAAGAACCAGCTCAAATTTAACACACTGATTTATTCTCTGTTTCTGTTTCCTCACGTATGACGTAATCATTAATCAGCTACTTTCACAGTAAGAAAAACTGGGTTTTGATTAAATTAATCATGAATGCAGTCCAGAAATAGTTCCCTGCAAGTATTCTTTTGAGCAAACACTTCACTCCCACAGCTTTTCACAAAGTGCTCCACAGCAGATAAAATAGGTACAAACATGATCTAAGCAAAACTCTATTTAGCAATTGTCAAAACACTAGTGAGTAGATTTCCTCATTATTCACTCGGCTCTGCTGGTATCTTCACAGTCAGGGCACAGATGAGAACCCTTTGCTGCACAGCAACAAAAGCAGGAGGAACAGAGAAAGATTTCTGGCTGGGCTGGAAACCTCTCTCCTCACCTTGGCGCTAGGGACCTCGGAATTTCAGGGCCAGAATTGTTTCTGGCAGTTCTCAAGAGGCAGAGAGGGAGACTGCAAGCCAAAGAATGGCTTTTGAAGCAAGAACAGAGCTCCTGCAAAAGCCATTTCCTTGCCTACAATCACTCTTTCATCTCAGGCCATTTGTCTGATCGAAGCTGCCTGACCTATCATTACCAAATAACATTAGAAGGACAGTTCTGTTCAGTGATACTTAAAGGCTTCAGCTTGTCTCTAGATTAAAAATCACTGTTACGGAGGGACTCCTGGACAAAACTGGGGAGCGGGAGTCACGTGCTCAGAGCATATAGACGCGTTTCCCTTTGAGCAGAAATTGTAGCTCCTTAGTTAAGAAGCCCCCCCAGTGTACTTACATTAGCACTCATTACTCTAATTGTACCTTCAGATAAAACTCCCTGTTTGGAAACACAATGCTAACCTGTTATATGTGTTTAAAAACAACAAGAAAGTCCACCGACCGCAGGATCTGAGGATTTGCCTGGAGGCTGGCGTGTAACAGCCACTTTGAACAATTCTAAATTTAACCAATATGCTACAAAAACAAAATGCGCAGCACTTCATACACTTGTCACTAGCACTAATTTAAACCACACTGTGGAATAAGCTATTTAAATGGGCTTGTTGACCTACTTTTTAATCCCAGCTTTTGGTGAAGAAAAGAAGTTAAGTAGTAACTTAGAAGACTGTTATTTCCCATAAATCATATTTTTGTATGACCCTTACCACACAGTATTTCATTTTATGAGGGTTTTTTTTCCACTGAATACAAGTCAGATTCAGCCACAGAAAATTAGGAGATGGAAAAGTGTTTTAATTCATTATTGCCTTGAAGTGATCCTCATTGTCTGACATTTTGCAAATCATTTTACCTATAATCAGTCTTTTCTCTGTCCTCTCAGTCACTTCAACTTCAAAAAAATGAGACCATCTCAAGCATTGAAAGGAGCTTTAGACCATGCAAAACTACTTACAAGGAGGGATAAGGGGATTTTGTTTAATTTATTTTTTGTCATAAAAATTCTTTCCTCAAGATCATTCCAAAACAGTTATTCGATTTTCTTTAATGTTTGTCCCAAGCATGTATTTTTAGGTTATCCACTGTTCTGTTACACCCTGTACGTGTAAGCTCCATTCCAAAGTGTTTTTCTTAGGACAGTTGTTTGATGTATTTCTCAATAGCATCCAAGTTAGAGGTGAACTAAAATAGGTTCCAAAAAAATAAAAATCAGAGCAGTTCTTGCGAATACCTGTACACTTACATGTGGAAGGTGATGAACCAAGGTAACAGAACAACTTATAGATGAAAGTAAGCATTTCCATATTTCCAGGTATATTATTAGAAACTGAGTGCAGAAGTTGGTCCCTGAGGCTCAGCATTTGTGGCAGACAAGGGAAAGGTACAAAAAAAAAAAACCCAAGAAAAGAAAAAATACAACAGGTTTCTGATAAAGGAAATTTCTGTGGACTTCTGTTAATAGGAAACTGGACAATAATGTCCACCCACAAGTTGGATGCACATGGATAACATACAAAATCTGCGATGCTTATGACTTGATTAGATGCACAAAAGAGACCATAATATAGGTGGGAGTTAGAATATATGGTTTTGAATGATTTATTGTTAAGTGTCTAACTGTGGCAAGCTTGATTTTGCTATCCCTGGAGATATTCAAGGTCAGACTTGATGGGGCTCTGAGCAACTTGATCTAGTGAAGATGTCCCAGAGGTGTTGGACTAGATGGCCTTTAAAAGGTCCCTTCCATCCTAATGCATTCAATGACTCTATGAGCTAGCTGACCATACTTTAGGATGTTCATCACAATACAGAAAAAGCAAAAAAAGAAACTAGAATAATCCTTTTATTTTGAAAGACAGGCAGAAAGAGAAGAAAAAAAATAGAAGTGAAAGAAATTTAATTATTCTTGTGTCATGCACATCAAATGTAACCGTTAATACCCTTATATGAGAGGCCACTGGAACAGTGCACATCTAGAGGACTGAAGGCTTCATCTGAGTAATAACTAACACACTGTCAATCTATTTTTTTCTAGAAGCCTATCTTTGGTACAGAAGGAACACATCCTGTTTTCCTTGGGACATGAATTCCTTAGTGGTGTGCATGCTTGCACTTGACAGGAATAGAGAATTGTGAAGACAAGCTTCTTCCAGTCAAGAACACAAGAGGGGTGTTTTTTCCTTTAAACACAGTGAGAAGTGGCAGTAAAGCAATCAAACCCAGCAAGAGGTACAGAAACTATAGGGTTAATTAATAAACAAGTATTAATAAAGCTAGAAAAAATCACAGCTCAAAATAATTAATGTGAGAGCTGGAAAGACAAGACTGGATGAGAAAAACTGATGCCCTTCTTTTGCATAGTCTCTAAAGGAGGAAAGAAACAAGTGGGAATTAACACAGCAGCAGAAATGGTATTAAAAAAAAAGTGTAAGTAGCAAAGTCACTCCAGCCAGAGGCTGGAGAATGTGAACTATCTTTGTGTGTGCAAAGTCAAAAAGTCATCCCCTGAAAAGGTCATGGAAGAGTGTCTTGGGGCCAAACATGTAGCAGGAGAAAACAGCACAAATGCAGACTTTTAGTTACAATTAAGAGGGGACAGGTGGGACCATATAGACATTTACAGACCATGCAATCACAAACCTACTGACCAAACAAGCCCCTTAACTTTAGTAATAGGTAAACTATAATGAGATATTTTAAGAGAAGCTTACCGCCCCAGTACCCTTGCTATTTCATTGCCTGCAAGCCTATAGTTAGTGGGAACTCCAGACACACCTTGTGTTCTTAAGGAAGGTGAGGGGTGGGAGAAAAAATTATTCTAGAATAAGACCCATTTCAGTTAATCATTATCTGATGTATCACCTGGCCAGGGGAACCTTTTCTGCCTAATTATGAGGGATTGGATTGGATTTTTGCACACTTGTGAGTTCAAAATCATAACCAGACACCTAACAGAAGACAGAAAACAGATCGTTCATTTACATTTTAAGAAATACATATATATAATTTAAGTTGAACATGAGAAATCAAGGGGACAACTTAAATGAATACAAACTGCATGTAGAAACATTTGAGAATATTTTGCAAGAACCTAATAACAGTCAAGGACTGGTAAACCTGTAAGTACTCTTTAGAAGAAAGATGGCACTGACAATAAAAAGGAACACTTGGGGAACGGAATAGCTTAAATTGTGGTTTTAGTACTACCTAACACTGGGTATCATTCAGAAGGCTTTCAGATAATCAGCTTGCTTTAAAATGCTGCATGTCAACATTTTAGTCAATATCCCTATGCATCAATAAACCAAAGCAGAGACAATTACTTTCTTCACGGCAGGCAGCGCTTCTCACTTTAACGTACAGCATTGTAGAGCAGATGCAGATCCAGCAGCTCTGGTGGCTTTCTTTTAGAGTATGGTCCCTCCAAGTGAACTCAGGCTACAGAGAAGAGGACTTCAACAAAACACACTACCAAGAGTGGTGGAGATGAGTACAGTGGTGCAAGGGAAGGTTTGTCACGCAGAGCACGGGGCTGGTTCCTTCACTCTCTCCTCCATTACCTCTTCCCATGTGAATCATGCCCCACATCACCTGAAAGCTGCAAACCCGCCCTTTCTTCCAAAACAATGATAAGGAGAAAGCTGTGTGCAGTCTGTGGCACACTGCTGACATCAGGCCCAGAATGTGCAGCATTTTCCAGCAGATTCACATTTAGCTAACACAGGAAGTTACAAACCTGAAGCCCAAAAGATTTCTCAGTACCTTTAAGTGCCTGACAGATTTTTGCCTTTTGAGTCCTTCAGGAGATAAATTATGTGTCACTTCCTTCAGCCAAGGCTCAAAGTAAAACAGAACACACACAAGACAGTCAGGCCCTTCTACTTGCAGAGTCTAGAGAAAGGCTGGGCTTTTTGCAAAATGCTTGTTTTAAGACACACAGCATACCTGCACGTATTCATTCACCTCACTCAGATGCCTGCCATCCCTTCGCCAGCAGAAGCACCCCACACCGCATGTACTTGCCTGCTTTAGCTCTTTAAAATAATGTGGGTTTGGGATCACAAAGTTACCACTGCTATCTCAAGTAACAACCAGGACAGATTAATCTTTACAACTCTGATGGAATTGTTCACAGCAGCAAAGAGGTATAATACGTAATCTGAATTTTTAAAATACATATACACGATGGTTTTGATAACAGAGGAATGTTGTTTAAAATTGGTAAGATTTTCCTGAAGCTGATGGAGGGTAAAAAGAAAATAAGTCATTGCCTTTAAGGCTATCCTTTCTGTGGCTATCCAGGAAAAATCTAAACCTACAACTATGGTACACAGATTTGACACTTGACTCTGTTCAAATCCCTCACATACCCCAAACCTTAAAGTAAAAGAAAACATGGCCAGAGGTAGCAAGGAAAGTGGAAGCAAAAGAAGTCACACAAGTGACTTCACCCAGAGCATTTAGTGAGCCAAAGCTATGCAGATCCGATCAGCACACTTCCCGTCAGAAAAAGGAGTTACTTCAGTGGTCATAATTTTGTCCCTGACCTGTGTCAAGTGTTACAAATTGTTTCAGTTTGCCTGCTGAAATTAAGTGCCACACTGCAAAGAACAGGGGGCCAGGTGAAGAGAGCTAATGTTTAGCCCCATGGGCAATGAGCCCAGACAGGTGCAGCCAGGTCCAGGAGCAATCTATAGCAGCTCCTCAGAGATGGCAAAAATCTGATCTGAGGTGGCACAGCAAGTAGGGTCTGACTGCTTGCAGTCTCTGGCAGTCAAAGAGAGCTAAATGAAATTACTACTGTGTTTCTCAGCAAATCTTTGTGGTTTTCTGCAGAAGCTGACATAATTATCAAAGTCTATACTTTAGCTAGTTAGGGGATCATTTTTAGAGGGCAAGTAAGTTAGCCTGAAAGGGTCTATGAGGGAGTTACCAGACCTTTCATGGCTGTCAAGGTCAGAAGGTGAATGCATCGTGGCGAGTTGTGAATAATAGTGACTTATCCCTTCGTTCAGACACATCTGGTTATCACCCAGAAGCTTCCGTATCTCTGAACAACACAGGAGACCTGTCCAGTAAGCCAGACAACAAGAAGAACTCATACCATAGAGAATCTATTTCTTTAATAACCAGAATTAGAAGCTGTCACAGAAATGCATCTAATCAAAGTAGGCATTGGGGCTGGGACTCCTACTCTCATGCAATCACTTCCCTTCAGCCTTATCTTTCAAAGCCAGCAATGGGATGACAGATCAGAGGACCAGCTTTGATGAAGTGTGTGAGGGAAAGAGAGCAGAGTATTTCTTTCTATTAGAGAAAACCATTAAAAAAGGAATCAACCTTTACCATCTATTAGCTGGTTCCCAAGTAAGTTGATAAAAATCATAACATAATTTCATTATCTCCTTTTACGCTGGTGTTTTTCCCCTCTGCCCTGATCACACGTGTATTCTCCCAAAGCTGAGGAAACACAGACAACCAACTGTTTTTCTTAAGACAAAATATTTTGCAATGACCATAACAGAATTGAGAATAGGAAGACACATAGTGCAGAGTGCATTTAAGTCTAACACAACAACGTTTTCCAAACAAGTTTTATGTACTGCACTGTTGCACTTCTAAACAGTAAGCCTTTTACCCAGTACTGGCTTTTAACACACCCAACACACAAGCTATACCCGCCCACTTTGCAGGTTCCTATTGCTGCATACTGCATTTCCTTTTGATAACCATAGCTAACCTACTTCCAAAAGAGAACCAAGGCTGTACTCCCAGTTAAGAGCAGCACAATGTTAATCGGAGAAGTTGATCACAATAGGAAAGAAAAGATACGGTTTATAATACGAAAACAGGGAGAACCAGTGGAGTGCAGCTCTAGAGCCATGGCTTTTAAGGTTGTGTGTACTTTTTTTGATATATTTTTACTGCTTGTTGTGGATGAAATCAATGGACCTGTGCTGTTTTTCAAGATCTAAAATAGACAAGTCTCTCTTTTGTGGCTTAAAAACATAATTTAGCCTTTGCTGAGCGGACTTATTTCTATACACAAAGCATGCCAGTCAATTACATCGAAACAATTTCATTCAGGTCACTAAACATCAGTAGGTAGCATGATTTAGTGCCAGGAGTGCATTATACAAGAGCACAGCAATTTTGAGGTTTGGAATTGAAATGGAAATTGCAACATGGATGAATATTGACAGTAAGCACATACAGCAGCAGGGAGCACCCTGCACTTACCCAGGCCCACGTGGCCAACCCATTCCTGACAAGGGATCCTTCTCCCACATCATAAAACAACATAAACATTATATTTTATCAACTCAAGCTAATTTCTAGCATTTGCACACAAACTGTTTTACAAGTATACGCTTCACACGTAACAATTAAAAAAATGCAGTTATTGCATTTAATTTCATAGCTCTAGATTCTTAAAAGCTATTTTATTCTCTGGCATAATTACAGGCTCTTTTTTAAAACTGAAATAAAAGCAATATTAGATATTCCTGGCCCCATTTTTTCTCTCTGAGGAGGAACTAGAATTGGTGATGACTTAACGTTTATTGATTCCACATTTCTAACAACTTTGAAGCACAACACTAACACAGTGAAAGATGAGATGTCCTGGTTTGGCCATGGTTCATAAAGGGCCATTTGATGCCTGTCAAATAAAGGATTTTGTCATTTTCTTACAAAAAATGAACAAGATACACATCAATTTCTTGTAATTATAAGCAAATTGCTTAATTAAATAAAACTGACCTTGAGTCATATACTCTATAGTACACGGTATGTTACTGGAAACAGTATGGCTCCTAAACACAACTTTGAAAGACGAGTTCTACTTTAACAAAAATCTGTCTCAATCAACCAACACTACTCATCTAATTCAAAGTCGGCATGCTCTGTGGACCAGAAGGCAGCAGAGAATTCCTCCAACTGCTTGCTTTCTCTGTCCAAAGCCATAATTTATTTTTTACTATTCAAAAAACATCCTCTCTGAGGATGAGGGCTATTTCTTAGCTGTGATTATTACCTCTTGGCTCATATACTCTGACAATCAGAAGTATTACACTGTGGAATTTTTTTCCACATGATGGATTTCATCAATTGCTCTCTAGCAGTATCTAAACTACCATCATGTTACACCAACCAAAGATTATCTTTCCTCTGAAAGATTTGGGGTTATGACATGATTTGGTCTAAGTTTAATTGACTCAGATTGTCCGCTGAATTAGTCAGATAAGGGATCGAAAAATTGACACTTCCATGCTAATTTTACCTTTCTCCTATCCTGCAGTTACTCATCACAAATGCAAACAGCAGACATAATTTTAAATAGAGTATTATAGCTTTAAAATTATTGAGCAAACAATGGATAAATGAATTGTTAACTCATTTCGTATTCATTGTAGCAATACTAAGATTAGATTGTTATACTGAATGCATATAATTAACAGACAGGCTTTTTCAATTGTTTATATACCAGCTATGTTTTGAAGCATTACTGCACAACATCCTCAATAGCTGCTTCACAAAAAAAGCAATGGCAAAGAAATCTCTTGGGAAACCATCAAATGCCATTTTTAGATGGCTAATTAACAGCTGCAACCTCCATTAATGTAAAAGAACCCATGTGAACTCTCTGTTCTGTCAGAAACATGTTTCAAGGTAGCAGCTATCACAAAACAGTGAGACAAGAAGAAAAATAGATGAAATAAACACTTAATGGTCATTTCTACTCTCTGAAATCTTTAAGGATTCATTTCAGCCATTCTAGTAAATTCTTATGTCAGTAGAACAATATCCACTGGCGTAACTTTACACAAGGAGAATCTTCAGGTTTTGTGTATGAATGTCTCAAATACTGAGGATGAAAAACTGCCACCACCAACACTGAGGGACTGTCAGGAGAGCAGCGGGACCCCCAGATGCCTAACATGCTTTCACTTTCAGTTTTCCACTCCTTCCAGCCTGATTTTCAGGTACAGCCTCCCTTCTTATACTCCTTCCACCCAGCCATTTCAGCACTTCACATGAGACTATCTACACCATTTCCAAAGCCTTTGAAAACTTTTTTGTTTGTTTTTTAATGTCCAAAATTATATTTTTTACTATTCAAAAAACATCCTCTCCGAGGATGAGAGCTATTTCTTAGCTGTGATTATTACCTCTTCGCTCATAATCTGACCAACAGAAGTATCACCCTGTGGAATCTTATTTCCACATGACAGATTTCATCAATTGCTCTCTAGCACTATCTGAACTAACATCTTGTAACATCAACCAAAGATCATCTTTCCTCTGAAATATTTGGGGTTATGACAGGATTTGGCATCATTTAAAAGCATGGTTAAATGCAGTTCAATGCCTCCGCAGTGCTGCTTTTGTCCTCCAAACACTGGCAACACAAGATCACGTTTTCGCTTTCGAAGGCCAAAAATGAAAGAACTAAGCATTTTCCAATTCTGTTCTTCTACAAGATTTTCAAAGTGGAAAACAAATAGCCCATGTCTCAGGGAACGTGGAGTGAAACCAAAAACTGCAGCCTGCTCCCAAAAGCAATAATTCTCCTAAGTTGGAACGAGCACAAATCCTTTGTGTGTTAAATGGATGGGAATAACAAAAATACTTCCTTCACAAGTCCCTGTTAACCTAAATCACATACTTTTTCAAACTTTGTTCTTCATTGGGAAAGAAAAAAAGTAAAAAACAAAAGCCGTGCAAAAATCTAGGAAAGATTTTTAGAAAACTTATTTGTCAGAAATAGGAAGATGCTTAGATGGATATACCTTGTTTTACTGACTTAGAACTCTCTGATGCTATATAATTAACTAAGATAAAAGCTACCACTGAAGAGCTTTAGGCAGTAGCGTCCAAAACAACTGTCACAAATTGTGGCAATGCATGTTCCAGTAGAGTACAAACCTTACACAGTTTAAGCATGTTTTACAAACTAGAAGGTATTTTATTATTTTATAAGATCTAGCAAATCAAGGAGAACCATGTATTCCCTAAGTAACCGTGAGTTCATTATACCTGAGAGACAGCGTGCAGGGTAATCTCAGGAAGTCTGAGGACTCAGAAGACACTCAGAGGACTTTACTTCAGTGTTTTCCATGATGTTTGAATTAGAAAGGTATTTGGACTTAAGAATTAAGAAATGCAGCAGGCAAAACTCAATTCTTAATGCAGTTTTAGTCAAGTAAAAAAAAAAAATTAAAAATCAGTAACTTGGGCACTTAGCATTAGTTTAATATAGATTAAAAAATTATGAATCATAACAATTAAATGACGACTCATCAGGAGACAAGTAAGCAAAATCTGTTCCTTTTTTAACCCTGCATAACATACAAGCTCAGTGGAGTTTCTTGTGGGATTTTTTTGTTTGTTTTTTAATTGCAGTAACATTGTTTCTGAGGGCCAAACACAGCAGCTTAAAAAAATCCTTTCAATCTGCATAGACATTTACCTACACTATCCTTTTCTAAAACTGATTTTCAATTAAGTACCATGCCCTCTTAACTAAGGAGGTATTTGAACATACAGCTGTGCTCCTAAGCATTCCCAAAGCAAGGCACAGACTTTCATAGGTGGATTTAAAAGCAGAAAGTTTCACAGTATTATGATTCTCTGAAATAAAGGAGCTGACTGCAAGGACATGCCTGACGAGCAGCACAGAATGCTGATATTTCTTCAGTCACACAACAGTCAGAAGTGATTAGAAATTACGTTTGATTTCTATTTTGTTGTTTTTTCTCATATTTTCTTCCATAACCTAGGGAAATCTGAGCCCACACCACTTTTTCATAACGTAGTGTCATGGCAAAACAGGAGTTGGACAAGGGAAAAAAGAGGAGGAAAATTGTGGACTCCCCTTTCCAACTTCACCTTCACAGAAAATCTGAGGCTGCAAAGACAAATTCTCTGTTGGGGTTTGGACCCGATGATCTCTCGAGGTCCCTTCCAACCCCTACGATTCTGTGATTCTTCTTAACTAAGGGTTCTGTCTATCATGAAATTTGCTATAGGCCAAAGGAGAGAAAGTTTTAAGAAGCTGTAGAAACAAGGGCCAAAAATAGTAGCCCAATAATACACACGATGGGTACTTCAACATTTTTCCCTAATGGATCAATGAGTGAGTTGTCAGTAATACATATCTTCCCTATAAACTGTAAACAGAATTAAAATGGGACTAGTTTTCCTTAGAAGATAAAGCTCTCTTAGCCACCTAATTTCTGATGCTTTAGCTTGGTTTTACCTCTGTTTGCTATGGTGTTCCTGTTACTCTTCCAAGCAGGCGTGTCCCTTCCTAAAGGGACATTATCAGGGTAGGAAGGCTGCAAGTGCCTCCTAATACTCCATGAGAACCTCACAGACTGACAAAGGAACTCAGAAAAAAGGAAAAGTATTTTAAAGTCCTGATATGTCCAAGATCTAACACATAGCACGGCAGATGCAAATGAAGACTGTGGACTGCAATTAGCTTTCATGTTGTTCCAGGGGAAGAGATACTACCAAAACAATTTCTTTCTACAAGCACCCAAAGTCACTTGGACAAGCTGTTAATAACCACCCCTTTGCTTCCCCCCTCCCCCAGCCTGCTACACATCTATATTTTCTCTAATTTTAAGTATACATTTACAATGGCTTTGTCATTTTAGTTACTCCACAGGAAGGATTAAGATCCCTCATGAGACCTTTTCATTTACTGAACAATCAAGCAAAAGAAAAGGTTAATAGTTCAAGAGTACCTACAAGGAAAATGGACCAAAAACTGTTCCTGGTATAACCTCATTGACTTCATGGACTCAGCTTTTACTGCCTGATTTATACAGAACATTTTTTGAAGTAAACAAAGCATAAGGGCTTTTCAAAGATGTTCTACATTGTGAAATGGATCAGAATAATTACGATGTTTAAGCACATTCTTCTTTAACTTCATGATTTAAATAGGACACATTGAAGAGTGAATAATATATATTACAAGAATAGTAAAGTCTGGTTTTCTTTACGTGTAGGTGCTGTTAACTGGTTTTAATGTTGGGATGAAATTTCATTATTAACTGATGTTCCTTTTGTTGGCATTATATGCCTGTGTTTACTCTAATGTGATTTACCAGATTTAAAAAAATATTGGAACAATCCAAATTAGCTAGATTTTTCTATGCAGGAAGAGGAAAGACAAAGATATATCAAGTGACACTGCAAGCCTTCAGGGTTCCGTTTGGGGGGAAAAAAGAATAAAAAAGAGAGAGAAAACACTATTGGAGTAAGCTACACAGTTCTGGGCAAAGATAAGAGGTAGCTGGAGTAGGACCTTGCTTTCCAGCCGACAAGGTTCAAGGGCACACTGATGCAAGGTCACATTGAAATAGATTGTATTTGAGATGGAGTCTCCAGGGATTTAGCTGAACTTTATGTTCCAGATGCCTTTGTGCAAAGGTGCACTTCAGTAACATTTAGGAGCAGGGAGTGATACATTTTATAACCATCCCTTTTTCTGTAAAGGTCCTTACAAGAAAGGATTTAGCACAATAGAGGGGCTCTTTTTCCATATCTTCACATTGTCTGTAGAATTGCTGTTAGATATATTTATTCAATAAGCAGATATATCTGTTAAATTTAAATGCAAAAAACCCTGAGTTTATTTCCAAGAAGTCACTGTGTTGACAAAAGATTGGTTACACAAATCAGCTTGACAAACTGCAAGACTGATGAAGCAGGATGACCTTTGCAGAATGCACTGTGTGATGGGGCACATTCACTCAGGGGATTGAGATGAGCAGTTTAGGAAGGCGTCAGTCAGTCAACGCATTTCTGAGGGGAAAAGGGGCAAAAACCAGATATTATTTCAATACTGCCTCCAAACAAGGTATACAGCATGGGTCCTGCCCTCTCCCTATAAAAGCATTGCTGTGTATTAACAATTTGGGCTACAACTGAGGCCTCTGGGCATCAGCACCTTAGCAGTTGTCTCGCACAGTAGCTTACTGACTTCAAGCATCTTTCTGCTAGTGAGCCCTTACAGAAGCAGTACTATCACACACCCTCATGATGCAGGGAGTTTGATCAGGGTATCACCACAACGAGGATATAGATTAAGAACCATGAATTATTCTCTCTTCTAAATAGAGGAGGTCAGAAGATATTACAAATAGATATGAAAATGAAGAATATCTATTTAAAGTCCTGTGTTGAAGTTTTCATTACAGAATATGTGAGGAATAATTAAAGGACAGGCATATTTCTTTGTCCTACTGACAAACAGAAAAGAATAGGAATTTGATAAAACAGGGTAATTTGCAGGGCACAAACTATTGTAATGAAAAGAAATTAAGAGTAGGAAATTTTAGGCTAAACATTGTAAAAAGCTGACAGTTTGTCCTATCTGTTTTAGAGAGGAATTCTATCACTTGTGACATGTAATACTAGCAAGCCAAAGCAATCATAAATTCGTAGAAATACAGGTAGGAATTAGGTACTTGAATATTTTTAGCCCCATCTCTATTCTTGGACCACTGGCAAATGAAAAAGGGGCTTGGTTCAGCGGTGGCAATGTTTCTTCTACTTGCCATTCTTTTTGCAACCAGCTCAGTTTGGAAACTTGCAGTCCTCTGAATACAGGCAACACCATTAATCATGAGATGGATATCCATCCCCTTCTCTCCCTCATACAGGTTGAGAAACTATTAAAGAGAACAAAGCAGAAAGGCACAGCCTGTCAAACTGCACAGCACTAGAAAGGTTATCGTAATACGGTTGCAGGCTGCTGTCTTTTCCAGCCTGTGTGACAGATGAAAAATTTCATTCTTGTGACAAAACCGGTAATGAGGATAGAAAATGGCACAACATGAATCCAGCTTTCTGACAGGATTCGTAATGAGAATCAGAATTGTGCAAAGTTAATCTAATCCCATCACAGCGTTAGAACTCGAGTCACAGGGGACTTGCTTATATCTATAGTTTCATATACATTATCTCAGGAGCACAAAGCTTATGTGAGGAGGGGGAAAAAAAAAAGTACAAGAGCAGGATTTTGAAGCTGAAAGAGGCTTGGCACTACCATAAGATAATGGGGACAATCTGACAGATCAGCCTCAAGCCTGGGAATTGTAAATGCAGCTGATTGCACCATACGTGAGCTCATACCTGTGCAAACACTTCTTAGCAGGCACTAGTAACAAGCCACAATCTGAAGGCTGATTTCCTCTGATCTAGAAGATAGACTGTATAGCAGCTTTTTGTCAGTCATATGCATAAACTTCACCATTTCAAGAAAGAGGTACGAGTATCCATTTAATAACTGAGGTCATATTACATGGCAGTGAGGTATTCTTTATGCAAAAATATTTCTATTTAACAAGTTTTACTTACTTTCCATCTTACTTTTGAGTCTTAAGGAACTGTTCTCAGAATAACATAATCTTTTTCTTTTCCAATCAGCTGTCCTAAATGAGATCTCAGAATTTTAAGTGCATTAAAATCAGTTCTCTAAGTGTTGTGTTTCTCGGTGTTCTGGTTTTGGCTGGGATAGAGTTAATTTTATTCATAATATCTCATATAAGGCTCTGTTTTGGATTTGTGTTTAAAACAGTGTAGACAACAAGGGGATATTTAGTGGCTGCTGAATGGTGCTCACACAGAATCAAGGCCTTTGCTCCTCACACCATCAGGCTTGGGGTGCACAAGGTCTTGGGAGGGGCACACAAGGTCTTGGGAGGGGCACATCTGGGACAGCTGACCCCAACCAACAGAATATTCCACACCATATGATGTCATGCCCAAATATATAAAGCTAGGGGAAGGAGGAGGAACAAGGACAAAAATCAGAATGCTGTGTGTCTTCCCAAGTAACCATTAGGCATGAAGGAGCCCTGCTTTCCTGGGGATGGTTGAACACCTGCCTGCCCATGGGAACTGGGGAATGAGTTCCTTGGTTTGCTTTGCTTGCATGCACAGCTTTTCTTTTACCTATTGAACAGTCTTTTTCTCAACCCATGAGTTTTCTGGCTCTTCCCCCAGCATAACCATTGGGGAAGTGAGAGCGCAACTGTGAGGTATTTAGGTGCTAGCCTGGGGTTAAGCCACAACACTAAGACATGAAGAACAGTTTCTACATAATTTAGACAGAAAACATCATAGACAAAAATAATATAAAATTAGGCATTAGCTGGCAAACATGTCACTAAGCTTAGAAACATTTTTAATTTGGGGAAAGCATTTTAATTATCACTGAGGGACCTCCATCTCACATGCATCTCCCAATTTGGAAAGCTTGTGCTTTAGATATGTAAAAATACTTGGGGTAAAATACTCTCCCTCTCATTACTTTCCCTCCAGTCTCATTATTTAACTGATACTGAAAACACACAGGGGATTACAAGTTAACCCCTTCATAGCTAAAAGAAGCACAGACCTACTTTTACTTTGCACCCTAGTAAGCAGCTTCAAGTAGAGTTAGACATTACTAAGTCTATAAACACAACAAGTAACAAGATGGTTTGATTCCTGCAGTTGAAAGTAGCTTATTAGTCTGGGCTGAAAGTTGCACAGATTCACCAGCTCTTCAAAAGGAAGCCACATGGTGCTTGTCTGGAAGAATAATTGGGATACTGGAATGGCAGCAAGGACAGGTAGCCTGGGAGGAAGACAGAAAAATTTTCCAAAAAGGTCAGGGATCAGGCTAGAAAAGCTAAAGCCCTAAGAGAATCAAATCTGACCAGGGACATCAAGGACAAAGAGAAAATTTTCAGTAGACATGTCAGTGATGAAAAGAAGACTAGGGAAAATGTTTGCTCTCTCTGGAAGGGAGCAGGAGACCAGGATATTCAAGATATAGAGAAGGCTAAGGTACCTAAAATTTTTTAACTTCAATTTGACCAGAAAGTGCTATAGCTACACTACCCAAGTGGTAGAAGGCAAAGGCAGGGACTGGAAGAATGAAGAACTGAAAGAGAAAATCAAGTTTGAGACCAACTGAGGAACCTGAAGGTGCACAAGTCTGTGGGACCTGATGAGGGGATTGGTAGATTAATTCACTAAGCCTTTATCCATCAACAGTCAAGAAATTGTGACAGTCCAGTAAAGTTCCCACTGATTGGAAAAGGAGAACATAATCCCTGTTTATAAAAAAGGGAAAAAAGGAAGACACAAGGAACAAGGCTGTCAGTCCCACCTCTGTGCCCCACAAGGTGCTCCTGAAACTATCTTAAGGCACATGGAAAATAAGGAGGCAATTGGTGACATCTAGTTGAAACTAGATTCTACAATTCTACTTCTGCCCAGCATATTCTTCATATGTGAAAGAGATGTTACTTAATTGGATTGTAAAACCCTAAGCAACATTATTTAAATATACACCTCTATAGATTAAAAAAAGTTATTATAAATGGCTCAGAGGGTACATACTGGAACAAAATCTAACACGTTGAGACAGTGTCATGTAACATCTCTTACATATAAGCTATGACAAAAAGCAGCATACATTTTTTTGTATTTTTTTTTCCCAAAATTTAGTATTATACAGATCAAATGCTGTCTAAAAAAGCATTTCACTTCATCCAGAAGATAACATATAGGGTACCTATAATTTAGAAAAGTCACAGCAAATTTTACTAGCGCATCAAATCTATTATTTCCCTATTGTGATATTCACTTAAGTAAACTTTTAAAATCTCATGGATTTCTTCTTGTAAGATCACCATGCCTGCAGTGCAAGGCAATGCTTCTTGTTTCAGACAATTTCTCCAAATTAAAGATACAAAAGAAAAGCCTAAGGTACCATATTTTCAGTTATTTGTTTCTATCCCTAATTCAGATGGCACTATTTCTCTGACTCTTTCCCCCACCATAGTCACATGTATAGTCTAAGCCTATAAATTATTAGAAGAGCCAGTGCACTGTGCACAAAACATCTTTATGTACAAGAAGGATTCGACTTCTGTTACCAATAACACTGATTATAAAGCTATGGTAAATGCATTCTTGGAAAAGGGTAGGATGTAAAGAAAAAAAGTAACAGAAAATTACTTCTTTACAACCCTACTTCAAGTATAGCAAAACATTCTCTCAACTGCACTTTCAATCTCCTTACCATTAATTTTTGCAGCAGAAGGCTCAAAAACAATAAAAGGAGCAGAGAGAAACAAAGCAGCTTAAATGATAACGATATTATGTGTTAACATCATCTCCCTGAAGACCTAGATGCAGTCATTTAAGTTGAGAAGATGCAGGCACAGCAGAAATCTCATGAGAAGCCAGATTGAGAAGGAAGCCTGATTTAACAGTCCGTCACAGTACTGCTTCAATTAATGGAGAACATAGCTGTACAGTACCATCTACAACTCTTTAAAAGTTTTATTTTCCTCCTTACACATCTTGCCTCTATTTGTACAACCAAGGAGTTGGACTTATTTTCCAGGACATACCAGTAGCAGGGAGAGGATTTGTTTAGGCTCTTCTGATGAAAGAATGATAAACCTAACTTTAGCAAGGACAAGGAATCCTATTTTTTCCCCACATGAACTTATTTGAACTGCAGGAAAACTCTTTGAGTGGCTTTAATGAGTTTGTGGGGCTCATTAATCCTACACAAAGAGACTGCAGAAAAAGCATTTCACACAGAAACAGTAACAGGAGATGTTAAAGGCTGGAAACTGAAGTCTCCAGGAAAAAATGTGCAACCAGTTTGCCTATGAGCAAGATGCAGACACTGGAAAGATAACCTGTACACTCTCCAGTTCTTCCAGGGGTTTAGAAAAAACTCTTGGCACAGTATCAGTAAAGGGCAGCAGTAGGTCAAAAATCTCACACTCAATGGACCTATGTCTCCATAGGTTCTTAGCAAGCTGGTGGTATTTGGACTGAGCTAAATCAGTAGTTTATTAGTTGGTGCCTTCCCACAGACCTCCACAAAAGAATGTTTCCAGATTTTTAAGAAAGATGGTGTCACAATAGTAGTATAGCCAAAAAGGAACACCCATATATTTAGTACAAACATGTGGTTGTTACATTTTTGTAACTTTTATCTGACATTAAGACACAAGATGCCACTGGTCACTGTAACAAGATGTCAGCCTGTGGGATTTCTGCACTGGACAACAGTTCAGTGGCATTTTTGCATGACACTGTCACATGCTGAGCAACATAAAACTTGTATTAAAAGGTCAAGAGCTGTCGCATACAGATGTACACAAAAAGCTGGAAGATTCTACTTAGTGTTTCTCAAACTCACTCAAATTATTTATTTAAACTCAAGACAAAATACACAACAGCTGTGTTTGGGGTGAGGGGGCTGTGTGTAAGCTCTACACCATATGTGCCAGGCACATCCTCAGGGTAGGAATTTCACTCAGAAGTGAATGGCGGAACCCACACATTTCCCCTGCCAAAACCAGTAGTACTGGGGCAACCACATCCCAAGCCACAAGGTGACCAGTGTCCCAGCCCTAACTTCCAGGGGAAGTCCCACATCTCCACACCATGCATTTTCATGTTGCTCTGCAACTGTCTAGTTGACCTTTTTTTAAAACTATACCCATGTGAACCCAGAACATAAAGGACCAGGAAGTACTGCTTATAAGTATAAAGAAATACACATTTATAAACAAATATATATACATATAAATCTACTTATAGTAAATATAGTTTCATTTGTGTATATGTACAGAGATATGAAGATATAAATTATACTTTATACCTACACTTTCAGAAATATAAGATACATAATTTAATACAAATAATTTATTAATAGAAGTGTAAATGCAAGCATCAGTGATGGACACCTCCCCACACACTTTCCAGAACTACTTAATAATCCCTAAAATATTAGGGGGAAGGTGAGTTGCCGGGAGCGCAAAACAAATTGTGGGTGTAGAAGGAGAACAAACAAACTAGGACATATCTGAGGGTTAAGAGCCCATTCTAGAAGGCTCACAAAGGGCCCCCCACCGCCATGATTGTGAGGTGGCAGACATTCCTGTGAGTTGGACAAAGGAGGCCTCCTCCATATGTGGCTCTTCCTCCTGAGGATGACCATGCCATACTACTAGACCGAGGAAGTGCCACAAGACAGACACTGTCCACAGAAGATGGGAAATCAGAGCAAAATCTCAGTTTCAGAAAAACACGTCTGAATGGACAGCCAAGAAAGGCTGCAGAGAGCCTCCAAAAGACTTTACAGCTGCCTAGAGGGTTATAAAGGTTTGAGGGTTGTGCTATATGCATTTTCATGCTAGTTCTTAGACTGATACCTTCAACATACTATAAGTCAAAAGCAGTGAACAATTGTTATTTTCTGATGGAAGTTATGTTCCAGGAACACCATATATGGAAGCCAGAATTACATTCATTTAACTTATTTCTTTCAGTTTTCATGTACTACACAATAAAATATAAAACCTCAGTAACTCAAGTATATATATATTTTTGTGCAGTTTAAGTTACATACATATGTATTTGTAATGGGAAATTGAGTAATTCTTACAATAAATTGAATATTTACTTCTAGGAAAAGATTCGATATATGTGAAAAACATCTGAAACCCTCATTTTGCCAGTCATAGAAGACAATTACATGGTATATCACGTAATGTACCAGTAATCCAAACCAGCTCAGCTGACCTCAGTGCTATTACTATGACTGTTCCCATGATCCTTGCCTACAAAATTCAGCCTAATCCCACTCCTAATATTTTTTTTTTTTTTGTATTACAAAGCAATGACTCTTTGAACACCACTAAAGCCCAAATGGTGTTACATGCCTAAGTGCTTTAACCTTAGTCTCATATGTTGGCAGGCTAATTGAAAACAAATTTCTCTGCCTGCCTGTCATAAAACAAATTGCTCACCTCGTTATCTTCACTTTTGTTGGTTAGTATCATTTTGAACTTCAAAAAGAGGTTGTGGGCTGTTTCTGACCATCTGCTGCTAGACTGCATTAAAAGCAAATGTTCATTGTTTTTGGTGTACTGCCCAAAAATCTCTCTTAAAAATAGCACTCAGTTTAAGTATATTTTGCAAAGTTGATATGAATGGGGTGGAGACAAAAGCAAATGCCCATAGAGGATCATCTTCCTTTCCCCTCTGCTTTCTACTGCCCTCCTCTGCTTTAAGGAGAATAGGTCTTCCAATTTGCCTCAAATTTCTCTTCGAATTAAAATCATTCTCTGTTAAAAGCCTCTTGGCATGGGACAATATGACCAAAGTACTTTTGGGGACCTCCACAGTCACTCCCAGGAACTGCTCCATTAAGCAGTGGATCTCACACCTACAAGGAAGAGCTAACATTTTCATAGCAAGAATCAGAAACAAATGAAGTCCTATTATGCTTCTCCTCCTCCCTCAAGGTTACTATCTCAAGGTAATGACAATATATGAGATGAGTCCTGTCAAACTCTGCAGGACACATTAAAGTCCTGTTAAATATGGATTAGACGAGTACTGCAAAATCATACAGTTATAAACGGTACGTCGCTTATAGCTATCTGGCATCCACTGCAAGGCCAGAGCAACAGCAGGCACTTCTGGAAGAGGTGCACAGGCAGCAAAAAAGGTTTCTATGAAGGTCTGAAGGTCACAATTCTCAAAATATATTTTCTCAGGAAGAAAAATTCAGATGTACATGCAAACCTTTTAATTATTTTTAAAATACTCAATGAAGTCCAAGGCTGCTGTATGATTTTAGAGAAAAATAAGTGAAAAAATCTCATGAGACACATCAGTTGAATAAGATAAATGCTTTATAGACAGGGACAAGAGAAAAAAAGTATGAAAGAGTATTTCTTTTATATTCAACTGCTATAAACCCTTAATGTTCTGCAAGTGTAACAGGGCATAACCCAGGGTTGCCACAACTGTGATGGATTTTTCAGGATGTAACGCCAAGTGAGTGGCTGAAGAGTCACTTACTCTGCAAAGGCAGCAAAAAAAGATATTGGACAAGTAAGCTTCCTGAACACACACTTAAAAATGGTGAGATAAGTAAACCTGAACACAGGAGTGATGAAGTGTCTGCTCTACTATCTGCTCTGTAAAAAGAAAGTGTCCTTTTAGTCAGAACTAGTGATTGAAGTGCTCAGACTGGCTGCAGAGGCTTAGAGAAAAATCTGCAGCAGCAGTAGTTTGTACTCACACCTTAGCTGAAGAGACTTTTAAGTTCCAGTGCATTAATGGCAATAAAAATGTTCAAACAAACATTATGATGCACACACGTGAGAAAAGTGTTCTGGGAAAACAACACGTATAAGGAAAAACTTACAGGAAAGGAATATCACCACCAACACACATGCAGTTAATTCATTTCTGTAGGGTCACTGTGCATTTTTAGTACAGAACACAGCATATTTTCAGAAAATTCAAATGCTGTATATTTAGCTACATCCGATAAGTGAAGGTCTCAAGGAAGGTTGAATTTCTACATGAACTCTCCTCTCACATCTTTCTTTTGGAACACCAGTAGTTTGCTCTCCTTTTCCCACAGTCCCTACAAACTGTGTTCATCAGTAAATAGTAGCTTCTGTAGCCTCTGACAAAAGCAGGTAGTCCATTTCTGCTAGTATGTTACTACTGAATCTATTCATCAACCACATGACATTCAAGACAACTCTATATTAATTAACCAGCTTCAATCAAAGGATTTTACTAGAATGGCTAAATTCACTGTGTTTTTCTTCCATATGAAAGACTGCATGGGTGACTAAACAAGGGAAATGACTGCTGGTGAAACAGCCCAGAAGGAGCAGAGAACGTCCACTTATAGAGCAACAGTACCACTCATGCAGCACAAGGCAACACCTCTGGTCATTTAAAGCAACACTTGGAAAACAGGCAAATCTTCACACAGAGCAATTAACCTGCAGCTCATAATTTGTTTAGAGCACAGCAATCACTGGCTTCCATAAAAAAACCCTGTTTAAGGCACCTGATTTCCTCCAACTAGTTTACACACACTAATTAAATCCTCCACTGCTGTCAAGGTTTCTGTAAGGACTTCCTTCCTATCCAAGCCATAATCCTATGAAGATTAGACTTCTAAAATTAACAAGACTGTAGATGTTATTTCTCCATCGCATCTCATAACCCCACTAAAGAATTTAAGGTATGTTTAAGATCTACAAACAAGAATTTAAACTGAAGACAGAAAAAGAGAGAAAGGAACTTCTTCAGTGTGTTTGTGGGCTGACACTTTCCAGGTACATCATTTTATTTCAAACCACTACATGGAGCTGCAGCAGAAGAGATACGGAAGATATGGAGGCTGACACTAATCTGCTCTTTGGAGCATATCCGTGTATTTAATCTACAACTAAAAAGAAAAACAGCAACAAAAGAAACAACAAAAAAAAACAAGAGCATGCAGCAAAGCCAAGAAATGGACAGCAATTAATTCTTCACAAAACGGCATATAATTTTCACCTTCTCCCTACTATTTCTACCACAAAAGAGGGGATAACATCGCACTGTTAAACACAGGTTGATCCAGTTTATGAACTTCTATTACTTCAAATTGAGGGCAAGAAAAAACCAAATCCTTTTGCCACCTGAAAAAGTTCCAGTGCCATCTGTGGATCTGTAGGTGAAACCCAGCATCTTGAACTGCATCCATGAAAGTCCCAGGCACCACAGGTATCAGTCATTTTTTCCATCAACCTGGTGTTGATTTAAGAGATTTACTCCAGGGCACAGCACAGGAGTTACATTAATCTAATCTAGATGTGATAGAGGCAGGTATATGAGCTAAGGTTTGTATGCAGAAGGAATTCTTTCCTCATTATTTGAGGCAGAAAGGCAGGTTACAATGATTACTGAAAGGCCAACCAAGACCTCACTATAGCTAGATAGAACCGTGCCTTTTCACATCTTCCTTACTAAAAGAAACCTGGGTGATCCGAGTGTCTTACGGGGGTAAGAATATTAAAGAAATACTTGCTTTATATTTTCAAGAAATAAGAACTGTACCAGACTGAAGTCAGACTTCTAAGTAGGAGCCTTGGGAACTTTGAAAGATTACTCAATTTACATTACAAAAGAATCAAGCAAAACTTCACCTTAGCTAACTTCAGAGTAACAAATAGCACCAGCTTGGGCAGTTCTGCAGTCTTCCGTAGCTCAGAGCAATCCCGTGAAGGCCATGGAGACAGTAAGCAGCAGCAGAAGTTGGGATACTTCAGCTATGATAGGACCTAATAGAACCATTACAATATCATTTAGTGATGCAATCCAAAGAACTGGTACAGACATGAGCCGTGGCTGAAGCCGGGTTTTGCCCATGGGAAGAACCAAGAATTAGGAAGCACAGAATTGGTACATATGTTCAAAGTGCCTTGAAGTGATAAAAGCACAAGCTTAAGGCAGCTGAAAAGTCAGTACCTGTTCTTTTAGCTGCAGATATTACCTGCCTCGCATGTATTTTATTCTTTTTTAAGCCTGATATAGTCTTTACCTCAGTCACATCTCACATCAGTTTGACAGATTAATAACATTTTGTCAATGTGTCTTGGCAACTATACTAGATTGCATACCACAAGCACAGACTAACTGTGGAATCTAATAGGATCTGTCTATTGCTTATAATAATTTAACTAGGAATAAGTTATCTCATTTCTTTGCAATTGCAAATTAAAGCTTGCTTTTCTCAACACTGAATTAAAATATCTAGCTCCTAGGGGTCCTCCCAAAGGTAACATTAGTCCATCTGTCAACTAGATTCTTAAATTACCTATTAAACCAGTGAGCTAGACAAAAACCTGTCTTTCTTTAAGAAACTATATCTTACTGCCATTTCTCTTACATACACAGAACAGTACCTTTCTTTACCTTTTATCATTACTGTGTTGTACTGCATTCTAGGTATTTCTTTAGATGTGGTCTCTTTTGTTAAAAAAAAAAAAAATGTATCAATAGCACATTTTTGTACTTGGTGCTCTTTTCAACCTCATAATACTACTGTATTTTTAAGACATGTTTCCTAAATCTGTCAGTTGTACCGATACAGAAATTTCATCCACGAACTAGTCAAAAGAAAAATTTGAAATGAAAAAGGCATCAAAAGATTTTGGTTTTGTAGTAATAGAACTGGAGGGTAGGAGGGTGACATAATAATTCTGCTTCCAAGATTTTTCTTCCATATTTACCTTATCCACATACAGTCTTAAACCTCTTGAAATTCTCCTAACGTACCAATTCAAACGCATCAGCAGAGCTTATTTGCAAAAGCAATATCGGGCTCCAGTTTTCAATCATCATTCTTTTCACATACAAAAAAAGTCAGAACAAACAAAAAGTTTAAGTCATTAATGCACAGAAAAAAAAGTAGTAACAGGTAGAAGAGCTCTTCCATAGCTGCCTTTATAACCACATGATATGCTTTCAGAAGCATTTTTTTATCCTAAAATATGGGCTTAGAAGTTTATTTCTGATGAGAGAAAAAATGTAGTGAAATTGGGTATATTTGGTGCAATCCACTTTATTGGCATGAGCAAAGTCTTTCTTTCCAAGCTCAGAAAAGCATCTGAACTAACTGTCCTGCTTGCATTTTCACATATTCTTTGGTCAAATCTGACTGAAAAGCCTTTTCTCTAATCTTCCAAGCATCTCAAATACTGCTGTTAAGGTTATTTGCAGGTTTTTTTCCTTCCATTTCAGTGATCCAGAGACATCCATCTATGCTGTGGGTATTGATACAAGTTCAAGCTTATTGTTTCCTTTAAAGAAAGGACTCCTTGAATTACCTTAAATGTAGAATTCTTATGTATCTGATACAGACTCAATGAGATATAAATGCTTAAAATGCCAGAGGAAAATTAAGTGCAGCACAAATTCAGGGTGGCATTATGGGACACCACAAGTCAGACAGCTGCATACCAGGACACCGTTTTCTTAGTAACAGTTCCATAGTCTGAATTTGGAAGTCCTAAAAGCGTATAGCATATAGCTACCTTTCCTCAATATCCCTAAACTTGAGTGTGAAGTAGTAACAGCTTCATAAAGCATTTACATTTGCTTTAACACCATAAGCGAGATACATCATGGCACCAAAGCAGCCCCGAGCTTCTTTACAGAATTATTATTTAAATAATGGTTCTAACAAGCCCACTTTTCTTGAGAAAAATACTGTGTCCAAAAGCTCTGGTGGACTGCTGCTCAGACCCTCTACATAATCTCAATGTTTGAGCATATGGAGCAGAGGTGTTTGCAGTAAGAGCTGACCCATCGTGGCTCCAGGTTACAGGCATACTTAACAGCAGATCCCACAGAACTCCTCTGTGGAACGTACTGTGTTTGCAATTTGTTCAACTGGCTCTTCTCATTTTTCTTGGACAAACTGGAGCACTTCCAAAGACCCTGGTCAGAAGGTACAATTCCAGTGAGATTAACCACCAGCCCTCCAAATGCTTTTCTTGGTTTCTCATAAAGCATTCAAGGCTCAGGTACACAGCCCATCCTGGCACAGTAGAGAAGTCAGTCCAATGCTATTCTAAACCACCTTTCTGCCTCCCACACCATCAAAGCCACAAGCTAAACCAACTGCTGCAGTCTTATACACTAGTTCTAGGACCCTAGGAATGGAATATATTTCTTGGTACTTTCAAGCATGCACCAAAGAACCTGAAGTTCTGAAACGCTTGTTAAAGCACTATCCCGAACAGCACGCTGTGCTGCAGCCTCTAATACACACAAATTCATGGTTTGGCTTTCAAAACACTGAGCAGAAAACCTAGTGCTTTGTCAGCTGAGAAGCTTCAGACCTCAGAAGTTGAGCTAACCTGGTCCTATTGTGACATTACAAACTAAAGGACAGTCTCACAACAAGTGAGGAAAAACCTCCCTTCTCTGCAGGAAGCCTGGAGATATAGTATGATCTCCTGGAAGGGTTCACAGCACTCCAAAGTACCAACACACCCTGGGGGACAGCCCACACTGTGCTGCACCACGTGGCAACAACTTCCATAGCACTCATTCCAGAATACTTCCTCAAAATGGGAAAGTTCTTAGATACAAGACTATAAAGAGTCATTTTCAAGGAGAAACTGAAGGTTCCCTCCTCCCTGCCACACACTGCAATGCTAATGACTGTAGAGTCAATTGATTAGATAGATAAGTGGAAGTGAAGCATTTCTTCAAATTAAAATGTCATCCTTCCACACTCTTCAAACACTATTTTCCAAGGAATCATTCTAAAGAAAGACTGGCAGTTTTTCCTTATTGAAGTCCTTGAAGATAGGAGAAAGAGCAATATTTTGCAGCCCATAGGGAGCTTAAACACCAATCTGTTTTCTGTATATACAGTCTCACAGAATGAAGTGCCAAACAGATGAAAGCAAGTGCCTGATAAGGCCCTGCTCCTCACTCCCTCTTGGACTTACTGAACTGCCCAACTGCACACCTTATAGAAAGGTTTAGAAACGGATTTTGACTTTAAAGGCTGACTTTGCTGGAAGCCAAAGTCACAGACCTTCCATCTCATGCCATTTCATTTACTCTTAATACTCTCTGAAATTACTACTCAAATACCAGAGACGCATAATTTAAGCTTTCGTTTACTAAACAAACATGGAAGAGAATTAAATGTCAGCTTTGCTGTTTTTAATTGTATGTGCTCCAACAAATCATAGGACCACAGCACAGCACCCACACCATTTGAGTTGTGTTACTGGAAAGGGTTTGAAACAGTTATTGCGCTCGGCAGCTGACAGCGCAGTAGTGGTACCTGTGTTAATAGGCTCTAAGTGTTCAGTACTAAAGCGCTTCCACTGAACAGCTATTGTTTAAGAGAGCTTTACAGCAAAAATAGAGAGATGTATAAAGTCTGGTAACATTTCATGCCCTGTGCAGTTAGATTAGTGCAGCATACCCATTGTAGTTGCCACTACATGTAACAGCACATACTCGGACCAACCAACTTCTCTGTTAGGCTCAGTGCAGCTAAAGTGTTTTACAGCTACAGAAGTAGAGGGTGCAAACATAGTTTTGAGAGAAGACAACACCAAGCTTGCTATAATAGGAACTGGAGAAGATGTTGAACATGTCTTAACAGAGTGAAAGTGATTCTGATCACCAGATATGGAAAGATACTTATTACTGAATGATATTCATGAAAGCCTTATTTCTAGAGTTTTATTCATTCTGCCTCCCCAAGTTATAGTCACATTTGTTTCAGGGCTTTTCTGGCAGGGCTTTTCACTTTATAGACTCGCTTTTTAAAAATAAAAACCATACCAGGATTTAATTTCATGAATTTTCTGGAAGTGAGACCAAGAAATTAAATTGTCTGCACTTTTACCTACTTCATTTATGCAGAATGAAATATTTGCTTTTTCAGTCGAGACCAAAATATGTAATTGCCTTTTATTATTTCAGATGTCTTGAGCCACATTACATCAGATATAGTATCATCCTCCCACACCCCAGTCCACTCTGCTACTAGAAATCAATCATTTAACAAGTTTTACAGACTGCAGCAATTTTTTCAAGATATTGGCAAAGTCTGAAGTACAATGATTCAGAGTATAACAGAAGCACAACTACTTGGGTTCATGCAGAGCTTGTCCTAAGGATCTATAGTGCTCTGTACCCACTATCCTGGCTATCAGCACTCCAGTCTTTTCTCACACATCTGCACAGATTACTGCTGCCAAGAATAAAAATAATTTTGGGAGGGAAGAGGATTAAAGTGAACAACCTCACTGCCAGGCAGTAGAACATGCATGACCAAACATACAGCAGCCATGGTCCTTATGCATAAGCTCAGTCCAGGAACATTCCTCCACAACTCTCTTGGCAAAGGGCATTAAAAAAGCGACGTCTCTTCAGGCACTAGGAAGAGAGATCTGTAATAAAGAAGTCCTATCCCATTCTCCTCCACCTGCCAAGCGCTTTTCTGGCACTCTCGGAAATAAAACTGCCAAACGAAGTTCAAACCAGAATGCTTCATCCTGAAAGTATTCCTTATTAATAATCCTTGTCCAGTAAAAAAGCAGGCCTGCTTCTGCAATCAGTTATGCACGTGATTAGGCGTAAGTCAAAGAAGGAGGAAGAGTTCAGAGTCAGGGGTTTTCAGTGCAGCCATGTCTTACCAGCTGACTCACAACACAGGAATAAATCTTGGCTGAGCATCTGACCTCACAAATCTCCTCTCTCTACTGCTATATTAAATTATCTTCTCTCAACCAACCGCACTTTGAAAGGTTCATGGTGCAACATACCTCTTCTAGCTTTTTTTGGTTGGTATTTTTTCCCTCTCTGTTTTAAATGTCAGGTTATATCACACCTCCTTCCTTTCCTATCTTCATTTGCACTCAGAGATTCTTACTCTGAAACATTTTTTTTCTGAAAGCAAGATTCTTACTGCAATTTTCCCCTTCAGGCAATAAAAGAATATTACAGCAAGTTAGTCGAGTTTGCAACTGTACCAAATTTTGTATAAAACTATAGTTTTTCCCCTTTCACAGCAGAAATGCACTCTAAGTGACATATAGCTCCATCTTTTGGATCAGCTGTGATTCTGTAATCATGCCCACACCCATACTCTGTATATTTATATACTACCCGAACAAGGTGCTACATCAGACTCCTCAAATTTACATTTCATAGCTCATTTAGATGAAGATGTGATTTCCACCCAAACTTGTCTGACACGATATTGTCAAGGCTATTGGTTTAGAACTATAAGTTGCAGCTCCTTCCCACCACCTGGTCTTAAGTTACTTCCTACTGCAGTCTTGCCCCTACTAACTCAATGACTTAGAAAATGAGATTTTAAGTACTATCACGCAAGGAATGCAACTTTTTGCTGTCTTCAATTGTAAGCTTTACTGGCATATGTTTATGTCTAGGAGAGGAACAGACTGCACAATATCACAAACTTCATGGATGTCTGTCTGTTCAATTGTTCATTGGTTTATTTTTGTTTTATAAAAGGCATAGCATTTGTGCTAGGTGAAACACTCAATACTGTTAAGATTCCATATAGCAAAGCATGTAAGTCCTTTCTAACAAACATGTTGAAGACTAATTATGTTTACTAATCAAGCTGTTTACACACATATACTATTCCAACACTGTCTGAACAATATACACACTATGTTTAGTATGAGCTAGTTGCCTTCCCACCTAATCCCTTCAACAGATACCATAGTACAATAATAGATGAGGAACAGGTTGTACAATTTTGTGTCTGAATTTTGATATTGCAGATACCCCAACATAAGAGAGGTAACTGTATAAGGTTGCTTGGCAAGGTTTGAGTTACTCAAATGGTTCTTGAAGTATAGCTGTAGTGAAGAAGAATTGATTGTACATCCATACCGCTCCAGAACAGCAGTTTCTTTGCTAGATCATAGCTTCTCCATCTGCTTTGTCTTCCTTCTTAATGTCTCACAGTGCTCTCTAGCTTACACACTTGGTATCCCCTAGATATTGTCAACCATCTGTATAAGGTATATACCCGCTTACTTTCTCTACCCCTTGAAACTTATATTTGAAAATAAGGTATTTCTACATGCCGTTGAATCACAATGCTGGCCAATACCAAGGAAGATAATCTTTTGAAAGGAGTTAAATTTCCAGCCTGAGACAGACTGTTCACAAGCACATGTCCCAGTACTGATTCCCTCAAAACCCAGCAAAAGAAAGTAGATTAGTCTTCCTTATCATACTACTTCATTTTCACTAATTAGTCTACAAAGGAAAAAAGACAGAACAATTCTCAGCTTGAAGCACATCTTCCACATAGCTACCAGTCTACCACATTCAGGTTAACACCAAAGAGTTAGACAAGAGAATAGTATTTCTTCTTACATATTTTATAGACAAGAGAATAGTATTTCTTCTTACATATTTTAAAGGCCTATATCACCATCTTGCCCTTAGGAATCAGTTCATTACTCCTGTAATATAATTTCTTCAGAATACAAATTTTTTCTTTTTGCTGACTAGTGTAACACATACACATATTTTTCTCAATCTTAATTATACTCAAGAAAACACAGTCTGTTTATCTTGGCAGAACATGCTCTGCAAACGGTGTTTACTTCTGCAGTCAGAGACCTGGTACTTGGGAATAGTGCACGTCCCTGTGCTCAGTGGGAGCTGAGGTCAAGGCCTTAACCAACTGAGGCATTCTGGAAAGGCCCAGAGAAAGCCAATAAATGAACAGTGCCACACTTCTCCCAGCAAACAAATCAACATTTGGGTGCTTCTGCAGAGCAGAGCAATTTGTGACTATGCTGGGTAGCTACGTTTAGTACCCATCGCTGTGTATTTCTCAGCCCCTTAAAGATTCTGTTGTCAAAACAGAGAAGTCCATTTTAGAAAAAGGCACCTCAAATTTGACACTTTTCACGTACAAAAAGTCACTGGAGTTACCACATGACAAATGTGTGTATTTTAATAAAACACAAAAAAACCCCAAACAGTTATATGATTTCTCTTGATAATTCAAACAAACAAAAATGCATTAAGCAATCAAAGTACTTGTGTCTGACCTGGAGAACCCTGAAGGGTTTTTGCTTGTTCTGCTGCTTTACTAGCTTTTACTAGTTAGAAATTCAGCCTCAAATACTGGTCTTGCAGCAGTGGGGGACAACAATGGATTCAAGGGATATTGAAAAGCATATTAATAGTCAATAAAAAGGTTCTGTATACGTCATTCTGAAAGCATTTAAGTCAAAATATGATTTAGAACTGTCAAGTTATTGCATGGAAGCTTCTCAGATGCTAGGAAGAGAGGCAGTAGTTTCAACACTTCATGCTGCATTCTGTTATCTTTACCCTCCTCATCATCCCTCCCCCATTTTGGTAATCAGCTTCTAGCACATTTTCCAGTCTGAAGAGCTATCATAATAAATGATAAAGAAGAGGACATTTAAATGACCTCCATTCCCAGTTTTATTTTTGGCTCTCTTGACCTTCTGGCAAGTTGTTTTACTATGAAAATTTCATTAAAGTCTCTATTAAATTCAGAATGGAAGATGGTAAGGAGGATACAATCCATTTTAAGGGCATTAATAACTATAGAGAAGGTACTAGTGTGACTGCTCCTGTATCAAAACAGCAAAGGCAATAATAGCTTTTTGCATTACAGAGCATCTTTTCTCCCTTAAGTAAGGGAAAGCACTCCCTTAGATTATTAGTCATTTCTTAATAGGTAAAATTAATCTACTGAGCCAAGGAAGTACAGAAATAAGATCTTGGCATAAAATCCTCAAAAACACTGGCATATAGAGAAATGAGCTATTCCTCACATGGTCTGACTAACTGCAAAAAGAAATCAGCTGAAGTTTGTGTCATTATTCTTAAACCATGTTTCTACCTCTGGAGGGACTACTTCTATTTTCAGAATTAATAAAGGGAACATTTTTGACCCACCTGCCACAGTCACATATGTTCTTTCCATATGTCTGCTATCTCTACACTTCCTATAGCCATGCAGCCATTTCCAATTGCCTTTCAAATAAAACTAGTATGAAACAGCAAACTTTCCTTGGGACTCCCTGAAGTCTTACTTTTCCTTTCCAAATCAAAACATTGTCTGGGAGATTGTTTTTTTCACTTGCTGTTCTGGAGAATGTCTGTAGAGTGTAAGCTCAGAAAGGAATAATTAATTATGGGACAACTTTTGGGTAGTAAAGTCACTGTCCTGAGTCACATGAACATGTTATACAGCAAAAAAGAAACACTTTCAACGCAGCATAGGACACTATACCTACCATCAAATTAAAATTACAGAAAAGTGATTCATGTGCCTAGTTTCAGGGAGCAAGTACAAGCTATGTCTACGTTAGTAAGCAAAATACAACACATAGTGTTCTGTAATACCCAAGAATAAGCATCTCAGTGCAACTTGCATCCACACAGTTAAACTATACTCCCTTTTCAGTAGGATAGCTTTGTCCATAGAGAATAGTTTATTAGTGTAGACATAGCCCTAAAGGCCAGAACTTCAGAACAGCACATATTGTAATATGCACTGCATGTGTCAGTAAAAGTGACACTTGCAAGGTCAGGGTTGCAGAACGCAGGGACACTCCATTTCAAACAAAGTAGAATTTGCAAGTGGAAAACATTAATGAGAATGACATACAAAATAGCTCCAAATCTTTTTACTGTTTTAATGGAATCTGGCAAAAAATGTGCTCCAATAAGATACTTAATCATTTATTGAAGAGGCTGCACTTTAAAACAGTTTATTGCTATTTTAAAAGTTTAGGTTTCAATTTAAAAATTGAATACCAGGTAGACCTAGGTTCACTGATTCTGATTAAAACCCTCCCAAAAACCAAAAAGTAAAAAATAAGAATAGCTAAAAGGGTTCCTCTAGTTACTTGGTAGAACTGGAACCCTGGGGTAACACAGTAATGATCGAAGGTTCTATAGAAGGGACCACTGCAATGTACATGTAGCAAAGATTTCATTTTCATCAGGTGTTCATACACAAAGTGCCAAGTTTAAAGAGTCCTAATGTGCATGGCACATGTACTGTTTAGGTGAAGTGGTGTTATGGGAGCAGAAAAGCACAGACAACATTCAGTTAGCACAGAGAGAAAGCTGTCCCCATGCAATTGCCCCCAGAAGTCCTGGAGACAAGTTTCCAGAAATACAAGAGCAGGGGAAGATGCAAAAGCATTCTAAGAGTCCCCAGATTTTTTTTGTTGTTGAACATCACTTATGAGATATAGTGCTATTTCCACAAGCAAAAGCTGCTGTTTATTGCACTAAGATATATGTCCATGTTCCACTGTCTAAAATGGACCTTGGGCTTACTACCAGCACTTTGTTCTTTGAGGAGTTACCAATCATGGCTATGTGGCCATGTAGATAACGCCACACAGGAAACAAGGGTGGGGGGCACATCAGTGTGTGGAGGGGGAGTCTTTGTCAAGCTTTTGTTGAGATGAAAACAAAGGAAGCTTTAAATGACTAAATAAAACTGGCAATAAAGATTAATGAACAAATGAGTTAATGAAAAATAAGTGAACTGTCATAAGCCATGCTCCTCTGACTCTGTCAAGAATAAAAAAACTAACTTTAAAAGGCAATTTCACTGAGGAAGAGATTGTGTCTTTGGAGCAGTCATGAAAAAAAAAAGAACAGACAAATACTCTATGCCCATAAGAGTGGATGCTTTTATTAAGTTTTCTTTCCACTGAAGCAGAGTAAGCTACGTGATGTTTCAAACCAAAGAAGCCTTTGGTGTTTTTGATAGACTCCTTCAGTTATCTCTAATCAGGATTAAGTTGTTGACCATAAAAATACCTATTCTGACAGGTCCTCAGGAATTATTCTTCTGCATGAAGTTAGCTACTTTTTGAAGAAAAAAATTTCAAACATTTAATTTCCTGTTGAAAGCTAGCATGCAACAAACTCATGAGAGTCCAGCTTCAAAAGAAATAAGTATTCTTCTCATCTTGAAATGGAATTTTCTTCCCGGAAGCTCTCTGATCTCCTGAAGGACATAAAAATATTTCCCCCACAAACCCACTTCTGAGACAGGTCTATTGCTTCTTAAAATGTCTGTATCTTATATATCCTGATGGATGTGTTGAAGGTCAGGAAAGAGAAAAACAAAAAACAACCACCCAACACATCAGAAACACCATGACCCCATCTAATACTTATTGGAGGATTAAGCTGAAAGCATGTTAGAAAATAAGTCTGCAAACTATGACAGTTGAAGCCAGAGAATAGTACAAAAGCGTTCTCAATTTTAAAAAGCCAATACAGCTTATGACAAAACCATTACTTCATCCCTTCTCTCTTTATGAGCTCAGTCAGCCAGCCAAAGAAGAGTTAAGAAAAGAACAATCTATCTACTCCCATTTCTCAGTTTGTTCTTTGTTTCACAGAAAAAAAGTAGTTCCACAGGGAAATATTTAAACCAGAAGTTCCATAAGTACATAAGTAGAAATAAGAAAGTTTGTCACAGAACATAGTTACACATGATTGGACTATTAAGACTTAAATTTAAAAACTAAATTGAAACTGAGCTGATTCACTGTGATTCAACATAAAGGGCTCCTCCAGAGGCCAGGATGGCTTTTGTGTGCATGTATATAATGCCTAGAAGCATGCAAAATCTGAGACACAAATAAACTTCAAAGAGAGCATATTTGAGATGTGAAAATAGAATTACTGGTGCTATAAATCCAACAGCACTTCCTGGCATTCTGTGGATGGAGAAGCCTTTAGCTTTTTCAGAAGAGAGGCTAAGGAACACAAAACATTTTCAGAAGGCTTCCCCAAATGTTGTCTAACTGGTCAAAAACATCAGGCTTCACCTGTACATCTTCAAGCTTATTTTCAGTGATTTGTGTGCAGCATCTATAAAGGAGCTTCAGAAAACTATTCTTTACGCACAGCATACATTTCTTGTTAGCAAAACTGGAGTTGAACAGTTTGCACAGATTGAATTCTTTCAGAAACTTGGAAAAGGCCTTGTGGCAAGAGTCCCATATTGTAACTGAAGAGCAAGAGTGTTTTAAAATTGGCCAGTTAATTCCAATGTAATTATATGAATGACATTAGTTATATGGCTCTGACTGTAGCAGGTTCAGAGTATTCCCTTAGGCATGTTCCTGGGTATTACCTAGCCCCAAAAACCTCCAGGAGAGCATCCAAGTATCATTTAGTACTGTGGGCAGTAGCAAAGCCAGAAGAAATAAACAAGCCCTGGGCTGTTACACTAGTTAGGAAAAGACTGAGAGCAAAGAACTTTAATGGCAAATATAATGCTGTGCAACATATGACAACATTCCAACATTTCAAAGGATCAAATTATACAGCCATGAAGAGTACCATATTTTGCATCTTACAGGAATATCACATTTTAATGGATAATTACTTCTCTTTAGGAGGCTATACTGAAGAAACTAAACCCTCTTCCTCCTGAGATGAGAGGCTTTTAAGATACACAGCAAGGTGCAAACAAAATCCTGCTGTGTACAAGGATTATCTAAGCAAACAGAAACTGCCTTTCTTGAGGTTACTTGTTTTACAGAACCTATTTTTGAATGGTTACTAAATCCTATTTTGGTTGATGTATTGTGGTTTTATTTCCTATTTTGTCCATGCATTTCTATTTCCAGTATGGGCACAAGGTCTGCATATAGCCACTGCTGAATTTTTGTAGGTGTGGACAGCTATTAATTAAAAAAAACATTTAGAGTTTATCATAAAAGAAAAATTCAATCTGATCAGATTCCTATTCTCACATCAACTTCACTGAAAGTGTCTAACCTCAGCATGCTGTAATTAGAAATATGATTTCAGTAAACTTTCTTCACCCAGCTAGTTTCGTTTTTTTTAAAAAACAACAAACATTTCATTTAGAGCCTCCTTGAGGTCAGATGAAAGTTAAATTCCACATGTCTGAGTCCACAATAATTGAGGGCCTTTTTGGGTTTCAAAAAAAAAAAGTTTATTAGTAAAGTCTACAGTCCTATTTCAATCTTCTAGTAAATTTGCTGAAAAAGCATCAAAAGCAAGTGAAAATTTTAGGTCAAAGTACTTCACATTAGAAGTTTAATTATGTAAGTATTTCCACATAAAATTTATTAGATTTTCCTAAACCTGTTGGTATTCTTATCACCTTGCTGATGCTAAAGATTCAGACTCTCAGAAGGAAGTCAGGAGGTGGTGAGGAAGAGCAAGACTTTCTGTGTAAGAACCTGAGAACTCCAGTTCATTGTCTGTGCTGGGTCTCTGGCTCCAAAGCCAGCACTGAAAGATGATAAACCTCTGACTGATAAGGATGCTGGTGATTCAGATTAGATAAACTACAACCTGGAAGACTGCACTGGCCACTACCTCCGGTGCAGAAAGCTTAGAAAATTGCTCATGAGCAACCTGCTGATGAGCAGAAACTCAGAGAAAAACTACTCAGCATAAAGAGCATTATTGGATGGAAACAAAAGAAGAAATCCACTCCTGAGGTGAGCTTCCCTCTTTTGATGTCACTCAGTTACACACACACAGAGGCACAGAAAATTTTGATAAAAGAAAAGTGGCCCATGATGTCTGGAAGTTTTAATTGGTTGACTTTATCTTATGAGAAATAACCTTGTAACTGATTTATTATGCTGGTACTATAAACCTAAACAGACTGTTATAAACTTACAGAAACATTGAGTACGTTGATATATTTCACTGAAGTGTTTCTAGAATAGGACAACACTATAAAAACGTCCTGAAAGGTCAATAAAAATGAAATCATTCAGTTTGGAAGGGGGAAAAAAAAAAAATGTTTTACCTATAGCACATGAGGCAGCACCAGGTCTGTGCTTGCTGCTCACAATTACTTTTTGCAGCCTCAAATCTTCCTGGCTCAAACCAGCAGCCCTTTCAAAAGTAGCAAGGCGCCAGTGTTTCCCTACCTCCTGGTTATTAGACGCAAATCCTGGTTACAAGAGGACAGGGAAAGAGCAATGCCTCTCACCATCACCAGATGCCATGCTAGGGTGCACATGGCCAAAGGTGGTGGATCTTAGCAGCACTTGGGTATTTGCATACAGCAGGGAGCCAGACAGGAGAGCAGGAGGGAATATGGAGTTGTCCTTCTGAGCAGGAATACAGGAGCTACATTGAACCGGGGCAGAATCAAGGCAAAATTTTGTGTCTAATTCATTGCCTGGAGCATCTGGTTTTAAAGACCCCACAGGTTTGAAAACAAGTAAATGTAAGAATAGGATTTGGCAGGGACATACTGTCCAGGGAAGCCTTGGAGGAGAGAAGCCAGAGGCTGAAGCCCCACTTACATTACCTCTATGTGCTGCACACACATTCCACAGCACAGTACTGATATTTGATGCTGCTCTACCAGATTTCTGATTTTTCTACCAGATTATCAAGGAGGCTAGTTATACAAGCCTTCATCATCCAGGTTTGTTTTACTGGTGGGTTGTTTTGAACAGAGAGGCATCAATGTAGTTTCAGCATTTCACAAATTAGATTTTCTCTCTTACTTTGAGGTTAACAAAAGAAATCCCAAATAGGAGAGCCATTACTGGGCATTCCTGCCAATTCCTAGATAAAAATCTGAGTTTAACAGGCTGAGAACTCTCAACAAATTAAATCCTATTCCATTTTAGTGGGTCTAAGTGCCCAACTCTCCTTGGTAAGGTAATCATTTGCTTCATTTTCTTTTTGAAATTTAATATTTTTAATGCATTTTAAATGAATGGTTGCTAGTAACAAAGACTTTGAATTAGACAATAGGAATTTGAATATGCTTTCCATAAAAGCCTCTAACAGAGCCATCATCCTACATATGAGGATAAATGTGCAAATATGCACACTTGCCTTAAAATTGCTTACAAGATTGCCCAAGTGCTATTTTTGTCAAGGAAATAATTTGAAAAACATGAAGCCTATTAAACACACAGTATTCACCTCAGGCAGCTCCACTTCAATAAAACGTACATAACAAAGTCTAGAGGGACAAAATTATAAACAGGATGAGAGTTTGCCATAGACACGAGTCAAAGAGAGGTAGAGTTTATATGTGCCCTAGAAAGGCAATAAACAGTGCTTTCCACACCAATTCTCTGGTCTGAGTGCAACACTTTCCTTACACTAAGCTGCAAGAACCATCCTGCAAGTAATACTAGCCTACCTGAGGAAAACCCTATCATCCCTCAATCCCAGACCAGTCATTTTTCATGGTCTGGATGTTCCAGTCTTGTGTATCCATATTGAAGGTAATGTCCATCCTGCTTTTGTTGCAGAAAGCATCTGGTAACAAATTAGAATTTCATGCTTTTAAAAAAACCCACAACAACAAAAAACTGAGCCTGTTGCTGTCCTCTTTTTGCCTTTGGGTTAACTGTAGGGCAGCTTTCCCTTTAGACAGCTGCAGGTTAGAAAGTCCTACAAGCACTATTAAGTCTGAAGATGCAGATACAACTTTGACTGAGAGTCCCTAAGCCACAGATTGCTGAAAGCAATTGATGGAGTGGGAAAAGCCTCACTTTCTACCTCATATTCTTTCCCTAAACATCAAGAATTGGCAGTTCTCCAATCCATTAGAAGTCTTGCCCACTCAAGTGGGATACATACAACTTTGACCTTATCTTCCATTTCTATATTTCTTTAGCCACATATTTTATGCTATCAAACATGTCAAATATAACTATAATCTCTTGAGGTAATGTAGAAAGAAGGTTAGCATTTAAGCACAACAGAGCATTTCTGCAATTTTATTTTCCAAGTCAAAATCTTTTGAATTTCATTGTTTCATGCTTTTCTCAGCTGTATGCTTCTTATCTTCTTCACTGGAAGAGTTTACTTCATTGTATTTAAGTTCCCCAGGTAGAAATCAATACATAGGTGAAAACCAACTACTACAATAGCCATTATTTTTTAGCCTATATCTTCAGGTGAGGTAGGCAAGTCATTTTAGAAGACAACCCTTTCATAAAATGCATTACCAAAGAGCCAAAAAACCAAAATTCTTCAAAGGACCTCATACTTTTACAGACAAAATAACACTTCCTCCTCCTCCCTGAGCATATGTACACATTTGGACTAGAAAGCTTAAGAGGTTTGCGTTTTTTCCTGTAAAAAATAGTATAACTGGAAAATGTTAAAGGCTTCTCTTGGGCAGCTTAAGTTACAGCAAGTGTTTCAACTGTTAGTCATATATTCCTATCAGAAGTGGAGTCCCAGCAGAGGACTCCCAACTGTAGCCAAGAGAAGATCTCAGATGTTTTGCTTTGTTTTCTAATAAAGCAGCTCCCAGGAAATGGCAAAGTTTGGGGTTTATGTAAACCACAGACTGTTTGAAGAGCAGGCTAGGAAAGATTTTGCTCAGTCTAGAAAAATCAATCTAAGAAAAAAACCCTGCCCCTCAAGGATTGACGTAAATATTTGTCAGCACACAGATTAAAAATTGTTCATTGTAATTCCATCTTCATTAGAGTTCATGAGACATGAAACTGACTACATATACTGAGCAAAACATCCAGGATCAAATCTTGGTTTCCAGTGTAAAAGAGACGGAGCCTTTTACCCAATACAGTTTAACTGCAGCCACTCTCAATGACAATTACTTGCTATGCATTTTTATACCCTATATCACCTAAACCAGTCAAGAACTGATAAAACAAATATACATCTAAAGATAATGTATATGCAGCTTCTTCCTGGAATAGTAAGCTTGAATCCTGTCTATGCAGTGCTAAACTGGCTGTGTTTTTTTCCTTTAACTCCTCTTGTTTGGACTTTAGCAAGCAGTCCAAAGCTAAAAACAATAAAAAGCAACCTTAATTAAACCTTGAAGATCCATTAGCTCAGATCACCTGGGGCAAACAGAAATCCTTCTCTTGCCAGAACCTTTGCAAGTCTGTCAATTAAATATTTCTGAAAAGAAAACTGGCTCTTGGAAAAAGTTACTGAGAAAAAAACTATACCTCAGCTGGGAAATAAATGTGTCAGTGAATTGGAGGAAATGGAAAGATGGAGCCCGTGTTTCAATGAGAGTCCATTCAGCAGACATTGAGCTCCAAGACTGCTGCCTTGGCTCACATCACTCTCACTGTTACGGGACACCTGTCTTGCTATTAGAGTTGCATCAGACTCTCTCAACCCTATATCAATAATCACAGAATCACAGAATCGTAGGGGTTGGAAGGGACCTCGAGAGATCATCGGGTCCAACCCCCCTGCCAAAGCAGCTCCCTAGCTCATATTGCACAGATAGGCTTCCAGACGAGTCCTGAATATCTCCAGAGAAGGAGACTCCACCACCTCCCTGGGCAGCCTGTCCCAGGGCTCTGTCACCCTCACTGTGTAAAAGTTCTTCCGCATGTTGGTGTGGAACTTCCTGTGCTCCAATTTACAGCCATTGCCCCTTGTCCTGTCTCCACAGACCACTGAAAAGGGGTTGGCCAATTCCCCCTGCATCCCATACTTAAGATATTTATAAACATTAATTAGGTCCCCCCTCAGCCTTCTTTTCCCTAGGCTGAACAGCCCCAGCTCACTCAGCCTTTCCTCATACAGGAGATGTTCCAGGCCCTTAATCATCTTCATGGTCAAAAAATACCTTCCATACCTAGTTTTCAAATGAACTACCTCTCCAGGAAAAGAAAGAAATTTAAAAAAAAAAGAGCTCCTGTTATAAATGTAGCAAGAGTATATCATGGGACCTTGTTGAAGGGAAAGCCATGAAGCTTGAGAAACTGTGCTCCAAAGACCATTTTGCCCATATCTGCCAAGAATGGGGAAAGAGCTGTTATCCTTTAATGTCCTACCCCTTACAGCTTAGTTGTCAACACTTTCAACTTAGCCCTCAAATTAAAAGATGTGAAGTTTTGGCAAATGCTCCCAGAAAGAGCACTGGCAGTTTAGGAGGCACAATACCTCTGTCCACCCTCCACGATGCAGAGTAGACCTACAGTAAAACTCAAGATACAAGACCCTCAGCAGGGCACCTTCCTGAACATCAGGCTACAAGTTACATTACAGCCTGCTTTGCTGCCTTTCTTCAATGAATGGGTAAATCAGTTTTGCTGAATCGCCTCATGACCTCAAATAATTAGAAACTATACAATAAAAATCAGAGTCAAAGAAACTTTCAATCACCTCAAAAATCACTTTCTAGAATGTGCTATGATCTTGGCTATATCTGTTATGTTCATTAGGAAATTAATAATTGGCAAGGAAATAAATTGTTGAGTTCGAGTGAAAGCAGCAAGCTTGTAGATATGTTCAAGGCTGCTCAGGTTCAGCTTTGCAATTATCTCTTCTCTTTTTACAAACATATAACCAATAATGTCAAATTGAGCAAGCCACCTCCTTTTCATGCTCTCACTGCCAGTCAATCCCCTGAAATTCAATTAAAAATGTGTTTTAAACAGAGCACAGCAGGTAAAAAATTAACTGTTAATTCGATTAGCCCTCTGTAGGAAAAAAACATTAAGATGCAATTACTTTTATTTAGAAGAATAAACAAAAGATTTCAGAATTTTTAGTCAGAAGAACATGCTTGACCCCCATAGTTACTTCAATTGAAAATTATTGCATAATACAAAAAAATTAACCTATTAAGAAAACATAATTGAAAATATGGTTTTCCAGTGTTCTTCAAATTAAAGAAAAACAAGCATTACTTGAAAAATATCCAGAAAAAATAAATCAAGAACATGCTCTCAGTTTATCCTGGTAAAAAGAATCACAGAATCGTAGGGGTTGGAAGGGACCTCGAGAGATCATCGGGTCCAACCCCCCTGCCAAAGCAGGCTCCCTAGCTCATATTGCTAGAATCAGATTTTTCAGTCAGATTTTGATATCAAATTTATTTACCCCTCCTCCAAGTGATGTCTAGAATAATGCCTGTGAAAACAAATCTTTGCATGAAGATACTGGGTTTATCTTGGTCAAATTAAACACTTTTCCAGAATCCAACTGTGGAAATGTAAGTCTCTGATTACCTATAGTCTTCAAACTAAATTAACGAGCTTTTATGAATCAGATCATAGGCTGCAGGTTCTCAGCTTGTGCAACTCCAGCAAACAATACGGATACCAACCTCCAGGTAACACAAGTGCGTTAAACACCTTAAGAATTTCCAATTCTAAGTAATCGAACTTAAACCCAAATTGCCAAAAAAATTACAGAAAAACTCAAACTACTCAAGAAACGGAAGACTAAACCCCTAGTCTTGTGTCAGATATTAGCACATGAAGAGAGATTTTTTTTTTTTAATCAAGAAGTAGCAATGAAAAGATACAAGATCTTTGCATTGTAAATATGGCCTACTAATATAAGACTACCATTCTAAGGCCTGTGCACGTAGGCCTTGGATGAAGCTCTTGTCCTAGCTTTGGAACAAAACATGGTTTCCTGGCTCAGTTAAAAGCACTTTTATGTTAAGGAATTTAGAGAGATAACTCTCAAATCTAAAGCTAGTCTAATCCCTAGCTTTTTATGTCACCATTTAAATTTAGTTCTGCAAGAGAACTCCATAAGATTGCAAGCATCCCTATAGCAGTCAACAAGATTATTTACCTATACAATAAGCATTTATAGACTCAGACTATTTTGTTTACCTAGTTTTATTTTACTTTTTCTTATGCGCTTACTGGTTAAAAGTTCCAGCACACAGAATTTGGGAAATACTCAGTTGCTAAATTCCCCATTCAAAACACAGCCTGTAACCTTCAGGTTTCCATTAAAAGTGTAAGACCTGGGAATTTATGTGTCAGGAAAATCATGCCAAACACTATTAAGCCAGCAATGATTCTTAGTTAAAACGATTAGGCTAGATTTCTTAAATTATCCTGTTGATCTGATGAGAAAACATACCCTTTACAGGAAACAAACAATCCTAATAAAGTTAGACTTTTTGCCTACCTGTACTGTAATGATTTCCTCAAGCACTTTCAAACAAGAAGAGTCTATGCACAGATAATTAGTCCAGGATTTATGATAAACCTCTTTTGCACAGATCAAGATGTTTTACTTCAATCAAGCTAAGTGAATGCTTACATTCTCTAAGACAGGTAATCACAGTTACAGCACTTAATACTGTAAAATAGTAGTTAAGACTGCCTATTGAAAACAAATGCAAGTTTGAAGAGAAGGCAAGAGGTACCTTTTAGCACTAAGAAAATTTCTTTTATTTTTTTCCCTTACATTAGAAGGAATGCACTCATTTAAAAACTCTCGTTTACCCTGACAGCACAAAAGCTTAGCAGAGCACTTTGCATGGGCTTGAGAGATTTACATCCTGTTGCCACAATAGATACCACTCTCCTAACCAGCATCAAGGAAACCACTTTCACCTCCCCACACCCTGGAAGAACACAATTATGATATTTTCTTCATTTATAAGTTCCTGAGAGCTACTGACAGAAAAGTAGTATGTAAGAACTCAGCAATATTTTTATGAAGAAATAAGTACATATTCTTTGTAAAGGGCTAGCCACAGGCATCAGATTTGCTTTAAAGAATGATTTCAAAATAGCTACCCTTCTCCTTTTCTTGGATTTCAGTCTTTTCAGTCCATGATGAAATGGGACTTGGTCACCACTTGGCTGTGGCATTTCAGCATGTACAGGAAACATAATCCAAATGCAGATTTGGTTTCCTTTTAAAAAATAACTTACCAGAATACCCCTGTAAACTATAACACCACCTACATTAAAAGTTCATTTTCCCTTCTGCCTTCCAGATCCCAGTAACTATGATCTCTCTAATATTAGGTGATGGGGATGACTATCTCCTGAGACAGATTTATTTCTTATGTGCCACCGAACACATCATCATTTTCAAACATGAATAACTGGAGCTTGAGCACAAAGCCACATAGTACCAAAAAAGGTAACTGCATTAAAGTCCCTTCACAGCAGTAAAGCTTACCCTTGGTAATAACTAACTGCTTAACCAAGCCTCCAAAGCAATGACCTCATTCTGAAAGGCTCTGCTTTCCATTACCAGGCCCAGGGTCCCTACAACAGCCTTTAAAAGGTTACGTTTTTCTGACAATATTAACAGCACTGAAGAGTTGCATATTATGTTCCTCCTGTCCAGGAGATGAAACACCTGCAGACTCCAGCAGTCCACCTGGCAAGCTTCCACAAGATCCTGCCTTCAGTATCGAAGAGGTGGCAACACACCAGCAAGCCTTCCTATATACCCACCTCCATGGGCACAACTGATTTATGCAGAAGTGGACCCAAAAGACAAATGGGAACACAGGATGCTGTATCACCCCACCCTCCCTAGACCCTGACTGAGAACAACCATTAGCATGACTCACCAAAATGGTGTTACCTTTGAGAAGCTCAGAGAAGATTAGGGTTACAGCACAAGAGTCACTGCCGTTAGGGCCCCGACCCAGACATGAGAAAACAGGGTCCTCTTCTCCAGGAAAAATTACCATTTTAAAACAACAGACAGCAGCCACAATAAAAAAAAGCAGCAGGCAAGTTTGAAGTCTTCAAATAGCCTGTGAACAGGACTTCTAAGTTACAGACAGCCACTCCCAAGCTTCAGATGTACATATGCAGTCTTTCATATTGCTAATCTGAAGCAGGGATGCTGAGCCAAAACAAACGCCTCTGATGATAAAGCTGGGACTTTGCAGTTTGCTCTCCAGCTCAAGATCCATCCTACCCAGGAGCTTTCAAGTTGCACACTAACAAAATCACATGTAAAACAGTTAAATATCTTAGCATTCAATACATAAAGTCTACTACTTATTTGACCTCTAATATATCAGGCCACAAACAAGTGCCAGCTGGCCTTCAGAGGCAGTTATATCTGGCTGTGACACCAGCACAGATTCAGTGACTTCAGACATACTTCAGACAGAGTGCAACATTTGTTCCAGAAAATTTAGGAATCTGTATCAAGACTGTGTGTGACACTTCCAAGACCATTATTTCCTAATTACCACCAAGAGACTAGCAATGAGCACGCAAAAGGTAAACTGAGCAATACAGCTAAACTCACTGAGACTTTCATAGTATGTGAGCTCTGCTTATAATATCCTTGTTAAGGGAATTAACACAAAGTATTTCTGAACTTTTTCCAGATGTTTTTAGTAATAAACAGAAAATCCCTTTTTGTCTATTAAGGGAAAAAAAAATTCAATGGTACAATACTAATAAATTCCTTTGTTTAAAAGGAAAGGGAGAGAAAACATCCAAGAATTGTCTGTGGTTAAGTTTAAAATAGATACAAACACTAGTTTTATCACTTTAAGACAGAGACTGATGATCTGTACACACATGGATTTAAATATTAATAATAAATGGTCACCAAAAAGTAAATTCAAGTGAAAAACCCAGAAGAATTTACAGATATAGGCCCAGTCCACTGAATACTTCCAGTATTTTACAGTACTTTCAAAGCAGAAGGGTATAGCTTTGAAAAAACTGAGACATATATTAAGATCCCCTGTATGAAACATTCCAAAATCACACTTTGAAGATTTCACCTCAAGTAGACCCATCTTAATAGTCTTTTTAAGGTTAAAAATAAGTAACCTCAGACCAGAAAGAAATAATGTATTGTCTTCTTTGTCAGAAGTTTTCTTCAAGCAACATGTTTTCTTCAAGTAAATAACTGACATGCACCTACACAACTTACCCTTGGTGCTGTCTCTAGGCACATCAAGTGTAAGAGGGTTGTTAGGAGCAACAAACATGGTTTTGCTAAGTGGAAGTCACATTTGACTAATCTAATAGCCTTTTCTGAGGATGGATAGATAATGGTAGGGCAGTAGATGTGGCCTACCTTCACCTCAGTAAAGCATTTGACACAGTCTGCCACAGCATCCTCATGGCTAAAATGAGGCAGTGTGGTCTGGAAGGTCAAGTAGTGAGGTGGATTGAAAGCAGTTTGAAGGAAAGAAGTCAGCAAGTTTTGATCAATGGGACTGAGCCTAGAGCTGGAGGCATGTATCTAGTGGAGTCCCTCAGGGGTCAGTACTGGGACCTGTACTAGTCAATATATTCATTTCCCAGATGAGGGAATAGAGTGTACAGTCAGCAAGTTCGCTGACAACACAAAACTGGGAGGGGTGGCTGACACACCAGAGGGCTGTGCTTCAGCAAGACTTGGATGGGAGAGCTGGGTGGGGAGAAGTTTAATGAGATATAACAAGGGCAAGTGTAGGGTCTTGCACCTAGGGAAGAACAACCCCAGGTACCAGTATAGGTTGGGGACTGGCCTGTTGGAGAGCAGTGTAGGTGAGACAGACCTGGAGGTTCTGGTGGACAGTGGGATGACCATGAGCCAGCAATGTGCCCTCATGGCTAAGAAGGCCAATGGCATCCTGGGGTGTATTAGAAGGGGTGTGGTTAGTAGGTCAAGAGAGGTCCTTCTCCCCCTCTGCTCTGCCCTAGTGAGACCACACCTGGAATATTGTGTCCAGTCCCAGGCACCTCAGAGTCCAGCACAGGGCCACCAAGATGATTAAGGGAGTAGAACACCTTCCTTATGGGGACAGGCAGAGGAAGCAGTGACCTTATTAATGTTTATAAATATGTAAAGGGTGAGAGTCAGGAGGACAGAGCCAGGCTCTTCTCAGTGATGGATAGTGATAGGACAAGGGGCAATGGGTGCAAGCTGGAGCATAGGAAGTTCCACGTGAATATAAGGGGGAACTTATTCACTGTGAGAGTGACAGAGCCCTGGAAGAGGCTGCCCAGAGAGGTTGTGGAGTATTCTTCTCTAGAGACATTCAAAACTCTCCTGGATGTGTTCCTGCGTGATTTAGGCTCTGGCAAGGGGGTTGGACTAGATGATCTTTCAAGGTCCCTTCTAACATTCTGCGATCCAGTGCCAGACAGGATACAAGAAGGTGGGAGCAGTCATTAAAGTCCCAGCAGCACCCTGGGAATCCCACTACCCCAAGCCCTGTGTACACTGCTCCTCCTCTTCATTCTCTCATGAGTCACCCTTTTGCAATAGTTAGGGGGAGGATATGAGTTAACCCTCCATTTCTCTATCCCATGCCTGAAGATGATCCTTAATGATTCTATAATTCTATAACGGATCTGACTAGAGGACTGCCTCCCTCCTGTGCCTAGCTAGTACTTTACAAGGATTCTCATTAAAACCTCAAGGGGCTTTTCAGCAATTAACACAGCAGGAATGGTAGTAATCAGCCCACAACGGGTTATGCAACAGCCTATTTGCCTACAGCCATACAGTGCAATTGCAATCACTAATAGAAAGCTTTGGAAAGGCTTGAAAGCTTTCCAAATCTAAAGCTTTCCAAGTCCCTCATAGGGCTATGATTGCATGCAGCTCCTGGCTAAGAATCCCTACAAAGCTGCACAGCACCTGAGCTGGCCTGTTAAAGCATCACAAGGAACACGAAACACATTAACTTCCAATGTACTAGCTGCAAAAAATTAACTTACAGGCAGTGGGAACCTCTTGATATCTCATGCAAACCCAAGTTTCCTATGTTCATTTTCATCTACACCAGCATTAAAGAAGTGAGCCACTGGCACGCATACCATCCTCAGCCTTCGTTTGCAAACATTACAAGATCTCATCATGTGCTGGGTTTTTGATGGCCTTTTTTTCCTTAGCAGCATCTTAAAATGAGCCCCAGGGTAATACTTAGAGCTGTTTTATTAGCACAGAAGTACCTATACTGAAAATACTTATCTGAAGCTTTCAATACTACAATAACAAGAAACTAGCTGTCTTGTTGTACCTACCAATACAATGTTAAGGAATCAAATCAGTCTTTAACTGATTTGAAAGCAAACATAAATCATATTTGTTGCAAAGAGGAGAAAAAGGTTGTATTTCCTAAAGTCAGGCTTATTGATTAGACTTCTGAGTACATTATAAAGCTAAAAGCTGTATTCACCAGCTGCCACGCATTTGCTGACTCTGCAGGTCATTTCAGACAACACAGCTTATATCTTTATCATAGAAAGGCCCATTTTCAAGGTCACTGGAACTATTTCTGTTGAACTTTAATACTGCATCTGCACGTGCTAAATCCTCGATATTACACTATCGACTTGTAGAAGAATGCCTTTTTCAGCTTGACTACAGCATGCTCACTGAAATTTATATGCTTTGCTTCAGTGCCCTTATTGGAGCTATTCAGCAAAAAGAAAGTTCTGGATGAGTTTTGGAAACATCTACTTGCACAATCAAGCACAACTTCTTTCATATGCACATCTGCTGCTTTTCTAGGGCACATAAAAAATTGCTAGAACAAGCCTGGTTCATTAGGTCCCTCGCAGACTTGACTCCCCACAGCCTCTAAGGACACACAAAGGGACAGATCTTTGCCAGAAAACACTACCCATAAACACAATCATTACTCTTACCTGAGAAAGTCACGTTGCTGGCTCTAACATGCTCTAGCTTTGAAGAGGACTGGAACAGATTCACAAGGACCTGTAACCAGTCCCTAAATGCCCCCATAACCACATCATCCATAGTAAGAACAGACCACCTAACCAGAGCTTTCCTGCAATACAAACCAGGCAACTCCCCACCATCAAATCCAATTTAAACCAAAGCACCTCCTTGTGTCAGGGCCCTGAAGGCACCTGTAGGCTTTGACTACCCTAAGCGGCCTCAGCTGGGATCCCCACCCACAGACTCCTGCCCACTGCCCAGGGCTCCATTTAAACTCAAGCCCAGCAGCCAGGTCTGGCCTGAGCAATGTCATAGGCTCATCTGTCTCCTGCCTAGATCATCTCCATCACATAGTTCAGGGCTGTGGATGGTCCCTGTTACAGCAATCATTTCTGCCCTCTATATGTGTGTGTATGTCTCCCAGACTAATGCAGAGAGTGGGAAAAAAGAAGAAAAGTCGACTTGTATCCTAACCATTAAAACATATTCCTTTAATCAGCTAAAGTGAAGTGTCACTACCAATGTCGCCTGCTCTGTGTGAGTGCTTAGAGGCTGATCAAACCAATTCTTTCTCTTTGGTGAGTTACACAGAGTGACTTTTTGAGACCTTTTACTTTAATAATTTTGCTTAGACCTTCATAAGAGGGGCTGTCATGGACTTCAGAAATAGAAACATATGTTCCTCCCTGGAGGAGGTAAGGAAAGATTAAAAACCTTGCTATGAGGAGAACTTTCAACAAAATTACGTGCAGGTTTTTCTGTATTATCTGCTTCATTCCCATGGGTTGGTACAATCTCCCATGTGCAGGTACAATCAGGATTTTTCTTTCCAGCTCCACGGTGTAAATGATGGGGCAGAAATGGGCTGTATGTTGACTCATAAATGTTAGGTTTGTTCCAGTTATATAATCTACACAGCACCATACAGACCTCAACTCTTTCCCTGTCCCCTAGCTCAAGATTACATCTGTATCTATGCTGTAGAGACGGTTCCCAGGGCCTAGGATGTTTTGTATAGCTGGCTGATATATAATACACTGTCAAATGGCTGTAATTTGGCTATTTTGCCTGAAGTCAAGTTGGTTACAAAGATTGCTCTGCTTCAGAAAATTCTTGACACACCAATTTACTACCTCATTATGTTCCTACTCTCTTTAAAGATAATACAGTCACATTAAATGCTCATTAATGTTAAAATTAAGGAAAAAAAATTAAACCTTCATCCTATATCTCTCTCTGTTCCTTAAATAGCTCATGCCCTAAACAGTTTAATTTTTATCTCATGTACTTGTCAACTAATCATCTTTGGTTGAGTAGTAAGCAGAACAGAACAATGTTTCTGATAAAGCTTATTAAACAGATGGCTTTCCCTTGGGATATAAATCACATAAATGCTTACTTTATGAAAAGTACCTTTTTGAGAGGTAGGGCTGGATGGAAGGGGAGCAGGAAAAAAATTATAGCATTGGGAAATAATTGGTGATCACACACATGCCCAGTTTTCCAAGAGGACTGAGACTTAATAGCATCACAAGAGTGAAAAACTTAAGGTTTTGCAACTTTCACAGGGAAGCTGGTCACTTTATTAATTCCTGGCTGATCACATGTACAACTGCATTTTTGTTACAAAGAGATGCACAACTTCCACCGTAACCCTGGGCAGAAACTACAGCAGAAACTACAGATTGGAGTTTGGAAGGGGGATCTTCCAAATGTATGCTTACATACATTTCTATGACCTGTTTTCTTCATGCATAAATAACTCCTTGTCTCCTTCTTTGGCAGTGCTGCTGAACAACACACTTACTTGGCCATTGCCTCCAACGTGCACACGTTTATGGGTTATTACATGCCATCTTTGGTTTGTCTGTGGTGCCTGAAGGTGTGTTTTGCCCAGCTGCTTCATCCACAGCCATCCTGTTCCGGGCCCTTTGGAGGCCACCCCACTACACTGGCTACCTAGAGAAAGCCAATGTGTTCTGCTGCTGCACCTCCAGCTTCAGTAACAAGGACTGATCAAGTGGGCAGACACAGAAGTTTGGCTGACACCCCCTTTCAGTTCGCAGACAGACCCTTCAGACAGTAGAGGTAAAAGCCTACTGCACAGTCCCACAAGCTGCTGAGCCCACCAGGGAATACCCACATTCAGGATGAAAATCAATCCAGAGGCCTACTATCTCTTCAAACGATATGACTCATGGAAAAAAGACTGAGGGATCTTGATATCCCATACCCAGAACCATACTTCTCCCTGGACACAAAAAATGCATAGCTGACATAGAGGTGCTTCTTTATGTGAAAATCAAGGTATGGTTCATCATTTCGGTAATGTGCCAACAGTCAGAATCACCTTTACTTGTGCCTTGCAACAAAAGTCTTCCTGCCAGTCACCTGTGACCAAAGGAAAAACAGTCATGACAATCCACAGGGTGGTGCAACTTCTTTTTGTAGTCTATAGGATATTTGGTGGTTTTTGTCTTCAAATTGAAGAATGAGGAGCTGAAGTTAAGCTCTGCTGGCATTTGCTCTTTAAAGTTTGGGGAGAAGGAAGAGGAAATTAATAAAAAAAAAAGACCACTCTGGGCTAAAGAGTAAAAGCATCTGCTGAACTAATAAAAACTTGTGTTTGTAACAATTGTTCCCTGAGTTTAACACTCAGGAGCCTGCAATTATTCAGGTTGCCCTTACCAGTATATTATTTCACAGCAGCAGCAGACGTTCCAAGCAGAGGAAACAGGCACTGGAAGGCCAAATACTTCTGGAAGCACCACATCAAGGGTAACTCAAGATGAGCTTCAGCCAGGTGCAGTGCAGCAGGAAGAAAGATGTGGCCCTGTCACCAAGAACAGGCAGGCACAGATACTTTCGCGTAAGCTGCAGGTCTGGCTCAAGTTATGGAGGAAGGTTCAGGGACAGATCTTTTTACACACACAGAGCATCTACTTTGAGTCTTTTCAGACATTTTATATTAGTCCACAGATACAAATAAGCCAAAGAGGGAGATTAGAAAGCAAGTTATCTGTTTGTCACAGATTTTTGTTTTTTGTGAGGCCCTGAGAACCAGCCAGGATTTGCCACAATAGGTTGCTGACAGCTTTTCTTCTGCAGTATATTGTCCTGGCTCAATAGCACAAGGTCAGACTGAATGCCATTTTGCTGCCTTTCCACTTTTCCTAGGGAGCAATTACTTAGAAAAAATACCCCTTAACTTGACAGGTTTGTAACACAAACAAAAAAAATCCATCCTGGTTGTGGTTATTGGACTGATTTCTTAGAAATCAAACAGCAGAAGACTAATCACGCCACAGTCGCTGAGCCACTGACCACACCAACGTACACTTAAATGCACATGAATGATAGCTGACTGGAGACAGCCTGGAACAGTAAATCAATTAACCATTTATATATGTTTTTTAATTTAATACTCACTCATCATTATACAATTAGCAATCGATTCCTTCTCCTTGCAGAAAGCAAACCAAGGTAATTAACTGCAAGAAGTTCACACACACACCCTTCCATGCAAAACCTCAAGTCATTCTGCAGAACAGCACCTACACTGAGTATGGTGGAAAAGGAGACAGCTGCTTGGAAATTTTAAACCTGTTGACAAATTACAGCTATCTTTGTACATTCGCAAGATAAGCACTTTAAGGTTGACACTTTTATGTATACAATAAAAGAGGATGTTGTGTGGGAGGTACTGACACACCAAGACTAAGAAAGAACACCACTTTACATTCAAATAGTCCCTACAGACATAGCAGCCTCCTTTTAGGATATACCTGGAAACATAAATGAATGCAAATTTTTAATTTAAAATCAATTTATTAGATACAGAATTTTCACAAAGAGGCCTCCCCTGATGCTCTGGTGTCTTGTGCTCAAGTGGAGGATCCAACACACACAGTCATCTGCTCCACACAAGACTGCTCCTGTGCGAGCAGCCATGTCCTCAGCATGGCTGTTGGAATGTCTAGGCATCAGGGCTTCAGAAAATACCACAAGACAACTGTGTTCAAATGCAGTGAGATGTTCTGACATTTCCCAAGCAACCTTTATGCTATAATCCCACAAGTGTACATAAATTAGCCTTTTAATTTCTGTGTGCTTTATTTATACACCGTCAAGTAAAACATCAGTTTAACTATTGTTATATCTATATTACAGAATTATTATCAGCAGACTGCCAGAGAAGGCTAGGCAGCATTCCTACAGCAGCAGCCCACCTTTCCTGTGGGTACAGCTCGCCATATACATGCATCTTGCCCACAAGCCCCCCAAAAAATCTGTACAATATATCATGATTTAGGCAGTGTTTCTGAAGAAGGCTGTCCTCACTGGAGTAACAGTGCTTAAACTGCAGATCTGAACTCCTGAAAGGACATCAAACTGAGACAATTTTATGGGGCCAGATTTGGGTGTGTGACAGGGCACCGCACCCTGCTCCACCAGCTCTGGCAGTCCTGTGCAGTACATGTGTAGGGTTAGCAATGCTGTCCTCCCACCCTGCTCCTGGAACTGCAGGAGGGTCTGAGGTCATGAGGGATACTGGCCCACATCAGTAGCCCCAGTTGACCCTTTCAGGCTTGATAAAGAAGATCAAGCAAAGCCTGCAAAGGAGGTGCAATGGCAGCTGAAGTCCTTGAAGGACAAGCAAGCAGCGGAGGCAAGAGCCAGAGTGCAGGAGAGGGGACCTGGGGCACACCACACTACCACACCACGCCTGGGGGTGGGGATTGCCTGCAGCAAGCCAGTTGGGAGCCCGTGATGAAGGTTAACTGCCTAATCCTTCATCCCAGGGGTGCTTTTCATAAGAAAACTTTCCTTCACTTTCAAATAATGCTGGATTTATGATTTTTTTAAGGGGATTTCTGCCATATTTTCTGTCACCTTAAGAAAGGTCCCCATAGTCTCATATATTTTTGTATTTTTCAGGATGCAAAAGGAAGTTTATTAAAGAAAGATAAACTTTAGCCTCTTTACATACATTTTAATTTGTCACTTTGACATAGCTCCTGCTCTTGGTACCCAATGTCAATACCAGAATTGGGACATCAATACAAAAACATTGTCTTAGCAAGTGCATTTCAACTTTGCTTCTCTTCTTGTTTTCTTATATTAATGACAAACATGTTGCAGATGCTGTTTTGGAGATAAATACTGAAGCACTATTGTTAATTTCCTCATAAAAGCAAGGGTACAGGTGATTTATGACTACAAGGTACTTTTAAGAGATGAACAGAACTGTCTGCATGAAATTTGCTGATCTACGTTTTTGTTTTTAATGTCACCATAATGCTACTATTCCAAAAGGATTTACAAGCTGTTTATGGAAAGCAAAGTAGAAGCCCATAACATAATCAAGCATTTAGCTTGGTCAAATTTAGAGGAAACTAATCCATGCAATCCAGTTATATTAAACTGAAAACAAAAACTGAATGTCAAGTGCTGAATATAAATTTGTATGAGAGATTTTAATAGATGTACTTATATTTACTTTATTCAAATTAGTCAACCAAAGAACACAGTAATGATGGTGTTATAAGCACCACAATTGATATTATTGGTTTACTTGCATTAAATATATTTAGAGGTTTACACTGGATTTATATTGATCTCTGGCCTTCACAAATAAACCCCAGAAAATGCAGGAAAATAAGGACACCGTGCAGTGACAGCATACAGCTGTATATTCTCTCTTCCTGGGATGAGGCGAAAAAAATAATCTAGGAAGATGGCCAAAATACACATCCATCACAAATACTCTGCTAACATGCTTTCAATTATGCACTCTCAAAGGAATCAGAAGGTCCTAATTACAAGAAGGAAAGATAAACCTGAGCAAAATCCCAACAAGGGCAGCAGCTCAGCCTGTGTCTCTGAGAGATGCTGACACCCGCACTCAGGGGAAACAGCAGCTGCTCAGCGTAACTCACCGCTGGGCCTTCAGTGAACAGGATCTGTTTCCCTGGTATTTTTCTGGGCTTCAGAAAATTAAACTAGGTTTGGATTCATCTTCTTGCTTTACACAAGAATACCCATGTGAGTTCCCTGTCTCATTCTCTCAGCTATGCTGCATTTGGAAATAATGTGGGGTTCTCTCCTCACTCCCAGTAAAGCATAGATATCAGCATCCCCAAATCAATCTATGTTGAATCAATGATCATCAGCTCCAGTTATCCAGTTCTGCTGTTCTGCATTATCGGACTGTCTGTCTTATAGAGAGAATTTATTCTTATTTGTAAGCCACCCGTGTCCCTGTTAGAATTTGTTTCATTCCACTCTCTTTCCCCATCCTCACACTTTTTTTTTATTTTAGATCTGCAGATGTTTTCACAGACAGGGAAAATTTTATTCCATTCTTCTTCTAGATGACCTTCCACAATTCTAGCTTATCAGATGGTGTGCACACTTACATACAAAAAGAAAGAATGCAAATGTAGATCTTGCTTTTAATACTAATTAAATACATTGGAATAATTCTGTGAGTTTTATGCTCTATCTTGCATAATTTTAAAAACACTTTAAGCAGTACCTGACTGCTTCTACAAGCTGCCAGCATAATGCACTCAGGTTATCATCTTCAATTCCCAGCCACCGACACTCACTGGGATTGCTAGTGGTAGGAAAGGACAATGGGAACATTAACTCCTCATCAAACAAAACTTCCCATAAATCAAAATCTATTCTTGTTCATATAATAGAACCAATTTTAATTAAAACTAAGGAAATGGAATGGAGGGAAGAATGTGTAAGTTAATGGGAGACATCAGCCTAATGAAGGAGAATTCAACCTTAAAGGTTAAATTGAAATTTTTTGAGTCAAGATGAAAATCCACAAATTTTGACCATGATTTTTATAGTGTCAGCTGCTGCCAGTCATTCACAAACACAACATCAGCAAAGAAACACAGTATCAGAATAAAAAATAAAATTATAAAGAGGAGTTGAGATGTACTATTATCTTTTGAATCCTTTGTCACATTTCTCATTAGGCACTGATCTTTGGGAAAATTAACTGAACAACAATCAAGTCTTAACAGCAAATAGCTCAGTCCAAGGATAGTGGTGGTGGCAATGGAGTGGCATAAAGTACAGTCCCTAGCTAGCAATGATTTCCCTCTAAGGCAGGATTCTTTATACTCACCCAAAGACAGGCCTCCCTCCTGCCTCAGCTAAGTCAAAAAACAGTATAGTCACTAGGCTCTGATTGCAATTATTCATGACAATTAACACTACTTCGATTTTGTCAGGCTGTCATGAAAGGGAAGCTCAGTCTAGCTCATTGTAGGAGCAGGACAGAAGAAAATCATCGGTTCTTGGATCATAGAATCACAGAACAGTTTGGGCTGGAAGGGACCTTAAAGATCATCAAGTTCCAACCCTGCTGCCATGGGCAGAGACACGTCTCACTAGAACAGGCTGCTCAAGATGCCCCAGCTCTTGCAGGGGAGCAAGGGGAAAGGAGCAGCCCTCCAGGAAGGAGGAGGGAGAGCAAGGACAACTGCAGGGGTGGAGGAAGCAGGGAATATGATGAAATCTATCTCTGAAATACCCAAAGCACAGCTGGTTAGATCAAAATTCTCTGGTAAGTAGTAAATAACAATAAATATGTTTTTCTTGCCATCTTCTTGTGTCAGTGTGCTGCCTGGGGATAATAGCAAGAAATCATACTCACTTGCTCCCTTTTTGTCTCCACTTTTCCCTTGTCCAGTATTTAAGATTAGGAATAATACAACTTCACTGCCATTAAGCCAACTTCATCCCTGCTGCAAGGAAGAACAAGTTTTGGTTCTAATTAACTAATAATTATTACAATAAATTATAAAATAGTCTGAATTATTAATTATCCAGAAACAAATATTCCAGTTGCAGAAAGTATTTGACAGCAGTGAAGACTTGCTTATGCAGAAAGGAGTTTATAGATTAATCCAGGGTAATTACTTTTAGGCCACTCAGACCAGAGACATTTATTCTGGAATAAAACTGAGAAGTCCATGCATGGAGCTACCTAGGAGCCCCAGTCTCAACTCTGAATTAAATCCCTCCCTTCCTCTGAATTAGCTCTGTAGTGTAGACAAGGCTACAGAGTTTAACTGCAACTCAAAGGCATCAGGAATGAGTGGCAAAATTGTTCCTTAAGGAATTACCACATACTTCTTTTGTATTTAAGCTAGCATTATTCTAACTATGCATAACTCTCATAATAAGCATTTAATCAACTAATCCAATCATCCAGCACTTTTCTGTCCCCTTTCCAGAAGGCTGAGTTGCTATTTGCTCATATCTAACAAGCAACTTTGTACACACCATTAGATTTTGTGTCTCTGGAGCCCGGTTCGAATTCCACACACTTTATTCAGTCACCTTCAAAGCACTTATACGATGGTTCATCACATCTAAAGCTTTGTGCAAACTCTGCTGCAGGAAATCATCAGGACTCTTCAGCTTGCAAATTCCAGCAAGTCTAGTCCTCAGTATTGCTGGTGTTTGCTCCAGGACCGTGTCTTTTGCTTCCCAGCAAAACGCCTCTTCCAAGTACCACCACTGCAAATCTGAACTCCAAAGGTCAGAGAAGAGATTTTGATACATAAAAAGGATCCACAACAGGGACTCAGCTGGATATGCTCAGTCCTCAGATGGAGCACATGGATGGAAGCAGCAGTAGCAATCTTTCTTATTCTGAGACATTAAACCTAGCAAGGCAAAGACCAGAGTGCAATTGCTATCCATAAGTATAATGGGAGGGAAATCCCAAGAAGAGAAATTATGTGTCTAAATTCAAGTTCAAGGTGGAACCAGAACAAGTAGGCATAAAACTAGCCACAAATAAGTTGGGGGTGAAAATTAGAAGGTAGGTTTTTAGACAGTGTAGCAGCTAACTTTTTGGAGAGAGTAGAGGGCACAGAGGACTCAATCTCTTTCTGATTTTATGACAGCACTGTTAGGGGAGCAGGAGTTTCACTGAAGACTTCAAAAGAACTTTTCTAATCATAGAATGGTATGAGTTGGAAGGGACCCCAAGGATCACAGAGCTCCAACCCCGCTGCCACAGGCAGGGCCACCAACCTCAGGCCTGGATCTACACTAGGTTGCCCAGGGCCCCATCCAACCTGGCCTTGAACACTTCCAGGGACGGGGCATCCACCACCTCTCTGGGCAGCCTGTTCCAGCAGATCTTTCATTCCTATGGTGAAAATCAAGGTTTTCATCCTCTGGATGATTCTAAGTCCCCTTTCCATATTTGTTGATCATCTAAAGCTACAATAATGTATGCTGAAATAAGAGACTGTTAGATAGGAAAGCACCACTCACTGTTTCTGCAGGTGGGCAAAGAGAGGCAAAGAGAATACTTGACATGGCCAAGGACAGTCAGAAGGACTGCAGAGGAGCAGGGACATGGACAGACGTATGTCAGATTTATCCAGGGGACAGAATAGGCCCATGTGCCAGGGTAATGCCAGGCTTAAGAGGGGCACTTTGTACAGTAGTGTTTTGCTTGAAGAGTGTTTGTGTACCTACTCAGTCAGTTTGAGACTTGACAGTAGATTTTGAAAGTGCCACTGAAATGGACTTAAGGTCCTCTTAGAAGTGGATTTTTTTTCATAAGATGGAGCTCTGCCCTGTACCTTTCCTATAACAGCACATAACCTTTGTCTCCTTAACCATTTTCATGTCCTTCCACCCTAAGGCTGCTTCTTCAAACCCAAAATCTCAGAATTCTACTTGGTGTTCAGGCAGAAAAATATTCTTTGAGATTGCTTGGGAACACATGGTTTTGTTGCGGGTAGAATGTATTCGGCTTGTCACTCTTGGAGAATGACTGAAAAATAAAAGCACCTGGGAGAAAAAAAAGCCTGTTTTTTTCAGTTAGCAGCTGTTACTACCTGATGAACTAAGGGTGTGTTTGAAACAGTATAAAATAGAAGCACGACCACAGATGTGGTGAATATGGAAGGATGTTATTATTTTAATTTCACCATGTTTTTCTCCTTGTCTCACATATTTTGGTATGAAATTATAGGGTATTTATGATGCTACACAACTTCTGTTTTCTATGGACATAAAGCTTCTGAGGAAAAAATTTGCTGAAAAGGTCCTGTTTGTTTTCTCTAAGCTGGATCCTGGGAAAATAACCAATAGGTATGGCTATTGTATTTATAAAGGAACGAAGGCAGAGAGGTTAACTTTTTCTGATTCTCCATCTGAAAACAACAGTCCCATAAATATAAAACATTTAGCTTCTGATATCACTGAAGTGATGTGATCTCATCCGACAGACCTGTCAAAATGAATTTCTAATATATCAAACCACAAAATAACCTTATGTTGAAATCATCTGACTTCTAGGAGTCAAGAAGTTTCAGTTGAGGCTAGAACTTGTCTTCATGTCCCCAGCTGTGCTGAGAGGGCAATAAGAACGTTACACTACATACCCTCTGTTGGCAGACTTCTTCAGTATGTGGCTGTAAGTCTGGACTGGATCAGAAATATTTTCTATTGGCGTAATTAAGTCTCTAAACTTAACTTGAGCAATTTAACAGGCCCAGATTTTGATCCAGTATCAGCACATTGCATAAGCAAGTTTTATGGTAAGCTAATGAACCAGAACACAGACTGATGATGGAGACACCAAAGGGCCTAAAATTGGTGTTCATATAAAAGAATCATTACATGTTGCTGCAGTCAACACAGCTGCCACTATTAAAATAACATTAATGTATGTCTAGACAAAATGCGAAGGTGGGTACTTTGTAACTTTAGCAGGAAGACTCTCTTAGAAAAAAACTGAGAAAAAAAACAAAACAAAGCAGAAAAAAAGAGAAAGCAAGCCCTCAGATAAAGCTCAGATTGTGGATTCCCTTCATTAGCTACTTGGGACATTCAGCAGCTCTGCCTGTTCTTCCAAACCATACTTATTTATCTTTCTCCCCCCCCGCCCCCGTTCATCCATGCTGAGAAACCTTGTCTTTAAGAGCAGATTAGTTCTAAAGAGTTTTTCTAGTGGTTGATCGCTGCTGGACTACTGTCAGTCCTGTGCCAGGACAGCACCCACTCATGGTCACGGTTCATTTAGGTCCTCTCTTTGGAACAGTGTCTTTCTGCTGATACAGGCAGGAACTGCTGGGGAGGATCCCTACTTTGCTCTGTGTATGACCCAACCTTCAGTGGAGTGATGGCAGAGAAATATAAACCCCAGTGCATCACGTGCAGTCCAGGTCCCTGCGCTGCCACTTTCTCACATGCCAAAAAGCACCAGCTTGCAGAGCAGAATGGAAGCAGGCACTGAGCACATCTCTCACCTTTTCACAGAGCTATACATGGTTTGCAGGCTTCTACCTCAGACACTTCACAGACACCTGTGGAAAAAAGAAGACTCCAGCTTTCCAAAGTTACTTTCGAAGTCGTGGCTGCTGTATTTTGTAAAAAGTTCCAGTGAAATAAGCCTCACATTTTATGTAAGCATGCTCTTGTCAATTATCCTCCAATTTATTGTCCTGGAGCTAAATTCAATTTAGCTCTGGGTACCTACCTGATCTTTGCAAATGATGGTATGCCTCTTCATATTGATTTAATGACATCTGGATTTAAAAAACATTCATATCATAAGCAAGAGAAATTTGGACATGGTAGATAGTCTAGATTAGAAAAGACTCACACCAATGACAACTTTGAACACAAATTCAGAGAAATGTTCCTGACTCATATTAGAATCAAATAGCCTTTAATTTTAACTGAAGTCCTTGCTCACATTGAATATTAATGTCATGGCTAGAACCGGCAAGTCTGAGACAGTCACCATCTCTCTTCAGGCTGCTTATATTGGATTCATTAGCCATTTATCATCGACATAAAAGCAGAATTCAATTCCATCTGTGAGCTACAAAGCACATAAGACTTGGCATACCTGATGAATTGCAGATGAGCAGAACTGGAGTTACCATAATAAGAGGTGAAAGGCTTCTGGAAGCTGCCATAATTTTATGGTATTATACAATTTGGATAATAATTATAGTCATCAAAGGTAGAGTTGAAATAACTCCTCAGAGGAAGTAGACACATAAACTTGGAAAAACGCTACTTTTTAAAATCTCAAATATCAAATTAGAAGATTTAGGGATTTCAAACCACTTCAGAGGTAATTCCTTCTGATTGTTGAGCTTCAATTTGATATTATTCAATTCATATTTCTTCCTAAATAGGAAACACAATCTTAACTGCAAGAATAGGCCAAGCTGGGATACCTGAAAAACATTAAACGGGACTTGAAGCCAGGGAAACCAGGAAGGCAATCATAAGAGAAAGGAAACACTTGACACAAGTAGCAAGGGGGGCAGCCTGACCCAGCCCAGGCAGAACTGTAGGTTAAATCTTAGGGATTTGCCTGCTTTGCTTACATACACACAAAGGCTCAATAACACAAAAACTATCCATTCACCTTTTGCCTTTATGTAACAAAAAATTATCTGAAAGTGTTGTTTATGACAAGTAGCTTTCCTGGCAGGCTGCCGCTATAAGATTGTAGGAGATGGTATGGTTCCACATTGCCTAGAATTAAATAGCAACTGTGGCTCTTACTATATAAAACCAGGCTCTGTCTTTAAGACTCATTATCTGACCCTATCTATTATGAAATGATTTGATGCCTAGATCAGGAAATCATCTGAGGAAGGTAACAATAGGGGATAGGAATAATTTAATCAGACATTTCACTATGAAGCCACCTTCTAACCAGAAAATGGCTCCATCAGTGCTTCTTTCTCACTACTATAATTTAAGACAAATATAGGCAATCTTGGAGTTTTGCATACAAGTATAAGTGGAGACACAAACACCACGTGCAAAGCAACAGTGAAATGGAAATATAAATTATTAACTCAAGTTTGTGATCCACAGTTAAATGTGTGTGCAATAAAATGTCATGTGTGATCATGGTTTCTCTATGTGTGTACATACATTGATTTCTGAACTTTGAAAAACATTGGTTTGCCCTTTAAACGAAACTAGAAACTAAACTTTCAGTTGTATAAAGGTCACTGAAGTGTAAAGACACCACTCTGGAGCTTGATCCTATGCAAAAATAAGGAGTGAAAAGCCAAATTCAAATGAATTATTTATAAAAAGCATTTAACACAGTAGCTTCTCTTTGGGGATTATTATTACATCGTCAGCTACTGAATAAATACTTTATGTGTAGTTTCAGGAAATACATAGAAAAGTGAAAATACAAACTACTTTAAACCTAATGAACAAGGAAACACAAAAATGTGACAGCAAAGGAATCACAAAGTTACCAGAGTAGGAGGACCAGAAAACACATGCTGTCCTATCCACAACTCCTATCTTCCTCCCTCTTTCTCCTAATATCCCCACTGAACATTTATTACTCATAAAAATTTCCTCACATGGAAATCAGATTTGAAGCAAAATACAAACTAGAGTTTCATGTTTAAGGGTCAGTTCTGAGAAAATTTTAAGAGAAGGCATCACATCATACTGCTAAAATATTTCAAGTGGAGAGGGAAGGTTGCTTCAAATGGTGAGTATGGACTAGCATGGAAGATGGGAAGAAAACTCAGGTTACTACCATGGGTGTGAATAATCCAGCACAGAGCTGTAAGAGACCTTAAAGTTAAGGAAAAAAAACATTAGTCCAATACAATTACCTTCTACCTCCACTCTTGGAATCACAGAGGAGGAAAATAATGTCAGCAGCTGCAGTTCTGAATGCAATGAAAGTGCGCAGAGAGAAGTAGGATGCTGTCATTGAGAGGACAGATAAGAATTTATTCTGTTAGACTGAATCAAACCCTGACATCTTTTTTTTTTTTCCCATTCACAGAGAAGCATGTTGAGTCGAAGGCATTCTTCCATCAAGCATGAATTTATCTGAGTTAGAACTCAGATGTTACTAGGCCACTCATTAAACTTTTTCTCAGATGCAAGCAAGGAGATGCAAGGATAGTAATCATTTTAAATATAAATGAGATACAAAAGCTAATGTAACACTTGGAAGTGATTAAAAGCTAAAAAGAAAAAAAAAAACAACCCAACAGAAAAGCTCGAGCCCATCTGGGTATTATCTAAATTTAGAACATGTGATTATACAAGCAGCCAGAGAGTAAGTACCTCCCACCAGTTCCCAAAACAAAAACAAAGAGGCAATGGAGTTGTAGAAGGTGTGACAGACAGAGTCAGGTAAGGATGGATTCTCAGACTGTGTTACATAAACAAAAACACATTCTACTTTCATTTTTCTTCTTTAAAAGAGGAACGTGGATTTCTTTTTCCAAGTAGAAGCACCATTCTTCCTGTGATTTGTTGTGCTCTAGTGTCCTCCAATGGATACTTTGGAAAGTACTTGCTCTAAAATAGTGTATTAGAATTACAGCTGTGTCTCAATGCTTTTTGTATGGCATTTGTTGCAACATACTGGGAAGGGAGAACAGCATAAGATCTTACAGAATCTTCATCTGTCTTCCTATATATACACAGACATTGGCAGCACCAAATTATCTCATCTTCCAAAAAGGAAGTGTGACCTTCTGTCAAGTTGCAGCAGTGCCACCCTAGGACTTGCTGAGTTCAATACTGACCTTAGCCATTCATTCACCTTGTCAACCCACAAAAGGAGAAAAAAACAACAGGATAATTAGAGTGTAGGCAACCCTTGGCAGCTATGTATAGGACAAAGACCCCAAAGCAGGATCTAGCAGTCTCTGGAGATGTATGACACAGCTGGCAGTGAGTCTCTGGAGCCACAGCTTCTCCCCCTTCTTTCCAGCTGGTAAATTTAAATAAAACACCACTGAAGAAGCATTCAATACTTTCATGGCTAAGTGAGAAAACACTGAAGTCAGCACTCATTTACATTGATTAGTTGATAACATACTGCTGTCACTTGGAGAAGTAGCAAAAATGGGGATGGTTTAATTTCTTTTTCTTTTTTCAAAGATTTAGATATAAAACTAGCTCTTGTAATTTATAATCTGGAAGAATGATGCTCTGAACAGTTTTTCTGGGTACAGGGATTTGCGTTAGTCACTTAAGGCTTCTTTACATGGCAAAGTTAACGCACAGTAAATTGGTGCAGCAAACTTCAATCCCTGGATCAGGTGACAGGTCCCAGTAGACACGGCCTTCCTCTGCTCCTGATTACTGATCCTCATCGCTGTCAATGTCTTCTCGCAGCAGCAGCTTAGTCCTGCCTGCCCCATTCCCTAATCCACTCCTTGCATCAGCCATGTCCTGGCTACACTCACTTCTTCCAAAGACTTCCAAACGATACCTTACTTCGGATAAGCTAAAATGCCATTGATACAGGGAATTAAATAAGCCTATATTAGTCACTACTTCGAAGGAAACAAGGGGGATTATCCTGCTTCAAAAGAAAATAAAGGTACTGGGCACACCTAGTATGTACTATGAATATCAAATCATAGCATCATAGAATGGTTTGGGTTGGAAGGGACCTTAAAGATCATCTAATCCAACACCCCTGCCATGGGCAGGGACACCTCTCACTAGACTAGGTTACCCAAAGCCCCATCCAACCCAGCCTTGAACACTGCTAGGGAGGGGACAGACACAGCTTCTCTGGACAACCTGTGCCAGAGTCTTACCACCCACATAGTGAAGAATTTCCTCCTAATATCTAATCTAAATCTACTGTCTTTCAGTTTAAACCCACTACTCCTTGTCCTATCCCATGCCCTTGCAAACAGTTCCTCTCCCATTCTCTTGTAGAACCCCTTTACATACTAGATGGCTACAATAAAATATCCCCAGAGCTTTCTCTTCTCCAGGCTGAACAACCCCAACTGTCTCAGCCTCTCTTCGTAGGAGAGGTGCTCCAACCATCTGACCATCTTCATGGCCTCCTCTGGACTTGCTCCAATAGCTCCATGTCCTTCTTTTGTTGGGACCAGAATGATCTCCCTCAGCCTCACTGCCTGTGATCAGTACTGGTCGCACTGCTTTTGATGCGGCCCAGGATACAGTTGGCTTTCTGGACTGCAAGAACACATTGCCAGCTCATGTCAAATTTTTCATCCACCAGTATCCCCAAGTATCTCCTCAGGGGTCACGAGGCATTCATACCTCAGTCTGTACTGATACTGAAGACTGCCCCAGCCCAGGTGCAGGACCCTGCACTCGGTTTTGTTGAATTTCATTAGGTTCACATAGACCCACCTCTCAAGCCTGTCAAGGTCCCTCTGGATGGCATCCATTCCCTCCAGCATAAAGAAATGTATAAAAGACCGATTAACACAAGTAGATATCATGCTGTAAATTCACATCCTAACTTATCTTGTGCTAGTCTACCTATTAGACACAGCCTTCAAATTTAAATCTAAATCTAAATTTAAATCTTCAAATCTAAATTTAATCAAAACAAATCTAATGTCACCATCCCACTGGCTCTTTACTCCAGGGATTCATGTCCTCTCAGCTGAAGATAATCTTTAGTTCCCTTCAGACAACATCCTTACATGCATCCCCATGCAGGTCCTAGGCAGGGAAAAAATTACAAAAAGCTCAAGAACCTGGAACAGTTATATGCTATTGGCAACCAAAATGTGACTGATGACCTCTGCCAAACTTACAAGATTTAAGTGCTTTAACAGAAGTATACTTACACCCTAAGGTCCTGTTTTGGCTTACACCTCTCAACATCCTCCTACAATACATAAATTCTTGGCTTTTTTCTCTCTCTCACCCCAACTTTCCAGAATTTTCCTTGAAATACTACCAGACAGAATATCCCTACTGCGGGTTACTCTTTAGAAGTACAATTAGTGTCCAGCAATCTAACACACCTCTTACAGAGTAACAAGAAAAACAGCTTTCCTTAGTCAGAAATGCAGAAAATCAAGATTCAACTAAATACACAGTCATTTTGAAGAGCAAAATCCATTTGAAGTTGAAGATCACAGCAACATACTTATCTCAGCACCTTGAACAACAGATGTTTCATCACTATTATCTAGATTTAAAATAATAAGTGCTATAGTATTCTGTGTATCCCATTGACTGATCCATTTAGTCACAATTTCCCTGCCTCGTCCTTAAATTTTGTGTTGCTATTATACATAAAAAGGAAGACTTACTAGCTTGTTTTACTGAAAATTTAGTAACTGTGGATCTTTCACTACTGCTCAGTGTGCTTTGAAGCCCTCTTTCACACAAAGCCATTCTTTCAAGTACAAAGTTTAGTAATATACTTCAAAGACCCCTTGTACACAGAGGTGTCTGACACATTCTCAAATTCCCTGAAACAAAGATCTATACTCTCATGTCTAGCTCCTTCAAAAGAGAAAGTGTCCAACAGTTTCACATTCCATTAAAAACTGGGGGAGGGTTTATATGTTACAACATCTGCTACTCTGATACTCTTACAGAAAACTGTTTCTAGTTTCAGAAATCTTTAAACAGTTCTTTAATACAGTTTGATTCCCCCCCCCCGTCTTTCATGTCAATCTTTTACTATTTTTTTTCTTTAGTAAATCGAATCTCTGATTTTCATTATTTTTTCCCTATGACCTACAAGTAAACAGAAAGGAGGTAGAACACAAACTATGGGAAGCTTTAGATGTTTTTGGAGGTGTTGTCTAAAAAACCTAAATCTCCAAGGTGATTTAGACACTGATGATTTCTCACCCTTCCAAGACAAATTTAAGATTTTCATAAGCCCATAGTCACATAAAAACTTCTACAGACATGCAAGAAAGCAAAATAAATTCACAAGAGCAAACAAACCAATTCTTTTTTAGGATCTGGTCTTCAGAGGAGAATGCAAGGTGGAAATCGTATTTCTCGGTCACAGAGCCAGATCTCACTAGTAATGTGAGTCAGTAGGTTCCTCTGCCCCAGTTCCCTCATTTGCTTTTACTTGCTCTGTTCCTAAAGGTAACCATCAGCAGGCCTCCAAGCTTTCAGTATCCTTGAAATCCAATTTCAAAACCTTTTCTTCACGGAGGCTAGAAGGTCAGTTTTCAGCTTACTAGGTGATGTTGAGAAGGGATTTATACTCAGAGAGTCTTTTTTCCTTTTCCCTTTTTGCAAAGCTGCAGAAAAATAAGGGCTTATAAGTGCAGCCATACAAGAGCATCACTCAGAGCCAGGGCTGGTTGCACACCTTACTGCTCAACTACAGCAAGGCTTTGTACCTTGAAACCACTAGGAAGGGGGGCACATGTGAGCTTACTAACTCAACCAGCTGTTCAGTTACCAACAACTCGGTTGCTGACATAGCTGACCACCTGAAAACCATTCCAGTTTCATCAATGTCTCTTAAAATTTGCCAAACAGCTTTAGCAGTAGCCTTTCTGAAAGGCCCTGTGCAAGGTTAATAGAACACACCAGAAGTGATCATCAGACCCAGTGAAGGAAAAATTATGAAACAGGACTTCCAGGCTGACAGAAAATGCTAGTCTAGACCCAGTCTTACTGATTAGCCCACAGGTCTCAATTAAAGGGCAGAAAGGAAGGAGAGGGATGGCAGCACCAGAGAAAGAGACAACTAATACAAATATACTGTGACCTTTGAAAGGACTACATTGTCAAAAGGCAGTCTTGCCTCTGTTTAAATCATAAGCAGAGATGTAGGAAGCTTTACTGAAAAAAAAAAATTCATAAAAGCCAGCCTAGTAATGCTCATTTAAATGGATGGGTTCAGGGTTTTATTTTTAAAGAAAGCAACTGTTCTAGATCAATGGTTCCTAACCAGGATGTGGTGGTTTGACGCTGTCTGAAGGCCAGATGCCCACTATGGGCAGCAGGGGGACAACCTGCTCCACCATGGTCTTCTCCACAGGCTGCAGGGGAATCTTCCTCTCCGCACATAGGGTGCCTCCTCCCCTCAACTTCTTCACTGATCTTGATGTCTGCAGAGTTTCTTACATCTCACTCCTTTCTCTGGTGGCAAAAAGTGGCTGCTTGCAGGTTTTTTTCTCTTAAATGATTCCCAAAGGCACTGTGACCATCATTGATGGGCTCGGTCTTGGTCAGCTGGATGAGTCCAGCCACAACACAGGACTAAATTTATACACATAACTTCTGCTGACAAAAACCAAAATGATACTTCAAAATTTTCAACATGACACAACCTCAGCTAAAATGTACCTCTCTATATATAAATATTTATCTTAAAGAGACATGCACCACCTGCATAAATGCTAAAACTATTTTTATTCACTACTAAATGAAGAAGAAAAAGAAATGCGGAGATTTTTCTCCAATTTTCTGAAGTTCTCCATGACTCCATTTCTATGTTCCAAGCAGGTAGAGTTCTTTTCAAATCCAAGAAATTATCAGCTTGAAAAAAAACTGTCATAAACGTACAGCACTATTCTAACTTTACTCCCACTCTGTGGCAAAATGGTGTCAATGAAGTTGGAAAATGCAAAATTAAGATAAATGCCAGACATTTTTTAATCAACTGTCTGATGTAAAGCCTTGTCAGTGGCAAGAAAGCTGTGCCTTTTAAGATTTAAAAAAAAAAAGCAAGCCTCTAGAGACCACTTCTGCTCACAGTATGTTTTTCTGTATAGCTTCAGAGTGTTCTACATAATAGAATCATTCCCAGATGAGCTACCACTATCTTTTTCTTTCCTATTACCACTACTAGACCTGCAAGTACATTAAGAAAGACTTGGCGTAAACTGATTACTTTAAAATTCATTTCATGACTCTGCACTGGCGCTAATTGATTGCTCTAGGCCTTGAGAAAATGCCAGATTTATGGGCTGTCTGCAGTAACTGCCTATTTTACCTACATCAGTTTAAACAGATGTGTAGGATAAGTAGTTGAACTATGCCCGATGCCATAAACATGAGTCATCTTTGTAGAAGTCCTAGTATCACAGAGCAGAGCTCTTTCTGTTGTTTGAAAGATGATGTACAGAGAATCTAGGCCAATAGTGCATTAAGATTACAAAATTTTATAATTGGCTGGTATAGAGTTGCAAAGTGCTTTGGAAGTAAAGTTATCTTCTCTTTAAGTCACCAGAAAGGAGGCAAACCTGGAATTAAAATTTCCATGCTACACTAACATAAGGTGATGCAAACAAGGAGCCTCAATATGCTTGGATGGTGCAAAGAGAGACAGCCAAAGGAGTCGCCATCCCTGGAGGGATTTAAAAGATGGATAGATGTGGTTCTTAGGAATATGTTTTAGTGCTGGTTTTGGCAGATTAGGTTGTTGGTTGGACTTGATGATCTGAAAGGTCCCTTCCACCAAGACAAATCTATGATTCTATGACTCCACATCCACTGGGATAGCCATAAATGGGCGTTCCCTGACACACGCTGTACCTTAGCTAAGTTGCAGTATGCCACATTTTTAGAAAAATGTGAATTTCCTGTCCTAGAAGCTGCATAATGACAATGATTTCCTTCTGCAGAAATCATGTTTTCTTACACCAGGTCACAGAGTGTATTTACAAATTAAAAAAAATTGAATACTTGGGCATGCAGGAGAAGTAGAGAAGTATATATGAAATCTTGATAACCAAACCTCTGTGTTTTAATCAAAATTAGTTGTGCTGATGAATAGAAACTTTGGTTAAGAATAAAATTCTCACGAAAATCAAAATTAGAAAAGCATAGTGTAATATTCTGGCTCTCCTCACTCCTCAGTTGTTCATTGTGATACCCATAATGGCAAGTATAAAAAATTTAAAAATTCCATCACACAACTTACTCTAAAGCATATTCAGGGGGGAATTGGAAGTGCTGCAGTGAGCTGGGTCAGAACAAACTGCTGAAGATTTAGAACAAAGATACAGTTTACAACCTGAGTCCTCGTGTGACTCAAGTTATAAAATTATCCCTATGATAAATCACCAGTACTACAGAACACACAATATTAGAGAGGGGATTTATGGTCCACTTGTTATAAAAGTCATAGACAAAGAAACACTAAAAACCATTTCCTATTGGAAATCTGAAGGAGCAAGATATAACATGAAGATATTCCAGGTATAAAAGGTGAGCATTACAGTCATTTTGAGTCAGTGTGGTAAAGCTCACAGGCAATCAGATAGCTCACTGGATTGGGTCTGCTAAACAGTGCACAGTCGAACTACCCAAGATACTGCTGCGCTGTAGGACTGTTCATCTGGCACATTTGGCAAGTCATATTTGTGTCGTATCATATTTGGTCATGTCATATTTGTTTCTTCCTCCAACAAAAAACCTAAACAAACAAATACACTTACCATATAAGAAGACGACTCCTGCCCTGATTAGATCAGGTTCTTTTCCTCTCCCCAGAACTCTTTTCAGTGTTAAGGGTAACTTCCTGAGGGCAGGAACTGGGAATTGCCACACAGCTGCAGCCGTAGGCCTGTCCGCAGTCAGTTAATCCACTGGGAACACGCTTGGCTCACTTTCTATTTTATATAACCAGTGTACAAGATGTTTTCTGGATGGATACAGCAAACTTCACACCATGGATAGTCTTCAAGATTGTGATTCTGCAAAATGCTGAGACTTTCGGTCCCAGTGCAGTAAAGTATGTGTGTAATTTCAGCAGTGAAAAAAGTACCACTGACATATATACTGTTAAAGTGTGTGGAGAGATACCTGCAATGGCATCTTTACCTTACGTGCCTGTGAAGTGCGTGGCATATGATAATGAGTCAGTGTGAGCAACAATCGATGCACACAAAGATTTTTTTATGCCTCTAATTATATCCAGTGCATTCAACATCTCTTAGGACTAAACCCTCAGAGACAGTGTACAGAAAAGACAGGAGAGGGGGAGATTTTGACAAGAGTATCAAAGGGATACAAAGCTAGATTTCTGGAAACTGGAATCACACGAAGACTAAAGCTGACTGAACAAGGTCTTACTGGAAGCATGTGAAGAGTGCAGTCATAATATCCATAATACAGCATTGTTAGCTCCTAATTTTGGCATGTCTCTCAGCCTACACAATGTTTTTCTTTAAAACTCTTATTCTGAAAAGGAGACATGCAGACAAAGTTTTGAAAAAAAAATCTTAGCCAAAGACAACTCACAAAGCAGGTGTTTGAGGGTGGCTGGAAGAAGGTAAGGAAACTTTGAAAACCTTCCCTATTCCTTGACCTCTCTGTCTCGTCTGCGAGGGTTTTCTCATTTCCCCACTGCACTGAACCGAAGTGCTGCAGTGGCTTCCACCCTGCAAATCATCCTGGTGCAGTTCCAGCTAGACTGCTTGGAGGATTACAACCTTAAAGAGCACTTCAAAGGGGCAGCTGAAACTTAACCACATGCAAATGCTTTCACTCAACTCAAAGAAAGGCTACACATATTTGAAGTGAAAATGTACAGGTTTAACACAAAGCCATTCAGCAATTAGTAAGGAAACTAAGTGTGTTATTAATGTCTGAAAAATCTTCAGCATTAGTTTTCGTAATGGTTACTAAGTACATGTTAACACTAGAAGGAGACAGAGGACAGTACCTTGAAAAGTGGCTTTCCTAAGGCATTTCATCAAAGCAGGAATTAAATCTGGGAACAAAGTGAGATCTTGGTCCCAGACAAAGAGAAAAATTGCAGGCTGAGAAGTTATTTTAAAACCTTTTCTCCCCACAATGATCCTTATGTATTGTATTAGCACTCCACATGCTACAACTGCTTTAATAGGCATTTCAACCTGCGGGGAAGTTAAAGAATACTGCAGCTAGTGAATATTATTATTCCTACTTCTCATCAATGATTATAAATATTCTAATTATGCATTATCTCATCTAGCCTAGGAGATACCAGGGTAGCTCCTCAAACATATTTCTGGTGCTTTACAGATTTGGAGAGCTTTGTTCTCATTCTACAATTTTACACTTTATTCAGGTCTCATAGGGAATGCACAGTTAAAACATCTGAATAAATTTCTAATTTTTTTCCTCTCTAGTCTCAGATTAGGACATCAGAAAAAACACCTCTGTTTAAAAGGTCTTGAACAATCCCTCCAAATCAAAATTGATTTGGTCACCAATGACCATCCGTGAAAAGAGTCAGATCAGTTATGAATCAGTTTTAAAGCTTCAATTTTAAAAAGTTTTAGTCATTTCAAAGAACTACTCCTGCTGTTTCATGTAGTTGCATAGTTACAGTTCTCTTCAAAATCCTCCAATATCATCTTCTTCTACATCAAATTTAACCAGGGATTACTGGGGGAGGAGGGAGAGCAGCAGCACTCATCTACAGAGAGCAAGTAATGTTTTGCCAAAAGGGGCCAGCAAGTTCACAGCCATTCCAGCTTTGCAACAACTTCTGCTTGCTGCTTTGTCTTGCCACAGAAGCAGAAAGCACTACCTTCACAGTCTCCAGTCCCAAGTATTTTTTTCCTTTGGGCAGGGTTTCTAATTACCTCTATTACCTCTATTACCTCTAGAAAACATGTCCCTCTCTTGCTTTGCTGAGAGATGTCCGAGACTGGTGGTGGAAAGACAAGGAACAGTAGATGCCACTAGGCAAAATTGCAAAAGGATGCCAGCCCTAATGGCACCTACTTATGGCTCTTTAGTGTCAACAACCAGCAGTCTGAAGAATAACAGAAAAGCCAAATACAAAATTGAGTGGGAAAAATAGACTTTACCCTTGAAGGAGTGATTGTATAAATTCACAATCATTCAGATTTTCAAGACTGTAAAGAAGGTATCACCTAAATTTTAGAATGTGAATAAGAGGGGTAAAAGAGAAAATTTTAAAAATGCCAACATCTATTTATCTCTTCAAGGGAACAAAGAGGTACAATCCCCTTTTATCCTGCTGTATTTCCAAGGTCAAATACAACCCTTTGCTGCACAAGGTAACTACAAGCACACACTTAGAAAGCAGCACTGTGACAACACAGCACCTGTGGGTAAGAATTCTCACTGCAATCCTCTCAAAGTCACTGAAACTGCTGGATTCCAAGATTTGTAGCAGGCAAGCACAGCAGCAGGTGTGACAGGTTCTCCGGCTGGACCTCAGCCCTTCTTCAGCACCACTTGATTCCCAAAGAACGGAGGCCTGGGGGAAAACTCCAGATTTGGCACAGTAAGAACTGAAAGCTTTGCATTCATGCTCCTCTCAAAAAAAAAATCTTACAAACATTAATTATTAAAAAAAAAAAAAAGCCTTTGCAAATCCTTCCTGAAACAGAAGGATAGCATTTAACAGCCACCAGTTCAGTGATTGTTGCATAGAACAGCAATTCTATACAGCTCACAGAAAGAAGGCATAAGTCAAGTGAAAAGAAGTGAAAGATATTAAATGACCCTGTAGTAGGGATTTTAGTAGAGATTTTAACTGCTTGAGATGGATTGTGTCTGGAACAGAAGTATTAACACCCTTACTCTTCCTAAATCTGCAATACCATCTTTACTGACCCCAAGGGATCAGTGCTTTTCTCTATAAAACCCATCCGCAGGTCATTAGCACAGTACTATTTATCACAAAGCTGTTTCATTAATGACTTGCTCGAAAGGGTCGGCACAACTCTTCCCTTTCAAAGATCCCTCAAGAATTATCATAGTTGAAGACTTTCAGCATGGAACTGAAGATTAATTCTTTAACCTGCAAGTCGTTATGGGCTGCTTAAATGCTTGAAGTAAAGGGAGAAGGGCTTTATAAGTTCTTACATTTATACAGGATAGCTATAGCAGGAAAGCTTGCTTTCTTTTAATTAAACTGCCAAGAAGCAGAGGCCAAAGGCATTTCCTTGGCCAAAATCTCCTCACGCCTGTTCCCTGGGCAATACCACCAATGCAAATTTCTACCAAGTGGAGTGGAACCCCCTATTTGCTCAGCTGCACACTTGAATCACTTCAGGTTTCTGTAAGGGGACCTTTCAGACTCAACTAAGGTTTCTAACGTTTCAGATCTATGGAATTAGGACTACCTTGCATTTCTTGGAAAGTAAATGTTACTCTGTCTATTGCTGCTTCTTAATACAAAGACTGTGTATTTTAATTTTTTAAAAGTTTACCTTTCCCACGATTTATTATTATTTCACTGGAATTCAGCAATAAAGTTAGCATACAGTTTATTTTTTAAAGAGTACAGCGGTTTGCAATTGCAGATACTGCACACATTATCTCCTGCACTTCAAAACCAGACAATTTATCACCCATTATTGCTAACTGAGAGCAGGTTCTGTGCTATGTTGCTGCAGTCACCACACCTTAGACCAATTCAGCTTAATGTATTTGCTAATAGTGCAGCAGAGAGAAAAAAAGGCAGGAGTGCAAACACAGATTTTGCAGGATTCACATTCTAAACCAAAAATCCAGTTTGAACTCTAGAATCTTATTTAATTTACTAGAAGTGCAGCTTGCTTGCTCACTCCCAAGGCCAGAAAGATGTACTAGCTCCCACGAAAACCTTGGATTTCTAGAAGTGACCACTCTTCCAGCTGTACTGGAAGCTGTACAGCAGCAGCCACCATTGCAGCCATAATGTACATCACACTTCTGAACTATTCTATGAGCAGGTTTTTTGTTCCTTAAGTCTTGGGAAATAATGTGAGACATTCCTGTAAAACAAGTTGAGAAATTTAACATTCTTCAGAGTAAAAAAATCGATAAAATGAAATGATTTGAATAAATAATTCTGGTTGCAACTAATGTAATTTATCTTAGCCTTTCCAGCCAAAGTTTTACAAAAACACAAAGTCTGTCAGAGTTATTTATAAATTTAAAAGTTAGAGATTTTTTCACTGATCTTGCTGTGGAAGAAAATTAAGCCATTCCAGAATACACATTAGTCAACTTCAGAAGACTGAGGTTTGTTGGTTTAACTTACCACGCCACAAAAACTTGCACAGTAACTTAAAATGATGAGGTAAGCAGCAGCAATGGCTACTTTAAACTACCTTTGCCTCCTGCAAAACCTACAGCTGCCGTTTCCCTCACTACAGCTAGCTGTAGGAAACAGGAGTGTCTAAGCCCAAAGCACTTCAGGCTTCTGCTATGACAGTGTGCAGAGCCCCAGCTGAGATCTCTAATGGGAGTAATAAAAGGAAAAATGCAGAAGTTCAGATGCACCACAGCCTCTAAGGTGGTTTCTCCTTTCTAGGAGCCTCTAAAAGCTTATTTGTGCCTACAGCAAAGTGCAGATGCTACTGCTGTGCCAGTTGCACACCCAACCCCATCAACAGCACAGAGGGAAGGGTGAGAATTAAGCAGTTATACTTTATGGGAAGGAGAAGAGTAGTAATAGTCTGACAATAACTCATCGGTAAAGACTGATAGCAAAAGCAATTAATCTGAGGAGAGGCTATGAGTTGTATTGCTGTGAAAGGAGGAAAGAGCCTGTTTTCAACCAGAAACACTCAGTGCAAGACAGCAGTTACAGAAAATGAAGGCCCTGGGCTGCTGTTCTTTCCCCAGTCCATGGCCGATCCCTGCCTCCGGCCTGTAGCAATGCATTTTGAGAGGAATGGGTTTCGTGGCCCATCCAGATTTATTTCTGACCCCCATATAATCAGGCCTGGGGAAGCTAGCAGAGACATGTCAGTATGCCGTAACAGGAGAGCAGATGTCTGTGAGAACAGGAGCTTGTCAGAAACAATCCATGAGATAAGAAACTGCAAGAATGTTAACAACTGCCTTAAAAAGGAATGACATGACTGTGTAGCCTCAACCAATTATTAGCAATAGTGAGACGCATGTAAGGCAGGTGAACAGAGCACCTAACCAATAGCAATGTAATGTAACTCGCGCACTGATATAGAAACCTATATAAGCTGTGTGTATGTTTCAATAAACGAGCTCAGCATTGATCACATTGATCCGAGTTGAGTTCGCAAAACTTCGGCTCCAGCACCGGCCCAGCACCCTGCTGTGCCCAGCTGTACCCCCAGGAAGGGCCAGGTGAGCTGCACCCATGGGCATTCCCTGACACACAACCTGCAGAGCCACAGGGATCAGCTAAAACTGGTACTTTAAACTGAGGGAAAACGTGTATACTGAGTCAGCGGGTTGTGAAAACTTGGCTTTTAGAAACAAGCTGCAGAGAGGGCCTCTAGCTTCTCTCCCATTCCCTGCTGAGGATCCACACCACATCTCTTTTCTCTTTTTTCAGGTTCATCAGAGTTGATGTTTTCTAGTTTATAAGCACTATTTAGCCAACATAAAAGAGGGTGAGGGGCAGAAAGCAGAGAACCCCTAACCCTCCAGTTCATATCAAGATGGTCCAATTGGTCAGACTGGAGCATGCACAACCCACAGACCCTGCACCCAGGTCCATCCACCAAGGCAGAGAACTGTCCTGCTGGTCACCACCAGCCCAGGGGCTCCACCTGCCATGGGACTGATGCGAGTTATTTTACCTATTGTGTATAGATTTTCCTGAAGCTAACTAGGTGGTTTTTACATAAACTGCTCTTCTAAAAGAACCTTGTAGTAAAAAAAAACCTCGTGGTGGGACAGGAAGGGACTGAAAATAGCTGCAGGTCAATGACCTTTTGTGTTGGCACAGATGGATCTGGGAGCTGAATCTACATTACTTAAATCTAAGATGCAGTATTGCACAGTAAGGTAGAAATGACTTTTCTCAGCAACTTCAATCATTTTCTTTCCCCTTAATTAGTCCTATATGTTGTAGCAGGAGGAGGGGTTGTAGCAGCAGACACAGAAAACTGCAGAAAAGCAATAGTTAGAGAAGCTGGGGTCTGCACCAGTTTAAGTAGCTTTGAGGTCACTGGGATCTATATGGCACAGTTGGAAAGTGCATCAACAAGCCAAATTATGCTCTTACGCCTAACTGCTACAGAGTTACACACCCAGGGGCAGACCCTAGGCCAGGGCATTCCCAGGAGTTATTTTTCCAGTCCATCTTGGCTGGGGAATGAGCTCTCTGGGCTGCAATGGTAATTCCTAACCTAATACTTGAGCTCCTCCGTGTGGCAAGCCGTAGTCTTGAGCTTCCCTGCATGTAACAAAGAACTTCCTTATTCTCCACAGCGTTTTTCCTTTCATTATTCTTCTTACAGAAAATTAAATATTACCAAAGATACAATATTACACTATGGGGCAAGAACGATTAGTTCTGAGGATAATGAAAGGAGAACAAAGGCAGCATTACTCTGATAATTGCTATTAGTCACGAATGGGTACTTTCATAATATGATGTAGTTAATTTGCATGTTCACCAAAAAAAAAAAAAAGCAAAACCCGGGAACTGTTCTAAGTTCAGATAGAGATCAGCTCTTTTAAACAGGCAGCTTTGGACAAAAACATATATGAATTCAAATAGCCTCTTGATTAAAGCGGTGCCCTTCCCAGGGTGAAATATCAAGCAAAATGGATTCCACTATGGTGAAGATTTACAACTTCTGCTCTGTCAAGCTAGAAATAACAAGATGTAGTGCAGGTTTATTCCTTGAAAAATTGATAAAGAGGTTTTTATATTAAACTGCAGCCAAGGGAGAATCTATCTGCCTTTTTTTAAGGAGTATCTAGAAATTAAAGATGGCATTTGTTTAAACGAAAAAGGCTTATGATTCTAAGTACATCACTACAAGAAAGCTATTAAGGGCATTTCTTTTTCCCAACCATTTAACTTCTCAAGTTGTTTTGAATGCTGCAAAATACTGTTCAGTCAGGTTTAATTCTGTGCTGAAGGCCAGTATCCTCTCCCGTTCCCGCACGCCTACATGGCAATGCCAGTTTCCTCCTGCACAACTTAACAAGCTCACATGCTTGCTTTTCCATCAGCACTGTAAGAGGCAGTGGTGCAACTGCTCAGTTTTAAACTTGCTTGTTTCCTTGATACACAGTCACTTCCTGTGTCATAAATTAAGTCTTTTAATGTGTAGATGCAAAAAAACCAAAATTTAGGTTGATCTTGGGTAGAGCTCAGGTCTTGCCTAACAAAGCTGCATAAGAAACCTTAACTTACTCGTGGTTTAGTTTGTTTGTTGGAAAGTTGGGGTTTTTTTTCCACACTAGCATGGGAAAAATCAGCAAGCAGAGGACACACATCCAGGCTGCTTCAGTGGCAACTAGGCCCCAGGAAAAGGAGAAATGGTAGAAACAATGTGACTTTCCCTGAAATACCTACACGGAACCTACACGCAACTGCATTTCAGGAGGCAGGCAGACATCTCTACATCCAGCATCTTTCCCAGGGTGTATAGATAGCTGGTTTTCAAAGTTCTTAATTCAGCCCACATAGAAGTAATTCAGCCCCATGGAAGGTAAATGTGGTGGATCACAGACAGCAGGGAAGAGGAAGTGAGTGAACCTTGGCTCCTTCCCGTAAAAAGGAAGAACTCAGAAAATGCCATTAAAAAAAGAAAAAAAGAAAGAAAAATATAAATGCTCACTTTTTATTACTATGATTATGCAAAAGGAGTGCACTGTCCCTAAAAGTTTTTAGCTTTCTGAATTTCATGGCTTTGTCAGGCCAGGTATCCACAAGATTTTCCAAGTCTGAAATTGCACAGACTAGAAATAAATTGATCATTCAGTGCTTTGGCTCTCAGGAAGATGAATCTAGGCACACAGGGATTTTTGTTCTTAGTAACTTTACTCTAATAATCAGAAACTCACAAGAAATCATACATTACCCCACAACCACATCTAAAGATCCCAAATAATGCTTGCAATCCTGGCTCAGCTGTTGCCCTTGCTTTATCAATTGTTACAGACAGAGGGAGCAAACTACTAATCAGAGGGAAGGGAGAAGGCTCATTTGGTGAGGAAATTGCTCCGAGGGGAATAGTCCTACAGCACGGGTGGGAAAAGGATGGCATGAGACCTGTTCAGTTTCAGAACTGATCTGTACTGTCTGTTTTCTTCAGCCACGTGAAAGGCAGGAAGCAGAGTGTGTTTCCATGTTCAAGTACCACCAGTGAACTGTTTTTGCTTGTTTTTTCAATAATGACGTAAGGTGGGAAATGGGAGAAGCAGGGAGATGAAAAAAAAAAAAGAGGGAAAGGAAAAACAAGGTAGGTGGGGGGAAGCATTCATATATCCCAAGGAGGTTGTGTCTTGCATCTTTGAAGGTAATTCCCACATACAGCCACATGGCTAACTGACTAATTCTGTGGCATTTATTATTAAAAATCCTCCCAATAATTATCTCTTACTTGTTTGGCTTTTGGGGCTTTTTTTGGTTTTTGTTTTGGGGGGAGGGAGGTTACTACATTCAACTTGTTTTATTTGTATTGTGCATTAGAAATCCTATGTTTATGTTCCCGGAATTCTCATTTTCCAGAGAACAAGCAGAGCAGTGAGAACTTCCACATACCATCCCATTCCCAAGTCATAGCCTGCAGGGATTCTCAGCTAACCAAGTCCTTCTCCTACAGGAATGCCAATGCCTGTGGTGGGCACCAGCCTGCCAAACATTAAGCTGAGGCCTCAAACTTGCTCATATAGACCACAATCCACCTAATAAAAAGGAAAAATTGTGTCTTCTCACTACAAACCCCGTCAGAGTTCGAGCTGATTTAGCTTTGTTTTCAGTGTGGTCATGGCATATTTCCCATATGAATCATTCTGCACAGCCTCTCCTCCCATCACAGACACACACACACAGAGCCCCTCATGCTCTGGGCCAAACTTGCTTCAGAGCCTCAGCACCTCCTCCCTTATGCTCCATGCTAACCTCTGTGGTTCCCAGGCTCCCCTACCAAGCCCAGTTTTTAAAAGGTGGTATATTAGAGTGGTGATAACGGCTTGTGGAAGTAGTTAACAGACAGATCAAGAAGGCAACCGGGAGCAAGCTTTCTGATGAAGAGGAGGTGGGGTCATATGAGACCAAGTTTGTGCAAGATGAGAAGGTGAGGGAAAAGGCTTCACTTTTGAGAAATCTGAAGATAATTTGATCAAGACTTAGGAGCAAGACAAAAAGAAACACTGTTGCAGAAAAGGAAATTTTAGGAGGATACAGTGATCACAGAGATCACGCACGTTATATTGCAGAGAATTTGCATGAATAAATTCCATCCATTACCTGCAGAGACTGTTCAGTGCATTATCCCACCTCTGTAGCTATGACATCCAAGTTCAAGCTCCCATCCTCCCCATACTGCTTCCCAATGTTTTAAGGTTCGTTGACATCACAGAGCACCTATATCCTTCACGAACTTAGTGGAGACCATACACTATAGGCATGACCAGCTATCCCCAGGAACAGTCAGCAAGAGCCTAGAAGCTGACATCAGCTTTTAAACATGGATGTAGAAGTTAGCAGCTTTTTTTTTTTTTCTGTTGGCAGGGGAGGGAAGAGGAGAGAATGTAATTAAGTGCATGAATGCCTAAGAGATCATTTTTGTTCCAATTTATGGAAAGAATGCAGGAGGTTTTAATCTTGATTTATGAAATTCAGATTCAACCAAGCTTCTGGATTAGCCCAACTACCACGTATTTCTCACCACAATTATAAGATCAGACACTGTTTTCGGGTCCCCCAGCACCCCTTCCACCTCACCTCCCCCATCACACACACACCCCTTTTCTCTTCCTTTAACCTGCATTGCCTTTCTCCAGGTTGGTGTATGAAAGTCAAGGGATTTACACCCCTTGGAAACCATAATACAGCAATAGATCACGCACTGAATTTAGCTTCTAAACCTATTCACTGTAACAATAGAATGGAAATTAATGGCCAGATCCTCAGCTGCAACCATCAGCTTAGCTCCATTAAAATCCACCCTGCGGCCTGACCCCTGAGCACTGACCTAACTTTGCGCTGGCTGACACAGTTTCCATTGGCTTTGCAGCAAGCAGGAAATAGCTGGGGTGTGGGAAAGCCCCAGCCATGCCTCCTCCTACCCCGACCAGGCTCCAGCTGAGCGGGTGCTAGGGCTGCACGGCTGGCTGGCTGCCCGCCTGTTTGGGAGGCCCCTGGGCCCTGGGGTGTTCCTCCCAGGCAGCCACACTACCATGCTGCAGCCAGCTTGGAAAACTTCGCTTTGGAAAGTGTCATTTCTGCCCACGGTTGTATAAGCAGCCCCAATTTTGGATAGATGTTAAAATTAAGTGCAAGGAAAATTAGGGGAAAAGAACCTTCATTCTGATTCCACGCTAAAAATTTGATAGTTTTTAAATTTTGCTTTTTTTTTTAAAGTTTTCAACCAGACATTAGGATGAGAGGGAAAGTAAGCATGAGGTAAGGCTGTCAGAAAAAGCCTAGAGTAATTAAAGGAAAAAAGAACACCCGTCTCTTGGTCCTGAAGCAGACAAATTGGAAACTTTCCCTTCCCCTCTTGAAGAAGTCAGTTCTCGCTGCCGTGTGTGTTTTTGTGGAAATACCAAAGACTGGCCTCTATGTATGCTACAGAAGTCTGTCAAAGTTTCTTAAAAAACCAAAAATTTAAAGTTTTTAAATTCCACTGCTTTTTAGGTACTTTAAATGAGGAAATTCTGCTATTTAAAATGACGGGATATTTAGTGTCTTACTGATCTCTTGGTATACAACTCGTTCATTCAGTGTTCTCTCTACTCAAGCTTCCCCTCAGAAAGAATAGTAACTGCCATGCAATAATTTCTATCTTGCTATTACTTTTCTTGATATTCTATCTCAGGTTTAATTTGGAGCCTAATGCCAAGGAACAAGGAAAAAAAAAATCAATTGTGAACATTCAAACCTTCCTGATAAAAAAAAACCCAAACCACAAAAATCCTTGATTCAAAGTTTTACTTTATATACCATCTATTTCCCAGTAGTCCTATTTCTCAATCAGAATTTGAATAATCTTTACAATTTGTATTCCCCAAAACTCAAATTTAATGAGTTAGTAGGTATAGAAAGAGAAATAACAGCTGCAGCTTATCCCGCTGTGCTATTCAGTAATGACAATGTTATACCACATTAGCAATTGTGACATTAATAAAAAGAAGCCCATAGGATTAGCCAGAGACAGCTGACTTTAGTCAAATGTAGGTCATGCTTTGTTTGCTCAGAGCTGGGTAATAAATTTCCAGGTAAGTGCTCTCATGTGTCATACATATATGCCAGGAGCATAATTTCTGCTATACTAAATGATCCACATTCTTAAATTTCTGTAAGCCGTTTTTGAATTATTGTTAAGCATTTAATTCCACTGCAGCATCTTACAGGCTACTTAAAGTTATTAACTCACATGACATTATGGCATGTTTTCTTTCTAGTGGCAGCTAATAGCATCTTGATCTGGTTTCCCTTTCACCTTAAGGTATCTGCAACTCTGAATTGTGAGTATTTAACAAAAGATACTTAGCAAGGAATCAAACCCACTACATTTTGCAGCTCTCGCTGAAGGGGAAAACAGTATTTGGAATCAATCCAAGCAGCAGCAAGATATCTTCCACCACAGAAGGGAGGCTTTAAAAAAAATTTAAAGGAAATAAAAGCATAGCCTTCAATTAATAGTACAAAAGATCCTATCTCAATCTCTGCTACTTTGGCAAGCCCTCAAAATTTGGATTGAAAGCAGACCTTTAAACATATTCATATTTAATCTCAGCACAAGATGTGCATATTGTACACTGAAACCTGAAAGGCCAAATTCTGTGTTCAGTAACACCCTGGCAGGCTTCAGTGGGAAAGGGTGAGTGTAATACAGCAGAAGCTGACCTTGAGGTTGTAATCTTACTTTCACTATTATTTTTTTTTATATTATGGTAATAATTAGAGGCACCAAACAAGATCGGGACCTTTTTGTACAAGGCACCATCCTGACATGCAGAACAGAGAGGGGAACTCTAGTTATGAAGAGCTCAAATCGCAGCAAGAGAGACAGAAAAATGTCTGATTATCACCTTATTACAGATGGGGGACTGATCCACAGAAAGGCGAAATGACAGATCCAGATGGCTTTCATTCCACCCCAGCCCCTCGCCTAGTGGTTGCTATGGCTTTAGGCAGCTACTCATCCTGCCCCTTATTTCAGGGGCACCAAGCTCCCTCCTCACAGCCCGGGCATCGTAGGGACTGGCTGATCCTTACCCCAGCTGCACTACGACAAGTGCCAGGCGGGGGGGTCCATGGCTGTACCTTGTTGCATGTACCAAGGTAGTATCTTGTCATCTTATTTACAATTAATTAGACCAATCGTTTCTGAGCAACAGTAGTTGAATTCTTGACTCCCTTCTCTTTTTACCCATGTCTTTGCTAAAATGTATTTACACATCAGCCAGTCTTTGGGGGCTTCTGAAGCACATCAAGTGGAAGAGATGGCATACCTATAATTCCAGTTCATTTTTTTGTTGGTTGGTGGTTTTAATGGCATATATTCTTGAAATAGATAATAAAGACCATGTAAGTAGTTTTTTCTTTAGTAATTAAGAAATCTTGAGATCAAAAGGAGGCATTTGTGTAGGGAACTAAAATTGAAGGCTTTGCAGTCTTTCAGTGGAATACATCAAGTAACAGTTTCTTCAGAGTAATGATGCTTACTAAAGCTGTCCTGAAGGCTGCAGTTGTATCTTTATTACCCTTCATTATTATCAGTGAAGCAAAATGTCATAGCTACATTTGAGGCAAAAGAAATTCCCTTTGTGAGAGACAATGACTTCCAGCAGATCCCAAACACCTTTCTGCTTGACTTCAAGGAAGTAAAGGTGGTCAGCATCCTCTGGAAAGTCTGTGTATTGTAAAGTATTAGAAAGATGGGCTTTTGAAATCATTCTTGCTCAGAAATAATTCACACAAAGAAGGGTTTGGGGTGGGGGGGGCAGGGGGTGTGGAACCAACACAAAAACCAGGAGCACAAATGACAATCTGAAAAACGAATGGGTAGGAGTAAATTTGTCTTAGGGTCAGAACCATGCAACTGCAATAAATATTGCATGCATGTATCACCCCAGAGCAGCAGTGGCCAGCCTGCCTTTTATTGATGATTTCTACCTGCTTTACAGAGGGAGGGAGAACCTAACTGAGCCGCACTCAGCCCCTCGTACTTAGAGGCAGACGAAGCTCTTGCACATGTATAAACATGCACACACCACACACAGAAACATCCTCTCTTATGGAAAAAAAGGTCTTAGCCAAACAAAAGCATGTAAAGAAAATATTTTTACTGAAAATGTCTATATTTTTCTTCAAAATAAAAATGAAACACTTTCAGTTGGGGAAAAAATATAATAAACCAAGCATGTTTAAATAAGTGGGGGTTTTATCCTTTCTTTTTTTCCTTTCTCTCTTTGCTAAAGGGAAAAACAAAGAAGACCTTTTGGTGGGAAAAATCAATCCTTTCACTGATGGGCTGGCTGTCTCCCTGTCTGTGCAGGCTGATGCTCCTTTGTTCCCAGCCCCATTCCCTGGCCTTCCAGCTGAGCTGGTGCCTCAGAGGATGCCTCCTGGCTCCCTCCCACCGAGCACAGCCCAGGAAAGCTGTCCACCCTTCCCACCCCTGTTGCAAATAGGGTCCAAAATCCCTCTTCCCAGAGGGGACAACACTGGCAGAAGCAGCACTTTCCAAAGCACTCATATTCCCCTTTCCCTTCCCTTCCCATTAAAAAAAAAAATCAAAGCAAGAATTTTGTTATTATTTCAGGGCATTTCCCCCTCTCTGTTACAGCCTGTTTCCAATACCAGGCAGATGCACTACCAGGGTGGCACGGGAGAAATTAGTCTTCTTCACCAAATGATTTGCAAAAGCAACTTGGCAACTTTGGTTTTGGATAAAAGCTTGAGGCATATAGTAGCAGCAAGGCCAAAGGTCAAAAGTTATTTTTCATGGGCAAAAGCCTGTAGCCCGCTGAACAGAGCTGTGGGGTAATAGGGACCATTCAACAAGGAGGAAGCTGGACATCAGCCTGTCCCTACCGCAGCCTGTGGCAGCTCCAAGCTGCCTATCTCTCTAGCACAGCCTCAGCAGCGCTGGACTCAATGCAGTCCCCTCAGGACTATGCACATATTTTCAACCCCAGTCTCCTGCCCACCTTTCTGAGTCTCTCTCTCACACACACACATGCTGGTATAGGAGGCCACGGAGCTAGAGCATGTTGCTGTAGCTGGAGACCACCTCAGATAGCACCCAGGGACACCTCTCATGGCACCCAGGCATAGGGCCCAGCATATTCATCAGTCACAGTTGCTCATCCCCCTGAGCCTCCTCTCATGTAATTACACCATTTCATTTCAACCCCAAAATGAACTTTCTGCAAGCACAGCTGTAAGACTGAAAGGCCTCTCAGACACCTTGATGGAAGCGACCATCAGCACACCCAGCTTCTCTGCAAGCACATCCAAAGCTGCATTAAACAGCCCAGGAAAGGCACAGAGAGGCACTCAAAAAACCCCACCAAAAAAAAAAAGAAACCAAAAAAAACCCAAAACAAACAAAAGAAATCCAGCTTCCCTCCACTGCTCAGCTTGCACACACAAACAGCTTACAGACTGGAGATGCAGTGGAACATATGGTGTGCAATCCTTGGTTCACATCTCAAATTGAAACCAGTCACAGAAGCTTATACAATACTATTAGGATCTTTCTAGGGCTTGCATTCAGAACTGCAGAGATGAACAGTAAAATCTATTTAAAGGAAAAGACGAAAAAAATGGGAGGAATTCCTCCTAAGTGTTGCAGCCCGGGCATTTATGTGGCTTGGGAATCCCTCCTCAATTTGTGACTGTGTCACTTACATACAAAAGACCTACAAATAGTGAGAATGAAAAGAGCAGACAGACAGAAACACCAGGCAAAATCATTCCCTACCTCTAAACCAAATACCATCTGTAAAATATCTTTATATACAAGTGTGAAGAAATAAAACAGCAATTTATTCAATGGTTATGAGGGAAAAATCTATATCAGCTACACATTTGGTCAATTCCAAGTCATCAAAAGCCATAAGCCCTCCCCTCCTTTCCTCAAAATCATGAGCAATCTTCAAAAAATGACTGAGGATACTACAAGTAAACTGCTTTCAATCACATTTCCAGATGAATAGGTCACCCTGTTACTTTAAAAAACACTCTGCATCACTGGAAAGACAGAAGGATGGAGAAGAGAAAACAGAAACCAGAGGGGTTTTTTGGCAAGGAAGAGGAGAAAAAGAGTCCTTAGATAATTATGGGGACCATCTTTAGGTTTTGCCACTAGGACTTACTTAGCTACAAGCCACTGAGCTATTCCTTGCCCCCCTCAAAAAAAAGTAAGTTTCCTTCACCAGAAAAAAATAGTGTTACCTGCCAGTGCTACAGGCCAGGCTGAATGACATCAAACTGTAGTTAAATGAGGTAACATTGGCGAAATACACTTAATCATCTATTAAATTACACTTACATGGAAAATGCACAGGTGAAGGAGATGAGGAACTTGAGGAGAAACGCAGTAAGCTAACACCATGAATCAGAGGCAAACAAGAACTCTCAAAGCTCACCAGGAGAAGGGAAATATGAGCAGCAGGTGGAAGAGTGGTAATTATACCAAATGCTCCCCAGAAAAGTCCTTCAGGGAAGGACCAGTCAGCCAGGACCTGTACCAATCCCCCCAGCCAGCAGGTGGGCACCCAGGGCAGCCCCAGACATCAAACACCTCCCTGGGGACGGGTCAAAGCTGGGCCAGGCTGTGGGCTTGGAGGTGAGCTCAGCTTAACAAGGCCATGGCCAGGCCAGGCAGGGCTCTGTGACTGGCCCTGCTGAGGCATCACTGGGACAGAGGCTGGTGGCCTGGGGGATGCTGAAATGGAGTCCCGTGCAGGGAAGGTCCCCTGGAGAGAGCCCTGGGCTGCTGGTTAGGGACACTTGGGGCTGCTGGTGGCCTCAGAGCCCTGACACCCAGCCTGTCCTGGCTCAGGACAGCTGAAAGCAGCATACAAACTCATCATGCAGAGCCATCACGCGTTTGGTATAATGGCCTAGTTACATTTAAATCAATTGCAAAATAAAAGTATTAATTAGAAATGGGAAGGTTAATCTCTAGTATCGCTGGGTAATGGCACTTCACTGAAGAAGACCCAAGATGTTAATCAGGCAACAGATTTAAAAAGGTGAATCATCTAAAGGGAGTTGAGAAAAATAACCCATAGTGACCAAAGAATTCTCTACTTGTCTCCAAATATGAAAGTTTCACTGGTTATAGAAAAAGTCTCAAGGAAGCACCTGAGAATCAAACTCAGTCCTAATAGTACAAGACTCAAAAGATTCCCAAAATAGCCTGATTGTATTTGTTTGTTTAAAGAATCAAATTAAAGACTACAAATAAATCCAAAGTAAGATTACTTGGAAATCAGCTCTTGGACCTGTTACCACAAAGTGCTACTGAATATGACTAATATGCTTGTGTTATTAATAAAAGCATGTGTTAGACATTTTTTTTTAAATGGGGAAAAAATAAACTAAGCTATTCTTAGACAAGAACCACAGAACCAGATTAGGAGTGAGAAAGGGTAACAATAAATTTCAGGCTTCGGGGACCTTGGGGGCATGGAGAGAATAAAAAAAAACAACAGTGCTCTTTGTGCCTGTTGGTATCTGGCTTTCTCAGAAATTAGAGTGTCAGGAAAGGAAAAAATTGGCATCCCTATTGTCTGTCCAAGTCGAACTTGTGAAATAGCATGTGCACATACATACAAATTTTGGGAAATGGGTGAAGGAAAGGACAGACATTGCCACTTTCCTGTAAAAAAAAAAGAAAAGCAAGTACATCCTATTCCATAAATATCCAAACCCCTTTACTACAATGAAGAAATAATATAATGAAAGAAAATATCCTTGTTCACCTTTACAAGATGCACAGTCTCCACCTTGAGGTCTGCCACATCACACCAGTACTCATGCTACCCATACCTGTGCATTGCAGGATTCACCTGTGGAAACAAGAGAAGAAACAAAGCACTGCTTGAGGAACACATACCTTCAGGCTTGCACATGAGGCCCAGTACTGAGTCTGGCTGGCACCATTCCCACTCACCAGTGTTTGAATTTTCATTGCAGATTCCTGCTGAGGACAGAGTACCAAGGCTCAACAGAGTTGGTCTCAGAGATAAAGCCAGTAGGAATTTTAAAAGGGTAGGAAACTATTCTGTAGAAGCCAGGAAAAATCTACAGAGGACTGATTCCTAGGGATTTGTCAGCATGCTGGACAAAGGCTGGAAATTTTTTGGCCCACTGGAAAAGTGGAGTAAGCAGCTTTAAGTCATGGAAACATGGACCATCACTGCAAAGAAACAACAAAAAAAAATCACTCTTGCTTTTCCCAAGTTTTTCAAGAACTTGTTTAACCTTCCTCAAATTCTTCTGAAAGGACAGCAAAATTTTCCTCAAAAGCTCCTAGAGACCGAAATATAATTGTATGCCTTGGGGCTCAATTTGGACACCAGTTATTGGGCTATTACCTGCTATCGCTTCTAATTTAGAATAGACTGTGAAAGTCAGATGTAGGAGAGAAAATTCATACTTTCAGGAGTACCACAGTAACAATTCACACAACTGTTTCTTATGAAAATAAGAAGCTATAACTCAAGAGAGTATGACTTGGTCATTAAAACCTGATGTACAGTAAATGTAGTTGGTGAAATTTGGTACAAGATCATTGGGAAAAGATGAGAGAGAGGAAGACTCATGTCTCTCAGCTCAGGCACACACAGATATTTTTCAGACCTTCAGTATAAACTGGAGTTTCTGCTGTAATGTGTCTCTAAATATGTGTCGTCGTGCTGTTAGCCTGCAACACCAACTCCTCCAGCACAGCGCCTAGAACAGTTTCTGCACAACATGTCACCACAGCTGCTGCTGGATATTTGGCTTGAAGTTCCACCTCTAGGGAAACCCATGCCAAACTATTTATAATAATGGGCTGCAATTTATGTGAAATGACTTTGCGCCCTTCCTACATGTGCAAGATTCAACATACCAGTCTGTTCATTAATGCATCATTAGTTTAAAGTGGCCTTTTATAAAGCAATAATATGGATACTTTGCTTCTCGATGGTGTCTTTCTGCAAAGGACATCAAAACATTTTCCAAACACAACCAAATATTTAATCATCATGGAAGATGAGGAAAGATGAGTATGTCTGTAACTACTGTACCTTCACATTACTGAAAAAAAGGAGGCATTAACAAGTCAAAATACTGCAAGTTTCTGGCAGGGGTCTCTGTCCTGGACTTCCCATTACACTGCTCCTAGAAAGAAGGAGAAAGGCACGTCACAAGCAGAGCTGTAACACAGGGTCAGGAAGGAAAGCTCACCCTGTCAGGGGAATCAAGCTCACTGGTGTAAAAGCTGTGCTAAATTCTCTACCTTGTGTGTGGGTTGCGCAGCTGAGGGTTTTTTTATCTACGTAGTTGATGGATGGCTTGAAAAATATTACAAGAAAGTTACAACCAAATCTCAAAAAGAACCACAGGCTCAAGTCTACAAAGCACTTAAGCAAGAGATTAGCTTCCAGCATGGGAGTAATTGAAAACAATGCAATGTAACCAGTTTTACCAAGTCAGGACCTAAAGTAAGAACTTGCCGTCTCATTTAATATGTGGAGCAGGACAGTGAAGGCTGACACACAGATACCCAATCCCTCCTCAGAGTTTGCTGTTCACTATATTACCTACCTAAAAGTGGACAGATTTAGCCTGTCTCTCTCAGCTGTGAACTCTGTTCTCAGACAGAGGTCATCCCCGGCTTCACAGTTTTGAATGCTGATGCAGTTTGAGTGCTGCCAATTTTCCTGAAAGCGTAGAACAAATTGCTCTCTGTGCTGCCCATCTCTTTCAGGCATTTTCCTCCAAGGGATAGTGGAAGCTGATAATAGGAACTTCTGGATGGAAACAAGTAGTGAATATAGCAAATCTCCACTCTTCTCCCCAAGGTAGTCCCATTACTAATATTATTTTAGCATGAATAAAAATAAGCAAAGTGAACCACTAAGATACCTTGCTTCTGTGAGCCAGACACCCCTGCTGAGCAAACTCACAGCTGTCTAATTCAAATCACATATTTTCTCAGAGCCTGCCTGTGAACTCCTACTGACACTACAGAATACGCTGGATCATCTTTGTCTCAAACTGACAGCGAGAGCTCAAGCTGAGCACATGGTCATCTTTCCTGACCAAGAGATTTCCTACTAAATTCCTTCAGCCCACATATCTAAGCCACTTCTTGCTCTTTCATTCCAGATATCTTGATCTCTCTCTTTCTGAACATAAAATAATGACATTTAGGTTCTTAATGTCCTTGGCATCTTCTGCAATGAGATAAGTGATCTTCTATGTTTTATTGCTGTAGTGTTACTAATTAGCTAGCAGACAAAAAGAAACAAACCAACCTTACCTCCACCACAGTTTGGCTCTTTCCTATGTAATTTACCTCTCTATTACACACCCTGGCATGATGATTTAGAGTGAATGATTGAAATGGTTAATCCGGTGCTTAAGCTGAAGGTATGAGAAGGAGACCTTGGCCATCCATAAAGATCACCAGAAAGCTGCTGCATGCCTACATTTTGACAACATGGTTGCTCCTGACAGCTTAGATAATTGAAGACTCTGCATACAGGCATCTTCCCTAGGGGGTACACTGCAGAAAGGAAAAATACAACCCCAGACTGTAAACCCTGCCAAGTACAAAGTACTCCATTCATCTGTTACCTCACGTGGTTCAATTCCCTACCTCCTCCTCACAGGTGGAGGAGAGAGAAAAATCTTAAGACAAATATTAAAATCCAGAGCTAAAGTCTGAGTTATTAGCCAAGGGTTTGTTTGCTTAAATAGGTAGCTATGTAAGACTTTTGCAACTTTTGTTATTCCTGGCCAATAAACACTTTACCACCACTGACCACTGACCACAGGACACTCCAACACAGAGCAACTTCATGAAGAGAATCAGAAACTTGATCTTCTGTGTAGCAGTCACCAAATCACCACAGCCCCCCAGTAGCAGAATACACGTTAAAAGGATTATGCTCACAATACAAAAATGCAGTTAGTTTTTCTAGTTAGCCAACTTTCCTGTAAGCAGTGTGTCACATTTTTGTAAAATTCTCTGAAAGTCATACTCAGACCCCAAACCAGTAAGGTTTATAAATATGTTAGGTTCCATTTATTTTACTGGAAGTAATCCCATGCTTTCAGTTTGCAATATTACCAATCACAGGTATTTAAAAATCTAGATTCCAAAGTAATAGGGCAGTATTTTCTTTTAAGATATTATTTTTCTTTGGACTCATTTTCAAGCTATAGTCCAGAACCACAAGGACTACAGAACTGGGGTTTAATTTAAAGCTGAGTGTTCAAATCGCAGTTCCCACAGCTAAAGCCTTAAGATCAATACAAAACATATGAGAGATGGCAATACTGAGTTAGATAGGCACAAGCTTAACTGATTTGTTTTGTTCTCTTCTTGAAGGGAAGGGCTTCGGAGGAGAGGAGGGTCAGAACTTTAACCTCCAACCCTTTCACCTTTGAATCCTTACTCAAAAGCTTCCAGGAAGGAAAAAGGACTTTGCAGCATGTCTGGGAGTTTAACAAATCCAGGCTCTGGTTAATCAAATAGAGAAGCCCTAGGGCTGTACTAATTCCTAGACCCAATGAGGCCCCTCAGAATAGAGGGAAACTGTGAGCATAATAGGTAGTAGAGCTGCTTGAGTTAATTTACATGACATATCCCTGCCTCTTAAGCTATTCAAATGCTTCTGACTGAATACGCAAAAGGAGGTTTCCCCACCCAAAACACTGATCTGGTCCACTCAGGGCACAGCTGACTACTGTGACCCCTGGATTTACAAAGCCCAGTATATATTCTGGGGTGAGTGAGGCTCCAGGAAGTTCTCTTTTGAGGAAGCTAGGATTACATTTATGTAGTGCGCGAGTAGATAGATGCATGTACCAGATCTGACACTGTCTGTACAGAGATTCAGCAAAACAACACACAAAGTAGAAAAACCTAAACTATTGATTACACAAACGTTTTCTTGCAGTCAGGTTTTCTTCCTGCTCTCTCAAAGGCAAGCTTTTCTGTTATTTCATACCAAACTCAGTTATAACTAGCTAGCCATCATGCTTTACATCAAGATCTCTTTGGTAGCTGGGAGTTAGAGTTTGATGCAAGGCATTCAGAATTTAAGAAGCAATTTAAGGATCAAATGATTCAGTGTAATGTTTCTGCAACCTGTAATTTAAAGGGCTAAAAGTCTTTTGGCAGCCACCAGTGTTTTCAGGGTCATGAGTTTATTTTTACTCTGTTATTTCACTTGGTAAATGGACTGTGGGCATTTAAGGGATGGCCAATCATAAAACAGGAACTCAGCTTTTAAAAACTGTTCATCAAGCAGAGTACTTTGGCTTGCAGGATTAAAAAAGGAGGGGGAAGACTATTGCCATTTTCACATATGTAAAAAAGAACTTTCTCTAATTACTAACATGCAATCTGCACTAGAGAGTATAGCAATATTTTTTAAAAAACAACATGATTAAGCTTCACAGGCTTTGCAACAGAGATGAAGTTTCAAGTCTGCAATTTTCTGTAATTTTATTTATCTAAACCAGATCCTTTCTTACCTCATAACAAAGAAAAAAATTAACTAACTTCTCTTCAGAAACATAAGCAGCCCAAACTCAGAAACAGAACTGAGAAACAACTGAGGATGTGATGGACTCATTATCGTAGGATGATTCAGTTGCATATTACATGATATACATAGATTATTTTCTTATGTGGTACACTAGTCAGTCTCAGCTCTCAATCACAGATGTGCTATATATTTCCAGTCAATAATTTTCAGCCCATCATTAATTGTGAGTGTCTGGGATTAGATAAACATTCCATATAAATATCTGGAAAAAGAACTCTAACACTACAGTTATGAAAAGTACTTTATTAGGCAATATTTTTGCCACACTTGCTGAAGCTTTTTCAGTCTGGAATAAATGAATCCCTTAAAAAAAAAGCAAACCAGATCCTTACCTTAGCTTGCTTAGAAGAAGAAAACTAGACTACTTACAAAAAATTCACATTTTAATTCAAGTATTCAGTAATTTTGATAAGAGAAGGAAAGTCTGAGTAGCTCAGAATTTGGTAATGATAAGAGATGACATAATTAAGTTGTTTCTTCAACTTCAACCCACATTATATCTGTTGAAATTTATTACAGGCTGTGGCTGCTTGATCAAGCTAAATATGCAAAACAGCCCCTTGGTTTGAAACCTGTTTCTAAGTGCTTAAAACTTGCAAGAAAATCAATATGATAGCTACTATTAACTGCTCTATTGCAACCTGGGAAAGAAAATGACAGTTTGCCAGGTGTCCCCTTTAAGTGAGGCAAGAGACCCTAATAGCATATTTGCCCAAAGCCCCAAAACTGCAAAATAAACCAAACCAAAAACCAACATAAAAAAGCCCACTGTGAAGTAGCAATTATAAAAGATGAGGGAGGAAGCAAAAGCTTGCAAAAACCCAGTATTTTTCATCTCAATCTCAGTTCTGTCAGAATTCAAACATTTCAAAACTTTCCTGATGATTTATTTCCTCGCTGACTTAGAAGATGTGTGAATGTTAGAACACCCAAGTCATTAACTTCTTTATCATCATCTAATTAATTCTGGTTTCCCACCTCTAAGTTAATGCTTTCAGGACGTTTCTGCTCTTTAGAGCAGAAGTTGCTTAGTTAAATTTCCTGCAACACAAACAGAAATGTAATCATTTGGATGACAGATTAATTCACCCAATGGAGATGGACATAGGATGCTGTAAAACATGTAGCCACACAGGGAACTGCCAGAACCCCTTCCAACACCATTGTATGAGCATAAAGTCCTAAATGTACATAAAGAGAAACAAAATTCTGGAAAGTGATCAAGATTCCTTGAGAATATTCTGTTCACACTTATTAATTGGAATATCTTGTTAGTAGATTAAAAGTGGGGGTTTTTACTCATTTATATGCTGTCAACATGAAAATGAACATATCCTCACTTTACAAAATGTGACAAGTGTTTGGGAGCCCACAGTAATAATAAAGTACAGGCTCCGTGTGAAAGGGAAAATGGATGAGGGCTAATTACAGAGCTCAGCTCCACCCAGCAATTCTAGGGAGAAATATCAGAAATAAGGTTTCAATTTCTTGAACAGTTACCTGTTCTCACAGGATCACAGAATCATAGGGGTTGGAAGGGACCTCGAGAGATCATCGGGTCCAACCCCCCTGCCAAAGCAGCTCCCTAGCACATATTGCACAGATAGGCGTCCAGACGAGTCTTGAATATCTCCAGAGAAGGAGACTCCACCATCTCCCTGGGCAGCCTATTCCAGTGCTCTGTCACCCTCACTCCTTCTTTTCAAGTGAAGGAAAGAATGATCCAGTTTGTAGAGCTTTTCTTTCCCCTTTGAAATAGCAACAGGGTTTGGTATTTTCCTCCTTCTTCAGCCAGTAACAAGGTATTTACTGCTACCAGCGCTGGGATTCCACTTCAGCCAGCAGCTGAACTGGTTCCTACCAGTGGAGGTTAATGTCACACCCGTCAATTATCACATTTCCTGGCCTAGGCTGCCATGTGCTTAAGTAATAACATGATAGCGCACGCACAAGCTTCTGTATGCAAACAGCAAATTTACACTTGCACCCGGAATGTTTTGTTTTGGATGAAGGAGGGAAAGACCAGAGTGGGGGGAAAAGTAAAGCATTCTGCATCACCTTTGGTATACATCAAACCCTCACTTGCAAAATGGCACCCATCCATCCCTACAGATGCTAAGCACCCTGAAATGTAAAGCTCTGACCCACAGAAGACAAAATCCCAATATTTACACACTATTCACACCCATGTTCCAGGATAACAAACAATATTTTAGAGTGTTGTTACTTCTTTTGAATAACTCCTGCTGTGTCTTGGTAGAATGCCAAGCTCTAAGGAGCACCTGAGCCGCTCTGGCCCACAGAGCTGTAACCGCAGCTTCCGTGGGTGGCTGCAGGACCTCACCATTTCGTGAAAGAGAGCTGAAAATATCTCTTGAGTTGCTAGTGGTGTACAGCTGGAGCAAGGAATGGAGTGAGGCTGGATATGAATTGTAAATATAACTCACTCACTGATAGCTTGAGGTTTTTCTCTTGGCTTAAAACACACATGTATACACACTCACACACAAATAAAGGAAAGGCCAATATGATAATTAATTTGTTCTGACCTTTAATTAGCCTCTGTGAATAAACAATAAAACCATTTCAGTTTACACAGAAGGCCAAGCTCTCAGAAAAAATCACAGCACAAATTAGAGAGAATCCCTCTTTTAATACACCTGTGAAAAACACTAGCTCATATACAAACTAGCAACCAATTTCCTACCTAGTCTTATTGTTCTCAGACATGAATTGCTTCAAATTTATCCAGGTAAGCTTGTGCCACTCACTGCCAAGGGGTCCTGCCTTTGTGGTGCAGGGAAGAGCTCAGCCTGCCAGCCTTTATCCCACCTTCAGTCAGAGAGGGGAGGGTGAAACCAAGCTCAGTTACACATCAAAGAGGGAAGAAGAATTGGCTGTGAAAGCCCTTGGGTTTGGGCGGGGGCGGGGTTTGCCTTTAATAGGAAAGGTGAGATAGCTCTGCTTTTACTTGTCCTCATATGTGAACCTTGTGGAGAAAGTAGAGGTGCCCTAGACTCAAGTGTCTCACCTCAGATGGGACATGACAATGGTCAGAAATTGGGAAGGAATGACGGGCTGCTATATTGGGCTTGCATTTTGGTACTGGAGGGGCTACAGGGGTGGCTTCTGTGAGAGACGCTAGAAGCTTCTCCCATATCCAATACAGCCAATGCCAGCTGGCTACAAGATGGACCGGCTGCCAGCCAAGGCCAAGCCCATCAGGGATAACGTAATTAAGAAGGGGGAAACAAAACCCACCAAGAAAATTGCAGTCAGAAAGAGGAGTGAGAATGTGTGGGAGCAGCAACCCTGCAGACACCAAGGTCAATGAAGAAGGAAGGAGATGAGGTGCTCCATGTGCCCAAGCAGACATTTCCCTGCAGCCTGTGGGGAAGACTGTGGTGAAGCAGGCTGTCCCCCTGCAGTCCATGGACCGTGTTAATGGAGCAGATGTCCACCATAGCATGTGGACGACACCATGACTGAGCATATGGATGCCTGAAGAAGGCTGTCTGGTGCAGTCCGGTCCTGAAGGAATGCACCCCATGGAAGACACCCATGCTGGGGTAGTTCAAGAACTGCATCCCATGTGAAGGGCTGACGTTGAAGAATTTCACAGAGGACTGTGTCCTGTGAGTGAGAGCCTGTGCTGGAGCAGAGGGAGTGTGAGGAGTCCTCCCTTTGAGAAGGAAGGAGTGGCAGAAACATGTGATGAACCACAACCCCCATTCCCTGTCCCCCTGTACCACTTGGGGGGAGGAGGTAGAGAAATCAGGAGTGAAGTTAGGCCCAGGAAGAAAGGAGGGGTGGGAGGAACTGTTTTAAGATTTTGCTTTATTTCTCAAGACTCTACTGTGATTTCATTGGTAATAAATTAAACTAATTTGCCCAAGTCAAGTCTATTTTACCCATGACAGTAATTGGTGAGTGATCTTCCTGTCCTTATCTCAACCCATGGCAGCCTTTCATCTATTTTTTTCTTTCCTCTGTCCAGCTGGGGAGGACAGTGAAAGGGCAGTTTTTGGTGACTACCTGGCCTCCAGCCAGAGTCAACCCACCACAGCTGCAGTAGATATTCGGACAGGGAGGAGATGTATTTTGCTTAAGGAGGAAAATTAGGGTCTCTTTCCTGTCTTACACAACTTATTAAGGCACAAAGAAAAAGGTAATAGCTACACAATAAAAGAATTTGGGATGTGTGTCTTTTCCCAGTGGGAAATAAGAGAAGCAAGAAAACATGAGCTATGGAAGCATGAGCCTGAATGGTTTGGTAAAATCACTTCTCTTTTGAAGGGGACTATGGTTCCTAAATATACTGTTGGCCTTTTCCATAGGTTTGCTGAGCTGGTAACCATCACCAGCCTGTTCCGCTCTCTCCCCCATCTCCCACCAGAGGCTTCAGCTAGCTATCTTGACTAATATAATTTAAAACAGTCTATTCTTGTAAAACTTTACTAGAACAAAATTACACATTATTGAGCTCCTTTATCAGAAAAGATATTTTAAAATACAGAACAGCTTTTTATATTAAGTTAGAAACATATTAAACGAGTTATTTTTTAATATGCTTGCCAATTTGTATGGAGCCTGCGAGTGTCTTCTCATGCTTCTGAGGCCTGCACTGGCTCCAGGAATGTGTTGTAAAAACGGGTGAATACATTATCTTTCAAATGCCATACAGAATAATAATTTAGAGAAACACTTACATGTTATAATTATGTGCTATTTAGAGTCCTTAGCCAGGTAGACAGTCACAGTGAGGAGCTATAGATAGTGCTGTTATTTTCAGCTTATCTTCATCTCATTCAGCTGCTATCTGATGTGATTTTGATCACCTCTCAGAAACCTGATTTGTTGCAGGTTTTTCATATCATGTTTCCCTATCAAAGTTATATTTTTTCTTACTAAGATGATGTTTACTATTCAAGAGGTCTGTAAACTTCCCAGATCAAATTAATCAACTGAGCAGCTTTCTGGAATTTTAAATATGGTCCCTATGGCAATAAATAGGTTTCACTGCTGATTTTGATTTACAAGAAATAAAATAGATACTTATTTCATTCTACAAATTGATCGTGACAGTCGAACTCTACAACAAGGCATTTTGGTGCTGTCCTGTGGCTCTTGTGAATGAAAAACATATCACATATGATGTACTATTTAAGAAGTTAATGTCTTTGCTATATAATGGTGCATTGAAATATAATGGTGTGCAGACCAGGGCACAAAACAGCTTGGATTAAATATCTGGGAAATTAAATCCCTTTGGAGAGCCGTCAGGACTAGTCTGCTTCCATTATCCCAAGACACAAGCTGCCACATTATCATTTTTATACATAACTAAATACACAGACTCTGATTTCATTAATCATTCAGCTAGGGCTGCAACTTATCAGGCAGAGGGCATTCCCTGTCTTCACATGAAATACTATTTACTAAAATACTATAGACGCATTGCATAATATAAACCTCTGACATTTTAGCAATAATAATTGCACTGTAATCAAGGGTGTTTTTTCCCTTCAGTTCCCCTTTAGCCTGCATACATTTTAATTTCTGCAATTCCTACTCTAACAGAACCACAGAGGCCTTCTTAGACCAAATTAGAACTAAAAAATCCCCTTATTTTTGAGCATCTCACCCTACTTTAATCACAAGGACCTCCAGAAGCACAGAGTTGTGTCCCCTTCATGAGCCAAAGAAGTAAAAAGCCAAGGAGGAAAGAAATATCCATTATTTGCCAAATAAGCTGGATCAGCTTCCAAAAGATGATGCCAGAGAACTGGAACCTCCCATCTTGCAGAATAGACCCACTTTCGCAATACTGGAGACCCGCCTGTCTCAAGCCAAGACCATGGTCACACCACAACTCTTCTGTAAGCTGACTAAGCAAGATGCACAAGTGGTCCACTCAGCAACACTCATTCTTTGTTCAGTTTAAAACTGAACCCTGAAATTTGCCAGTTGAGTCATTATCAGTCTCATATTTACAACATAAACTGTGATTCATTCCCAATTTCACTCTTGTTCTCAGATTTCATGCCAGGACCAACTGGAAGAGATATGCCCTTCCACTCTTCCAAGATGTATTGCAAGGGGCTAGCAAGAATTCTGGGGTCCTCTGTGAGCACCATGCCAACATGCAGCATTGATACTTCATGTGTGACTGTCATGATATTGTAATATTTTGCATTACTAGCAGATGAAATAACTTGTACACTGTTTCAGGCAAAATACTAAATTACAGACACATTTTTATTTGCATTCTTTATGCAAAAAAAACCCCAACAAAAGGTATATGCAAGTCTGCACTACAAAATTAGGTCATTGTAGGTATAAGTCCTTTATGGGCACAATCAGATACTTTCATGTTTAAATTAAAGGAGAAAAATAATTACAGATAATTGGTATTATCTGGTAGGGGTATTTAGTGAGATCTCTTTCTTGACAGCCCAACTAACATCCAGGCTCAGGAAGAAATATTGAACTACTACTAGATACAAGGTTTGGGGTAAGTTAGTGTCTCATTTTACAAGTGCTGCCTGTAAAGGAAATAATCATTGCACCCAATTCTATACATGGACTTGGGTCAGTTCTTGTGATTTTCAGGGAACTAGATCCTGGAGCTATGCTAAGATAACAATCATAACAAAAAATATTTAAAAAATAAAAGTTAGATCTAGATTATACGCACCGTTATTCCAGCCCGTACCTGCTATTGTTAAGCAGACACATGATGCTTTCCTTCAAACTGGATGAAGAAACAGCTACCCCTACTAATCACCACATGCAGACATGGAGTTAAGGTTTAAGGTGGGTCTGAAAACTGAGCTGAACCAAACAGGAGCTCAAGCTGTTGATTATTTTCTAATTCCCACTGAGATTCTCCCACTTCTCTTCCCTTGGCGTTCAGTCTCCCTGCTCAAGAGGAATCAGCCATCCATAAAATTAAATAACATATTGCAGCCAAATTCTACTCAAACAATGGCACTATTCAGGAAAGTAAAGTAAACAGGATTTGGCCCTAACTGTGAGTTAAATATTGATCCTGGATTGTGAATATCATAACGGGCCTTGGCTTTTGTATGCAGTCACTAAAAAGAGCTCAGAGCGAGCAGTGAGGTATGAAGATGTGTCATTTTGCTCTCATTGGCTGTACACACTAACAGCATTCTCCCTTGACACTCTCTCTTTCCACTTTGCTGGATGTCCTCTCCCACTAGTACAGTTTCATCCAGACATCTCCACCTCCTTTTGAACATTTCCTTCTGTGATCACTTAGCTCAGCTAATTGTTTCCTGACTTTTCCTCCAATCCTTTCTCATCTGCTCTTCTTTTCTAAATCCTGGCACAATATAATATTTTCTTTTTTTTTTTTTCCGATTAATTTCCATGCTGCTGCCAGATAAATTACTTGAGACTATCTCCATCCTACAGCAGGGCACACAGTTTGGTGGCAGGACACAAGGACCTCCAGGAAAGCATTCATTTTAACAGTGAAATTAAATAAGTGGGATTTGGGTGGGTTTGGTTTTTTTATTTTTCATTTGGGTTTTTTTTAAATTTTTTTTAAATCAGTTTAAAGATAAAACTTTCCTCAGCAAATCTCATTAAGAGTATCATGTTCTAGCTCCAAATGTGTTTCTCCCATAAATGAGACTGTCAGCCCCTTAGTTGATTTGTAAAGTAGTCATATCAAACCTGCGAGGGGTAAATAATTTTTATTCAGAGGGAGTAACACTCAACCAAGTTTTCTGCTTAATGATGATAAGGAAACATTTTGTAAAACATCTTGTAGCAGCCTACATTGGACATGTCAGTGCTGGATCCCTGAGTTTTAGGTAAGAATCCTGTTCATCCTTCCTGCAGTCCCACAGAAATCCCTCTCGGTCTGGACCGTGAGGTACTGGCCATGCTGCAGATAAAGACATACCACTGTAAAAGAAACAAACATTTGAAATAGTTGAATCTTACTAGTTTTTAAATGTCTGGGCTTTGTATATCCCCAGGGTCTCTCTGCTTGCATCTCCTTAAACAATAAAAGCCATTATTAAGAACATGAATAATGTGGCATGCTATCATATTAGGATATAATTAAAAACAAGACAGCTAAGCCTCAAAGCTGCACTGAACATACCACACATATTGTGGTCTTCTGCATTTGTTCTGAATTAAAATCCCACTTCGTACTCAAAAACCTCACCTCTGCTTTCCTTGCACAGCGCTAGTGCCTATTTGGACAACATTCACTTTTGGTAAAGAAGCTGTACCTGGAGGTCAGGGTGGTGGGGGACACCCACCTGCTTCCCCAAGGACCCTCCCTCTCTCGCTGTGGGAGAGGGCTCAGGGAGTTGTGGAAACAGGAGAACCTGACTCCTCATGAAGCACCCCGTGGTGTGGTTGGACTGGCATCATGCCAGAAAACCCAGCCCTAGCAGTCTCCCCCATGGAGGCAGCTTGTCTGCCCCCTTGTCTTCCTGAGGTGGCAGCTTTCAGTCCACAGCAATTTTGCAGGGGCCTCTCCTGCAGCAGGACTAAATGTGCAACTGTGATCACAGCCAGGACTTCCTCAGGACCATTAGGACTGGTATAAAACCAAATTAGGGCACCCATGCCTTCTTCCATCAAGCACTCTGTTCTCAGAGACAGTTTTCTCTCACTAATCTATTTACCTAACCTCAAATTTTACATTAAAAGCCAAGAGCATGTTGACTCAAGAACATGTTGGCAGGTGACCTAATTTTACCCAGCTATCAGCTGACTCAAAGCCAAGAGTGATGCCAGGCAAGCACAGGCTGCTGTAAGAGCCAGCACTTCATGATGACTCCTCTACCCCCCCTTGCCTGCTGTGGCAGATGGTTGGTACCACAGAGAAAAGTGAGCAGAGGGCTCTCTGCCTGACTACAGTCTCTGCAAGTGGTCAATACGCTCTGCCTGCTGGTTTTCACTCACAATTCTTCCCTCTCCCTCATCATGAAGAGTAGCCAAACCTTAACCACTGTCCATAATGCCACGCTAAAACTCCATAATTTCTTCAGACTTCTCAGACTGTGAAGAAAACAGCAGGGCTTTGTTGGCCTGCAAGAATGGAGGCCCTCAAGGGTAAGTAGGAGCTCTAGGAAATATTTAGAGAAGAACTCAGTGGCTGTACTTCAGCCAGGACTCAGCAGAGGTCAGAGGCTTTAGGGATGACTGATAAAACTATTTGTTGCATTCATTCCAGAAATATGTCTGGAAAAGGTCTTCCCAGACTTGCTTGGGCTCATTTCCAAAGTGAGCTATGGACTCACACCAGACCTGAAACACTGGAAACCTGCTGAGCAAGGATGGAAGCTATAAACAACTTAGGTGCTTTGATGAGTGTTTAGTGTCTAGCTTTTCTTTTGCGGTCTCCTCTGAAGAGGAAAGTGAGATGATGTTGCTCTTTCCAGGTAAAGTGGCTCACACACAACCCTTTATCTTGTCTGAAGGCTAACCCAGAAAGACACAATGACCTATTGTCCCCTTTGGCAGTAATCAGAGCTATTTAAAATGAAATGCTTTGGAGTAGAGGTACAAGTAATACTGTGGACACTCAACAGAAGGGTTTGTAATGCCTTTGCTTGTGTTCATGATATCTTTTAGTTCAAGAACCAGACAGGGAAGATCTAGCACTTCTTTAAGTGTTAGGACCCCAAGTATAGCCAGAAGACCAGAATTCAGTCAGGAGGGCTTGACCCATTTCTGGAGGAATATGAGACCATGATGAAGTGGGAATGAGTGGGAACATGAGCCTTCCCACTCACACAGTGACCTGTATCAAGAAGATGAGTTATGGTGGGGGGCACTGGCTGGTTTTTTTGTTTGTTTTGGGGGATACTTCTTGTTCTTTTTTTAGTCATCAAAGTATTAGACTTCTAAGGAATAAAATGTATGGCAATGGATGAATTGGTTTTGTGTCCTGTCATGCTTCTCTCCGCATGATCTGCAGCTCAGAAGAATTCAAATCTATCAAACTGTGCCATGGCCCTTTGGGTTCCTGCCCATGTGGTGAACCTGTAAGCTCTAGCTGAGGAGTACTTTAGTCCCTACCTTGTGAAGCAGAGGGACCATGAGCACAGTGGTATATTCTCATCCCAGGATCCAGAAGAGACATGCTGAGCTGCCCATTCAATCAGAGAGCAAGGCCTGTTTTCAGATACGAGTTTTCAGGTGTGGGTAGAGACAATCTCTGACAAAGCAGTAAAAGCTCTTGCAAACCTTTCTCTCAGGTCTGGGGTGCTGTTACAGAGACCTTCCCTAGAAGCAAGTTCAGAATCTCTTTTCCAGAGCTTTCAGGGTCTACTGCTGGAGAGCAGAATAATCTTTAAATTTGTTCTTCTTGCCTGACCTTTTGCTATATACGTTGTTCCTGCCACAGCAGGGCAACAGCTTGTTACTATCTGCATTGGTTCAGCTAATTATTCTAATAATGATTCAGCTAATATAGTTTAATACAGGAAACACAGACGTCACATCATTAAACAATTATTTATGTATTCTAGACCTTTACCATAATCCATCCTGAGTTCAGTTAATTTATTTCTCCCCTGGTGTTCATAAGGTATGACATCCTGCAAGCAACTAATTCTGGATCCTCACTCTCTCTGAGATTTAATCAGCATTTGAGACTTACCTGGTATTATGCCAGGATAACTAGAAAGCAATGATGAGCAAGCTTTCAAGCATTTGGCACTTCCTTTCAGACATGCAGAATTTTACAAGTTGATGTGAAACATAGAAAAAGCCTTTCAGAAACTAGCAGTTCTTTCTCACTTTCAAACAAACCAACAAAAAAAAAAACCCAGACCCTAGAATAAATAAACTCATTGCTTATACAAGCTTGATTGAAATAGTGCTTAAAAGTTCATTAGCAAACCACACAGTTGTATTCTAGATTCTCTCAAATAAAAGGAAAGCTAAGTGAAACTAATTGCTCTCAGTAGCACAACGCAGCTGTGGATCACTTTGTCCTGGGCAGCTTAAAATACAGATCCAGGGAAAACATATTCAGAGATTCCTTTGACTGAGAAAAAGAACTTCCATTCACCAGATAAACAAGGCCATGACAGTGCCATGTGGTAGAGAGACTGACTTTGTTATTCATATTTTCTTATCTAATTATTAATTAAGATAAAGTTGAATGTTACCTTAGATTTGAAATTTATGTATGACTCACTTCAATTACTTACAAAATAATTACTAATTAAGTAATGTAATTCATTTAGAAATCAACACATTTTTAAGGGCAGGTAGCTGCTATTTTACCACGAAGTGTTCTTTTAAATTTGAGGGACAAAACAAATGGAAGTGAAAAAGGAGAAGAAACATCCAGGAGAAGATATACTTTAGAGAGACACAAATATTCCAGCTGAAACCAAGCAATACTGAGCTTCTGCTAATAGGATTGGCCCTCACACTCCAGCCTTAAATCTGTAGGTCTTTTACCTGACAGTAGAAAAGAATTCATTTAGGTATAACAGCAGCTCATAGAAACATCCCGCTCCTTTGAACCTCCACACAAAATGTGTTAATTCAGAGGCCTCCTGCCCGGAGCTTCCATATTTGAGCCTGCAGCTCCAGGCTTGATGTAGCTACATGACCTACCCTGTTATGAGTCTTGGTTCATTTTACCCTCCTTGGGAAGTAAAATAATTACACTGAAGGTAGCAGAAGATCCCTCCAGGGACCAATCTCCATGTTGAAAACATTTATACAAACATTTATACACACACACACACACACACACACACATACATAAAAAGGGATCAGGAGTGTGGGAGATGTGAAGAGAAGGTGGAAGGCTGGAACTTTAGGTGTTAGAGAGGCCAGAAGACAAAGAGGGAGAGAGCAAGGTGGTGAGTACCTGCTATGGGATGATAGCAGTAGCAGGTGTCAGTGGCAGTCAGGAGGAGGAGAAGAAAATGATGGTTTGTGTAGGATCTAAGGCTGTCCTAGTGGAGACAGAGGAGTTTGGAAAATGAAGGGAAAAGGAGGGTACTGAGCCATCAAAGAGGAAGTAATAGAGAACCAGAAACAGGCATGGGAGGAGAGATAAGAGTTTAAAGTTGTGATTGAGACAGGGGCTGTGGTAAGAGTGAGCGGCTGGTGGCTGGTAACCATAACGACAACAAAAGTGTTTGAAAAATAGTGTAAAGGTGCAGCCCCAGGAGGGCCCTCTGCAGCTGGGAGAGCATCACCCCACCTGCAAGTGAGCAGAGATGGTAACTCAAAGCTGCTCTGTGAGCTCTTCTATGCTTTAGAGTAAGTTTTCTATTAAACATAAGGCATTTGATCTCCACATAAAAGCTTCACCTAAGTCTGATAGTTATAATTCTGGATAATTACGACTCAGACAGCTGGCCAAGAAAGAAAGAAGTGGATTTAGCATAAGCAGGAAAACAAAAGAAGGTCTGTAAGTGTGCTCTACTTGCTTATCTGCTCCAGGTAATTTACTAAAGAGGAGGACTTCAGTGGATCTTTTCAAGACCCACTTAAGGGAGTAAGCATTAAAATATCAGAGGTACAATCAGGGCATTATGCAACTGCAACATAAAAATTGTAGACACGGATAAGAATAACACAAACTGCTATTTTACTGTGCAGTTGCAACTGGTCAGATGCAGTAGGGCATGACAGTAGATGACAGTAATCAAGGGTTACTGAAAGCAATTACAGTTACGGGATAAGGAAATATGCAAAGTACATTTAAACCTGAGGCAAATTCAGCATGAAGCAGAAAGCCTTCAACAGTTATCCCATACAAAGGACAGAGTAAGGAAGTCAGCACTCAGGAGCACAGAAATTTTTCATTTTATTTCCAAAAAACACTCAGCATAATCCAAGCCTTCTCCCAAATGGGAATTTTAAGCTAATTACCGGTGTGAAAACAAGAGTAAAGAGCAGGTACTTTATTCCTATAAGCAATCTAATATGCCACCTGACATTTTTTTTTCAAACTGGGTTTACCTGGCTCAGTGTGAAACAACATATACATTTTGTTACTAGCTGTGCTACATTTGCATATCAATGCAGAATACATTTTTGGCCCACTTTTTCCTAGCACCTGCTCAAACCTATGCAGCCAACCCTTCTGCGTCCTATCACCCACTGAAACACCAAATGCACAAGCACACCAGTCAGAGGGGAGCAGAAATAGCTACAGGTATGATAGCTTTGGTTTCTTTGTTAGTTACCACAACACTCCACATGTGACTCAGTTGTATTTGCAAGTCCTCTCTTCCCACCCACGTTTAGGTCAGTAAACACCTGTCCCAAATAGCTGTCTCCAGATAAAATGTCAGAGAGAACGTTTTTTTTCCTTTAAGGGGCACAGAACCCACTGCTTTTCTGACTTCAAGGCATTTCTTTGAAACAGGAACTGGAGCAGCTCTATTCCTTCACAGTTACAGAAGTCTTTCCTGACCTTAAAATTCACCAAGGACCTATTTGGATGGGGACTTTAAGGCATAATACTAGGTGATGTTGACTATCTTGATCAAACAAACCCCTTGTAAAGGCTTGGAGGAAAGTAAAAATTTTACCAGTTGTTGAAATGGCTCATGTGAAGCTTTGATTCCACCCTATGGCTTCAGAAGTTTATTATCCTCACTTTGTTTTAATTAGAGCTTCAAACCGGCGCTATTTAGGCAGAGCAAGCTGGGTCTGGTCCAGCCAGGCCACATCTAGCACCCAGGTCGTTCCCATCGTGCAGCTGGGCAAGCAGTATTGCCCTGCCTGCTGGGCTGGCAGCAGGGATGAGGGACCCACTGCCGCCTGAGAAAGGGCGGGCAGTGGCAGCTCCTTGCCTGCTCACCCTCTTCCCTGCTCAGCCCCATCTGTAGCTACAGCAGCTGATCTTTTAGTGTAGAGCCTTACCAACTGAGCTCCTTAGACAACTGTTGTTGCTGCAGCCATAAACGTCAGAGGTGCGGAGCAGGGAGAGTTAGCAGCGGTGAAATAGCAACCCCATGGCAGATCAAACAGTAGTTTGGGCCCATGTACTCTTCTGCCAAGGATGAGACAAAAAAAAAAAATCAAACATCCTCCAAGGGAGGGTTTGCAAATCCCCCTGAAGAGCCTGCGGCATTTCTCCTTCCTTCCCTGGCTTGCAAACTCAGAGGGACTGGAGCACTTCATGCCCCTTCGCATCCTGTATTCCTGCATCAGCCCACAAGCTTTCCCTGAAAACACCATCGTGCCTGCAGCAAAAAAAAACAAGGATGAGACCAGCTGGGATTAGCTAGCATCCCCTGTTACTCTAAACTTTAGGCTAGACACAGATTAAAACTGTTACCCTGCCCCCCAAAAATACTGAGCACACCAAAGGGTTCCAGAACCCATCCCTAGAAGTAGCAGCCTGACTGTGTAAATCTTTCTTCATCTTAATCCTGCCCTACAAGATGTTCACACCTATGGAAATTGCGTGTTGTGTAGATTACACAAATCTGCCTTAGGGGTGGCATGTCTTAGGTGCAGCAAGACCATCTAAGTCTAGTGGTAAGTCTTCTGTAGCACACGGTTCCACCCATTTATTTTTTTTAAAGTGACTCAAATCCTCTGACAATTTAAAAAGAACAGGAAAAACACCTTCACTCAGACTGCAGCAATTTAGTAACATAAAAAATAATAACAATGCAGTAAAGCAGCCTCAGTTTCCCTAGGCTCCTTTTTACCACGGTCTGCAGTCATCACACTGCAGGTTGTGAACTCATTGGTTCTCACAGGGTAAACATGAACAGGTTGAGTTGGTATTTTGGATAGGGAATCCACTGGGAAGCCATAACAGTCATTTAGATTATTCAGTTACGAAAAGAACACTTTTCTCTGTATTTGTAAGAATTCTTCTACGTATCTTGGGAGACAGCCCTACCTCTCAGATCAAGATTATCCAAGAAGCTAAAGGCCAATGAATTTCAATTTTGTGCCTCCACATTTATTCTTTTTCTATAGAGGTGTACAGCTCTTTATAATGAATGGGAGTCTACAGACATGAGGCTTGCTGAGTCAGCTTTTATAGACATCTTAGTGCTCCACAGAAACAAAGGTGTTTAGGGACTTGAAAGTTACCCCCCCCCCCCCCAAAATCACTACTGCAAGCCATTCATGGTTGTCACTCTTCTCCTCAGTCTTGGCATCTGAGTCAAATCCAGCTGTGGAAAAACACATTTTGAAAGCATAAATTTCAAGAGCCGTCAATAAAATGCTGTGTTCTTTGCCCTCTGTGTGTGTGTCACGAGCTAGGATAGCATTGTTAAGCCTGATTAAAGCACTGCCATTTATTCCCTGGCATAGATCTCCAGCACAGGCTGCATTCCCATCAGTGGGGCTGCCTACCTTTCCTGAGAGGTCAGAATCTAGAAAGAGGAAACATGCAGATGGCAAAGGCTGCCCTGTTCTAGGTTTCCTTTCACCTGATGAAAACCCGAAGAGATGGTGGGCAGGCAAAAAGCATCGGGCTGTTTCTACTCTCTGTACCCAGGGTTACCTGGCTGCCCGGCTGGGCCTCCGAACAAGTCATAACTTTGCCAGTTGGCCTCTTCACCGCTTGAGAATGCTGCTGTAATTTACCCCTGCTGCCAACAGCAGGCCAGCAGGTAGAAACAAACCCTAACGCAATGGTGTTTTGGTCATGCCCTTTTTTCTGAAGCCAAAACTCCTACGCTGGTTACCAGGACAAAGGAATAAAGTAGTTGCCACAGCGTAACTCCAGAATCTACTGGGTGCCAGTGGCTGCATCTGCCTGTTTTAGGGTTGCTTTCTTCTAAAGGAGCAGAGCAAAACTAGACCCAGCAGAGCAGAGAATGAGAACCAGTTAATTTCAAATATCATTAGTATGGAATATTCAGGAAAGCAAATGATGCAAAGCACAAAGGAGTTATTTGCCAGGGTTTGGTACAGCACTGAATAAAAATACAATTTTCACACTCATTCATCACTGAAATGAACAATCACTGTCAATTACCTCTTCCATTCAATACTTAAAGAAATTATTTTACAGTCCTCTATCTGCAACATTACTATTAGTTTTATTTTGTTTAATGTATACACCATCTCATTCAAATTCTGCCACTTCTGCTGAGTGCTTTTTGTGAGTTATTGATGCTCCATTGTTTTGCATGTACTTCATTCTTTACCATCTGTGACAAGATTTTTAATCTTTATACACAAGAAACCGGGCTCAAGCAAGAATGACCTGTCAAGAATACTTACGGCTTTGTGGTGAACTCTCTCTTGAGTGCGATTTAATCGACATGGTGCTGCCTGACAACATACAAGATTCAGCAACATAATAAAATCTAGATGTTAACCATTTGAGACCATCAAAGAGGAAGACGTAGAGGTTTGGGGATTTGCAATAGCACAAAAACCAGGTCATCTAGGAAGTCCAAGTTTCTTCTTTAACAGTAGTTAAACAAGTGGATTTGAACTGTGTTATAGGTGGGGCAATTGGAAGTTTGCATTTTAGAACTACTTGATTTTTCATATTAGTATCATGACAGCCTGAGGAAAGCAATGGCAAAGATTTGCAGGTGCCACTGGGCCTTACTGTATGTGAAACAATCTCTCCAGAAGTCAGATCATTTTAAGCCATCTTTTCAGGCAGTCTCTGACCTCACCATTGAGGACTGTTGACCTGGACAGGCTGGGGAGCTGGGTGGAGAGAAACTTAATGAAATTCAACAAAGGCATGTGTAGGGTCCTGCCCCTAGGGAGGAATAACCCCAAGCACCAGTACAGATTAGAGGTTAACTTGCAGCGAAGCAGCTCTGCAGAGTCCTTCAACCTGGGAGACAAGTTATCCATGAGCCAGCAATTTCCTTCATGGCCAAGAAGGCCAATGGTGTCCTGGGGTGCATTAAGAAGAGTGTGGCCAGCAGGTCAAGGGAGGTTACCCTCCCCCTCTACTCTTCCCTGGTGAGGCCACATGAGGAGTTCAGTGTACAGTGCTGGGGTCCTCAGTTCAAGAAAAATTATAAGGAAAAAGTCCCAGTGGAGGGGTTGGACTAGATCTTCAGAGGTTTCTTCCAGCCCCGACCATTTGATGATTCTATGAAATGTGGCACTTGGTGCAATGCTCATTTGCTCAGTATGAACCTAGGGCCCCAAACCACATATTACCTAGAAGACCGCACTTGGACACTGCTCCAACAGATATTTCAGGACAGACACTGTAGGAAAGAAACTCAGGGAGGCTATTAATGTGGAGCCATGATAGGAAGAGAAATGGGCTACTGTAGTGATGAGGGACAGGAGACTTGGGACTAAGTAAGAAATGTCCTGCAGAGCTTATGGAGTAATTTTCCTCCAGCCTTTCTCTCTGTGCCAGTGGTTAAACACTCAGTCTCGGCTGCTTTATCATGGAAAGCTGTGTCTCCTGTCAGTCTGGTCCACCTGGCAATGGGACTATGCTCTCCCTAACACACTGGTGCTGACCTTACTAAGTCAGCTGAAACACTTCAGTTGTTTAAGTCAATTTTAAATCAGTCCACTAGCTCTCCTTTATCCATCGCATTAGATTTAGACCCTCCTCTCACTCTCGGTGCCCAGCATCACTGCACACTTGCTATATACATGGGTTTGCTCTCTCCCCTTAGCATTAACATCAGTCTTGATGTCCCACTTATCTACCTCTCCTGCAAGTTTTCCTGTGTCATTCCGTCCTCTTAGTGAGAGGCGACACTGATTCTGGTTCACTGCATTTGAACTTTTCATTCAAATCCCTCCTTTTAAAAGTTCATTTTGGTGGCGCCTACAATTAGTGGCTCACTGATCATAATTATTTTAAATAAACCATTTAGTTAAGCATTAGAGGTGTTTACAAGCCCCAACAGCTTAACAGCTTGATCTTACTGCTGTAATGTGTGAGGTAGTTCCTCACTCCATCTCCTCCTGCTGTTTATTACCCTCTTTCTAATCTAAAGTTAGATGGTAAATTCTTCAGGGAAGTGATTATATCTTTCTTTTTGTGCAGTGTAGCGCCTGTCATGTTTTTGGGCACGTTCAAATGTAATAGAAAATGTGCACAACCTGATACTGGAAATCCAACGCAGATTCAAACTCATTAATACAATTAAGGAAAGGTGAATCTTAAAACCCAAACGTCACGGTAGGTGTTCAGTGACCATTAGGAATAGCAGGAATCCGTAAAAGCCCAACTGTCTGAAGTGGAAAGCTTAATTTACAAGTCGCCTTGGAGAAGCAGTGCCACACTTCAGGAAAAACCGGGAAAACATCCAACAGAATAGTTCTACAGAGGTGCTTGAAACTCAGTAGATTGAATGGATGCGAACGGCCTATTTTCGGCTATGTAAGCAGCCAAGAATGTCTGTCTAGAAACAGTTTTCCAGGACCTAGCTGTCACATGCTTCAGATGAATGTTGTGCTTCCTTCTAGTAGAGCTGAAGTCTATGACTTAATCTTATCTGTTTAACATCCAAGAATCCAGTTTTAGATTTTGGCAGCTAGCATATGCTCCCCCTGTGGCAACTGCATAATAACATAATATAGTTAAAAAAATCCAGATCCTTTAAGGCTCAATTACCTCATGAAACTATTTTAAAATTCAGGGCGAACAGAACTGCAGTATTTCAGTTTACAAGCATCATTTTCATTTACAGCTGTTTTAAAGGACCCATTCTAATGTTTTATGTCTTTCACCACCTGCAGAACTGAATGAAAATATTTATTCTATTTTGCAGAGGGCTACCAGAACCAAGAAAGCAGAACTGAGTGAGAAAGAATAAAGTATTTTAAAATAGAGATAAGATCCAGGATAAGTGACTTTATTGCTACCCTGTAACACCGAAGATCAGTTCAAAAGTCCCACAAAGCCGGAATAAAAACAACCTATAGGCAACTAAGAATCTTCAAAATAGCCCGTTGCTAAATGAGTATTTATATTAGTACTTACAGTCCTGATACAACCAAATTAGATTCTTAATATTTTTAATTACTGGGTTGTTGGGGTTTTTTGAATGCATGTATGTAAGAGGATCGGTCTGTTTAACCTGTGTAATTAATTCGCCTACATTCTAAATTCTCTGGGTAGGGATTCTCTTTTCAGTGAGATTATCAATACCATCTGGAGGCTCCGTTGTAATATAAAATAAAGAATAAGAATGGGAGGGTAGAATGAACCAGACCTTGAAAGAGCCCTGCCTGGGGCCAGGAGAGGCAACCTCCTCCCCGAAACAGGAAAGGCTAAAGAGAAGGGAAATCAGTCACCACGAGCAAAAAAGAAGAAAGGAAAGCAGGTAAAAGAACAAGGTAAGCGCTGCAGCAGGGGACTACTGGAGAGGGAAGGCAGGAAAGACAATAGAGTTGAAAGGAACCGGTCTTTTTGGTTTGGGGTTAACTATAGGTCTAACTAAAGGGATTATGTTAGCACCAGAGGAAAGGGAGCTGAACGTTTGAATAAATGTCCTGGACTGGGACGCCAGGCAGAAACCCCAGGCAGTGACAGCTTCTCTGCAAAGGAGTTGAAGGATTCTGTGAGTGATGCCCAAAGGAGCTCTGCCCAGATGCAGGAGAGAAATGGAGGTGGAAACAGCGGGTGTCCCACCCCACCTTTATCTTCATGAGCAGTTAATGGGGTGCTAAAGGTACTGGGTGCTAAATTTGTTCTGACATCATACCAGGTATGTGTGTCACCCTTCACTCCAGAAGGTTCATGCTGCTCTACTGGTGTCTATTGACTGCAGCTGGGACCAGAGGGGCCAGTTCCCAACAAAGGGAGCAGGCAAGTGTCCCTGTCCTTTTCTCCTCTTCACAAAGACAGCTCTAAGGTATTACCTGTGGTTTCATGGACAGAGTACCTATTTACTCAGAACCGATACCAGAGCTTAAATACACTTCATTCAGAACAGCTGCCTGGCTGCAAGGCTTTCAGCAGAGCTGGGAAAATGATGGGCAGGAGCAGGGAGGGGGCATCATCTATGAATTATGGAGCTGGTCAAACACTAGAAAAACTGGTGTGTCAAATAAATGATTTGAGGAAAACCAGCCACATTCACTGAACAGTGGAGAGTTTCTTCACGTGAGAGCATATCTATCTAAATTTCCAAGCCGATTCTGAAGCAGACATAATTTCCATTCCTTCATGTCTCTTCATGGCAGGCACTGATAATCTTTTCATAAATAGTTTTAGACCGAGAATTATTATGTGAGGAAATGTATGAATAACTTTGTAACTAACAAGTAAGTTAAAGAGTTTCACAGTCTGACCATGAACTATGTACTGATGAGGAAAAGCAGCTATCCTCACTGAATAAAAAAATTGTTCAAAATTACTTGCTCAGTCCAGACTTACAAACTTACCAATTTGGCCTGGATTCAAACCAGTCATTAAGTGAAAAAACATTTCCTGAAACTTATCCGACAAAAAGGTCAATTTTCATAAAACTTACATGTATTTAGTCACTTCAGATAAAACACGATTTTTTGCAAATAGCTCATCAGCACCATAGGTCTGCATCTGCAGACAGTCTGAATCATTAACTTTGGGAAACGTGAAGTGCGCTGTGAATCTCAATAGCGTGTTAACAAAGTGCTCTCCAGTTCCTGTCAACAGCCCCTCGGGAGGAGTATGTATGTGACCAGCACTCTGGCAGGTCGGAGCCAGGAGCCCTAGAGAAGAGAAGGGTTGGGAGGCTTATCTACAACCTCCCGTCCTTCCAGGTGCTTTTCTCCAGGGAAAAGGCTGCTGCCACAGCAAAGAGCTTTCCTATCAATTCCGCAGGAGCCATGAAAGGAGCCTCTCAGTACTCCTGCCCCACAAAAGTGAAGAGGAAGTCCCTTGCCATCGGCACTCTGCTTGGGAACAAGGCCTCAGTACGGATGTCCAGCATGTTGTTTTGTAACTGGAGGCTATTTCTTTGGGCAGCTACCCCAAATTAGGTAATTCCTCCTTCTTGTTCCTTTAGCAATGTCTCAGTTGGGTCAGCACCAAGGTTTGTCTGTCTGTATGGTGAATCAGATCAGGGACTTACCACAAGCTAATAAAACTTTGTAAATAAAAGTTATTTTTAACCAAGGTCAGAGAGAATGGGGGAAAAGAGCTTTCAGTTACCACAGCTCACTGCCTGGCTTCTGGAGTTAGTGAGAAATTGGCATCCTCATCCTTCCTCAGTGCCCACTGACACATGTGCAGGGGTGTGCTGCAGTGAAACCATCCTCAGAAGCACATAGACAGGGACAGAGGTCATTCGCTCATTCTCTGTCCAGCTCCCCAACTCCTTCCTGCACCTTTTATCCATGCTGGAAAGACATTTTTTTGGTTGAGTTTCCTATAATTGTGCCTGACTGGTTTTCCTTTTTCTTTTCTTTTCCTTTCTTTTTTTAAAATTTATTCTCCATTCAGTTATGTGTTTGCTCAATATTTTAAGAAGGTTATTTAAAGCATATTTTTATTTACATACGACCTGTAAAATATTCAGTACAGCTATGCTTAAATAACTTGAGGCAAAGTGATAAGAAAATCAAGTATGTGGTTGACAGCTGAGCAAAAAGGGACAATGTTAGAGGTACATTTTAGTAAAAGCGGTGTTAATGTTTTATATCTTCATTATACCCTGCAATCACTTACACACTTGATTAAACCTACTCCTGCTTAAACCAAGGAAGCTACTCACATGCAGAAAGTAAAAGGATGCACAAGAACACTGTGGATTAGGCCTAAGTCGACACAGAATATAATAACACATCACACTTTAATAGATTTTCCCAACCAAGGGCTCTGAGTAGAAAAATAATATCGTCATCAGAATGATAAACATTCCACTAATTAACTCCAGGTTTAGATTATCCCAAGATGTATCTCATAAAGAGAGAGTGAGATTTCCCAAGTCTCTCAGAAATACAAAAGGACCTCTGCAGCATTTAAAAAAGAGATTATGCTCTTCAGATTTTTTGGAAAATAGGCTGTACCACTAGCAAAGAGACCTGCTAATAATTATGCAAATGATTTGACTCAGTATGAACTTATTTGTTTAATATGTACCATGCTGTTACACATATGATAAGGTGCAATATTAAAGTGCTGATATTAAAGTGCTGAAGCAATAGGAGAAAAACTGATTTCTTAATGAATCTGAACGCCGCCATCCATTGACCTCATTTCTTAATGATCCTGAACAATCCCGCACTGACCAAATATAACCAAGTTTCGGTGCAAAGCTGCATAAACAGGGGAGTTTAAAGTATGAATCACTGACTGTGGCTATATTAGAAGTCGACTTTAAATGTCTGTGTCGATACAGAAACTGAAGGGCTAGGGTGAATGAAACTGAAGTACTTTCATGTTAGAGAAAACTGAAGGACAAAGCTTCAGATCCATGGTTTTCCCTAGGTGAGCCACCATCCAGCTGCCATCCAGCTGTCTGCGGGAGGTGCTTGTTGCCCTGATCACCAGCAGGAAGCGTAGAACAGAAACGGTGCAATTCCTCATCCTCTGCTCTCATACACAGGTCACAAATGTGGCCCTGGGGACAGGACAGGAGAGCAGATGACGGCAATACTGTGCAAACCAGTTGGGGGATGAACCGAAGAAACAGTGGAGGAGAGGAAGATTTGCCAGTCTTAATTACAATATAACTTCACTACACACCAATTGTCCTGATAATGCCAGAAAGCACAACAAGTTAACAGGATGTTTTAAAGGTCACTGTGCCATCTCCACAAACCATCACTGTAGGATGCAGAAATAGAGAGTTCTTTCCTCCAAGACTCATCTCCCTCACATGTGGTAGTCATTTCTGCACAACTTAGTTTCGTTCCAGCAGTAATAGCAGCACAGGACCATCCATTCCCTGCCCAGTCCCTTTCCATAGTCTGTAACTACGTTACCAGCCATTAACTTATGTCAGCTCTGAGCTATGTCATAAATTTATAGGCAAGAAATAAAAACCAGTCAACCGAAAGTAATCCTTTACATGTCTCTACCTTTTTCATGTAGGGAATATGTATATTTTAAAAATATACAAAAAAATCCCTCAACTTGGCATGTAGTTTCCAAGAGAATGGAAGGAGCATTATTACAAAGCTTTCAGGTCTTCCTGGAAGAAAGAGTGCAGGCCTGAATGTAGGGAAGGTGAAAACCTCTGAACAGGCCAGTTAAGATACTTTGAAAATCTCTAGTGAACTCTGGGAACTCATAAGACACCCTGAACTCCTGGCAAATCCACACTTTCACAAAATATTTTCATGAATCATTGAGTTAGAATAGCAGCCTCCTTAAATCAAAGGTGTGGGTACTGACTCAGCTACAACAAGGGTACATTTTTGCAAACTATGGAATAGGTCAATGAAATCCTGGCTTCTGTCCAGCACTTCCCTGTGTCATGTAAAACAGCCCCCAGTGAGGATTCACCCTAAGTCACCCCTGCAATTAGGGGTTAACTGAACAGATGCAAAACAGAGCTAAATAAAAGACACTGCAAGAGAAGAAACAGGTTTTTGCCTACAAATTTTGATTTAACCTTAGACCAAACCCTCCTAAACAGGCCTAAGGCAGGAGCCATAGTAACACAGTTTGCTACCCATGAGCATTCGAGAACAGTGAGGCAAAAATCACTACTTTGGGTTGGAAAGCATCACATTAGGGGGGTGGTGGTGGTGGTGGTGGTGACATTTTTGCTGAGGATTTTGAGACGACAGGGTTTGGTTTTTCAAACTTTTCTTCACAGTTTACATAAATCTGAGATTCTCCCCACAGTCTCAGAACATCTGGAGCTGATGATTTCAGGAAAGCACTAAACATCACTAAAAATATTAATGCTCAGGCTGCCAGCTTGGCTCTGCAGTGCTACCAGCAGAAATCTTCTTTAGGGGCTGCGGGGAACTCGGCTGAGTGGCAGAGCAGCATGGCAATGATTCCTGCAGGCAGGAGAGGAAGAGGAGAAGTAAAGGGAGATGGAGCTCCTCCGAGCGCCTCCTGGCAAAGCACACACATCATTCCCTGCGTGACAAAGGATGGTTATGCTACTCTGTGCCCTCCTTTCATGCATTTTGCATCAATGTTTGCTTCTGGCTCGAGAAGTTTCAGTGTTTCAAATCCAGCTAAATTGAGTGCCCCAAGAAATTTAGCTTGCAGCGATGGTTCATGTCTGATTTACAAATGGGCATCACTGGACAAAGGTGACAAGAAGGCTGAAGCGGATGAGATAAAGATGGACTAGGTGAGGTTTTGCAGTGGCCACTGAAGTGGATTTTAAGAGGGCTGTAACTCATTTGGCCATATTCTCTGTCCTAGGCCTCATGGCTAATTCCTACCGAGGTTCGGCATTTGTGGCAAGCGTCTCCAGAAAGATGCCTGGCAACTCTCAACTGTCTGATTTGTTCTACTATTAAAACAACCCTTTCTGATAAAATCTTTTCCCATTCTTCAGTTTTTACTAGTATTTTATAGTGGCTTTCCTCGATACAGATTTCTTGGGTATTGCAGGTTAAAAATGACATGACATTCGGTGAGTGTGAAAAGCTGTTTTAAATCTACATATTTCAGTCCATATGACTCCAGTGGTGTTGGCTCAGCCACACTTATTCCTGCAGGAAAGGCCACATTCCTGAGGAGCAGTTCTCTCTGACACTCGGGGAGGGAATAGAGCAGCAAGTGGGTGCGCGCTGGTTTCCCACTGACCTCCTACGTTATATTTTAATTTTCTGCTTCTTTCCGTATGTTCCTCTTTCCCTCCATATCTCTTCCTGCAGTTGGATCCCAAATTAGCAAGGGACCACCAGTTAGCTTCCAGCTACTAAAGCAGTCCTAGAGAGTGGTGAGAAAGCAAAAGCCATCACGCAGCTTTTGTGCAGGGGGCTTCTGGTGTGGACTGGGAGACCGAGAAAAACTGCAGAGCAAAGTACCTTCTATGGGGCAGATGAATCTCCTCCCCACCTAAGAGCAATAAGGAAGCGCACAGGAGAATGAGTCTCCATGTTATGCCCTAAAATAACCCAGGGCGAAGCTTTCTGGTGGGTTTTAGGACAGGGCAATCAGTCCCATTATTATTTTACTGCAATAAGGGAGCTGTCTTCAAATGTATGGTGATAGAGCAATAATCTACAATGTACATCCTTATCATCACTCGTAAGTGAATCATATAAAACTCCTCCATTATCATACACCATAAAAAGATTAAGCCACATGCACATTTAAAAAGGTAATTATTACATTTAAAGAACTGAAACGGCATTCTGGATGATCTCAGTACCTTATTTAGCACCAAATTTTTTTTTCTTCTATTAAAGCAGTTTTTCACAATTCCTCTTTGTTAGAAAATAAAAGCTTAAAGCCCAGCACAGCTGCTGAAAAGCATTAATGAAACCTGTGTCTGCATAGCAGAATCAAAGCAGTAGGAGAGGTGGCAGCTAGCCACAGAAAAGGGCAGATGAGATAGGGAAAGCAGTAACAAGGGAGGCATGAGATAGCCAGAGATAGCAAAGATTAACAAACGAGTTCCTTGTTGCTATCCATTACCATCTACATCTGCATCAGGGGAAAATGTACTTTAGAAGATCTGCAGGTTTTGGAAATGTCAGTGCGTTACGATAATATCACAACCGAACACCAAAATCTTCGGTGTGACATTGCAAGCACATTACAAGCAGGGAGTATGGGATCTGGTTGAATCTAAATAAACATAGTTCTGGAAACCATCATGCATGTGGCTGAGTGCTTTCTCAAAGGCATACGTATAGTCTGCTACTAAAGTTTGGAAATAAGCTGCGTTTCTTACAAGCACAAATTAATATGCTACTTTTTACATTTCCAAATCAAGTTATATAATAAAATGCATCCTTTCAATCAAGGTAATGCAAGCTGACATGTGCTTTCCTTTGTGAAGCAGATGTTTTAATTGTTAGATAAGCTCCTAATAGTTTGCTTTTTTTGAAAGGAAAGCGAAAGTATATGAATGACCTCCCCATGGCTTTCAGAACAGCTACTTTTCTTGAAGATTAGGAGTCTCTTGGACTCAAGCCCTAACTCCTCTTGTATCTGCAAACTACAGTCTGAATTAGTTTTCTCCTTTAACAAAAACTCCTGCTGTGTTGGAGAATCTCTTAATTACTTTTCAAGCTTCTCCTGTTATTGTGGAAGTCTATGAAAATCTGATTACAGTACTAATAAAATGAGTGAATAACATTTTTTTTTTCCGTTTCATCTGGAAGCTTCAAAATACAAAGATACACAGTGTCACACAGCAAGATTGCATTATAGTATGCAGAAATATATGAATGGTGCCAAATGAGAACCTTATGTCATGAAAATGTAACTGTGGGAACCATTCAGTGCACATCTGATAATATGAAGTACTAAGGAACAAAGTTTGACAATTTAGGTGTTCAGAATCTTTTATCAAGGTAGTTCATAAGACTGAAGTCTTGTCCCCTCTCAGAGGTAAGAAAAACCAGTGCATTTCCCACAACCTTTAGCAAAAAAAAAAAAAACCAAAACAAAACAAACCACCAAAAACCCAAAACAAAAAAGGGGGAGGGGATAAAATCTTAGGTCCAAGAATCGCCAACCAGTTTGTACTTCTATAGCTGACAGTGGTGCTTCAAAGGCCACGAGCAGCTTCCAGTCTGCCTCCAGACATAAAGATTTTGCAGTCAGAGTTGCTGGTTTTTTGATAGTAAATACAGGGTTACAAATCTGCCCAGCCAAAATTATATAGTAGGAGGCCTGAAAGGAAAACAGAGCTCTACAGCAGGGAATTGCAAACCTGTTATGGTTTAGCAGGTGCGCAAATCTCAAAATGCTTCATCTCTTCTGTATTAGATGTCTTTATACTAGGCTAAAAAGTTTCTATATCCCATATCCACAGAAAAGGACCTCACAAGCCACCACAACCAAAGTACCCTGACTTGAACACAGTGGGCCAGGGTAGAAGTGTTTCTGGTTTTTTAAATATATTGTTTTGGGGTGAGGGGTGGGGCGGTATAGAAGAAAGCTCCTGCAGGAGCAGCCACCAATGTTGAGACCCTTCACCACCGCATTACTTTTGTCTGTGATGGAGCTCCTTTTCCACTACTTTCTTTATAAACTCTGTCACCTCAAGTCAATTTGGGGTGTGCATTCCTCCAACATTTCTTGCTTCCATGGTAATTTATCCTTTGAGGTGAGTAGCTGGATATACAGGAAGACTTATGCTAGTCAATATTGGAAATCAGTGAGGAAACTATAGAGACCCTCACCTTAAAAATGTGGTGTGTCCAATCATCATAACAGCAAAAAGGTTGTGTGCCAGATATTGGAATTGATCATCACAGAATCACAGAACACTAGGAGTTGTAAGAGACCTCGAAAGATCATCTAGTCCAACCCCCTGCCAGAGCAGGATCACTTAGACTAAATCACACAGGAACGCATCCAGGTGGGTCTTGAATATCTCCAGAGAAGGAGACTCCACAACCTCTCTGGGCAGCCTGTTCCAGTGCTCTGTCACTCTCACAGTGAATAAGTTCCTCCTTATATTCACATGGAACTTCCTATGCTCCAGCTTGCACCCATTGCCCCTTGTCCTGTTGCCGGCCATCACTGAGAAGACCCTGGCTCCATCCTCCTGACTCTCACCCTTTACATATTTATAAACATTAATAAGGTCACCCCTCTAGTCTCCATGGCTGAATTTTTTTTTTAGAGAAAGTAAAGTGAAGGGATGTTGGTTCAGTGGGGATAGGGTTCTGGACCTACAAATTGACTGTCAAACCAGGCTGTTCTGCACTACCTGCAGGAATTCAGCAGGAGCCAAAAGCCATCACCCTGTTGGGAGCAGCTGAGCAGTCACATCCTGCCTCCAGGCTGAGCCCTTGCAGGCACGTCAGAAGCTCAGAGGCCAGGCATGTGCTCTTGGTGTTATTCAAAAGAAAGGAGGGACGGCAAAGCACATCACTCTCCTCAAGCATCCGGTTTCTGTATATATGTGATGTCTCCACTCACACTAGTCCCATGGCAGGATTCAGCCACTGCTTTCCCCAATCCTGAGAGATACCTTAGGTGTGTAGGCTGCTACACGCAAATTATTTCTGCTTGGACGAGCAGCAGCTTCCTGTGCCTCCCCACGGGGAGCTGGGCAGCCTTCCAGGGGCATTATACTGAACCCTGGCTTCTTCCATTTCTGTGCTAACCACGGAGCCCTTCATCCCTGCCTGTGAGCCCCGGGTACAAGGAACAGTTGCTGTCACACGGTATCACATCGCAGCCCTCTCTCCCGTTGCATGGCGTCTGCAGGCACTCTTTCTATGAGGTCACTTGCGATCTGGCTCCACAGCCCCCTGCACACAAGCCAAGGCAGCAAGGGGCTCCCGGTTATTGTCCTGTAGTCCTGAAGACGCAGTGGAAAACACGTGTAAACACTAGTGTTTTGCTAACATTTAAATCTGTCTGCTATTGTGCCAGAGGAGCTGCGGGGGGGGGGGGGGGGGAAGAAAGAAAATAAAACAAAGGCTGGTTGCTGTGCTGTTTGTCCTCGGGAGACTGATTTCCTGACGTCACCAGCACCAGCACAGGCAGAGGCGAGCGCCTCTCTTTTGGATCTTTTGCTGCTGTTCAGATGGGCAGCTCACCGCTCGATACACTGCTGCAACAAATGCGAGGCAGAGCACTTCTCATTCCTCCCCCGGTAAATTAGATTTGGTGCTCTGCCAAGAACAAAATACTGTCTGCTGTTTTAAGGATTGTTATGGGCCAGATCTTCAAATCTTTACTACTGGGAAAGTGTGTTTGTCCAACTATTGAGTTAGTAAAGATATCTGATTTGGCCCGGTATCTTTTACATCTACGCCTTTTACATCTATGTCTCTTTCCTCACAGAATGCACAAGTGAATACAGTCTTTATAATAGCAAAAAATGGATCCAGCTAAATAAGCTGTTCAGGATTCCCTGTTGTAACTATGCCTGACCTGGCTGATTAGAGATTTTTGTTTTAAACACTGCAGTTAATTTCTATAGTATACAAATCTGATGATCACAGTATTTGCATGTGTGGAATAAAACAAATCCAATGTGAGCACCCAAGAGGAGAATGGAAGTCTGAATAATGTAGCATCGAATAACTGCATCATGGAAAGTTGGAAATTACTTCTGTTTTGCTTGCTGTTTTTTTCTAATGCTTGTAATTTTTCAGTTCCAAAGCATCTTAGAGTCAGAATAAAAGAATACTTATGACGTCTGTTGAAATTTCGAAGTGGATCTGTCCGCAACTCTTTCATGTTGTCTTTCTGTAAACACTGTGTATTTCTAGCCAGAATCTCCCCTTTTGCACTTCAGAAAGGGGACAGAGCAGACAGCTTAATCTAATCCCAAAGGTGCAAATTTCAGACTAATTTATTTTTATGAGTCTCACAAATAATTTCAAATAATTCCAAAATAGCTTTAGCTTATACGTGTGTGATATATGTCCAGACATTTAAAATCCAACAGGAAGAATTCAGTAAACAAAAGTTTCATTATAATTGATTTGCCTATCTCTGTCTCACAAAAATTTCCCAGCATTGTCTGGATGCAATGATGGCTGCTGTCATGAATACAAATTACATGCTTTAATATCTTCTCTCTGCTGTGAAAAAGTGATTAAAATAGAATTTTAAATTGAATTGGTTTACAAAAAGGTTACAAGTTATTAAGTTTATTTTTACTGTAGAATTATTTTAAAATGATACAGGATGGAGAGGCATTCTAGAACAACCAGAGAGCAGTGGAGGAATTCCACTCTTTTAATGCAAAAAACCTGGTGCTTTAGTAATAGTTGTCTTTGATAATGAGATTTGTTTTAATTAATAGTCTGTTTAACATGAGCATTCCATTATCAGGAATTATTGCGCTTCAGAGACCTCTCAGAGGGTGGTGTAAAGATGTCAGAGGTAGAAGGAGACACACTGGTTCCACTGGGAAGAACATATTCATATTATCATGGTGCCATGAATGATGACTTCTGCCAAGGAGTGGTTTAGATTGGAAACAGCGTCTCTACACCAGTGGGATCACCCATGCTGGGCACTGTAAGAGGCACCCAATGTAAGAGACGGACAAACCCATTTTCTACTAGAGTAGAAAATAATTTGGAATCATGTTGCACAGTAATATAGATTACCAAATCCACAATGGCCAGGTTAAACTGGGAAGCAGCTAAGAATACAAAAGTGATGAAAAATAAGAAATATTACTGTCTTCTTTTTCATAGCCTTTCTACTCCTACCACTTCCATAACTGACCTCACAAAGTGGTCAGACTAGACACTAATTTGCAGCTATTTCTGCTGTCTTAACGTGTTCTCACAAGATTTGAGATAAGAAAGGGGAAAGGGAAAAAAATGCTAAGGCTTAACCTACATGAGGGGAGAAATATTGGTAACTGACACCCACTAGTTAAAACAATGAATGTTTCACTCTGACAGGGTAGATGCCAAAAACACTCTGCTATTTTCTTTGCTGAAAGAACCGTCCTGGTGTTAACCACAATGACGTGTACCTTGTGGAGTCAGCTAAATTAATCCGGATTTACAGTGGAGCAATTGATTGACACATTCTGCTAGCCTTTCTGATGCTAAGATGTGTCTTGCTTTCCTAGGTCCAGATTCCTCCAGCAACAGCGTTGAAGAATGTGTCCTTGTACCCACTTTGTACTACTGTTAATTACAGAGGTATGAACTGTCCCTGAGTGATCATGCTAATTTCCTTCCATAAGTGGATGTAGAAGAGCGCTCAGACTACTGAAGGTAATGTCAATCCCGTCTGAGTTTACTCAGTTTATGTGTTAAACCGCTTTGTGACTGTAGAGTATTGACTATAAAAAGATTGAGACTCTTCTGGGTGATCACCATCTGGGATTGCTGATCTGAGACAAGGGTGTGAAAGCACGCAGTCTGTGTGAATTGTTTGTATCCTCCCAGTTGCTGCTGCTCTGCGTCATTCTTTGAAGTATTCCCCAAGAAATGGCATACTACCCAGCTGAACCAAGGACGGGCAAGCTTTGCCGTGAGATCACATTTCCAAAACTGGTCTATTTCAACTTGAAATGAGTTGCGTGCCCTTTATTGGTATATCTCATTTCTAAAAATACTTCTTGTACAGAACAGAAAGAATTCCCACCCTGGGGATGCATGGAAAGAGATGTGATAAATCAATTAGTAGCAAGATACTTAGGGCTAGTTTGTTCAAACAATTCTCCTCTTCACCTATGCTCTGTGAGCCTTGCTGAAATTTAATTAAAGAATATTCCAGAGCACTGATTCTGGAAATACAGTCAGTGTTTTCTGTTTAATCCAACAGGTTGGTGGTGTTCTGCATGTAAACTGTCTTTAAGAAATCACTTTATTATGGCTCTAAGTTACAGGAAGCTCTTTCTCAGTATTTCACAATGCTGTCCTCCTTCATAAGACTGATCCTTCAAAGCACCCCAGTTCTGGACTTAAATGCTGCCTTGGACCAAGGCATTTGTGCCAAACCATAAAATTACAGCCTGGGTCATGGCAGTACACACAGGTATTGCTCGAAGAGCAGTAGAGAAAAAGACCCAGAGAAACAAGTATCCTTGTTATTTTCATGGCTTTAATACTTCTTACCTGTTCAGTTCGCTGATCTGTACACTGAAGAGAGTAGAGCATCTCCTAAGAGTTGATTGAGACTCTCTTTGTCTCAGGCAGTGCCCAAGAAAGTAATGAAAAGGTAAGGCAATGATCTTTGCTTTGGCCCTTCAGATCCACACTGCTCAGATCTAATGTATAGTTTATGTCAGGCCTCTTACCCATATAACCCCATAAATTAAAATTAGTTACAAAGATTGTCTTCCAACAGTACTATTCCTACTTTAACCAAGCTCTCTCCCTTAAAGTACTTCTAATATCTTTGGGAGTTTCTGCTAATTTAGAAATGTTTTCTACTTCTGAAATCAGTCATTAATGAGACTGTCACAACTGTAGATTACAATCCTGTATATAGGTTTCCAGATGTATTAAAAGTAGGAATTAAGGACATCATGAGGTCTTCAAACTAAAAACAAAGACTACCGAGACACAAATGCCATATTTTGAGAGGCCAGGGCAGGGTGGGAGCAATATCATGAGATCATTATACACCCAAAATAGAGAGCTGCAATTTCAACTGCTGCCTCAGAATTTTAGAAACTGACTTTTAGTGTAGATGGCATCTTATCAGAGCTCATGCAGGGAGAACAAATATCTGCTCTTATCACAACTGCATAGATCTCTACCCTAACGATGTTTTAACAACATCTTCAGTTATGCAGGAAATAATACTAGATAGGCATCCGATTTGCTTTGTCTTTGAAGATAGTTGATATACCCAATATCTGGAAGAAAACAGCTTTCTGATGAACAGCCTCCCAATTCATCATCAACCAACAGTTTGTGACTTACAGTTTGTGAAGTGAGGGACCAAGGCATGCACTTACACATCTGGAAGGAAAAAATGCACAACAGATTGGACTGGGGGAGGGAAGAAAAAGAATATGTGAAAAGGGACAACAGGGAAAAATAGAGTGTCTGGAAAAGGAAATGAAAGAAGGGAAGGAGAAAAATAGCAAGCAGTTCAGGTACAAAAGCCTTATTTAAAGAAAAACAGGGAAAAACTAGAAAGTGACAAAAAAGGTGAAATAAAAGCAAAGAGACAGAAATGTGTGAAAAGACAATGGGAGACTTACTCAAACAGAATTGGACTGTGAGATGCTCTTATTACTCACTGCAGCTTTTTTTCCTCCCTGTTACAACTCCTCCACTTGCTGTAGGGGCCTTTTTCTTTGCTTTAGTTTTGTGGTTTTTAAAGCTTAAAATACTCGGCTCCATCAGTTTTCTTGAGGTAGTTAATGAAAGAGAACCTCATTCCAGATGCCAAAATCTGTTTGCTACTAAATAAATAAATGAGTAAGGCCATAAACTGACAGGCAAGTCAGATTTATAATACATTATAATCTGTTCACTGAAGGGATAGAAGGGGTAAAATAGTTTATTCGTGCAATGACACATTTTGCCTTGGCTCACCACCTTTTAAAGTGACATCATGTGGAAAGCAGGCGTTACACAGAGTTGCAGTAACAGTCACATTGGCTGCAGGAGGCCAGCTAAGAAAGCAATTCCTGTCTTCAAACAACAAAGTGAGAAATGTGGCAAAGAAAGCCCAGGGTAGTGAGATGGGGCTGTGGCTTTGCTCCTGGGGTAAACTATGTGAGGAGTCCTCTGAAGCAGACAGCAGGCTACCTGGTGCTTTGTGGACCTGGAAAATCTAAAAGAGCCTGTGAGCAAAAGAAGAGGAAGGTTTTGCAGAAGCATGTGCGCTCCCAGGGTGCTACCAGTACCATGAGGCTCTACAATAGTACATGGATTTAGAACACAAACTGTGGCAGAAGTGGTGTTTGGACACAGAGCGATCTCAAAAACTATTGGATTGATATGAACGACTGGCAATGAAAAGAAAACAGAAATAGGCTTTATCTGAAACACTGAGGTATCCATTATGGACAAAGGTGGCAGACCTTTGACAGATGTAACCTGCCAGGCACTCATGCAAAAAAGGGCAGTATCTGACAAGCAAAACATATTTGATGACTGATAATTGTTTTGAAAGGTATCTTTTCCATAAAAGCTTTTTTCTGCCAGTAAATAATAAAGTTGGTTGGTTGTTCATTAATTCAATCTTTATCCCTGAGGATGACTTTGTAAAGGCTAGGTGCACACCGGGGCATGCAACCATAAATCTTTGCTACGAACAGTGAGGAACACAGGTCCTAATCTTGATCCCACCTAAAAGAATATGACAGCTAAAGTATCATATTGTGGTAAGTGGTGGCAAACTAAACTGAAGGGGTTGAAGTGCTGTTGGCTGCTCTTCTCACAGGAATCCTCACAGAGGTTACCAGACTTCTCCCAGAGGTTGCCACCTCCTCACAGCGGGGAGCTGAACAGCTCATGAATCAGCTCTAAACCACCACAGCTTACAGCTTGGCCTATTAAGGTAAACCAACATTGATTTTGGTTTATGCTAAACTGTAAGGCTGAGGAGCTGATTCACGAGCCATTCAGCCACCCCTGCCACAGGGCAGATGCCTCTGGAAGACAGCAGGGTTGGGGGCATTAATTCCTTCAGCGGATGAATTTTAAACTGCCATTAGCTGTGTGCCAATATGTTTAAGGGGAGTTCCCTGCGGAGAAAACCACAAAAAATCCAGTCAAACAGAAAGTTACAACTCAGTCTGAAACTGTTAATAATCATTTGTAGCTTACTTAGGATCCCTGTCTTCCCACATCACTTTTAAAGCTGTACATTGTTGTTTCTACCAAGAGCACAGCTGCAATCTGAGATCTCAGATGTATGCTTCCTTCTATTCCTGGAGTGAAAAATGGCATCACAATTCACCTTTACAGCTATGCTGTAGAAAATGAATGCTCTCATAGTATTCACCGATGTTTTCAAGAGTTGTATTAATCTATTTCACATCTCAACCTGAAGGACTCATAAATCTATACAAATATCAGGGGGTCTGATCTTTTCAACACCCATGTCACTATTATGTATATTTTGTGAAAGGGAAACTGAGGAAAAGGTACTCAGTTTGTGTAGCTGCAAAAGTTATCTAAACTCTTCCACTTTATATCCAAATTCTTACTAGAAATGCCCGTTCTTCCTCCAAGACAGTCATAACAAATCTTAAATCACACGAAACTGGTGTAGTTTCAGTGTAAGTTTAAAACTTCACCCATTTTTAGAAAAAACCTTAGTATGACACGAACTTTTGAATTAATCTAGATACTGTTTTGAGCAAACTTGCCTATAGATCTGGTTTGGTGACCAAACTACATAAAGTACACAAAAACAGATCACTCAGGTTTCGAGGCTTCTTAGTCAGTTTTGGTTTGCATTTTGAGTTTCAGACCAAAGCCACAGTTGAGGGAATGAACTGGTATGAATCAACATAAAGTAAATGCTCATGTGAGGTTCTCCCTGAAGAAATCCACAGGCCTTTACAGTTCCCTATTTTCCCTACAAAACTAAACAGTGCTTTAAGCTTTGCTTCAGAAATAAAGTAAAACTAAATTCTCCTGTCAGAGGGTGTACCCTTGCTAGAGTTTCAAAAAAGATACCCATTCTAAGGGTGCATTCCCTACGGTACATTCAGGACCACTTTATTAAAATACATACATGGCAAATAATGTACAACATCAATAAAAAGGTTTTATAGTGGCAATTAGGATTTGATCCAAAGTCCATTAATGTCAATGGGAATGTTTCCATTGATTTCAAAGGAGTTTGGAGTGGGTTCACATGAAAAAGACTTATGCCCATTTCTAGGCCTATCCTGGTCTACCCAGGTGAGAGACAACCTGTGCCTGTTTCACATGCCTCCCTTACCTTCTGGGCTCTCACCAATGGATTTTTAATTACCAGTAATGGCCAGACCATTATTTTTAAATTGCCAGCCAATTTCTGGTCCATTGTTTCAGATCTGTGGGCTCTGTGAGCAGATGCTGAGGCAGCTGTGCAGCTCACAGCTTCCATGGCATTTCACCTCACGGGAGATGTAGCATAGCAAACCATTTAGCTGGCATCCCCTGCAACCGGGAACTCTGGTCCGGTATCGCAGTGCAATCCAAGCTGCTGGCATGCAGCAGTGAAAAGCTATGGTTGAAACTCTTCCAAAACCAAATTATATCTTCCAATGTCTCAAAGGAATAATAAACCCTGGCTGGCTGATTGTGGAATATAATAATCATCTAGCTGAATTAGTGGGCATTCCTGGGAGTGACTGATGTCTGCTTTTCCCAAATAGCTTTTTTTTTTTCCCCAAAATAGTTCATCTTATCTGAAAAACTGAACTTCTCTACACATAACTACCTGAGAGCTACAGTTAAGAAATTTAGAAAGGGTGATACTCAGAATTATATTCCTTGTGTATTCATGCTCTTTAGCAAAAACACGTGGCTATTGAAAGTGGTTTCCACTGTCATAGTGTCAGGGCCCTGGGGCCACTCACCAGCCTGACTGCCCTTGTCCAGCCTCCCCTGAGGATGCCCCCACCCTGCCCAGGGCCCCATGTCACTTCCCCCAGGGCCATCAGCCCTTGCCCAAGCCATCCCCCAGCAGGGCCAGTCTCCAGCCAATGAGACTGGAGACTCATCATGTCAGTCACCTCATCATGTCACTGAGGAATTTAACACCTATGTGTGATCCTAACAATGACAAACCACAAGTTAAGGATCCTGCCACCTTGCCTGCAGATGTGGGCCTGGCTGACTGAACAGTCCCACACTCACCAAAGCGGAGGCAGAAGGACTTCACTGAAATGTGAAGCAGTTAGACCTTTACCTGAGGATGTCAGAGACATGGGCACAAGCCACCCATTTTCCTGAAGGGACATGTTATCCGGGGCTGCTGCCATGAAAATAGGCAATGGCATGGGAAGGGGACAGGGGACTTCTTAATCTCTCTTGCTAATGCTGTTCCATTTTGAATAGGTTTCATTAAATATTAAGAGTGCAACAGATCAAATGGCAGAGAATGACTTTTAGCCATTCAACAATGGCTAAAAAAATAAGCCAAACACCATAATGCTGTAGTGGTTAGAACACACTTCTGGGAGTTAGAAACTCTGTGGTTTTGTTCTTTCAGTCAGCAGATGAAATTAAATTTCCCTTTCCCACATCATCAGTGATGCTTCCATCATCAGATGCTAGATCCAGGAGGTGGATCCAGGAACCCCACAGCTAGATGCCCCAACCAGAGACAGGTACACTTGTGCTGGAGTCATCTCCCTGCCACTTCCTAATGACTAGGTTAAGTGGCTAACTACTCAGCCAAATATTTGTGGACCTCCACTGTATAAATATCTAGCTCTGCTAATGTATTTCATTGAAATGTATACCCTTCCCTGAGAACTGTGAACTTCACTAGCCAATATTGCATCAATAGTGAGAAATTGCAACAGAGATGCCCAATTGCCTTTGTAGGCCCCGACATCAGCTATGCTATGCTGTGGATTCCAGTTCAAAGAACTCTGCAGAACATAAGAAATCCAGACAAAGAAACATTTCAAAGAGAAACTGTGCACTGGATTCTCTAATTACTTTCCACTTTTCCAAATTAACTGTAAAACACAAGAATCATCCACTTTGCAGAGGTAGAAATGGCTGTAAAATGAAAAGCTGGTCAAAATAACTGTCTACATGGACTATAATGCAGTAATAAATATAGCTAGGTAGGCTCTGAACTCAGTTACAAGGTTACACAAAATTCCTTAAAACACTCTTTATGGTAAGATTAAGATGTCCAAGAGCTTACCTGTGCTGCTCAGGGCTCTGAACTGTGGTAAGGATACTCAGGAAAAAAGCCTGCTTACTTCAGCAGTAGACATGTGTTCCTGTGCTGTGCCTTGCAGCTTTTTTAAATGAAATGTATGTCTCACCTGTGTCCTCCCCACTGCCTCAGGAACAGTTCCAATGTGATTAAGAGAGAGTGTCCCTTCTCTGAAGATGCTGCTTCCACTGCCTGTCTGCCTCATTTCGGGTATGTGAGGAAGATGAGCACTATCTGTTTGTTTCCTGCTCCCTGAGGTTCTGCAGAAGAAGCTGGAACTAGATGATCTTTAAGGTCCCTTCCAACACAAACCATTCTAAGAGCAGACAGCAGTTTGTCAGGCTCTGCCTAGACCTACAGGCAAAAGATGTAATTTATTCCCTGCAACAGTTGCCACCAAGGACAAGACAAAAAATGTTTGGGTTTTTTTCTTTCTCTGTTTGTCCTTGGACTTAGCCACTGGCAGCTGCTGCATTGGCACTAGTCGGGTGTAAGGTTCCATAAAGCAGAAGGGATAATTTAGGTTTATCAAACTGCAGACATTCCCCTTTATCCCTTCCAAGTACAGCCCAAACCAGGCTCTTGGGCCGTGACCTTCAGGAAAGAAGTGCAAAACATGACTAGTCTGACTTATTGCTGCAGGGGACTTCCATTTCACCAGGGGAATCCCCCCCAAAGAACATGTGGGTAATTTCCACTCTGTACAGGGCAGACAATATGCTTCAGACTGATTGTGGTCCCTTGGGTTCCTGAAATATATTTGGTCACTCATACTGAAAGGACTGGAGAAGCCTACTGCTTGGCTTGCTGTGGTGGATGGATGCACTAGCCTACTCCCTGCGCCTGCATTAATCACGCAGTAGCCATAGAGGCCGTTAGCACACATTCCTCTGGAACTTTAACTGTATTAAATGGGAGGGAACATGAGTGCTCCCAGCTTCTCTTTCTGTGTAAAGATGTAACTTTCCCTACAGAACCACGAGAGATCCTTGGAATTTTACCCATCTTTAATCAGAAAGCCAGGCTCTGATCCCGTGAATGAAGATGTTATGAAACCAACGGAAAATAACAGGAATGCGGAGGTGCTGGAGAGCATGTGGAAATAGCACCTGATAAATCCCAGTTCTCTTTTCTACCCCATCTTCACTTTTCAACATTCTCTCCCACGTATGGTGATGAATTAAGACAGGCAATGTGGGGAATTCTTCCAGTTACAGGTCACTGCATTACAATAGCTTTGGAAATAAAGATTTTTCCCTTCAGTACATACAAGATGAGATTTTTAAAGCGGTGGCTTAGTCTAGGATTCAGCTGTTAACGATTTCTGTCTAGAAACTATCAGAGAATTATCCTGTGCAATTATCTTAAGTTGGGCTCTGATACAGCATACAGAAACAAACCTCCGTTCTGGACTCTAAGCAGTGATTTATTCCCTATCTTAAAGAAAAAGCCAGGCTTTCATTAAGGACACGGAAGCAAGTTATTACTTCCCTCCCCCCCATCCCTAATATGTTTTATCTTTATTCTTTACAATCCTGGATAGCAAAGCTGCTGAGAGCCATGAGGATCTCTGATGCCACATGGTTATTGTCCCAGTTGTTTCTTCTGGTTCCAGCTGAATGACAGTGGGAGCTGTTCTGCTTCTGAGCAAAGGGGAGGAGGAGGGGCTGCAAATTCTTGGGGGCTTTTTAAGTTAGATTAGAGTGAAAGAGATCTTAAAAGTTGTTTGCCTCACAACTTATGACTCTTCACATTTAATGGTTTGAAAAGATTAGGGTGAATAAATTCTAATGATTTTGGGGTTTACGCTATTGCAGAGCAAATACAGTAGTCAGGCTAGTAATAACTTGTCTCTGTGCCCACACAATCATTTTACTTCAGAATGCCATGAAAATACTTTAAACAGATTTCTGTCAAGGCACTATTTGAATAATAGGCTTACCCAGTGTTCAAGATTCAATCATGTTTTCCTTGATACAGGATGTCATTTTTTAAGGGATGAGGACACGTGCAATTAGCTGAAAACTCTAATGAAATTTCTGCTGCAGATACCTTCCTTGCTACTCCACTTCATTCTACATGCTGATAGCTGGAAAACAAAATGAACATGAAGAATCCTGATCTCTGAATCACTCAAATGCTGTGTCTTCAGACACAGCTGGTGCTTCAGAGATCAGGGTACCTGTGAATTTCAGTTTTCATTTGCCAACATACAGAGTGGGATTCATCCAAGCGGCAACAAAAGCAAAGCAAGATTGTAGGGGAGAAAAAAAAATTGATGCAGTGTGAGAATACACTATCTACAAATGGGAGGAAGAGAATTGTCAGAGAGGGGAAAAAGAATAGAGAACTGGCCAGAGCCTCTGGACAATCCTTATGGCTTTGTGCCATCACAGTGGTAATAAGGAGATCCAGCTATGGGAGAGCAATCCCCTAACAGCATAAAGGTACTGCAGAGACTCATGACATTCTGCATCCCCGCCTTAGCTCGGGATGGAGGACAAGATTGGGAAGCAGAGGGCCTGCTGCTGAGAGCTGCCTGCTATCTTCTCACCAAACAGCCCCATGGGGCCCAAGACTCAGCAGGGGAGAAATGGGGGGAGTGACACACGCTGGGATAGCTCCTGCAGAGCTGAAAAGTGGCATCAGGTAAAGAATGAATAAAGGCACCTTTGTCCCCATTCCCCCAATCTTCTGCTGATAATAGTTCAGATGGATGAAGTGATCCAGTTCATTAGGATTCGGTTGAAAGAGACTGATAGAACAACAGGACGCACCATGGACAACTGAGTATTTCCATCTTGCTTTTTAATATGAAATATTGAAGTTTTGGAAGCGAGAGATACTGTTGTGTTTTCAGCTGTATCACAGCTGAGGTAATTCCTCGTCTTTTCTCCACTTCAGAAAACCAATCCCTTTTTATCAGGGAGTCATTTAACAACTTAAATAGCAATATTATAATGACACGCCCTTTCAAATGGGAACGAACAATAATTCATAAATAGAAATGCAGAGGAAACCTCAAAGTTGCATTTTTCTATTTCTTATTTTGACATGTAACAATAACATACATTTTAAATTCCCTGGGTTTAAACTGAACAGAAATGGATAAAACTTGCTATAAATGAGATCTCAGTACAGCAAAATAAGTCTAAAAATCTAAATTGATTCAATACTTCTTTAAATTAAATGCTCTTAAATGGAAACTTGGCTCAGGTTTCTCCAACTCCATGGATTTTGATTGACATATCTATCCTTGTAACAGACACTCTAAATCAAGAGGCCTTACCAGAAGTGTCCTTAACTTTAACAGACGTAAAGCATGACTGTCTGTGCCAGGTGAGCTGAACTCTGTTGTGTCTTTGCAAGGAGGCTGAGAGCTTCTGTGAGAGTAAAGGACTCAGGTTGTTTTTGGATGCGCCCGGTGTTGTAAGTAGTGTTAGCTTTTAGAAACCATGTCAAAATAAGACAGGGGAGGGCGGGAAAGGTGCTATGTGTGTGTCTTAGCACTCCAGCATGGGTGAAATCTAACACTGGAGTATTGCCACTCACTTCAAAAGGGCCAGGTTTTCACCCTATATGACCCAAACTTACAAAAATCTTGTAAAGGATTTTGAATAATACAATATTATGCAACTTTAAACATCTGAGGGCCAAACACGTCGTTTTGAAAGGTCAAAAGGATAAAACTGGGAGCAGTTGACTACCCTGCCCTACTCTCTTTACATTGCATAGGTAGGGCTCATTCAAAACCTCCACTTTTAAAATCCCAGGGCACACCTCAGTGGGCATGTTGTATTCATAAGGCGGTACAAACCTTCTCCCTAATTCAGTTGTCCTTAACTTAAACCCAACCATTTAGGGCTTTGGGCCAGAGGTTACACACCAAAAGAAAAATCAGGGCCTGACTCTCGATGACTCAAACCCTTTAATCGGTGCTGGAACACTTCAGTGCTCCCTTAATTTTTTTTTTGGCACCGGGAATTTATGACCCAGATTCCGGGACAGTGTACGGCCCCATCCCACCTCTGTGAATTAGGCTATTCACTGAGCTTCCCTCTCTGTGCTTCCTGCGGATCCTAGCAGAGAAGAACTATAATGAAGCACACCGAACTGCCACTGAAGTTCAGTCCTGACACGGGCTGAGGAGTTTCAATAGACGGGGTATTCGAACAGGAAAATTTATGCCTCCTTCAAAGCACCTTTAAGCAACCAGAGCAACATTAAGGAAATATGGTAGAAGGCTCATTTAGAAGTGAATTTCATCGCTTCCTGGATGGTTTCCAGGAGGTCTGTTATGGAATGACCAAAAGGAGAAGGCATGATTTAAGTGATTTTGGAAAAGGGGACCATGGTGTCAGGGGTGTGCAATGCAGCCAGCAGACTTTCAGCATGATGAGAAGCATTACTTGCAAAAGATTTGCATTTTTTAGAGGATTTTTTATTCATCATATTCTGTTAATTATTTTGTTATTTGTCCTTCTGAGAAGTCAATGCATGCTAGCAGATAGAAACCCACCCAGATGACTTTAGGAGCTTTTCTCCATGAATTCATCAGATGCAGGAAAATACCATGTAAACACGCACAAAATAGGAAGAACTAGCTGACTTCAGTATTTTTAAGTTTAGGTGAAAATGTCATTTGGATTATCTAACAAATAAACATAAAACCCCCAAGTTATTTCAAAACATTTACTCAACAAAGAAAAGGATTAATCTTATGTACAGGGAAACTGCAGAAATCACTTCTGTTGTCTGGACAAAACATTAGAGCAGGTGCCAATAACGTTTCTAATCCTTAAATATCTCAGCAGTGCTTCAAGTTCTCAATTTCTGTATGTTTGGTAGCATGGACTCCACCTACACCATAACCATGAGTCAGAAAAAGTACAGTGCTTCACAGCTCAAGTAGGGAGAAACTTTTCCTTGTACATGTGGAACAGTGAGAACACGCTTTATTTTTTTAATTCCCTTTAGTTGTGAAAAGGGGAAAATATTTTGACTTGTCATTACCCCTTTACCCCTGGTTGGTATATTTCCCTCTTAGATGAAGAAAGGTTTACGTTGGTAAAAGTTTACATAACACAGCAAGTGTCAACCCCACGTTATGTAAAGATTAAAGCAGCAGCGTCAGCACTGGGACAGGAGTACCTCAGGCCAACACAGCCAGCTACCTGACAGCCAGTTCTGTTAGGGGCTTGGTTTGTCCCAGGTTAATGTTACTACATAAGTAACATTTAACTGTGGGGCTCTGTCTCGGCCTCACCCGTTCCTTACTGCGATGCTTGCCACGGAGGTAGTGCCTACTCGTGTGGGAGGAGAGATACATTTACCTGACTACAATCACGCTACAGCACCTATCTCCAACTGGGATGCCGTACGTCATCCGATGTTGTTAGTAGCCGGGGGCTGCTTGTGCCATCAAGCCGTGCTAATGCGACGCAGTAGCCTTGTGGTCGAAACTACCAGGATAAACACAAAAGTAGGACCGTAAAGTACCGGCCTCGGCCCTCTCTCCGCGCTGGAGAGGGCACCGAGCCCCCTTCACATCACCCCTCGCAGGTAGCACGTCCTCTCTGCCCACCCAGCCGCCGCCCGACCCTTCGCTTCCCCAGAGGCACCCGGCCTGTCTCCCCCCGGCTGCTCCGTCAGGCGGAGAGACGCGGTGGCTTCGCGGAGACAAAGGCCGCGGGGAGGTGCGGGGAGCGGGCCGGCGGGACCGGAGGCCGGTGGGGGGGTGGGGGGGGGCTGAGCGGAGGAGGGGGGCGACCGGCGGAGGGAACAAAGAAGCAGAAAAAAGACGAGAAGAGCAAAGAAAGTTGATACCGGCCTCCGCCACCCCCCCGCCCTGTGCCGGCCTGCCCGGCCGCCCCTCGTCGCCGGCACCCCGCTCCCTCCCGCCCCCAGGACTTTCGCAAAGGGGGGGGAGGCCGCGGTAACCTGGCCGCGGGAGGGAAAAGGGCCTGGTACCCTGACCCGCATCCCCCTGCACAGCTCCGCCACCCGACCGGGGCACCCCGCTCCCCCGTGCCCTCGCGCCTCCTTCCTAGTGAGCCCCGCTGACCCCGCCCAGGGCCAGCACACCCCCCTCCTTCCCCCTCCTCCGCCCCGTGCTTCCCTTTAACGCGCGCTCCCGCCCTCGGCTCCTTCCCGCCCCCCCCCCCCCCCCCCCCGGCCCGGCGGCGCGCGGCCTCCAACGGCCCCCGCGGGCGCGCGCCCGCGCCCCCCCCCGCCCGCCTGTCACTTTCCCCCTCCCTCCGTCCCTCCCCCGCCCCCTCGCCGAAAGCGCGCGCGCGCGCCCCCGCCCACCCCGCCCCTCCCTTGGCGGACCGCGAGCGCCCGGGCTAATTGGCTGGCGAGGGCGCGCGCGGCGCCGGCCGTGCGGGCGGTGGGGGGGGCGCGCGCGCGCGCGGAGGCGGTGTCGGGGACGCGCGTGCGGCAGGCAGCAGCTTCACTTCTCTTCGGGCAGCGGGGGCAGGAGCGGCGGCGGTGGGAGAAGCAGCAGCAGTGGCTGCCGCTCGGAGAGAGGGGCGAGGGGGAAGAAAGAGGAGGGCGAGGAGCGCGGGGAGCAGCGGCTCATGGCTCAGTGAGCGGCTGTAGCCCCTTCCCAGCCCCGCGCCCGGCCGGAGTCGGGGCGACCGCGTCGGATTGTCCCGCAGCCCGTGCCCGGCACCAGCGAGAGAGAGAGAGACCTGCGCTCGCCTGCAGGTAGCAGCGGTTCCCCTCCGCCCGCCCCGTCCCTTCCGAGGTACAGCTCTGCCCCGGCTTAGGTCCCCGTCTGCCTCCCCTCCCCCCGCCCCTCGCCATCCTTCCCTCATGGCAGCTCCCCCCACCCTCTTAACTGCTACCCTCAGTCTCTACCTTCATCCTTCATCTCCCCTCCCCCCTCCGCATCCCCCCGGCGCTTCCTGGTACCCCCTTCCCCCACCTTGTCATCCCCGGCCGTGCCCTTTCTTAGCAACAGTCCCGTCCGCCCCCGTCGCCCCCCGCCACCTCGGCATCTCTGCCAACACTCCCCCCTCCCCCAGCTCCATCCATCCCCCGGTCATCGTTCCAGCCTCCATTGCTCCTCAGCACCCCCGCACCCCTTCAGCAACTCTTCCGTGCCCATTTGTCCTGCTTGCCCCGCTGAGGGCGGGAGCAGCGGCCACCCCTGTTTTACTCCCCCCCGCCCTGGACCCGCTCCACGCCGATCGCGTGGTCCCCGCGGCACTCGCTGCGTCCCTGGGTCGCTCCAGCACCGGCGTGCCCCCTCCCATCCCCCCGGGGTACACCATCCTCCACACCCCCCTGTTCCAGCAGTGGGCTCCCCGGGTTTAAGCCCTTTGGGAGGGCCACTTCCTTCCCCCCCGCCCCGAGCGCCCCGAGGAGCCCCCGCAGCCCAACCCCCTCCCTTCCCTCGTGTGCCCCCGGCGTCTTCCTCTCGCAGTCTCCTCCTCCTCCTCCTCTCACCGGCTGTCTCTTTACTTCTCATCCCGGCCGCCGCCTGCCCTGCTGGGGAAGTGAGGGGGGGAGCGAGATGTGTGTGGCGTTTGGGGGTACCCATGCCTCCCCCGCACCCCCACTCCCCCGCGGTACCGCACGCTGGATCTCCCCGACGGGCGGGGGGAGACGGGCGAGTCGCGTGTGTGTGCCCACCCGCGGCGGTGGGGCCGTAGGATCCCGGGGACGCCGCGCCGTGCCATGCCTTGCCGTCCCTCAGGCTGACCCTCTCGGAGGCAGACCCTGCCCGGCCAGAAACCAGGCTCGTTCTGCGTCCCCTCCCGCGATGTTTTGGTCCTTTTGCCCTTTACGGTTCCTAATGAAGATGAAGTAAGGCGGCTGCTGCTGCTGCCACTGCTGCTCTTCGTGGACCCTGCAGAAATATTCAATTTATCTTGGCTTATAGGAAATTAAGACCGCTTTAGAAAGACATCATCACTAGCTCCGCCGCCCTTGGGACTCATCTGCACATCGTCAGGATCTCTCTGTCCCTGACTGCTGTTTTTTTTGTGGGGTCTTTTTGGGGGGCTGGTGATGGTGATGGGTTTTTTTTGTTGTGGTTTGGTTTTGGTTTCGGTTGGGTTTGGTTTTTTTTTTTTTCCTTTTGTGGAGGGAGGGGAAGGTGCCAGTGGATTTATATGACAGAAACAGGATCTTTTGGACGCTCTTTGCTTAGAATTGATAGTTGTAGTTACACTTGTAATCTGTGTCTCTGCTGAATCATCTCACGTTAAGGGAGAGACTTCTAAGTCCCCTTTCACTCTGTCCCCTGTCCCCCCCTGCTCATTTTTCTCAGCACAACAGCAGGGAGGTTAGCAACCCCCGTCTGAATGTAGAATAGCCTGGCAGCCGGGGACCTGGACATCGTGCCGCTTTCACTCCGTGTGCCAGTCGCAAACACATTTATGGCTGTCCAGATTCGAGGAGTATCTTGTGTTTCCCCTGTGTTTGTGGCAGCGAAATGTTTTCCTAACAGGGTCATCCCCACGGTGCTTCTCGTCTCTTCCTTCCCCCCTCACCACCACCCCCCCCCCCCCCCCAACCCAGTTCTTTTATTAGTTCATGTGTGAATTTGTCTTTTAAGTTTGACCACATGTGAAGCCTCTGACTTCAGGCCCTTTAAAACACACTTTTACCAAGGGATTGAGCCTCCCTTGAACCATGCAAAATTCCTGAAATTGCAGATGCTGTGAGGAGAGGGCACAGAAAGAACTGCCTGGATGTCAGAAAGGGGAACTGAGAGACCAAGGAGTGGGGAGGGGGGGAAACCCCAAGCAACTAGCCAGACATCAAATGACAGATTTAAGCATTTCCCCGTTGTAAATGCTGGCGTTACATGTTACAGTAATTATATGCTCTGGGCTACTGTTACAGTGTTTGTCTGCTGGATAGTAACCTGAACTTACGAAGTGAATACAGTTGTTTTTGGATAATGGTAATATTTATAACCAAGATTATTCTCAGCAGATGTCCTATGCATATAGGCTTTATTAAATATGCTTTTAACTTTCTGGCCTGTGGCATTAAAGCCTATGTACATTGCGAAGAGGGGTTTTTCTCTTTAAAGTTAGATGTATTAGGCAAAGATCAGAACTAAAATCTAGAGTAAATAAAGGCCATCAAAAGTGTTATAAAAAAAGGTGATATTGTATTTTAGCTGTATGTAGAAGCAAAGAAAATGGGTACCTACTATCAAAATTGCATTATAGTTATTAAATGCATATTTTGACTTGTCAGAATGCAACACTTTTGTGGTTTATTACCTCTAAATCTTCTGTTTCTTTTATCTTAAAATCTGACAACCAGGAAGTAAATACCTAAACATTAACCCATGTAAATATTTGAATTATGTTAAATATAATGTAGCTTCACTGTAGGAAAAACTGTTCTCTAAGAAGGAACAGCTTTTGTATTTTAATTTCAGGGCTCAAACTATGCACTATTTCAGTTACTTCAATAAGCAAGCGAGGTGTTGTGTTTTCATAGACATTTTTATATGAATATTTATAAAATATTATTTTCCATAATAAAATCCAAAGCGCAGGTCAGGCTGATTAAGAGAGACCTAGTCCCATATCCATCACTTGCCATTTCTTTTAGCATCTAGACATTTTGAAGGGGTGCCATGCTTCTAGATTTCCTTTTCAGTATAATTTCATAAATTAGACAAAAAAAATTAATTCCTCCCCAAATTAGTTGAATTGTGTCAATAATGCCCAAGAAGATTAGTTCTTCCACTCCACCGCGTGTACGGTGTGACAGAATTAGATCTTGGTAAGGCTTTTGTAGAATAGGAGTAAATTTCTTTTCTTACATGCAGCTATAACTAGAACACTTAGGGCCTTTTTGAAAAGCGTGCTTTTCAGTGTAACCCTGTTGGCATTGATGTTACTTTACTTTGCCTTTGCTGTCTCTTTCTATAAATACGTGCAGGGAGATGAACTTTGTTTAATCCACTGAATGAGCACGGTTGAATCTGAGCCTGCAATCTCATTATTCTCCCTTGAGAGAGTATTAAAACACATAATAGTCAAGGTGAATAGTTTTGTTCTTAATTGTGACGGTGTCTGTACATAGGTAAGAGGAAAAGCAAGTTGAAGTTCAGAGCAATTTAAAACTTTTGGTGTATGAAAGAACAAATTCTTGATTCAGACAGATTTGATCAGAAAACCACCCGTATATACATGGGGAATGTGTGGGTGTAAGCAAGTAACGTTTGGGCCTGTGTGCTTTGAAGGTGGTTCTTTTATTAAAATCTCTAGAGGAGGATATATAAAATGCATATATAAACTACAGGTTTGGAGTTAATGGAAAGACCTTCTGGGTTTGGGGGTTTTTTTTTCGGCAAAATTTTCTAACGCTCATTGCCACCACATATGCTAATTCAGTAAGAGTTTTTCATGGACATCTGCCTTTCGTTAGAACAGTTTGAGAAGTCATGACAGCTGTTAACAGTGGGCTTGTAAGTCCTCATCTGTCGGCATATTGTTAAACTATTTAAAATGAAGGAAGAAATGAAAATAGCTAACTAGTATCAGAAGCGTGCAAATAAAGCATTAACTTGACTTCTGAAATAACACTGAGGTCTCTTGTCGCTCGTGTTCTCTGACAGCTTTGTTGCCTCATGTTGCCTGAACAGAATTTGTCAGAAAAAAGAACCCAACCCCCTTCCCTGTATCCTCTACCAGCGTGGTTACCGTGCTAGAAGTGTACTGTTTTAGTAAATACAAACAGTCCTGTGTTAGTGCCTTTTGGTTCTGTGAACATTTCCATCGAGCATGCCAAGATGTGGATTTTGTAATGTGGAAACCCACATTATAGACTTGGAATGGGCCCACAGATTTATTTCATGTGGGGATAACACAGACTCTTAAGACAGTAATAGCTCTTGGTTTTTAACAAACCATGCTAGATTTGAACTGGTGGCATGCTGATGAGGCAGCTAACTCACGATATTGCCGAGCAGTTGAAGAAAATCATTCCCAGTGAGTGGTAGTATATTTGCAGAATTACGTGTCCCACTTAACTAGAATAACTTATGCTTTTGCTACCTATAAAGGTTTATTATTTATTTGGTACGGGGTTATTGTTCAGGTGCTTATGGCAAAAGTCTTCCGTACTAATGTACTGTAACACAAGCATTATGTATTGAGATAAAGACATAAATCTCTTGTGTTATCTCCTTAAGGCATGTGAGAATTACTATTGGGTAGTTTCTTCTGAAAAAACTAACTTTTGCTGTTTGGGTTTTCTTTTGTCCAGTGCAGCATCTGCCATGTCTACAGAGGGGCAGAGAGTTGATGACAGTCCGAGCACTAGTGGAGGCAGCTCTGATGGAGATCAGCGTGAAGGTGTTCAGCAGGAACAAGAAAGGGAGCAAGTTCAACCCAAGAAAAAAGAGGGTAAAATATCAAGCAAAACAGCTGCTAAACTGTCAACTAGTGCTAAAAGGTACGTTGTTCTTTCTGTCCATTTATTTTCCTTTCTCTTTTTTTCATCTGACCATCAGATGTATGTATTGACTCAGTATATTAATTTTCTTATTGTTTTATTATAGCACTGCTGTGTGAGTGTAATAGCCTTTTGAGACAGGTCAAAATAATGAGATCTGTATACTTTTTTCCCTTTCTCTGACAGATTGGCTCTTTCACATGGCTTTAATAGTAGCTTGCATGATAAAAGCTGACATTTTTTTTATTGCTAGTAAAACTCAGACAGTTTTGTAGCCTTATAAAATATATCTCTGTATGTGTATGTATGACTGATGTGGAAACTTGTCAGTGTAACTTACAGTTAATTAACCATAAACATTTCAGACAGTTCAGTAACTCAGCATGTTAGGACTACCGTAATACCTATCGCTGTAAGTACTGTGTTTCCTTTTCCCAGATGGTCAGGTCAGAAATATTTGAGCGAACAACAAATGCATGTTCGTTTCATTACTTTAAACTGTGGTCTGCTTTAATACTCATTTATTTTCCCTCTCTTTTCTGCTTGAGACGAAAGGTGGGTTTGTAGGGTAACTATTGAAATTGTTCTATGCTCTCATGTCAATCTCCAGATAATGATTGTCTTGCTCAGACCAGATAGGAGGAATTTACAGTTTAGCGTTGCTCCATTAATACACATAGGGGTGGTTAGTCTAGGCAGCAGAATTCAAATGGGATTATAGTGATTGAAGTTAAAAAACACTTTTAATCTGACAAGAGACCAATTCTGCAGACTGTCCTGATGCAGAATTCCCAGGCCCAGTTTCTTTGCTAATTCAAGGCTGTGTATAGTACAGGAAAAACTGTTGAAGTTGTGCCACCATGTGCTTCTGTGGTAAAGCAGAAGCATGAAGATCCTATTGCCATAATTTTATAATATGCACGTGTAGTAGGAGTCTGCAAATACCAGCATATAAATGGATGGGTACATCTCTTCAGGATTAAAGTCTTTGTTTTGGCTTCATCTGTCCCTTATCATTTACTTTCTATCTTTCCAGCAAGGTACTGTCATGCTTTTCTCCTGCCATAGACACCTTCCTTAGAGCAAGCCTTTCTTTCTTATTTTTTTCTTCTCTGGTGAAACGTGTTCTGAAGAACCACTCCTGCTATGACACTATTAGGAGATTATCTGGTCATATCACTTACAGGATGGCCAGCAAAACTTGCCTGTGTTTCCTTTTATGGCTAAAAGAGAGGGGAAAAAAAAAAAAAAAGGAAAGGCAGCTTTCACTTCAAACCATGATGTTATTCATGTAGTTAATACTCACAGCCATTATGGATTCTAGACTACTTCTCTTTTTGTCTGCTTCCTCCAATTGTTTTGTTTTGTTGTTTTTTGGGGGTTTTTTAATGTTGGGAATATTGGACTAGTCATGACTTTTAAGGTCATACAAAACCAGTTTTTAATATCTTTAGAAAAGAGTCTGTGTATTTGGAACTTTGTACAATGCTTAATGTAATGATGCCACAATTCTGACAAGGGCCTGTGGACACTATTCTATTAAAAAATTAATAATGATATGTCAGAAATTGGTCTATTAATCTTAGCTTTGTATCTTCAAAGCTTAGAGCTTTTATCAACATGCATTTCATAGTGATAAAATTACTTAAACCTTTTAAAGTTTAATCATATCTGCTTATGGTTCTGCTGAAACTAATTATGCCAGTTGCTGACATCAGTACGTTTGCCAATTAGACTGTAAAGCCAGTTTCATATGTATACTAATATTGAAGGAAAGCCTTTGATTATGATTTTAAAAGCAGAGATGATTTACAAGAATTCTGTAGATATGTGTACAACAAATAATATTTTTGAAAAAATGTATTTTAGGAGTGCTGGTTGTTATAGCACTTTGTGGAAGGATCACAGGAAGATAGTTTTTATCGTAACAGGCATATAGAAATAGTATCATAGTAATTTTTCTTTTTTAGCATGCAGTAGTTTGCCACTTTATTAGAATTGGGATTATATTTCTATAAGCATTCTTAATCTGGCCAGGTTTTCATGTTACACGTTTTGTTTCTTTGCTTTTTTAATTAACATCAGTAATGCCTAAAGAAAGGAAAATCAGGAATTAGATGGTACTAAGGAGAGGAGTAGCATGAAGGAAGGAAAAACTGCATAGAGTCCTCAATGTGTGATAAGTATTTCAGAAACGTTCTGTATAAAATATCTTCATAGTTATATTACTTTTGATCATTAGAGATGAAAAATAGTACAGGAATGTTGTTCCTGACCAGGTGAAAAAAGTGATCTTTTAAAAATCTAAATAAACTGAAGTAATTCAGCTATCCTATAGAAAAAAAGACTGAATATACAATTAGCAACTTTTTCCTTTTCTAGCTTTTGATTTATGGGTGTTTCTGTGACATTACTCTGAAGTCACAATAGTCTCCACTGAAGTGTTTCACTATGCAATTCCCCCTCATAACTCCATTACACTTAAGAGTCAACTCCGCTAAAATCAGTAAACCCCCCGAACAGCAGAATGTTGTGGCTTTGGTGAAGATTCCTTAATTCCTGTTCTCGGCTCTGAACAGCAGCAAGTTAAGGCAGCACTGGAGCTAGAGTCGCAGATTACAGACTTGATTCAAACCTGAGTTTGGAAGTCACGTTTTCTAACTTGGAAAGCTTTTGCATGCACATGGAATTGTAGTCACGGTATTTTTGGATTACATTATGGTACCTATTGTATCTCTTGGATTAGAATGAAGATTTGTGCATCTCTATTTGGAATACTTCTGCTTTTTATTTTTATGTTTATGTAGTCAGCTTTAAAAGAATTTTCAGTAGCATTAGGTTTTATATAAATCAAGATTTAGCAGTGTGCTGATTTTTGCTTGTGTAGAAGTAAACTGTTGCCATGTCTTATGTATGAATGTACTACTCCCGCAGCTTACTGCTTTCCAAAATGATCTGATTATGGAGGCTCTATGAAACCACTTGAATTCCTATTTGAGTAAGATTTTTAGGTTTAAGATATGGAGCTGCTTCTGTTAGCATTGCTGCAGATGGCATCAAGAAGGTAGAATGCCATCACATGCCATCCTTCTCTGTTAATACTTCTAGGACTAGCTGCTATACAGGTGTAATAGCTTACAGCATATGTCATACAGTGTACCGGTCCTTCAATTTTCCTCACCCAGAGGGCATCTCCTTAAATAGCAACATTTCTTACCTAACATGTCAAGATTGAGAAACTCGCTGCATATCACAATTACAGTTCAGACACAGAATTGAATTGCTGTACTTGAAAACAGCAGGCATCTTGTTACCTCTTAAGTAGCAAATCTTAGCATGACCTTTGGATTGAGAGAAGTGTAACCATTCTTGGCTGACATAGTAGCTCAACAAATAAATGTATTGTTTTCTTTGCTCTTGAAGTTGATCGCTGAAAATCTGTCAACCTTTGTGTCCAGTCCTGGATTTTTTTTTTTAATGAATGTCTGTGCCTACAAGGAATTGTGAACTTTAAAACCATAGTTGTAATATTTTATGTTATTTTCTTGATTGAAGGAAATTGCAACCTTAAGGAGCAGCAAATAGGTGAAAGATTAAATTTGTTTGAAATCCAACAAAATAAAAATGAGGGGTTTTCCCCCCTCCCCCTTTTTATTTCTTGGAGAAGTTTATCACAGCACCCTTTTAAAGGAATCTGGGAATGATATTTAGCATATTGAGTATGACAGCAAAATATGGAGTGCTTTTTCTTATAAGAAATGTCCTTGTCATTTATTGTGCATCTAGTGTGGAGACAAGAATGTTTCTTTTCCTCCAGCACAAATCTACCCATCTTTAGATCAATTTCCTACTCAGTCACAGTTTATGTAAAATCGAAACACATACCAGTGATTGCATTTCCTAGTCTTTTCTAAATAGTATTTTCTCCAGTATGGAGCATCGGTTCACCTGACTTTTATGGGCAAAGAGGCATGCAGTGTAGAGAAGCAGACAACATAAAAATAGCTCATTGTAATATAGTCCTTTATTTTGCTTCTTCTCCTATTAATCATATTGGGAAATCCTCTGGCATGTTCAGTTCTCTTGTAGCTTTAGAGAACTTTAACTGTTTCATAAAGCAAACAACACACAGTCCCCCTAGGCTTGGAACAGTAGTAAATATGTGTCTGTGAGAATTGATAATATTTGAAATCCACAAGGTACTTTCATGTTTCTGAATTTAGGGGCAGATTAACCTTTGCACTATTACTGCAAGGCAACTATGTTTGTTCTTTTCTGTTAGTAAAATGGAGGGGAAAAATATATGTGTATGTATACATGAGAGAGGTCAAATGCCTTCTTAAAGACCAGACAAAGAGTATCAGATCTGACATCGCAAATTAAATGTCCTGTGTGTACAGCCCAGGGCTTTGATTACTAGCAAGGGTTTCTCCCCCTGCCATCACCCCACTCCTCAATACACAGTATGTCATTACTTTCAATATAACTGGATATGTAGAATTATTTGAGTCCTTTTTCCTCTCCGACATATCTAAACATAACTGTACTGAGGCAGAAAATCCAAAGAAAGAGATGCCAGAAAGAATCCTGCAGAAAATGTTTTGTTGCCAGAGGCCACATATTCTCACGGTGAACCCTCTGTAGTCAGCGAAGGAAATGAGGCACATCCTCTCCTGTGCCAGATTCTGAGGGCATCTCAATGGACATATGAAACAAGTGCCAGAGCAGTGGAATAACTCACGCAGACAAAGGCCAGCTTGCACACCGGAGGTCTCTATCAGTGCAGGGCTCTCTGGGATGTTGTCTGACGATTTAATTGTAACTCTGAATGCTGTGACATGTGAACAAGCTACTGCGTGTCAGCTGCTCTGCAGAAACTGTTTATAAATGTGCTCTCAGCATGAATGCAAGGTAAATTAAGATTGCCACAAAAGAGGTGTAAGGTGTATATGTTCACTTCAGTTTGGGGTGCCACAGTGTAGGAGAATAAACACAGACAACTTGCTGAGGAGCAATCAATGGACATTATTGTATTAATATCTCGTATCTTGTTTGTATAAAACCAATCAGGAATGAAATATCTCTTTATCTTAGATACTTGCACGAGCAATTAGGACCTTTGAACATAAATAGAAAGTACCATCTGATCAATTTTTATCTCTTGAAGTGAAAACGTATTGTGTTCTTGTTTTCTTAATCACAGAAAAAGCTTGAAAAAGGACTGTTTTGGTCCTCTTGGCATTAGAAGTTACACATTTTGGGGTTTAACTAGAACAGAGGGAGAAAAGGAGAGAACTCTCTACCCTCTTGTTGCCAGAATGGAAGGGATGTGGGTTAGGATTTAGGAGAGAGAATATAAGAATTTTGATGTGGTGCTCAGGCTGCACTTGTCCACCCATTCTTAATTTGTCTCAGACTCATTGTAAATGTAATGAAATATTAACTGCTCTTACTATTATGTATAAAGCAAAGGCATAATCCCTGACACAATGCCACCATTCTGAAACTTTCCAAAAGTCAGGAAAAGTAAAAAAACACAAAAAACATGAAATTGAAGATTCCATGCTACCTAGGTTTGTCGTGATTTGAATTTCTGATAGTAGAAATTTCAAAAACATAGTGGAAATTTTTCATATACAGAAGAAATATTTTAAGCATCTCCCACACTTCTAAGTTCTCCCTTCTAAAAGGTGTGAACTGTTAAAATTGTTTAAATGGAGTAGCTTTTTAAGAGCAACATGTTTGTTTTGCTTAAGAGTTCACTAATTAGATTTTCCCTTTTAAGAATGTGGTAGATTTTCAGTGTTGTTACAATGACTTGCTGCAAATATTGATTAGGCAGCCCGTGCCTGCATTTTTACAAGAAAGGAATGATATTTACTGGAGAAATTCTATGGCCCAGACATCTAAATATTTTAATGAGTAGAAAAAGCAAATAAACTTTGAATTTCTCCTCCTCTACAGGTGTTACTAGTATGCATGTATGTAGGGTTGGAAGGTTAGAAGAAAATCTAAGCACCTGAAAGAGTCTTTTAATCTTTTCAATGATATCAGCTGTTCTAGTAAACAATTATTACCTCTGCCTACAAATTTTGCTCACCTGTGTCCTAATTATTTTATGTTGTGAATGATAAAGGATTGGAGTTCCTGGTTGGGGCAAATTCCTCTGCTGCCTTTGGTGCATTTATTCATTACAGCTATAAAATCAACCGATAGTGGCAGGAGGGGAATTTTGATAGTGGCTATGAGGCTCCTTAGCACGTAAGGGTTTGTATGGATCTCAACATTTTATAGCGAATCAAACTGCTTGTTTTTGTTATATACACCAATATACCTGAATGTGTATTTTGGTAAACCGTTTTCTTTGCCTGTGTTTATGTGCAAAGCAGGCAGCAGTCATTTTTAGCAAGATAAGTATGTATCTCAGGTCAGGCCTGAAGTTTTGGGTTGTGGCTTGAGCGCATATCTCAGGAATTTGAATGGTATTGTTGTGCATGTTTTGTTTCTTAGTGCAGGGAATAACAGGAATAGCCATCTGCTCTTGTATGTGAAATCCTGTGAAGGGAAGAAGAAAATGTTTGGGGTACATTGAATTGTTTTTGTTTTCCTTCCTCCTCTTAAATGTTCATGTTTTTGCACTGAAGTAGCCTATAAAAAAGCTTTGGGTGTCACTTATAGGGAAGGTGTCCATCACAGTCCTGCTTATGGCATCATATTCTGGCAAGTCTTTAGGAACTGTACAGAGCTCCCAAAGAAACTTGTAGGAGTTTAAACTCCTACTCTGCATGTTTAAATTTCTTCAGAGGGGGGATATAGTGGTTCTCATGAAGACGCTGGTATAATGTACTGCCAGATGTGGCAGGGGTATAACGTACTGCAGATGTATCAGTACAGGCTGGGGGATTACCTGCTGGAGAATTGCTCTGTGGAGAAGGACCTGGGGGTCCTAGTTGATGACAGGTTGGCCATGAGCCAGCAGTGTGCCCTGGTGGCTAAGAGGGCCAATGGGATACTGGGGTGCATCAGGAGGAGTATGGCCAGCAGGTCTAAGGAGGTGATCCTCCCCCTCTACTCTGCCCTGGTCAGGCCCCACCTGGAGTATTGTGTCCAGTTCTGGGCTCCCTGGTATAAAAAAGACAGGGATCTCCTGGAGAGAGTCCAGAAAAGGGCTATGAAGATGATTAGGGGCCTGGAACATCTCCTGTATGAGGAAGGGCTGAGTGAGCTGGGGCTGTTCAGCCTGGAGAAAAGAAGACTGAGGGGGGACCTAATTAATGTTTATAAATATCTTAAGTATGGGATGCAGGGGGAATTGGCCAACCCCTTTTCAGTGGTCTGTGGAGACAGGACAAGGGGCAATGGCTGCAAGTTGGAGCACAGGAAGTTCTGCACCAACATGTGGAAGAACTTTCACACAGTGAGGGTGACAGAGCCCTGGGACAGGCTGCCCAGAGGGGTTGTGGAGTCTCCATCTCTGGAGATATTCAAGACTCGTCTGGACGCCTATCTGTGCAATATGTACTAGGGAGCCTGCTTTGGCAGGGGGGTTGGACCCGATGATCTCTCGAGGTCCCTTCCAACCCCTACGATTCTGTGATTCTGTGGCAGAGATCAGGAATTCAAAGACTTGTCATGGGAGCATCAGTTTGGGAATATCCAGAAATCCTTCAGTAGAAAGTTGTTCTTCCCAGAGGAAGACCTCCAGCAGGATGCTCATAACGAGCATGGTACTGCTGGGTACTGCAGTACTGGACCTGCCCAGCTTCAGGTCTTCATCGGTGACCTGGATGATATGGCAGAACTCACTCTCAACTTTGCAGAGGACAGGAATTTTTGGGGAGCAGTTGATACAAGCAGGGGCAGGGCTACTGCTCAGAGGCACCTCGGTAGGCTGCAAGAGGGGTCTGGCAGGGAACTTCTAACATGCAACAAGGACAAATGTAACGTCATGCATGTGGGAAGGACTAAGCCCTTGTAACAATACTGGCTGGGGAGCAGCTCTGCTGGGAAGGATGTGGGGGCCCTGGCAGGCAGCAAGCCCTAAGTGAGGCAACAGTGAACACTAACTGCCTTCTGGGCTGTATTAACAGGAGCGCAGTCAGCAGGTAGAGTAATTTATCTGTCTTTGCTCAGGTCTCATTAGGCTGCGTCTGGGATAATGCATCCCTGGTTTTGGGTACACACACCCCCCTGCCCCTTCCAGTGCAAAGAAGACATGCTATGGAGCAAGTCCAGTGGTAGGTCCCCAGACTGGCCAGGCAGCTGGAGTGCTTCCCTTTGACAGACTTCAGACAGTCCAGTACTGAGGAGGTAGTTATGGAGAAGAATGGGATAGGCTCTTTTTGGGAGGGTGAGAGACAATGAAGTTGTTTTTTTTTGCCAGGCCAGTATGAAACACATTAAGAAGCTAAATATTTGGGAGAGCAAGAGCTATGAGGCATATAGGGGAAATGGAGAGTATAACAGACATTTAATTATTGTGTATGTGTGCAAAGGAGCTGGGAACCCTGACCCATAGAAAAAAGTGGGATTTTCTAGGTGGCTGCCCATGACATAATTTGTGCCAGATAGAAGGCTTGTTTTTCAGAAAAGATTTGATTTTTAGTTCAACATTTACTTGAGCAGCTTCATAAAACCTTACAATGTCAGCTTTCCATAAGAAATAATAAGTATTATATTTAATTATTATTGATTGCTGTAGAAATGTTCATAAAGTTGAAAGAAATATATTGCAGAAACATCCTGATAATGTTTATGGTTTTTTTTCTCTTAAGAATTCAGAAAGAACTTGCAGAAATTACATTAGACCCTCCTCCAAACTGTAGGTAAGTTCACCTGGATTTTATCAATTTGGAATATTGAAATGGATTATATGGAATGATGGAAATTGCATAGGGGACTGGGATGAATTTTAGCTATTCCTTTGTGCTGATTACTTAGTAATTTTGGAATAAAAGCTGATAGATAGCATCTTTGCCCAAGTGTAAGGAATTGATATGACATACTTCCTGGGAACTAAAGTAATGGTGAAAATGGATGAGCTCTACCATGCGTTAATAGATACAGGGTAAAAATCAAATCTTCCTTCATTTGAGGTATTAAATCAATAGCATTTTGTTCGATTCTGTGAAACGTAATTTTGATGGCAGTCGCTGGTATGCTTGATTCCTTTTTCTTGCAAATTGTTAACACACTGTGACTATAATGGAGAAGAAAAAGCGTTATAGACACAAACTGTTATTAATCTTCTGACTGTGTTTCTGGTGATAATTATGACATTCAGAGGAAGCTTCCTGAAAAAAAGTATATTATTGCATAGCCTTTCTAATAATGACTTTGCACTTGCTTTTTGTTGTTGTTGTCAGGTACGTTTACTTTTGGTGTGTTTCAAACTGGCTTTGAAATGAATAATGAGTAAGGCCTAGAAACCCTCGCTGCCTGGTAGCCGGGGCAGCGTACAGTTGTTTTCAGATGGCTGTCTTGGGCTTCTTATCTGTCAGCTTGACATATGGTCAGTGTTGGAGCTGGTCCAGGGCTGTGCAGTGCTGCTTGAAGGAGCCCTTGCCACCGCACCCCTCATGGTGAGAGGTCGGTCTCGGTGGACAGGAAAAGCTTCCACCCAGTCCTGAATGCCAGCCCATTTCAACTGATGTGGTTAGTACAATTCATTCTATTAGTGCAGTAAAGAGAAAGATTGATAGAAATGGCTGATTGCATGCAGCTTTTGTAATGAATCCCAGTACGTTTCGGTATCGAATTAACTAAGCAACTGGTAGTAAAAATGACAGTCAGCTTTATTGTTTTGGTCTCTTGACAAAAGTATGTGTGAGAAAATATTCTAACAAGATTTGATGTGGTTGTACTGGATCTCAAGATATAAGTCAAGTGGCTGTGTGCTAAAGCACTGCCTAGTGAAGTAGCCTTGCGGTAATAGCGTTCAAAGAGTATTTCAGTCAATTAGGATGAACAGTTTTTTGCCAGATAAAACATTTTAATAGCTAAGCTGTTCTGTCATACTTACGACTGTGTGCAAGTCTTCAATCACATCAAAGCTGTTTCAAATGGCAGATCTTTACTTAGGTGTTGATGACTGATGCCTATTAGTGGATTGATTTGCTGAGATGAATATAAAACTTCAGTCTGTTGTGGAAGAATGCATAAGTCTCTGAACTGAACCTAAAAGGCTCATAGTTTTTACAGCACTGTCATTTGTTCTAGTTTTCTGAATCCTTCCCTTTGTAACAAAGCAGCTGTTTCAGTATACAAGATACTGTTACTTGATTTTCTTTTGCTAGCAAGTGTAAAGTGAGCATTGGCTGTCTTAGTGGAAAGAAAGCCCTTTGGTGACTTGCAGTTTCAAAAAAAAAAAAAAAAGCTGGATATTTCCTGTTTGTGGTTTTTGTGTTTGTGGGTTTTTAAAATTATTTAAACTAATGATAAAATAGCAATAAAGTGCGCTGCGTGATACTGTTTTGCAAAATCAAAAAATTACATCTAACTTCATGTGTCTGCTGCTTTAACATAGTTCTTAAGATGCGGGATTATTTCATGTTGTGATCTTGATAGATAACCATTAGTAACTTTACTATTAGCAAATATGTTTTTATAGTCGATTTGGCATCACTTCATTTAGTTTTATGCTCTGTTGACATAGTCTAAGCAGTGTTTTCATTTGAACTTCATCTATTTTCTATTATAGTTAAACATTACAAAATAAATACATCATCCAGACATGATTCTTCAGCATAATGAGAAAGCCAAGCTATAGTAGAGTATATCCTACCCTAAAATATTGATGTGTTTTCTTTCTTGTTTTTAGTGAAATTTAGATCATTGTTGTAAGAGGTGTTGGATTTTGTATAAACACACCCCCCACACACCCCCATATTTCACAAAGATAAGTTCCTTACAGATGGGGACTACTTGGAATGATTGTGATTCCAGATTACCTTCACTATATGTCCTCTTTTATATGTAAAGCGAATAATGATTGGGCAATAGGAATGCAATAAATCTCAAAACTAAATGTCACAGAAGACATTAATAAAATCTGTATTATTCAAGTATGTGCTCTAACTAGTTATTTGGGATCTTCTGTAGGCAGGATATTGAGCTGAATTGGAATTTGGGTGGAATATTTCAAGATGTGTTGCAAGACATTCCATTAACTACAGCAAGCCAAAGCTTCAGGTTTGTCTCATTCAGGAAAAAAAACCCAAATGGAACAGTATCTGTAGTACAGTAGCATCTCTTAATGGCATGCTAGGCTACACGGTCTGTACAAGCTCCAAGGGAGTTGCAGCTTCCCTGTCTGCAGCAGCTGCAATCTTAACGCTTCCCCTACCTCATCCCCATGAAGAGAATAGGCTGTATAATCTTCTTGTTTGTCTGGAAGACAAAAAAAAGTCTTGCTCACACATGTGCCTTGTAATTGGCAGATTATCACTGCTGTGACTTGCAGCGTCTTTCCAAAACTGTGGAAAGCTGTGGATTTCAGAGTTCCTAAAAAATCTGTCACATTTGGCATTAAAAGAAGATTTAATGTTACAAGAAATTGCAGTTGCCTGCCTCCCTAGGTATTGTTGTATTCTGTATCCTGTAGTTTGGGTTCTGAGTAATGAAGAGAGTTCTCTTGACTCCCCAAACTTTGTATCCTTTCTCAGGACTGTGAATGTGTAATGGTCTAAGTGTCAAAAAGTCAAGCTGGGGGACATGTGGGAGTTGAGCAGTGTATCATTGCTATTTTTGGAGGAAGGCATGTAATATAAAAAGCCTGTTATACTTCACATTTAACAGAAAGAACTGGATGTTATTTGGTATGTGTTGCATCCCACCCATCCCCCACCTCCCCATGACTTTTGTATAGAGCTGTATTTACTGTCAAGGAGAGTCCCAGTGCTAAGCAGGTACATTTATATTTTAAATCTGCAGCATTGTGAAGTTTTAGTTTGTCAGGAGATAGTGTACCTAAATTGTAGATATTTGCCACCCTTCTCTTTCTTTTCCTCCTCACTGAACTACCAAAGCTTGATTGCTAAACGTGTTGTGCAAATTATACCTTGTAGTAGCGCAGGGTATACCTTTTCTCACAGGCCATAGATCCCTCATTTTTAAGTATCATTTTCATATATTTCCTTGCTGGAAGAGAGAAATAGTCAGGAATTCTTGTAGCAAAAATAATCCCTTTTCAAAATTTCCATATTTTGGACTGCATCTTGTCCAAGACAATAGATTTCGTAGAATACAACTTCTACTGTCAGCGTTGTATACTATTTTCCTTCTCACTGGCAAGAGGACAACATATCTGTGACAACTTATACCACTTGCTTACATGGGAAAATACTATTTGGAAAGTATTTAATGTATTTTTAGCTTCTTTCAATGTGAGCTTAGCAGCTGGAAATATGGAGAGCCAGCAGAAAGCGAATAGCAGCTCTCTGTGGACAGCATTTGGAGCAACTGCTCAAAACTTTCCTATTAACTCACTGTTGTTCCCTATCTTCCTCTTCAGGTTTTCTTTTGAAGTTCTCTAGCATATTTGTCACCATTCTTTTTTTTTTTCTTTGTATTTACTGCAGTTCCTTTTATGTGTATGCATAGAGGAGCCAATGAGGAGAGGTGCTATCCTGGACCTTGTTCTCACTAACAAGGAGGGGCTGGTGGGGAATGTGAAGCCTTGCCTGCAGTGACCATGAACTGGTGGAGTTCAGGATGCCAAGAGCACTGAGGAGGGCACACAGCAGGCTTGCTACCCTAGACTTCAGGCTCAGAAATGCAGTTTAATGGACAAATTGACTGGTTCCTGTTCCAAAACAACCAATTTGAGAACCTTACATGTAGTCTTATCTCTTCTATTAGTTTGGAATCATTGCATTAATTCCTTGGTTCCTGTACTTTCTGCAAAATTGAGAAACAACCAATGTATCTGATCTGAACGTTTTGCTTGTGATAACTGGTCACACTGAAAAGACTTTAAAACACATTTTGGTGGGGAGTGATGTAGAGAAGAGCCAAGGGAAATGGCAAAATATTCATCTTGTCTTAGGAGGAGAGGTCATTGTGCCTCATGGATGTCTCTTCCTTTGTCAATGACTGTATGGTGTCCTCTGACTTCCCATTCAGTATTGCTCTGACTCAGTTTTTGCTGAAATCATGGGGCCATGATCTTCACAACTCTAAGGGATTATGTGAATTCCATGAATCTAATTACTGTTCTTGAGGCCATTTGTTTAACTCTTGCCTAGTGCTACTTTAAGGAGATGGCACTAATGTCAGGCTCAGGAAACAACTGTTAGCACAATTTCATGGGAAGACTGGGAGGGAGAAGATTGTCAGCCTCGCTCTATGATGTGGTAGAGGTCTAGGGATCTAGAGCAGCAGGTACAGCAAGTATTGTGCTGCCCTGGCCTACTCAAGTCTCCTTCCTTCCCTCTCATTCAAGGAACTTGTTAAGGAAGACTTCCCCTCTTCTTGATATGTGTGCACACAAGCACATGGGACACTCAAATGGCTTTCCAGTGTGAGCAAAGACATGCTTTACAGTTTTTTAGATCATATAGTCATATCAGTTTGACTTCGGGGGGTGGTGGTGGTGTCTGAATAATCTTGGCTATACATACATCCTTAAAATATTTGAATAAATGCAAAAATATTTAAAGAAAACAGAGTAATGCCTTCTCCAAACGCAAAATGCCAAAACAATTCCTCTTGGGTGCTAGAAGGATTCTGTTTTTAATGAAATTTGCTCATCCCAAACTTGTCTCTTCTGGTTAGTCTCCTTTAGCTTGGCTTGCACAGACAGTTTACTTAACGATTGTGGTAGCATTAAGCACTTGCTCAATATTGCTACATCCACGTACAAAGTGTCCACTGACTGTTGCACTACCTTCAGATACCTGTTGAGTTCTTCTTACTCCTGTGCGGAACACACAGGCTCCTACAGTGTGGTGCTTTCTTGCTCAGTAAACCCTGGAAGCATAAAGGGTGGTCAGCATCATATTTGTGGTTGTTGTATCACTTCGAAGGAACATGGAAATATAGTGACTCCACTGGTAAAGAAAGGCTTAATCCTATTTTTTCTGGTAGTAATTTCACCAAAGGACAACCTGGGCACAAAATTCAAGTAGAAAAAAAATCCTCAAGATACAGCAACTTATATTTTTTTTTAAAAGGAGCTGTGATCAGTGATTTTTATTTAGTGATGCATCAGTTTCATGATAGGCACGTAACTACGATGCATGTGATGCTAATGTGCAAGTAGGATGAAAAACAGGTTCTCTGAATGTTTTTCTTCAAAAACATTTCCAGCCTCCTTGGTGTGAATCTGGGTGCTCTTCCCGCTACATTACACTACCCATGGAGTTTACCTTCTGCGTGCATAGGCTTATTTTGATCTGCTGCTGGTTTTCTATAATCTCCTAGAGAAAATATGACACAGACAATTGTATGTAACTTTGCCTGGCTAGGCCTCTTTAGAGTTTATAGCAAAACTTCATTAGAAAGATACACACAGAAGCAGTTGATACTAATGTGCGGAGTCTATGATGTATTATTCATTTGAGGATAAGAATGATAATAAAATGTATTTGAGTGCTCACTGAAACCACTTTATTTTTTAATTTTGATTCCTTTTCCACTTCAAAAGCAGCATGAAACACGGACCAAAACCAGGGAAGTTAACGATTGCATGAGGATTATGTAATAGTAACTATACTGTATTTTATCACTTGAGTTAACTTGCCTGGTTTTTTTTTTTTTATAATGAGTGTCATTTTTAGATTTACTGCTTCGGTACCTTGAAACACCTCAGATGAAAAATGTCAGATCAATTTTTAATATGTAATCTTTTAGTTCCCTTAGCTATTTTCTTTTATGACAGTGTAGGGCAGTGTCACTTGTACTTTAAGGTCTGAAGCATGTAACTGTACTGAAACACTGTTTTAAAAAAATCTGTTTATTTTCACTGCGACAGTGACTCTAGACCTTTCAATGTCATACTGTTCACAAAGCATCTGTTTTTAAAAAAATAACATGCAGATGTTTCTTTTCCTGGGCCTTCCGTGTGTCAAGATGCTGTGTACTTGGAAGGCCATCTAAAAAAAGATCGTTTGTTCCTTTAGTGATGTGGTATCACTGCCAGTTGTGGGGCGATTTTAGGAGCAGGGCATTGGTGGCTAGAAACCTCGGCAACTTTTTCCTCAAGACTGGAGGAAGGGCAGGGAGGGGAGGGAGTGCGGCGGGGTGGGGAGTGGAATAAATAGGTAAAGGGAGGTTGCTGCTGGCTGCTTGCCAGGACCGGCAACTTCACTGGCTGGTGATGAAGTAAGGAACTGGCTGACAACACCCATTTAATACCTCCCAGCATAACAATACCTCCACATGACTTCTGCCAGTTCTCCCGGTTTTCAAATGATGACAAGTCCTCTCCCAGGAGGAAAAGAAAAGAGAAGATAGTGTTAAAGAAGAGTGAGAGTACTTCAGGGAGCACTGTGTGAGCGCAGATTCGGAAGGTCAGGGGATGCCGGAGCGCATTCCCTGGGACAGCTGGAGCAGGGAAATGAGATGGGATTGAAGCATGAGGAGGGGTTGTGGTGATCACACATTCCTTGAAGCAGAAAAGGGCACAAGAGTGCCCAAAAAGAGGCCTATGAAGGCCTTGATCCTGTCAAGGAAGGGATCCTTGATATTTGCACTGTGCTTAGGGTACAAGATTAGTAAAGCTCTAGTTAAATTTACATGTGTGGGGAGGGTGGAGTGGAAGACTTCTGATGGGGGAAAAAAAGAAACAAACACTTTGATGCTTTTAGTGTGGGGAATTCTGAGGGGAGGTATCTCTTTCCAGTGGTTTCATGCTGAATTGCAGCTGGTCTTTGCAAGTCAGGCTCCTAGGAAGTACGAGGGCAATCCCCAATGCTTGCAGCTCCAGAATTTTTCAGGCTGCCTTCCAAAGACATTTGTTTTGCCCTCTCCTGCATAGCTAAACAAAGTTGGGGGTGGGTTTTTTCTGGTTTGGTTTTGGTGGTTTTGTGGGCTTTTTTTTTTCCCCCTTAGAGCCTGCATTTGGTTTATAACATAAACCTGATATTATATATGCTTTTGTAATCTCCTCAATACAGGTCTCATAAAACACCAAAAAACCCTTTCCCCCCACCAAAGCCTAAAATAAGTGTGTTAAATAAACAGTTATTACTTGCCAGCAAGGGAAACCAAACCATATTGGCTGAGACTTTGCATCATTGTTAGGAAACTTTGCAGAGAAATACTTAAATATGTAGCTTTTAAATTTAGTTAGTTATTTCTGTGGTGTTTAGGACCCCTCTGCCCCCCCTTTTTTTTCCTAAACATAGACCAATGTCTTGTATAAAAATTATATGAGGATCATTTTCTTTACAACAAATGTGATAGAGCAGAGTTATTTGAAAGTGTGACTGTACTTTTGTGCTGACCAAGCAGTCACTGCCATTTCATGATAATCATGTAAGAAACATGCTTTTATTAGTGACTCATTACCCTTTAGTAAATTAGTCATTATTGAATAAATGGGGGAAATGGAAGGTACTTGGTCTGTTGGTTGGGACTTAACAGCATTGCTGATAATGAAGTATTTGTTTCCTTAAATAAATGGCAAAATCTCAGAAGTGCCTAATGCTGTTATCTTCAGTACACCCACATTTGATCAGAATTGGAACTCCCATCTTCTGTGTAACACTTAGAAAGTATTTCCTTTTCCAGAAAACTTTAAAAACGGATCTGACAAATTCACGTTGTTTCCTGAATGCCGTTGTGGATCTCTTATCCCTTCTAAAGCAAAAATAGTGTTTTCTTCTCCCTTTGGAAATCTATTAAAAAAAAAAAAGAATCAGCCTGTCTTGGTTCCAATACCACAATTCTACAGCTTTTTAACAGCTGTTAACTTGCGGGCTTTATTCTTTTGGGTTTTTTTTTTGGTTTAGCTTTTTGTTGCTGCTTTTGGTTTGGTTTTGGTTTTCCATAGGCATGACAGTCTAAGGAGGCAGTGCTGTGATTTGCCTTTCATTCTTGGTATACACAAAATGTGTACAGATTTATAATTAATAATCTGAATTTAATGAAATTATTTTCCAAAGCCTCCCAGCAGAAAAGCTGCAGTTTAATAATAATAATTTAAAAAAAGTCCTGAACTAGTAACAGAGCTTGCTTTACAGCCTTTAGGAAACAAACTATGAAATTGATCTGGGTGCTGTTTTCTTGGTGTGCAATAAAACTTATTTATGCTGTAGTTACACATTTGCAGCTTTGTTACAAGCTTTTGGGGGTATCTAATTGGCTGCAGCTTTGAAACATATCATAACACATGCCAAATGTTGCTAATTACAATTAAGATATCTACTTGAAATAATCTTTGTTTTCATTTTCTCTGACAATTTATTTTTTTCACTTATTTACATGCCTTTAATTTTTCATTTTAACAGTTCTTGCAGCACTTTAATTTATTTTTGTTTCAAAGCTGTGGAATTGGATTAAACAGGGTTTTTTAAACACTTCCATGTTGCTTGGAAAGAAGCCAGTTACTGTGCATTGGCTTAATAGAAACCATGCTTAGCAGCGCCTCACATATGGCAGCTCGTGTTTGTGTGGTAAGGCATTATGTATTTTAAATATTACCTTTTATACGATAGTCAAATTTATGCCAGAATCTGAAGTTTCCTCTGATTAATGTTAACAAAAATAGCAGAGAGCCAACTGTTTCTGTTTTTTAGGGAGAAATATGTAATTAAATACATAATTTACTGTCTGCTCTGCACAAAAGCCATATTTATGTGGCCTTTATTAACTTGCGATGCATACTGTGCCTAGGGAAGGCTATAGGTGAGTGATAATATGCTTTCTTGACACTTTTAGCCTTTTAATGTTGTAAATATTGTGGAGGCCAAGATGATGACTCTGGAGCTAAGACTGAAATATAAGGGTTTGCGCTTAATTTAGGAGGTTGAGTTATATTTGAAGAATAAGTAGTACACAGTTACAGCAGTTACTCTTTGAGTAATACTTGACACAGATGACAACTTAAAGCTTTTTTTTTTTTTTCTGGTCTGGGCATTGGGGTGTTTTACGTAAAACTGAGTGTAACCTTTATGAAATTTGGAGCTTTTAAAAAGCATTCTGTTCTGTATTGTCTGTCTGTAGTCTTTTTGTATAAAATTCAGCAATAACTCTTCATAATGAGATTTCTTTATCAGAAAATAATTTTGGAGTTTGGTGGAGAAATAGCAAATACTTTCACTTTTTCAAAATGAGTACCTCATTTTTAGTGTTAGTTGTTTTTTGAGGGAGAAGGATTTTTTTTTATTTCCTCAAGATTAGCTGATGTTCAATTTAACTTTCGTTTGTGAGATATTGACAGTAATGACCACTGAAAATACACATCATAAATGAAATGACATTATTATCCTTCTTATTATAACTTTAAAATTAATTTCTATGATGCCAGTGATCTTCTGCACCCACCATAATTACATGCGTAATGCATCTAATCCTCTAGTAGAAAATGTGCTTTATTTTACATCTTAAGGTGTTCTAATTCTAAAATGGCAAACAAGTGTTTTATTACGCTAATTTATGACTAGTCTGTTTACACATAAGAAAGCAGCATTTAACACTTTATACTTCTGAGCTAAGTAGCTTTTTTTGAGATCATTACAATATGCTTAGAATAACTAGGTAGTGTCATTTTATTGTAGATGTGATCCAGAGAATGTAAAAATACTGCTCTCTCAGTATTTGATATCTTAAGTAGCCTAAACAGGATAAATCTATGTATTATTTGTAAAATTTGGCGTGTTCTAGCCCTTCAAAAGAGTATGGATGGAATGTAATGCAGTTAATTTTCAGATAAGCTTATGGTTGAAACATTAAATGTCTGCTTAGCATGCAGTTTAATGTTTCTTGATATAAATTATTGATTGCTAAACTCATAGCTAGGCCTTTCAACTAGGGTTGCAAATTGGGGGGAAAAAGAAAGTTTCAGATTTGAAGCTTGCAGCTTTTCACAGGAGAAGCGGTTTGAGAACGGATTTTGACTATGGTTAATGCAGGACTAGCTTTTGGGGTAACATAAAGCAACCCTGGATGGATTCGTTAAGTGTTCTGGGTTAAACTGTTGGATGGAGTTAACTGGGCTTGAACGTTGCACAGGAATTTTGACTGAGTCTCGATGGAAAATGGACCGTTCCTGTTAACTTCAGATTTTGTTGGACAACTTGAATAGAAGGGCATTTCTTGAGTATGTGGAAATGCATCTGGTTTTTGATTACTGGATACATATTAGCCTTGATCCATGTTACACTGGAGTAAGTTTGTATTTCTGCAGCAGGCAAGGTAGGAGGTACTTGGGCTTGCTCATTAAAAAGCTTTGTGGGAGTGTGCGTTTTGGCACCACACCTCTTCCACCCTGGAGGACTGATTCTGCTGGCTGGGTCAGAAAGACAACCATGGCTTCATGTATATATCTCCTGCAAACAGTCTGCCAGAAACAATCCTCTGGAGTCACTTTGTGCCTAGGGTACAAAGAGCAGGCTCTTTGTCTTGCTTCTCCCTTTCCTGAGGTACTTGTGTGAGTTTTGCCATAGTTTGTCTTTGAGAAATTAGCCAGCTTTAGTGGGGGGTTGGAAGAAAACCTAACACCCAGTGTGTTTCCCCCACCCAATTAGCTGGTCGCTTATTTGTGTTCTGTTACAGATAAAATAAGACATGTCAGTTGATAAAAGTATTTCTAAGAAAGGGCTTGCTTCACTGCCATGTCTGATTCGCAGCAATGTCCTGTCGGTAGCAGCAAGAACAGTAAAACACTTGGACACACAGTGTGTGCATTACAAAAATGAAGTGTCATATCAAAAATGGCTGTAAACATTTTCACAGTCACTTGTCATTGCAGGTTTTAAGGTGGGAAATTTTTAGAGAAGATGATTCAATTTTCTTCCTTCCCTGCATGTCTGGGCTGCCTAGAAGGAAGAAGTGTCTACTTAATATGGCATTTCAATGGGCTGTTGTGGGCACAACAACTATAATCCTGGTCCCCTCAGTACATTCCTCAACAGCCTGTTAACATAGTGATTAGGCATCAGTGCAAGAGGACTGTTCCCAATTTTGATCCAGCATTAACTGAATTATAGTTTGGGGGGTTTTGTTGTGGTTTTGGTTGGGGTTTTATTATTATTATTACTTGTAAATTGTAATCTTCAAAGAATAGGATCAGGTGATTATAAGTATCATTGGGATGGGAAACTGTCTAGCTGATAGGCATCGCATAATCAACTCGGAAATCTCATTTGAGTCTGGAATTACTGCAGTGTAAATCAGATTTAAATTCATGATTCAAGTATAATGACCTCCTGCATTGCAAACCTCCCTGAGAGATATTTAATTAATAATGTATATTAACTGTGAGTGTTTTGGCATATATGTGTGGCATACATTTTCAGGTAGCCGCAAATACAGCCTCAAAAGCCCACAACATGTGGCTGTAGGATGACACATTTTTAAGATGTTCTGCAACAACCTGCTTTGCTCCTTACTGAATACAAATAGCTGAGGGATGACAGCTATCTCAGGTTCAGTAGAATCTTTATGATTTATATGATAATGATAATTTTATTCTGCTGCCAGTACAGAGCACTTTGCAGACTGATATCAAGGTTAATTGTCACTTTGAGAAGTGAAGCACAGTCTGCCAACCTGATGCTCTGCTCAGCTGAGAAAGATAATTGTTATTCAAGTAGTATTTAAATGAGCCCAAATGCTGATAAATACACAACCAAAATATTTTTTTTTCCCCTCTCATGTTCATTCACTGTGCTAGAGAATGAGGTCATCGCTGTGTATAAATATCACTAATGGACGCTGTAGTAAAAACATGCTGAGTATTTGCAGAACTTACAAGGAGTGGGTTTTCCCCCCGTGTGGGCTGTGGGGAAATGCTTTAAGCTTGAGTTCCTCTTGTCAACATATCCTAATTCTTTTATGTCTGTGGTTGCTTTTAGCAGTTGTACCGTTACCTTATATATGACTCCTCCTGCTCTATGACCTGACCTTATTGACGCATCTGAGAGGTTTACAGTTCATGCTATGCCATGTGAGTTCTTATGGCTACTCCATGTTCCGCCTACCTCTTATTGGTTCTAAAGATAATGTTCTTTTTTTCCCCTCCATATCTGGGGAATTGTAAGCAGCCCAGTGGCCAGAGAAATAATGCAGAAACACACAAATATTAGTACAGATTAGCAGGTTTATTTGTATTCTTTATAGCCACACAACTCTTTAAGGGGAATGATTAGCTCTATGCAGCAGTGTGGAGCTGTATCCCAGAGAGTCGCGAGGCTGTCCCAAAAACCTGGGACAGGCTTTATTCAGTTCACATAACCTCTTTTACCTTAGGATATTCAAAATTCAGATTTTACTATTTAGCTTTCCCTCTTTTTTAATTATTTTAATTGAATGCAACCTATGTGCTTTGTTCCACTTGCTTCCCTTCTCCCCCCGTCCCCCAGAGGATCTTTTTTTCCTGTGCCATCTAAAAATTACTAGCTGCAGGGGTCTCTTAGCCTTGAGTATTTTTAATTTATTTTGGTGAAGCAATAGTTGTATATTGATACTTGTAGTGCTATTCCCCACACTGACAAACTGACTTTCTCCTTATTCACATGAAACCTTCTGGTTTATATTTAGTGATTTGTTCATTGCTAATGTTTCAGTGAAGTGGGTTGGTTGTTTGGGGTTTTTTTTATTAATTAAAATCTTAATTTGAGGCAATTTTGGGACTAAATTAATAACTGATGTAAGTCTCCTAGACCAACTACATTCTAAATATGTCAAAAAATTGCACAGAGCTCATTTAAATGATAGAATTGTTACTTTTGAAACTTAAAAGAGGTAATGGATAAAATAGACTTCCCTTAGTGGTTTATGTAAAGGGGATGATTTTTGCCATGACTATCCATGAATTCCTGGCCAAGGTGTCTGTGTATTAGTACTTTTGTAGGATGATGTTTCATTACTTACTGGTAAGAGACCACTTACTTGTTAATTTAATTCTGATATTTAGTAGGCATTTAGAGTCCTGCGGCTAAGAAACATAAATTCTTAAATGGATTGTTTTCACTCCTAAACACTTCCATACGTTTTTGTAACATTTTTAGATGCTGTATGGCTTGGTAGCTTTCCACATGACTAATGAAGATTTTAACAAACAAAATGGAAAAGGGCCAACTTGTAATTGTTAGTGCAGTAGCATAATCAGCCATACACGGTTTGTTTGTTATAGCTCAGCAATAGAACAATGTTTCAAAGAGAAAACACGCGGAGATGATTAGTAAGTACCACAGTGATGTGAGACTGTCCAACTACAGAAGCAGTCTTGGCTGCACTATTCAGATGAACACTTAAGTATATGCTTTCCTTTTTCTTACGATAAGGAGCACTGATAATGTCTAATTTTAGTAGCCATTTACACTGAGTTGCTAAGAAGAATGAAACTAAAGGTTGGGTTTTTCTCTTGGATAAATGAATGTGTTGCAGAAGGAAATGTATTAGCAAATGCTACATATTGTACAAACTACCAAACTTTTCTGAGCTTACTTAATGCAAATATGATACTGTGAAAAATATCTGGCAGGAAGAAACTTACTTTTAAAAAATAAAATGTTTATCAAAGATACAGTTACAAAATAACTTCAGGGTTTACACTGCAGCAATTATGAAGGCTACAGAATAAGCATCCTTTCTGACTGTATTGATTGAAATGAAGAAATGGAATCACAAATAGCAGTGCAGTGTGGCAATTGATGTAAAGACCCAATTGTATAATAGTTGTTACTGCTTTTCAATCTGTTTTGCTGAATTTGCTCAAAGCAAGCTTTAAAACAAAACCAAACGAAAAACCCAAAACACGAGGAAAGGAAAAAAAAGCCAAACAAAACAAACCCCAAAACTGAGTTTACATAAGAATCTGAACAGATTTGATTCATAAAACACTGCTGCTGCTCAGTCAGTTGAATAAATATGAAACTTCTTGTATTTCACCTTCAGAACTTTTCATTGTCCCTAAACATTTCAGATACCATTCTGTGTCCTTCTGTGGCAAGTTTGAAGATAGCATTCCACCGTGAATTCCTCCTGGCTTCATCCCAGTCCTAGAAAGTGCTCATTCTCTTGAGAATTCACTATCAAATATAGAATGCTTGTATAGTGAATAGAAAAAGGTAAATTTGCTGCTTATCTGTGGAGAGACAATGTGCTAGTGTCTGTTTTTCAAGAGTAAATGCCATTCAGTCCTCAAATTTCCATTGAGTTTACAGATTAATTTTGCTCGCTATTTTGGTCACCCTTTGGCAAAACAATTGGCTTGTGAGCCTTATTCTCTTTTCTTCTGGCTTCTGCTACATGTTCTTTCATCCCCTTGATACAGTGACTTGAATCATGAGCTTTATCTAAATATGCAGGCTATGGAAGCTGATGAATTGGTTGAATTAGTTTTAAACTGATTTTAATTAAAGTGTCCAGATAGATTTTTGAATTCTTTAGTTTCTGTCTTATTTAGGGTTATATTAAGTCTATTGATTTTAAACTGAATCAATGTAAAACTTGTTTCTAAATGTTCCTGCAGCTTTTTGACTAGTTTAACTAAAAATAGCCTTAAATCATGTATTTTGCTTGAACAGTGCAAATTCATGCATAGGCAAGCCTTCAGCCAGGTGTCCATTTGGCTTTTTTTTATCTTAGCTCTTCCTTGAAGGAAAACAGAAGGTCCAGGAATGAAGTAATGTGTTAGAAAAATGTCAACTACCTCTTTGCCTTTACAAATCTTACCAGTTTCAGTGATTTTTATTTGACAGGAGCCTTATTTTAACAGAAAAGATACTTTTTGGAGCCAAGGTCAACATATGTCATGCAGCATAATTTTTGATGGCGTCTGCTGTGCATTTTCTGTTAAAATGAAGTTCTGTAGAGAAGAGGAGGCTCAGAGGGATCTCATCAACATGTATAGATACCTAGAGGATGCAAAGAAGACAGAACCAGGCTCTTCTCAGTGGTGACCAGTGACAGGACCAGAGGCAATGGGCACAAACTGAAACACAGGCAGCTCCATCTGAACATCAGAAAACACTCTTTCACTGTGAGGGTGACTGAGCATGCGTACAGGTTGCCCAGGGAGGTTGTGGAGTCTCCATCCTTGGAGATACTCAAAAGCCATCTGGACAGGGTTTTTGCCAACCAGCTGTAGGTGGCCTTGCCTGAGCAGGGGAGTAGGACCAGATGTCCTTCAGAGGTGCCTTCCAACCTCAGCCATTCTGTAAGAATTACGGTGTAATTGGCTTGTTTGTTTTCATGTTGAAAAGCATGAATATACTAACATTTTTTAGTTGCCAGGTCATTAAAAAAGCTAAGGGTCAGTTTATACATTTACTGAAACAATGAGGGTGAGATGCAGTTTAAAAATAGATGGTGTGTGGTGGTTGGCTCACATTTTGTGAGTTTAACTTTTTCATAAAGATTCACTGCAAGCTTTGCTTTTGTTGTACCTTAAGAAATTATGTGCAGTATTTTTTGTTAGCTTGTGTTTGCAGAGAAGTGATTGAAACTAAAGGATGAACTAAGAGAAACCATGGAAATTTTGTGTGAAATTTTTGCTCTTTTTGAATTGACTGTTAATTTTTGGCCTGATGTTTTAATTCAGTAAATAAATCTTTGATTGAAAGTTTTTGGGGTTTTTTTGGAATTATGTTTGAGCAACAACTACTTTACGCACCTGGCTCATACTATTTTACATTTAGACTTCTAATAAATGAAATTGGCTGTTTTCTTTTAACAGCGAAGTTTAGTGTTAAGTGCTTTCACGTGCTTGTTTCAATGAATTCTATATACAGTCATGAAAAACTCTGTTCTTTGTCCTGAGCATGTTTTTTTCCACACTTGAAACTTACTATACTCCTTTGCATTTATTGCATTTCTTTTTGAGTTGAAAACCAAGAACCAGCCAGTTCCTTATGGCTTTCCAAATCCATGCAGCTGAAGTCCTCCTTAAACGTGTAACCTGTTTCATAGACTCAGACACATCTAACCCCAGATACAGGAAGAGATCAAACAAGGAGTAACCTTAGAACAGTCCTGCAGAATTGCCAACCCTTCCGTTTAGCAGCGGTGGTGTGGCTCCTGGTCTGCATGTCGGAGGATCCCTGCCTGTTCTAGCACTCTCTCCCTGTCATAACAAAATGGACTAAATGGTTTTTAAAAAACCCACCCATATTATTCAAAATGTTCTTTTATGTCTGAACAGTAAACGTTATAGTCTTTTTATTTGCTTCTAAAAGCAGTAACTAAATAGCTCAGCAAAAGAAAAGAGTAAATTATATGCTTAAACTTTAATTGCATTACAATGGCATGCGATCAACAAAAAAAGCCTTGCTGGTGAGACACTGAGCATCTTGCAGGTTAGATGGAAGAACTGTTGTTTAATAAGCAAATAAAAAGTCTGGACCTGTACTGGCTCTGTACAGAGCTGTATCATGTGCCACTGTACTAAGTCTGAAAGTGACTTCTTAAGAGGTGAGAATGGCATTCTTGAGGTGGAAAGTAGAAGCATCTTTCAGCAACGATGGGGAAGAAGGATGATCTGTGGAATGTGTGGAACACATTTTATACGGAGAGATTCGCCTTCTAAAAATTTGGGAGACACTAGTTTAGCCCACAGACTACGTTAAAAAGGATACAGTTATGCAATGAATTTTTTGTTTGACATATAATACACATATGTTAATGTGAAAGACTGTTACAAGTTAATATAATATACATGCAATTTGGGGTTGAAATTTATTTACAAACTTTATTCTTAAAATTTAAAAAATGTTGGCCATGTGTATTTCTTTAAAAACAATGTTTCTTCTGTTTCAGCACTTTTTGTTTAAAAACAAAACCCCAAATATTTTAGAGTCCCTCTGAAGGGTTTCACATTAAGGCTAGGTGTATCGATCCACCTGGAATGCAGTTTTTGCATCATTTCACTGGTAGGTGGGGTTTTTTTCTCCATTCAATTAAATGTAACCAAATAACCCACAAAAACTGAGTTGTTCCTTGCAGTGCTTTAACTTTATAAAGTCACTTAGTTTTAATTTGTGGACAATTTGGTCTATTCTTGTTACTACGAAGTTTTTGCTCTCTAATTTTTGAGGCTTAGCAGTTAACACTTGTGACTTTCATTTGATTGTCATGCTCCTAGTAATTAATAAGTTGAAATTGTATTATTTAATTACAATTTAATGGGGAGCAGACAGTGTAACTTCAGTGTTATTTTAGATGAGGGTAATGCTGGGAGAGAGAGGGATGGACTCTCACTGACAGTCCAAGTACTGCTTAAAAGAGGTATTTTCCTGAGTTAACCCTGTCTAAAGAACCACAACTCCTCATGTAAGAAGTAGATTCCTGAAAAAGCTTTTAAAAATAGGTTCTAAATTGCTATCCAGTTTGAAGTAACCAATCCAGAGAATAAATTTAACCAGACTACCTTTGCTGCCAATTTGTTCTTGTATAAACATTCATATTGTAAATAGTCATATGTTTAAGCAAGAACTCTATTTAGACCTTGTGGTTAGTGAACCTGTTTATCATTAAATACAGCATGTGCCATAACTGTGGCCTTTTCATACCACTAAAAGAAACTATATTAGCCAAGTAATTCAGATAAAATGTTGAAATTAGGAGGAAAACAGCGTATTCATTTGGACTTCAATGGGGTCTATGAAAATGGCAAGAATTTCTATCTAGATCAACCACTGAATTGTAGTTGCATTTAGACTGTAGATTGTCTGCAGCAAAATTTGGGAAAAATACTCCTTGTTGTGGTAATTCCCTAAAATAACAATGGCATTAAGACAAATAAAAAATATCTTGGGTAACTGAAGCTGAGAGCTTCTTTCTCACTCTCATAGCTTCCATTTTTTTTCTTCTAAAGTACTTGGAAAAATCACTATTTAACATTTTTGGTAACAAGGTGTCCATCCCTTGTTGTGTTTCATGATTCATCCTGGCCATTTCAGTTACATCCATTTATTTATGTTCTGCTACTTCTTGTTATAAGGGGAGGTGAGCCCTCTGGACTTGTCACTTAGGTCTGTATGGGTAAAATGAACAATACCAGAGTGTGTTCTTGGACTATAAAACTTAGTTGTTAATATTGGTTAGTTGTTAATATTGGTTAGTTGTTAGAACAATCTGGTGAGGCTTTGGACACTCCTAAGCAAATCCTGAGCATGGCTAGGGAGAAGGAAGGCTGAAAGACATTCCCATCCTGCAGTTGCATACTTTGAAGGGTAAGGGAGTATGGACAGAGGCTGTTCTGTGCCAACTGGCCTTAGTGCCAGCAGACAGTTCTGGCATGTTTAATTTAGTGTTATAGGCACAGTCTTTCTCTTGTACACCACCACAAACAGAAACAGTGTGAATCTGGGCACCTTTCCATGTTGAGGGCATATATATGAGAGGTTATATATCATTTGTCTATTAGATTACTTCCAGGTTTCCCTCTTACTGCTGGGTGCTGCTGAAAAAGTAACCCTCATAGCTGTGATTGGGCTATATTTACCCTGAGCAAGGGCCACCAGGTGATGCTGGGAAACACCTTGGTGGGCCGTGGTTTTGCATAATTGTCTAGACAGGATGTTTTGGGAATGTAACCCGCTCTTCTGAATGCAATATTGTGTTAGTATTTTGTTACTGCTATGCAGCAATAATATAGTTATTCATGTCTCTTAAAGCATGAACTTAATAACACTGATGTTAAAAGGTGATAGAAATTTCATTAAAATTGTGTGCCGATTTAAAAGGACCCTGTGTGCCACAAGAGAACACAGCAACTGTGTGACTGGTTTGTACCAAGACATCAAAAGTTTGGTGTGTGAGCCCAGCTGGTTGCCTAGAAATACCACCCATACCCCATTTCATTACTTGGGGCTGTTGGCATTCATGACGGTTGCTGGTTTTGGCCTTACAGTGTAGAAAGACTGTTCCAAGGCTGTCACTTTAGGTAAGCCTCTGTAGACATTTCACATTATGTGAAAAGGTGATACAGAGGAAGAGGAAAAAAAAAAGTATTGGTTTCACATTTTTGGGTTTTGTTGGCTGGAAATACAAGACTTTGCTTTGCAGTGGCAGAAAATGACACTTTTGCAAATTTAACTGCTAAGATGTACAATGTCAGAGAAGAGCTTCTGTCTTCTACCAAACCAGAGCCAGGGTTAACCTGGTCAAAATTTACCAGAATGTGCATTCTACTTCTTTAAATAGCTGCTCAGTGACGCTTTACATGGGAGCATAATTGATGGTGTCAGTTTTAATAAATAATTCAGTAGTTCTTTCTCTTTGATTGTGTAGCAGGATTTGTGGGTAATAGAGGTCTGAGGACTAAGTGTGACTGATGAGAATGGATGGCATATTGCTATCCATCTTGTCACTTTTTACCATGTGTAGAAATTGAATTTGAGGTTTTGACCATCCCATGGTATATATGTCCTCTCGCTGTGTGTGGACCAAAAACATGCTCAGAAGAGGATTATTAAACTCTGTGCATGAAATAACCAATGCTAGTTACATAGCTCCGATGCTGGTTTTACTTTACATTTATTTACTACTTGGACAGTGTGAGAGTCACTTATTTAATTCTGAATTTCATTGAGTCATTTTCTTGTAGTATAGCTTTAAAAGAAACTTACACTTGTATTTACTGAAGTCAAACTGTATTTAGTCATTCCATGCAGTGAAAAACTTATTTGGCTCTGATAATTTTGATGAATGCTTTGTAGTAAAATGACACGGTCAATAAATTAAGATGTTATAATGGCATTTATTCTTCTGTGTGCCTCTGCTTGACATATTGATAACTATCTTTGGCTAAATTTGGCTGACTTTGCCTAACTTCTGATTCTGTGCTTGATTCCTAGACATAGCATTGTGCATGGTAATACCCAGCAATCAGAATATTGTTGGACGTTTCTTTATGTGGATGTGTGCAGGAAGGACAAGAGACCATTTTTATTGACCATATTTCTGTTTTGTTTTTCCTTTGAGATTTTTTGTTTGTTTGCTTTTTTGTTTTGGTGGGGATTTTTGGGTATCACTTCTGTTTCAGGGCCACTGAGTTGGAGCGTGGTAAATATTATCTCTGTCCTACCAGCCTTTCTCCCAACCTAAAATAGATCAGTTGATGACAGTATTGTGTAATTGCAAGTTGAATAAACGTCTTCTCCTTTGAGAGAAAACATATTATTACTAATTTTGGGAACTAATTTGATCAGGGAGTATAATAGAAGCTTAACATCCTTTTAGGTATTTTCCCACAGAAAAGACGATTCCACACACTTCCCCTCCCCAACTGCTCTTCCTGTATCGACTGTTCAGTCCAATAGTTCTTCCTCTCAAATATAAGTCTGAACTCTTCCCTGCACCAGTTATTCCACTGTGCTGTCTGTAGCCCAGAGGATAGTGCTAGGAATACTCCAGAGCATACAGCTCTGCACTTTGAGCCCCAAGCTTCGGCCTAACTCCTAAATCTTGCTTCCAGATCTCTCCCAGCCTTCCTCCATTGTCTATACTCTTAGGAGCTATGGGGACTAGTTCCCCCCAAACATTCTCTGGGATACTACACAGATGCCAAGTCAGGTCTGCTGCTTTGGTGCTTAGAAGGCTGGTGACCATACTGGCATTAAACTAGCTGTGTGTTTGACAATTAGCCCACTCTCCCCTTTCCTTCCCACTGCAAGACCTGTTTTCTCCTGAGAATTAGCAATAGGGAATGATATCTTGGATGTCAATTGCTTTCTGCTGTCTCTGTAACCATGTTGTTGATGTATCTGTGTGTGGTTATGGGGGTTTTGGGGGTGCGTTTTTTTTTTTTGCTTGGGGTTTTTTATTTCCTTGGTTCATAGTTTTTTTTCCATTTGGCCAAACTATCTTGAAAGGAGAGTATATTTATCTCTGGCATCTATAAGCTCCCTGCAACAGGTGCATACATGTTACACATCATACATTAACTGAGAAATCTTCAATGGCCAAGTTGGCTTTAAGTGATTTTATAATGCCATAGCATGCTCCAGAAATTATTCCAGTTCATAGCTTTAAACTTGTGCCAATGTGTGTTCCAGTAGAGGCCAGAGGGTTAGTGCACAGGTAGTATATAGATTTTTGTAGTCTGAATGCATTGATGGCTTATCACCTCCCTTCACCATAAGGGATTCATAGTAATAGAACATACTGCAAAACTTCTGTTAAAGCCAAAACAAGCTTGACTTTAGGATTAGGTTTTGGATTTTATTAATGAGAAATCTGTGGGGTTGAACTTCACATTTTGATGGAGGACAGGATGGGAAGGCATTTTGTAGACATTTGAAGGTCCATTAAAATAATTCAGAACACTGGCACAGATGAATAGACAATATTGTTCTGTTGATTGCTACATAAAGAAGCTTTCAACTAAAACAAAATACCAAGCGTGTGCTGTTTGCATCAGCGGATAAGGAACTGTGTCCTGTTTAAAACAACCAACCCTTCCCCCCATCACATGTCTATGCTCATTCAACTTTGTCTACAATCCCAATTTACAGTTTATATCCTCTGCAGACTGAGTATCAACAAAGCATAAATATCTTGAATAGATGTAGTCATAATACATTTTAAATAAATCCATTTCCAACATGAATATCTGGAGGCTAGAAGTATTTCATCAGGTATAGACCTCAATACTGTATTATTTTACTTGATGTATTGTTTCATTCACAAAACAGCATTTGTATTATTTGCAGACATCCTAGCATAATATTGGGTTTCTAGAAATAGCTAAATAGCAAATAAGATTATGGTTTTGTATGTCAGTCATATATACCCTGTACTATTCTCTGGAAGGATAATGGAATACCTCTCTGTGGCTTAAACTGGCTTAGCTTCTGAACTCTGTTTTAAACCTTCATAGCAGTAAGCTTGTATGCTGTAACATATGCTCGTTGCCGTAACACTGAGCTTACATTTATTAAAGCTCCAGCTTCCAGTAAGTATCCCTGTTTGTGAAAGCATCTCTTACAACTTCTTGCTTTTCTGAAGAACAGCAATATATGGTTTATGTTATTTTTTTGTTTACCTTTTAATCTGGTTTTCAATGGTAAAAGCTTACACAATCACGGGGCCGTTACCAAAGATTTTAGAGAAGCAGCTCAGTGGCTAATTTCAACCAATTTGACAGGAAAGTAGGAGTCTAAAAAATGCTAAATTCCTACAATAAGCCTACACACCATATGGCCCAGAGCCCACATGTAATCCTCGCAGCTATTGCTTTCGTGTGCCAGTGGCCAGGGGGCAACATGTTCCATCTCATCACATATTCAATAGATCATCCAGAAAACAAGAGAGATGATTTCTTCCCACATCTTCTCTAGTAAAATAAGCTCAGAAGCAACACAAAGGGCTGAAACACACTTCTCAGCTGTCTTTGAATAGACAGGAGTTCCTGTTTAAGGATGTGTTTAATATTAAGAGCAACCTGGGTTTTGGAAGTATCTCCATCTGTGCGTACCGCACGTAATATTAAAAGGGGTCTGCTGTTTTGGAGAAAGCTAGAACAGACAATTTCCCAGTACCATCTCTCTCTTTGTGCCTCAGGCTGCCAGGTATTGTGGGAGGACATTGAGCTGACTGGCATTCTTCTGGTATTACAAATTCTTCTTTGAACTTCAGCCTTCAGAGATATGATAGTTCTGTTACTATGCAGGCAGTCATTTTAAGAAAAGGTGTGAGGGGCTGTAGTCTCTGGGCTGCTTTCTGGTAAGGCGATCAGCTGTCAGCTAAGTGCCTGATTCAGGTGAGATTCCCAATTCCTTTGGTTGACAAGGATGTGAAGATGTTAATTCCTGTGCAACTGTGATCAGTCTGTAAGTTCTCTCGTTTTTTGACAAAAAGACTTGGCAATATCCTTCTGTATCGACAGATGAGTGGTATGCTGTAGCCAGTGAGGTTAAAGTGACCTCCCTCACAATTTTCTTACTTCCCAAAAGGCTTGGCTGGAATTAATAGTGTACACTCCCTGTATTTGAGCACATGTACAAAACAACATTTGTTACTGATTTAGCTGTCAGGTGTGTGGAATGAATACTCACATCCAAGTCACAGAGCTATATTGCTTTACCATAGACTACTATTAATGGTAGAATAGAGAATCTAATAATAATAATGATAAAAGTGTTACACTGCAGTGCTTGGCACATTCTGGTGAAGGAAGAAGAGCCAGGAAGGTGCTTGTTTTTATTAAGGAAATTGGAATTTCCTTCAGAATATGCTTCCTAGTTGGTCTATCTATTGTGAGGGGAAACAGTTTTACTGGTGTTAAATGGAAAGTTCTCAATTCTGATTTTCTTTTCTTACCTTTGGTCTGAGTAGAGGTGTGAATTCTTAATGTCTTGCTCAGATGATATGGTTTTGGGTAAACGTTCTTTTGAAATGCAGTTTATACGTTTAGTTTGCCTACATATCCCTGTCAATCCTGTCAGCTGCTCCTTTCTTCTCAGTATGTCCTCTTCCCCAGTCGCTAGCCAAATTTCAGCCAAAGTTGACAGAAGGAAAGAGGTTTCAGACATATTAAATTCATATGAACTTCCTGAAAATAAGATGACTGATAAAGAAGACTTTTGCCCTGTGGGAATAGTAATATGCAAATACAACCCATATTAGACATTAGAGAACCCACAGGGGAGCTCAGCCCTGAGGCACAAACCCATAATAAACTGTTGCTTGCTGGCTCTATCTTGCTTGTTTCCTATTTTTACCAGTTGATCTCCAGTTTGGTTTTTTCGTAAGGGCAAGGGATAAAAATGAAGAAAAGATGCTCAGTAAAAATGGAATACTATTTCACTTCTCTTTCTTTGAAAATTTTAGCAAGCTTTCAAAATGTTGTTGCTATTCTTTAAAGAACTAATGTTTGCTAAATCCACTTTTTCTTCTAAAAGGCAGTATGATAAGGATTGGATGTCCCTGATTAAACATAGTTTGTGGTCTTTTCTTTGAAAAAATTTGTTTTAGCCTTTCTCTGATGGTTGTAACTGGAAATACCTTTTGCATCTCAGGTCTTGATCTAGAGTTAATCCAGCACATTAGCAGCACTGTGGTTTATCTTTTATTCTTAAATGCGGAAAAAAATTAAAATATGCCCTTAAAGTGCAGCTGAGTATTAGGAAACAAACATGGGGCAGAAAGACCTTCTAAAAGAAAAAATGGTGGAAAAAGAAATACACTGATAAATTCTGTTTGTGGTTTGCAGTTATGGCAAGTGCCAATTATGTCTGTATAAACATACGAATATATTTCAGACTGATCTGTAATGACTGTCTTGCCCTGCACCAAAACCAAGAGCTTCTTCCTAGTCAAAATATTGACCTAATGTGCAGGGGTCTTGAGTCTACTAAAGACACATACCACTGTATGTACATTACACGACACTATGTAAGTTATTTCTGCTTCTAGAAGCATATATGCTGTACAGAATTTTATCAGAACTCTATATACTTAGTCTTCAAATTTGTGATGTAATAGTCTGGTCCTGTCTCTCCCCACCCCCAATAACTATTAGGCAGTCTGTTTCTTGACTAGAAGATCTAGATCTGGCCTATAGGTGTGATTCCTGGGTGTAGGTGTCCTACAGGCTACCAATTATTTCATTCTGTATTGAACATTAGATGGCTAGGGGATTTCAATAAAATAGGTATCCATTAGGAACTTACAGTGCTGAACCAAGTCAGGAACAGTTGAACAGATTTCATTACAGATATTTATCCAAGACTCCAGCACTTCAGCTGAGTACTCAGGGAAGTTATACGTAGAATAGGGATCAGCGTCCCAACTTCCCTTGGATCGTAAGCCACACCAGGAATTGCCTTCCACCAGTGCTAGGAGATGTGTTTGTCTCAACCTCCGTTTTATACTATATACAAATTCTGAATCCTTTAGAGTTGCAACTTGTGTTTCAGTTAAGTGCCTTCCTCTTGCCTTATTTCACTTTCCCTACCATCTCCCTTGCGTGTACTCTGTTTGTTGTTCTGAAATAGCATGGTGTGTCCTTCTGTCCTCCCCAAATTTCACACATTATGCAAAGGATCTGTATTCGGTCAGGTGTTGCAAAGCCTTCATCCGTTGAGGAGCTGATTAGGATTAGAGTTAATGATAGATACTTTTGCTGATAGTGCTGAAAGCCAAAGACTAAATGCAGCTCAGTGTAGATAGATATGACTTTACTTTTTAATACCATGTAAACAGAAAAGAAGGAACTCCCTTTGAAACTGCAAATTATTTCAGCATTAGGATCTATTAGTGAAACGGTAGTCTAGAAGCAATGTCTGCTGATTTATGAGTAGGTCAAGTAATACATGTTTCGAAGACCTGTGGTTGTTCTGCGTGGGTATGACTCAAACTGAGACATTGCTTCTGTAAAACAAATTTATTTTAAATGAAAAGACTTTCTCATTTAGAAAAAAGTTTGCATTGTTCAGAATGATGCAAAGTAGTCTTATATTTGCACTTCACTGTTCTAAAATTTAAAATTTGTGTTTATTCCCCAAACTCCTAAAATAAATGAAGGTATCTAGTTTCAAATAGCACTATTTATATTTTAGCAGAAAGCACCATACAAATGTTTGAAACAGGAAAGTTTATAAGGCCTCTCATCCTTTTTACGCTTATCTATTTTAAGTAGCTTCGGTGCTCTGTGAAGACAAAGGCACCGGTGTACATGCCACTGATAATAGACAGTGTGACCGTATCATGTATGCTTCCTTAATAATGTCTGACATTATCAGATTGATTAACTCGGCAGGGGGCTTTAATCAGATTTAACTACTGTTGGCAGCTGTACACTGGCAGAATAGTAATACATCAGGGAGTAATATTGAACTTCTTTTATAAGCTGTATTAAACATGAAACTCAAAAATGTACCATAAAAATTATCATTATTTCTAGTACTAATGCAATAAGAAGTGAAACCTGCGCATTGCTCACACAGTCTCAGATCTCCTTTGGCTTGTGCTTTCCCAAATTTTCTCTCATCATTACTGGCAAATACTGATGATCTTCAGATTCTCCTTTGGTAGTTAATGGGAGTGTATTTTAAACATAGCTCTATATTAAGATTCAAAAGCCAATAAATCATTTGAGACTCAATGACTTAAACAGAAAAATAATAAAAACCATTTTGTAGCTACAGATATAAGCATGTGTGTGTGTGACAAAGTAATGATAGTTGGGTTTTCTGCTTTGTCCTTTTCAAGTCAAATGCCACATTATGACACATTGCTTTAGTTTCATTTGATGCAGAACACTCACAGTATTAATAAACAAAATGCAGGCCTCCAAGATGTTAATGTAACATTCATTTATAGATCAATAGGTCAGGAGGGACAACTGTGATCATCAAGTGTGACCTTCTGCCTATTGCATGACATTAAGTCTTTTCCAAGTTCACTTCTGTTTGAAATAAAGCATATCTTCTTGAAAAGATTGTGTTTTGGTTGAAACACACATGGTCCTGGGCTATTTTTGTCAGCAATCAGTTATCCTTCAGGTAAATTGCAGTCTGGGTTTGTTTAACTTCCAGATACTACATTTCGTTCTATCTTCCTACCACAATGAAAAACACAGTAGACCTATGCTACTGTCCTTTTGTAGTTAATTTAAAGGGGGTTTTTTAACTATAGTTAAGTGCTGATTCTGCTGTTGGTACTTTGTGTTTTCCATTAAGTTTCCATGCTTTGTATTCCTCCATGAACTTTCTCTTTCGAAAGCAAAATAATTTGAGTTCCTGGAGTGCTCTTGCCCTAAAGTAAGCTTTTTAGGTTTTGCCTGTTATCATGTAAGGCCTGTGTTCAGCTGGTGGTTGTGACACATTTCTGAGCCTTCCTTCCCCAATCAGGTTTTCTTGTCTGAAAGTATAGCCCACATTTTTCTAAGACTTCATGTTTCTTTGTATTCCAAATCCTGCTGTTTGCTCATACTTATCAAGAAGTTCAGGTTACTTTACCTAGGTAATTCAGTGTTTTCCATTTCCTCCATCTCTGTTGAAACTGTAATTGTTATCAGTGATGATTTAGTTTACCTCAGGTCATGAATATAAATGTGAAACCGCGGAGCACCAGGACCTGGTCATACAGGTTGCTCTGAGGCTGTTTCAATCTCTCCTTTTCTGACTGAGCAAAAAAACCTGCCATCTTATTTTCTGCATTTCTTATAAGAGGATTGGGAGAGTACAGCCTTCTTTCTCATCCAGATTGGGAGTCTTGTCAGCTTGACATCCCATAGCTGATAACCTAGACTGAGCTGTGCTTAAAGAATCTTTTTCTTAGATTTTTTTTCAAATTTTGTGGAAATTTATTTATAAATAGCTGTCACATTGCTAAATACGAAGTTGGAAGAACAATTTAGTCTAATCTGTGGAGTCTTTAATGTCCCACCTGGTTTTCTTTCTTTGTTTCTGTCTCAGATTCTTTGTAGGAAGTGCTATATGGGTGAGCATTATGGAAGAGGGAATGAGGCAATTAACTGCTGTTTGGACAAATCCTTGTTTATGTTTCAATGATCTGGCAAGTCTTCAAATTCAGAGAGATTCATGTCTACCTGTACTATCATTGCTGAAACAGAACAAAATTATTTCTTTAAATTAGGTGTGGAAATTACTAAAAGTGCTCATATATAATAAAATCCTAATGTAATGTGTGAAATACTTTACAGGAATCTAATTTAGGGTTTTTTCCAGAATACCAAATGTTTTTGCTCCAAATGGTAATGATGATTGTTGAAGTGATACTGCGACTACTGCAATCATATTGCCCCTTTGCTGAGGTTATAATAGAAGAGTCTCAGGCAATGACAACTGCATGTACTTCTATATAATGGAGAAATTCCATTTAGTTTGTGTAAGCAAGCAAAAATAAATTGTCTTGAATATATTTGTAATTGAGTGGGAAAGTGCTATCAGAGACCTATAATATGGGTGAGCATTGATCTCCATAGCAGAGGTGAAAGACAATCAGTTTTAACATACATTCAGAAAAATCACTCATATTTGAGCAGTTCAAAAATATTGTGATTTCAATAAGATGCAGTAAGAGCCATCAAAAGTGCTGATAGTTCTCAAGTATTTCTGCATACTTGAGGGGGAGGGAATTGGGAAAGATAGTAAGTTGATGAATGTGTCTGGTACAACGAGAAAATGCTTCTGAGAACAAGACAATGTTTAAGCAGAATGTTACTAACATTGCAGTAGACACTGGCATCTGGCAGATATGTAATTTATGACAATGTATATTTAAGTAGCAATTGCCCAGGAAGGCAGCCCGTTATAAAAATTGGCATAAAAATGTTGTGGGGGTTGGTTTTGGTGGGTTTTTCTTTTATTCTTGTGTTTTTGATGTTGTGGGTTTTTTCATTTCGCATCCATCTTGTTTACCACCTTAGTACCTCTGGGGCTGCCTTGCACATCATGAAGCGGTTTTCAAACTGCTGTTGGATGACATCCTTTTACAGATTACTTTCCTTGCATGTGACAGAAAAATATAGTTCCATGGCACTCTTGTGATAGATAAAATTGTCACCAGTCTGATGTTCTGGTGTGTTATCTGTATTTACTGTGAACTAGAAAAAGGGTATTATTTACAGTTCTCATTTGTTGCTTCATGTCTTAATTCTCTGTTTTAATTAAGGCCTTATTAAATTAGTTTGTGGGTCAGACTGGGCCCACAGATTTTAAAAAAAAATACATATTAAAATAACAGTGGCAATTCAAACAAACCTTTTAGAGAGATACATTTCAGATCACATTATGTAATTGCTGTACCTAAATTGCAGTTTCCAGGCTTTATACTTACTACTTTGCTTTGTTCAGGATAGACCCGAATAGCCTTGACTGTTCAGGGTTCTCCTCACTAGTATCCTGTGATATTTTTATCAGGTCAAACTTATTTAATTTAGCACAGGAAGCTATACTGAAGGAGTTCAGATAATCCAATGTAGTATAATTTGGATTGTTGTTATTGGTAAGGAGAAGAAGGAACAGATTCTCTGAAAGGACAGAGAAGATTCACTCACCACTTTGCAATGTAGCGTGTAGGACACAAAGATTGATTAGTCACTTTCTCTACTTGCTGGTAGATATTTTGCACCATGTCTACATGAACATCACTTGGTCTGGAGAGAATAAAATAAATTGCATTAACAGGATAAACATATTTAAAAAAAAGGTTAGCAGTAGCACAGTTAAGTCAATTATCGCCAAAAGAAGCTCATGTACACAGACCAGCCAAATAACTAACCAGCTACTCAAAATTAGTGAGAGATAATGTGTTATCTGTACTAATAAGAGATTTTAGGGAAATATCTAGTTAGAGAGTTTCCTTCCTTGATGTTTAGATTTTTGTAAAAGATTTTTGCCTTTACTATCAGTCTGTGAATACAAAGTATCTTGAGAATTTAAAGTTCTCCTTGCCTCTAGCAGCTGGAAGGAACAGGCTGTCCAGAGTGTTTTGGAGCCTGTGAGGCTGAATGCTAGGATTAGATCACTTGCTTCTTTTGCAGCCTGCCTGCTGTTACTTTAAAAGAGGATTTTTTAAGTCTTTCACACAGTACCCCAGGGTTATCTGGGTTATCCTGTGTTATCTCTCTTTCCAATGAGTCACTGCTACTACTCATGATAAGTGGGCTTTTTTCACTAGTAGAGTGCGATTCACATACTTATTGTTACTTTGGTTTTGGCATGTGACTGAAGAAAAGAATCACTTATTAAAAAAAAAAAAAAGGTAGTTAATTTTCATTCCGCTTCTGCGTACAGCCAGATAGAATCTTCTCTAGGCTTGGGAATACAGCCTTACTGGTTTGCAGTTGGTTATTAAGTTCATAATTGGAAAATTACATTTTTACCCTAGAAAGAGAGGAAACTATTTTTGCTGCAAAAGGTAATTGTTATTCATAAAAACAATTTCCAAGTTAGATCACAGCGTGGTTATAAACCATTTTCCACTTGTTGCTGCTATTCAGAAGGGTGGGGTTTTTACAGCCCTATTGCCAAGGACCATCAAATTTTGTTCTAGGCAGTTGAGGTGGGACTAAAAGATATAAGGGAAATAAATCCTGGAAATGTAATCCCAAATAAAAGATCATACACTTTCTAGTAGGATGGAGGGCTCAATTTATTTAGTGTCTTAAAAATAGCAGAACTTTATATCTGATGACAAAGCTTGTAATTGTCAGAGAAAGCAACAGTAGTCTTTTGTATGAGATCCAGGAAAAAAATAACTGAATATGAAAGGACAAAGAATGAGAGCAAACAGCTCTCATCAATAGATGTGTTATAGTGAACTCAGCATGCTGGTAGATGTGTAGAATAGATCATCGTTCCTCTAAAGAAAGTGGCATTTTCATTCCAATATTGAAGTGAATACAATAAGAGGTACATTGGCAATCTACTTATGGGAGTTGGCCCTGCACCAAAAGAAAAGGTTTTCCATTTGCTATGACTTGTATCTCTAAAATAGCTAAAAATAACTTCTTCTAATTTTGGCCAGATCATTGCAACAGAAATAGTAATTTTAATAATCTTTTAAAAAATACTTTAATCCACATCAAGGTTGTGAAACAATAGAGCATCTGTTACTGTGTCAAACACTGTTCCTCAAGTTTGGGCACTGAACAAAAGTGAAAAAGATTTCACTACTTGGAGGGGAGGGGTGCTTTTATTTTTGTAATGTTGCAGTCTTGAAGTTAAAATGCTAATTCTTGTTTGGAATAAAGAAGCTGTTAATTGTTTTGTAGAATGCTATTGAAAAACCCATTAATGTAAGGGAAAAGCAAAGATCGATTATGTATCTGTTCACATGTTTACTGATCCTTGTGAAGAATGTCAGCACAGATTAGAAGAGATCTGTCATGGGATCTAAAAAAATCTGTATTCTTCAAGCTTTTGATTTAAAAAAAAGAGAGAAAATGGCTTGCAATGTCAGCTAAAGCACACTGTGTCCATTAACTTTGCAAGAAGGACATTGGAATTATATTATAATAGAAAATGTTGAATTGTTCCTCTCTTGGGAAAATGTATCAGGAATTTGGTGGCATTTTACCTCAACTAAATAATTGATTCCCCCCTTCAGTGCCTGGGAAGCTTACTCCTGCAGCTAGCTCTGAGCAAGATCTCAGTATTGTACAGGCTTACACGTCTGAAAGATTGCAACTTTGGCAAAATAAATAGCTAATAAGAGAACTGTGTGGGCAAAGGTGATTGCAAATGCTTAGGTAGACATGGAGGACTCCTCCTTATGTGTTTCTGTTAACAGTCTTGGACTTTCTGACTGTTCTTATAGAACTAAAAATTGTGTCCATCCAATCAATCACCATTCAGGGAGAGATGGGCACGGGTGGCTGATTACCAAATTGATACTGGTTGCTCCAAACTTGCACCAATAAAAGTGCTTTAAGAGAATGAAGAAAGTAGGAAATGAAGAAAACTGTAGTAGCATGCCTAATACATGTATTGCATCTGGGGTTTTTGTGCATCCGTTTTTATTTCAAATCTCAGCTGGCTTCCCTGCAGCTCTGTGAGGTTCCAGGTCAGAGTTCTAGAATTCTTGATCAAACATTTATCTTAAATGAGCTTATTTAATCATGGACAGTTGGAAGGAGCTTACTATATGTAAAATAGTTATGCAATTTTATATCACAGCTATTTATTCAACTTTCAAAAGTAGAGTGCTTGGCTTTTAGATGCTGTTAAATGCTGAAGATGATTTAAATAATCATCTGAAAATGTTAATTTTTCCATACACTGAAGGACACACTAATAAACCCAAAAAGTAACATCTAAAGATGCAGGTCTAAGTAGCTCAAACTGTGTTTCAAATAGTTACAACTTCTAAAAAAATATTTTAGTCCAATTCAAGTACTTTTTTTCCATTAAACATTCTAAGTACCAATACTGTATTGCTTGAGTCTTTGAATGTTAAGTGTCCTTATCAATCACATCCTTACTTTTTTTTTATCCTAACCATTTGCAGCATTCAGGTTGCTAAGATGCCTTTGGGGAAAAAATTCAAGTTTCTTTGACACTTTATTTACAAATCTTGTAAATAAGCATCTCAACAATGAGGAAAACATTTTCAGTAATTACAAGTTTCTCCCTATGTAATTCTTTTCCACAGAATTGTTCTACTGTGGCTTTCTAGGCCACTGTAGCAACCCTAGGAATTGTTATTCTGCTCAGTACTGAGGATTGTCCAGGTCTCTCTGGGTCAGCATGCAAATTTCACTAACAGATTCATGAAGAGGGCAGGTTGCATCCCCTGCTGCATTTTGCCTCTCTGTTCAGATAAAAAAACCTGCAAGACACTGTGTGGATAAATTTTTGTGATGGATATGCTTACTAAGCATTGGGGGAGGGTGGAGTTGCTTTGGTTTAGTTTTTAAACTTTGATCCTGTTTCAGAGAGAGTATCAGTGGACAAAAGGATGTCAATTATCTTGTGCAAATCAACTTTTCAAGTTCAATCCTTAGGGAGAAGTAACAAAAGCGAGTATTGATAGCTCAGTTAGGCTAGTCAGGGGACTCAGCTAGAAAAACAGATTGTGGAAGAAACAGGAGGCAGAAAAATCGTGGACAAAAAAAGGAACAGATAGGAATGTTTTCTTTGCAGATGAGTGCTTGTAATTGCATAACAAATCACAACAGAAACTGACAGCTGAGAAGAGAGGGGGAGAGAAAAAGCAATATGTAGAGACTGGGATCCTGTTTTCTGAACCTTAAAATTATTCAATTAGGAAATAGTGAAACCTTCGGGGAAGTGGCAAAGTGGGTGTTTCACTGCTTTGTCTAGAGCTGTGCATTTCCTATACTACTCAAGACAGGCAGAATAATTTCTAGAGGGGCCCTGCTTAGTGCCCAAAATGTGCATTTGCTTAACTTCTGTGTGTGCTTGTCTCAAAATGAGCTATAAACAGTGTCTGCAGGGACAGTGCTCTGGGAAAGTGTGATTAGACTGCAGAAGCATCTGCGAGCCAGCACCTAAGGTCGTCTTTTCTTGAAGGATTTTCAGATAGAGATTGTGTCTCCAGGAAGCATGCCAGAGAGGATGAATCAATACTCTAGGCCAGAGTGCGCAGTCCCAGCTGCAAGCAAAGAAGTTTTATCAGGACTATGGGAGGCATGCTATTTATGCTTTGCTCAGAGTATCCTTAGCACCCCAACGTTTTTCTCTGCCAATGACCACAGAGGAATGTCAAACCGTGCCTGGTTCCTTCATGTAGCATTCAACCTCCAACAAAAGCCCATGCAGCTCCACCTCTAACCAGCTTTTTACAAGATGTGTTTGAGCTGGTGGTTCGTAAGTGGTTCATACTTGAACCACTTGAATTGCTCGCTTTGAGAAGCTTAATTATCTTTTTCGTATTTATTCCAGATAAAGAGAGTATGCCTTGTCCATCAACTCATACAAGATTTTACCCAATTTTCATCATACAGCTACCTGAAAGGTTGTAGTGAGGCAGGGGCTGGCCTCTTCTCTCTAGTGACTAGTGATAGGACAAGAGGAAATGGTCTCAAGTTGTGCCGGGGAGGTTCAGATCAGACATAAGGTGAAATTTCCTCACCAAAAGGGTGGTGAAGCACTGGATTAGGCTGCCCAGGGAGGTGGTGGAGTCGCCATCCCTGGGAGTGTTTGAAAAACATGTAGACAAGGCACCTAGGGAGATGGTTTAGTGGTTATGGTGGTGTGGGGCTGATGGTTGGACTTGATGGTCTTGAGGGTCTTTTCCAACCTATGACTCTATAATAGTTAACACAGGTATTAAATATAATAATAAATAATCTGCTTGGCTAGTGATGCAGCACTGCTTTCAGATGGAAGAAGTTAGTCCTTACTGCATTAAATTCTTTTCTTACATACACTAAGCACACTAGAATTATTTTTAAAAAGAGATGTTAAGTTTGATCTTTATGCAGGTCATTCTGCTGATGATTCAACTGACTTTCAAGACAGCAAAACAGTAATGGCATCCTAGTTAATGTGCTAAACATGCCATTTTAAAAAGCTATGTCCTTGCAATCAATAATTGGAGCTATTCTACTGAGTATGCCATTGTTTTGCTTGCTTCTTGTTAAGTGTAGATTCGGGTAGGGGTTTAAGCACCCTTGTAAAGTACTATTCAAGATGGAATCAAAGTGAATTAAGTGTACTGCAAAAATAAAACAAGGTGTAGGGGAAGAATACAGATATTAAAATTAGAGTGCCAGTTTTGCAAAGGATTTTTCAAACCTTGAACACACAGCTACATGGTGACACAGGTAGCATTTATGCACTTCGTTTCAAAATGAGATGCAACAATCACAAGTCTTGCATTGCAATCTTTATGCCTGAGCTCAACCTATATGCAGTATATCCTTTAAAGTGAAGGACTGAGAATCGGCCACCTAAACAAATAGTGGTTACAGAATTAGTGCTTTTGAGAGAAGTGGTCTAACCAAAGGACTAGAGCCTCCGCTCCTGTACTTAGGTAACTGGATTCAGTCATACTTTCTGAGAAAATATGAACAGTATAATTGTCTATTTATACTAGCATTTGGATTTAATCTCAAAAGAACTCATTTGCACCAGAGGAAACATCATTTTGAAATACCCAGGAGTACTGCATGTTACTGCTATGTTACAAAAATGGAAAAATGTGTGTAGGGATGAGCTGCATCAAAAGGTGACTCTGCCAGGTGGATTTCATGAGATCCCATCTGGAGTACTGCATCCAGCTCTGGGGTCTCAAACATAAGAAGGACATGAAGTTGTTTGAGCCAGTCCAGAGGAGGCCACAAATGTGGTCATAGGGCTGGAGCTCCTCTCCTATGAAGACAGACTGATAGAGTTATTCTCTCACATGGATAGGGATGTTTTAGTAGGGCCTGTTGGGATAGGACAAGGGGTGATGGTTTTAAACTAAAAGAGGGTAGATTCAGACTAGATAGAAGGAAGACATTTTTGCAATATGAGTGGTGGAACACAAGAACAGATGTCCCAGAGATCTGGTAGATGCCCCATTCCATCAAGTCTAGGTTGGATAGGGCTCGGAGCAACCTTATCTGATTGAAGATGTTCCTGTTTATTGCAGGGTTGGATTTAGATGACCTTTAAATATCCTGTTTACCAATCTGTGATTCTATATATGTGGATTTTTTTTTTTTAATCTTGAACAAAAAACATATTCCTCAAATGTACCGTATTGTTCAAATCTTATCATATTTATTTTTAAAATGTTAAGTAATACACAGTATTGTACACTTTAGTTGCATTTTCACACTGGCTTGCAGTTCAGCTGTTCACCTTGCTTCAGACTGGGTTAAAAAACCCCATATTTTCTAATTCTGATAAATTTTTTTGGTATTGTGGCTAAAACACAGATTTGATATTTTCTGTATGGATATTGTGAATCTGCCTGCCTCCTGTCTCCAGGAAAGCACCAGAAAAAATAGCTAACCTGTTTTCAAAAATAGCTTTTGCAGGGTCTCTCCGAGAACTTTTTGTAACAAAGTTACTTCATGTATTCCCAGAGTTTTAAAATGCCCCTGGTATTGTGTAAATAGAGCAGACAGCTGGAGTAAAGGAGCTGGGTTAGCCCTGGTCAGCTGACCCAATAAAGCAACTTCCCTGAACTTTCAGCCAGTCTTTACCTGCTCTTTTATTCTTATTTTGTAAATTAAAACTGCAAAATAAACACAGGTAGTGTGAATAAATTAAAACAAACTTTTAAATACTGGTTATTTTCAGTCTCCATGAATATTCTCCGCAAAGTACTTGGCCCTGTAACAGGAAATGGAAATCGTGTCTTTCACACACAAATTTCATGAATCACAGGCAAACACTTATACCTGTCATATCACCCATTCTCCTGGAGCATACTGTTAACTGTGATATTGTGGACTTGCCCATTACCTGGGAGGAAGCCCATTAGCAGCCTTCAAACATAGAAGATGGGAAGCATCAGGTCCCCATGGGTGGTGGATCTCACTTTGTGTGGAGCAGGTACGGCAATGTCCAGTGCCAACCAAGGAGGGGGAGGCTAGGGCCCAAAGTAGATTACAAGGGTAAACATTTATTCATGCACATGAGGTGTCCCAGACAAACTGGCACACCCCAAATGCAGCTTTACACATTTAAATGTTCGAGTACAACGTGATTTGACTAATCACTAGCATTCACACCAGCGATTACTAATCACAGTATAACTTTGCAAAGCAACTCTATTTCTGCGGTATTCTTGCTGTTTGTCTATTGATTCAGATGTCCCTGGAGTTAGTCTTGATAGAGTTACTTATCAATGGCACCAGATGATGCTGGGAGGGTTTCAAAGAAGTGTTAGAGGGACCTGGATGGTGGTGTTATCTTGGTTGTCCAGGGGTATCCTTTATCCCTCATGGACAGCTTTAAGCTTCTAAGAAGCAAAGTCCTTATTTTCCAGGGTCAGGCTGTTCTTTAGTTTGATATTGTTCATGCTAAAGTGAAACAAAGTCTCCAGAAAAACTTCCACTACTTCATTATATTACAGTGTATAATGTGAACTCATATATATGTATTAACAAAGGTTAGTATAACTTTCATACTGTAAAGGCTGGTTGATGCAATAATTAGGGAAGGGAATTTTCATAACAATGGCATGAAGTAGTTCTCCTTTCTTATCTGAAAGAAGATTGCGTGCACAAGAGCATTCTGAGTGCAGTGGTAGCTTGTATCACCCCTTATCACAAAGGCTATGTCTTGCACAAGATCATGCTAAAACATGGAAGCAGTGGATCTAAACAAAGGCCAGCAAGTGGAGAAGTAACACAGACCAGGAGAGCTGCAAAGCTGGACCCAACCTGCTGTTGTAGCTGTTAAGATCTCTCACTCCCTTGTGAAACTGTCTAGCTCTTTGGAGTGGCTATGTGGATAGCTGTCTCTCGTCTGAATTTGTTGCAATTTTTTGGCTTATTACATCTCAAGATGATTAAGAAGGTCCTTCCAACTTTACCTGTACATCACAAGCAAAATTGACAATATAAAAGAGGTGGCTCACCTGGTAGAACATGTATTCCCTTAGTTTCTGTATGACACTATTTGCTACTTCAGGCTGAGGGCTTTTTGCTAAACTAATCCATGAAGATTTTACTTTTTTTAATACCGATCACAAATGTCAGCTAATGCATCGAATTTTAACTCTGATTTGAATCACTCTTCAAGTAGCAAACTCAAAATGACTGCGTGTGAAGTCCTGTATGTTTGCATACTTTCTCAGTGCCGGCAACTCCAGTATAACTATTTTTGCTATACTGATATATATGCAAAGTTCTGCAGTAGTGTATAAATGTGGGATTTTATCCATTCTTCCATTTCAGAAGTAATGAATTTATTTTTTAAAAAAAAAACCTGAGCCTTTTTGCTTTAAGCCTTCAAATACTTTTTACAAATTCTATGTTGGAGGTTTCTTGGTTTTATCATTTTCCAGTCCAGACATTTTTTTTCTTCCTATTAACTTTTTATTCAATTAATTTGAGGCAAGATAATTGCCCCTGACAAACCAGATGTGGCTTCGTTTTGGCTGTCTGTAAATTCTGCCTATCCTCTTGGAGGAAAAAAAGTTAGTACTGACTACAAAGCTGCTCCTACACCCGATGGTCCCTGTGGTGGAAATGAATCTATCATGATTTGACTTCTGATTTTAGTGGCCTAGTACAAAAAGAAGGGTGGAAGGAAAAGGGCAGGGGCTTGTCACCTGTTGTAGGTTAGAATAGTTTCCAGGTGTGTTTTTTGGGCTGGAGAGATGTAGAATAAGGAAAGCACTGTTCCAATCTGTGTACTACTACTCTGCTACTCTGAACAGGTGCATTAGCCTGGACCCTGGTGAATACCATAAGCCATGGGTGGTATTAGAGGCGTTCACTGGAGTCGGGAACCAAGCTCCACTTCAGTGGTCCCTTCAGTTGAGAATTACATGCTCATGTGTATGTATATACATGTACACGTGTGTATCTCAGCAGTTATTTGCTGAGATAGTTATTGCACATAAGTAATAAATGCATTAGCTATAGTTAGTTTATTATTTAACTAGCTATAGTTTGTTACAAAGCCTGCATTTGCTAATTCACCTCTCTATTAAGCCTCTCTGTTGCAAGTTTCAGGCTTATTTTGTTTGGCTTTGTGTTACAAAATTGGACTTGGCAGCTTTATTAAATCAAACAACCTAATTTCTTATCAGTTATCAAGTATTTGTTCAGTTACTTTCACTGCACAATCATCTTTGAAGATGCTATTTGTGCAGTAGGTGCCCTTTTGCAAATAAAAATATAGCAGTATGAAGTGGTGTCATTTAAAGATTGTGCATTCTTGCAGGACCTGTGATCAGTCACTCAGTCTCTTCCTCTTGTTTTTCGTGAAGGCGTTAGGGTAAGAAAACCAAGGAACCTCTTTGTATGTCTATCTAGAAGTGCTTGTGAAGCAGACTCTTAAACATTTAGTTCTTCCTAAATCTCTAATATATAAATTCAAGTGCTTTAAGGGTATGGATATACAGGGTAAGGTAAAAAAAGACAGCTTGGGTTGAAGTACTTAATTTTCTCTTTTTGTCTTTGCTTACATGTGTATAACTTAAGAATAGAGTTTGTGAATGTTCCTTATAATTTAAAGTGTGTTTTACAAAAATTGCATTTAAATTGTTGTAATATTAATTTACAATTCCGTTTATGATAAGAAAGCAAGTGTATCCTACTTTCGGGGTAAAATATAGACATTCTGAATCTGAAGTGGACATCCTCTGATTCCTGACAACAAAACTACTATAATTCCTTTGCTTTCCTCAGAGAATTCGTAACAGATGTTGGTTTAAAAAATAAATACATGCAATGCATCAAAAGAAGAGAAGATTTATGGAGATTTTTACTTTAGTTCCCTAGAAATATCCATACCTTTACACTACATTTTCATAAATCTGTGTTTGGGTTACAAGGTGGTGTTAGGTGTTTTCTGGCTGCTCCCATTCACTCTCTGTTCTTCAGGCAGCTGTGGTGGGGCTGCCTGTCCCACTGTTTGCCCCTGGGTCTGGCAGGGCTGCAGGGCTTGGCCCCTTTCCTTGGCTGCTTCCCTTACTGCCCCAGAGCATGGAGGTGGTGATGAGGGGGAGATGTCCTGCTGCTGTGCCACAATCTTGGTCCCAGCTGGTCCCCTAAAACCAGCTCTACTTCATGAAAATTAATTAAAACAGCTCTGAAGAAAGAGATGAGTGACCCCATTATGGACTGCATTAGCTTTCCTTTTCTGTATTAGGGGTGGAGGTAGGAAATCTGTCTGAGAGAAACCCTTTTACTGGGACTTAATCTTTAACTTTTGCTTTTAGCTACAACTGACATTGAAAGCCAAGAGGTTGGGGGTGGGGAAACAGCCTTGAAAAGGACGCTGCATCCCTCAGGCCTGTAGAATTGTACACATCTTGTCTGACCCACATCTGGAGAGATGGCAGCAGCTTCCCACTGCCTCCAGACTCCGACAAATGAGTTCTGGCAGATTGCAGTGCAACAGCTTAAGGTGTTACCATCCCCAGATGCTTCTGATCTCTCTGATGACACTTACTACCTGGGAGAGGGTTGCCCTTTGATAAAAATGTGGGGTTTTTCACCAGGATGCCATGCTGGTAAATGCCGGAGTCAGTATGTAGACAGATGCCCTGTTGTCCTGTGGCACTGGTAATCTAGGAAAGGTGGTGGGCAGAGAGATGTGGATGAATTTTTCTCAAACTTCCTACTAATATACCTAAGTTTATTTGTTAACGTATATGCTGCTTGACTTTCTCTATGCTTTTACCTCTGATCTTCTGTTGGATGGATGTGGGCACTTACTTAAAAACACTCATTCACACAGAATGACCTATCTCATTTTCTGGCATCTGGCCATTTTGTTATCATTAGTCATTCCACAGTAGGTAAAAGCACAACCTTTATATTTGCAAAAAAAATAAATATTAGTTAAGAAATGTATGTGCCTTAGCTTGTAATACTGATTATATTTTTTTCCAAGAACAAAAAATATATTCAAGTAAAGAAAATATCCGTATCCCTCAGAGATGATAGAAGTGTTCTGGTTCACATTAAACACAGCAGAAGGTTACTAATCAAAACAGGAAAAGTGGTGGATAGATTGCATAGTTCAAATCCTTTCATTTGCTCCAAAAATTTTGCTGTCATATTGTGGCATTGATGTATGTTCAGGCATACATTTTCTCAACTTCACTTCTCCTGGTTGGCTGCATCATAGCACAATTCCTACAACTATAATGATGAGCAAGCAAACAGATTTGGAAAACTGCTAACACAAAGCTGGTACAGTTCAGGCAGTCTGCTGCTTTATGGACAACTGGCTTTTTTATTTTGTCCCTGATGGGGAAGTTCATTGTTTCTCTACTGTGGTTAGTTCTTGGTCCCTTGCTACAATTGATAGGGTGCCTGCAGCCAAGCCAACATGTCAGATCAGCGGCTGTCCTAAAATGTTATTAGGGTGGGTTTTTTTAAAAAAACCCTGAATTCACAATTGATTGTTTTAAATATTAGCAAGAGTATTTTATATATTTTTCCCTAATACACATATATATATACATGTGTGAGTAAATGTAGCCTTTTAGAAGAGAGAGGCTGTTGTACAGCAAGAAAACACACAAACATTTCAAAGCCTGCTTTCAATAAAGGCCATTTTAAGTTGGAATAGAGGCTATCATCTTAAGTTATAAGTGATGTTATTAAATTAAGTTCAAAATGTTATATTTAACTTCCTAGTGGTTTCCCCTCAACACAAGCAGGATGAAAGGAGAAACTGGAGTGATTAATGCTTCATCTGCAACCTGTTCTGTTTTTCTGTCATATAATTGCCAAGAAGGTTGCGGTTGATCACCTCTGCAGCAATGGCACATTAAGGTCTACTGAATTAGCCAATTAAGCAATTTATATCTATGTAAAAGATGCAACTGGATATATAAAATATAATCAAGTGTTGTTGTGTGCTGCTTGTCTCTTTGCTTTCTTAATAATTAGGCAACATCGATGCTTTCAGTGCAAAGTGAATAAATAATTGAACAAGGTAAATAGTGAAGCGATTATGCAATTACAGTTTTAGTATATCCTCAGATTTTTGTGAGACTATTCACTTACTAACTGCTGTCTACACCAATAATAATCTTCTTTTTATGTCAGTCTCCGGATTTAAAATTTTGCTTTGTGTTTTTCATACTCATCAGATGGAGAAATACATCTGGTTTGCAGTGTATTTTCAGAAGTTGTCAAGATTTCAATTTGTCTTGAGTTCTAGCTTGCATGAAAACATTTTCATGAAAGTACTACTCATTTTTAACAGATCAACATCAGAGATCATGACCCAAGAGAAGCGATTTGTTTGCATTAATATTTGGGTTTGTGAGGCCATTTGAAGTGGGTTTCATAATCAGAACTGTGGTCAGAACTGAAAAAGCTTGTTATCCTCTGTCCTGCAGAATTAAATTAATTTAGAGAGACAGGCTTGTGAAATAGGAACAATAACTACTTAATTTTATTATTGGTGAAAGAATAATGAAACTGAAAAAATAATAAAAGGGTAATTTAGCTTTGGTTCTGTTTCATACGCCAAGTAAATTAACACCCCCTTAGTTATAATTTTTTGCGTAGTGTAGAATTCTACTTTAATCTTGTTAAGAGATTTCTGTGATTCCATGTTCAATAACATGCATTGCTATGAATAAACCCTCCATTTTGGAGTTCAGTTTAATTTCATTGGCTCTAATATACCTATAGCTTGATGTTTTGGAGGATTTAAGTGATTCAAAACTTTGAACATACCAACGGTTAAAACTTAACTTTTATTTTAAACTTCATGTTTCTAGCTCTACAGATGCTCAAGTGAATGCATGGTCTGATGTTTGTGAATGATTTCTAGAGTGCTCTTGATGTATTAGGGAGAAGCACAGAACAGTTTCCCCCAATTAAAACCTGCATAAGGTTCTTCAGTGTGAAATAAGGACTACCAAAGACATGATATAATAGGGTTGTGTAAAATCATGTTTCATAATGTTAGCCACGCTCTGCACTTCTAGATACAGAAATTAGCAAGCATCAAACAAAATTAGCAGCTGACTCATTTATGGAGGGTTTCACAGAATACCTATTTAAGCTAGGGAAGTCCTTTCTGACGGTTGCTGTGAATGCTAAAATTTCATGTGGAATCAAGGAAAGACTGGAAAAGTGCCCAGAAAATAAACTCTTGGTACAGCCAATGTGTAGAAACCACATTTGCCTTAGCTGAGGAAGGTCCCTTGGTTACCTTCCAGTAAACATTGAAAAATGTATTTTATATACTGACCTTGCTATGATCTCTTCTGTGCAGATCCCTCTTGACCACTGTCAGAAACAAGATCCTGATCTAGGCTGGCTGCCTTATGGTCATATGTAGACATGACAATGTATGTTCAGTATTGCTCTGCTCACATTAACACTAATGTAAATTGTGTGGATTAATTGGGAATTGACTCCTGACCGTAGTAGTCCCTGTAATTTGATAGCTTTGTTCCATTTTTGAATGCATTTGGTAGATTGCTTTTTGCTAGGAAATACTAACCTTGATGGATGAAGTCAGAAGTTGTAATTCTCTGGGTTTTTTTGATTCACATTTTGGGGACAGAAACTTTTATGAGCTTATCCTATGAGGTTTCAGATGTAGCAAACCTTTATTGCGTTTTCTTGCACAGTAGCGTGTAATCTGACATTTAACGTGGAACAAATTGGTAACTTAGGAGATGCAGTTAAAATAGAAGTTGTAGAAAACATTTGCTCAATTGAGGCCTAGGCCTTGCCTTTTGCTGGCATGAGTGGGAGTAGAGCAAAATCCTGTCAGTCCTCACAGAGTATCCTATTTAAATCTTAGTGACACAGCAAATGCTAAAACTGACTACGAGGCGTTATGTGCATGTGAGTACGGGACCATGTTTAGATTGTCTCCTACAGCACTTGACACTGGAGGTTTCCTTCTCTCAGCCTAATTTCTGGAGGCTTGCAAGCCTTAACCACCTACAAACAGCCACGGCAGCCACAGTGGGTTTGCATCATCCAAGTGGAGTGACCCAGTGCTGTAGCTCTTCCAGCTACATACGTAAAATGGGGCTTTGGTTGTTCCCAGTAGTGCCAGATTCCAGGCATTTGTATGAAAGAGGGATATATTTTTCCTTGTCATTATTTCTGAGTAGCAAGCTTAGTTTAATGACCAAGAGAGAATTATCTGTAAGGAAATTAGTGTAGAAAAATTGGCAAAAGAGAGGGTAAGTTAAACACCGAAAGGACCTCATTCCTTGGGCTTCCTGCAGCCATTTCAATTTCTTTTCTATTAGAATTTATTGCCATCAAAATTTGAAAGTTTCAATGTAACATCTTGGATCAATGGCAGAAAGCATAGTTAGGCTCAAAAAGCCTAATCAAAACATTAATGTCAGGTTGATAGCAGTAATAAAACTTAACATCAAGCACACTCTTGAGTATTAGCTTAAAATCTGCAATCATGAAATATCGGAATGCAGTGAGGGACTTGATAGCCTGCATAACCTCCTGATAGGATATGCAAATATTTCCTTTAACCACAAAAAAACCCTATTGAGGAAGTACAAGTTGCCACTTCAATACCAGCAACCACTATTATTTGATGCATTCTAGGAAGACCAACATTGTTTTAGTGATAAATCATACAGAGTTATTCCACAGCGTTATCATTCACTAAGCGTATCCTGTGATTTTATATGAATTCATTGTTTTTTGTGGTATCTTGCCTGGTTCCTAGCATCTATTTTTATTTGTTCTGTTTTTAACTAAGCACAAAACTTGGCTAGGTTTTCTTAATCTGTTGCAAAAATAAAAGTAGATGATTTTGCAATTTTTGAAAGTTAAATTCTTCTTTTGCTGTGTTGCCTTTTTTTCTTTTGCTTTCCTTTTCCTCCCTACCCCCATGTTCTCAAAATAAAAGCTTTGCTGAAATTAGAGTAGGCAACAGTAATCAGGAGAGAGATTTTTCTGAGAGTTTCAGCTTTCCCCATGCTTTCTGCTTCTTTGTCCAATTAAATTACATTTGCACCACAACATCACCTTCTACATATACAGTAGGTTTTCGTCTCTGTAATGCAACGTTTCTTTTTCCACAAGGTATCTTTCTGTTGGCCACTTCACATTTACTTTAGATGTAAATCTGTATTGAAAGAATACCATGAACTTACAACCAAACCCAGTTTAAACAAAGTACATTCACAATTAAATTGATCTTCTGGTAATACAATATTTCATAGTCAGGGAAAAGTATTTACATGTACGGAGACGGTTTTGGGAAAGGTCACCAAACGTGAGGAGTTCGCATGAAGAGAAGTGGTTGTTGTCTGAAGTGAGATATCCCACAGCATTTTTTGGTTTTCAGAAGGAGCAAACAAGGTAATTGAGTAATACCATTCTAGACTTGCCATCATGACAGCGTTATAAGCTGGTTTGCATCATTTAAAAAATCCCAAAACATCAGAACTAAGTGTCAGCAAAACAACCATTACCAGAATCTCTCTCATTCCATCATGTGAAATGAGTCGCTTTGGCCCAGACCCTTCTTTTGAGGGCTTCAGTTCTTCTTCCAGCCAAGCTGCCTTGGCTCGCACCTCCCACGGAATGCAGAGGGCCTCCTCTGCGTGGCCACTTAATGTGCTGAAAGCCAGTCACTGGAGCCAGTTCTTCCAAAAGGGAAAATTTAAATAGTGTAGTACCAAAGCAGAAAAAGTCTGTTTGTCTCTTTTATCTCATCATTTCACTCCCTGTGTGCTTCTTTAGTATCTGTGGTAGCACATTTTCTACTTCCATTGCCAAAATCTGACTCTGAAATAGATCCTGCTCTCAACAAGTGCTTTCTTGAGGGCTTGTACAGTCCTTACTAAAGCAGGGACATTTATATAGGAGAAAAATGGTTGCTTATCTAATAGTCATGGGGGCTGTAGGTACTCCATTACAAAGCTCTGAACAAAAAGACAACTAGAGAAATGCAAGAAGATGCAGAGGGCTATGGTGTTTTTTTTATTCGTGTTGTGGCCGTTCTACTTTGTTGCAGAATTATTGCCTATCATTAGTCTATAGTGAAGAAATATTTCTCTTTTTAAAAACTAATATAATGGAAGTGTAGCAAGCCACTATGAAAATGTTATTTGTGATGTAATCGAGGAGAGAGGGAATCAGAAAGGTCAAATTGATTCTAACAGATCCAAAATTATTTGGTGCAGCTTGACATTACTGACATGGAAATTGTAGTGAATAACATATAGAAAATATTTATGCAATCTCTAATTTTATGAGTTCATAATGAAAAATGCAAAGGGAATATTGCATTAAATACAAGAATCATATTCAGCTCATTGGAACAGTAAAAGCTTTATAGATACTCTATTATTTCACATTTTTCGTTGGAGAGAATGGAGATTAAGTAGCATATTAGAAGGCACACGTAGCTGAAAAAGACTATAATTATGTGTAATTTCATAAGAAAATATTTTTACAAATTCTGTATTTCATATTTTATGTTCATCCTAATTAGTTCAATACAGAAATATTAAATACTAATTTTGCCATGCTTGCCAAGATACCTGAAGGGTTATTTTAAAAGATATTATTAATGGGACTGGATACAATGTGTGTAGTTCCTTAATGATAATTAATTCACCCAGGAGACAGTCCTAGTAAGCAGATATGAAGCCAGAATTTAAGACAGAAACATTCTGTTTGGTTGTGAAGATCATCTGTTTTCTAGTATGAACTCACTTGGTAGAGAAGCAATTCCAACCAAGCTGCTTTGTGTACCTATCAAAAAGTGTTTTATTGGTATGTCTTGAACCGTAGGTGAAACTTTATCATGAAAAATTACACATATACTTCATAAATATTCCCAAGATTAAAGTTAATTTTGCTAGGCATGCTGGTATGATCACAGTTCATTTACTTTGATTGCACTTATTTTTTTTTGCTTTGCACCCAACTATTTCACTGTTATGTCAGCTAGATAATATTGATTTCTCACTGCAACAGTACTTAAAAGCTTTTGGGAAAATTAAATGAGTTTTTATACACAGCTGCCAATTTCATTTAGACTATTTTTAAATGTCTACTAGAGTAATAGGAGAACTTTTATTTCACTGAAAATATTAATTTAGTTTTATTAAAGTGTAGCAGTTTCACAAAAAAAAAAGCAGCCCGGAGAATAGTGCATTAAATATTACTAGCTCTTCTATTTGGGCTTTTGTTGTTGTTTGGGTTTCTTTATAAGAAATATCACATCCTTTTAAACTACTAAATCATTCTTATAGATGCTGTTATTTTGTCCTCAGCTAAAGTATAAATTCACAGTTTCTGTTCTCATTGGCTTATTATGTTACATGATTTCAGTAATGATTTCTTTTGTATTTCTGATTTAACTCTAAAGAAACAAGGTAGGTACACAAAATAAAAATAACTGTTTGAAAAATAGGCCCATTATATAACAAACAATAGCGTTAGTTATATATTTACTGAAAAATATTTACAGTAATTTTTGAGGGTTTACAAAAGGGGAAAGAAAGCTCTGTCATACTTGCTGCACTTGTTATGCCCAAAATTGTAATGCTGAAAAATCTCTGATTCATTCTGTAGATAGCTGCCAGCTTCTCCTACCTAAGACAAAGCAGGAAATTATCCATGTTGTTGTAGCACTGTTAAATCAGTTAAATGGTTCCAAGTCTTCATCTGAAATAAGGTCATAGATGAGTTGTCTTTTAGAGCATCTCAGCTGTCATGTGCTCACTGTTTATGCCCAAATATGCTATTAACTCTCCTGGCCCTGACAAAACCAACAAAAGCATGTGAACAGAGATGATTAATCCACACAGTATTCTTTGGCCATGGGATAAATAAGTTTCTTGATTAAAATTTTTGCCCTCATTTTTTAATGCTATAATTGAAAATGAACCCAGATTTCTGAGCCAGGCAAAATCTGCACTGATGAAAAAGATAAAATGTTTCAGTGATAATTTCAAAGCTGCAGGCTCTGGAGCCCATAGCAGCTTCTGTTCCACCATGCTAGCAGTTTGACAGTAGGTTGCATCGAATCCCTTACGGTACCTTCTGGGCTTCTCTCATACTGCAGTTTAAGTAGTCTTGGAATACCAGCAGATTTTCTTGTGGAATGGTGCTTTCTCAATTCTGAATGTCTTTTTGTTGTATTTTTTGTAAGTAAAAGTTAAGTAGGGTTCTCTCTTGTATAATTTCTTCATAATGTTAGGAAAGCTGTATCCCGCATAACAATTTTCTGTTATGTTTTAAAACTAATGAGGCATTTTTAATCTGGTTCAATTTGCGAGTCTGTTCCAGACTTCCTTCACTGTATCTTCACTCGCTATCCCATGTTTTATGCCAGTTTTTTTAGCTGTGTTTGCTGAAGAAACCCATATGCTTTGTTCTGGTAGAAGCAGATGCCTTTGTGGCTAGTTTCAGGTCCACAGAGGGTGTTGAAGGTAAGGACGCTTGGCCTAAGATTTGGCAAATAAAAACCAGTAGCATCTAATGGAGGATACATAGTTCTGGATTATCATATAGGAAGGTGGTCTGGAAAAGTGCTCGTATTTGGGCTCTGTATTCACTCCTAAATAAGATGAGTATTTTAAAGAATCACAAGCTGCCCAGGTTTGAAAGGCACATCTGGAAATAATCTAATCCAACTTCTTTGCTCAAGGCAGGATCAGTTAGGGCAAGTTGCCTGGGACTGTGTCCATTTATGTGAGTATCTCCAAGGACAGAGGCTCCACAACATCTTTGTGCAACCTGCTCCAGTGTTTAACCACCCTCACAGTAAAAAATCAAGGTGAGGCTGACCTGCTTGTAGTTCCTTAGCATCTCCTTCCTGCCCTTCTTGAGAATAAAAGTGTGGTTTGCTAACTTCTGGTTGTCAGGAATCTCTCTCAATTGCTATGACTTTTTAAAGACAATTTTGAGAGTGGCCTTGTGATGATCAGCCAGCTCCCTCCACACTCTTTGTTGCATCCTTCTGGTCCTATGAATTTGTGTGTATCCAGTTTAATTGTTCCTTAACTTTAACTTAACTTAACTTCCTTTAACTGAGAGAAAGTCTTCATTGATCCAGAATTTCCCCCCTTGTTGCAGAGGCTTCAGATTCCTGAAGGCCAGTCTTAGCTTCTTTGCTATGGCAAAGAAGACATTGAGTACCTCACCCTTTTCCATATCCCTTGTCACCAGGGCCAATGCCCATTCAGCCACAGGTCCACATTTTCCCTTGACTTCTTTCATGTAGAATCTCTTTTGCCCTCCACATCCCTTCACCAGACTCAACTCTGAGTTGGTTCATATTTTCTAACTCCATCCCTGCAATCTTAGAGTATACCTGGATTTGAGCTCCAGTTTTGACAGGAGCTCCTTATGCATCCATGTAGGCCTCGTGCTACCTTTGCTTGTATGAATTGCAACAGTCCAGGATGGGGGTAACAAATGAAAAGATCATTGCAATAACTTCCTTATGCAAAGATGTAAATTTGAGTGGAGATTATAATGGAGAAAAGCTAAGAGTGAAAGAAGGGGGGAATTTTGAGATGCTACTGCAGGCAAAGCCATAGAATAGATTATGAAAAACTTTAAAAATATTTCAGAACTGAGTACACATACATTAACAATTTACTGTAAATATAACCCACTCAAAGGTTATAGGATGTCATATACAAGATTTCAAAGTAGTTTAATATATTTGCTGCTATTTATAATGTGACTTTAAAATTCTTAAGTGAAAATTGTTTATTTCAGTTGAAAAGGCTTCATAATAAAAGCAACCAGGGTTGAGGTGAGTGAAAGAGTTATATTTAAAGAACCCATGCTCAGGTTAGCACGGGCTGTCACCTCTCCAAATACAGCGTACCTGCCTATGATGCAAAAGAAAACAGGAAGATTTAAATGATCAATGATGATTGCCAATGATTTGCCAGATTTAAAAAAGAAGAGTAGGACCTAATTGGCATGAAATGGACAATGAACAGTCAGTCTGACTTTTAGTAGGTTGAAATCTGTTCTGTTCAATCTGCATGGCATTCTTCAATTGTTGCCACAGAATTAACATTTATTTTACCACGGTACTAGATAAGTGTGAGCATGAACCAGCACCCTAGACAACAGCACCTAGAAACTTTACAAGTGAATGATGAGGGAAAGTAATATAGGGCAGTTGGAGATAACAGCTGATAAAAATGAGAAATAGTCAAGTGGAAATAGGGCATGAAGTGAAGAGAAATAGTTTGTATTTAATAAGATGGAAGAGCAGGTGTTAGTAGGAGTAACTTATAAAGTGGTGATTCAAATTGCTTAGGAAACTGATCCTTGCAGGTGCGAACAGTTGCCAATATGGTAGAACTGTTTGCTAAAGAATTTAGAAGGAAAAGGCCAGAGGAATGGAAGGTGCAATAAAGAAATGTGACACGATCAGATCCCAAATGGTAATATGCTTGGTGAAGGGTGGGAAAATGTAAATTGTGGGTCAATGACAAAGAAAACATTTAGATATGATTCAAATGCAAAGAACTAGGAGACCCAAATGGAAAACATTGCCTTAACTATCAGCTTCCAAATAGGAGGGTGAAGATAATGATTAGAGAGAGATGGAGGAAGGAGACAGAGCTGGTGGCTAGGTATGAGCTGGCAGATGTTTAGAGGGATGGAGGTTGATTTTTATTTGGTCAAGAGAACGCAGCATATCTAAAACAACGGCAGATGTCTCAGTGGTCTTTGAGAAGTGGTAGTTAAGTTTGTTTGCTCGTGGCTTTATCCAGAGATAGTGTGCAGAGGGTAAAGGGAATTAATTAGATAGACTTTTAGGATGTATCCGCCCTACCTGAATGGGGGCTCTAGTTCTCACATCCAGATGGAGAAGCTCTTCCTAAGGACATTCTCAAACAATTGATTAGAGAAGTAGGAAATCAGGAGATGTGACAGCTTATGTCATGTGTCACCTATAGTACTGGGCTGTGATCTCATTTTACATCAGTTCAAAAGACCAAAATGGAAAAGGAGATGAAAGTATTAATATTTGAAGAGCAAATCAATCATTTTTGACACTAGTGGAGGCTAGAGGTGATGAAAGGCAGAATGCAAATCTATGCTGTAAGAGGAGCAGGAAGATTCCTTACTTGTAAGACTTGTCATTTGTCAGTCTATCATTGTAGAGGACAGTATTCTGAGGGACAAGTAGACGCAGAAAGGTAAGTTTCTATACTATTTAATGAAAAATGCATGATATTTATTTTGTAAGAGAAATAAAGACTAGAGGATGGGGAGGGGGGAGCTGGTGGAAGAAAAGAGGAAAGTGTGAAAGGGTGGATAAACAATTCTTACAATGCCTGTTATCTCAACAACCTCGCTTTTCACCATAAATTGATCTGATAGAGAAAATGGTGAGGTACCAGGAAGATATAAGTGTATAATTGTCCATGTGTATATAATAAATGAGAAAGCTAAAGAAGAAAGAGATTGTATTTGGGAGTGTATTTTACATAAAAAGAACAGGACCGTGAAGTATTTCATTAGTAATTGTCAGGAAAATCAGCAGCTGAAAGAAATACGCAATTCATTTAAATGGCTTGCTTTAGCTTCCTCCCCTTCCCTTCCCCAGCTGCAATAAAAGTGTTGCATAGGGAGAATGTTATCTCGTATCAGTGAAGCATGTATTACAGTGAAGCTTGTGGTTTGCTGCCTCAGGGTTGAACATACTTCTCTTAACAAAAGGTTTAGAGACCATAAAGTGTATTTTGACATACTTTCTCTACCATGTTCTCTCTTTTGTTGTTAGAAAAATATAGAAGAGATGTGAGTTACATGGAAAACCCTATCAAGGTAGCCCAGCAGTGCAGAGCCAGCCCTGCTAAAACCCAGAAGGAGGCAGTGTCTGGGGTGATGTCGGGGGGAAATGATCTTGGGTTTTATCATCAGCTCTCTGATGATCTAAAGAAGAATAATTTCTTCTATGGCCTGACTGGGAAGGAGGAGGAGGCTTCCCAGATTCTGCACTGGCCTTCTGCTAGGCTGGCTGTATGGGTGAAGTAAGAAACAACTCATTGTAGGGAAGCATGTGCTTTAAGCAAGCGGAGTCTGATTGAGCAGCTGCATTCAGGACAAGGCGGTTCCTCAGATGGGTCAGACCAGACATGCTGCAGTGTGTATCACATAAGACGTCTTTCATGCAAGTCATTCTACTTTAGGTAGTGAATTTATATTGCCTCCAGCTGTAGGGTTGATTTTAAATGACGAGAAATAGTCCAGTGTTTGAAACTTGACATTTCTTCCTAAATATTTAGGCGTAGCAACTAATTTTGAATAATGAAATTTGCATTCTTTGGGTTTACTGTAGATAAACTACTCCAAAGTTGTGACATAGGGTACTGAGCTTAACAATGTCAGCAAACAAAATTGACAGGGTTCTGAGTCATCAGATTCTCAGCTGATGGTATCACTAGCTCAGGCACTCGGAAAGCACATCATTGTTTAGGAGTTTGTTGTTCTAGCAAACCAAGACAGTTACTATTTTTGTACTGATTCAAAACTTTGTCATCTGTTGTAATCAACAACAGCTTAAAACTGAACTATTTCCCTGATTATTTTTTTGTCTTCCCCTATATTGCCTAAATAAGGATTTGTTGCATCTAGATAGCGCATGAGAGTTTGGCCGCTGATGCATTGATATTTCTTTCAGAGAAAACAGTTGAAGTATTTTACATTAAGAAACAAGGATAAACCTGCCAGTGTGGTCTTTTTCAGATGGATATACTCTAAGGAAGGGAAGTAACAAAATGATGGTACATCTGTCTTCTTTTTCTCCAGTGTCACAAACATAATTCACCAGCGTTCACAGCCGTTAAAGCTAAAAACAGCTTAAATCCATTAATGGGTACCTAAGGATCTGGAAATTTTTAGAAAGCATTAAAATTATCTAAATCATCCAGGGTTTCTGTTGAGCTTACAGCTGGGGAGGTTGGCAGAGCTCTGCAAATGACACAATTTCCAAAAGCAGGTGTTTTAATGAGGAAAATGTGCACGTTAATCCCTGCTACCCAGCACTGCCACATCCTGTGGAGACAGGACAAGGGGTGATGGCTGCAAATTGGAGCACAGGACGTTCCACACCAACATGCGGAAGAACTTTTTCACAGCGAGGGTGACAGAGCCCTGGGACAGGCTGCCCAGGGAGGTGGTGGAGTCTCCTTCTCTGGAGATATTCAAGACCCATCTGGACGCCTATCTGTGCAATATGAGCTAGGGAGCTGCTTTGGCAGGGGGGTTGGACCCGATGATCTCTCAAGGTCCCTTCCAACCCCTACGATTCTGTGATCCTAAAGATACTCCAGAATGTAACAGGCTTCTAGTACTTTCTCTAAATTACTCTATTTTCCTTTTATCACTAAGACTGTGCTTTGGCTTTTTTTTTTTAAGTGCAGATTAAGCATTTGATGTGGTCAAATCTAAACTAAGATTTAAAAAGTTTTATATAAATCCTAACTCACTGAATTAAAATGAGAATCTCTTGCAGTAGAGAATCTGAGGCAGGAGAACCTCAGTGGTAGGATTTGTAGGTCCTCCTTTTTTGTTTTTACTCCCTGGCAATAACTTGGACCGATTATAGAGAAAAGCCATAGAACACATAGTGGAAAGGGAGGACAGAGAGTGAATGAGTGTGCTCTTTAAACTGAATCCTCTCCCAGCTTTTATGATCGAACCCTGGCCCACTTCTATTATTTTGTGGATCCCTTAGGCTTATTTCCCTATGGAATGAGTGTATGCAGATTAAATTCGGGGTGCCATCCCACAGCACAGTGAAGGATGTCCAACATCATCCTTTGGCTAAGGTTACCGCATCACATTTTGTAAGTGTCATAAGTACACAGACAAAGATTTCTTTAAAATGTTAGTGCTCTTACCTGAATAATCATATAGAGACATTAAAAAATATTTTGAGGATAGTTAGATGTGATTTATCTTTTCATTTTGGGACTGAGTAATTTAGTGATACTTCAAAGCAGGACATCTCACAGAGAGCTGCTTCCATGGTTGTCTGAACTCTAAAGGACTTTGAGCCACCAGCTACTGCTGTGCAGGAAACAGGGGTTTCAACCAATGTACAGGTGCAGTACCCCTAGTCAGGCATAAAATACTAATTAAAAATCACCATTAGTATAACAAAAAGTTCAAAATATTTTTTAATGGACCAAACCAAAGAGCAGCATAGGAAATGCTCGGTGTTGGACTTGTGGGTCTTCACTGTAGACAAAAAAAATTGATACATGCATCGTCATGGTCTCTGTTGTGGCTCACTGGTCCAAACTTCCTCAGGTAAACTGTCCTGCTACAGATTCTATACCTCCCTCCCTTCTAAGGTGCAGAAAGGGTTGATTATTTCTTTCTCGGTCCTGCACATCTTGTGACACCTCTTCTGCTCACAGTCATCGTTTCCTTCTGAAGAAATGCCATTTTTTTCCTAAAGCAGCAGCAGCAATTTGTAGCATCCCATCTTGTGCTGACATTCTTGCTTTGCCTTTTCTGTGGTGTGTATATTTGCAACCCTTCAATGACTGGAACATCCGTTTCTAATTTCAAATTAATTAATTGTTGTTTTCAGTTTTTGAGAATAAAACAGCAGCAGGTGACAATCTGTACTTCATTACTGCCACTTTATAATTTAACAGCATTGGATTTGCACCAGAGCTGGCCTTTTTTCAGTGAGCACTTTGTTCTTTTGATACTCCTTTCCATTTGCTATTTTAGGGAGAATAAGGAATAGCAGACACAGTTTTGAACCCATATTCCATGGCAAACTGGCAAAAACTCATGCACACTGGAACTGTGGTTGTTTCTTTTCCTTAAGCCTTCATTTACAGATTTAGATAAACAAAATGGGAACACTACTTGATCTGTCACATATGTGCTGTTAACCAATGCAAAAGCAAGGTCTTTCAAGATAGTGAGATAGGAGTAAACTGATTGGAATTATCTCACTTTTTTTAAACATAGCTGATTGGAGATAAAAAACAATTAGAAATTTCAGTTGGGATACAAGTTTGTTTGTTTTCAGAATTAGTTGTTTTCTTTAAAGGCTGTAATTATAAATATATTTAGGTTAATTTTTTACAAGGATAACATATGGTTCCTTCTTAAATCATACAAACTTACATTAGTGGTAGCTTCCAAGCTAAGTTAATGTAACACGCTGGTATAGAAATACGATCTCATTCAATTAAAATAGTCATGCTTTCTTCTAAATAGATGAAGTGCTGTGTGGATGATAAATACTGTACCTGGGATCATCTGGATTCCAGACAGGAATGCAAGACAGTTATCAAGAGCTTTCTTCCAATTATTTGGAGTAGAAATTCATCTAGGATTAAACTGTCTCTGTTAGCAGCTCCTAACTTTGATATCAGGAGAATTGGTTTGGCCACTCACGCGATTAGATTCTGTTATTTTGCCTGCTTGACTGTAAGCCTCTTTAGGTTTCCAACTTTTTAGCAGCTGTTAAAACTAGGTACATTCTGAGTTTCAGAGGTCATCATTTAAATTTGTGTTTTCTTGAGAGCTCAGTTACTGATAACGTATTTATGATTCAATGAGCAAATCCATCTTGCTTTTGGTTGATGGGATATGCATGTTGGGAACTCTTGTGGTCTGCTCAGTCCCCAGTGAATTTGCTGAGACAGATTTTTCAGACAGTGATTCAGGAGAGTTCTCAGGTTCTGTTTCCACAACGTGCCACAAATATTATTTTTTTCCTGTAATCTCATTAGCCTTAATCTGGAGAGTTATGTGTATTTTTACATTTTATTACTGAGATCTTATACTCAGACCCTTGAGGGGGAAGATGACAAACACGACACCACATGTTGGGGGAGTTATACCTGTGCCTTAAGTCTTTACCAATCAGGTGGAAAAGGAGCTCTGGGACTGCGGGGACAAAGTAGGGATAGGTGGTAGAATGAGACATTCTCCAGCTGCTAAAGACCAGTTATATTTGTGCTAGTGACTACTAAGATGCCATAAATTTAACCCAGTTGCAGTGCAATAAATTTAATTAGGTTACTGTTCCTGTGTGTTCACATTTAAGACTGGTGTAATTAAGACTGCTAATGCCATTGTGTCAGGAATAAACATTTTCTGTTAATAGTTGTCGCAGAGGTTGTGCGAAAGGAGTTTCAAGTTGCAGCAAACATAGCTGAGCCTGACTGCTGTTGATGAGAAGTATTCCCAGTCTACGGGTCAGCTTTATGCTCAGGTCCAGCAGAGGCTCCCATTTTTTACACAGTTAAAATGCTCTTCCAAGTGTGAATACATTAATTCTTAGGTATCTGGAAAAGTAAACAAACATGATCCCATTTAAATTGCGAGAAAAGCAGTTTAGGCAAATGAAAGGATTTATCATGTAATGAAAAGCTGTATCCGAGCCAGAAGTTTTAAGCCAGATTTCCTTATGGCATGTCCTGCTTTGTTAAACTTCCCTCCCATGGTTGACAATATGTCATGACATGCAATTGTCCATTTTGGATACTGTGAACGTTGAAATAAATTATTGTAATACAATGCCTCCCTGAAGGTGACCACGGTAAAGGAGTGAAACCACAGAGTACAGAAGTGAATTATCATCTGTGAGATCAGCCACAGAAGTAGGACACAACACATGCTTTGCCAGTATCTTATTTACTTTTCAAAACAGTTGTTTTCATAAACAGTTTGTGACGCTTGTGTATACAGAATAAAAGAGTTCTTTTCAAAGGGTGAATGTATTAAAAATTCATTTATTCAGAATTCATATTTACCTACTTTAATGTATTTGTACAGCGGGGAACCCTTTGTACCTTTTTAATTGTTATTTTTTCTAGATGTTTTAAGTCAATTATTGCTGAGCAGTTACAGTCTGGTACCTTTTGTTCAGTTTGGAAAGGAAGAATTATGGAACTCAAAGTAAAGCACAAGCAGCTTGATCCCTCAGAACTAAACTCCCTTTTCTCGTGATGACAGAAGAATGTTCTGGTGTCAAGGCTGAACACTTTAAAAATAACTCTTTAAAAATAACCCCTTAAATTATTTTTCTTTTTAAAGCTTTTTTTTTCTGGTTGTTGTTTCTGAATAGATGAACATTTATTTTTGGATGCTGATGCTTAACATTTAAAAAGCTCACACTACTTCTCCATAAAAGCAAGGAGCTGTAAAAGCTGAGTTCTTGGCTGATGTGGTGTCAGGTTCTGTTAGACACTGTCTCATCTTCTGTTGTCAGAATTCATGGAGAGGTGTTTTCACCAGAGAGGGTGTCAGAGATTATAACATAGCTATAATATTTGCAAATCGGTTATATAAAATTCAAGTATTGAAAAAACAAATAAGTACTGTTTATCTTACTTTATTCATGGAGTCATGTTTTTCTACATGGCTACTACTGCTATTAAATTTCCTTTGAAACAATAATAATGATCAGGCTCTTCCACTGAGATTTTATAATCATCGTAATATTGACTCTGGTAGTTGTAGAATCAGCAATATCTACCTTTTAACAGTGAACTGATAGATATGGATTTCTTTTTTTCTTTTCTAATTTCAGACTAGTGTCATGTCCAAGTTACTTCTCAAAATTGAATAAATAATCTTGTCATGCTTAAAATAAAAAGAAAACACATAGTGTGACAACATCTTTTCTACTCAGATATACTAATTCGGTTCTCCTGGCCATCATGTTACATCACCAGCAGCTGGACTCCTTACTCATTTTGAGCTGGAATTACTCCACTCTGAATTGGCCTCTGACTGATATTTGTTATAGAAATTATAGCTCTTTTACAGCATGATACTGATGGGCTCCTCCAACTTTAAATTTTCCTGAGCAGCTTCCAAACCCACGAGGGCCACCAGGGTAGTTACAGACACCAACAATTCTGAGCTATTTTCTGGTCCTCATATGAATCACATCTCTGTGTGCCCGCGCGTGGTTATCCCCGAAATATGATGTTGTTATTTGTTACTTATAAAGCAACAATAACATGTTATTACAGCAAATATATTGACTAGCTGAAAAAAACCACATAAAACATTTGGAATGCAAAACCTAAAAAGGCACGTTTTCTAAATACCAATTTACAGCCACCTACAATATTTGCACATAGTGAATCTGTTCCGCTAATGAAATCTGCATCTACTCAGTTATAACTTGTTCTTGCTTTTTTTTAATCATCAGTTTCCCTGTCGGTGTTTTTTAAACTAAACTGAACTAAATATTTGCTGAACAGATTTTATTTTCACCTTCTTAAATGCTTCTGAATGTAAAAAGCAGCTGCACTATCTGCTTCTATTAACTTTTGATTTATACAGCTTCGCTGAATTTTTGAAGTGGATTCTATCTTCCTTTTTACATAGGTATGTTTAGCAGGTTTTTGACATGCCACTATAATGCAACAAATGCATTAATGGTGTACTTGGACCTGCCTATTTGGGGATTCTGTTTGTAGACTGCTAAGCCAGGTTTGTGCTGGGCTAAACCCTAGTGAGCAAAATAGGATTTGTTCCAGGATGTGTCAGCGTGGTCTAGGTGGGGGTTAGGTTGTACAGGTGCAAACTGCATGCTCCTGTTCCCAAAACTTATCATATGGAGCTACCGAATCTCAAAGCAGATGCAGCTGAAGTTCAAATTATTAATTAAGCTCCGAGAGTATAACTACAAATTACCTAGTCATTGTCGCCAATGCTTTTTAAGTATACTTCTCTAATTATAATTCATTACCTGTGCTGATCAAGCAGCAGGTTCTGCAAATTCTCACTTTTAATTATTGGTATCGGAGCATAGAATCACTAATATAGTCTGGGATTTCATATGCCCTTGTGACAGATTTTCATACTTGGGTTCTACTTGTGTTTCCATATCAATAATCCACTCCAATTTGCTTCAAGTAACCTTTGCAAAAGAAACTTGTGTATAGCCTCACCATTAGACAGGAGTCTGCATATAGGAGAAAATTATGCTCTGCCCAGAATTGTTAGATCATCGTGTAGTAATTGCTGGAATATCCTTCATATTAAAGAATTTGAATAATACTCCAATTTTTTTAATGAATGTTGTCTTAGTGTTTTTTATTACTTAAACTATTTTCAAAAGCATTTGTTTATCTTTCTTTCCTTAATTATTGAGAATGTTTATTGGAATTCAGTGCTACCTTTTGGTTTTTTAATATGCAAGGCAAATTGCAGGTTGTGCAAGGTACAGCAGAAAATGCTACTGCATATTTTTATGAACTCTTAGAATTTTCAACACAATTTCCTAAATATTCCATATTATTTAGACAGCATTTTACTGTAGTATACTGTATTTTTGGACAGGAATTTTTTTTGAGAAATTGCTTAAAAGCACTCCCAGTGAAATTTAACTATATGGCAAAAACATTTAGCCCAGAGTATTTTTAGAAGGCTAACAAAAAATGTCCCTCTGGCATGTTTCTTTACTAAATACGTTTAACTGTGCTCAGACTTTAAAAAGCTGGTGTGAATTTGCAGAAAGAAGCTGATGTAAGGTCTCTTTAATTGGATTTAATAGCTGCACCCTGAACATTGTGCATAGACTTTATTAATTTATTTAAAATAGAGGAGTTATCCATTGGAGCAGCATATTGTTTAGTGAATGTATATTTTAGTTATTTAAAGAGATTTGGTAGCATATTTCATTTTTAGGCTAAATATAGCCATCTAGGGATAATCCTAAATTTAGCAACTGTAAGTAGATTTATTGTGTTAAAAAAATTTAATGTGGTAAAAAAAAACCCAAAACAGTAAACATGTTTTACCGTAACTATTTGGATACACTGACAAATGGATCTCTGTAGAATTTGTGTTATTTTTTCACAGTATCACTAAAGTATGCTCTGCTTTTCAAAAAAAAAAAACCAACCCCAAAGGATAAACAAACTTACTTCGTTTTTGCAAATAAAAATTGAGGTGAGGAATACTAGCAAGTGTGTTCATTTCCAAATTTCTGAAGAAAAAGATATTAAATATTAGACCTATAGTACTTTGCTTCAGAATGAATCCTTATCTTTTTAAATGTGCATGTTTGCAAATCAGAGCCGTGCTGTGCAAGTTTCTCAACAAGTATGCCTGCTGCACATCCCAGTGACTGGGAGACGTGTTGCTTTTAACACTGGGCTATTTAGGACTGGTGGCTTTTATTGCTCTTTTGTTGATTTTAATCAAATAATGCTTAGTGCTTCATCTTAATCACAAAGTGTCAACTAGCATTTTATGTCTGGGTAATAAAAAACACTGTTGAAATTCAAATTTCACACCAATTATTAATTGTAACACATCCTCGGGGCTTCAACAAACATGGTATCCTAGGGTTAATAAAAACGATTTTCTGAGAGTGCTGTGCAAGAGCTCGCCTCTATAAATAGCCTTTCTGAGTTACAGTACATACATTAGCAGCTCTGGAAAGTGTTAAGAAACTACGAACTTAATTCTCTTGTTTGTTTTTTGTTAAAGTATTTATAAAATAGGTTATAGGCGCATTGATCTTACACTCTTGCTTGCGATGGTGAATGTGTGGAATAATTGACTTTCTGTCCCGTTTATAAAGCATTCAGTCATTATCCCAGTGAATAATGTAATACCGATGTTTAAAGGGCTTTCACGGGAGGAAAAAGTGGCGTGGCTCAGTTTACTGCATTGCCTGTCAGCATTTTATTTGTCTGCAGAAGCATATGCCACAGCATTTCAGTTTTACTAAAGAAGCACTGTGTGTTCTTCAGCTATGAGGAAAGCTATAATAGGAAGTAGGTCAGTGTTTGAATGCAAGTCGCTCTCGTTGTTCAAGAATCTTTGCTGATATGTTGAGCCTGTGAACAGTTTTTCTCCTGAAGATGCTTTATTTAAAAGAAACCAAGCATGTTCTTCACCTTGTCTATTAAGCTTTTGGGGAGTAAAAGTGAGAACTCCAGTTTTGCACTTGAGGTCTGGTCAGCTAAGAATGTAAGTGAACCATGAACCGTAATCAACACCTTTACTAAATTGCAACCTGTTTAATCTAGAAGACCAAAAAGGTCTATTAAGCTGACTCTAAGGTATATCTATGAAAGGAAATTCCCTATATCCTTGTTTTATCTTCTAAAAATTCAGAGTGAAGGCGCTGCAGTAAAAATGCTGTAAGAGGGGAAGTGGTGTTTTCTTTGTTGCTTTCACTCGCTGTAGCCTTAAACTCAGTTTCTCACTTCAAACTTGGGTTTTCCTAGTCTTCAGCTGAGCATTTTTTCAGTATGTTTCCACCTGATGATGGATGGTGTGCTTGTGCTAGCATTTAATGGCTGTTGCCCCCAACTCCCTAATGAACAGGTTGGGGAATCCAAGAATTTCTTTATCCACTGCTGATGTAGTAATACCTTTTGCTTAAAATTTTAACTTATGCATAAGCAGTTTTACAGATAAGCACAACTGCCACACGTGTGTTATAAAAATAAACGGGTTTAGGAATAACTGTGGTGATTAAGTTTGTGTTTGGCTTATGCACTTTTTTCTCTTCAGTAGATTTCCTTTCTGCTGCACTTTACCGTGACTCAAAGTAAACCTTCAAATTTGTAATGCTTTATAATCCCGCTCATGCAGAGCTGCTTAAAAAGCCTTCTTTATTCATTTGTAATTCAGCAAAATACCAGCTTTGTTCTTCTGGCTTTTGTCTTTAGTGAAGGAATAACTTCATATTCATAAACCTCACATACAGTTTCTTTCTTTTGATATAAATTTTCAGGGATGAGTAAAGATTATTGATAGAAAACTTTCCATACTATTGGAAATGCAAGGCATAATACTTGGTCTTGAGGCTAAATAATGTGAACAGATACCTTCTTGTGTGACATACATCCAGGGGAAGAGCAGAGTGAGTAGTCATGGTATTATGAGAAAGGCCATAATGCTACCTTGTTTTGGGTATCCAGTTTACCACTTCCCTTTGAACAGACCCATGCATTGGATCTAATCGGTCATCTGTATGTCTCCTGTCCTTGAGATGGAAAGAATCTGCGGTACTATCCCCAAACCATGAGTTTCAAAGCATTAGCAGAGTCATAGGGTAGGGAGTGGCCAGCTGATCTGTTTCTCTAGCTAATACATTCTTATTACAGCTGAGTGCTTACTAGGCCCATGATGGATTAATAAGTCTCAGGTACAACCGGAAACAAAACCAACCTGAGTCTTTAAAAAGCTACAAAGTATTAAGAAGCAGAGGCAAAGAGCAGAAATTAAGTATGACAGTGTCAGTGCACTTACCCTAGTGAGTCTGACACACCTATCACAGCAAAGTCTTTAGGAAGTTCAGGTCTGTGGCTGCCACAGAAACTGGAATTCCTTCTCTAGTTTCTGTAGCTGAATCTTGCTTACATACTACCAGCTACTGCATGTTAGAGTCTACAAAGAGGGGTAGAAGCAGCTATGCAACAAACCATAGTACTCTGAAGGTCATAACTGATTTCTTCTATCCTTTTTGTCCTCTTGTAAAATTCAAAGTAGAAAGTTGAAGGACAGGGCTGAAGGTAACGATGGATTTATTTGCAGTTTTGTGAACTAAAAGTGTAGGTTGCAGCACTAGTTGTTGGACAGTTGATGTCATGTCTTCCAAATGTACACCATTCTGAACACCTAACCAGTTTCTTCATTGCTGGCAGGAGGAAATACTAGTCAACATACATGAAGGATTTTCTCTTGAAAGGCTTTGTTCATAGCTCCTCTTTCCCATCAGTCTGCGTGTGCCTTTCTCCAGGCAAATTGCAGAACTGGATTCCTGTTCTATGACGTCCTGATGAAATTTTATTTCAAATAAGACATCAAATACCAAAAAAGAAGGTATATAAATTCTGTCTCGCAAAGTACCTATATCTTATCAGTTCAGCTCTTTATCCTGCTTTCTTTTAAATTGCAAGCACTCTTGGTCAGAAAATCAGTAATTTCAGTCTCAAAGGGTGGCTCTGAAAAGGCTTTCATAATAACTCGGAAACTCTTAGGATGAAGTATGAAATGTTGTTTATTTCTGTTCTCTAACTTGCTGCATTCATACTTCTCTAATTGCAAAACCTTATGGAAACTAAATTTCAGACAGGGCCTGTTGCCCAACACATAAGAAAAATAGGCAAACTACAGTTTCCGTGGTTTCAGACATTGCTGCTCATCCTCTCAAGGCTGTTCTACTCTTGGTAGGAGAAATTCAAGCGCTGAGAATGTGCAAAAGGCTAAATGTGAGATTGTTTGTCTTGGGGTTCTTTTTTCATTTTCATCTTGCACTTACTATAACAGCTGGAGTTTTCCCAGACTGTCAAAGCTGAAGAAATATTTTTCCCAGCCCAAGAAAGATTTCTCAATGATGTTATAAGTTCTCTTTCTCAAACAAGGCTGTCTTCTGAAGTTCTCCTGAGAAAAGGTTAGTTACTTCAGTATTCAGATTTAGGAGTGTTTCTCTTGATTTCAGGGTTGGGACATAGGTGGGCAGTTTGTTTATTTGTAAACATGGCTATTTCAGCCAAAGAGGCTTGGATTCAGTTGCCATAGGCTTCTGTCTTCTTGCAGTTTTGCGTGGCAGGGTTCTGATGGAGAAGGGGGTTCTGCAGGGGTGGCTTCTGCAAGAGGCAGCTAGAAACTCTCTGCAGGCCCCACAGAGCAAACACCAGCCAGCTCAAGGCCGGAGTCATTGTTGACCAAGGCCATGCCCATCAGCGATGGTCACAGCACCTCTGGGAATCACATTTATGAGAAAAAAACACAAGCAGCCACTTTTTGCCTCCAGAGAAGGGAGTGAGAAGATGTAAGAAACTGTGCAGACACGAAGGCCAGTAAAGGGAGGGGAGGAGGCACCCCAGGTGCCGGAAAGCAAGATGCCCCTGCAGCCTGTGGAGAAAAACCCATGGCAGAGCATGTGTGTGTGTGTGTGTGTGTGTCAGCCCATAGGTCTCCAGTGGGTAGGACCCCACACTGCAGCAGGGGGAAGGGTGTGAGAAATGCCTGCCCCACACCCCCCCACCTGGCCCTTCCCCGGCCAAGAAGGAAAATAACTTGTGAGGAACTGACCAAAACCCCTGAAAAAAGAGGGAGTGATAGAGCAGCTTTGGTGGGCATCTGGCCTCCAGCCAGGGTCAAACCACCACGTCTCTAAAGGAGAAGTCTCTAGTTTTGGTACATTAACCAAGTTCTTTAAAGGAAATTGCATTTCTAGGAAAGGGGAGAGGAGAGGGCTTGTCTCTTTTGCCTGCTGTTCACCTTTTCCAACACAAAGCCAGTTAAATAGTTTTCAAAATGTTGAAGTCACCTCTCAAATGGCTGAATGTAGTTCTTCAGGAACAAACACTGATTTCAAACTAACCTAGTTTTTTTTTTTTAATATGATTGTTATTTTTATGTCTCCCTTGTAAGAATCTGGGAGGGAGAGGATTTCTGACTTTCAAAACTTTTGATGTAGTAGGAAAACCACTTGCCCTTTGCTTCAGCTCCCCATGTGTAAAACAAGATCACAGAGGTTCAAACAGTTCCAGCTGGCACCTGGGTCCTCCTCATGTTTCTAGAAGCAATGAACTTCAAGTATCAGTAGTCCTGGCCCTCCTTGCGAGCTGCTGCACATGTAGCTGGGTTGCAGTGGTCTACAGACAGATGGAGGCGATAGGTAAGCTACAGATGACCCAGTCTGATTCTCATCATCTAGGGTGAGCTTTCCTGGCTTATTTCTCTACATCAGATTGTTTGGTTAATAATAATTTAAAAACTTTATGCCACTTTAGGGTGTATCCTTGATATTTTTTAGATGATAACATGAAAAGATCTTTTTGAAAAGACTTCTTTTGGTTTTGTTTTCTGTACAATCTTTCCAGGGCTAGAAGGAGATAAGAAAAACTGCTCAAAAGAAACATCTGTAACTGCTAGGCTGTAAGACAACCTGTGAAACCAGCCACTTCTAGTAAAAAAAAAAAAAATCTTATTCTCAAACCTTTGGCACTGATTAATTAATAGTGAAACTAATGGAATACTGGGTGCATCACTTACTTCAGTGTTCTGGTGTGTTATTTGCCTTCCATAAGAGTAGCAGCTCTTTAGCTTTTCAAGGCAGGAGATGACAACAATGCTTATAAGAAAAGTGACTCCTCCCTACAGACTCCTAAGCATTGCCATGCTAAAAATAATAAAGCTGAGGAATAACTAGTGGGGTTTTTCCCTATTAGTTTGCATGTAATTTTATTACCTAAAATCTGATAACTGTGTGAAAAATCCTATTTTGCCAAAATCTCTCTCTCCTTTCTATTAAATATGAGACTGGGCTTTGTTATGAGAAAACTGCATTGCTGGCACATGAATTACATTAAAATTAACTCTTGCGTATGAGAAAAATGTTAAGTGTCCCACAAGTTAGAAAAAAATTCCTTTGCTCTAGCAGAACCTTAGTGTTATTGGAATATTACTTTGATCCCATTGCCTATTATTTATGGAAAGGCAAATTAATTCCTTTAAGTATCTTATTGTACTGTTTCCTTCTCGGCTTGTCACCAAATTTCATCTCCCCCAAAACCTCTATTTAACGGCCACTTTCCAGCACCATCCCATGAGCTGTTAGAAGCAGTGAACAGCTGCTTTCCCCACTGCCAAGTGCCACTACTTGGATAGTTAGCAAAAGATGCTGATTTATGGAGTGATCGCTTTCCTCTGTCCCAGAGGCTGGATGAGTCACCCTGGAAGGAGCCTTGTGCTCATTGTCTGCATCTGAGCTCATACTTCCCCTGCCTTCATGTTTCCCACTGCTAGTACAATGAGCTGTTCCCCAGGGAACTCCTTTGCAGGGGGCAACCATACCCTTTCCAGCGCAGCTTAAAAGCCTAAAATAAGTATTTTCTCCTACACTGTCAAATGGAATCGTCTGTTCCAATTGCTTCTCAGCTTTCAGCACCACTCACCTCTTTAGCGTTTCCCAACCTCCATTCATTCCCCATCCGCTGCTAACCCTTTGAAGGGTCTTTATCGTTTACAGATGCAAATAAAGTCTTTTGGGGTGTAGCAGCTCTACAGGCAAGAAGAAAGGGAAAATAAGCCCACTTTGGAGATGTGGGGATGCTTGGATTCAAGTTACTGAAAAGAAAGGAAGTTGAGGAAAGGTTGTGGCACAGGTGAAGGGAGACCCAGAGCTAACAAGTAGAAGGGTGGCAAGTCTGGCTATTTTAATTCATTTCAAGATGCAGTTGCAACTTTGAATTGATAAGTGAGCGAGCAGTTCTCTCGGTTTGATTTTGACATTTATAGGTTTTGGGGGAGTGTGTGTGTGGGGGTGTTAAGTCTGCGTAGGAAACAGTGGGGGAGGGACCATGCATTCATTAGAAAGTGTGTCAGTGCTCTGACTCAACCTCATGAAGTGTTTCCATTTGCTTTGCTGAAAAGTAATAGTCATCATCTTTGTTCCTCTTTTACCAGCCTGTCTGTCCTGACACAGGGCTCTTCTTGCCTTAGGGACTTTCCTCTCATGAGCACATCTCGCCTGGCAGGTGCCCCTGTGAAAGAGGACATGAAGCTGAACAGTGAAAGAAGTGAAATGTGGTACTGAGTGAAAACGTTTTCTCTCACTGTTTCTCTACCACAACCACTTTCACTTGGCTTTTTAACATGAATGCTCCTTCTCTGAACGTTCTTGTCCTTAACGAAATGTTTTGTCTGTGTAAAAAGTATGTGTCACTGATCTACTGCTTATACTCCATAGAGTTTGAATAAAATTCATAGGTGCTTTTTTCTCCAGCATCAAGATCAACATCAACAGGTACTTGTTTACCTTCCCCAATTTCACCAAAAGGAGCTGCTTAGTGCTCTCATCCCTAGCAGCACAGCTCTTCAGTGGGTGAATGTCAGAGAAGGCAAAAGTCTTTCTGCTTTTTTTTATTAACTCTTGAGAGACTACTGCCTCATTTTCTGTACCATGATGTAAAAAGCAGTAAATGGAACAAGTCTGAAAAACAGAATTATGGAATAACAAGGAGGTAATCAAGTTGTCACACCAATCTGCAGCCGTGCCATGAAACATACTTACACAGGACAACTGGTGAGAATGAACCCCTGGATTATCTCCAGACACTGGACTGAGGAGAAGTTTAGTTGTAATTGGATTTGAGAACCCCCAGTTTGGGGATTTATGAGAAATGTGGTGCCTCTGGGAGCAGTAGAGCTACCAGCCTTATCCTAGACCTGAACTTGACTCGGGGGCCTGCACTTCACTTGGGCTGAGCTCTAAGTGCTTGGGAAGTGATAGTCTGTAGTGTCTTTATGTCTGTAGTTTTTAGATATTATAACTTCCTTATTTTCTATACAGCTAAACTCTTTAAAGGAATAGAAATGTAGTATTTTAACAATTCTTCATTAATGAAAAGCAGTGGTTTCATATTTAGAACTGTTTAAAATATGTTGAAAGCCAATTTAGTGGACAACAAGAAATACAAGTAATTTATTACTGCTTCCTGCTGCTAATTAGCCGAGATACATTGTGATCTGATTTGTGATAAGATTATAATTTTCCAGTATTTTGACTGTCTCATTAGCTTAATGCTTAAGTAATAACTTGCTTCAGATAATGTATTTAATGTTTCAGTGCTTTGTCAGTTTAAATATCTGAAGGAAATGGTTTTTCTCTGTGAGATGCTGCAATGATATATTGAAAGTTATCACTATAAGCAGCAACGTAAAAACCATCAAACCAAGGCCTTTCAGTCCAATGAAAGTGTGAGTATATGTTTATAGGCTCCTTCTAAGTTCCCACAAATCTATAGTTATTAAATTAGATGGATTTTACTCAAGTGCTCCAACAAGCTGCTTGATATTTATACTGTTGTCTGAGAAGAATTTAGTTACAGTTTAGAGATTGCTTCTGCAAACTTTTTTTTTTCATGTAAATGGTTAATACTCAAGTTTGGCATTATTGGTGGAAACCGAGACTATTTGGTACAAAAAGACATTGAAAGATTCATGAAATCAGGATTAAAGTTGTAACACCTTTTCTTCCAAATGACATTTTATTTAAAAAAAAAAAGCGGGGAGGATGGGAATGGTTCACTTTAAATTGTGGGTAATCACATTTGAGTTTCATACAGGAGTTGCAGGGTTGCTTGAACATCTCAGATTGTGCCCAGGCAAGCCAGGAGTGCATGAAAGCACATCTGGGTTAGCCTTTGTTTCACTATTTGCCAGTAAAATACTGACTTCAGATTTGTACTAATTTTGGTATGACTCATTTTTTTATTACATTTTCTTTACAAAGAGGTAGAACAGTTTGTGCAAAACTACACAATTTTCTTTAAGGTAGAAATAGTTGAGCTTTTGTCACAGCTGTGTAAAGCAAACTATGTAAAGTTGAAAGTCACTTAGTTCAGGTTTTTTGGGGTTTGTTTTTTTTTTTTCCAGATTTGGAGAATTTGTGGTTGGACAGGGCTTGGATGTGTCTATTGTACACATGGAGAAATTGCCTAGAGCACACAGGCTGTACTGTACTCCCCTCAGCCTCCCCATCAAATCTGCCCTTGTTTGGAGGACAACCCTTGATGTTTAATTCTGAAGCAAATCATTAATTTGTGAACAGATAGCCTTTATCATCCTGCACACAAAGGCATTTTCTTAATAGAATTCTTGACTTCAAAATATTAAATGATTGCTGTTGATTAGTTATAAATTGAACAAAAGAGACTATTGCTGTTATCAAACAGGAACTTACAGTATTATTACAAGAATATTGAACGATTGTCAGTTTTTCCCTCCACAAAGCAACACGCTTACACTGTTAATAGTAAATAGCCTGGGAATTCCCATTTTGATTAGCTAGTAACAGTTAGCTGAAATAACACTCAATTCTCCCTCTCTCTAAAAAAAGAAATACATCTTGTGTTTATGGTGTGATTTAGAGGAAGATCGCAGACATCATATTAGAGCGAATCTGATCCTGAAGAAAGCCAAAACTGAGCTTGTAGTAACCCTTTAGTCCTTTGAGCAAACCACACTTAGAGTAGTACTAAATCACAGGATCATTTAGGTTGGAAAAGACCTTTAAGACCTTAACGCTGAGTCTAACCTAGCACTGCCAAGTTCACCACTCAACTGTGATCCTCAAAAGCTTAGGTAACTGCTTAACTTTACCCATTCCACTTAGTCCTCTTCACTTTTCACTGTGTATACATTTTCAAAACAAAGGTCTAATATCAACTTCTAGTGTAATGAGTGTCATCTCTCAATCCTTACACCATTTGCAACAAAGTGTGTGTCAAGCTCTACTATGGAAGTATTCTAGCTTTTTATATACCCATTTTAACATTGCTGTAAATAAAGTATGAACCAACAGCAGAAGGACATAGTTACATTGAGTAGCAGGAACTCAAGGTATTACAGGATAGATGGTAGAATATGGGAGACAAAATTTTTCTCAAATTGAACTTTTGTGTTCCCAGTTTTAATCTCTGACTAATCAAATAAAATCAGCCTTTCAAAAAATTTTATAAGGTTAAATTTAATGCTGTTACTGTTTCTGTTAGAATATAATTTTTAAATACTGTTTCCAGAATATTTTTCTCTTTGGTTAATAATTTTATGAGGAATTGCTCTATGGAGGAAAGAGATGCTCACAAAGTAAATAAATGGCAACCAGGGTAGGAGGGGAGTAAGAGGAGCAGGGAGAATTTATTTTTAATGGAAACATTTCTTTCCCATTAGTGTGAAGTGGTGTTTCAGATATATTTTGTTGAAAACATCAGGCAGCAATAAGTTGTTTCGTTTTTATTCTAGTGTTATTATCGGTCTTTTTGCACTCATCAGTCTTTAAAAAAATTGTTTAGTCATCATTCTTTTTGTTCCACAAGACATACAATTTCTGATGCTTTGAAGACATTTTGCAGCATAACTGTAATAACCAGAAGATCCTTTCAATATTAATAGGTGGCTGAAAGCAGCACTTTGACCTGCTTTTTAAATTAAATAAACTGAAATGGTGTCTTAGATTCATTCAGCCACTCTAAGTCTAGCCAAATACAGCTTCACATCTAGTACATTCTCTTTTCCATTGTAAGACTCTGAGTGGAGGAAGACAGTCTGCTCACATTCCTTATAATCATACCCTTGTAAGTATTTTCTTTATCTTATAACTCAACTAAGCCTAATTGTTTTTCCTGTGTAGAGGAGTTTCTAGATAATGTGTGTTTTGCATACGTGGTTTGTTTGAAGTTTCTTCAAGGTGTTACCTTAGTATTCTACAACGTTGTTCAAGAACTGGCATCTGGGTCCTCTCTTCTGTGTCCTGGGTACAACCAAGGCATAACTGGGAGTTGTACATGTCAGAATGTGGAGAATCAAAGTACAACGTAGATACAGTACTTGCCTTGGGTTGCTTCCTACACGAACCTTGATTTAGAAGCCATATTCATAAAGGCAGGGAAAGAAGATTCAGGACTGAGCATTAACAAGGTTGACAAAGAAAATGCGTTGTGTTCCCTTAAAATTAGTAACTGTGTAATGAGTTTGGGTCATGTGAAATCGCTCCACTTTAGCAAACTTTTAATGTTAATGCCACGTCAGTGCTCTGCAAGTTCACGGGTAGGGAGCCCAGTTGGCCTACAACCAAAACTTTTGAAACCTGAGAGACATTTCTGCTTCCATGGGAAGAGGGGACTTAAAATAAGTTGCATCTTACAACTCCCTGCATCATTTTGGCAAATGCAGCATCAGAAATTACTTTGATAGCAAAGACCAAAATCTGCCCTGTCTTCCTAGTATGAGGCATATTATCAGTTCCTGGAGAAACAGAGAAACTAGTCCGGAATTAGAAGCTGAAACTCAAAAGTCTTTAGTCCAGCAAGCTCTTAAATAGGTCGTCTTCCCCTCTTTTTAATTTAGTTGAAATTTGGCATCTTACTCTTGTCTGTAAGCAAGTATTTCATGTTAACAAACATTATTGATGTGATTAGAGCCTATAATTCCTAGGTGAAGTAATGGAGAGGCTGATGCAGGTCTCCATTGGTACAGAAGTAAAAGTGAGAGGTGTAGCACTTACCAGACAGTATTCATTTAACTGTGTGTCCGTCTTTATTAGATTAAAACTTAGACTGATGAAAGCTAGTATTGTTACTGTAACATATACAGAACTCTGTAAGGCTTCATATAGCACTGTCTAACACTTTTATTTTTAAAAAATTAGACAAGATCACTCTAGCATTCCAACTGGATTAGAAATTGGCAAATGAAAGGATGTCAATACACCCATAACAGAGCATACTTTTTATCGAGATCTTACTTGTTCTGTTGATTGACACAAGTGACTGGGAAAGTGCTAATGAACAACATGGGTTATTCTTACAGAACAACATAAATCACTTGATAAACTGGATGTGAGGAAGTTAAATGTTTACATTCATGCATCATTTTTGAGGGAACAAGCAAAGGGCATCTTCTGAACTTGAACTCCTAATTCAATCATTTAGAGAGGCTAATGTCTTCATTCCAAGTTAGTTGGAAAAAAATCAGTTTGCAACTTTTATTCATAGTTGAGATAGTTTTGGTCATACTTATTTGTAAGTTTGGGTATTGTTGGTAATGGGTTAAGTTGGTGGGGAAAGATAGGTGAAAAATTGTTAAATCTCAAAAATACATCGGAAATGCATTCTGTGTGAGAGATTATTTGTGCAGTTGAACCTTCTAAAATACTCCTTCAGTTAGGCTGGTTGCTATTTATCTCTAGTAAAAGAAGCAATTAAGCTTGTATGATGTGAGTGCTAGTGTATGATTTGGAAGATGAAAGTTCAGTTCCACATTCTTTCATAACATGGCATGTTGCTTGGTCTTGGTGTGTTTTAATTGCCTGTGCATAAAATGGGAGTAATGAGTTTTCCTATCTTGCAGTGTCATTGTAAAGATAAATTTCCTGAAAATTTTCCTGTGTAATGATGATAGAACATATATAAATATTCCAATAATATTTCATGTAAAAAACTACGTTCCAAGTACTTCCCTGCCTGCTCTTTATAGCTCAGATAGCAATTAGACCCTCACAGATCTGGAATGTTTTTACTTGCCATCTTTAAGAAAAGACTTGGCAAGCAAACAAAACAGCAGCTGAAATATTCTAGAAGAATGCTTAACAGCAGACTGAAGTGGTCACTAGTATGTGCAAATATGCAGAAAAATTCCACTAGAACTGAAATTTAATTATACTGAGTGTTTCAGCTAAAGTCATTGAATAGACTGGTGTAATAGAAAACAGAAAAAAAATTTTGAAATCTTGAAGGTATGGAGCTGAAAAATCAAATGCAATGGGGAAAATAAAAATACTGCAAAAGTTAGTTTGGTTTTATTTTTTTTCCCCTTTGTTTCCTCAGTTTGCTTCCTGTGCATCTGATTTGTTGTGCTCCTACGTGGAGGACACATCTGAAACGGAACATTCATATTATGTAACTGGATCACAAAAGTGACTTCAACATATGAGAGCCTAATTAATACAAGCAACTCATGACTGTAGAAAGCTGTGTTCTCTATTTAAACCACATGTATTTAATAGCCGTATCTGAGCTGGTGTAGACTTTGTCAAGAGAGCAGCGATGCAGTTGTCTGCTTTATGTCCATATACGTTACAGAGTGGAACACAATGATCTGTAAGGTTAAACCTTCCTTGTTACCTGGCTTAACAGTATCTTGTGTTCTTAGTGCACAGAAAATCTGTAAATATCATATAGGATTATAAGATGGTCTGGGTTGGAAGGGACTCCAAGGATCACAGAGTTCCAATCCCCCTGCCACAGGCAGGGCCACCAAGACGAGGTTGCCCAGGGCCCCATTCAACCTGGCCTTAAATATCCTGGTTTATTGTGAACCTAAAAGTCATTGTAGCATTTTTGTTAAAGGCTTTTTATCTTGGTCATTCAAGCCCAGTGAGGACCTTGCAAAACATTTTCATTGTCATTGCATTCCTGGCAGATATGTTTGGTGGAACAACTCTAAAGCACTGAAACAGCTTTTAATTCTGATCGCATTTTAAAACTTAAAGGAAAAGGTAAAAAATTACACTAGAATTAAGAACCACCAATTATCTAATGTTTGCTGAGGTAATATGGTTTAAATATATGCCTCAAGAAGGAATGTATGCTAGCTGATGCAAAACATGCTCATTACTAACACAGTGGTAAACACCGTAGACTTGTGCTTCCGAGCGCATCAGGCTTGACTCACTAAGGCCTGAAGCTACTCCAGGAAAGACATAAGCAAACCCAGTGCTCTTTTCCCTCAAGATTCATCAAAGAATGAGTCATCTGTTAAAAACAGAGTAATCATCAGGCTATTCCGCTTTTCTGATGACTATTACTATTAGAACAAAGCCTTTGAGCAAAAAAATAGGGAGAGGGAAAAATAAAAGACACGTCTTTGATCTCATTCACAGGACTTAGGCTGGTTTATGCTTTCAAGTTCTGCCATTGTGATCATTTCAGTCATAAGGTGGAAAATACTGTGCCACCATGAGACATAGCTCCAATGGCAAAACCTCTTGGTTGTGATGCTGTTAGGTGCTGTGTGAAAGCAGCTCCCTCTCTGATGTACTGTTGTATCCTATCCAAGACACTGGTGTAAGCTTCTGGGCAAGGAAACACTTTTCCTTCTCTCCTTACAGCTTTCTCTCCTTAAAGCTGTAGTCTCTCAAGCATGGATATACTTTATTTCAGATGGCAGCTTTAATTAAGCAATCAACAGTGAAATGATTATTTGTTACTTGGACAATACCCAAGACAAAGTGTGTGAGAATTGGGGATGAAGACCCTCCGCCAACACAGTCTCGGTGCGAAATAAACATCCCCAAGTAATTACATGAAGCCAGAATCTAAACAATCTTAGGAAATGTCTGCAAAACCATTCTCTTCATAAAAAGCCTCCTCTCATGGAGAGGGGTCCCCCCGCCCTAATCTGCAAGAAATCCTCCTGCCCGTCTAACAGGCAGAGGAGGGAATTCATAACACTCTTGGCATAGTATTTCTGTTACAAAAGGAGACAAATGCAAGGTGTTGGCTTGTGAAGTACACTAAGGATTTTGAACAGGAGGTACTTTGTGAGGTCAGGTATTAAAACTAAGTAATACCATCAAGTTTTGAAATTAAAAAATCCATTGTTATAAATGAAGATACTTCACACAACTGTCATAGGATAGGACTTAAAAAATCTTTTATGATTGCAGGTGGGTTTTTTTTCAAAACACATAAACAGACTGATAATCAAGATTAGTATTTCTTGGGAAAATTTCTTGAAGGGGTTCAGCATTGTGTTTAATCCACAGACATTTACATTTGAAGCACAGATTTGAAAAATAGGAGCAGGTGAGTGTAACAAGGTGAATGTTCTCCTGAAAATAGTATTTATTTAGATAATGTACTTTAACTGTTGTTTAATGCTTTATTCCTGGTATCTGTATCTGGTGTTGTAGACATTAAGATTCCCCTCAGTTTTACAAAAATAAACCTTGCAGAAAATGGTAATGTAGTAGAACAGTTTCCAGTCTGGTTCCTGAGTGACAGCTGTGGGCTGTCTTTTTGTTAAGTTATAATTTCTTCCTTCCCCGACAATTCTATCTCTTTTTCTTTTTGTATTGCAATCTTTTGGGTAAAAGAGATCTAAAATTGTTGTGTTGGTTCTTTGCTTTGCTGTTCTAGATAGATAGGATGGCAAGACTGCCATCACCACAGAGTAGTAAATTCAAGTACCATCTCCCTACATCTGAGTGCTCCTTCTTACGAAGGAAAATAATTCTCCCTTCATTCCTTTTAATATTTTTTTTATTGTTTTACACAGTTGATTCTACTGCCCTCTTCACATATTATTTGCTATGGAGGGCAAATCATATGAGGAGTGGCTGAGGGAGTTGGGGATGCTTAGCCTTGAGAAGAGGAGGCTGCAATTACCTGAAAGGAGGTTGGAGAGGTGGGCTATGGTCTCTTCAGCCAGGTGACAGGTGATAGGACAAGGGGAAATGGCACTAAGCTGCATCAGGGCAGGTTCAGATTAGATGTTAGGAAAAAAATTTTCACTGAAAGAGTTGTTGGGGCCTGGAACAGGCTGCCCAGGGAGGTGATTGAGTCATCATCCCTGTGTGTGTTTAAAAAAAGGGTGGATGAGGTACTTAGACATATGGTTTAGCACAGGACAGGAATGGTTGGTCTCGATCTTAAAGGTCTTTTCCAACCTTTAGATTCTGTAATGTAGATTTTGACATGTCATTTGGAGTCAAAACTGTGCTTTGGGGGAAGATAGAAGATCATTCAAAGTGGCAAACCTAAAATAACTTTGCCTTAATGACATCACATACAAATTTCTAACAAATTATTGGTTACATTGGCAGTTCATAAAGACCTTAATGGGATTTCTTTCTTTTACGGGTTATCATCAAACCTATCATAACACAAACTAAGGATACAGTGGTATGAAACTTCATGTACAGGTAAGGTAGTGTTGTGGTGGCCTGAACCTTGGATTTCTTCCAAAACAGTAACTTTCATTGAAGCTTAATTATGAACTGAAAATTATGTTAATGTCCAAAATTCTTTCTCATTATTCAGTCTTCTCTGTTGTTATCTTGGCAGCACAATTTATTCGAGCCCTTGAAACACTTTATGAGGAAGGTTGCCAGCTCTGCAAGTTCCAAAGAATTTCTTATTTCAGTCAGTAGTGATCATATAAAATAGCTGATCAGGTTGTATATTTGACCAGGTTAGTCAGTCTCTGGATGTTCTTCAAGGCAGGAAGGAGGGTAAAAAGTCCATGGAAGCATTGTTACATCTCTGTCTTTGTACTGAGAGCAACTGAGAATCATCACGATGCTCTAACTTGGGTAGCATTAGCCTGTGAGTTGCCAGGGGGATTAAAGCTGGGGCTTGCATTTGAACACTCTCTCCTGGGAAAATGTTCTTGTTTGCACCTGCTTTATTTCTTACTTGCACTTTGCTTCACAAACAAGATGCTTTCGAAATATAGTTATGTATTTGACTTAAGTAGTTTTCTAAAAATAGTGCAAATATTAAAGTAGCTTTTGCCAAATGAAATTCTTCCTTTTGTTCTGTTCCTAGTAACAGTAGGGAAGAAAAGAGAAAAATGTTTGTTCTTTGGTGTTATTTGTGATGAGATAGGATTTCCTGGTATTTATGTATTTGGGAGAAAGAAGGCGTACAAGAAAAATTCAGTTATTAAGTGTCTGTTAAAACAGAATTAATACAGACCTAATTGTTTAGCAGAACACTAATTATCTATGTGTATTAATTATCTATGTGTATTTCTGTCTTGTCTCTCTGTAGACAGTTTTGTTGGCATTTTCAATCTTGCCTCTAAATTCCTAGTTTACTCTTTAGATGAAAATTGTAAAATGTGCTATATTTCCTGGGTTTTAAAACAACAAAACACTTTTTTCATCATGTATCTAAATTTCTTAAGGGTTACAAGCCTTCCGATGCCCAAGTCTAGCCTAATAATTTTCGTGAGGTCAAGGGATTAATAGTACTCACTATTCTCTTTATGTTTTCAAAAATAAACACAGGCATATACTTTGCCTCTGCTTATGATGGCTTTAATAGATGAAATAAATTGTTGTAGTAGACGTTTGTTTGTTTAAATAGATTTTCTTGTTATAGCAAACAAAAATCAGTATTCAAGCTATTCATAATGCCAGGAAAGACTATGGATTTGCAACATTTTTCAGGCAATGCTGTCATTTTTAACTTCATGGCTATTAGTGTGCTACAGTAGAAGATACTGAGAGCTAGGCTAGGATTCTGCCTGTGAAAATTCTATTGGTCTTATCAAAACCCATATTTATCTGTTTCACTTAAAATGTTCTGCCTAGTTTTACAATAAGCCAACACTTGAGAATTGTAAATGTGATGTAGCATATTCACCTTCACTACAACTTAAGTCATTGCTATTTGAATAGTTGTTCTAAAGAGTTGAATTTATACTGCTTACGGTAGAGCAAGGTACTTCTGCGCAATGATTGCACATTTCCTAAAGTAAACTGGTATTTTCATATTAACTAGAATAAAAATGAACCCATTATTTTACCGAGACACACATCTTGTATGAGAATGCCAGGGATTTGTACTTTTATCTGTAATTGTTCTGTCAATATAGATTTAGTTTTTGATTTAAAAACATGTCATCATGCACCAATTTACATGGCCAATATCTTCTCTGGTTTTATGCCTTGCCATTCAAGTATCTGATTAACAGATACAATATAAAGGACCATTTCAATATGCATTAGCTAACAGAGTGATTTCTGTGTTGTTTAATGGTAATTTATAAGTGTATATTTGCCAGCCGTTTTACAGTAGATCGTGTTGTTCAGAGATGTGCCCATCCTCAGAATTTTCTAGAATGCCTCCTAGATTTCCAGTTGATATCAAAAAAAAAAGGTTAATTCAGAGTGGCCTACATTCAGTTACATAAAGGAAAGGAGGTATTAAACCATTTGTGTAACATCTGTGTTAAGTTTTTGGGGGATTGTTTTTGATCATGGATTGCAGTTTATTGAAACATGCACATGAAGGGTTGTAATTGCTTCTTGAAATTGTTTCTTATTTTTAGCCTTCGATATTAAACAAGACAGATACATTGCGGTTTTACAGCAAAAATGCAATGTTTTATATTATATCACTGCTGGGGAACTGATATTCTACATTAACTTCTCTTCTGTCCCCAGTTAAGGAATCCTCCTTTAAAATGGAGTCTTAGGCAATTGTTCAAGTCCCCGCTTGCACCAGCTGAATTTAAGAGATTTTCCTAAATTGGGAGGATGCTTACAGACACACCCGTGCCCACCCCACAAAAGGCTTACACAGCCTCTTCCTTTTCTTCTGTGCTATTTATATAGTTAATAATGTGGGGGGGTTCTGTTGTGGGTTGGTTTTTTGTTTTTTTAAAAAGATGATTGGTGTTTTCTCTCTGGTATTGCCCCTTTTGACTGCAGAATTCAATAGCAGGAGCTCTCTGCAATAACAACATTGGAACAGCTAAGAATCTCTGAAATTACTTGGGATGTTTTTGTAGGTAGAAATGCTGCTACTTTAAATGTCTGAGACATTAAATCTACAAAAGCCCTCGTTCAGTGCCCTACAGAAAAGATGAAAATCACCCATTTGGGGCAGTTCCAGACGCCCCTGGGATGCATGTTTATTAAGCTCCAGAGCTGCATTTTGAAGTCAGGATACTTCAGGGGGATATTAAACATTTATTTAGTCATCTAGTTTCAGGCGTGCAGACTGTGATAATGGGGATCTTGTAGGTAGTAGAATGCCTCCTGCCTTCTGAGCCTGAGAGCTCAAGCCTCAGTCCACATTGTCATACCTAGGGCTTCTGATACTGGAGCAAGCACAGGTCCCTTGTGATGGGACTGGCTTGAACACTAAGGACAAGTTTTGAGCGAAAAATGCTGAAAGCTTTGAAATTATTATCCCTGTTGTTTTGTTGCTGAGTTTTATTTATAAAAAGTCCATATCTGTCTGGAAAAGCATGATGCAGCATAGTTGGTACTCCTGGCTGGCTATTGTAAATGCACACTTCCCTAATTAGCAGCTCTATACATGTGAGGTGAAAACAAAATTTGCTATTTAACTGATCCTTAGGTGGTTGCATTATTCTCCACTTCCACCTTGTCTCTTTGCCACCCTGTTGCCTCAGCTGTACAAGGACTTTCCCTAATTGTTTTCCTTTTTAAGATACAGTCAAACACTATATGGCATTGGTGTGTGAAGCACAGCCTAAGAAATGTGGGTTTAGCTGCTTTATAAATTATCATGAAATATTATGATTTCTCTTTATTTGTTGTCATTTGTGCACAAAAGGGCAGGATAGAGACTTTCGCTGCCAATTTCTCCTTTGTGTTTACAGGTGGCTCTTGGCAACGTGATTTTGTGTAAGTTCTTACAATTTCTGCTGAGATATAGGTACTCCTAATGAAGCTGAACAGCCAAACAGTGCAGCAAAGGAGAAGCTGCAGGATATTCTGCAGCGTATGCATTAAGGGCTGGAAAGCACACCTCAGGTGGTCAAAGTCAACGTAGTGTCTGTCTGAATGTCCTGTGCAAACATTTCTCGTTGGTTCAGTACTATCTTGTGGATCTCTTCACCACACCTCATTGTTTGAAGCAGACAGGCTTATCTCTCAATTGAACCTGGTGAACATAAATCAGTGTTGGCATTTCATTTCCCCTAACCCCGCTACCAAAAAAACTTCCACACTTGCTTACATGGCTGCTCATATGGGAGACATTAATTTTGCCCAGGGTAAGCAGTGCTGTTCCTGATATTTCCCACCCAACAATTTGAAAGCCTGTAAAAGCAGCCACCAAGATGATGAAGGAAGGGAGTAGCGCTGAACTGAGAAAACCGAGTTGACAAGTTACAGAAATAATGCTGCCTGAGGTTGAGCCATTAATGAGCAGAAGGAAACAAACCTCATCTAGAAGACGACCGTCTGTCACTTTGCATGTTATGCTATGAATATTTAAATGAAAACATAAAAAAAAAGACAGAGCATTTTCCTCTTCTGAAAATCAGAAACGAATAAATGGTGCCGTAGATAAACCATGCAAAAAGATGCCACAGTTTTAGAGAAGGTGTTGTGTTGCTAGTTTGACAAAAGAGAAGGAGCAAATGCGGTGGGTACAGAACCTTGGGGACAACACAGGAACCACAGGACAATGAGAAGAACAGCAGTCTCTCAAACTTAATTTTGCTTATTTCCCCTGAAGTGGGAGAATAAAGAAGTGCTGTATCTGGTTGCTCTAGGGAAGCTCTTCTTGCCCCATTTTTTTCCCCTTTGTATGTCTGGCTAGAAATTAATTAACATGACTAACATTAGGCGACTATCTCTGCCACTCACAAAATAAAATAATGATAACATAAAACACAGACATCTCTGACACCGTACTGAACCATTTTGGCAGCTGAAGCTGTGTTTAATCTATAAACAGGTTAGTAATATTTAATACTTCAATTTGTACGCTGTGAGATTTTCTTTTGTTCTTTAACAATTCTATATTTAAGATTACCAGGGCTTCAGGCAGAACTGTTTGGGTAGTAAAGTGATAAACTGACACCAGAATACTGAGCAGAAAAAAACCCATTACGCTAACAGCAGCCAACAGCAGTTAATGGTTTTCAGCTGTTGCAGATCTAATTGATCTTGTTGCTATAACAGAAAGCAGTTCTCCGTGATTCATATGCTTTCTTACTGGAACATATTCTACTCCCTTGCTGGTTTTAAGCCTCACTAACTCTGGTTTTTCCCTTTTCTTAAATGCCATTGCTAACAACACATTCTATTTAAAGCTAATATTAGTCAAATAAAAATTCTGTTAGTTTGCTGAGCCTTAAATTTTTGCTCTTCATTAAAAAGAAAGGCCAATCTACTTAAATTCAGTTGTGCATTTCTTATACTTATTAATCCCCTTCTTTGAAGTGTCACGCCCAGGGCTCATTATTCTTGATTTATACATACCTTGAAATCCATATCTGCCATGAATGTATCAGATCAGACTAAAATGACGTGATCGTTTGCCATCAACTGCAGCCCAATGCCAAAACCTCTTCTCAGTTCTGCATGTGGAGCTTTCTTTGATGTCAACAGGATCCAGTGTCTTTTCTGCAGGCCATGGTTTGGATTCTGCCTTCAACTGCACTTTTTTTTTCCTTATAGCATTTGGAAACTTCTGATGTACTATTTAAATTTTACAGAAGCATTAATTTGAATTATTTCCCTGGAAATTTAGTGTTAGTGATTATATTGAGGGGTGTTTTCTTGTTGCGATTTTTTTTTTCCAAAAAAGACACTGGAAAAAATAGGAATTGTGTGAAAATAAAGAGAATTCTGTATTTGTAGGAGTTTGGCCTTTTCTGAGTGTGTATCAAAGGGGAATTTCCAGTACAAGCCTTAGGAATTTTGATAGAAATTCATACTGTATGTTGATATTGTTCAGATTTCTTCTTCACTTTGAGACCTGCCTATATTCCTAAGCAGGCAGACTGCTCTACAGAATAACTTTGCCTGCCAGTTTTGTGTGAAAAGAATCTTGGCTCTCAGCATGTGCTGCCTATATTATTTAAGTTAAATACCATCTATTAAGAAACTTGAATCACCTTTCTCTAGGGAAAAAAAAAAAAAAAGAGTTTTGTAACTGTTTAAGTGTTGGAAAGTCTAATTATACCTCCCGTTCTTTGCCTTTTGTTCTTGTAAAGGCATCCATTGCTGCAATGGAAGATAAAGTAACATTTGCAGACAGGAAAGGAACAGGGAATTTTTCGTTTCTTCCTTTCTTGTTTCTGTTGCTGCGATGTTCTGATTTGTTTTTTTTAAAGGTTGACACAGAGCCCCCTGAGAATTTTTAACATATGAGAGTAGATAACCTTGTTCTTTTGTTCACTCATCCCTACCCTGTTCTGATTGCCTGGGGCTGTTTTCTGAATATTCTGTTTCATATCCGTTTAACACTTTCTCCATTCTTCTTGCTGCCTTCATTCATCAGTTTGGAATAATGTTACATCCAATGTATGGGCAGAAAGCATAACAAAGGCCTTCAGACATAATCTCGTCAGCGCCTCATTGAAGGAAGAGACACTAAGAACAGACCAAGGTTGTGTATGTATAAACACAGAGGGAGCCCCATTGCAGGAAAATGCGCAGGTTCAAGCCTAGCATTTCCTTTCCTCCTTTTGCTTATCAGAGACTCACACTTGAAAGATTCTGCTGCCTTTGCCATGATGAGAAGCTCTTAACTCCACATGCTGCCCTGTCTGGTGTCCAAGGCATTTCTCACAGAATGGGACATTGTCCTGCAGGGAAGTATGGCAACATAGAGCTCGGAGGAAATCCTGGGCTATAAAAAGACATGAGAAACTCCAATACACATAGCTCAACGTCAGTATTCCACTTAAACATTCATGTCCCTTTTTAACCAAAAGACCAGTTAGCATCTTGTCATCCTGGTTGCAGGATGGACTTTTAACGGAAAGCTTATAAAGGAGGAATGAGCAAAGCCTCAGAAAATTAATTGATGTAAAACAAATGATTTCTGAAGACACTCCTAACTATGGAATAAGCAGAGGCTTAACAAACATCTTTTTCTGAACAGAGTTATTTTAGTGATTAATTAACAGAGTTAATTTTTCCATTCAGATACTTTCAGAGAGTGGTGTGAGTTCAACAATTACAGTGTGGGGCAGGGCAGAGAAGACTACTTAGGAGAAGCAATGCATGTAAATGAAAATGCCCCATTTCCTTGAACAATGCACATGCACAATTAGGAAAGGCATGTATGCTTTAAAAATCGGGCTGCTCTTAGAGTCACATTTTATACTTCAGCTTTGGAAAGTAACATGCTACATTTTAACTTTACATGTTAAAACTTCATTGGTAGTATAAGCCTCCTGTTGCTGAGGGGGAAAACGAAAGCACTTACAAGAATTAACAGTAAAATAAAAAATACACAAATTCATTTTCTTTAGGTTTTAGAATGAGACCAGAAGATATTAATAAAATAAGAGTTTTGGGAGACATAAAACTTTAACCAAAAAAAAGTTAAACTTACCCTGCAAATGACACAACGGCAAATAAAGTATACACTAGAAACCAAAGCCATCTGGCAAATTAAGTGAAAATTAATGATTAAAGAAAATCTCACTGTGTTTGTAGTGTATTTTCATCCATCTGTGCCCAATTATAAAAGAGTTGTCAAAGAAAGCAAGTCACCGGTGCTTAATTCCAAACTAATCCAGAAAGCCTGAAAATGTCCATCAGTGCTTTTCTTACTGTTTCTAATCTCTGCAGGTTTCTGATAAGAGCAGCATTAAACTATGGTGTCATGAATCTTGGCTCTCAGGTTTGAAACTAACAGAGATGTACTACCTGTGATCATTTTAGATTAAGGAAATACCATCTTTCAAAAAGCACGCTACAAATAGAATTTATAAAAGGGGAAAAAAAACCCTGTGTTGGGATCCATTTCTGTCATACGCAGCCAAGGCAGCAATTGCAGCTAACAATATCTAGGCTATAAAGCCATCAGCTGTGGCCTGAGGAGGTCGTGCTGAAGCGCTGTGTTGTACCACCGGAGTAGGCGGTGTTGGGGAGGCGGTGTGCCTTGCACCGGCGCGTTGGGTTCACAGGGCTTTAAAGGCAGGCACGGTAGTTGGGGTTGTGAGTTTGCACATTTTCTGACACTTCATATTGTACTTGCACTGCAAGTTCACACCCTTAGCGCACTGCACAGCCACTCACGTGGATTCACTCAGTGTCCGGTGCTTCACAGAGCAGCCATACGTTGTCCTCTGCAGAGAAGAGGCAGTTCTTTATTTAAAGGGGAATGAGCCTGTGATTCCTGTATGGTTAGTTTGGGTCCAAAGATTATTTTTAGGTGCTAACTGTGAATACTGAGCTGTTGGGACTTCTGACTATGCTTGCTGCATAACGGAGCACATGGTGCAATGGGTAGTCCTAGTGAATAGTCTTCCTTGGGTAGGTTATCTTTTGGTCTTTCTCTAGAACAAGCAAGAAGAGAGATACACCCAAAGGGCAACTTGAGAGAGATGGTGTCTTAAATTAATTGTTCTCCTGAGGTTCTTAATTGAAAAGGGAAAATAGTCTCCATACGCTAAAGTTAACCTGTATGAAACTGCTCCATAATGCAATTTAGACCCACCAGTAGGTGCACACCAGAAGATATAGTGAGGAACAAGCATGAAAAAGAGCAAGTAATTCCCTTTGTCTTCTGTACTTCTGGATGAGGATTTGATGCCAGAGAAGTGAGTGCCAGAAGGATAACAGTAGCAATGTAACACAACTCTCTTTTTTGTGTAAATTCTCGAGTACTTCATAGTAAGACATGAGCTTGCTTTCATGTTTGGTTGCTTGGGGTTGTTGGTTGGTTTTTTTTTGGGGGGGGGGGTTAGTTGGGGGGGGGGATGTGACATGGTTTAGTAAAGGGACGCTTTTATACCCTGGCTTCTTGCTCACAAAAGATTTAGGGGAGCAGTTTGGAGCTGTGATTGAGGGGGAAAAAAGTGAAAAGCATTGGAAGAGCTGTTACTCTTCTCCAGCAATGTCAGCCTCCTAGCTTTGTCTCTGAAAGCTGGGCATTTTATTCATTCTCCAAGTCTTTGAACAAATCCTTGCTGCTGAGGTTCTTTTGGCATGGTCTATATTAGAGTTCAGCCAGGCTTGAACAGTTCACATATATTGAACATTTACAGTTGTAAAACTTCAAAACTCAGTGATGCCTGCTTTCTTGGATGGGCCCATATGAAGCTGTTGTGCCCACCCCCTTTAAATAATGTACTCGAATTAACCCCTTACACTCTTCTGACAGCAGACAACATAAATCAATATTATCAGCCAGCTAAGTATTCATAACATTTACAGACCTCTCAACATCCTTTACATCTAGTACATTAAAATTGTCTGCTCAAATGTAAACCGTAGTTTGACATGTAATTGGTTTTGGCTGCAGTTCAGGCTTACACAGCCCTTGTAGCTCCTTGGTTGTGTTGGTAGAAGTATTTGTGCAGCCATGCAGTGAACCAGATCAGGGACCTGAGCCAAGTTACAGGGAGAGTTAAAAAAAAAGATATTTTTGAGCTAGATCAGTTCCCTGTACTGGCGAATTGGAGGCAGTGACAAATAGGCAGGGAAAACATGGGAATGAGCACCAGCGTACCATTGAAATGGAGGCATGTCAGGCCATGTTTTCAATGTAAACTTCCAGTGCAGTGTAAAAGATTGCCACATCTAAATACCAGCATCAAATGGTAAGTCAGGAGAGCTCTTTTATTGTCTGACTAGGAATTGCCATCTTGATGTACTGATCTAGAATGCAAACCCCATTTTTTAAACCTGGACTGTTTAATTCTTTGGTAAACATTATTATTGCATTGAGAGGTGGTAAACTTATTGTTATGTTTTATAAATGACTGGTAATGCTATTTTAATATTGCAAATTGGATTCTGCTTCAAATGAAAATCCCAAACATAGCTACAAGGGGATAGATTATGCCTGTTGTACCTGTGCATTCCCATTTACTTCAATGATGCTGATCAAGAAGTAATTTAGGGCAAAAAGTTGTCTGAAAAGTTTTTTTTAGCTCTTGTATACAAAGCATTTATTCTTGCCTATCTTTTAGTATAACGTGCACCGTCTATGCCTTCATATATGTATTTTATTTTCAAACCCTCTAGCGATTTGTGTTGTGCTTCACACTCAGTATTTCCATAGACATAAGCAGTAGTTAAAATGGAAATCCTGGTGTGGTGGTTTGGAAGTTCTGACATATGACTTCCTTTCCTCTGTAGACCAGCACCATCTTGAATGTTTTAGTGAATGTTGCATGCACCGTATGTGCACTGACACAGGTTGCCCAGAGAGGTTGTGGAAGCCCCCTCCCTGGCAGTATTTAAGGCCAGGTTAGATGGGGCTTTGGGCAACCTGATCTAGTGAAGGTATCCCTGCCCATGGCAGGGGGGTTGGAACTAGATGATTTCTAATCCAAACCATCTGTGATACTATGTGCAACCTGAAATTACGTGGCACTTGTTACAATTCACATAACATCATCTACATGAAGTGAATCTTGATTTTGTGTAATCATGCCTCAAAAAACTTTGAAAGTACTGATACTAAACTTACCTGCTGTGCCATCAGATCTTGCCTGTGTCTTATCTGAGGTTCATCAAGCAGCATGTAACATGACGTTGGGATGAAGTGTTCACAGTGCTGGAGAAATATTGTGGGGTTTTAATAATCAGCCTTGAGTAAGCTTTGCTCAGACACACTCGGAAGCTGCAGCTCTAAGGCAAATTTAGATTGGAAGTCCTGGGGTCAGAGAAGTATCTTCTACAAATTCATTTTTCTTTTTCCTATTGAGTATCTTAACAGTGTTACAGCTCTTAAGAAAACCTTGGTTTTTTTCTTTTTTTTTTTTTCTTTGTAAAATAGGGAAAATACTTCTGTGATGAATTAAATATTCCTTAAGACAAGCTTTTCTAAAATAAAGTAACTCTGTCAGGTTTGGCATGGTAGTTTCCCATTAGCACATGCTGTTTCCAACTGGATGCTGCTAGCCTCAGGAACAAGAGATGAAGTATTTCCAGAATAACTCTCACCTATGTGGTGTTACCGAGAGTATGGCCTGCTCGAAATTCAACCCTTCTCAAAAATGTTCCTTCCAAGCCCTGGGAAGGGCTACCAAACATTTACTGTTTTATAATGAATTCACCATCCTTTTAAGATGCACTTGGAAAATCAGGAAAGATATTCAAAGTTTTGGTTTTCCTTAAAATTATTACAGATATGAAAAAGCTAATGTTCTGCGAAGAAAGCCAACAGTGGTGACACATCACATGGAGTCTATGCATCATTAGTTCATTCATATAGAAATGAAAGTTTGTATATATTCTATTGATGCTAGAATTTTATATATATATATACATCATATATATATACTTATATGTATATCTATGCATACAGATATGTATAGATGTGAAGAGTTTTGTCTTGCATTTCTTTTTCTTTTCAGAGGAAGGGGAAACTAGAACAGATTAGTGCTTCCTGAAAAATAAATAAGAAATTGCTAAAACAGTCACGGTAAAAAATCAAGCCACAGGCAAACTTGTATCTTGTACAGTAACATGATATTCTGGTTGTATGCCTGTTTAATATCTTTTAAGCCACCCTTGGGCAGGACCCCACTGTAAACAAGCTGTTGAGTTTGACTTGGAACATCCTTTTAAAAATAACACTAATAAATAAACATTCTGTCTTCACACATTTTGCTGCCAGGGATTCTCCATTTCTAAATTTACAAGTGTAATGATTTGTAAAGGTTTTGCATATTAACTGCAATCTCCTTTTTTCATAAATATGAATTCTTTAGTTTTCATTTGTTTAATCTTGTAAAATTAAAACTTCAATTTTATTTTATAATTATGTACTGTCAGTTTAATAAAAGCTTTTATTGAAATCAGCTCAGTTAAATTCTTTATCTGGAAGTACTATATAAATCAATAATAGTAATATTAGGTAATAATAGAAGAGGAATACAAGTTCCAGACTTTAAAAAGCTGAAGTGAAGAGCAGCTCAGAGGAAATAATTTGCTGTGTACAGCAAAATCCATTGATTTCACAAAAGCCAGTACAGCCTTGAATTCCTTCTGTGATACTTCATCTATGAACCGTTTGTCTAAATATATCCTTCTTCTCTGCTATTCTGATCTCCTTGTAGCTGCTCCCTCTTCCCTGCTAGGTTTCATTTGCTCCAGCATTTGCTGTCCCAAGGCCATGCAGGAGGTTTGAGATCTCTCCCAATTCCTCACAGTGTGTTGCATGGAAGATCCTATGAAGAATAATCTGAGATAAAGTGGTCAAAGATAAAGGGCTTCTGGAGCTAGTTAGGAGCACTTCTTGTTCCCCTGAAAAGGCAAACAACATTATCCCCCACTGTGTTTTCACCAGTAACTAGATCTTGCCTCCACTCCCAGGTACTTACATGCAATCAGAGATCTGGCTGGGCTCTTTCCGTTGTTGTGAGCTCCATGCATAGCTCAAACAGGAATTCTTCAATGTGATGCTTCACTAGACCTGACTCTGAATTAAAAACATGTTTTCTGAATAGCAGGTCCAAGGAGTGTGTTCAATTAGATGAAATTGTGCGCGACCTGAGCAAATTGTTTGAGAGGAAGCACATTTGCAGGACTTCAGAAGCAACAACATTTAACTCCACATTATTTGATAATTTGTTACTGATTTGATCTTGCTTGCTACAACTCTAGATTTTTTTTTTTCTTTGTAGTCTCTGCTACTATTTAGCTTCATTACACATTTTCCCTATGGAGATGATGTATGCAAGTATACACAATGTTGACAGATTTTCAAATTTCATTGGGACTCACAATTCTTGCATGTGTGGTGCTTTAGGAGATAGATATACACATTCAAAATTCAGCCTTTGTTTATGAAGAATAAGACGTCTAGTTCCTGTGGTTTTGGAGAAAACCAAAAGATTGTCTAGATCCAGGCCTGGAGGTTGGTGGCCCTGCCTGTGGCAGGGAGGTTGGAGCTCTATGATCCTTGGGATCCATTCCAAACCAGACCATTCTATGATTCTATGACTGTGTTCCTGAAAGTTAGTAATGAAGTTAAATAAATGGAATTCTGTATGCATGCTATTATTTTATTATTTTTATTTGAGTACTTGGAGGTGGCAACGCTGGGTTTAAGGTTGTTTCTGTGTTTGACTTCTACAAAGTGAGAGTAAAAGTGCATTTTAAAAACTGTGGAAGTAGATATGACTCTCAGTAGCATTAGATGAACACTGCTGTCAAAATCAATGAAAACTGCAGAAGAATTCAGTGAGTTCTGTGTTGCTGTCACTTCACATAAGTATTACTGACCCTGTAATGCTGTTATTTCTTACCGGGTCACAAAAGACCATGGTAGCATGTAAGATACTCTGCGTGTGAATGGTACAATGACTACAGAGCAGTTTCATTGAAAGACCTTTCAATCCTGCTGCTGAGGTTCAAAGGCATTTCTTTAGCAGTAGCTGGAGGTTCTTTAATGAATACTGTTTCCAAGTTTTCAAGGGTTCATTTTGAAAGATACATAAATACTTCTGTAGAACTCATTTCCTCTGCTGAGTCTCCTTGCATGTTGGACGCAAGTGCCATCCTGATGTTGAGGATTGCAGTGGTTTTGGATAATCAGAACATGGGATATGCTTTGTGGATGTTTTGTATGTTTGACTGGGACTCTTGTGACAGGCTGTGGAACAATGAGAGAAACTTCATTTACAATGAGTGTTTCACTGCCGCACCTTCATTCTTGTCACTATTCATTTTGATTTGGACTCAAGTGTTTTGTGCAAGTATCACCCTGTAAAATAGAAACATTTGTTTTCTCCTGCACCACATGCGTTTTGGAAAAAAATATAAATATCTAAAATGCTTTTGTCTTGTCTGGCCTTACTCAGAGGTCTAAGACCCAATATTTTGTGATCATTAAAAGCTTAATAGAGCTGAAAATTCTGGTTTCTGGTATTACAAGACATACTTTTCAATTCATGGTAGGTTCTAAGTTATTGGTTGTTAAAACTGTAGTACCATAACTTATAGGGAATATATTTTAATAATTTTCATAGGTTGTTGAAATATATTCATTTTCATTTTATTCTCCCTTTAAGGCCTATAAAGTTGAACTCATGATAATAAAATCAACTGGCTTTACATGCAGACATATAAGAAATATTATCCAAAAAAAAGTAAATGTCTCTAAAACAGTTCTAAAATAGATTGTCTGCAAAATTTGTGTTAGGATATGTGGTGGTGCAAAACAGAGGTATTATGAACTCTCCCTTGGCATGATTTACATTAAAAAAAGCAGTATTGCGGGGTTCATATATGGCAAACCCTTCTTTGGGGTCAGTGTAACAATTTATAGCCACAAGGGTCTGTTAAAGTCACGTATGTATATCTAACATTTGTTAACTTAATTTTCATTCAAGACCTGTTCTATCTCTAGCCTTCACCACAGCTACATCAGGCATATTAAGCATTTGTTTTACTTTATTTTTGGTGAGAATCACAGGTGTTGCAACAATTTCATGTCATTTGGATATAAAATTTGGCTTCTGGTTTAAAATGAGTTGACATTTTTTGAAGAATCATTGTTTCTTTAGTTCAATTGTTTAATCCTCTTTCAATCTTTGTTCAGTTGTTTAGTGGCTCTCCATTGGAATTTGGCATTACCCGCAATAGGGTGGCAATGATGTCATAAGGAACTTGTGTGGATCACATTCGATTTCTAAGTAATTGCTTCAAGATTTTGATTTTCGCATTCTGAAGTGCCATTTCCACCTCCTTACCCACAGCTTCTACATTTTACATAAAGTCTGACTTCAGTACTTAGGATATTAAGAGTATGTATTAATAAACCATGCACCTTTGAAAAGAGTTATGGAATATATTCCCTGAGGGCCAGTGATAACCTTGTGGTTCATGGTCCGCAGGTTATTTCAGTCCTTCAAGTTTAATAGCTGCTTTCATTCAAAGAGTTAGGTATCTATGCTTCTGAATTAATACATAGCTGCCTAAACAAGTGGTTACACCTTCGTATTTCTCAGTGGCTAAATTTATGTATGTTCCTGGATCCTCTAGTGAGAACGAGAAGCTTTGTAGTTAACTTTATGGCTGCTTCACTCTATAGATTCATGGTCCATTTTTATGTTGTTTTTTATAGGGAGGAAGGGAATTTCATCCAGATAAGAGATGCTACAAAAAGTTAAAAGGGAGGAGGAGGAGAAAGAAACAGAACAAATGGCTCAGTTTTGGAGAAGGTTGTTTCAGATGAAGGCTGAATGTAGAAAATCCTCAACAGCGTGGAAGGTACAAGTGCTGATCAAACCTAAGCTCAAGGAGAAAGAGATAAGCGGAAATGAGAGAGTTCACAAATAGAGAGAATTCTCCCCAAAAAAACCCTGCTAACTTTCCTAAAACACCTGATAGCTCACACTCTGTTAGTAGAAGTGGAAATAGGGGAACCTGATGACAGCTCAAGCCAAAGAGGCAGACATAGATGTAGAAAAAGGTGCCCTAGCACTCTAGTGTAAAGGGAAAGAATGAGTTGACAGGATAGACTGCAGAAAAGACAAAAGAGTGTAGGCAGCAGCAGGAAGGCAAGCAGGATGAAAGCTTTAATTTGTAGACAGCAGTCATGAGAGACTCAGAATAGATGATGATATAGAATTTTCGAGATTGAGGAGGTATTGCTGCACTAGATAAGGTAAATTGAATGGAGAACAGGGTGGAGGTAAAGAAAAAGACATATAGTAGAGTAGTGCCCATCTCAAGAAGACAGGAGAGGTCAAAACCTGCCTCTTTCCTCAGGTTTAAAGATCTAGAAAAAAAATTTAAAAGGAGAAAACAGCACTTTCTTGTGCTGAGTTCACGTGATAGCAAGACATCGTCAAAGCTTTGTGTAGTTGCTCTAAGGAAGCTCAGGGTTGAACTGTACAGGGCATTGTTTCTTACAGAGGTAAGAACAGTACACCTGGGTAGTTCTGCCTCACCAGTGGGGAATCTGGGTTATGGACCTTGCTGACTAAATGATGAACACTTTTACTACAACTGTTTGATTCAAAACAGTTTCACACTGTACTCATTGTTCAATCTACATGTGCTTTAATACTAAGAGGTAATAAAGAACTTCCTCAAGTTAACAAAGTACTGAAGTCATCACAATGAATTCATTAGCTGGTTGGTTTGTGGTTTTTGCTCTTTTGCCCAATGGTTTAAATGGGCATCCTTAGCTTAGCGTGCAGGCTAAATACATGGGTACAGAGTAGAATAAGTGAAAAAAGCTTTAGTAAGAAAACAAAATTTACTTTATGATTGAACACTAATCAAGCATTGCTAATGTGCTATAAAATACTACTTAAGGTAGACACTGATTTCCATTATTAAAGTTAATGGTCTTAGTTGCCTCATCTGCCTTATTCCAATATATTAAGCATGCAGACCCCATAATTTAATTATCACCTGTTAATATTGGTTCTAAATTCATTTTTGTGCTTTTGGGCTGAAGCTTCAATGATGAGCCAATTAAAAACCATTATCTAGCTGCTCAAAGCATCACATTTGTAGTTATGCTCAATAGTACATGATTCTACAGGGACTACCAAGATGGAACATCCTGCCCTAATGCCTTTAGGGATTAGCTAAACAAAAGAAAAAATGTAAAGGAAATTTTAAATATTTTCTCTCCTACAGGATTTTAATTTTCAGATCTCTTCCTTTGCTGTACATCACAGTTTTCCTTGAAGCTAATTTGCATAGCGGTAAAAGTGTAGCATGTAGCTGAATTACAAGAGAGATTCAAATGAGACCCTGGGTTTTCTTTAAATCCCAGAGGAAGAATTTGGTTCAAGAATGTACATAAAGTACTAATTGCAAGGATCGTGTTAGATAGTTGAGCAGTCTCATTCAAATAGTAGCATATCATAACAAATACAGCATATCATAACCTCAGAGATTTGATAATGGAAAAAGGAGCATTTAATTTATGTAGATGTTCTCAAAGAAACTTGAAAGGACAATAGCCATACATTGTATCGGTTCTATTACATTGTTTATTAACATGAAAGATTCCTTTCCTTTTATGTTATCAGCTTGCTGCTGACATGGAATTTCAAGTGCAGGCGTTTCAAGTTGAAATTTGTTCTTTTATAATGGCTGACTGAGAAATGGCTGATACAGACGATGCACCATACAATTTCTTACTGGAATATATGCATTTCATATGGAAACATACATTTATGTTTCGTTCATCAGTCTGTAATACTGCAGTATAAACTTCCCAGCTCATTGTCTAGTGTAGATGTACAGAATCTAGCGGAAGCATATAGAAGCTAGACTATTCATCTACTGTAGCTATTATACTGCATAAACACAATGGCAGGGCCTGAAGTTTCTAGAGGAGTAGTAGAGAGTGGAAAATCTTTATAGAAGAGTCTGGAGGGCAGCTGACCTAGAACCTCTTTTAAGGGCCTTGTTTGGCTGTGGTATAATGGGAGAGTGTTCCTTGGCCTCTCTTAATTTATCTGGGGCACCACTCTCTTAGGGACTTGAACTTGACTCTTCCGGGACCAATTCCTCAAGTGAATCGAAAGTTGTGTCTCCAAGCTGCCCTGGAGATGCCAGGCATCTGTATGGAAACATCCTGTTATTAGGCACTTAAAACTAACAGAAAGTGCTATTACTGCTGCATGTACTCAGCCAGGTTTTAAATGAGGTTGGAGCTTTGCAGGAGACCAGAAAGCTGTCAAAGGAAAAGCTATCAGCAGCCGAAGTCAGTGAGAATTCCCCAGCTGATGTGTGTATGTGTTTGGGTGCTGGTTTGCTTTGGTTTGGTTGCTTTCTGCTTATAATTTTTTCACTATTGTATTATGGACATGTGTTCTTTTGTCAATGAGAGCTATTAGGAACAGAGCAGAAACCCTGCTGTGCCTTAAAATTAAAACGGGAAAAAAGCTCAGGCATGAGAAAACCAAATAGGCAGAGATAAGAAATAAATGTAAATTAAGTTATCAGGGTTAAGTAATTTTGACCACAAACAGCAAATAAAGACAGCATACCATTCTTAGAAATTATTCTGCCTCTTTGAGTTGGTCTGGACAATTTTAAACTGTATCGTCTATTTTTCTCATTAAATGAGGTGTACAGTTTTGCTACCTCTCCGTATATTCATTAGTCTGTTTTACAACCTTCATGAAAAGCAACAGTTCAGAAGAGCTCTGCTGAGCTTTTCTCACCACTTCTCCCCCCCCACTCTTCTGCTTGAGGAAGATCTGCAGCAGAAACTTGAGAAATTCAAGTTAATTTGTCCCACATTCAACATCTAGACAATCTGTGCACACACAGATACTCCTGCTCAAATTTATTTGGAAAAAAAAATGGAAAAAAAGCCAAAAGGGTTAAGCTGGATAGGATGAGGAGGAGTGAGGAGATGCTGACAGTATTGCACTGAAACAGAGAGCAATTGTGGAGGACATCTGAGAGGACATGATATTATTGTGACAACAGCTTCAGACAATATAAGATATATCAGGAAGGAGCAAGTTTTCTTTATATCTGCTGTTCACGTAACAACTTGGGGATTTTGAAGTCTTTAAATATAAATGGATCCTTTAATGTGAATTGTAAACTGAAATTAACATTGTGATAACTCAGTTTCATAAAATTCAACCTGCCTAAAGAGACAGAGTGATTATTTTTTTAATAAATAAGCAGAATACCATTAGTATTTTCATCAATCACTGACAAATTAATGTATTTTGTCTTTATTAGGGAGTTGCCGAGACAGTTTGGCTAAACTATAATTACTATTGGGGTAGAACTCATCCCTTGAAATTGCAAGGTAATTTGGAGTTTAGGGTGAAACTCTGCTACTGTCAACTCATAGTTTAATTCTGTATAGATGGGCATGTATTTGACATGATCCCATAGTTTACTTAGTCAAGCAAATCTAGCAAAGTTAATCATATTTTTTCCAGTGTAATAATTTGATCACATTATGTAAAAGTAAACCGTGTTCTTCAGAATCACAGCCACCTGCACATCCTTATGTGTATGGACATATATACATATATATATTCCACATACATACAGATTTTTTAATATATAAGAATATTCATATTGGGAACTGGACTGTACACAAAAATTAGTCAATATGATTTTTCTCCTATTTTAAGAGAGACATGCCCTTTGTTCAGATAGTCCTTGAAGGGCAGGTCTTTCAAGAAATTATGTATTATTTAGATATATTTTTAATATTTGTTTAGTAATATAGTATTTTTAGATGTTTTACTGCGTTCTGATGAATGGAAAGATTAGCCTTCCCAGTGAGAGAGTCACAGGCCATGTATGCACAGTACTGTTTTAAGTAAAGCTCCAAATGTGCGTTCAAAGCGTCTTCTGAAACTGCATGACTTGACTTTCAATTCTGGAGGTACCGACTGGCTTTGAATAGCTTTACTTTTCACTTAGAACAGGAATCAAAGTGTTTTGTTCTGTGTGAAAAATGCTGTATCTTCTTCTAACAAAGAGGAATTACTCTTTTGAGTAGAAAATAATTTTGCTGAAAATTTACATTTGGATTAATACTGAGAACTCTAGCTTTTTTGTCATTATTTACTTGATTCTGGCAGGCCTTAATAATAGGATGACAAGCTCTTTCCATAGAGTTAAAATCAGAGTGTTTCCAACAAGCTATTTTAGGAGGAATTATATCATTGTTAAACTAAATTATTGAGTGCTTATCTTCTCCCGTCGTGTATATATAAGTGTTGTACAGACAGCACAACAGTGCGAACAACTCTTTAGAAGAGCCATGTGTCTTGAGAAATTACTTAGGCTGTCATGAATTTCCTTCTACATGAGGAGGCAGGTCTCTAATGGTCTCTGAATTTGAACACTGACTAACTGATGCCTTTTAAACATTGTGATATTAACTGATCACATCTTTAAATACGTAGAAGGTTCAGTCAACATTATGGAAATGCTTATTTAGAAATCTTAATGTTACAGGAGGTTGTGAAGCTTCTTTCTCCTTCCCATATCACAACTAAGCAAATTACTCCATTTAACAATTATTTGAAACTATTTCTGTCTTGAGATATTTTATCTGGAAGAATTTTTATGTGCCAGAAACATAGAAAATTGCGAAAAGTGATGTCAGGGAGAAAAAAAGGAATAGTATTATTGGAAATTGGCATTCATCAAATTTTAGTTATATATAGATGGCTTGGCTTGGATTATGTGAACTGTAAGCACACCTGCTGTAATTGGTTAAGCAAGAGGAGATTGATAATAATTTACTATGGAATTGTTTTTTATCATATATCATACATGGGAGAGTTTCTTTTTTCTCTCTCTTTGGTTTATTTGCATGTTTTATTTACTACAATTAACTACATAGGGAATAAATATCCAGATGTCATTATCCTTACTACTAACACCCTCTCTTTGACAGATTCAGATTACTTCTCTTTTATGGTCTTATTTTTTCCTGAAACAGGCTGACCGCTTCCAACAACAGATCAGATTTAAAAACTGACCATGCTCACTAAATGCAGCTTGTACACTTTAGATGTAGAAAGTTTGTGACACTGAGTCTGATCTTGAACCTCATGACTGTAATGCTGGTATGGGTACTAAAAGTGCAACTGATCTATTCTGCCTCATTAAGGTTTTCCAGATTACTATTTTAAAATAGAAATATAGTTCAGAATGCAAAGGGCTGTTTAAAATATATTTCATTGCATTATGGGCTGTGGTGGCTGTGGTGCTTGTATATCCGCAAACAGCCCTTTAGAGACATGAGGGCTTTCAGCTAAGCCACTAGAAACACTGGATTTTAAGGGTCTGTAGAGGTCACTAAATCCAGTTCTCTGCCTATTAGGTTTTCCTTCCCTGATCCCTCCTTTTAGAAATTTGTTGTAGGACCATATTCCTGCAATGACAATTACAAACCTTCATCCAGTTGCCACTCGCATTGATTCATGACTAAATTCTACCCATTTGTTCTAACACCAATATTTTCTCAATGATTTAACAAATCTTCTGCCCCCAGTACATTTGCTGCAAGCAATCATCTTTCTTCCTAAGCTTCTTTTTTCAGTGTAAAAAAACCCAGGTCCCTTCAGTCTCCTCCCATAAGATGGGTTTATGTTTTATCTCTGTAATAGTCCTGTTCAGTGCAAATTTGAATTAATCACTCTTTTTTTTAACATATATAACTGGAATTAGACAAAATACTTCAGTTGAGGTCTCGGTACAGGCTGCACAATGGTATGAACACTCCCCCTTCTTTACGAAAATACATTGCCTTGCCCTTTTCATGGTCAGATTCAATTAAGTGGTTCATAGTCATTCTGTGACTGACTAAAATAGGCTGCTATTTCCAACTAATGAGCTCCCAGTGTATATCAGGAATTCTTGCTATTAGTCCCATGTGCCCTTTGGACTATTACATTCAACCCAGTTCTGTTTCTGGGGTCTTCGGGATCATGCATTTCCCCCCACAGGACATTCAAATCCTCCTCCTGTAGGAAGACTCTACCTCCTGACTTTGTATCCTCAACAAACTGCATTAGCGCATCTTTATTTTCATCCCAAGGTCATCAACTAAAATATGAAATAAAATAGGTCCCAAACTGTAAACCCATTATTTTTGCAAGAGTTTAATCACCTTCATGAGGTAATGATAGTAATAGCTTCTAAATGACCAATGAGGGGTTTTTAAAAAATATAATATGCATCACTGTAAATCAATTTTTCATGTTACCACTGAGCTCGGTATTTTATACCCAAATATTCAGTACTTGAAACTTAAACCTCATGTTTCAGAAATTGCAAGGTCATGTCTGATACAAAGGGGGTCTTCTCTAAGGGCGTAGCAATCTGTCCAGATTTTCACCAAACACCACGCAGGTTAGATAAATGGGCCTCTGTGGATGCAGCATTTGGCAGATTAGATGCCTGTTATCTGTTCACTCCACCCACTAACATATTGTTAATTGGGTTTGAGAGTGAGGTGAAATGATTCATCTTAGCAGAACAGTGAGTGTCTTTAGTAAATCCTTACTATACTTCAGTTCCAATTCACTTCAGAGAGAAAAGAAAATAGAATGTGAGAAATGCTTCTGAGATTGTATATGTATTTTTCACATTTGTTTCTTTCCTAGCCTTATCTCTTAAAGCCCTTAGATTATCATAGAACCAATAACCATATACTGAAAATGTGAACAAAGAAATACTTGAGATAATGCTTCTGTGTGTTTGTGTAAGTAAAGTGGCAAGATTGGGTAGGTTATCTTTATGTGGTCAGAAGATGACTGCACGATGAGAAGAAACAAGTGCACAGACAACCATAAATCTGACATTGCTGAACTTTCAAGCACTTGATTTTTTTAACTTAATGAGGATTCTTTGAACATCGGATGGTTCTTTCTTGTTTACTTTAGCCTCTATGTGATACTGCATGACTGAGCTCTTTCTGTAGAGTATCCTGTGACAGTTCCTCTTCCTTCATTTTCTTCACAGCCATTATGGTGATGAGTATGTCATATCTAATGATCTGCAATACTCCAGCTCCTTTCCTCCAGGATAATCTGGCAGGTGATCTTCCCGTACATGTCCTGCAGTTTATGTTAAGAATGGTTCCCCAAACCGTGCTGCATGTACATATTGCAAGGCTGGTGTTTATAAATGCCTGTTGGTATGTAATACCATCATGCTCTAAGACACTGCTGAGTAAATTTGACAAAGTAAGTAATGACAATATTTGTCTGCAATATGAATGGTTGGATTATACAGATACTACATTTATATTCAAGTAGGAGAATAGTGAGATTGATATATTGTTCCTCACTTGCATAATACAGTATGTGCTATAACATTTAAAAACATTCTGTAATTGCTTTAGTTCTTTGTTGATATATAAATGGCATATTTGTATGCATCTCTCTAAGTGCCTCAAAGAATTTAACAAGTTGAAGAAATGTGTGACTAAATGAGTAACATGAATCTTTTCATGAAAGAAATCTGTCCGTTGTGGGGATGCATGTAACCTCTGATACTTATTCCTGCAGAGGATAAGTAGTTAAAGAAGTGCCCCTTGGTCTGCAGCTTCACTGGTTAAGTATTGTCTCAATATTAGTCTGCCTGGTTGTGGTTGTCCCATATTGAGAAAGACAGCAATGTTCTTGCTGTCAGCAGTGGGTTTGAGCTGTGTGATGATTTTTCTCTATTCAACTGTGTGCAAGGAGCAAAAAATGTATCACAGAATCACAGAATTATCAAGGTTGGAAAAGACCTAGAAGATCATCCAGTCCAACCATTCACCTATTACTACTTTCTTCTGCTTTGATAAAGAGAGGGGGGGGAAGAGATCTGTGAGCTTTTTCCTATTTAAGCAACTATTGCAGAGACTGGGGAGGAGGAAGACGATTCTGTGTCTTGTGTAGCTTTGTGTCTGCGACAGAGATGCTTCAGAGGTTGAGAGTGGGTCCTCCTAAAATTGCACTTTGCTGTGGGAATTTCATTCCTGCAGTAATGAGACCATTGGCATCACACGACTGAGCGACAGATATCCCCATGAAGCTACCTAGATTAATTTGAGGAGAGTGACACTACCAGCTGCCACCTTTTAAAGACACTTCTGAAGGTGTGGAAGAGGATTGGAAGTGCTTTCTCAGATCTTAGGATCACAAAAGGTAAAAGCAGCAGTGAGGGGAATCAGGGTTAATTAAGGCAGTCTTAAGACCAGCCATTGCTTCATGGTGCTGTTAATCATGCAAAGAGCTGCTGTGAGACTCGATGTCAACGGCAGGGGCAGCAGCAAGGGAAGTCTGTGTCTCATAGAGCAATAGTCTGCTGTCTTTGGAAAAAAGCAGATTTCCTTAAGCAGATACATATGCAAAGGAAACCCTCTAAATGCTAACTCAGTCATTGAAATGTATCTCTCCTTACAGGTGGTGGGGGCATTTGTACTTCATCTCCTGGCATGTGTATGGCCCCCTGCTTGTGCTCTAGTGGGATTCCCTAGAGCCTGGGGCTTTGGATTTAGCATCCAGAAAGCTGTCATCTTGGATGCTTTACAGATTCCTGTAAATGTAAATGCATGAAATGCAGCTTCCTTATAAATGGCCCAAAATGTATTTGGTCATTCAAGTGAAAAATAAAGTTCAAAACGTGAACTCTAGGGCCATGAACCTTTGGATGAGGCTTATAGTGCATGTCCTCTACTCTGCCATGCACAGAATGCAGCCACTCAAAACTGTTTTACTGCAGTTGGAAGTCTTACAGGGAGCCTGTCATTTCACACCTGAGCCAAAACATGAGTGGGAGAAGAGAGTTTGGGAAGGCAGAGAAGGAGAAACTTGAAAGTTTTCAGATTCTTTGAGTTTTCTTTTGATTTTCTATCAGTTTCTCTTCAAAAACAGTCAAATATTTTCAAAATTGCCCTAATGAAATTGTAAGAAAATTTTAAAAAAATGAGTGTATGTATAAAAGAAGGAGAAAGTAGTGTTTCCATGCCTGGAGAGTGAGAAGTGCATCGAGCTGCACAAAAGCTTCACACGGTTTCCTTTATGGCCTGAGTAGACTTGAATCTGCACTTTTCTTTTCCTGTTAAGATGTCTGGGGAGCCACTGTTCTGTGGTATATCCCCGGGGGGGGGGGGGTGTGTGATTCTTGCTGTATCCACAGGGTGCTGCTTGGATTTGTATAAATAATGACTCCTGGACAGGAGCAAGAAATGGAGCGTGGGTATTCCAGGACTGCCTACCTTTGATTTTGTATGTGTGTGAATTGACTTGCCGGGGCAGGGGGAGAAGAACAGTTCTTGTTCTCTCCTCTATCAGACACCAGAAGCTTTACAACCTCAGAGGAAATTCTGTTTCTTCATTCTCATTTCCATGTAGGGGGCTCAAGAAGAAGATTCTGGAAGTCAGATTTTAACCTGAACACAGATCTCAGTTAATGTTTCTGTACAAACCTAGGACGAGTCATAGAACTGCTGTCCAAATCGTTGTTAATAAAGAGAGAAAGTAGAAATTCTCAAATAATAAATACAAAACATATAAAAGATTTTACTAGCTGTTTAGCACATTGTGTTAATCTCCTGATAGCTAATGTTATGAGCAAAACTACGCCTGCAGAGAGTAATAGCAAAGATCTTAGGAATAGAACTAATGTCTTTTTAACATCCAAAAGAGGATTCAGTGAGCTAGCTGATTGTTATGAAAACTACTACTCTTAGTGAGCATATTAAATTGGTAGAGCATTAATCTGATGAAATGTAAGACGTTGTCCCTTAAGAATGTGATTTACAGTGTAGAAAGCTCAATTAAATATATAGAATAAAGCCATGAAAATGGACAGCATTTTTACAAATTAACTCTTCTGGTGCATTTGATAGTAACTGAATCGGTAAAGTATTAAAGTAACATGTTATAAAATCCAGTACATCATTATTAACTTTAAGGTATCAGATATTAAGAATGAATCTATATTATTTTTAAAATATATAAAATAACACGGTTTATCTTTTCACAGTAAAAAGAATTAGAAATGCTGCAGAAAGTAGTCCTGGTTAAGAACAGGACTCCCAAGCCAGAGTGCTGTACAAATTTTCTCTAAGGTCGCGTTTAGTTTTGTCTTAATATTTTTGTGCCAGTGGCTAAGAATTTTTTTCCAGACGCCTGTGTTCAAATGGATAGAGATGCCTAAAACTTTACGAGTTAGATATAAATGTAATCCCAGCCTAACAATACTGATTTCACTTGACTTAATCAGAGACTTAGTTGGCCTTTGTGGTTTTACAGAAGGCTGTTTGTTAACCACATTGTGTGTGTTAACATGCACTGCAGCTTGTTGGCAGTTTGGTTCATCTGTTCTTATCGTAGGGGGTGCTAAAAACAGCGCTTGAAGGATGACGTGCTTAAAAATTAGTATTCAGCAGTTCTGCAAAGAGACACCGCATAGCAAGGTCAGGTGCATAAGCAAAGCAGGATTTCCAGTTGCCATTTCATAAATTAAAACATCAAATTTGCCCTTGGTTGTTTTTGGGTTTGTAATGTTGTGCGACTAAGAACATCAACACGTTCACATGAAGATTAGTTTTAAATACTGTTAATGACCTGTTTCATAGTGATAGAGGCCCACAAATTCAAAGTGTAGCCTGGAACCATCTTCTAATTCCCTGAAATTCTTGTGGTTTTAAGGGATTTTCTTATAGTTCCAAACCTCAACCCCTTAATTTCTTGTTTTCTGTTATTTGATCCAAGCCCTTATGGGTATTTTACAGCATTTTTCTGGTGCTTTGTGGTTGTTATTTAAGGTTTACTGAAATTCTTGAACCATATTTTTTACTACATGTGTTTTAAGTAGCATATCAGTTGTACAATGTATCTGTTGCACAGCATATGTGTATTGAATCCCAGTTTAGGAAAATTGCCCACGTAACATTTCAGAGGTCAGAGAACCTGCTGATTTTGACTTTAATCCAGAATCAATCAAATTGCAACTCTCCATCTTGGAATGAAATTAGAATGAAGTGGCCATGTTAGGTCCTGCTTCGTGGGCATTTTCCTTAATCTCCAAATGTCCCCTCTGAAAGAAAGTCCTAGGATCCTGCTGTAGGCAAATGTGGATAACCAGTGTAGTAGGAGCTAGTCATGGTGTTATACTCAGAACCATCAAGTTTACAAGCCAATACATTTGGTACTTTCTTTTGCTGCTCTCTGGCAAATAACTGTGTACACCTGGAGCGTGTGATTTATCTGCACTAGCTGGTGCACAGGGAACTGTTGCAGATGTTCTCCCACCATGACCATACTTACCCGGGTCTTTTGTCAACAGCAGCTCCAGCCTCTATTAAGTTTGCCTCTAATGTTGTCATTGCCACTATTATTTTTTATTGTTTTGTACCTGCATCGGTTCATCGTGTAGCTGTATCAAGCAGTTACGCCAGGGACTTCAGGGGATGAGGAATGGTGGCTCTGAAGGTGTAACTAAGGTGTGATTTTTTTTCCCAGATCTGTGGAGAAGGAGGTATGTGGTTTGGATAGGAACTTTCTCATTGAAATACTCTGGATGGTGCACATGAAGGGTGGAAAAGAGAGTGCAGTGTGTGTAGTTGCCGTAAGGAGCTTGGAACATCGTAGTATTGGAATTAGGTTTGGAAATATTTTATTTCAGATGACTTTATATTTAACACTTAGTGTATGCTTTACCTCTGCATTTTATCTGCTTTTCATTAATGGGAGTGGTTTTGTTACAAGCAGTATGTGGGAGATTTTGTCCCAGTGCAGGAAAAGCAGCAGATGATGCCTGAGTGTCAGAAGGGTTTGGCTGTATTAGACCAGAGCATCTTTTCAGAAAGCACCAGCGCTCCTCTCAGTTAGTGTTAGCAATAGGCTGGGTACGCAAAACACTGCTAAAGACCTATATATCAGAGATTTTTAATATGTGTAAAATAGAAATCTGCATACCTAATGTGGTAATTTTTCAAGAACCGAGAAAATACAACCTCATTAAAAAGTGGTATAATGGAAGAGGAGCCTGGAAATCCCAAAAAGCACTTTAAAATTTTAACTACTGCAACTTTTCGCTGCATTTCTAAGGTGTTACTGCTCTTTTCTTTCGGTCTTCCCACAGCATATCCCACACAATTTATTTTGCAAAGTATCAGCTGACTACAGCAACCAGTAAGACACATTTTTTGATCATTATGCAACTTAGAAAAAAGTTCTTGCCACATTTGCCATGGGTCAATGACTATGCAGCTGTCTGTTGAAGGAGTAGGTGGGTACTCAGCGAGAAAGCTCCGTCAAGGTGGTGGACTGCCCAAAGGTGGACAAGGATTACGTGAGGGCGTGCATCTTCCAGTCGGCCAGACAGTACTAAACAAAGAAGCACCCAAGCAGAGCCTACAATAAAGGTGGAATTATATTAATTAGCATGCAGAGGTCACCCTGCTCTGTTGCATCATGTGAAAAACCTGTGATGGTGATGGTCAGTGTAAGGCATTGTACATGTGAGAAGATAGATTCAAACCTGTATTCTCCTGCAGAAGCTGGCAGCCCGTGGCTTGGATGGGTACACCCTCGGCTGGGTAAGGAGCTGGCTGGAGGGCCGGGCTCAGAGAGTGGTAGTAAATGGAGTTAAATCCAGCTGGCGACCGGTCACGAGTGGTGTTCCCCAGGGGTCGGTGCTGGGGCCTGTCCTCTTCAATATCTTTATTGATGACCTAGATGAGGGCATTGAGTGCACCCTCAGTAAGTTTGCAGATGACACTAAATTGGCTGGGAGTGTGGATCTGCCTGGGGGTAGCGAGGCCCTACAGAGGGATCTGGACAGGCTGGAGAGCTGGGCTGAAGCCAATGGCATGAGGTTCAACAAGAGCAAATGCCGAGTCCTGCACTTTGGCCACAACAACCCCAGGCAGCGCTATAGGCTTGGGGCGGAGTGGCTGGAGGACTGTGTGGAGGAAATGGACCTGGGGGTACTGATTGATGCACGGCTGAACATGAGCCGACAGTGTGCGCGGGTGGCCAAGAAGGCCAACGGCATCCTGGCTTGCATCAAAAATAGTGTTACTAGTAGGAGCAGGGAGGTAATTGTCCCCCTGTACTCAGCACTTGTGAGGCCGCATCTCGAGTACTGTGTTCAGTTTTGGGCCCCTCACTACAGGAAAGACATTGAGGCTCTGGAACGCGTTCAGAGGAGGGCTACTAAGCTGGTGAGGGGTCTGGAACACAGGCCTTACGAGGAGCGTCTGAGGAAGCTGGGATTGTTCAGCCTGGAGAAGAGGAGGCTTAGGGGAGACCTTATAGCTCTCTATAACTTCCTGAAGGGAGGTTGTAGTGAGCTGGGGGTCGGCCTCTTCTCCCGTGTAGGCAGTGACAGAACTAGAGGGAATGGTAGCAAGCTGCGCCAGGGGAGATTCAGGCTCAACATTAGGAAGCACTACTTCTCAGAAAGGGTAGTCAGGCACTGGAATGCACTGCCCAGGGAGGTGGTGGAGTCACCAACCCTGGGGGTGTTCAAGGAAAGACTGGATGTTGTATTGAGGGATATGGTTTAGTGGGAGCTAGTAGTAATAGGTGAATGGTTGGACTGGATGATCTTCTAGGTCTTTTCCAACCTTGATAATTCTGTGATTCTGTGATTCTGATATATTCAAAACTGCAATTATAACTGGAGCTTGTGGCTCCCAAGGGCATGCTGCTCAGAGGTAACTAAAAATAATGAAAGTGTAACAGTCTGTAGTAAAAGATCAGTTACCAAGATGTATTTGTACAGGCAACATAAAGCAGTGCAAATTTTTTTTTCACGTAGCTGCAATCGTTTGTTACTGGTTTAACCAACGTTATGGATAGTGTTCACGTACGCCAAAGGAATCCACCCACCCTCTCCTCTCTGTGATAGTATATATGCACGTAAAAAGAATTAAATGAAGAGAGGATCATTCCCAGAGAGGCACAGAACTTTAAAAGGAATTCATGAAGAGACAAACGTGGCATTTTGATGCAACGTGTACCAAGGGGCTTTCAGGCTCTGCTGTATATTAGCTGCAGAAATTGTTTAGTTGTGTGTAATGTTTTCTAAGGACTTGTACAACATTCATTTCAAAGGAGCTGTAATTATAGATATGTCTTTTGAGAGAATGTCATTTCCTCAAAGCCCAGCATTTATTCAGGTAGTAAATGTAATCACAGCATTACTGCTCAGGTCATACTTTTATGCATGCGTTAAGCAATTATTTTCTGTTATCATTTTCCATATTTCATCTTAAAAGATTTTTCCTATGATTTGTAGCTACCCAAATGTGTCTCCAAGGATAAGGGAGGCTGAGATTTCATGCCATTTACAGTCCAAGGAATTTGAGTTCCAAATTTCCAGTTTCATCTGACAACAGTTTATTCTTATTTGTGAAGTTTTCCATTTCTTTTATTCAGACTCTGCAAAAAAGACTGCAGGAGTCATTTGAAGGTTAGAATAAAGGAATTGAATAAATCAAGTCCAGAGATCCTCGTTACATCTAGAAAATGGAAAGCCCTCTTATCACAGTTATCCCTAATAAAAAATACTTTTATTAAGAAAACCTCTCTTTGAATGAGATCATCGGGTTCTTAAAAAAAACAAAGCCAAAGCAGCACACACAAAACAAAACAATTTCTTTCAGCAGGTACATCTTTCTTCACATTTTGTCACATCTCAGATGAAGTCATCCCTTTGATCCCCAGTTTGAACCTGTCCTTTTGCCAGCTTGAGTAAGCCTGAGAAGCATTTGCTATGCCATTTGAATACTGCAGTCACAAAAAGGGTATCATTTTCTTCTCATTGCTGCGTTTCCCTGACTTGGGTAAACGTGGAAAATTAATGCAGACTTTGGTAGAGCTTCATTTACTCTGAAACAGCCAGTGGGGAAAGTCCAACAATGCTGAAAATTCCAGCAGCAGAACGTAATCTAGACCATTATTTAGGATTTATTTTGTTGTTTTTTCTTTTCCGTGTTACTTATGCTGTCTTTAATTGCTCAAGTGTATTTGTGGTTATGAAGCTCACTTGCATGGTCAAAAGAGTTCATTCTAGCTGCCCTGACAGATGAGCTACAGCCAACTGAAATATGTGTTGAAAGGTAGGGTGGAGCAGTGCACAACTGGAGAGCACGGGAGTCAGCAAGAAGAGACATGGGATGGATTTTTCTTTTCTTAAGCTGGTTGCTTGTGTGACCCTAGGGAAGTCAGAGGACCTCTAATTGCTTTGGTTGCCCTCTGCATAATGGTAAGGCACCTCTCAAAAAGCATGGGAACCTTGGTTTAAAAAAACCTTGGAGAGCATTATTTGATGAAAAATGGCAGAGACCCAGATTGTTGTCATCCTTACTGTTCCAGCTGTGTTCCTAGCCGTTAGTCTAGCACTCAAATTTAATTCGCATGCCAGCCTGATTCTATTTTTGATTCTTAAGATATCTTTAAAGATTAAGTCCTTGTTTTTCCCTTCCCATTCAAGGCATCATCTACAGCACAGGATACTTTATTTCATGCAACTGCTTGTTTTGTATGAAGGAAGATTAGATATTATTTAGCTTTAGTCAGTGACTATTTTGACATCTCTGTCTTGCTGTCATTACTCAAATCACAGGGTAACACTGTGCGTGCACACAAGTGTATTGTAAAGGAAAAGATGAAAGGCTATAGTTATTTCATTACTGTTGGATTTTTTTCATTGTAGGTGTTACTTGCTCACCCACTGATAAACTGACCCAGTGTAAAATTGATATAAAGATGGTGTGAAATTGCCCTCTGTACTTTCAGTTTGAGTTTTGTCTATGCCATTTATGAAAACTAAACAAAGCTACTTTGGTATGCAAAAATGATACTTGCTATTCTTTAAAGTTTTTGAAGGAAAGAATACCTGCTAAATTTACCTCAAATGTTGAAACTTTTAAAAAAATTATACAGTCAGCTTCACAGGAAGGTTCACTTTAATCTTCAAGTTAAATTTGGTTAGACTCAAAAAATTTGTATGCTTTGAGAATTCCAAACTTCTAAATACCTTCTTTATATATTGGGTTTTGCTTTTTTGCCCTTTTTTTTCCCCCTTGAAATCTGGAACAGTTTGTTTTAATCAAGAGATCAATTACTGTGCTGAAAATGCAGCTTGACATATTAGCCAACTTGAAGAGAACGGAAACTTAAACTATCTTCTCTCCCACCATCAGCCAGATGTTCACATCTTCACCTTTTGATCCTCTGGGCCAGGGTTCAAGAATCCTGAGCTTGCTGCCAAACTACAAGGCAGTGTGCTGACTGTAAGGGTAACGTAGATGTACACTTGGTATGGCTATACTGTAGTGTCTTTAGACCTTTCTGTTGAGACCCTAATCTGTACTTTTAAACAGAAATTAGTCTCTTCAGAATGTTACTTGTAGTTTTTATGGAAAGACACTTCTCCAAAATTCCCATTTATATAGTTCTTTCAAAACATAATATTACCAAAAATATTAGAGAGGAAATCGCCTCAAGTTTTTTTCTTTACTGTGCAATATCTCCCCATCCCTGTGCAGGGTGAGTCTTGAGCCTGATGCACAGATTAAGTCTGTAGTTGTTCGGCATGTGGTTGAGGACTGGTTCAGTGGTGCCCAGTCACAGGACAAGAGGCAATGGGCGTAAACTTGAATATAGGAAGTTCCACCTAAACATATATAGAGCAGAATTACTTTTATAAAATTTGCAAAGGTAGAATGGTGGAACATTTAATTGAATGAGATAACTCTGAACAGTCCTGTTTCATCTCTTCAGTGCAAAATGTAACATGGGTGTTAATTTGGCTCTGTGGTTCCAGGGTAGCTTGTCTAGATCTTACGTCAAGTTTGACTTATGCTGGCAATGTTTTTAGTATGTACATAATAAATACAAATATATACATACATATATATTTAAAGCGACAAACAAAAGAACCCATGTAGAAAAAGCCCTTCCTAGTTATACTGGTAACACTATACCTTGAAGATGGTTGCAACAGATATGTAAAATAGGAGAAAGAACTTTGCCAAAGAAACATGCAACTAGACCTCACCACCACTAGACACGCTACTCCAGTTAATATGGGGCTTTTGATGTATCCTCAGCTCCCCTGTTATCCGTGTCCAGTGCCATCTTCCATTCCATTGAAATTACACGGTTAGAAAAACTTTTGGGTTTAATTTGTGCAAGCTGCAGGGTTTGGAATAAAGGTCTTCTGCAGTCACAGAATCATAGAATCATTAAGGTTGGAAAAGACCTCCAAGATCATCTGTCAAACTGACTCCCTATCACCTATATTACTAAGCCATGTCCCTAAGTACCTCATCCAACCTTTCCTTAAACACCACAAGGGATGGTGACCCTACCACCTCCCTCGGCAACCTGTTCCACTGCCTAACCACTCTTTCTGAGAAGAAATTTCTCCTAATTTCTAACCTGAACCTCCCCTGGCACAACTTGCAGATGTTGCCCCTTGTCCTATCACTGTATGTGAGAAGAGGCTGACGCCCAGCTCACCACAACTTCCTTTCATGTAGAGAGCAATCATCTCCCCTGAGCCTCCTCTTCTCCAGGCTAAACAGTCCCAGTTCCCTCAGCCGCTCCTCATCAGACTTGTGTTCCAGACCCTTCACCAGCTTCATTTCCCTTCTCTGGACATGCTCCAGGGCCTTGATTTCTTTCTTGGGGTGAGGGACCCAAAACTAAACACAGTATTTGAGGTGCAGCCTCACCAGGGCTGAGTACAGTGGGACAATCACCTCCCTGGTCCTGCTGGCTACACTATTCCTGATAGGAGCCGGGATGCTGTTGGCCTTCTTAGCCACCTGGGCAGACTGCTGGCTCATGTTCAGGCAAGTGTCAACCAACACCCCCAGATCCTTTTCCTTTGTACAGCTTTCCAGCCACCCTGCCCCAAGCCTGTAGTGTTGCCTGGGATTGTTAGGACCAAAGTGCAGGACCCGACACTTGGCCATGTTGAACTTCATCACATTGGACTCTGCCCATCAATCCAACCTGTGCAGGTCCCTCTGGAGGGCCTTCCTACCCTCCAGCAGATCAACACTTCCCCCCAGCTTGGTGGTATTTGCAAACTTACTGAGGGTGCACTCAATTCCCTCATCCAAAACATCAATAAAGATATTAAAGAGGATGAGCCTCAGTACCAACCCCTGGGGAACACCACTTGTGACTGGTTGCCAGTTGGATTTATTCCATTCACCACCACTCTCTGGCCAGGTCATCCATCCAGTTTTTAGCCCAGCAAAGAGTGTACCTGTCCAAGCCATGGGATGCTACTCCAGGAGAATACTGTGTGAGACTGGGACAAAGGCTTTGCTGGTGGGGAGGTAGACTACATCAACAGCCTTTTCCTCATCCACCAGATGCGACACCTGGTCATAGAAGAAGATGAGGTTCATCAGTCCTGCCTGCACTGCCCAATGTAGTTACCTAGAACATCTTCTGTCTCAGAGGTGTGTGTATAATGCCAAGCTGGAGAGCATGTGGCTCAGGAGTTACATAAAATTGAGATCTTGGGAATAATTAACAGGCAAGAAGGAAGGGATGGTGTTACAAGCTACACTAACATCTTGGTGTTTTTCTAGCAGAAGGATTTGTGCATAGTAAAGAGGTATGTGTTAATGCTTCTGCACTTTGCTTTAAGTTTGATACCTGTCAGAATTCTCTATTTTTACAGTTTTTGTATGTGTTTTCCTTAAGAGACCAGATCTCTTTGAAAGTGTGGGAAATACTGTTAAGTGTGTCACAAAGGGACTGAAGGGAAATCCTAAAGCAGTTATGTTTCATTGAAATGCTTTCACATATTTTTTCCATAAAAGCCTCTGAATCAGTGCTGTTTCAAGTACTGAAATTGAATCCTAAAACTCTCATGGGTATAATATTTTTGTAAATATTAATATATAATAGAAGGAGAAATAGGATTAAATGTGTCTCTCTAAGTAGAAAAATGCAATGCTGAAGAGCTTGGTGAAGCCACTGAAACCAAATATACTTTATGGCATGTGATATAAAGTTAAAACACTCCTGAAAGAAGACATCAGTTCTAAAACAATTTTTAATTTTATTGCTCAAATGTTTTACCTTCTAAATGGTCCGTTGTGTTGGTGTGATACTACAGACACTAAATTATTCTCACACTTTTTTGTTAAAAATCTTAAACTGTAATAAAGTTAATCATTTTCAGAGTAAATATCTAAATAGTGTATTAAAACATCCAGAAATTCAGTGCTGTCTTAGTTTATAAAACCGTCTTGGCTGGCACTTGACTTGAGAATCATATTCTTTATTACTACACAGTGAAACAATTTTAATTGCTCCCTTGAACATTACAATACTTCCAAGCATGAAAAAATAGCACAGCAGCTATGAGAGTAAGTCTGCGCTATTTCAGTCACTTCTCCCATTTGACAGTGAAAATCATATGTTTAAAGAAAAAAAAAAAAGAGGAGCTGCAGTCATGTAAAAATAATTTTTAAAAGCTACTGCTGATGTATTAGGGAATGGAAATAAATTAATTCCTGTGAGGAGGTGGTCTACTGTGAGGAGGTTCTGTGGAAAGAGAAAAACCCTAGGTGAAACATCTGAGTTAGGAAATCGTCCAATAAAGTTTTAAAAGCTATCCTTTAAATATCAGGGTGTGTATCAGTTACACCAAGTACCAGAGTATGTTCCACAGAAAAGGTAACGCTCTCATCAACATAATCTAAATGACAGTTAAACAACACTTTGTGTTCTGATTTAGAATGTTTTAGAACAAAAATACCCAACCAAATTGGGAAAGATAATAAAAAGAAATAAACTAATGCTAAACTGCTGAGGATAATTTAGGGTTAGGATTAGGGTTAGGATGATTTATGATTTAGGTCCATACCTTTCAGGCTCTGGATAGTTGTTCTTACATTGTCTGTTACTCCTGCTGTGAGTAAGGACATTAAAGAAGGGTCTATCTTATCCTAATATTGATTCTTACTAAAAAAAGGGCTCATCTTTCCTATTCCTCTATATGGCAGTGATACATTTCTTGATGGAGTGAGTGTTCTTTTAATGCCTGGGCACAGGGGCTAAATGGTGAGTGTCCTTTAAGGTACAAATACTGACCTGCAGACTGAAACATGGAGAAAGGCGTTTCTCCAGGAACACTGTGCTCCAGAGAAGGTACCCAGGAAAGCGAGACACGGTTTCTCAGTGTCCAAAGACTCTTACTACATTCCTTTTCTGAGACTGAAAAACCTCACAAATTTAAAAGCCCTAAAATGAAATTAACAACATATTGCTTAGCAGCTTACGGAGCTCTGCAGCAGTAGCAGATGTATGTTCAGATTTGTTGCTTGTGTTTGTTGTGTTGTGTGGCTCTCCAAGCTGTTACAAACTATTAATCCTTGAAGTCATTCTTTGTGCCTGTAGAGACATCAAGAAGGCATATGTTACTAGAGAGAAATCTTAATGTCTCTTACTCGAGGTCTTGAGTATTCATCCAAATAGAGAAGCTTCAAACAATGAGGAACGAATCATGTCTCTAATCATTTACCTGTCTCTTTCCTTCTTATATGCTCCTTATAAGCCCCCATTCTGCTGATGCCCTACCTGTTCCCCAAATATTGTATCCCTTTCATTTTGGGTGTTCTGACTGATCAATATATCTACTTAGAACAGTTGTCCCTGATTTGTATTTCATTTTGAAGATGTCCACTTCTAATTCGGAAATGAAAAGGGCTGAAAAACAAAAATATTTGGACGAATCTTTATAATTCAACTTGTAAATGTCAATGTCAGTTACACCAGGCGGTGGTGGTGTGTATGGCAGGGTTGTATGTTCTTAAAGCTGGTTATCCCGGTGGGGTCCTGATGCTGATGACCACTTAGGGAAATTCCTTCTCAGATCCTCTATGGACTCTTATTGACAGAAATTGGCTCTTTCTGTAGTTTGAAACTGAAACTTCAGTCTCTTCTGTCAGATGTGCATCTGAGCCTGTGGAGTGATTACTCCATAGGCTGAATTCAGACTTCACTGTACTCAACAGGAAAGAACCTGGTGAGCTTCAGTCAGCTTTAGGTCAGCCTGTTAGGAAAACCACTTGAAAATATGGATGTGCTATTTAGGCAAAAGACTTCTTGGAAGAAGTTGGAAGTCAGTCCATTTATTTCCTCTACTAAAGCACTTCAATGGAAGAACTTACTCTGTGTTATGCTAGTAGGAAAACAATCCGCAGAAATTTCATACACATGTTGTGCATGTTTTTTCTTTTTAAAATGTGAATTTTATTTTTTTAATCCTGAAATGAGTATGGAAAACCATCCCCCTTTCAATAAAAAAAAAATCACATCTAAATTTAGTGTGTTAATCTGCTACCTTCAGTTACAGAGAAAGTTCTTTTAGGAAAAGATCAGCTTCTCTGATACCCAAATCAGAGCTTATGCCTTTAGCACGAGGTACATGCACTGTTCAGCTCATTGTATGTTTTATTTACTATGTATAAATATGCGTGTGTATATATATATGTAAAATATATAAGTGGCTGTTCCAGCAGCTCAGAACAGTGTTTTATGTCCTTATGGGAAGAAATGTGTTTGGGCACAGCTTTGAGTTCCACCTGGTACTCTGGTTTGCCCATGGTGTCACAGAGTGGTGGTAGCCCTAGTACCCTCCACAGTGCACCTGAAGACTGTTGGGCAGCGATGCCTCCCCTGCTAATCTGTATAGAAGGACACTGGCAAAATTGGTCAAAAATGACACGCATCTGATGATGAGTTTACAAGACTCATTAATGCGACCAAATTTCTAATGATTATGTACTCAGTACTGGTCTATGGGACGCTAGGTTAGATATGAAACAGAAGAATATTTTTCTAAAATGATCTTTCTATAACATGAGGTGGCAGGCAGTTTGGCCTTCCACACAGCATACCTAAGTAGGACTGCTAATCATATTTCATTTCCTCTCTCACCTCCCGTGTGACATTGCTTACAGACTTTCCGTGTAATTACTGACCTCTGGTTATCAGTGGAAAAAAATATCTCATTTCTGTATCTGCCCATTCTTCCTTTCTCTCATTTTGAGAACTTGTTTACCAGTTCTTAGGCAACCTTCACAATGTTATGCACCACTCTGAAAAAATTTCCTGGCTCAACAACCAGTTTGAAGTCATGGTCTTTTTCCTGATCTAGCAAGAAAAGTCTGTACACAGCAGCTTCGTTGCATCGATGATAGGTCTCTGAGTCCCCAGAGTTTGACTCAAGTTACCTAAAAATATCAATCCTGAGTTTTCTTTTCCTGTTTTATCAAACTTTACAGTTTTTTGTAGCATGTATTCCCAGTTAAAACGCAGAAGCCAGCTTGTTACTTTTCGAAAATGTAGTTACCAGTTTTAGAGCCAAACTTAATTTTCTCTTTGTGAGTCTGTTCTATTGATCCATTTCTCTCCAGAGGAAAATGGGATCGATACCTTAAACTGTAACTACTAAAAGAAAGGATACAAGAGAATCTTACGCTGTTGTTACCTGCTTTTCACTTTTTTTAGATCCACAGAGTTTACAACAGAGGAGACTAGGAGCCAGGTTAACCTCATGTTTATCAAAGACCCACATTTCAACCATTTACCTTTACCACAGGGTTTTCTCACCCTCAGTCCTCCAGAAAGAGATCATCTTGTGATTGAAAGACATCACAAGAATCTGCCACTTCCCTTGGCAGTTTAGTACGGTGAACTATCACTTTCACTACTAAAAATTCATGTTTTATTTCCAATTTAATTAAACTAGCTTCAACTTTCACACACATATTGCGCTTAGTTTTGCTAGATAAGCTTTCTTTAGAGTCCAGTATTCAGCAGTTTGTATCTTTCACAACAGGGCATTTTTGCCAGATCTGGACTTCATGGTTCTTTTCCATGTACTCTCCAGATTTTCCAACATCTCTTGAAAATAGGAGCACCAGAGCACTATGTAGTATTCCAACATCATCTATAATAAGTAAAGTTATTTCTCTATTGACTATATGTCTTTTTTTTTGCCACTGCACAATGCTGAATGTTGCTGCAACATTGCTTACCTGGTGTAATTTTTTAGAACCACGACTTCAGAGTTGCCCATTTTGCAGACCTGGCCTGCATGATGTGTCCTGGAATGTTTTCAGCATTTTAAAATACTCTTCAATGGGGCTTGGTTTACAATACCAGCCAGGTCGCTCTGCAGTCATTTCTAAACCATAGGTCTAGACACTCTTCAGCTGTGTCTGCATAAGACATCCCCAAGCTGGAGTCCTGCGAGCTGCCTCAATCTAAAAGTAGCATTGCTGAGTCAGCCCCAGCGTGCTGTGCTGCTCTGAGATGGGAGCTGTTCGGTCCTCCCTGCACTGCAGTGTGCTGGGAGTGCTTACCAATCCCTATTAGGTTTTTGTGAGGTTTGGCTTCCTTTCTCACTGTCAGTGCAGCAGTGTCCTCTTCACGTTTCACCAGTCTTTTGTATGTCATTCCGTGGTTTTATCAGAAAATGCCAGTCGGATTGCTGATGGATGTGATGGAGAAGTGTTGGTTCTAGTACCGATTCCTGGAAAAGGGTACTACAAACACCTGTTTATCATCAGCTCATTCCTCATTCATGGCCATTATGTGAACACAAAAACTTTAGTAGTTGTTTTGGGATAGTTAAATTAACAGCTGAACCAGAAATTTACACAGAAGCAGGACTCTAGCTAATTTATTCAAGTGTTCTGCTTCAGTGCACTTTCCCATCATTTCCATCCCAAGCTTGTCTACTGATGATCTAAAACCTGCCCGCTGCCTTTTGGGGGAGTAAATCTCCTTTTCTCATAAAGGTTTATGAATTTATTGTTTATTCTGGTTTTTCAAGCTGCTGTCCTGGAAGTTCTCCACAGAATATGTAACAATCATAAGGCATGCAGCTGTACCCAGTAGTGATTTGAGTATAGACATTTTAAAATGCTTCTTGCAGATATTAACTACTTAAACAATAACAAGGCATAATATGTCAATAGACTGTTAAATTTTGGAAGAAGTTTCTATGACGTGTTTTTGTTATCAGTTCTGTGATGCAGTGCTTCGGGCATCTGAACTGTATATACAGTAAATCACAGAAGGAGGAGTAATCCAAAGACGTGAAATGGCACATGGATGTTGTTGTTGCCAGAAGGTGATACAAAAAAATCCTAGAATAAACTTTATTGATAAGTAAAGCTAGTATTTCTGTGTTCAGGACTGCAGACAGCTGTGTGGTGTGCACTGCAGCTTCCCCAGTGGAAGAAGCCGTTTATAATGAAATACTAATGCTTGTGACATTTTGCCATGCTGAGGGGAGGAGGGTGTCATTTGAAAGCAGCCTGCATTAACACAAATAATTGTATTTTTTTAAAGTATTGACTTTGACATTCGTGCAATATATTAAGATTCAGTGCCAGGATTATGAGCTTCTTCCTTCTTATGGTTTCTGCTATATGACACCCATTTATCAAACTTAAGTGCCCAAATCAATAGAGTGTTTCCGTAGCAGGTAGTAATTGCTTTAGACTTACTACCTACACTAACAGACTTTGAGTCCTTACCATCGTTCTTCGCCAAGTATCCCAAGTTGCCTTTTACTACAAGGGCTGGGATACCACCCTTTTCCTCCCTCTGCCCCCCCTTAATCTTTGTTAAGTATGTAAGATTGCTCTAGAAGAACTGATGAACTGGTGGGTTATTTAGAGCGACTGTTGCACAATGTATGTGCTTATGCGGTAGCTGCGGTCTCCAGTTGTTTATGCTCAGTCAATACCATGATCTCCCTTGCAGTTAATTTTACATTTTTGTTCATTACAAGGAAAATTTGTCCTAGATAATACTTTGATTGTGCTTACCTTTCACGAGCGCTTTGCATTTTCAGATTAATTGAAAGGTTTATTAGTGCTGGTATTAGAAAAAATTAGCTTTTATGGCCAGTAAAATCTGTCTTTTTCTCTCCTGAGGTAATGACTTGTACACCTGGCACTTTTATGGCATCCAATGGATTTTAATTTTTGTAAAGAGCTTTAATTAAGCTCCTGGTATCACATGACACAAGCAAGCAATGGGGATTTTCTTCCCTATCTCACAAATCAAGATATTAAAATGGATTAATAGATAACTGTGGCCTTGAGATCTTATTAGTAGACTAAGTATTTCATAGGTTAGGAAGTGAGGCATAGGATGCTGTAAACTGCAGATATTATAGCATCTGTAAGTATACTGAGTTCAGCTGATGCTTTCCAAAGTATTTGGCTAACTTTTTTATGACTTCATACGTAATTTTGCAGATTTCATATACAGGCATATGTCGTATACTTGCTTTTGATTAGTGCTGCTGCAGAAAAGCAAAGAGAAAGATCCATCCTGCTAGGGTAGGCAGGTCATCTAAAAACCAGAATGCTGGACTGCTTCTTTACTGACAATTTCCTTAGTCCTGTTGTCCTGTTGTTGTCAGTTTGCAGAGAGAGAAATCCCAGGGCAACTTTGTTGGAATTGCACTGTACAGCAATAGGAACAAATTGGGGGGGTGACGCTGTTTGGTTTTTTAAGGAAGTTGTCTTCTACTCAACAAAAGGGATATTATGCATTCCCAGTTTTCTATCCAAATGTATTTAAGATTATCTGCTGGAAGGAACAGAAGGAAATACAAGTGAAGGACAGTAAATCACATGTGGGTATGCAATATTTGTATGGAATAAGAACATAATGCTTTGTGCCTGTCTAAACCATTGGGAGAAAATGTGTGTATTTCTTAACCCTGAGGAGAAAAGGTAAAGCCTTACAAGTCCAATCGAGCAATGAACAAAATACTTAAATAATATAGCAGTGACAGTAAATATTATGGAGGAATGTTTTCATTTTCATAGCTATTGAAACTTTAATGCCTATTTCATTTGAGCTGATACTTTTTTCATAAGGACCAGAAAGATCATCCATTAATTTCAAATTGCAACCATAAACTCCCTGGAAGAGGAAGCAATTTATCCTGTCTGTGTGAGCAGCAACTGCTACACTGGATTTCCCAGTCAGTCGGCAGATATAATCACGTGGTAAAAATGAGTCAAAATAATTCAGATTTGGGAACCTTGTGAGCCCCTCACTATCACAGTAGTTAAAATCTTTGAGGGCACTTGTTCCAGCTATCTAATCCTGCTGCATATTTAGAAAGCATAGAAGCAGCTGAACAGGGAGGCCAGTGCTTTGCCTTGAAAGATGGAAAAAAGTCACAAGAAGAATAATAACAGGCATATCTGGTTTCTCTTCATCTTTATGCATCTGCTTTTTTTATGCCTGTGAAGCATTGTGCTTCTTTGAGCTCTGAAAAACTGAGGTCTGTAAGTTAATTCTCATGTAAAAATAGATATGTACTTTCTCTACTATGTTTTATGTTGCCAGTTCTCATTAATTGAATGTTCCTATGTTATTTTCAGATATTTTCAGCTTTAAAATCTTGCTCATGCAGCCTGAACATTTGACAGATTTATACTACTAGTGTGTCTAGCAGTGGTCAAAAGAGAGAGAAAAACATCTTCAGGATAGCCTAATAAAATACAGTTTGAAAAGGGAAGAAAGGAAGTGGGGGAGATGTGTATTGTCGTTCCAGTTAGCATTTAAAAGCAGATCACTGACCTGTCAGCAGATTAGACTAGGAGTCCAAGGAGGAAAAAAACTGATGAAAAATACTGCAAATTAATTTTAGGATGCCTTTAGAAGATGAATGAACAAGATTGGAAGTAGTTCAGCATTGTGTTCTGAACTCATGGTCAATTTAATAGAAGCGCTATATTATGAAAAGTACTAACAGAAAAGCTGAGCAATACCTTTGCACAAAACATTCATTAATCCTGGGAAAACACCACCAAAAAAAGCTGTGACATCCTATGAGTCTGTACATTTTGCAGCAGGGGTTGAAATCATAAAAAACTCAGTATTCTAAAAACTCCAAATGGCTAACTTCTACTTGTTTAGGAAACAGCATAGTCAGTTGATAAACAAAAAAGTTATATTTACTACACCCTTCCTAGGGAGATTCTTGTTTCCCCTTAAGTGTTTCTGTGGGGTGTAGTAGAGAAGATACTAACACTAAAAAGCTCTCTCCTCACCTTCATGTTTCCTAGTTCAGAGATATATTGGGGAATGGTTGCCACTTACTTGTTAAAATGAGAGATGACAATGGTTACCGCTCCCCATCTCTCAGGCCTGTTTGATGCTTCAGTACCAGTGAATAAGGGGCAGTAAAAAGATTGTAGTTTTGCTGCAAAACTCAATAGTTTGTAAACTCATTCAGAGAGTAAAGCTGCTGAGAAAATACACTGTTGGCTTTACTCAGTCATTTTTCCAACCACAGTTGTGTTGTGGCAGCTATCTTGTTTTGCCGGCTAACAGGTGTTTTGTTAAGCATGTTGAGAAATACTTTCGTAGACTCATAAAAATATGACTTTTGGTAAGTGTTTGTGTCTAATCAAATCCCAGCAACGCGGTCAAGGGAAACCACAAAACTTCCAGTTTCTTTAAAATTTGGGAAAGAAAAAGGCCCATGCCTGTATTCCTGAATTTCAGTTTTGATTTGGAAAAGGAAACCAGGATTATATCAAATGTGAGAGTTTCAGTTAAAGTAGCAAATGACAAGGGTGATGTTTGATTTGTTTGCCAAGCTCTGTCACCATTTTGCCAGAGGAAAGAAATTACCATAATGAGAGCTTTGGAGGCACCAGAGTAACTGTTGCTTATGAGGAATACAACATGGTCAGAAAAACAGTAGTCCCTTTGATGTGTGTATCATTGCGCTTCCTCTGTGGATGTTGTTTGTAGTGGGTAAGAACTTTTAAACATTGTCAAGGCAATACTGTAACCTCCTAACATGCTACCTTCATCAGTTTAATGGGCATGTGTAAAATAGTGCTTAGTACATCTGATATAGTTTCTGTAATGAAAAAAACAATTTCATTTGCCTGAAACAGGGTCTGCTATGAGCAACTAAATGGCAACCCTGTCCCAAAGGAGAGATTTGAACTCTCACGGTCACCCACTTTCTCCACGGGCTGACTTCCTACAGTGCCCTGCTCAATCTGCTGTCTGTCTGTAGAGGGGATCGCTGATAAACTGCATTTTAATAACTTAATTTCATAAAATACAGTTGCCCCGTGGTGAGTGTGTGTGTGTGTAGATGAAAGAAGAGCATGTATATCTAAAAGCATGCCTCAGTTGATCTAATGAAAGACATTCTTTCTTCCTTGGAATTGTATTTGCCTTTGTGTACAATGGCTTCTCTGAATTAGTTTACATTAAGATTTATTCACGTTAGCGTGATTCACTGCTCCTTTGTTTGCAAAAAATACTCTCTGTCTTTTTGGACTGGGGCCACCATGTTTTCATTAAATGTGATGGCTGTATTACCTACAGGGATGTTGACCTTTGATGTGAACCTCTTGTCATTGCTGTATGAAAAATAATAAGCAGGCCTCCATGGATTTGGTGAGATCAGGGTGCTTAGCCCTAGTTACCAGACAGATGAGGTACTAAACCTCTTTGACTACCCTGTGCTAAGTCGGTGTTAGCAAAAGGATATATGTCGTCTAAATATTTAGAGTTAGAATTGCGAAGGTGTCAGTCAAATCTGCTTAGTAGGATGCTAGAGAAAAAAATCATTCTCAGTAGCACAGATTTTGGAAGCTATGGGGAAACTGAGCTTCTGAGTACCCAATGACTGTAAAGGCAGTGCCAATCCCTGTAGCTTTGTATGCTTGCCTATATACGCAAGTAAAATACATCACCAAATACTACTTCCCAAACAGCTGCCTTTATTAAGAATTATTGAGGAAAAAACATTTCAAGGGGACAGGGAAGCATAGGTACTAAATCAAAGCATCTTACACACAATTATTTTCTTCAGTGTTTGTGCATGCAGGAATTTTCTTCTGTGCAGGTGTTTGGTTTGTTCCTTGTGGATAGACAATTTCCTAAGCCATATAGTATGAACTGCGTTGTTCAGATATTTTAATCCCTTCACTGAAGTAAACTGTTGTGTTTCAAGTGCTTAGTTCTGCTTATTTTTATCCTTGCTAACTTTTTATACAGTATTTTAGCAGTGGTTTGTATATTCAGCAGGGTAGGCTCGTGTCATTTTTTACATCTTTTTCATTTCTGCATTTGTCATTTTTGAAACAGAACTTTGTTACTGAAATTATCTTGCCCTCAATATCTTTAAAACTCCAGACCGAAGAGCCCTGTTGCTTTCATAGCCTGAAAACTGAGCTCTGCAGTCTCTGCTTCAATTGCAACTACTATTAAAAGCTTTAAGAAGCTAGTGGCTTCATCAGTAGGAAGTAAACTGTCTAAATCTCACAAAACAGAGTTTTAGGTTTGGGCAAAGTGGTATTTTGAAGCAGTTTCATTTAATAAAGCTCCGTTTTGCAGGAAAATCCTCGGTATAACTGTTTAGGCTTACTCATGAGGATGGCTATGTTAAAAAGTTTCTGAGTATCAGGAGAGTAAAGATAACATGTTTACGGCAGCAAGCTGGAAATGTGTAGAGAATGTCTGAAATAAACAATTTTATGAAAGAATAAATTGCTATTGAGCTCTGCGTTTCTGAACTGTTAATCAAATGCATTTTGCTCTAAGTGAGGATGTGAAACATGTACCAAGAATTCTGTAAACTCCTTTGGTTTGTTACTCCAGAAGTATTTCAGTTGTCCCAGTCAAATATTACTCAAAACAAATTAAATTTCTTAAATGTGTTTGCTAACTATGTTTGATATTCTCATCATTACAGAGAAAGCTAAAGACTGTTTCCCAAGATATTAAATAAAATCCAATCTTCAAAATTAGTGCCCAATTCACTGCAAACAAAGTGCAAGTTAATATGGCTTCAATTTTAGCTGTCAGCAATTTTGACATATTTCAGTCTTTATGCTGATTTAATATTTTCAAGAGCACAACTGCCATTTGGGGAAACATTCAGACTATGTTTAGAATAATATCATGTGGGTTTAACATTTAGCTTTGTTATTTATGTGTTGAGTTCTTTGACCATGTCTGATAGAGGTGTAGTCAAGGAGCTACCCAAGGATCATGCACACTTAGATACTGAATGATGTGCTAAGAAAAGCTTTTAGAGTGCTGGATCTTTTTCCCTGCTACAGGGAAAAGCAAGCTTGTGCTAATGTAGGGTTTCTATGAATGAGGTTGCAGAACATTACAATGATGTGTTAATATCTCCATGTTCCAAGTTTGGTCATATTCAAATCAATACTTGGCATTACTTCACAAATGTTAATTTAATTGTTAAAATATGCTTGGCAGAATACAAGTGAGATTAAAGAGTTAGCACCTGTTCAAAGCTCTCACTTTGCAATACCTGTATTGTTCAGGCCTTGATACCATGAGTTAATACTTGCAAAAATAGGGGTTCATGTAACCTAATGTTTCATTAAGAAAATTTACCATCAGTGGCATGTTTCATTTTTCTGATTACAAAACATTTTTATGATTTATGATCATTAAGGAAATTAAGGTACTTCTCTTCATGGTTATTTTATGGGTAGATGTAAAACTATCATGCCTGATAAAGAGATAGCTTTTCTTAATGAAAATTACAGTCTTTTCTGAGATGATGCTGAGATCCCCCAATTGATACAGATGCTGTACTTGAATATCACTGTTTCTTAATGACTTGGGGAACTACAGGATAACTAAAACACATAATAACAGTTTACTCGGCAATCCACTTCTATATATACATACTTAGATACCACAATCAATTTACATTTCATTGTTACCTTTTCAATTCTATAAATTAAGAATGATACAAAGAGAAAAATTGCAAACATTTCATAACAAATCCTAGCACAGAGTAATCAGAAGTAAGCAGTGTCAATAGTTCAGACTAACCACAACTGATTTGGTAACTTGGTATTACAAGAAATGAAGGAAATTAAGAAAAGCACAACTACAATAATACAGAAGTCAGCTGGTTTTTATTTTTATAATACCACTGAAAAAAACACAAAGGAAATTTAAATAGCCACCTTTAAAAGAGTTGTAAGCTTGTGCCGCAAATGAAAAGGAGCACAAGAATTTTAAATTGCTGCTTTTTTAAGTGATCATAAAGTATTTAGGAGGAAAAAATGCAGCCTATCATAGAATGCACAAATAAATTATTTAATCCTTTAGTGATAGATTATTATCAGGCAGCAGAATATTTCATTTAGTCTGATATCCATAGTACTACATCAGCATCTTCTTCATGCAAGTTGGGGATTTTATGGTAAACTAATTAAAGAAAGAAACTAAAGCTGGTCCATTCAAGAAAATGCCACTGAATAACTTAAATCTTGAGTACAATTTTGTTTGGGGCAAAAATAATTTCAGTCCTAAGAAGGTTGTTTATTCACACACACAGACAAAAAAAAAGATAAAGAAGTGTGGATCAAGTGGTTGATGAAAAAGAGCAGTCTTCAGAGAAACTTGAGCAATGTACCTCTTCCTGCATGCTGTCTGTTGCATGCTTGAGATTCCCCAAAACTTAGATGAAGATGAGTGAAAAAGTTTTAAAATGTGTTTCTTTTTTGCCATATAGTTTTCATCCATTTGTTTGTTTCCCCCTGAACCATTTTTTAAACTTTTGAGGAGAAAGAAAGAATATAAGATAGAAAAAGTTATTAACAAATACACTGGAAGAGGCAGAGGAAAAATAAAATGTCAGTAAGCTACTTTCCAGGTACAGTTTTTAATTACCTTGTTTCCTGTAATGAATTATCATGCTATATTAATATAATAAGAAAGAGTAGCTCAATATATAAACACATAAAATTAAATATTATATAAAAGTTGTATAAAGTATACACAATTTGTTATAAATCAGTTGTTCAGGCTTAGGAATGTTAATTTAACTTTGCAAACTTTTGAATTTTAAGGGTCTAGAGCCTTAGTGTTGAAATTTCTGTTTCACAGGCGAGTAAACAGCTATCTTTGTCCTTTAGCTCAGCAGGTTTGTTTGCTGATCGCTGAATCCAGAGATCTTTGATCCTTGTATGATCCAAACAGAATATAATAATCTATATTCATGAATGTAACGCCATGTAGTTAAAAAATAGTAAGCGACTAATTCTGCCCCCTCCTCACAATGCTCACTCATGGTATATCACTTTCAGGGGCTGACTTAGAGATCTTCTTATTTCCAGTCTTGTGCTTTGGTATATGTAATCCTACTGGACTCTATTAAAATTATTGTCATGTTGAACAAACTCAAGAAAATTTAACCAAATTGAAAACAGGCCGCCAGACTGTTCATGATGAAATGCTTGCGGTGTTCCAAGTGAACGTTGCCACTCATGAGCAGCTGGCTTTGATCCCTGCTGACATGCATTGAAAGATGATTAAAAATACATATATGCTTCCCTAAGACATTGTGTATTTTCCAAAAGCTGCAGTAATGTCCACGTGGGTGTTACGCTTCTCAGTAAATGAGGAGACAGGCTGGTTCCCAGTGATGTAAGATGCAGGCTGTCCTCACTGCAATGGGTTTGGTTAGAGCTGGTCAGTATTACAGATGAATTTGAGAATTCCGAGCAAGGTTCTTTCAGAGTAATATCTGTCCTCACTGGGTTTACCTTCCCCTTCCTCCCCCTTCCCGTACCTGTATCCTGGTGACTGTATCCAGTGACTGCAGATGTCTGCTCAGCAGCCTAACAAGCTGGAGCTCCACATGTGCATTCACAGTCGGTCTCTGGTGTGACAGACTCCTCGGGAATAGTCTGTATTTTCCCGGTGGTTGTGACAGAGTTGAGGACACACAAATAATACTGTTTCTGCTATACTTGAAATCACAGGGGTTTTGTTGGTCTCAGAGGATTTGTGTAAATAACAACTTTGGGTTGAGTATCACCTGTTCTCCAGGAAAAACTGAGATGATAAAAATTGATAGTAACTTGTTTTCATTGGAGGAAAGATTCTTTAATGACAGTTTCACGTAACTAGCTGGAAGGATTTGGGGAGATTTCTAAAGATAATCAGTTTAATTCCAAATATTATGATAAAATCCTTGTTGCCTTGGCAAATCCTACAAAATGGGCTTTATGCAGGTGACCTACTTGGAGTTGGTGGGAATAGACTTAATGTGTGATTAGTCTCTGCGCAGTTGAGTTGTTACTGGAGCCATGGCTGAGATGGAAGGAAATAATTTATATTTACCTGACTCCAGTGCAGGTAGGATGTTATAGAAATTTAATAGTTATCAAATTAACAACTTGTCTTATAATTGCATAGGATCTAGTATGATTATTCTTAAGTTCACAAACATATAGATAATCATATAGATAAGTAAACTTAGTGTATGGTATGCTAAAGTCATATAATATGTGTATGCAAAATAGTGAAATCAATTAAAATGTTTACAGGTCATAAAGAACTAATACATAATTAAAGACTCCAAGCTGTGATAGCTAATAGCAAGTTAGAGAGTTGTATGATCATTGTGTTTTTGCAAGAGGTATAAAAACAGTCTGTGATGGCTTTTAATGAGGAGAGTAGTACATAACAAAACCACCTTACTCTAATATTTTTCTCATTATATGGGTCAAAGACCTTTCTATCCCAAACTGATCTACTCTTAGACAAATTGTTCTCCAACCTGATAGATCTGCCTGGGGCTTTTGAAAGAAATATTGTATGTTCAGGAGGGCTCAGGTTTGTTTGCTAAATTTTTTCACATAATGGATGTAATCCATGGAGTTAATAGTTTAAGTGGATTGGGAATCTGTCTGTGATTTGTCTGGGGTAAATCTTGCTGAAATAATCTCGTGCCTTATAATGTGGAGGCAGGGAAATGAATCTGCATGCGGGATGCTATATTTGCTACATCTAATGATGTTTATTCCATATGTTTTTATAACAAAACAGGTTTGTTATCATTTATTCCTTCATTTAACCAGAGTAGGGGTTTCGTTTCAGTTTAATACTTAATTTGATATGAATTGTTTTATTTTTACTGAATCACTGGAGATGGCAAGAATCCCTATTTCAGTTTCCAAAAGCTTGAATAAAACATTTGAATAGTGTTTTTTAATTTTTTTTTTTAACTGTACTGAACTACATCACTTTTCTCAACTTTTACCTTATTATTCTTTTGGAAATACAGAGCTAAGATCACTAACACGTTCTGTCTAACTCCTATTTCACTTGTCTAGACCCAGGAATATCATTACCAGATGTGTGCAAATAAAACAGTGTTTTCTTCTTTTGAAGACAGTTAATAATGATCTATCACCAAATAAACTGATAGGCAGTCTGCATATAAAGGAGTCTAATTTCTTTTCTTGAAAAAGGGAGGGTGAAAAAACCCTGGCATTAAACCATCTTTGGTCGTGTTGAAAGTAGTTCATTATTAGCCTGAAAATTGGCAGTTTTAAATAGAAAGGAGTAACTTTTTATAGGGACAGTTTAATTAGCTTTACTAGTTTCTGTTTGTTTCTGTGTACCAGGGAAATTTTAATCCAGTTTTTAAATACCTGTTTCAGATTAGTACACCAGTTCAGATTTGTATTAGCTTTACATATGGTGTCAAAGTTTCTTTTGAGTTCAAATCCCTTAAAAAAAAAGGCCAAAATTATAATGCTTTTTTTCCTTTAATCAGGATACTCTAGGCCATCTTTTAAAATTGTAATTTTAATTGTGGAGAATACTCCACATTTAATCCAGAGCTAGGTAAAATAAGAATCTGGTTTATTACTTATAGTCATGGAAGAAGGAAAATTAATAGCATATTGGAATTAAAAAAAACCAAGATGTGTGTGTGGTGCAAATCATCTATATCCTTGAAGACATTTTGGCAAGACACTCTGATTCATCATTTCAACTGTATGTTTAAGCAATTTGGAATATTTTATAAAAAGCCCAAAGCTGATTTAATGACTAGCAAAAGCTTCACTGAGTTGATTGCTGAATGTTATTAAAATCTTTGTTATTTTTTTCCTTTGTGTATTTTATTGGCTTTAACTAACAGAAATTTCAACCTGTTTAATGAATATTCAGACCCCATCCAGCGAATCTTCTGAATGTGGAGAGCTGTTTCATTTCACTAGCTCTTTTTAGACTTCATTTTCCACAGTTTATAAATGTGTATTTCACATTATTGGATCCTGCAGCATCAGGAGTATTACACAGTTCTGATTGCCTTTATAGCTGAAGCTGCAATTTTTTTTTTTTAAATAACAATGTGATTGAAGGATAGGATAATATAACAAATGATAAGACAGTCCTAGAGCCTAGAGAAAACTCAGTAGGATGGAAGGAGGGGACCCAATTATCATCTATAAATCCTTTCAGAGTAAATGTGTAGATGAAGGAAGGAATTATTCCCAGTCTGGGAAGATATCAAGACAAAGAATAATGGCCTGGAGCTATTAGAAACAGTTTTTAACAATGGGCTACAATTGTCAACTGATGCAGACAGTAAATCCCTGCTGAAGTCAAACTGAGGAGCTCTCTGTCAGTGCAATCACTGGAACCAGTCATTCCCAGTTTGCTGATTCTGACAGTTTTGCAGACAAGTCTTAGCTCGCTTGTTTAAAGGTGAGGTTTTGCCTGGTTTAAACTGAATTGGCTGGGTGGGTATCTGATGTCTTTCTTCCACACTTCTTACAGCCCGTTGCCTTCTCCCTGCATTAGTCCTGGTGGTCTCCATGTTTTTTCTTAATCTTCCCATATTCACTCTTAACTACCAAGCCCAGTTGTCTCTGGGCTATAACTGGCATCAGTAGACCTTTCATCAGCAAGGTGGGAATGATCCTCACCTCGCTTAGAGAAAGAGAAAATCAGGCTAAAGTGAAGCAAGTTAAACTTCACCACAGATCTGCAGGCCATCCAGAGTTTATTTGCAGAGTGCTGCCGTTTTTACAAAGAGAAGATCTACCTGGAGAGACCTCCATAGAGAACAGTGTGCCTAGCCCATGTGCCAGGACCCAGCTTAAAAGTAGCAGCCACAGGGATGTGCTGGACCTGCTGAGTTCAGCAGAGTTTGCTGAAATAAACAACTGTGTATTGATTAAGGCAAGTTAGAGCCCATCAGTGACAGTGTTGGCCCAAATCAGTGACACACATCCACTTCTCTCTTCATTCCCAACACCAGTACTGACGTACACCATGGATGGCTGGGGTGGGAGATGTGGAGCACCACCACTTCCACAGAGGTGAGCTGGAGTGCTGCTGGAAGAAATGGGAGGCATGAAGGCTCATATTCAGAGGAGAAGGGGAAGAGAAATGAAGGGGTTGGATATTTGGAGGAGAAAGGGAAAAGTCATTGTGGAAGGATGTGTAAGGTGCATGGAGAGTTGGTCTAATGCTCACCTGGCTGGTCTCTGCAGTGATCAAATCAGTTGAAATAGCAGAAACTCATTCTCAAATGAAAGATGTGGTGGTGTTCTTCCCACACTGTCTGGCACTACAGATTCCTGCCGAGAAAGAAAGTTGTCGCCTGTTGAATTATCAAGATGCTCTGAAGTGTCTCAGTCCTTCCTCAGGTCTTCCCTCTTCTTCTAGAACCCAGCCAGATAGGAAGATCACAGCTTTAACAGTTTGGAGTATGTGTTATTTTGCAGGGGTGCAGAAGCATAAAGCAAGTTCATTCAGGGAACAAAAACCTGCACAAAAATACAGGAGGTGTGCAGATGGATCGCCAGGGCACACAAAAAATTAGTGGGATGATGTGCACTGAAGAGCTATTGTTATGTGTGTTGTTTTACATTAGTTTTTCTACATACATGCAGTTTAATCAGTTAAATGGCATATGGTGAATAAAGGTAAGAGACAGTTACTCCTGCCATCTGCTGCTCCAGAGATCATTGCCAGCATATTACAACTCCCTTCCTGCAAGACGCTCGTACAGGTTCAAATCTCAGGCTTTCAGTTTCTTAAAGAATTATGTTCTGATTTATAAGCCTGTAGGTTGGATTTTAATAAAAAAATGGCTTTAAAGATTTACAGAATGATTGGTTGAAGCAGCTGGAAGTTGTTTTATCTTTTTACCATTTTATTAAATCCTTCAATGCATTCAGGTATTTCATCTCATGTGAGTTTTACCCCTAAAACATTATCCATAGTTTTGTATTCCAAAATACGGAAACCCTGGGAGGAACAGAACCACTGTCATCTGTTCAACTGCTCTTCTCAGAAACAAAAAGAGCAAACCAACTTAATAAACTTGGCCAAAATATCAGAGAAGCTGCTTTCATTTTAAAAGTCAGGCTCACGTTACAGAATGTGTTTTTGGGAATGTATTGAATAGATTATTTGTAAATCCTTTTAACTGCCACTTAAAGTCCACTAATAAATGAAGAAAGAAGAAAAAAAACCTGTGAGAAGATTTTAAAAAAACAAGATTGAGATTTTCACTGAGCATTCCAATTTTCACATTCTGCTGGTCAGGATAGGGGATTTCACATACTTTTAATTATTTCAGTTTTAAAGGAAATGTCTTAAACTTGTCCTCCCAGCATTAGGACTCTCACAGTGTCTTAAGCATCACTTGACCTCTAGTTCTTGTGTTGCTTTTCATCAAAAGGCAGGAGAAATATTTAATTTTGCTAGGATATCTGAAGGACTGTGCAGTTTTTCCCCTTTGGTAAACCACCTGTGCTATGGAATTGTGTATTTCCATTAGGATTAACATATATTTTGTTGACAATCAAGCATTTGTGGTTAATTTGTTGATCTGTTCTACTTGCTCTTATAGTAACAGGATAAGGCTTAAATGGCAGCTTTTTTAGGACAGATATCATTCTTTTCTGATAGAGCTGGAGGGGCAGAATTACCTGACTGTGATGAAATGAGGAAACAGGTAGCTAGCAGAACTTCTTGTATTTTTGTGCCTGAGTGATGAAGGCACAAAAAAGGAATGGAAAAGAAAGCATATCTTTTAAGTTATTCCAAGGGACACGCATCCTGTATTTGCACCAAAGTATGTTTTCCAAAAAGAAAGGGAAATCCTCAGTAGCTCCCGTAGAAGATGCGTTTGCGAGTGTTTTTCTGTTGCTGAAAACTTGGTACTTGAGCTTGTGATTGTTTGACACCAGAAAGGGGATGTGGAGCTGTGTGACAGCATGCCGGGTTGCGTGACAGTGCACTCCTACAGCTCAGTCCAAACCCTAAACCACAACCACGTGTGAAGCAGAACTTACTGGATGCTGGCATGGTTGTCATCTGAGAACGTGTAAAATTAAGACACGGTTTGACAGTTTTTATCATTTTAGTGGTATTTTTACTTTTTGTTGGTACCTCGGGACAAAACACAGTCATCTTTAATACTGGTGCTAACAGACAATGCTGTGAAAGCACAGCATCTTTCTTATGGTAGAGCCCAGTACACCCAGTAAAATAAGCAAGGGTTCCTCGCTCTCCCTCTCTCTCTCTCTCTCCCCACCCCCATTCCCTCCCTCCCTCTCTCCTGCCCCTTAATTTTCTTTCCTTTTTTTTCCTTAACTTCTCAGGGGCTTGAACAGCCCCGTAAGGAGAAGAAATGTGCTTTAAGGAGAGATGCACATAGGTCTCCAGAGCACAATAGGAGCATAAAATCTGTCTCAGAGGCTTAATTAGGTTTGCAATTAATTAATATTTGCAAGCCACTTTGAGAATCTGGGTGCAAATTCATATTACTTTCGTGATGTCACTACTGAGACACATGAACAGGAAGTAGAAAGAAAAGGATAAACAGTAAATTCTTGAAAACACTTCCACTGCCGCATTAGGATCATTAACAATTGCTTCTTCCTCTGTATCATTTTTATCCAATATTAGTTTTTCCACTCTGGTGAAGGAGAAAGTACAAGAGCTCAAAATTTATGAAGTCTTACCAGCTAATGAGATGGAAAATATAATAAAAAGTGAGAGGTGGAGGGGAAAAAAAAAGGGGTTTTTTTCAATGATTTTGAATATCGGGTGGGGAACGGGGAAGAGTCATTTTGTATGACTAGTATGTAATTTCATCATTTTTTATTATTATTATTTGTTTACACCTAGTAAAGTCTTAACTGCTGTCCCCACACAATTTCCTAATTTTGTGAAACAATTTTGTTTTAATACATATGGGCATAAAGGCTTTAGATAGTCCCCAACTGATTTTCACTGTCTGATAATAATATATTGGACAAAATAGCGTTGCTGTTTGTGTGGGAGTTAATGCTTTTGAAAACAGCTAATACACTTAACTACAGTGTATTAACAGTGGGCGTTCTGCTTATTTTTATTGCAAGCTTTAGCACTGTGCAATTTTCCTGCAACATGTTAACAATAATCCACTTCATGCTGGCACTTAAGTATTTATTGAGCATTACAGTAAAAAAGTTATGGGAAAAAAATGGATATTAAAAAAAAAACCCCAACCAAATTGCATCTTGGAATGGCATGGTGACCATAAAAGAAAACAGCAATGAGCAAGTTCAGTACAGTTGCTTTTAAGATTAGTAAAGTATATACAAAAAAGTATTACGTACGTACAGCATGGTCTTTTGCACTACCTTGATGAAAGAAAGAATGGTCCTTTGAGGGTGATGGCTATTCTTGGCACTGTGGGCAGGGAGAGATCTTTGTGAACATCTGAGATCGCAGGTCTTTGTGGAGTTATGTATTTGTGCTGATGGCGTTGGACCCGATGCACTCTGGGATGAAGCCAGTTGCCAGCACCTTCATGCCAAGGGATGATAACAGCCCCAGCAACATCTGAAATGTCCTTAAATAATTGTTTTGGAAAATTGTGTATTTAAGAAACAGAATAGCATTGCAAGCTCAGGAAGGTGAGGATCCTTACAGCTGAAGGATCCTTACAGCAGATCCTTCTGAAGACCAAATGACACGGGTAATCTGTATTTTTGGAAGTGTACACAGAAGGTAGGGGGAAGCAGTATCACAAAGGGTGTCCTTCATAAAGAGCTCCCCAATGCACAGAGCAGCCGTTCATACTCGCCTACAAACGATGCTCCGCCAGAAGGCGGCAAAAGAGCAAGTCAGCGTAACACCACAGGCGAACGGTAAGGCAACGGGAAGCAATGCTCAGAAGTCAAATGTCATGCAGAACATCTAAACACAAGGAGGCTTAGGAGGTGCCTGTTTCATTTTGAGTCACACCATAGTGCCCGGGTACACAGGGGCAGCACTCTGGAAAATAAGCCACTCAGTCGCTGCCGCTGGGTGTTCTGGGGGAACCCACCCAGCTCCCTGCACCTAAACAGAGGATGTAGGATAAGTAGGTTACGTTTTAACTGCACATTTGGTAGCATTGGTCTGCAAAGGAGAACATCCTACAGCCATCTGCTGTAATTTGAGCTTTTGAAACAACTGAATTCCCCAGGAAAGCCATGCTAATTTATCTGTAAACTTGACTGATTATCAGCGTGTTGGTTTATGCAGTTAGTCTGATCATCAGGCATTCTTTCCAGCGTCCTTGTTGGGTTGTAAAACAAGACTGTAAAATGTCTCTCCACAATCAGCTTCTTCCTTCTCCTCTGCAGATTTCTTAGACACCTTTATTTTTTTTCTTCCAGTGTTACTACTGGGCAGGGCGCTGCAAACTTCTTCATCTCAACAAAGTCAAATTAATTTTTACAGGGAGTACCAAAAGTCTGACTGTTCACCTAGGCTGATTTATCCTTTTTGTGTGCCATGAAGAAATTTGGACCTTTCATATAAAACCTCTTTTGGAAGGTGATTAAGTAACCATGCAACTTTTTAGTTTTCCTCCGAGTAAAGGAGGAAACCTGGCTTACACTTGTCACTCAGCTTTTGTGGCAGAAAACAACTCCTCCTTGCAATAACGACAGACAATTTTTGTCTCACAAATCTTTATGCTTCACTTGGTTTTATTCAAATGAAGATGTCTACAGAAGTAAGACCCTGATAAATCTCTGTGGCCCCTACTTTCCAGAGTTCCTTGAAAGATTTATAGCAGGTGTTTACAGTTAAACATCTGCATTGTCCTTCATTAAATTTTGTTTAATGATTTATATGCATCAGTAGACCCTTTGATACATGACAGAAATTATAAACGTCAGAGAACAGTAAAACCAGACAGTCAAAAAAAAAAACCGCCAAAAAAAAACCCCTCACAAAAGATGATCTTTAACTGCACAAACATGGAGAGAAATCGTTATCAAACCCTGTACTGCATTGCTTCCTGCTGCCTTCTGCAGGTTCTTTCAGTGTGTTAAATAACTTTTGGAAAAAAAACCCCACATACTTTTGCTTGAAAATGTAGTGAAATGGCTGTGGTGCAGTCCCTGACCCCATATGCATGTGTGTGGAGTGATCTTTGCAGCTTGCAGTCCAGCCTCTCGGTGTATGGCACTTTGAAATGAGGACCTATGAGCCCATCCCTTAAGATGTCTCCATGTACAATAGCTGTTTAAAATTTTCTTTGAACATATTTGACATATTTAAACATACGTTTCATCTCATCTGCCTTCAAAGAGCACTTAAGTAACACAATACATATAATCAAACATTTTTTTCTGGATGATTGATTATCATATTCTTTAAGTGCAAGTTTCTTTTAATCTTTTTTTTTTTTTTTTTTTTTTCCTGGTCCAAATTAAGGCTTACATTTGAAAGGTATGGAAATGTCTCGTGTTTATATGGTAATCATCTTTTGCTTTCACCGTTTAAAGTCACCTTCCAGACAAAAGAAATATTAGCTGCTGAACGATCCGCTGGCTCTGTAATTAACACAGGATTGATCACCTACATAATAGGCTGCAGTGCCCAGCCTGGTTATGTCTCACACACACACGTAACACCACAGTTTCTGTCCTCCCACCAGATGCTATTCCGTGTAACCGGGTATAACCCTCTAACACATGCAGAAAGCAAGCCAGCTTCTCTTTCTGCACCTACCAGGGCTTCTCAAAAGATCAAACAAATCCTTGTTTTCCCATGGAAACTGGCAGGCGGTTGAGAGTGGCAGACCCAGTGCCCAGATTCTGACTGTTTTGAAAGTGCAAAACAGACTACCTTAAGAGATTGCAGAAGAGAAACTTTGTCCCAATTCTGGCTTCTTCAAAACTGAGGTGAAGACCTTCTGTCTGGGGATGATGGCTAGGAAATACAATCCAGGAGTGTTATTGGCAATAAGTGTTAAGGATAGAGAGATCATGTGTGTCTTACTCTTAGTAATTGTCACACATCAAGCACTGTGGTTTTTCATTATGGCTTGTAGAAGAATTATAATTTTATCTTTTATAAAAATGTTATATTGGTGATGTGAAAGTGGAAATTTATGCAAAAACGGTTAGTAATGATTCAATCACAATTCATATTATTCATACTCATGCCATAATTGATGCTGATAAGAAAGCGGAAGCCTTTTGTTCAGTCCCTCAATGCTTAGAACAATGCAATCATGCATTTTATTTTAAACTTTGTAAATTATCTATTTTCTGAAATTGCAAATGATCCATTTCTAAACATAAGCACTCCGTGTTGTAATCCCTTGATTTTATGTTAATGTGAACAATGCCATTCACTGGCTCCAGGCATACAACTAAAGATTTTAATTTTTAACAATGAATATATTCTATGTTTAATACTTACAAAGATACTTAATTTTATATAGCTATTTATTAAGTGGAGAACTAATTGAAGGTCAGTACTAAGCAGTGTGTCCCTGGAATTTAAATAGAAGTGTGAAGAATCCCAGGAGACCATCACATACCAAGAGAATAAGAGTATGAGAGTAACGGGTAATATAATCTAGAAAGAAATAGACTTTGGATTTGGGGTTTTTGGACACAACAGACTACTGTGAAGTACCTTTTCCTTTACCCAAGCAAATTGCCTTAATTGAGGTACTGCACAATTTAGGCAGAAAGGGGCCGATGACACTTCCTCTCTGTTATTTTCCCCAGCATACTGGGGTTGGAGCATTCTGCCAGGAAGCGAGAAGTTTAGGTTTGGACCATGTCAGGCTAAGGAAGGAATTATACCAGGGCTCCCCACATCATCTGTATTTCCACTCTACAACAGTACTTAAAGAGCAGGCAGCTATCATGTTTTGGCTGTGAAGGGAAGAAGTGAGGCAACTCAACAGGTTAGGGTGGATTTGGGGCTTTGAAACCCTAGCTGACATAGGCACTGCCTTGCAGGCCATAAAAAAGATACCTAAGCTGCAAAAGGAGAAGAATTTGAGGCACACCCTTCCCTTAGTGTTTCTTTTGGCTAGTTTCAACAGCTCCCAGCTCAGCCTTACTGTCTGCTCTGAATTCCTTTCCGAGGCATCTGATTCCCCCATAGGCAGGGACCTCAGGCACCTGACCCGGTCCTGAGTGTCTCAGTCTGGATGCCAGGCATTTAGGTTAGGATGTAATGACCCTCAGTATTGCTGGACCCAAATCCCTTTGCACATTTAACACCAAACACGCTATACTGGTGAAAACACCCCCAGTCACCCAGTAATAAACTGGCCACGAGGTATATCAAAGGAAGAAAAACAGGCAAGAGAGATGTTAATCCATCCATTAGAGATGGGTATCGTGTTCATTTGATAAACGTGAACTATGTAGATGTGTAGTGTTAAAGATGTGAACAAAGTTGAAGTGGTCGTGCCTTTAAAAGTATGTGGTACACAGATTACAAATGGTGGGCTCAGGTTGAGGTGAAACAATTTTAGAGAATACTGCTTTCACTAAAAGACTTAATGTGAGAATAAACCTAGGGAAAAATAAAACCAGATTTCTGTATAGGCTTGATTCTCCATTGTAGACTTCTAACACTGAGCACTGAAAGTGCAATATTTGTATGAGGTGCTTCACTGTCAGGAAAAACAGAAGCAGCTGTAATTGAAATAGCACATGGTTTCACTGCTGGTTGTTTGTTGGTTTGGGGTTTTTTTTATGGGGGGAGTGTTTAAATACATAAATTTTGTCTGGTTATCATTGGTTGTTTTTGCACTGTTTACATTATAAAATGATACCACTTTAATTAAATCCATACATGTATTTTAAAATGTTGCCATCATGTAGGTCACTTGCACTGATACAGAGGTTCCTTAGGTTTGGGGTTTTTTTGCCTTAGCAAAGGAAGTAACTACACTGCTACAGGTACTGACAAAGCCCTATAGCTATATGCTTACTAAGCCTTTTCCAAGTAGAAGTGTCTTGGTACCAAAGTAATGGACATGTGAGAAAATTCATTGTTCAGGAAGAATTCTCAGGTATAAACCAGGACAGAGTTCCAGGCTTACAAATGATGCCAGCACACTTTCTCAAAAACACTGAGCTCACATCCTGGGTTTTGAATGCCAGGAGCAGGCCAAGCAGTGTTTCCTGTGGTACAGAAGATGTAGCCAGGGGTCCCAGATGTTGATGCCTCAATATTTCATATGGCCCCATTTCTCCAAGGTTGTGATCAGCTGGGCAGGGTGCACTGGAGCACAAGTGAGATCAGCCTTTGGGCTGCTCCCCCTTGTTTCAGTTGCTGTGCTGAAATAACCCTTAGCCATTCCCTTTATGTGGGTGTTCCAGCTCCAAATGCTTTTTTGTACCTGGCCCTGTACCTGCAGCATTTGGCAAACGTCATTTTTTTTAGCACTCGTTTTACTTCTTCCATAAACTTTTTTTTAATATCTCTGTTATTGCTGAGAAAACCAAACATATTTGTCTCTTCCAGCTTAACAGTGTACCTGATAACCAAATAAATATACAGACCAAGTCTCCTTAGATTCCTATCTTCAAGTTATTTTTGTGTTCAGTGAGTTTGTGGTTTGATATACTGATAGTTAAATGAAAAGATTACCGTCATTACTGGTAATTTACAGCTTCTGTGTTTGATCTGTCAAATGTTCTTTCAAAGATTAAACATGGTCTGTTAGTTGTACAATTACCTCAAACTTTTTAGGCTGCAAATTCAAAAGACAGGAGCTGCTATTTTCCTTTAAATTCCTGTCTCTTCCTCTCAGCCTCTGGTACTCTAAGATGTTACCTCCAACCCTTGTAAAGATGTTACTCGGAATTCAGATAGCTGGAGGCATTTTTAGAAGGTAATCTTACAGCTATGCTTTCCTTTATGAAAAGTAATAATTATCATATTTCTTGGATGCGTGTCTCAATCATCTCTCAGGCTGCATAATGTGAATGGGAGCTCCACAGGCAAAATTAAAAAAGATTTCATTAGCAGACCATGATCTTTAGACATCTCTTTTTGCAGAGATTGAAATTAGCCATGTGGTGCTTTGTTCACATGGACTAGGACTGCTTTTGAAAACATCCTGCATCCCTAATAATTCTTTGTTTTTTAACAAAAAGAGTTTTCATAGTAATATAAATTTAACTGCAAACAATATAATAAGTAATAAAAGGTGCACCAAAGTCTTATTCTGGCCCTTTTTTTTTTTTGCAACCCATTCAAGTATTTACAGTGATAACATTAAAAAAATATATATATTTACATTAGCAGAAGTAATTATGACTCTCAGACGTGTGTACAAACACTGTTAGTTAAAACTGCTTTAAAAGCTTGGTTTATCGATAGTTTATACAGCAACACTGGGCTTTGTGGCAAGGCTTGCTTGGTGGTTTTTCTACAGCTAAGAAACTTAACCAGGTCAATTGGTGTAGTAAAAATGAGAGAAGTGTAGGTAGTATGTTAATTCAACTGTGTTCACCTCAGCCCTCTTCTGCTGCTCATGATGCAGAGACGTCACAGAGGGGTGTCTTTTTTTAATATCTTTTAAAGCATAGTCTAGTCTTCCAATTACTATTAACTACAGGAAAGTTGCTTCTGATCTGCTGGATTACCAGCCTGATGTGTAGAAACAAATGCCTGACAAGAGCCATTCAAAGGCTCCTAAAACCTTCTAGCTACTGCCGAGCACAGCGCTTAAGAGACGCAAACAGAGGAGGAGGTGAAGCGGAGATGGCTTCCTGGTCACCAGCCACCAGCCCAAGGCTGCCAGGGTGGGAAGACCAACTTCCCCACCACCAACACAGTCTGACCCCGTGTTGTGCCGAAGGGAAAGCCACAAATACCAGATGAAAACTATCACCCATCCTTAGTTGCCTGGCAGCAAGATGGCTGACACAGAGGTATAGGCACTGGAAGACCATCAATTTAGAGGTCAAGTAAATTGCAAGGGAAGTGTGATATATGGAGAGTTTGCTATCTGTCTGTATCAGTTTCTGTAACATGCCTGAAGTCCCTGAGCCATAGGACGAGTTGCTATGTGAAGTCTAAGAAGAGTACATGTATTGTAGAGGGAATCAGCTAATTTCCTTCCAATTACCAAATGGCCCATGTGACCCATCTGCAACAGCACAAAATGTTATCTATTTCATTTTGTGGAAGTGGTCATTCATTAAAGTGTTAGAAACAATAAGCCAATGAACATGTGTTAGGCCTTCATGCAAAGACTTCATGCCTTCATATGTCACTTGAGCTAATATTTTTAAGAACTCTTAAAATAATAAAAATAAAATTATTATAGGGACAGTACTTAAAACAAGAGCCTCAACCCACTCAAGAGCACTGATTTGTGATGGAATAGGGAGGGATAGGGATGGAAAACATTGTTCAGATTCATGTTTAATCAGACCAAGTGCTTTTAATTAGCTGGAGAAGAAGATTGTGAATATTTTTGTTTAAGTAAGTGTTACTGCTCAGAGAAATACTTTCATCATAAGAAAATGATCGGCTCACTTGGCATAAATGAAGAACTCATTATTGGTGTCTTTTAACATATGATGTCTTTTAACATTGCATATTTGAAGTCATAGCAAGGAAGATGAGGCTCCAGATAACTTTTAAATGTTTCTCTTTCCTATTTTTTTAAAGCTGGAGTAATAACTGAAGTATGATTAGAGAACTTTCTTAAGATCTGGATCTGTTTAATTGATTTAAGCATGACTACATAGAAGATTTGTTTCAGTTGTTGGTGTTTTTAAATCACATGAATACATTGTTCTTACTCTTATTTTCAAGCTGCTCAAAAAAGTCTATTATAAATGTGGTCAGCACAGGATTGAATTATCAATGTGGCATTGGCATTAAAAATGAAAGTTGAGGATAATACCAAATTACATATTGACTTTCAATAAAATGAATATTCAACAATTCTGTTGCAAAATCTTTTATAAATCTGCAAAGGATATGCAACTAATGTCCCTGGAGACCCTTTTTAAAGTTCTGACTAGAATCTGAGAAATAAAACTTTCATCTAGGACCAAACATGTAGTATCAAAATTTAATTTTAGGAGAAGCAGGTCTTTTTGAAGTGATCCTGGTGATGTTAGTATTTGTATTAAAATCAGGACTCTGTCAAAGACACAGAGAAGGGAAAAATCCTGGGAATCCCTTGTAGTAATGTTTACACTGTTACTCTTAGCATGTTTCTGTATTTGCTTGGACAAATCATTTGTATGGAAAATTTTTCTAACAAAATCAGTTTTATAATCCCCTTTACTGCATTAACTTGATTCCAAGAAGTCTTTTCCCATGTTGTTTGGGGACTTAAAATATGGAATTGTCATGTAAAAATACGTATTATCAGAAGGGATGCAAACCCAGTACACGCAATAATGTTGTGATGGTGACTGGCCACGGCCAGAGTTTGCCCCCTGGTAAATGCAATGTTGCTTACCTCTGTTTTATTCCAGGCCAAACTGTCTTGAACAGCTTTGCATTTCCCATGTACGCACAGGTAGTATCTGTGGGCAGTGACTTGTTAGCCGTCTGTCTGTGTGAAGATGTTCTTCCCCACCAAAGATGGGTATAAAAGGATCCTATGCCAGTGGGGATAAGGCTGAGGAAGTGGCTTCATGATGAATTTAAGCCTATTTAAATCCCTGGGGTCACTGAAAGAGGTTGCCCCTCCCTCTGCTTTATCCTTCAGCCATTCATTGCTGCCCCTCTCTGTGTCAGCATAAGGCTTGTCAGTTCAGAGAGCTGCTTCAGCTGAAAAAAACGCCTTTTTTTTCTGTGGTCAGATTAATTTTCAGTCCAGCTGCACAGCCGCCCGAGCACTGATGCCAGCACAAACAAGTGAGCTGGAGCACACGATCATGGACAATGGGGAGGGCAGGACTGCTGCTCTCAGTAGCTGTAAATAAGGTAAAGTTACTCATGAAACTGCTGCTTGTGTGTGAGACGTAGACTAAATCAAGATTACAGATTTATTTTTTTAAATCCTTGACCTTGTACGTAATCTGAAGTGAGCAGCACTGGGTGAAATTTGCCATTCATCCTTTTTAGGTTTTTAACTTCAAATATTTGTTCCAGAAAACAGATTGTTTTGCTGGGGAAAAAAAAAGGGGGTGTGGGGGGTGTGTGTGTGTATATATATATATATATGATTTCTTTTACTTGTCTTAATGACTTAAGAGCAGTGTTTATTTTTTTTTCCTGAAAGTGTATTAACTTGGTGTTAAGGAAGGATTTCAGTTACTCATTCTTAAATATTTTCATAAGTGGTTGCTCCCCCTTTCCTCCCCTCTCATAAAGGAGCTTTATATCTTCATGTTACAACTGGAAATGAAACATAGGGAAATTAATTGACTCTTCTGCCCTGTTTGATGACCCAGGACCCTGTAATGGTCAGAAACTGAACCCAGATCTCTCCGATTTCAATCCAGACTGGTATGAATACAGCCGGGGACCCTAAGGCCAGAAAGCATCTTTTGAAGAGATTACCCCAGCTTTTTCCAGAAACTATCATTTAAACCTTTTGCAGTAAAGTGGCCACTGTTCTCCCCATTGCAGCAGTTCCAGCCAAGATAGATGTTCCTCTGCTCAGCATTGACCCCAGGAGTTTGTTAGGCAGCGGTGCTCCTGGGCTCCAAACATGCTTCTCTTCAGTTTCCCTCACTTGGGAGAATTACGGTCTGTATTAGCAAAATTAATTAACGATTTGAGAGGAAATTTCAAATTTAGATGTTACCCACAGTGAGGAGAACAAAATTAACTCATTTAATGTCAGGCCTTCCATTAATTATATAATTAGCCTCCTGGCACTTGAAAAGAATTTAATATGGATATACATTTTAGGTCCAGAAAATCGTGTGACCTTTTGCTGGGCGAAATGGGGCCTTCTGCCTTTGTATTTTATCCTCTCCTTCTGGGTAGCATGTGAGCTGCAAGGTACAGTTTACTAGAGGCAAGGAGGGCTGTCTGCAAGTATTGCAATTACGAAAGATTAAAGGGAAAATGAAACAACTGGGGAGATTAACAGAGTTGCTCAGGCAGGGCTTGTGTCTGCTTAGCCAGAAAATAAATAATTCTGTTTTGTGGAATTGTCCTTCCTTCCTTCCTTCCTTCCTTCCTTCCTTCCTTCCTTCCTCCCTTCCTCCCTTCCTTCCTCCCTTCCTTCCCTTCCTTCCCTTCCTTCCCTTCCTTCCCTTCCTTCCCTTCCTTCCCTTCCTTCCCTTCCTTCCTTCCCTTCCTCCCTCCCTTCCTTCCTTCCTCCCTTCCTCCCTTCCTTCCTTCCTTCTCCCTCCTATGGACAAAAGTATTTGGATCACTGTCACCCTGTGCATGCGTGTGAGAAGAACCAGTTCTTGGTATTACCTTGAACATCATTAACAGAGATACGAGGAACTAGGTAGCACGGGTACACTTTGAGTTGTTTCTTTAACTGAGAGATGTCTATTTGTTACACGCACAAAATAGATGTATACAACCCACACACACACATTGATGTGCATGGTTGCCTATTTAATACTGGGTTTAGTCATCCAAATTGAGCTAATGTTGTCCTGAATTACACCCCTTTAAGTCCATTTGAAGCCATGGGCTGTAAAATTCAACTGTAGAATTTCACTTTTACAGTATAGGAACAACTTGACAAACAACATCGGGGTATTATGGCTTTTAATTTTTTTTAAGACATGGTTGCAGGGTTTTTTTAAATCTTAAAACACACCACAGCTGGAGTCTGAGAATACACAGGTACTTCTCTGAAGTGTTACAAAAGTTCTGCAGAATTCAGAGCAGACCAGGCGTCCTTCTGGATGCACTCTGCAAGGCATGCTTCACTTACTGGGCTGGAGCAAACTAAAAAAGGGTTTCCTGCATTGGGTGCCACCATTTCCGGAGTCTGACTTTGAAGGTCAGAATAACACATATGCATTTGGGTTAGTAATTAGGCAGTTATTAAAGAGCTTTCTTGAATCATGACCTAATAGTCTAATTTGGGAAATGCTGGGCAACCACACCTTGGCCTCAAAGGTATTTGTGAGGTCTTCACATAAAAATGTCTCGTATAGTTACTCAAAAACCAAGGCCGCACAAATAGGAGATTGGTTTGGTAGTTTGAACCTGAACTTGCTTGTTAATGGCAGCTTGTATTTTTGTCAACATTCTACAAGCACGTTTATGGATATCTGAATAATTTCCTTTGGCCAGTTGCTGTTGGTTGATGGCAGCCAGGAATTCTCTAAGATAAAAATGTGTCTTCTGTTTCTCCTTGAGGTGTGCTCCATTCTCTGGGAGGGGGATTTTCCTCACCGGAATTAGCTGTTACCAATAGGGACCTAGCAAAGTGTCACACAATTGTTCCAGTTCAACTAGATTGGACTCACATAATGGTATTAAGTTTTTCACCCATCGCTTCTCAAGGAGAATACATCAACATCTTATTTTGCTGTAATGCAAAACCCCATTGAATTACATGATGCTTGGGTTTATTCCTGGAATTTTTTAACATGCAAAATTTCTGTATTCAAAATAAGTAGGATATGTACACTGTTGAGATAAAATACTTAACAGAAGAGGTTTCCGTCTGAAATCAATTGAAGGCACTTACGATTTCTTCTGTCTTCTTGTTGGCTTATATTGAACCGCTAGAAGCTTGAAATTAACATTTCTTTTCGTACTGCTATTTTTTTTTCCCCTTTGCTTTTGCATTCCAGAAGCCCTTCTTCCCTTGCAGCTCCTCTTTCTAAAGGCATGTAAATTTGCACAGCTTTCCTGTTTACCTCTTCATCTTGTCGGCAGTGGTGACAGCCCCTTGTAGGGAGAGAAACGGTTGAGCTCTACCCCCTCTACTGGCAAGCATGTACGTGCATTCCACTGAGAGAAATACAAAACTGGGTTTGCCGAGAGCTTAATTTTTGTTGAAATCGGTACAAAGTTCTTTCCAGTCCTGTTGAAAGGCAGGATTAGGGCAAATGGTGAATGTTTTTAATCTCTTAGAGGAAAATCTGAATTCCAGAAGGTTTTCCCAACATCATACCAGTTTACTAGGAGCCTGTACTGCAAACTTGCTGGTATTCAACAGGAATAATAATCAATCCATCATTGGCTTAACAGGCCTTGTAGGAGAAGTTTTGCTGCTTATTTTCATATCACCATAGTCTATGTTTTGTATTGCAGCCTGTAACACAAGAGGGATGAGTAGGAGAACTTGTGCTTACCAAAACTCTTTCCCCTTTCTCGTGCCTTTATTCTTCCCCCTGATTCAGACAGAAAGTCCTCAGACAAGATAACCGCTTCAGGAATCTCAAGCATAAGGTCTGAATAAGTCTTCCTCCACATGGAGAGAATTTGAGTCCACAGTTACATAGAATGAGGAAATGAGTTGAATTTAAGTGATAGAATGGTGTATAATTAAAGTTTTCTCATATTTGGTGTTTTTTTTTTATTTGTGGGGGGGTTGTGCTTCTCTTGCTAGACATCTGATAGGCAATGTCTGAGCACACAGATCAGTCTGTATCAGCACAGGAAAAATATGTGAAGCTCTTTCTAGAACTTGTTTTTCAGGGGATGAGTTTCAATTAGTATGAAGGAAGTTCAGAGTTTGATGGCTTTTGACACAGCAATTATCAATAGCATGAAACTTGTAACAGTATATATCAATGTCAAGCCCTCAGATGTTTTCTTTGATACACCTTGTCAGTTTGAAGGTAAAATCAGAGATCTTAGTTAAACATAATATAATTGAAATATATATATAACATAATTCCACAAGAGGATAGTGGTTTAAAAGTAGAACATACTTGGGAAGTCAAGTACTTGGCAGTGTTCCTTTCACAGAGTTAGGACTATGACACATACATGCAAAAATCATGAAACTGCAAAGTCAGCGTTAATCAGCTCTAACAACTGCATTTCATGATTTGATATGGCTTTGTGGATATGTGACAAACTTACTGTATTTCAGATGCAAGGTCTTTTTCTGCTTTAAAGGTCAAATGTTTCAAATATATTGCATTCCTAATCAACAATGCATTTCATTTGCCAGCTGGAAATTTACTTTGTATGTTAGAGAAGGGAAATGGGTATGAGCTGTTTTTTGGCACACTACCATAGCTAGGAACAAGTAAAATAAGGAAGAAGAATGAACTGAGTCATTTCATGCTCCACAAAGTTATTAAGTACGGACAAGAAGATTGTATTTGTCAACCCCTCTGTGTATGTGACAAATGCTAAACACATTAAGTCAGCAAATACACACTTTCAACAACTAGGTGATTCTAGCTGCTGATGCCTAGGTCATGGGTTTGCTTGTCAGCAAGCAGAAACCATTGAAGAGGTAACGTGAAATCTTAAATAAAAACAGGTGCGTCTTCTTCTACAGCCTTTTATTTTTTTGCTTAAATGGGTAGCTGTCACAGCATCTGCCCAGTGGCCAGTCCTGCTCACCCTAGAGCCTGCATTAAGGTAGTGGAGCCAAGTCTCCGTGCTGGTACCAATTTAAAGAAAACCATTCAGGATACAGAAAACTAACTCATCTGCAAAGGACTCTGAGGTTGCGTCTGTTCTGAAGAGGTAATGCATATAGAAAGTACAAAATAGTTGTACTGATCTTAGAAACAATACATGGAAGAAGCAGTTGTCTGTGGAGATAGGACAAGGGCCAATGGCTGTAAATTGGAGCACAGGAAGTTCCGCACCAACATGCGGAAGAACTTTCACACAGTGAGGGTGACAGAGCCCTGGGACAGGCTGCCCAGGGAGGTGGTGGAGTCTCCTTCTCTGGAGATATTCAAGACCCATCTGGACGCCTATCTGTGCAATATGTACTAGGGAGCCTGCTTTGGCAGGGGGGTTGGACCTGATGATCTCTCGAGGTCCCTTCCAACCCCTACAATTCTGTGATTCTGTGATTCCCTCCACGGCCACAAGTCTGACATGTTTGCCTCGCCATCAGTGGATGCACATGAACAGGAGACAGTAGGGATGTATTTCTCAAATGCCCAGTTCAAATGGGAAAGAGGCTCCAGAGTTTTAATCTACAGAATTAAAATTTTAAAAGAGTTTTCTTCAAGATACATGCTTTTAAGAAATTTAATATAATTTGAAAAATTGTAAATTCTGTCTGCAGTCTAGTCTGAGCACATAATCCACACATGGGGTTTTGCCAGCATGTGTACTTAGCTAAGAGTGAATGATCATGATACTGCAAAAATCTCATTTACACTGGTGAATAAACGCCTTCTTTCCTGTTCACATCCCAAGTTATCCTTGATGAATGTGAATATATATGGCCAGGACAAATTCAGCTGCTCCTGTATGTTTAGACACATCATTCTCTTTAGATGCTTCTGTGCCCATACAGCGCTATACTGAAACTTTTTAGTGGTGATCCCTGGATAGCAAATTATTTGGGAAGCTGAATTAAAACTTCTAGGCCATAAATAAGGTGTCATCTCCTCATAACTTTTTAATATGACATAGCCAACAATTTTTTAGAAGTCTTGCCTTGCTTTGCTTTTGCTCCACTGTGTGCAGAGCTGCAGAATAGCCGTGATACTAGTATTCAGTGGTCATCATCTTCAGCTATGTCAGGCAATTAGACCAGAGTCAACATGACACCACTGCGACATGCCAGTTGCTTAAATTAGTCTTTTTTCCTCTTGACTTTGAAAAAGTCCATAGCAATCACCTCATGGTAGTTGTATTTGATTCTTTGAGAGCTGGGATCAATGGTGCCAAGCGTCTGCTGAGCTGAATACATCAGTACACAATCCATTTATTGCCAATTTGTGAGGTCAGAAAAATCTTTTGCTTTCTGCAGACTGACAAAGTGCAGACCCAGGGTGTTTGCTGAGATATGAATAAGCAAGTTGACTTACTTTGATCTGCTATGTCTTTTTCCTCATCTTGTGATGAGGAAAAATTTTCATTCTCCAACTTTGAATAATGTTTGGAGATGCAGGCATTTTACCTGTCACTTTTCATTCCCTTCCATTCTGTTGCCTTCTCTGAAGAGAGGAAGCCTTTTATAAGGTTTTTGCTAAGGGGAAAATGTCTTTTACATTGAACCTGTGAGAAATTTTGTTATTCTGGTTTGGTGGTAGTGTACGTGTGTTTCTGTACATCAGATGTATTCTGACACTATTGGTCTGGGTTACCCATGCAGAGTTTTGTGTAATTATCTTTATCCTGCTATTTGCATTTTTATTCCATTGCAGTCTTACACAATCCACTTTCATGATTTCAAAAAGTTATTTCTGCAGTCCTTTATTTTCCTAATGATCTTACTGAGCCAAGTTTAATCCTTAAGTAAGCTAGTACAACTACACTGAAGTCAGTGAATTATATCACGACAATATTTGGCCCATTATTTTAATTTATGAGAGGTTTTTTTACATATGCATACATTAGAAGCCTTTTTTTTTTTCCATTTTGCTACAAGCAGCTGTAGTTGGTACTAGTAAATTATTGAAAGAGTAGATACTCTGATACAAACACACTGGGAAACATGAAAAAAAGAAAGTAGGTGTTTATTCAAGTGAAAATGAAATCTTAGAAATGTGTATGTCCTCATAGAATAAGGTTTGTTATGATTGCCCAGTTCATTTTTTTCATATAGAGCAACGTGATCGAATCATAGAAAATCATTGGATTGGAAGGGAACATTAAAGATCATATAGTCCAACTCTTGGACTAGGGGAGATGGGCAAGCCATCTTTCACCAGATTAGATTTCAGAAAGCCCCATCCAAACTGGTCTTGAACACTTCCAGGCATCCACAGCTTCTCTGGACAACTTACTCCAGTGCCTCACCACCCTCATGAAAAATTTTTCCTTATATGCAATCTACATCTACCATAGCAGAGGTGCTCCAGCCCTCTCAGCATCTTTGTGACCTTCTCTGGACTCATTCCAACAGCTCCATGTCCCTCTTATATTGGGGGCCCCAGAGCTGATTGCAGTACTCCAGGTGGGGTCTCATGAGAGCAGAGTAGAGAAGGAAAATCACCTCCCTCGATCTGCTGGTCACACTGCTTTTGATGCAGCCCAGGGTACAGTTGGCCTTCAGGGCTGTGAGTGCATGTTGCCGAGTCATGTTCAATTTTGCACCCACTGATATGATCAAGTCCTTCTCTTCAGGGCTGCTTTCAATCCAATCATACCCAGTATGTATTACTATTGTGGATTGCCCAGACCCATGTGCAGAACCTTGCACTTGGCCTCATTGAACCTCATGAGGTTCACATGGGCCCCACTCCTCAAGCCTGTCAGGGTCCCAGGGATGGCATCCCTTCCCTCAAGCATATCAACTGCACCATTCTGCTCGGTGCCATCTGCAGACTTGCTGAGGGTGCACTCAGTCCCACTTGTCATTGATGGAGACACTGAATATTATTGGTCCCAGTACAGACCCTTGAGGGGTAGGTGCTGCCCAATTTAAGAGAGAAGAACAGAGAATATAAAAACCTTTTTAAAATAATTAAAACATTCTTCATTGGAGTCTTTCCAGTTACTTTAAACAATACAGTGTAGGTACCAATCAAACTCACCTTATCAACACCCAGCAGTTTTCTGTGACAATGGGTATGTTCCAGCTCCTGGGTGCACCCAGTCAACTGGACATCATTTCAGGTTACCTTTTCAGTGGAGCAGGTTAAATTTGTGCAGAAGTCCTTTAGCTGTGGCCTTTGAAAGTCAGCCTGGGTGATATTTTGGCGTCATCAATCCATCTAGTCTGCAAGCCTGTGTAGTCTACAAAAAACACACACAATTGTTGACTGAACCTTCTGGCCATAACTTAATGCAGAATAAACATTATAAGTGTAAGCACGGTTTCTAAACAGTCAGATATCTTCTACTATTCAAAAAAGGGTTTTTTCCTTAGTTTGTGTGAAGTTTCTCTTAATTCATATTTTATATTGCTATCTATTCTGAAGAGAAGATGTCTGTGGGTGTTTTAAGTTACTTCCTTGCTCTGGTTGCATTCGTGTGGTTATAGAAGACAAGTGTGATCCTTGTGATAATGAACGCATTATTCTTAGCTCTGTTATTAGGAGAATTTATTCTGTGCATCAGTTTCCATATATCTTAAAACAGGGACAAAAATTCACAGAGCTGCAGAATCCTCATATGAAAGATGTTGTATTATTCATTAAGGGAAAATTGCCAATTAAAGCATATTACAAATGGTTCCACTCTAAATAGTGTTTATTCTACCCACTGACAAAGATTTTGCTTGCCTAGCGTAGAGTATATAGATTCCTTATAATCAGTGAATGTGACTGAATGTGGGCTGAAGTATTCTACTCATTAGAGGTACCACAATCTGTTTTCTCATTTTCCTTTCCCTGCAGGATATATTGCAACAAGGCTGAAGTTATTTCTATAGTTAAAGAGTCAGTTACGAGAGACAGCTACTGCACACTGAGATCTTGTGGAGAGGAGCTTAGGTCCCTTCACCTCAAGCTCTACAACCTGTTTTCCATTGTTGCGTGGCGCAGCAGATCACAGAATCACAGAATTATCAAGGTTGGAAAAGACCTAGAAGATCATCCAGTCCAACCATTCACCTATTACTACTAGCTCCCACTAAACCATATCCCTCAATACAACATCCAGTCTTTCCTTGAACACCCCCAGGGTTGGTGACTCCACCACCTCCCTGGGCAGTGCATTCCAGTGCCTGACTACCCTTTCTGAGAAGTAGTGCTTCCTAATGTCGAGCCTGAATCTCCCCTGGCGCAGCTTGCTACCATTCCCTCTAGTTCTGTCACTGCCTACACGGGAGAAGAGGCCGACCCCCAGCTCACTACAACCTCCCTTCAGGAAGTGATAGAGAGCTATAAGGTCTCCCCTAAGCCTCCTCTTCTCCAGGCTGAACAATCCCAGCTTCCTCAGACGCTCCTCGTAAGGCCTGTGTTCCAGACCCCTCACCAGCTTAGTAGCCCTCCTCTGAACGCGTTCCAGAGCCTCAATGTCTTTCCTGTAGTGAGGGGCCCAAAACTGAACACAGTACTCGAGATGCGGCCTCACAAGTGCTGAGTACAGGGGGACAATTACCTCCCTGCTCCTACTAGTAACACTATTTTTGATGCAAGCCAGGATGCCGTTGGCCTTCTTGGCCACCCGCGCACACTGTCGGCTCATGTTCAGCCGTGCATCAATCAGTACCCCCAGGTCCATTTCCTCCACACAGTCCTCCAGCCACTCCGCCCCAAGCCTATAGCGCTGCCTGGGGTTGTTGTGGCCAAAGTGCAGGACTCGGCATTTGCTCTTGTTGAACCTCATGCCATTGGCTTCAGCCCAGCTCTCCAGCCTGTCCAGATCCCTCTGTAGGGCCTCGCTACCCCCAGGCAGATCCACACTCCCAGCCAATTTAGTGTCATCTGCAAACTTACTGAGGGTGCACTCAATGCCCTCATCTAGGTCATCAATAAAGATATTGAAGAGGACAGGCCCCAGCACCGACCCCTGGGGAACACCACTCGTGACCGGTCGCCAGCTGGATTTAACTCCATTTACTACCACTCTCTGAGCCCGGCCCTCCAGCCAGCTCCTTACCCAGCCGAGGGTGTACCCATCCAAGCCACGGGCTGCCAGCTTCTGCAGGAGAATACTGTGGGAGACAGTGTCAAAGGCTTTGCTGAAGTCTAGGTAGACCACATCAACAGCCTTTCCCTCATCCAGCAGATGGGTCACTAGATCATAGAAGGAGATCAGGTTGGTCAAACAGGACCTGCCCTTCATGAACCCATGCTGGCTAGGCCTGATCCCCCGGCCATCCCGCACATACCGCATGATCTCCCTCAAGACTATCTGTTCCATAACCTTCCCTGGAACCGAGGTCAGGCTAACAGGCCTGTAGTTCCCCGGATCCTCCTTACAACCTTTCTTGTAAATGGGAGTCACATTGGCAAGCCTCCAGTCTTCTGGGACCTCACCAGTCAGCAAGGAGGACTGATAGATAATGGAAAGCGGCTCGGCCACCACCTCTGCCAGTTCCCTCAGCACTCTCGGGTGGATCTCATCCGGCCCCATGGACTTGTGGCAGTCCAGTTGGAGTAGGAAGTCTCTGACTGTTTCTTCCAGAATCACAGGGGAGTTAGCATGCTCCCCAGCTGAGACTACCAGGTCAGAGAGAGGGGTACCCTGAGGATCTGTTTGACCTTTAAAGACAGACGTAAAGAAGGCATTCAGAACCTCCGCCTTTTCCTTATCCTCAGTGATCACATTCCCAGCCTCATCCAGTAAAGAGTGGATATTCTCCTTTGTCCTCCTCTTACTGTTAATGTACTTATAAAAGAGTTTATTATTCTTTTTCACCCCAGCGGCCAGGTTAAATTCAAGCTGGGCTTTTGCCTTTCTGATTTCACCTCTACACATCCTGACAACTTCCTTGAATTCATTCTCAGTTACCCGTCCCTCCTTCCACAGGCGGTAGATTCTCTTTTTCTCATGGAGCCTCAAGAGTAACTCCCTATTCATCCACGCTGGTCTTCTTCCCCGCCGGCTCATTTTGCGGCTCAGGGGGACCGCCTGCTCCTGCGCCCTTAAGACTTCCTTCTTGAAGAGCAACCAGCTCTCTTGTACCCCTTTGTTCGCTAAGACTGAATGCCAAGGGACTCCCCCTACCAGTCTCTTGAACAAATCAAAGTCTGCCCTCTGAAAGTCCAAGGTAGCAGTTTTACTATTCCCCCTCCAAGCTCCACCATGAATTGAGAAATGTATCATTTCATGGTCACTCTGTCCAAGGCAGCCCCCAACCTTCACATCTCCTACCAGACCTTCTCTGTTCACGAACAGCAGGTCTAGCGGGGCAGTTCCTCTTGTGGGCAGATGTTCAACACAGGCCATCCTGGTTTTGAACTTCTCCTGCACAGATGAAAACCTTATAGTAACATTCCTCTGAGCTGATAACAAGCCTCATGTTCTGTGCCTGCTGTGGACACTGATCTCATGCTCTATACCCACAAAAAACACCACCACCACCACAACCCCCACTGAAAATTCAACATGGAACTCTTAATACTTGTTCTGAAATATTCCATCCTTGGATAATTGAGTTTATTCATTGCTCAACAACTTAATAGGCCTTGCTTATTAGTGCCTCATGGTAGTGTACTGTCTGAAAACTAATGCTATAAAAGAAATGTATTCCAGTTCCTGGAACGTAACTTTTCACTTTGCTGTCAAAACCAGTAAGCAGCAGCTTAGAAGCGTGGGTCCTGAAAAGCATGTGTCCTTAAGTAGCTTTATTCACACAGAACATTGTTCTTCACATCCATATGTATTTTTGGTCCTAGGTCCTAACATTTTGTAAGACCTGAAGATAATTAGTGGCTCCTCTTTATAATACTGTGAATATTTTCATTGGCGTCACCCAGTAGAAAGTATTTGCAGCAACATGTTATTAAGTTTTAAATGTTGTACAGCAATGACTGCAAGCTGTGCTACGTGTTACTGTAGAGAAGTAACTTTATAAAACTCTTCCCTAACACCCGGAGTCCAGACCTTCTCCTCAAGGGTGGTGGGAAGCCCACAGCAAAGGTCTGGCATTGCTCTGAACCTTTCTCTGTTTAATTCTGTGTGTCTGTTAAAGTAATGTTACTGAACAAATGAAGGATGTTTTAAGCATGTGGTTTAAGCAAGAGAAGGGCTGCCCACCCCCACTGCCCAATCAGGAGTTTCTGGTTCTGGATCAGCCTCTGATGAGGAGGCCTGGAAGTATTTTAATGAAGCAAAGTCTTTTGTCTAAAATGAAAAAGGAAAAAAAAAAAAAAGAGAGGGGAGGTATATTTGGATACACATGTTTTGATGCTTGTTTTTGGGCATCTGGGGTGGCTAGGATAAAAGAAACCCCCCATAAAAAAATAATATCAGTGGCCATGTAAATATATTTTCTGAAATTTGGAAGTAATTATAAACCACAGAGCAAGAATTATGGCATACCAATACTTAAAGGGGTCCTACAGGAAAGTGGGAGAGGAATTGTTTATCAGAGAGTGCCGTGACAGGACAAGGCGTAATAGTTGCAAGACGAAAGAGATTTTAGGAAGAAATTCTTTGCAGTGAGGGTGGTGAGGCCCTGGCACAGGTTGCCCAGAGAGGCTGTGGAAGCCCCCTCCCTGGAAGTGTTTAAGGCCAGGTTGGATGGGGCTTTGGGCAACCTGGTCTAGTGAAGGGTGTCCCTGCCCGTGGCAGGGTGGGGTTGGAACTAGATGGGCTTTGATGTCCCTTCCAACTCGAACCATTCTGTGATCCTAAGAATATTATGGTGAGTTTCACTACAACTGCCTGAACATGTCATAAGAGTTACAAGGCCACTTCTGTTCCTGATGTGATTACAGGGATAATAAGTCAAAGTGTCAGCTGAAGCCCCAAACCACTTGAATTTTATATGATTCATTAGTAGTGTATTAAACTGAGAAACATATTTTGGTTTTGAAATGTGCACTAGGTAGCTAGAACAAGTATGCCAATGCCATATGTAATGAATAACTGTAATGTTTTATTGCCCACAAATGAAAAATGCTTGTGGCTATTATAGGGAAACAGAGATGAAAAGGGATGATAATAATACCTGAACTTTTGGACAAGAGATATGTCAGTACAAAAAGCTTTAATTAACATTACTGGGAAATCCTAACTTCCTATATTGATAAGCATAAATTGAAATTGCATTCGTGTCAGTACAGTCTAACTTGCACTAAATGTCTCCTATCACTTTTTTGGATATACATGGAAGTGCAGACATAAAATTGTTTGTACAGTTAGATGCACAGGCTTCATTCAGCATATTATAATACTTTAGATAAATTCTCCAAAGCTTGCCAAGTGAGAAAAAGTTGCTTTTCACAGGCTTTCCTCCATTTCTGAAGTAAAATATATTTACCAGTTTTATGAAGTTAAAGAAAGAGAATCACAAAATCACAGAATTGTAGGGGTTGGAAGGGGCCCCCAGAGATCATCAAGTCCAACCCCCCTGCCAAAGCAGGTTCTTTCAGACAGATCGTAGGCATCCAGATGGGTCTTGAATATCTCCAGAGATGGAGACTCCACCACCTCCCTGGGCAGCCTGTCCCAGGGCTCTGTCACCCTCACTGTGTAAAAGTTCTTCCGCATGTTGGTGCGGAAATTCCTGTGCTCCAACTTGAAGCCATTGCCCCTTGTTCTATCTCCACAGACAACTGAAAAGTGGCTGGCTATTTCCCCATTTCTCACTCTTCAGCTACTTATAAACATTAATAAGATCCCCTCTTAGTCTTCTTTTCTCAAGGCTGGACAGCCCTGGTTCATTCAGCCTTTAAAAAGAAATCAAATAAGATGGGAATGTCAATACAAGAGTAGTACCTATGGATGCTGCTAATACTCCTTCGTGTGCAAAAAATAAAATTATTTTAAAACCCTTCACTTTCCACTGTTTATACAGCTTTTTTTTTGCCACCAAAAAAACCCAAACCTGTGGACAATGGCAGACAGATTTTGAAAGACATGTAGTGTGTAATTTCTGTTTGTAAATATTATGATTCTGTATTTAGACCCAGTATTTACAGTCACATGTGAGGAGGCAGCTGGCCGCTCACATTTGTGAACACCTCTTATTCACACAGTCATGTTTTTGAGGAAGATAAATTTACTTTACCTGTCAGTTCGCCAGAACCTTGGTTTCCTGATTTTCAACAAAAACGGTATGTGCTCTGGATTTTTTAGGAGGGAATGACTGCTGAGCAGGGATGGGTTTCTGAAAAGGCCTGTGATTTTTAGCCATTGTTTCTATTTGTGTAGTTCCTCCTTTGGTAGTGCAGCAGGCCAGAGCACTGGCTTGGCATACTGTTAGAAGTTTAAAATAAAAAAAAATCCAAACAAACAAACAAAAAAACCCCAAAACCCCTCCCATAAATATCAGAAAGTTTCCATTGAAGTATCTTTCTTTCAGTTTACTAACTCGTTTTCTTGTGTCTAATGCAATTCAAGTTAACCTTTACATCTGCAGAGAAATTACTCACATAAAAATTATTCATTTTTTTTAATTGTGGTGAGATTTGAGTCCTGAACCAAACAATAACCCCTATTGATGATAAATTCGCCTGAAAATAAGTATAGAAATGCAAATCAAAATAGAAATGGTCTTTAAATAGACAATGCTAGCTTATAAAGGAACATACACACAAAAATGGAGTAAATCTAGATTTGTCAAAGAAGTTAATAGACTTCCCCAAATTACTGCATCCTCTTATTTCATATGGGAGCTGACATTTCAGTTCTGAATGTCAGAGAAGCAATAGGAATGGAAGTCAACTGACAAGTTTGGTTTTTGTGTGATTCTAAAATATTGCTGTAACGGAAAAAAAGCCTTGATCAAAGCTTGGTGGTTGCAGGGCCTGCAGCACCATCACTGCTTTTTGATTTGTGAAGTTTGGGGTGGGGTTTTTTTGATCATCTGAGGATACAGTTTTAGAAACCGTTTCCTAACATGATAAACTGAAAACAATTTAAAGTAGGTCAACATAAATTTGAATGTACAAGTGCACACACAAGACTTTTTTTTTTTAACAGGAGTCAGTAAAAATAGGAGATTTTAAAATTGCAAGCAGACCTCCATGCACATTTTATGTGTTTAAAAGTGGCTTCTAAGTGCTTTTTTCTGTGCATTTCAAAGTATTGAAGTCAGTGGGAGTTTTATCTCTGGCATCCCTGAACACTGGATCAACTCTTGAGTGCACTGGATTTAGCCTTCCCAGGATAGTTGGTTGTCACTCACAGGTTCTCTGCATTGGGGTTGAATACACCTAGTTTGGTAAAGAAACATGTAAACTGCTTTGATATCATTAGGAAAAACTAAGCTTAAAATCCCATATGGGAAATACCACTCATGTATTAAACACTGCTGAGCTGACTACTTCATTGCGTACATCATGTCTTGAGGTAATTGAAAATCAGTTGTGGACCCTGTGGTATCTCTATTACATAAGAGCATCTCTTGACATGAGTTAAAATCTACAGGAAGTTGCTGTATTCTGACATTTTCCCTGTCATATTTGCCACATTTCATAGGGATGTTTTTTGGCGTGCCTGAGTGCCTTCGGGTGGGTGAGGGGGATGCTCTCCAGAGCACAGCTCCAGTCTTCCATATGCTTTAAACACAGCATTTATGTATTTCGAGGGAACTGTGCTAACTTGATAGTGTTGCCTGAGGGAGAAAGAAATGCTTTCATGCAAAGATTGTCACAGGCCATGGAGTGATAGCTGAAAGTAGCTGGCCTTATTAAGCAAAGTTCCTGGAGGTGTTTACATGTCTATGTAGCTGTAAAATAGCCTTTCTTCAGTCCTGTGGTTTTTTTCCCCTTCCTTCCAGTTCTGTGTTTCAAGTTAATATATATATATATATAGTTATATGTAAGCTTCTGTCTAGAAAAAGATTAGGAGCAAAGACTAAATCCCATTTGTGTTGCTCATGTGGTTAGCTTGGTTGCTTTCAGTGTATCTACTTGAACAAGTAAAATGAAAACAGATTTAATTCCAAATCCTTTTACTAACTGGCAGGGAAGTGTACTCATTGACCATAATAATATCTTAGCTGAGTAGTAGATGTCATCTATAAATGATACGCATTTTTTAGTCATTAAGTCACATTAAGCAGTACTAAGTTTTGCCCTCAGCATAAGTAGTCTCTTGCAATTGCATCTGTCTCTTCAGTATGCAGAGAACATGAAAGGAAAATTGTGTTTTACCCTATTATCTAAGAAATTGCAAAGCTATGAAAAACAGATTACTATTAATAAACAAAATTTTCTTCAAAAGGCTATGCGTACAGTTGTGAGGAAACAGCTGCTCTGCCTTCCAGAATATACAATTGGCAAGTACATTAATTTTAAAAAAGATTATTTTGAAGGCATCAAAACCAGTAAAAGTGCAGAAACTGTGACAGGAATACATATGCACACTGTTGTGATTCAATACGATCTGACAGAGGAACACTTTTTCCTCTTAACACATAAAGTGGTATATTTAAATCTTTCTCAGGTGGTTAGATTTCTGTTAAATTTCCACAAGCAGTGCAAGTGAGCCATTGCTTATTTTGATCATATCCAGATTATTGAAACAGTAGCATGGCTTGAAACATCTTCATCATGCCTTCCCTCTACATTAGGGAAAAAAAAAGCAGGATAACTTTCTGCTAACACTATTGCACTGAACATGGTGTTTGCGAAAAGTACTTTACCAATGGTTGCAGCGATCAGTACAGTTACATTCTTAATTAACCTGTGAATAACCAGTAAAGATGAGCAGCTGTCTGGCATGTGTTCCCACATCATTCTCAGGGCCTCAACCAAGAGCTAGCACATGCAGTCAGACTCTTTTCTCCTCCATCCAGGCAGAGTTGCCAGCAAGGCTGCAGTCAGCACTGATATTCTTATGACTTGGGACGTTTGTCTGCTAAGAAAATTATTTGTAAATACCTATTTGTTAAAGGCAGACCACCAAAAAGCTAAGTATGAACAATATGGACAGAAGCCATTGAAGCTACCACTGAACCAGAGACCAGCAGATGAACATTTCTGAGGCTCATAGCCATTTGCTCCAGCTGTTTGCTTTGAATACACAAGACAAACAAGCACTATTTGGGTAATAAAGATAAGCAGTAACACATGATAAGTAATATAACAGTGTTCGTAGGTTAAGCTAGATGTTATTTTTGCACTGTGAATTTTAGCATGAGTTTAGTGTAGTGTTCTGTGGTTCTGTTGTAGTTTTGTGTGACCAGGTTCTGGTGCAGAAGGGGGGCTGCAGGGGTGGCTTCTGCAAGAAGCAGCTAGAAGCTTTCTGTAAGCCCAAGAGAGTAAGCACCAGCCAGGTCAAGGCTAGAGTCATTGTTGACCAAGGCTGAGCCCATCAGCGATGGTCATAGCACCTCTGGGAATCACATTTAGGAGAAAAAACCCACAAGCAGACACTTTTTGCCACCAGAGAAGGGAGCGAGAAGATGTGAGGATCTGTGTAGGCACCAAGGCCAGTGAAGGGGGAGGAAGAGGCATCCCAGGTGCCGGAGAGAAAGATGCCCCTGCAGCCCTTGGAGAAACCCATGGTGGAGCAGGTGTCCCCCCACAGCCCATGGAAAAGGCTGAGACCCCACCTGTAGCCCGTGGAGAGGCCCCATGCTCCATGGAGCAGGTGGAGACATCCAGAAGATGCTGTGACCCATGCTGGAGCAAGCCTTTTCCAGCACTTGCAGCCCATGAAGAGAGACAGAGATACAGAGATGAGCAAGATAAAGATCCACACCAGAGCAGGTTTGCTGGGGGAGCTTGTGACCCCATGGAGAACCAGGCTGGAGTGGTCTGGGCTTGAGAGACTGAAAGACATTCTATGATTTATGAATGCAACCCATAGAAGTGACCCACACCAGGGCAGTTGGTGAAAAGCTGAAGCCCCATGGGAAAGGACTGACATTGGAGAAGTTCATGGACCACTGTCTCTCATGGGTGGGACCCCATGGTGCAGCTGGGGAAGAGTGTGAGAAATGCTCCCCCACCTAAGAAGGAAAACAACTGGTGTGGAACTGACCAAAACCCCCATTTCCCCAGTCCCTTCCCCTCCCTGTGCCACAATGGAGGGGGAAGAAGGGAGCAAAGTCACGACTAAAATAAAGTCTTCTAAGAAGGGAGAGATGGGGGAAGGTGCTTTAAGATCTGGTCATACTTCTCATTATCCTACTGTTTTCACTGGGTGCGTAGAGTAGTGTAATAAATAAGAGAGGTTTTTTTCCTTTATTCTGTGTTGAGTTTGTTTTGCCTGTGACACTGATTGTGGAATGAGCTCTCCTTTTCCTTATCTCGACTCCTAAGCCTCTCAATATATATTTCTCCCCTGTCCAGCTCAAAAGGAGAGTGATAGAGTGACTTGGGTGAGCATCTGGCCTCCAGCCAGGGCTAAACCACCACAGGTTCTCCTCAAGGTGGTAGCTCTGACTCAGAGACTGGTCATTTGTCACTTAATGCACACAACCAGTCATACTGCAAGTGAAGAAACAACGATAAGAGAAGGTATAACTGGCAGCTGAACCAGGGAGATGAGATGGAACTGAAAATGGGAAAGAAAATAACACAAATGTAATTTTTATCATGCAAAAAAAATCTGTGTGAGTAAGGATTCCAAGTTGTTGTTTGCCAAGGAAATTATAATGGCAGTTTCAACTCTTATTATATCTTGAAGTGGGGAACATACGTTGTGGTTATAAAAAAAACCCAGGTCATATGTATATGAAGTTTAATTTTTCTGTGACGGAGTTGTTGATTACACCTTGAAGATTAGAATGCTGGTTCTCCCTCACTAATTATAAATGTTGATTCTTCATTAGACAAAGCATCATTTCTAGAGTAGATTATGTGTGAGGCGTACAGCAGTTAAAGTGTTGCTTGAAACCTTCAGAGGGATTTGTGAAGGTCTGAGTTCTCCAACTCCAGCCCTAAGGTGAAGGCTGCTTTTATGAACAGGTACCTGTGCACTGGTTGTTCGCTTTCTCATCCAGAGAATGCAGGCTGAGGACTTCCCCTTCCAGCCATGTGCTTTCATTGTGACTTTCAAATGACATGTGAGCATCCTTCTTGAACTGATTTTGCAATCTTCCTTCCCAGGACTGCTTTCCATCTTTCCATCCTTCCATCCTAATGCTTTTGTGTAAAGCAAGGGATGAAACTAAGACATCTATAGGAACCAAAGTACTGATCCTGGGAGCACTGTGGAGGTCTGTGTACTGAAAAGAATATGGCCTCAGTTGTCCCAGATAAGCTCACCTTTACTGAAAAGCACATTAGAACGAACCTTTTCTTACAGTCAATTCTGCAACATAATCAGTTTCTGGAACTGTTTCAGGGAGGTCACTTGGTAATTCCAGGTCTGACCTTGAGAGACTCTCCCAAAGTATCTTAGGAGAAAATTATGCAGATAGGAAAATGAGAAGTTTCAGTATATTTTATTTCCTCTTTACCCTTTCATGGATCCAAGTAAGTCCCCCACCCCAGAGAAAGAATACATTAAAAAGACTTAAAATATTCTACTGAAGTAGAAGAAGCCACATTACCAGGTCCCAGTCTCACATAAATGCTCCCCAAGAATCTGCCAGATCCCAGTTTATTTTGGCTAGACAATCAAGTGGTGCAAATTGCTCAATCCTCACAGACACCGCAAAGAAAATTGCCTATAAATGGGGCTTTCTTGTGATAACCCAGAATGTGGCTTGCAGTGGGGGCAATCAGTCTCAAGCAAAAGTTGAGACATTTTAAGGTTTCTTTCACCTTGGACCTACGGCTGGTCTCCATATTTGAAGTTAGAGAATAATTTTGAATGAAGAAATGTTGTGAAAATGTGTCTGTTTGCCAGCAGTTTCCAAGTGTGTTTTCTTCCGTTTACCAGAGATCTGGAGAAATAAGGCAGCCCTTTAACTAAATTGACTAAATAAAAGGAATCTGCTTTTGAAGTATATGGATTTCAGAATCAAATTTCCTTTTTCTGTGCCTGTTGGCTTTATAGGCTTGTTTACTCAGGAGGAAATGACTTGTTTTATAATGTGTTTAACATCATGTTAGTTAATCTATGCCATAATATAGAGTTGTTTCCTTGTGTAAGCAAGCATTTCACATGTAAGCATGTGTGAATCTCTCACTGAAATGAGGGGAGTCTGTATTCAAGGCTATTTCTCTGTTTACAGGACAGACAGAAGAGCAGAGTTGGTGGTTGCACAGCTCTATTGTGTGTTTCAGATCTCTCTCTGTAAATGCTAACAACTTTAATTCTTGTTGTTGTTTTCCTCTGTTAATAATTTGGGAGACTCTTGCGAGCAGCTTATATAAAGAAGCTAAAGTTTCTAAAACATCACAGAAGGAAATACCAGAATCAGGCCACTTCAGGGAAAAAAGCTACAACATTATTCTCGTTGCATAAGGTTTCAAAATTTCCAAGTTGCTATTTAGACAACTGTCTGTAGATGGGATTATTAAAGATGACAGTCTTGAACAAATCAAACCTCTTTATAGGCAGTTTGATAAATCATTTCCAAGTAGGGAAAAGATACAATGACTAGTGGTTACACATAAGAAGTTTCTGAGGAACAGAGAATACAGAGTCATTGAAAAATTTTGCCGCCTTGCTTATGGTGTTCATAATAAGGAGAAAATGGGGATGTACATCTATTAGAAACTATCCTGTATAAGTCATTCTCAACTGCTGAAACAGTTGACTACTGCAGAATATCTTTACACTAATATTTCTTAAAATGAGATACTGTAGAGGTTTTTTGGATGACTTAAAAAAAAAAGACATGAAATCCTCAGTCCAACAGAAAGTGAAGGAGACGTAGTTGAACATCAGCTGATCCATTCATCACTAATACATCGCTCATGGTTTTATTTTGGGGTGGGTTTTTTTATCATTTCTGATGAAGATCAGGAGTTTGGAATATTTTTTTTCTAAATGATGAAATCAACATAGCAAATGGATTTCCAATCCAAAGCTTTCAGTATCTTGCACCCGTTCATGACACATCTTTCTAGTCTGAGCTGGTCTCCTTTAGCCCTGTCTACTTCTCTCTCCTGTGCTACCTCTAAGGTTTCCTGCAGAAACTAAAAAGTCAATGGTGTTTTAAAGAATGCTTTCTTCCCTAGTACACCTCTTAAATCTTCCAGCTGCTGTGGGGTTTCTGTGCTATCTGTCCGCCCTCAGTCACCTCATCCTTTTAAATTAGATTGAGAATTTAAAAATATAGTGCCTGATGGTGCCAGCCCACTGGTGTGTGTCATGTTTTCTGTTTATCTTAGAAAAGAGAGAATGGTAAGTGTTGTGGGTAAGAGGAAATGTTGTGAAATTAAAGAGTAGTTATGTTTTGAAAAATAATCGGTAATCCTGGGAAAGAAAAGAACTCAAGGAAAAGCAATTTAGGACTAACATGGAAATAATATCACTTGGGAAGTTTCGAGGATGGAGGTCATACTAAAAAGTCCCAGGACAGTCTATTCATTCTTTGTTTTGTTTTCCATTCCTGTTTACTTGTCTTTTAATCTTTTGCTAAAATATGGATACAAATCCTGCTTGATAATTTACCACAAACAGGCTGATAAATATTTTATCTTATTTAAACTATACAGTCCATTGCTGGTGGTATAAAAGAGCTGGAACTACAGTTTGTGGTATCACTTTATAAGAAAAAGAAACAAAAGATGTGGCAAAAGGGAATTGATCCCGTAGATGTGTAATAGGAGGCAAATGATTGTTTCCGGCGCTGAACAAGGAAAACCTTCTGTGAAGGGTTTTATGTAATTTTGTTCAGCTGAACAAAGTGGAGAATACTTAACAAAATTGCCATTTTTAAAATCTCATTGTGAATACTCAGCATGCTGTGATCATACACTGTGTAATGGTGTTTGCAATGAATGAATTGCTGTAGATACTATAATATAAATAACTGTTTTGTGCATTAAGAAGCAGTTCTCTTCATGATGGTTTCTATCTCAGGAACACTCTGAAGACAGGACTTTAGAGAATAAAAGCATCAAAGTACTCTTTGAATAATACCAGTCTGGTAAAGTGCTAGTATACTTTTAATAATTTTTAGTGGTATTACTTAGAAGTGAATAATAAAATCAACCAAGTGATATTCACTTTGGTCTTAATATATCTGCTATTTTTACTGAGACCAAAACTTATTTATTTTAAACACAACACAGCTTCAGCAGATTCAGCCAATAATTTTTAACGGCTCCAATGAGAGGAGGGCAGAGAAAGTTAATCCCAAGAGGAAAAGGACTTGGCTTGTACAGACTTTAGCACACTGACCTGGTGTGCTGCGGGTTTGCTGCAAGAAAGTGGCAGGAAGCTGCAAAGTTAAACTGCATATCACTTTGGGTGACAAATGGGCCTCTAGAAACACCTTGCCAGAATGAGGGAAGATTCACACTGAGAAAATGCCAGACCGTTCTGAATTCATACAGTTTTGATAAGCGTAAGAAGCAGCATATTAATGTTTATAAATATCTCAAGTGTGGGACATGAGGGGAAATAGCCAACCTCTTTTCAATGGTCTGTGGAGACAGGACACGGGGCAACGGGTGCAAGTTAGAGCATAGGAAGTTCTGCACCAACAAGCAGAAGAACTTTTACACAGTGGGGGTGACAGAGCCCTGGGACAGGCTGCCCAGGGGGGTTTTGGAGTCTCCTTCTCTGGAGATATTCAAGACCCATCTGGATGCCTACCTGTGCATCCTGTCCTAGGGAACCTGCTTTGGCAGGGGGGTTGGACTTGATGATCTCTTGAGGTCCCTTCCAACCCCTACGATTCTGTGATCTTATGTTGTCCTGTTACACGTTGGTGCTCTTTTGACAGCTCAGTTTTTCTAGATACTTTTCCAATCACGTTTACCACAAGCATATTGGTTCCAAAGTATAGATGAAAATGGTAACTGGCCTCAATAAAAAGCAGGTGAGAAAAGGAGCATATAAGCACTTGGAAAGTAGCACCAGTTAGAAAGATGTCTTAATATCTTCCTCCTGTTACTGATTGCTTAAAAGTACCATCTTTTTTTTTTCTTTTTTTTTTTTTTAAGTTTCTGATGGAATGGTGGTGTCAGTCAGAAAAATGGAAAAACTGGAAGAAAGTCTGATCCAAATTTTTCAGCTGAATTCTCTCACTGTAATGGAAACTAAGCAGTGTAAGGGATTTGTCTGAAGTTTCTCTTTCTGCCAAAGCCTAGATGAGTGACAAGTGGCCCGTTCACTTCACCCTCGGTTTCCATTATGAGTAAATAAGTCTACTGAAAGATATCTACCCAAAAGTCGTGTTTGTCTAATGTAATTATGTTGATATTCCAACATAAGTAAAAACTAAATTATCAGTAATACTGCACAGTGACCAACAATACTGGATCTAGCATAGACCCAGATTGGAGTGTTGAATCCAAGCTTTTTCACCACATATAGCATATAGTGAAAGTAAAATGAACAAGTCCTTAAAAATGTGTGTGTATATATGTGTGTACATATATATATATAGTTAATTTTCTTAGATGTGTTCAGATGTCTTGGGCTTCAAATTTAATGCTGAAAAATTTCTAGCTTGGGTCTAGATAATAACAAGTAAGAACCATGAGCATCTCCCAGTAGTTTTATAATGGCAGTTTTTGCACTGTTTAGATTAAGTAACTGAAATGAGGATAATTTTTTTAAAATTTTAAAAAAAAAGGAAATATGATTGTAGGTATTTTCAGCAGATTTTCAGGAAAAAAGGGAAATTAAAAGGTTATGCATTCCAAAGGTACAAACTTGGGGAGGGTTTATTTCTTGATGAGAGTTTGAGTCATCAATATTCTAGCCAAACTAAGCTCTTATCTCTTAATTCTGAAGGGGTTTATTTCTTTAATTGTTCTTTGATTTTACTGCTTGGAGACCAGCCTGATAATTTTATTCATAGCAGAGGTGTTATTAAACATACAACTGTGCCCATTGCCACAGGCAGTCTCAGTGCTCGCTCCAATCTCTTTGTTTTTGTTTTGTAGAAATGTATTCCTTTGGCTGCTGTGGCAACTGTTTATTACATACATTTATAAAAGTACCTAGTGATATCACTGTAGCATCTGGGTAGGCAGCTGTGACTCCCTTTCCCTTCCCTACGCCGCTGTTGCTGCAGCACCCGCTCTGCTTGCTCTTAATTTTCTACGTCTCAGAAGGGCAACAGGGAAGGAAAGAAACAAAATGAGTAACCGCTTTACTGTAATAAAATCCCCCTGCACCATTTTCCACCCCCTCCTCCTTTCTAGAGAAAGATGAAAAATAGCAGGATGTGTTGATGGCTGTTGATGGGAGAGAAGGAAAGGGGGTGTAAGGGGGAGGGGGATTTGCATGTACCTGAGTGGAGGAAGGCTCCACCAGGATGCAGGAGCACTTGAATTATCACCAAAGAGGGGGGAGAGAGAAAGCACCCTCCAACAGGTTCTATGAAGAAGAATTGTCAGTAACAAGGAAAGAGAAAGGGTGAAGGCTCAAGAGGGTAGACTTCCAGAATGGAGAGGGGAGAGAATTGGGACAACAGCAGAAGAAATTCAACAGATAACCAGTGCTGCTGGCATTGTCTGTATCCTCTCCAAAACCAAGACACACAGCAGTGAGAAAGTGGGTCTGAGAACTACAGTTACTCATAAGGCTGTGGTGCCAATACTCCTCAATGGAACTATTTTTACATTTTGTCAAATGGGGCTGGGCTGGGTGCGCAGGTGAGTCTGAGTCACCTGGTGATGTTAGCATCAGCATAGCTCCTACTGCAGTGCTTCTCCCCAGCAACCACTTGGCCTTTCCCTTGTGATAAAAGGAGTATGGTTACACTTTAAAGGTGTATGTCAGCAAGATTCAGAGACGGGGAATGGAAGGGAAGATGTTGAACTAGTTGGCGAGGTTAGTGCTACCTCCAGTTATAAATGCTGGGGGAAGTATGTGACCCCTCACCAAAAAATACAGGTTAGATTAGAAAATAACAACAATGTTTTGACTAAGTTATTCCATATGACAAATAATAACCAAGGGAGATACTGTTTGGTTTTTTACCTTCTATATTTTCATTTTTTGAGATATTTTCTGGAAATTGAATAAGATTGTATACAAATCACAGCTCTGACAAAACTAAAAATCAACTGTAGTTTCATGCTCTCCACAGCTACCTGAAAGGAAGTTGTGGTGACCTGGGACTCAGCCTCTTTTCGCATATAACTAGTGATAAGACAGTTATCTGGTTCCAGCCAGGCCAGAGGTAACCTCCCCAAGCAGCCCACCCAGGTGAGCTGAGTTAGCCCAGGCTGCTTTTCACACCACCTGACATCACTCCCCCATAAAAGGGGCTGGTTGGAAAGGGGTACTCCTGGGTGCCTCTAGGGCAGTCTGAGTGCAGCTGGGGCATCAGGTTGGTCCTTATGTTGTGCAATACCTTTGTGGGGTCAGTAAGGTACTGTGTTATCATAGGGTGCAAAGGAAACTTGTTGTGGGCTGTTATTGTTCCCCTTTCACGGTGATTTTTGTCAGTAAACTGTACTTATCTCAACCCGTGGAGGCTCTGTCTCTTTCTCCTCCAGGAGTAAGTGAGCAGCATGTGGTGCTCAGCCACTGTTTGGGGCTGAACCGCCACAGGCTGCAAGTTGCACTAGAAGAGGTTCAGGTTAGAAATTAGGAGAAATTTCTTTTCAGAAAGAGTGGTTAGGCATTGGAATGGCTTGCCCAGGGAGGTGGTGGAGTCACTGTCCCTTGTGGTGTTTAAGGAAAGGTTGGATGAGGTATTTAGGGACATTGTTTAGTAATACAGGTGGTAGGGAGATGGTTGGGCTAGATGATCATGGAGGTCTTTTACAACCTTAATGATTCTATGATAACCTCTCCAGGTAGGTTTCCATCTAGTATATCCCATAGATGCTGTTGTTTTCATCCAATGCTTTCAATATGTTATTTCAAATTAAATATTTTAGGTTATTCTAAATGCAGAGAAAGTTTGGTGTTTATAATGCATTGTAAGGGATGAGCGGTTTTTCATAGTACTGTTTTTGAGGGGCTGTCTGCCTAAAACATGTTGAGAGAGTAGAATATACTAGTGCATCAAGCATATTCAAAGCAGAATGAATTCAGTTATAGTAGCATTTAAAGTGTTTTGCTACTGACTGTAACTGATGTGCATACATTTCACCTGCAAGTATGTATGTGGGAAGCAGAGCAGACCTAAAATGTATAAGGAGAGGCAAAAGAGAGTGAAATAAAAAGGAGACTCTCTTATATTTTTGGACTCCTTTGTCCTGAATTTCTTATGCCTATAGTGTTGTCATTCTGGAAGAGGAAGAAGGCAAAGCCTCTCCAACAGGTAAAAGTGTTCTCTGGAGTGTCTCATGAGCTATGGGGGAATAATGACAGTAGAGAGCTAGCTCTTGACAAGCCGTTGATAGCTTCAAATCTCCAGGGCCTTTGTGCTCAGCTGCACTTCCTCAATCCTAAGTTACAAATTCTACTTGGGAGATAACGCTGGAAACATGGGGAATACCAGCTCCAAAGTCACCCCGTGTGCTTATCCCTGGACTCCTCCTTTGGCTCACCCTGTAGAGCCGATGGGGTTTTAGGATCAGGGCTCAAACATCAAGTCTGTGCTTCTGATCCAAGAGCCAACCTGTCCTTCGCCTAACTACCTTATGCTTGCAGTTCAGCTACTTGTGCCCAGAGCTGCACCAGCCACTGTTATTTCTGCCTGACAGCTGACCCATGTAGCAATAGGTTAGTAGTGGGCAGCATGCATATGCTCTGGCCCTGGGTCAGTGGAGTTTAAGACAGATTTAGTCTGCCCTTTGCTGAGCTGGGTGCACATCTGAATCTGTCCTTCCAAAGTTAACAGAACTTCAGGCACCGAGATGTTGGGTTTGCTTTCGTTCAGATCTGTGGTTTGGTTGCCAGTAACATTAATAGAACTGGAATATAAATCATACTGGATGTAAAACATTTGAGCTTCAGTGTGCTGGGCAGATATCCATGCAGAGAGAAAGGCAATTAAATCCTCTTGCATTATAAACCTTATGGAATAAGGCTCTGGCTGAGGTCTTGCACATATGGGAATTTTCCCTGGTGAAGCCTGATGAGTAGTCATCCTGGTTGCCAATAATGTGGATAAATAAAAGGCTTAACAATTAGGAAAGAAGGAAAACAAAGATAATACACCTGTCAAACTTTTTGTATTATTAATGTGCAAGTGAAAAAATGTTATGCTAGTGCATGCTGTTGCCCTTAGTGCCAGCTGTTGCCTGTACACATGGATCAGTATTTTACATCAGCTGAACAGCCTTGCTGCCAGCAAGCACTCTAACAGGCGATGTCGATAACATCAGTCTTCCCACACTCCATACAATTCAAGCTATTCTTCAAATTAATAATAATACTTAATAAAGCTTCATCTCTCATTTGCAAAGGAAACCTTCAATTAATGTTAATCAGCATCCTCAGAATGTGTGATCAGGCTGGGCTCATAGCTGGACGTGCCGAAACAGTTCAACTGGCAGATGGAGCATTTTCCAACTATTCTAATTAACGACTGCTCATTTCAAATGTTAATGCAATTAAATAAATAGGCAAAACAAATAAAAATAATATATGTTATGAAAATGCCACTATCAGGGAGAGTTCTGAATAAAACAGTGAGCCTCGCTCAAACCCAAAGGGGGCCTAACCATCCCCTCCTGGCTAACTAAGGCCTAAAAAAGACAGGGCTTGCTTTTGTTCCTCTCTGTTTCTAACCATTTCTCTGAGATCGACATTTATATCACTTCCATTTTAACCTGGTGATATCAGCTGCGTTGTAGCTTCACCAAATATTAGAATGTTTTCCTGCAGGAAATGGGATAGGATTTCCTTCACACATTTTGGGCTTTCTTTTTCATGTAAGATTTAGGCTGCTCCTGCTTCTTGCCTTTTCTGTTTGAACTAATTGCCTGATTATTTCTTTTTAGGGGTTTTACTTTCTGTGAACCTTGTATACCGTAGCACTGATGCAGGAACACATTCGTTTGGGCTTATAAAGAGTTCAATTAGCCCCTTAATGCCTAGTTCAGTCACAATTAAACCTTCCCTGTTGACTTGGGATTGGTCTTTCTAAAGGCAGTGGAGGTGTTTTTAATTATTCATTCTCTGGTTTGTTTCTTACAGCAGTCTCAGCTGTGCTTTATTATTCAAAGGTTAATGCAAACTGAGAACTGGGTAAATTAAATTTGTTTGGCAGCTAGCAACCTGATGTATTATAGACACTGTGAAATATGGATGGCAACACTTCTGCTATTGTGACACTTAAAAAACCCAGATTTTATCTTTAAAACAATTGGTAGTTTCATTACTTTGGCTGATAGGAAGTGAACGTTCCATAATGTTATCCTCTCTGTAGCCCACTTTTGTCAAGGAAGCACATGGTTTAGAAAGCCAAGAAGCATTAACAGCTATTACAGAAAATTGATGTAGGTGCCATGACTAATGAAGTACACCGCACAGTACTAAGTCACGCAGTTGTATGCAGGGAATCATGCAGTCAGAAGTTTTAATGAAGGGAGCCCAAGGAATTTCAGGTGAAAGAGGGTTTTATTAACTTTCAGTGAACAAAATGAATAGTTGAGCAGTGAACATGACATGATGTCGTATAATAATTGTATGCCTTGGGTACATTGTGAGGCATGGAGCATAGGCAACAGCTTTCATCTGTTCTACACACAGGGCTATTTCACAAACCCCTGCATACTGTGGAAATCTTTATTGCAAACATAACAAGAATTGTTTCACAATAAATGCCTTAAGACAATACCACATCACTTCTTTGAAATATCTACCAGCACTGCCTTCCTCTGAAAAACATTAACCGGGTGTCTAGAAGTCAACATCCCAATTTATCTAATTAAATTTTGGGTCCTGTGTCAGTGACTGGTATCAGCAGGATATGAACTGGAAAGACGTCTTCGTGTTCCATAAGAGGCTACCCTGAGTAAAATACATATTTCTGTAGACAAGCATTATGTTGTGTGAAAGGAGGCTGCATTGGCTTTTGGAAAAGTCATGTCCAAGAACTTTTTTTAGTTTCTAATTTTATTCTGTTGGGAATTGACCATGTGGGTGAGGGATTTTTCTTGTTTCACATGCAGGATTTTATGTTTTGTACATGTTAAATATTGTTTCAGTCCTGTGATTTTAAACAAGGTTTTTGAATTAACATAATCCAACTGTGTAACCTGCTTTCTGTTAATCATATTTTTAAGAAAGGGTGACAGTTGCGGAGTAAAGCAGCGCTGTGTGCTAGTGACTGCAGTCCCTAGGTTAGTAACTTAGAAAGTGCAGCTACAAGGTCAATTGTACCCTGCTCAGTCTTTAGTACAGTCTGTGCTGTATAATAGTGTGTGTAATTACACTGCTACTGACTGATGAGGTAGGTGGATGAGGAGGTAGGTGAAAATAGGATGGCTTGTGAAGCAAGACAGTGATGAGACTCTCAACAAAGTCTCTGTATCCTTGCACCATAAATACTTTACATCTACCCACTAAAATATATGAGATAAGACAGTCAGGAATTTTTCTGTGCTTATTTGAATAATTTATAATGTGAGTTTAATACTGCTTCCTGGCTGAATATATCACTTTTCTGACAGAGCTTAGGACACCAGTTACATGTTTTATCCATATCTAAATTAATGTGATACACAATTTTGACTTGTAGGTTTATTGCAAAGCCAGCAGTACTACTAGTAGAATATAACTGATGCAGTATGTTCTTGATTGCACGTGGTTATTATGCTATATTTTTGTTTTCTGTTTTAGTGCTGGACCCAAAGGAGACAACATTTATGAATGGAGGTCAACTATACTGGGGCCTCCAGGGTCTGTATATGAAGGTGGAGTTTTCTTCCTTGACATTACCTTTTCACCGGACTATCCTTTTAAACCACCTAAGGTTAGTAGGAGGATACTAAAAGTCTGATAGGAGTCTCTCCTTTTGATATTTTTTATGTGTATGTTGGTATATTGTTGTAGGATATGATATAAAACTTTCAAGCCAATAATGAATATTTAAACTATTTTGATGGAAAGAATTTTAATAACTGTCTAAAATTTGCCTGCATTTGCCAGTATAGCAGGATGGATATGAACTTATTAAGCAAATAGTTGCATCATTTCCAGCAGTTATTTGTTTGATTTGGATTTGTTTCTAATGTGAAAGCATTTATAGTTGACTTGCACCCTTTCTAAGCAGCTGAAGATATTTAATCTTTCCTGTTGACCCATATCATTCACCAGGAGTCTGTGGCAGTCTGACAAAAATATGCACCTTTTGCTCTACCCCATATAAATTACTTCTGCAGATGCAAGATAGACCATTGTTCATGAAGCTATACGTAATTACTTTCCACCATTTTTCTGGAGGGTTGTGGGAATCAGAAAAGGCAAGAAACCAGAGTGAAAGACAGACTTACAGAATTCAGATTCATTTTCTAATGCTGTCAATTACACCAACCACAAATGTGGAACTCTACCAATACTATGAAGGTGGCAGATCATCACCATAGAATCATCATGCTTGAAATAGACCTTCAAGATCATCAAGTCCAACTGTCAGCCCTATACCACCATAACTTCTAAATCATCTCCCGAAGTGTCACATCTACCCATTTTTAACAGCTCCAGGGACAGCGACTCCACTGCCTCCTTGGGCAGCCTGTTCCAATGCTTCACCACCTTTTTGGTGAAGAAGCTTTTCCAAATATCCAATCTGAACCTCCCCTGGCACAACTTGAACCCATTCCCTCTTGTCCTGTCACTAGTTATTAGAGAGAAGAGGCCAACACTTGCCTCACTACAGTCTTCTTTCAGGTAGCTTGGAGAGAGTGTTAATGTCTCCCCTCAACGGGCTCTTCTCCAGGCTGAACAGGCCCAGCTCCCTCAGCGTCTCCTCATAAGACCTGTTCTCCTGATCCCTAATCAGCCCAGCTGACCTTCTCTGCACCCTCTCCAGCAGCAAAATATCCTTCCTATACTGTGGTGACCAAACTGCACCCAGTGCTCATGATTGAGTAGGCCCAGAATGTCAAACAGGAAAAATCTAGTGATTATTAAGACTGGAAAAACAGAAATAGCATGAAACAAAGTAGTGCAGAGTGTCATTGATAACCAGATAATCGCTGAGAGATGGTGTCAAATTGAGGCTTTATTGGGTGATCACAGGATTATTGCAAAATGCTCATCTAATGTATCTATTAAAAAGGCAAATACACTCCTGAGGTGCGTCCCCTCGAATTGCCTGTAGAGATAAGGAATCACCAATGTCATATACAAGACACTTGGAAAACTGGACAGCTTACCTGGAAAACTGAGTGCAATTCTCAACACACATGTTCACTAACAAGAACAGAAACTGGGAAAATTCAAGGTCTTAATAGAATGAAGTAAATTGATGGACTTGTCTTTTATGAAACAAAGTGAGAAGAGGTGAACTGCTCACCTTGACAGCATGGAGATGAGGAACAGCTCCCTGAGAGGACCTGTGGGAGCAAAGGTCTTTCTTTTTGACACACTTGTGAAAGGGTTGACATGCCACATTGGTTTATAATAGATGGGTATTGCATTAAAGAGAGAACAGTGGGTTCCTATTTGATTACCGTGACTATGCTGTTGAAAGAGAAGTGTTTATAAATACATTTTCAATGGCACAGTAGTAATGTTTATTGTGGCTACAGCTGATATTATCAGGAAAAGTTTTTAGAAAGAATGAGAGATGGGAATTGAAAGTATTTGTCATTCTGTTAATTAGACTTTCCCAGCCACTGACCTAAAGATGGGTCAACATAACAGAATTAGAGATGGTCTGACTTTTAGTGTTCCAGTTTCGGGACACTTAGGAAAGCACTGAAAGCTCTCATGGGGGTTGTACACCTTGCTGATTGCACAGTTTCTAATTTAGATAACTGTGATTACACAGTGAAAAAAGTATTTGAAACTTTATAACTCCCCCTTCAGTTAGTTAAATCTTTAGGTATGTGGAACTCGCATGATGCTGTGTTCTTCCTGCCTCCCTCCCAGCCCAGGTCAATCCAGATTTCTTATTTGCTACACAAGGTCCATCCTGACAGGCTCCTGCTGTTTGCATCTTTGCTGAGCCTATTCTGTTTGTAGTAGATGCAATGCAAGGGTTACATTCAATCTCTCACCAAGTTAAAATGATAGTCCTTAGCAGATACTGCCATATCCACTAAATGTATTTACTGAGTATAAAATAGACCTTGAATTTTCTGAGAGATCCAAACCTAATATGTAAAGAACTAGATCTGAAAGACTAGTTGGAGGGATATTTTTTGTGATTCTCCTGTTGAATCTGTTGAGTCTTGAGACAATATATGGAATAGACATCCTCTAAAAATAGAAGGTGAAGGTCCAGTTTGCTGTTACACCACAAATTCCACTTTTTTCAGTCCACACTCAGTTGTGTTTGGCAACTGTACTATTTTGAGACATGAGTAATGCAGTTGTGCATTGCTTATTAATGAAATGTCAAGCAAAGAGGTGGCTCTTGTCCTGCTTTGTAATAGATTTTTTTTGTCTGCCTTTATCTTGATGCCAATTGTTGTTGTAAGAAATGTGTGCATATAAATTATATGAAAATGTACTGCTTGATAAAGGATGAAAGAGTTGATGATGCCATATTATATTACTAAAAGGCCAGTATTTATGATGAGGGAAATTGTTATCTGAAAGAAAGTAATGAGTACGTGTGCACCGGGGTCTAATGTCAGTTAGACTGACTGTCACTAGCATATTTTGTACACATGGATTCTTATTCTGTTTGTTTCAGTCACTGTAGTAAATGACCTCTATTTTCAGTCCTGCTGTAGGATCTCTCAAACTGTTGCCACTTCATTACACCTATTTTCTAGACCCTATGAAATTGATTCATAGGTAAAACAGTTTGGGAAATCCCTTGGATAAAGCAGCATGTGAAGATAATGGCTTGTCGTAAGTCAGCTGCTGCCGGTCAGTGTTGTTGGGAAACAGTGGCTAGATATGTTCTCTGCATACTTTTTTCTAGTAAAAGAAAGGTAGTGAGTACATGGAACATAACATATGGCCTCACAGTACAGTGGTATCTGTGTCACTGGGTGTTGGCATCGTTTCTACTTCACCACAAGATTTTTGATATTTGTTGCTGTTCTCAAAATCATGGGTCCTAGGGTTATGGGAATAGATCATCTTAGATTTTTTTCCTAAGTATAGTTCCACTTCTTAAGGCTTTATCATCTTAAAAAATCTAGTGATAATGTACAAGACTGGAATGTACTGAGAAAGACATAAAATGTATTCCTGAGTGTTGGCAAGATTGCCTCCCTGTAAGTACATAGCAGAAAGGGTTTAATTCACATTTCTTGCTATGATTAAATTCATGTATTCCTCCTGAGATTTCTGTGGGCCATTTTCATCTGTCTTTTACTATGAAGTAAGGAAACATTTAAATAAGTACTGTCAAAATTGATCTTCCAAAAATGTGACCACAAAAGACCTGGGAAGAAACAGAAACTGTATTTCCCAGATGCAATTACTTGACCCAGTCTGGGGTTCCAAAGGCAAATAAATGCCCATGTCACATAACATAGTAACTGTTAAAGAGCCTAATCCAAAGTGTATTAAAATCTGCAGAAAGATGTCCACAAGCCCTTTGCCATATCTGTTCTCAGTTGTCACGCACTTTATCATGCATGTGTATGTTGCATCAGGATCTTGGGAAGGGTAAAATAATTTTTAAAATAAGAAAAATATATTGAAAGTGGCTTCTGGTTTTATGTCTTTTATTTTTATCATTATAATAATGTTTGTGGTGTAACCACTGTTTTGTTTGTATTCTACAACGTTCTCGGTATTTTCTAGAGTCCAGATTCTTTCTATAAACACTGCTGATGCCTGTTCTGATCTTTGGGTGCCCTGCTGCACATTGGAAAACATTAATTAAAATTAAAATAAACATCTGAGAGCACATTTGCACATGAAGAAAATAATTTTTTTTACCTACATGTTGGGTTTTTTAACAAGTGAATAAGGTAATATACATTCATTTGTTCTTCTAGATAGCTAACCTGCTTTCCCAGCTTGTTTTTATCTTGTATAAGAAACTGAATCACTCATTCTGGTTTTGTTTCTTTGTTTACAAAGAAAAGCATCTATCCAAAACTTCCATTTTTACGTATTTCTTCAGTTGTGATACCTTTGCAGCCTTCAACATCATGTCCTATTAAGATTTTAAAGCTTTATCTCAATTCTTTACATCCTCTAATAATACTATGTTGTCCAGTTCAGGTTCCTGGTTTTGTTATACCCAAACATCACTGCCAACAAGTTTCCCTTCCAGTCAGCACCAAGTTTTTCCCCTACAGGTCCATAATTTTCTGTCCTTACCTGTCAGTGTCTCTCTAAAGTTAAGCTATAAGAATAATATCAAATTACATTATTCTCCACCAAAACATACTATGCTGTGTGGTATGTCAGAGTATAATTTGCTCTCACAATATTATTATTTTTCCCCTTTGAAGTCAATCTCTTTCAGTCTTCCAGTTTTGTCTGATGCCTTGAAACTGGACTCCAGACTTCTGGAGCCAGAGGTCACTGACCCTTTCGGCTCTGCTTTCCTTTTAAATCAGTGGCATTTGGCTTCACTCACAACTGCAACATGCTCACACAGAGAGAGTTGTCCTTCCCCAAAACGTATATCTGTCTGACTGATACATCCTGAATAGGAGTGATGGAGGAACATCCCAGCCTAACACCGATTTATCTCTACAACCAGAGAACAGGATTTTTAGAACAGCTCATCTGAGAACTGAAAAATTAGCTTTGGCTTTCTGGGAGGCTCTAATCAATTAAAAATATTTCCTCACCTCCACTGTGAGGAAGCTTGTGTAGCACTGTGGAAATGAGCTGAGCACCCAGTTGGCTGAGTCAGCAAGAAAGCAGGCAGCCTGCAGAATCACTGCATCCTAAGTATCACGTTGGTTTTGTGAGATGCCAGGCAGAAGGAAGGTATAGAACAGACAAAGTGAGGCATAGATGTGGACGACGTGATCCCACCTTCTGCTAAAGGCCAGATGCTGAGGCTTCAGCCTTGGTCACAAGGGGAGGTTTCACTTCAGCCCAAAAATTAGAGCATCTCCCTTGTAGTGCAGTGGGCTGAAGAACGGAGAAAGCTGTGCCTTATTCAGAGCAGCCGCTTAAAGAAATGAATAAAAATACTTAGATGGCCTGCCAAGGAAATAACCTTACATTTCACCATGCCTTAATGACCCCTCAACCTTTTTTAGAAATACCTTTGAGATATCTTTTTTCCTGCTAACTATCTTTCCTTTCATCCTTAATGGTTTCAGACAGTTCACCCCTTGGCTTTAACAAAGGCAAAGGCTCTCTCTTGCGCTGTCTCTTTCTTTGGGTATTGAATGGGATATATAGCTAGGCATAGGTAGATGTCTCTTGGCGGGGTGGGGGTGGTATCTGTACTTTACATATATAAATACATATAGGGGTTATCGCATTTTGCAGTCAGCTTGATCTGACAAAAAAAAAATTGAGCTCAATTTCTGTCCTCAGTCCACATAAGAGATTGGTGAATTCCCCAAGTATGCAAACTTCTGATCTGAGATCCTTTAAAGTTTAGTCATCACAACAAATTAACACTGCATCATTATGTACACTATACTTATGGAAGGAAAGGCGATAATTTCATTGTCCTGCATACTGTCCCTCTGGAAAAGGAAGCCCTGACAAATCTGGAAGACACAGCATGGTCTTTCATACAGGTGTTTGTAGAAAAATTAATGCTCTTCAAGAGAACTCCCCCTCCCAGGAATTGTCACTGCAGTGGTGTCTGCATTTTCATCAAGAATAATCTTTATTAATAACTTCTACTCTCATATTTGACTGCGTTCAGTCTATTACAGTGTCAATTCAATTTAGCTGTAGCTGATACAATATGGATACATCTATCATTATCCTAGTACTCTGCTAGCTTTATTTTTGAACTTGAGTGATTTATAAAATCTCTTAATCCCAACTCTACAATTAATCTTGCTAGGGACTTCAATCTCAGCTGACTGAAAAATGGTTCACAGGACTTGAAAGCTGCAATATGCTAAATCACCTCTAAATCAAAATTAAAATAACAGAAAACTCCATTTCCTCCTTGTAAATCTCCTACATCTATCGACTGACTGAAAAATTGTTCTCAGCATTTGAAAGCTTAGCTGTTTTAAATCAACTGTTGGACTGCAAGGAGGGTCTTTTTCCTTTGTCTATAGAAACTGTTCTTAATGGCAATATTAAACATCTCCTCCTTTTTTTCTATGTAATTGTCATATAGCACTAATCTCTATGTGTTGAAAATCATTACATGAAATCCTTCTGCTGCAGTAGAAACTTTCTACTCATTTCCTAAGTTCAACCTCATGTACAAGGGACAATTCTTTCTGTTGCTGGCTTCTACTCTACTTTTTCATACTTATTTATATGTGCTTAGAGTGCTTATATAGTGTAGATGAGAAAAAATAAGCATTCCAGTGCTTATATAGTGTAGTGCTTATATAGTGTAGTACTTACAAGAGTAGATGAGAAAAAATAAGCATTCCTAAATAGTTCTAACCAGTTACTAAAATGAACCTTACAAGGCAGACCCACACTTTAACTTGCATATATCACTATTTACACAATTTATATTTCAAGCTCTCAAGCTTGGAATAACCTTAAGTACAGCCTATTTGATCATCGCTATTTACCGCCTCTACAACCCTGGTGCAGGCAGGGCTACAATCTGCCTTCTATTGCCTCCCCAATATTGCCGTCGTATGACCAGCCTTCGGATGCATCTTCAGTCTCCTGTCACTGTTATCCCTCGCGTTCGGTTGCCTCGTCACATTTCTCTCATAGCCTCTGTCACATCCCATTAGCACTCAGCGCCATGCTGTGCTGCTCACAGCTTTCCCTAGCTGCCTCCTGCCTGCCTCACCCTCCTGGTCATTTGGTGGTCCCTCACGTGGTGTATTCCCACACCTCTGCTTCCCCCATCCCCTTCGCTGTGCCTTCATGCTCCCTGTTTCTTCTCCCGGCCTTGCTATTTACATCTTCTTGCTGAGAGCAGCCTGTGGATCCTTCATCCGTGACAGTAAATGGAGTTGGCAGGCTTTCACACAGAGCGAAGACTTTGGGTGGCTGCAGGCAGAAATCAGATGCACAGGAGTCTTTGAGGAGAAGAAATGGACAACCTACCACCAGCAGACTGTTGTGAGAGCTAGCACTATCAGCCCGAGTCCTGCTCTTCTCACAGGCATGCAAGCTGCAGCGTGCAGTTCCCACGCCTGCAACACCTGCAGTGAAAGTTCAGTTGTTCCATAGGTCCCATATCTCCGGGTGACCCTGAACATATATGGCAGCGTGCAGAGGTACGCTGCTTGGGACAGGTCAAGCACAGACAGCTCCTTAAGAAATCTTAATGTCCCTCAAAATGACAGATTCTCAGAGGTGCAAAAGAGAGGGCAGAGATGGAAGTAGAAATATGTCAGGCTGAGGAAAGGATTGATAGCTGCATGTTATTGGAAACAAATGCTGAAGTCACTTTTGATAGGACCAATACCTTGTAAATCTCTGAGATTTCCTTTGAATTCAGTTATGTGATAATTCTTCTAGTAATGACCAAATTTAATCGCCGTTTCTTCTAATGAATAGCCTTCTTTTCACTCTTATTTATTTTACAATACTAATTTATATGAGTAGATTGTATTGATTTATTTAATCTTGATGAAAATGTCCCTATCCCACTAAAACCTTCTAGTTTTCCCTCTCCGTGTACATATTCCCCAGCTTATAGGGAATATCTGTATTCCCTACAGTTGCTCGCACTGAGGAGGGTTGTGTTGCGTTAAACATGATGGAGCACTTTGGCCAACTCAGAGGCGCGTGCGTGTAGGATGACACGGGCTGGCCTCGTGCTTTAGACTTTGAACAGGAGGATTTATTTTGTAAAAGTTAAACAGCCAGTAAATCTTGAAAAATGGTGCTCTCCATAAAAAGGATTGTGTTGCTGACTTTCCATATGGAATTGTTAATTGTAAGAAAGATTATGCTGATTAAATGAAAATCGTTTTATAAAAACTCATATTGATTTTGTCAGAGAAAGCTTTTGATGCTTTGCATCTTACAATATTGTTTCTATTCTGAACGTCCCTAAACCAGACAGTGATGCATTTCCCATTCTTTCCTGCCCATCCTTTATTTTCTGAAGACTTTGTACAGTTTATGATAATTTTTTTATTTGCCTTCTCAGGTACATCAAAGATTATCCAAGTCTCTTTTATCGCTATTAAATCTGTGCCCAAAATGAGCATGTTTGTGTAATGTAGACATTCAGCATTGCTGTGCTTATTCAATATTTTTTCCCTGCCTGTTCAGTGAGACAGTCTGAGCAGTTACTCAGCTTCATAACTGCCATGAATATAATTAATAATTGCTCATACTGCATACTGTTTCATTTTCAGTAATATTAAAGGTTAACTTGTGTGAATGCTATTATATGCCTTCCAAATTGTTATCACTTTTGGCTAGTCATGTCTCAGATGGCACATTTTGCTGCAGCAACCCAGAATAGTTTGTGTATCAGACTTTTCTGTAGGTCAAGCAAAAGTAATTAGAATTTGTTTTTTCCTGCTAATGAAGATGACATATTTTCCATTGATAAAATAAACCATAGTTATTCTTTAACAAACTTTAGCAAGTTTTTTAAGCACTGACTGAAGTCCATTTCTTGGCCTATATTTAAACTGTGCTCTCTAACAGGGAGCATCATGCGGTCAGTCATTTATTATGCTCTTTATGTGATAATCCATTGGATTGCTCCAAAAATGTTCACATGCACGCTACGTATCTGTAGTTACAAACCAGAGATGGATCATCTTGTCTTAGAAGGGCAGTCTTGGTGCTAGGCATAGATAAAATGAAGTGCACTCTGTAAGAAATCTAAGGACGCTAATTAATATCAAGGTTATTGCACAAACACTGTGTCACTCAGAGCTATAGATATTTTTCATTTAGGCTGTTTTAGAGTATTTTTCCAATATGACTAAGGAGTGTAGGCCTGATCTTGTTTTTATTATTCTCGCTATTCAAGCAGACAAATCTATTGCTCATAAAGTCTGACAAACTGAGATGGGAGCTACTTACTCCCTCCTGAGCTCCATGAACATCATCATAAAGGGCATAATATTTTTTAATATATATATAACCTTTTCTGTATGCAGTACAACTTCTTCCACTTCAGGTAGTGCCACCGCAGTTTTATTAAAACAGAACTCCAGGGGAATATTTGAGGAAGACAGAAGTTTCATCTCAGGCAGGACTGCAGGATTGCACCCTTGCAAGAAATGAAACAGCATGAGAGGAACTTGGCAAAACTGCGGGAATGAGAGCCCTGGGATCTCAGCCTGGCTTCCAGTGTTGGCCGAGCAAAATGGGGTTGTTTTTGTTTATTCTCCTGTTGACTCTGGGAATCTTTCCTCTCTCCCTGCAGTCAGCAGGCTTCAGTGGGAGGAATGAGGAACAGGAGGTGAGGGTTTGAACCCAAACAGGCTGAAGAAAGCAATTCATGAGAACCCACTGTAAACCCTTGTGTACTAATATGCAAAACTGGAGAATCATTGCTTCCTCCTGATACATTTTCAAAGACAATTATGACTGAATTCAGTGATCTCTGAAAGGGCATGAGGTGTGTTTCTGGGACCAGCTCTTTCAGAGCTATGGTATCTTTACATGCCTGCCCCTGAATCTCACAGCGAAGGTTAAACAAGCCACACACATCCCAATGCCACAGCAGCTGCCTGAGTTTAGACCTAACATCGGAACATCAGGTGTAAAAGAGAGATAGTGAGTGATTTTAGGGCTACATCATGCTGGGAAACTGGTGTTCAAAATCACTCTGGGGTCCAGGAGTGATTTATCTTGCCTACAACCAGTTGCTTCCAGTCACTCAGCTGGAATCTGTCTTAATTCACTCTTCCCAGGTTTTATAAACAGGTTTTTTTGGGTTCTAAAACTTATTAAATGAAGAGCGAACCATAGCTTTATGTATACTTCTTGTCTGATTGGCTTTATTCTCCCCTATTTGAATAGATAACCTCATTTTTTTCTTACAGACTATATAAAGGGCTTTCTGGTTTACAGTATTCAGAAGGGTTTGGGATTTAGCAGTAGATAAACAGAGGAGTTTATTATTGTTTACTTCCAAAACTGAATGAATATAAATTCCTTATCATTACCTTTCAAAAGCTTGTTTATGGTACTTTTAAAGTTTTCACAACATAGTCCCGTTCTTCTCTATTTCCTGTAATTCACGTTTTTCTGCCCTGGGCTTTTATTCAATAAAAATGAGTTACCCTCTTAAAACTGCAGAAGAAAAGAGAGTAAATCCATAGAGGACACTTACTGTTCAGAACAAACAAACAAAAAAAAAGATAAATTACTCCTCTACCATTCAATTGTCTGAGGATAACTTTTCCTATACACCCACACACTCCCTTGAGCCCCTGCATGGAACTCTTTAGGTGTTTTCATTAGGGGATAAATAGAATTAGAGCACACCATTTATGGGAACCGTTTAAGTGGCATCAAAGGTAAAAATATGACCATCATAAATAAAATGTAGTTCCCCTGAAATGGTATTATCACTTGGTTTCTCTCGACACGTATAATAAGAATGACCCTGAATAACTTTAAAATGTGGGTATGGTAAACACCACATCTGGAAAGTTGTGTGTCAGTGTTTCCCACATTAGCTGCAGTTTGAGACAATAGCTATTGAGGAAAGCAGTATGTCATCCCACTTGCACTGTATGCTGCTTGGGGATGAGAACACCGTCACCTGCCAGCATCAGGCCATAGTTCCCAGCATATTAAGGCTGTCATTAATATAGCTGCTTCTGAAATTCTGATAGCTTTGATTTTTTTTTCTCATTAAATTGTCTCAGTGTACTTGGGAGGGTGTTTGAAAGTGCACTGACATGTTTGGCACGTCGGTGACATATTTGTCAATAATAAACGGCAAGCCTTGTCTTGTGAGTGGGTGATCCCTCAGTGGGTTTAAGATGTGCTCGTAGTGAAAAAATGCTGCATTTCAGGTCCAAGTATTTGCTAAAAGTAGCCTTCCAACTACAGATGGGCGTCGTCCCACATGCATTTATCACCCAGATAGCCTAAAATGGCACTGGAGTGTTGAACAGTTTGTGAAAGACATGAGCTACTTCCATTCATCCCAGTGGCTCTCTGAATCCTGCCAAGTTCCCGGTGTCCCTGTTCAGTGATTCAAAAGCAGGTGAGTCCAGGGATCGTGTGGGAACGTGTGTGTCATAGAATCATAGAATGGTATGAGTTGGAAGGGACCCCAAGGATCACAGAGCTCCAACCCCCCTGCCACAGGCAGGGCCACCAACCTCAGGACTGGATCTACACAAGGTTGCCCAGGGCCCCATCCAACCTGGCCTTGAACGCTTCCAGGGATGGGGCATCCACTACCTCTCTGGGCAGCCTGTTCCAGCACCTCACCACTCTCTCTGTAAAAAACTTCCTCCTAATATCTAATCTAAACCTTCCTTCCTTTAGTTTTAATCCATTCCCCCATGTCCTGTCATTGTCTATCCTTTTAAAAAGTTGAATCCCCTCCTGCTTATAAGCTCCCTTCATGTACTGGAAGGCTGCAATGAGGTCCCCCCACAGCCTTCTCTTCCCCAGACTGAACAAGCCCAGCTCCCTCAGCCTCTCTTCATAGGGCAGGTGCTCCAGCCCTCTAATCATCTTCGTGGCCCTCCTCTGAACCCTCTCCAGCTGTCTTCTCAGCTGTCAGCAAAACAGTCACACGATAAAATACAGGCTCAAATTCATCACCTTCTCTTAAGCAGGTCAGAAGCTCAGGCTGACCTATCTATAAAGAATTTAGAGGGTATGATTTAATCTATGCAGTGGATTCAGCGTGTTTCCCCCATGCTCAACAACATGTAACATTACTCGGTGTATTCAGATATCACTGAAAAAAGTCCCCAAATTTTTCAGCATGGAAGCATAGGAAAAAATAATTCAGCAAATTAAGCAAAAACAACCAAACAAATTCCAACAATGATCCAAGAAGTAAGTATGCAATACTCACAACTAAGTGGGTGCTAAAGCATTTGCCCTAGTCATGGGCCATCCTCCTAGGAAGCATCTCCTGAGCTGCTTATATCTCAGGAGTGCTTGGAGTTAATCTAGCTGGGGACTTCATGAACACTGACCTACAGTTCACAGGATGCACCTCCACACCAGCCCCCTTTGCAGATGCTTTTGACATGCAGTTTGTGTAAAGTGGTTTGCCACTTCTGTGTATCTGTAACCTTCTTTGTTCAAAATAGCTTCCCTTTCAAGACCAACGTTTAATTTTATCATGACAGACAATTTTCTTGATCTTGCAGAATACTTCCCTTAAGTGCTGAATGTGCTTGGACCCCTAAGGAGGGAAAAACAAGATCATCTGGCTATAGTGTTTGGATGAATCAAATACATTGGGCCAGAAATATTTTAAATTCTCATAAAAGTCCTGGAAGTGAAGCACGTAGGCTAGAAAATAATAAGCAAAAACACCACTGTAGAGGAGAAAAAGGAAAGAACCTACAAATATATAGGGTATGAAGTGTCAGGCTATAAAATTATCCCACTAATTGGCAAAACCTTTAGACATAGATGTGTTTACAAACTGATGGACTTGCTGTGTTGAGATCTTTGTTACAGAACTCGCTGGTGAATGACACCAGACCCAAAAATGCTTTCCCAGATTTATGTGGAAAAGGACTTACAAGAAAAAGTATTTCTTCTTGAATATACTATTTTAATACCAGAAATCTGCTCCCTTTTCTTTCCACCATTTAGTCAAAGTTGCTTGATTTGTTCCGATGGGGCAGAATTTTTCAGTGTGTTAGAAAACTACTTTTTTTCTTTTTTTTTTTTAATAGAAGTAAACAAGGTACCATGTTATTTCACTCATATCCTCTCTTCTGCGTACTGATAAGTGAGCTGATCTCAGTCCCACTTGAATCACTGTGATTTCTGATATTGAATACCATCGGAGCATGCCTGTCACCAGTTGCCACTACTCTCCCAAAGCAGGTTTATCCTTGTGTGGAGCAGGGGCAGGTGCCTAAGCATGGCCAGTTATTAGTGTTGCTCAGTTCTGCTGAAAAGCATGGCTGGCCTAACTTGGGGTATGCTTTGCCTGCTCTCATCTCCTGCCTCATCAGCCACCCTGCTGGCCCAGTTATTGCTGGTGATCTGGGCCACCAACATTGTACATCTTCATTTTCAACGTTATGAACACGTCATTAGAACCACGGCACTTGGGTAGAACTAATGGAGAAATTAGTCCTTGATGGAGACCCCCAAGGGGTAGGGATTTTTTGTTGTCCCTCCTTACCAGGTAGCCCCAGTATTCATTCTGAACTACAAAGAGGACTTTCACAATCAAACTTTTTTTTTTTTTAAATACAAGGCCTATATTTTCAAATTGAAGCCAAAGCACATCTTTATAGGCTGAAAGAAGTGATCTTGGTTTGTTACATACAGGATCATCTGGGACACAATATAAAATGGAAACAGAAATCAAAAAATCAAAAAGAAATCAAAATCAACTACAAAAAAAATCCCAAAAGGTATTTGTAAACAGTTCTACTGATCCAGCTATAACTTAAAATTTGGAAATAAAAGTGTTTTATTTGAGCAGCTTTTTTCAAAAAGCTATTTCGCTTCACCTTTTCTGGGAGTCACTGATGTGGTGCCTCCACTTTTTTTTTTCCCAGCTTATTCTATTGGGCCAAATGGTGAACAGATGAAGACAGCAAAAAGATCTGTCTTCTGCCTCCCTTCAAAGCATGAAGCAACTGTTGGCCTGTGTTATGAACGTTGTCCAGACCAAGGACTGGAATAGCTTTTTTTTGGCCCCATATAAAAATAATTACATCAGTGCTACCAAGGCAAGAGAAGGCTCAGGAAACGTGTCCCATTCTTGCTTTGCACATACCAGTTCCACTGCTGGCCACAGGTGGAAGAGGCAGACTTTATCTTTTTTATTTTCTTATGAGTGTCACTGTCTTGCACAATCTGACAGTAGCAGAGTACTGTTATTTCAACCTGGAAACCAGAATATTAGCTCATAGAATTTTCTAATTGCTTAATAATCATGGAAGTATATGGTTTGAGCACCGTTGTATTTAGATACACTGTCTTTTCTAGGTAACTTTTCGGACAAGAATCTACCACTGTAATATTAACAGCCAAGGCGTCATCTGCCTGGACATCTTAAAAGACAACTGGAGTCCAGCATTAACCATTTCTAAAGTTCTCCTCTCCATCTGCTCCCTCCTCACAGACTGCAACCCGGGTAAGATGAATTAACGTTCACCTTCACGTTCATTCGCAGTTCGTACTCGGTCAGCTACTAAGACGTGGTCAGTGAGCTGTTTTACTGCTACCTACTAAAGGGAAGACGAAAGTGTAAATTTTAAATGCCTTTCATTTAAGTTAAAGACACAGTAGAGAAAGGAAGCACAAGTGCATTTCTAGTGCTTGAGAACAAAAAAAATCTTTTAGTTCAAAAAGTGTATGAAATACCTTGAAGTAGGCACTAATTTGGATATTACAACCAGGATATTAGCACTAAGAAATATTAATGAGTTAATAAATATTGAAAAGGAAAGCTTTCATTTAAATATGCTGATAATGTGCTCTCTGAAAGGAATATTAATAGTACTGACAATGATAGATGTCTAACACAGTCTTTACAAATAATGAAAATTAATTTAAATGAGGTTTATTCAATATCCTGGACAGGCAGTATGAGTATTCAAAGCAAGCTGTCATTCTTACTAACTAGCGTAGCACTTAACCTCTTCCCTCAGCTCTTTCAGATTTGTTTTCTGCCATTGACCAGTAGGTCTGTGATTTTCACTTTCTCTTACCCTATTTACCAATGAATAATTCTGACTGTAGCCTTGGAAAATCTTAGCAGATAGAAATTATTAAAGAATCATTAAAGAAAAAATGAGCGATCTGTTTACATGCTGTGAGGGTTGTTGCTGGTTTATTTTTTTGTTGTACTCATCAATATTTCCTTTTAATTTGCCACCTAGATTTTAAGCCTTTAGGTTTCCTGCTTTTAAACTTTTCTTCCCAATCAAAGAACTAAAAATTCATTTACAAAGGGCAGAATGTGACATTCTTGTGTAATCAAGGGCTAAGTCAAAAGCTGTAATGGAAGACTGAATTATTTCCAAGCTCAAAATGAGGAGAAAATTGGGCAAAAATTCAATCAAGTGGGTTTATTTTTATGTGGGTTTGTTTTGTATGTAACATTAAAACCCATGGTGTACCTTCCAGCTCAGATGTGGAGTAAAGGGGCCCTGTGTTACCATTTTGGGCACGCTTATTTCAGGTGTGTTGGATGCTCTCTGCTTACGTCTCTGAAAGATTGACTTCTGCTCATTCCTACCCCAGACTCTACCGAGGTGCCTGTAGGACGTCAAGCGGATGGGTGACAGAAGTGTAAAGAAAAGCAAATGAATACTTGCTTTTTTGTCTTAGAGACCAGGTAGAGAGCTGGAGACACTGAGAAGCTGTGTTGGGGCTGAGAAGCTGGCAAGAAATATGTGCTCATTTGTTGTCACCTCTCTTTGGAGGGACACAGTCAACTTGAAAGCTGGCCACTTTCCAGTCGTGATTTGAAAGGTAGAAATTTATCAACCCTGCCCCCTCAAGCTTTTCCTTTCCCTCAGATTATAATGATACTGTCCAAGAGGAGTTGTAGCTGACCAAGTGTGTAAGAGGAACACTGGAAACAGTTACCCATATTACCCCATGCAAGAAGTTAACATACTAAAACAAGGAGGTTATTCTTCTCTTCAGTTCCTTTCAGTTACATTCTCGTGACCATAGTAAATGAATGATTTTATGATGTTTCATTTTCAAATGTTCTCTTTAATTACTAAGTAGTTTGGGATTTTTTTTTTTACTTCTTCATGTTAAAGTTTTCATGATTTTTTGAGGAATGAATGCAGTTTCTTAATTTGTATTGTGAATTCCTCCCCTCTCCCCCTGCAAGGAGCTGATGGCAGGTAGATGTGAACTACTGAGTTGGTTTTGCCTTCCTTTGAGATTGCCTGTTTCGTGTTAGATACTTTTTTTATAATAAGTGAACTTGAAGTGTTAGTGATGTGAAACAGAAGCCTTGCCAAAAAACTACAAGTTTTTACTTTTCAGTGTGTTGCCTAATACGCTGCAGCCTGTTCTGGTTGTACTGCTTGTCCTGTTAATTTTTTTATGACATTTTATCATTAACAAATTATTGGTTCCATGCCATCCATATTGAGCATGAAAGAGAGAGATACATCGCTGATATATATATATCACTGAGGTAGATATCTCTGAGATATATCACATTTATATGTATATATATCCAGAAACATACATATATGTATTTTCCTCTCAGTCAGTTGGGAGTAATTTTCTAATCCCTCGGTCCTCTCTTTATCTAACTAGTCTGCCCCTTTCTAAAGGCAGAAACCCAACAGGAGTCTCGATTTGACAAGCAACTCTGAACTCTTTGTTCACCATTCATCAGTCAGAAGCTGATCAGGTCAAATGGAAAGGCAACACTGAATCTCCCACAAACATAAACACTTGGGATGGGCGAGTTTTCCACCCCCAGCCTCTCTGAAGGGAAAAAATCAAGTATCAGTTACCCCCTAGTCTTACATTTATGCAAATCTTCATTAGAACAACAAATAGCAGTAAGAATGGCAGCTAATTAACCCTCAGTCATACATAGTGATTAAACGAAGCTGGAGCACAGCTGCAGCTTCATTGGCAAGCGCTGCTATTCTTCTCCGGCAGGCTGAGCAAATGAAAAGAGGTATTTGCTCCTGCCGCTCCTGTCATTCACACAGTAATCTACAAAATCCACGGAGAGAGTCTCTTTCCTCCCCGGTTATACATCACCGCTCTTTGTTCCCTATCACTCCAGGCAGGAGCGAGTTTGTCCTTTTTAAACAACTAATACAATCCTCTACTCATAAGCTGTCTCAGCCCCTTCAGTCCTGATTATTATTAATTGTCTCTATTTGCTTGGCAGTATTAGCCAGTAAACTGTGTTAATGAAATGTCTGAATTTTGTAACAGCTGGCTGACTTTTTCTTTTCGTGGGGGGAAGGGGTGCTGTAGGGTTTGTGTATGAGGGAACATGTGTGAATTATCTGGGAGTGCAGGAGAGCCAACTGGAACGGTATCAGAGAGATGGGGGAGATGACGGGATACGCTAGCATTCAATCCAGGCAGTCGTATTCTTCTTTAAGGTGGCACTCCGTGGCACGGCATGCATCTCTTTCTACAAAGCAGGTCCCCAGTCCTCTAAATAAATTTGGCATTTGCATGAGCAACCCCAAAAAACCTGATAGATACATTCAGCTGCATGAATCCCAGTATGCAAGTAAGTGCTCGTAGGCTCTGTGCTGCAGTGCTGAAAATATTTCTTTCCAGTGCTAGCTGCTAAGGCTTGCCAACGGGGGCAGTTCGTTATTTCAGAGTAACTCCATGTGTGGACACTCAACTCTTTGAAAATGTATTAAATCAAGTCATGAAAAACTGTCTTATGTGGAGTAAAAGTCAACTGTACTTTAAGTACTGAAGTGGAGCCCAGGGAGTGTAAATTCCCACACTGCCTTCATCCAAAGGAGCTTTCAAGTGTGGATGGCCCCTGAGGTTTTTGTATTTTTACTGAGCTTCAAGTATGAAAACAAATTAATTATTTTTATATTTAGAGAGCTGGTGATGCTGATCTGGGTTGAAATGCGTACTGTTCTCGGCTGGTCATTGCCACCTCAGCACTGCCAAAGGTTCTCAAGCCCCGGGAAAATTCTCATCTGCGAATGCTTCAGAGAAAATGAATTGAAGCACCGGTGAGCCTGTGCTGCAACTTTTTCTTCACATGGCCTCCTTTTTCACACATTCAAAATCTGAACTTGGCTGGCCTGATTGTCCCCAATGTCTGAACACTCTAATGTCGAATCACATCTGCTTGATAACACACAGCTAAGCCTTGATTAGGACATCAGAACAGAACTTGCTATGTCTGCTTCACACCAGCCTCTTCACTTCTGGTGTCATCCTCTGCCTCTAGCTTCTTACCAATTTTTCCTCATACAAGTTCCATGGCCAGTGGGGCTTTTATTCCTCTAGTCTACCATTGACATTCCCAAACAAAATGCTTTGGCACTGCTCCTGCCCCTGTTCCCCAGATGGCAGGCCATGCCCAGCTGCGAGCTCCTAAAATGGGGTTGTGCGCAGTGGTGCAGACAGAGAATGAGAGGCAGCCTGAGATGTGGAGCAGCCATGGCATTGATCTCCCACACATGTCCCTGGTTAGGCTGAGCACTTGGCTGGCTGTGGTAATCCAAAAAACTGCTGAGGGGCCCTCTTTAGAGCCTTTCTAGCCTGAACCCGCTTGTTTTTAGGCAACTCTTATCCTGTAACATAAGTGACAGTCTTCCTGCTTTTCATTCCTGATGTATTGACAAAGACCAATTCTCTTACAGTGGCATCCTGGCTTGTATCAGCAATGGTGGAAGTGATCTTCCCCCTGTACTCAGCACTGGTGAGGTTGCACCTCAAGTACCATTGTTCAGTTTTGGGCCCCTCATTGAAAGACAGACACTGAAATGCTGGAGTGGGTCCATGAAGGGCAACAGAGCTGGTGCAGGGTCCAGAGAACAAGTCTGATGAGAGCGACTGAGGGAACTGGGGTTGCTTAGTCTGGAGAAAAGGAGGCTGAGAGGAGACCTTATTGCTCCCTACAACAGGAGGTTGTAGCCAGGTGGTGTTGGTCTCTTCTCCCAAGTAACAAGCGGTAGGATGAGGAGAAATGGCCTCAAGTTGTGTCAGGGTTGGTTTAGATTGGATATTATGAAAAATTTCTTCAACTGAAAGGGTTGTCAATCATTGGAACAGACTGCCCGGGGAAGCAGTTGGATCACCATCCCTGGAGGGATTTAAAAGACATATAGATGTGGCACTTAGGGACATGGTTTAGTTGTGGACTTGGCAGTGCTGAGTGAATAGTTGGACTCAGTCTTAAGGATCTTTTCCAACCTAAATGATTCTATGATTCTTTCCTCCTGATCTTCATTTGCTGCAGACTAACCAGACCTATGTCTATTAGCTTCCTTCCATAAGAGAGGCTTTCAGTTCCCCTGCTCATCCTTGCAGTTCCCTCCTGCCCCTCCTTGCAGTTCCCTCCTGCCCCTTCATTGCTCTGCAGTCATCCTTCCTCAACATGCCTGACTCATGAGGAGTTCACCAGGGCATGACGCACAGCTAGACAGACTAACCCACTCATCATCACTATCATCTGGGTTGAAATACTTACTGCTCCCTGTTGGATGTCCCTATCTCCCTGGCAGCCCTGTCAAAGGTTATTTCTTACTTCACGATGTCATTTTCACCGTTTGTCTCCTTTCTAACCTGGTTTAGTGAAATGATGGAGAAAGGGAAAAAGGAAAGAAAAGGAAAAGGAGAGGGAAAGGGAAAAAAGGAAAATAAAAAGGAGGAGAGAGCAAAAGAAAGGAAAAGCTTTTGCTAGAAAAGGACATTAACCTTGCTCTAAGGAAATGCTCAAACACCTGATGGCAGTAACCACTTCACCTGGATCAGCAGTGGCCAGGTTAGCTGGTCCAACTCATCTTTCAGATACTTCAGTGGCATATTGTATTAGCAGTGTAATTAGCTGCTTGACTCTTACCATCCTTTAAACCCACCAGAAAGCGTGAGACTGTTTGTGCAGTGTTACAGCTGAAGTTTGCTATAAATGGAGTTTGAGATTGAAGTGTACGTGTCCTTGGAGTAAATGTACTTATAAGAGTAAATGAGTTGGACAGATACTGCTACATTACTTTGATGTGAGCCCCATCAATTTTTATAGAAGTTGCAGTTGCTCAGCAGGTCTGCTTGTGTTAAAAAACCACGTGTATTGTGGTTTTCAAATATACCGTGCCTCAGTTAGAAGTATATGTGCTGGTGTTTTGCAAGTACTGCCATGAATCAGAATTGACTAGATGGTTTCATACTTTGTTAATCCACATTAAGTAACGTGTCTGTGCATTTTAATGGCTTCCATTTATCTAAGCATAGATAAGCCAAGTTGAACAAGATCCTAAGATTATGGGGATCTTGTCTCAAATAAGGGGCATGAGACATGCTTTCAAGCTTTCTTTACATGAGTCATCCTTATGTTTTGCCTCTATCTTCCCCAGAAATGTCATTGTTTTCATCACAGAGTAGGTATAACTGGCAATTTTGGATAACATACTATTGTTATTTTTCTACTGCAATAACAAGATATCCATGCAGCTTGACATGATTTAGGTTTGCCTAATTTTTCTGCCAAAAAATATGAACACCTTTACCTGCTTTAGAGATAGAATGAAGTTATTATGATTTTTTTTTTCCTTTTTTTTTTCTCCTCCTGTTATTTTCCTAAAGGTTTGTAAGGTTCTGTACTCTTACTGCTGAGGGTATAAAATCCCAGTTCTGTCATCCTTTGCACAAAAGGATTCAATAGTGTAATTTAATGCATATCTTTGATCCACATGGGATCTGAAGCAGCACTTTGGATAGTGACTTTCCAACATAAGCATAAAAGCCCTAAAAACCTGAACAGTATTTGCCCTGCTACAAAGCCACCAGAATTGCTGCTGTCTGTTGCCTGGACCTTTGCAAAACAGGAGTAGGTGGGGACATTTAAGTCAGACAACATGTGAGGGGAAGAACTGAATTAGCATACTGTCTCGATTTTGCAGCCCATTTCCCTTTCAGCCAGCAGTATACATTTCTAGAGGGAAACCAGTATACTGCTGCCGTGCCACTGCCCCATCCACTGCCTTCAGTAGCCTTCCCCAAAGCTGGCGGTTGGAACCACTGGGGTCAGGGTGCTTGGCTACATGCCTGGCAGGAGGCCCCAGCATATGGGCACAAGCATAATGTGGATAGATCCAGTGTTTAGAAAGCTTTAAGCACCCTCACATTTTGAATTTGTGTTAGTGTTTGGGAGATTTAAGCTTCATCCAAATGGTTGTTTGTAGCAATTCCTTAATCTCTACCAGTTTGCATAAGGTATTGACAGGTAAATGTAGACAGGCCAACAAAATAAGTCCTTTGCCACCCTGTCAGGAGCTCCTGCCCCCTGCACCGCACATGGAGTTATCTTCCACACACTGCAGGCCAAGGGAAGTAAGTTCACTGGAACCCTCAGGAAAACCCATCTCCCATGGGCTATCAGCCTTGTGCATGATGCCCACTGACACAGTCCAGTCTCCTTGACTGTGTTGGATTGATCATCTCTGGTGCAGGTGCAGTAACATCCAAAATTGCCATGGCCGCTTGAAGAGCAATTCTGTGTTACCACGTCATGTTCCATGGGAATAGCTCTTTTTTTGTTCAGCCGACAAGCTCCAGCCATGCCAGCTTGCATTTTAATTCACTACTAGATGTCTACTCTCTTGATAAAAAGATCTATTTTCAGAACTACTGAGAGATCCAAAAGCACTAGCCTGTCCAGAAATAAAATGTTAAAAAAAGAGAACAGTTAAAAATAAATCTGAGGTGGCTTAATAAAGGAAAATGTAACATGGCTGTAAAAATAAAATCTGTTCCATGCTGGAGTGTTTGGCTCCAAGTGAGGATTTGGCTCACTTGTGGTCGCAGCTCTGCTGTTTGGCTTCCATGGTCAAACTTTAAAATAGCTACCCAGCCCCAGGAAATGAAGAACAGGTCTGTGCCCCTCGCCATGAGCAGGCTGGATGTATCTTTTTTCTCTCTGTTCTTCTGTAAGTCTCCATCTAACAGGAAGCATGTATGATGTTTCTCCTCATCTGGTGCTTCTCCATAGCAGAGGCTGCTTTCTGTCAGTGCCGGTTCGCTTCAGATGTGCTTTCTGCAATTTTTTTAGACTTCCCAATTACGATTCCTTCTTTTCCCCTCACCCTCAGTTGTGAAATGAATTTAGAAACTCTGGATGACAGCAAGTTCAAGGGATGAGCCACTTCTCATTTGCCTCATTGGTGTAATTTTTTTCTTAAAGCCATAATCTGCACACTTTGCTTCAGAATCCAATCTGATTTTTTTCATTCCCATTTAGCAGCTTAACAGCTTTGTTCAGTTTATCATGAAGAACTCTTAGTCTTTCCTGTGCCCAAATATATTCCGTACTGGTTTATGATGAAATTTTGTTTCCTTTTAGAACGTTGTTGTTGAAGCATCCAGAAAGCACAGGAAAATCATAAGTAAAAATCAAAATCCAGAACATGTTTGAGTAAACTTGCCAAATATGATGAATAGTCTGGGAAATGAATGAAATATTTAGAAATTAGTCAAAAAGTATTTAATTTGCCCCGTTTTATGAGGCTGGCTAAACCCAGCTACTCATATTCTTCCCTGGCACCCGCAGGCTACCAGGTGCAACATCACAGCACGGTACTATCAGACATACAACAAAATAATCTCCTTTTGCCATATATCCTTTTTGTAAGCAGCAGAGGGTTGTGTAAACAATGAAATTTCTCTTTTGTCTGAGATTATTTATATTCTTTAGCTTGAAGCTGTTTTTTCCCTTTCCTTCAGAGTTTGTATACTGTGCTCTGTCAGGAAACAGGCAGGTTTCTGGGCTGTTTCAGCACAATGGAAAATGCTTTCTCTGGAGCAGGAAAATACTCTGTGCCGTGTCACTCAAGCACAGCAACAAGAAAGAAATGGTAGGCCAGAAGTTAGAGCAGAGAGGAATCAATTCCTGTAGTAATGTTTTTTGGTTTGTTCGAAGTTGCAACATAACCTTTCTGTTCCTTTTTAAATCCCTGCCTTGGGTTGTCTCCAAAGAAAATTAGCTCACTCCAGAGGCTTTTGCTTAGCAAATACAAGATGTAGTGTGTGGTTGCTCTGCTGTCTTGCTGCTGCTGGGCTGGGAGCAGAGCGGGTGGGTGTTTTACATAAAGGCTGTCGGAATAGGTTGTCTAAAGGGAGCAAAAAAGGAAGATACAGCCTAAAACTGATGGGTATTGTTCTGCTTCCAGTGAGTGCAGAAAGACAATGTCACAGGTGGGAGTGCCTTGGGAAAAAGCCATCACCCTCAACTTCATTCACATGAGCAAAACGATCCCATTGATTGCAACAAAGTTCTTCTGGCCAGAAAGTACCTATTACCTTTAAAAAACATATGTTGCCCTGCCTGTTCTGCAGAACCTGCTGTATACACGTTGAAGCAATTCGTACATATTTGGACTGATCATATCGTATCGTACATTGTGGAGCCAATATTTACAAATTCTCGATAGTCTATCAGTGGTTTCTCTTTCCATTCCTCTTTAAAGATACTGTACTATGCTATCTATACTATATATACAATACTAATTGCTGTTCTATAGTTTGGATCACTGTACAGTTTCTCATATTACAAGCCGGACACACAGTACCAATATGCTCAAGGCATTTAGGCGCCTATGGATGCAGGCAGCCAGCCAGCAGGTTTTCAGTAATTCCCGTGGGATTTAGGCAACCAAAGTCCCAGTAGCAGTCTCTCTGTACTGCCAGGAAGAGACTTTCTGTACATCTGGTCTTTAAATATTTGCAGACACATACACCTATATGTGCTAAACGCTGTTGACGTGATCTATAAACGTGAAATTAAACATATGTAAATGCAAGCAATACAGCAGCGCATTATGAAAATTATGAATAGATAAGCATTGAAAGGGAATTAATTTGCTTTGCCATAAAGAGCTGATGAAAATGTTACAAGATTTTGTTCTTATCAATTGGCTAAGTCCCCTCAACATGAACCCATGACTGTGGGGATTATTGTAACAGCAGGAAAAACATTTGTGAACTGTCATCCCTTTAGTAGTTCCCAGGAAAATGTGTCTTGGAATAACTCCTAATTATGTGTGCAGGGGGAGGAGGCTTGGATCGGGATTGCTATTTATGTTGGCCTAAATCTTTGCTCTTTTCAGTTGCACACTGACAACACCTTATGGGTAGAAGAGCGTTGTTTGTGAGCATAGAGGCATTTCATGTGTTAACATTTAGGCTATTCGAAGCTCACAAGGCATCATTATAAACATTAACACAACTGTGGAAGTAAGGTTATTTAGGAATACTTAGCTTTAAATGCCCCATTATGCTTTCAGAAGGGTAGAGTCTGAATATTTTAATTTTTTTACCCTCAGAGGTATCTGGAGTTATTTACATAAGAATATCGGGGATGGGGAGGTGTAATCAAATTTAGAAAGTGAATGGTACAGATGACTTTTTATAAATGAAATGTGCAATCTGGATTTTGTGGTATCCAAGGCATAAAACAGTCACTAGCTCCAGCTCCAGGTACCAGTCCCACACACACTTACCCTATTCTTGTTTTATCTGATGGATCTGTAACTCTACAAAGAATAACCACTCGAAGGAGGAGTATAGTTATTCTCTAACAGAAAACCAGCACGACTCAGTTCAGTCAGGTACCTTACCTGCAACTGCTCATTGCTCAGTGGTTCAGTGAAAAGTGTAAAATTCCCTCAAAGCACTTCGCTCTCACAGTAATATACTGGAGAGGAAATTCCCTCCTAACCGCAGCTAACAACCAGATTATGTGTTGAAGCATGAGCAGTCATAGCCTTTGCAAACGCAACTTAGGTGGTGTGTTTCCTAATTCTTTTTTTTTTTTTTTTCCCTAAATTACCTTCTAATATTCTTGGATGTGTTTAACTATTTACTAAAGCATCGACTTCCTTTTAATGTGCGCTGAATGCGTTGGGTTGGGTTGGGGTTTTTTTGTGTTCTTTACTCACCATAAGCAAGACTGAGGCTTTTTTAGGATCTTTGCAAAATCACCTCTCACGTCTTGTTTCATCTTTTTTTTTTTTTTTTTCTCCAGAAGAAATAAATTTAGATTTCAACCATTCCTTAAATGAGAAAGGTTTGACCATGCTGCTAATGATTTCTTGTCCTTTTCAATGTTTTCTACTCCTATTTTGTTTTTATTTAAGACGAGGTGAGAAAAATTGAACTTCAGACATAATAACACCCAACCATCACTTTATTAAATGGCATCTGATTACATCAGAGATTGACTAAAATCCAAATCAGTAAAGAGGCTTTGTACATCTGTGCAAGAAAGAAATGTGAAGGGATGTAATTGGCACTCATGAGAGAGGAGTCCTCTCACTACCATTAACCATTCCTAATTTTTATTATTTATCAAAAGGGGCTTCTAGTACATACAAAATTCAGTCTTAGCACAAAATGGATGTAAGGCTGGAGAAAAAAACACACCTAGCATTTTGATATATTGTTTTTTTAAAAGGATCTGGTAAAAGCTATATGATAAATATACATACAGGGTTTTTAAAAGTTTGTGCACTCCTACTCAAGAAACGCAGGGTTTCTATGAGCTTTACCTTAGCCATTGTTAAATTAAAAGTACTTGAGAAAATGTGTGAGTGATGGATGCTACAAATACAAAAGGTTACAGTTCATTTTCCTTCCAATAAACATGTGTAATTTAAAATAGTACCAGTGGAGGTTTCCTATGCCCATTACCTCAGAGAGAAGACAGGCAATTTAATGCATGCACATAATAAATCTTTGTGTGAACCGAGACCAAAGTAAGTCATCAATGCTAAATGTTTGACAATGTGAAGTATTTGAATAAAGCAATTAGTTGTTTTTCCTATATAAAACATAGAATCCTAGCTTCATTTGAATCAATTCCAAGATACAAAGCAAACTGCCTTTTACTTTCACAATACACTCCAACCATTTACAGTCTTTACATGTATTTTCTTTGTTTCATGCAGGTCTTGTCTAATCAATACAGACATGTCCCTAATAATATTGGAATCTTCTGAAGAAAGTAGATACAACACTTTTAAGCTTTACCAGTTCTACTGGAAATATATTCTCACTAATAGAACTGTGTATATTTAAAAGAAAAATTATGAAATTTAGGCAATCAAAAAATACAGACCTCACATTTTACCTGTATTCTTAGACCTAATTCTCTAATCTCATAATAATTTAATCTAATCCTTGTTATTCCCAGTTAGTACAAACAGCTCGATTTCAGCTGGAATAAACTGGCATCAGTCCCACTGAATTTTTGTACCCCAGATTCTTTTATTTAGACTTTGTTACATTTTAATAACCGGGGGGGGGAGGTGTTTGGGTTTTTTTACCTCTGTACATTTTTTAACATGAAGCCAAGGACAGATTTTGAAATACCTTGTCATATGTTTCTAACTGCCTATGAACCACCTTCAAGACCCTGATTAGCACAATTATTTTTAAGGCTGCTTCTTCCTGTTCTTAAAATACAGTTATTCTTGTTTCTCTGTAGAAATCACACTGTTCCACATTCTTTAAACTCCTGAGAAGAAGCCTGCTATGTTTGGCTCTGTAACAGATTCCCAACATGGAGAGTCAGTCCTGCAAAGCAGAATTTATAACCTTGGATATAAATATGTTAGCTATTAAATCATTTAGTCTCTCACTTTCTTGAGTAAGATGTCAGAAATTAGTATTCCTGAGTTGTTCAGATTCTACCTTCAGAGATGATTTACACTACTGCAAGACACGTCTCTTTTATTTTGCATGGCTAATTTTCCACATTATTCAGCAGGGGAGGAGGAAACGGTTGTTTGTTTTTTACAGTTTTGCAGATCTATCAAAGGCAACAAATAAAACAAATTATATGCAGTGAGTGTTTCAGAATCCCTATTTTCACAGCAAATTAAGTTCAGGTGCATTAACTGGAGTAGCAGACAGTTACTTAAATAGCAAAATGTATGGTGTAATTGTCCCAGATTTAAAGGATGGGCTGTACTGTAAGATTTCACATTCATATGGCATACAGAAATATAGCTCTGATTAGTAAATTGTTTATAGTATTTTCCATCTGTACAAGGCTTAGAAAAAAGGCCTTTCTATGGAATGGAGCATTTGCAACTTTAAGATGAATGAGATTTCAGAAACTTCTCAAGGGCTGGAATCCTCACCGCTGGGGTCTTTATAATACCCATTAGAGAAAGTGGCGTGAACGTGGAAGTTGCTGTAAGACACAATACTATACTAGCAGAAGGAATGCCTTGATGATCTGTCATGCCTTTTCCATGTGTACCTTCTATAGCTTTTCTCCTAGAGCTCAGTCTTAGGACTTTTTATGCCAATGCCTGACATCATTTGGCAGTGATTATCATCATTTAGTCAGGCATGACAGTGGAGTCAATATGACCCCTCTTGCAGGAAAGGTAGGATTTCTGAATAAAGTTATTTTCCCTTTTACTGAATATGCATTTATAGCTGCAAATATCATAAATTCAATCTTCACTCAGCGTTGCCATGTAACTTCATTGCAACTAATCCAGGAGCTAAACCTGCCTACATGATGAATGCTAATTATTTTGTTTAACCCGTTTTTCCTCTAGTCTTATTAGAACCTGTTTGTAATTAAGCCTAATTTTATTCATGTTATTTAGTTAATTTAGAAGGGGATAGTCCATTTGGTTACTAAAATGAGGTTATTCTCTCATTCACCTTCTGATGCCTAAGTCATTGCAAGAACTAGCACCATCCTGCTCCCTTCACATGATATCCCATGTCATCTCAGTGATCAGCCTCCAGTTGCAACTGGCCCAGACCAGTCTTCAAGGCAGGATGGCACCCTGGTTTTCATGCTTTCTGGAGCCACTGTGCGTTGCTACAAGCACCTTCCTTGAATGCCTCTTTTGGCAGGGCAGTATTGCTACAGATTCACTCTGGACTGTCAGAACCCTATCAAGCTTAGATGTTAGCACTGAGACTGACTCCAGAGGTCCTTCTCCCTTACTCTCCTGAGATGACACCTATTTCCTACGTTTATAGTCCAGTCACATTTTTGGATGCATCCTCCTGAATAGTATGGACCACAGATGCAGGTGGCAACATGAGGCACAGTCTCAACTTGCAATCATGCAACCGGACTCAAATGACCTACACCTGCAGTCCAGAAAGGCCCAAGAAACCAGCCCTATCAAAGAGAGCATCTGGGGTGTACCAACAAAAATCCCAAGCAAATCAGTTTCCAGGCATTTTCCTTCCACTGCCTCCTGGTGCAGATATAAATTTAGACATGTCTGAGCAACATATACCCTGCAACTTCCTTCCACATGTTCCCTGGGAGAAAGGGAAGTATAGAGAGGGAATGGAGAGGCCTGACTGTATTTTAGTTTATTATTGGGGAACAAGAGATGTGTTAATGCAAGGCACACCTAAGTTCTTATTGCTGTTCTGAGGGATTTTGAACTTGCTGAAGGATTTCAGGTCCTGGCCTGTGAAAGAGTCATATTGGCCTTTAGTAGGGAGAAAATTCTTCATCAAGTTCACCCTTGAGTAAAGAAAAGCCTTTTGTATTCTTTTGACATTTGGTATGGGATTCCTAATAGCAGTTTTGGATTTAAATGCATCAAATTAATAATGAGATTTAATAGGACAAGAAAGAGAAAATCAGATTAAACCAAAATAAGCAGCATTCATAACATCTGTAGGCTTTTCTAGTTACTCCAAGGATTTATTGCAATAAAGGAACAAAGGGATCAATTCAAGAGCAGAATTTAGATGACTCCTGCATCTGACCTAAAGAGATCCTGATGTGTTTATGTTGAGGATTTTGGTATCGCTCACAATTCAAACCCTTCTCCTAAACATGAAGATTCCTTCAGGACTCATTTTTCTTCTACCATCTAAATGCCAGCAAAGACCAGACCCTGCAGTAGCACCTCCTCCTCTCTCTGTCCCTTGCGAATTCAGGTGGTAAGATCCTACTGGACCTCCTGGTTTTCTTGCAGAATAATCTACATTTGGTACAAGTCATTATAAGATATCTAACACTGTATGAGGCATGATCACAGGGAATGCCTTTACACCCAGTTGCATTGGGATTGAACTGTTTGTTTGGGATGTGTAAGACCCATATGTCACTCCTTTGCATGGAGATGGTAATTACTGAGAAGTGAGAACAGACAAATCCAGAAGAAAAATTGATTTTTTTTTCCTTTAAATGAAAAACTGGAATTCCTACAGAATAGCTATCCTTCCCTTAGCAAATCTTCAGACAAAAAAAACCAAAACAAAACAAAATGAAACCCACATCAACAGGACTTTTCTGAAAACACAGTGATGACCCTATGGATGTTTGCCAAATACATTATGGATCTTAGCATTTTGGTTGCTTGACAGCATTTTGAGATGTGAGTGCTGTGATTTCCTTATTATCCAGTCATCTTCCACAGGATAAATGCATAGTGGTATAAGTTTTTCTGCAAATTTTATCAATCCATGTGCCCTGTAATGTCTTTCATATCAAGTTCTTAGTTACTGACACCCTTTCATTATTTTTTTTTTTCAAATAACAGTGACTGTTCCTCAATTGAGTTCATTATTACAAACAGATACATTTCTAATCTATCTGTGCTTTTAATTTTGAGATGCATCCAAGCATCAAAGTGAAGTGTGTTATTTCAGAACTTTAATTGTTCCAGCATGCTGGCACTTCTAATAGGTGCATGTTCTTCCTTAATTAAAGACAACTCTTCAAGATCAGTACACTGTGCCTTGTTGATCCGTGATTGCCTCAACTAACTCCCAGACAGCCAGTGAAGCTTATAGAAATCCTGCTAAAAACTGAAGACTGGGAAAAAAAAAAAAAAACCTTGCTCTTTAAACAAGAATGATTTCCCTTGGCAAGATACAGAGATGAATCACTGCCAACGCTTTCCTTTAAGAGCCGTGTTAATAAAATTGGGCCAGATAATACTCCTTATTTCTGAAACATCTTTTTCTTAGGCAGCCTCATATTTCACACAGATCTGTGGTAGGTAGCCTGACAGCAATCAAATGCAAGTCTAGAGAGAGGAATGAATTTCTCCTTCCATATATCCAAAATGGGTATTTTAGTAAATGGATGTTTTCTAAACTGGATTTGCAGCGCTCTTTTATTTTGAAGATAGGTAGTGTTTTTCTCCAGACAACAGTTTGGACATTGGAATGAAGTCACACATGCCTTAATATTTGTTGAACTTCAATCATTGTACGAACTAACAGAAGTCAAATGTGTTTCTGACAATTCTACAGAGCTCAAAATTTACAGTCAAGTCATGGATATCGGTCTCTTTATGATACACATCTGTACAGGCACATTTACCATAGTATCCAGACACCTCACAATTTTTAGTGTATTTATTCTCAGAATATCCCGGGTGCTAGAGAAGCATTAGTGAAGTTTTACAGATGGGAAACTCAGGCACCACTTAACTTTCTTGGAGTCATCATGACTTGCAAACTGTGAAGACCAAGAAGTACCCTGGAGTTTCACCCTTTGCAAACAGTATAACATGACCACTTCCTTGCTTACCTGCCCAGACACACATCCTGGCTACTTCTTGGCTGTACAAGAGAACGAGACCTCAGGGGCTCACATGCTTCCATACTCACCCTCCCTTTCTTCTCCTGCACCTGCTCAGATTTCTCCCAGGAAAAAAGACTTCAGGTGTATAACTAGAGAGGTGACCAAGGACTGGATGATTGAATGACCAGGAGTATGGGATGTACTGGTCAATACAACTTCACAGGAAGCCTGATGCAAAACGGTTAAGTCTCCTTCAGCCCTGCATTTACACAGTGACCAGTCAGCCTGTGCTGCTTCTGACTCTGGGTATCTAAGAACCCAACGTCAAAGGATATCTTGATGCATACTTTGTTACTGTACTTTAGTGGGAACAACACTTGAAGGTCATATGGTTGTCCACTGTGTCCAATCCATTTCAACCATAGCAGCCAACCTAGTGAGGTCCATGAGCTCTAAGGCAATTTCAGCAGGCATATTTTGATGTTTTAGTGCACTGGTGTAGCATATATATATATATACATTAAAATTTTTCTATTGAGTATTAAAATGTGACCAACCAAATCTGCAAAACTAGTTCCTGAAACAAGTTCAGGACAGAGTTGATTATACTCCCTATCGTATGATTTCTGCTGCAACCTTTAATTGTTAAAATGGGTATTAACCTCACCAACTTCTTTCCAAGTAGACATTAGACCTTCCCATAATTACTTCCTCCCTCCTCTGGGGCTTACCTTTTTCCTTTTCTGAAACAATTCATTTTGTTTGTTCCCTTTTTCTTTTCATGCAGTGTTTATTGATCACTGAATCATTCTTCTGTACAGCTTTCAAAGGGTCTCATGTATGGACAAATGCATTCTGTATGCATACTTGGAACTGTGACTTTATGAAAGTCGGAAATATATTGTACTTCGGCTTGTAGGGTGTGTAAAGCAACTCCGAGCCCCGCCACCGCTCTTTGTTGGGCCTTGAATCACAGTGTTGTTCCAGCTCGAACGCGTGTGTTGATCAGACTTCCAGCCGTGAGGCTGGTTTTATTGCCGCACAAACAGGGATTAGTGCTGCGCTGCACTCGTTTTCACTTCTGCCCTGATTTTGAGCGCTCTTTTCAGAGGTGAAGGGTTAGTGGAGTAACTCAGCGTGCCACTTCACCTGCCTCTGCCTCCAAAGAATTACTTAGTCGGTGCACTATTATTAATGATAGCAAAGGAGAGCGACATGGCTGCTGTAAGATCACTGAAGGATACTATGATGCATTTCACATACCTCATTTTCCACATCAAGACTCACAGTATCCTCGACATGGTCTTCCAGGAGTTCATTAAGTTTAAAACAGGTGACATGTGGCAAACGATGGAAACTTCCTGAGGCAATGTGACGCTATAAATAAAATTACTCACAAACAATTCATCTTTTCCTAATCCCTTCCTCTCGGAGTCTTAAATTGTTCTATGACATAGTTGGTATAGCATGTCTGACATTGCTTTTGTCTGCAGTTTTCTCTGACCAGGATTCTTGCAACACTATCCCGGATGCCATTGAAAACAACATCATAAAATATAATTAGAAACAAAATAATTTTTTTTTAATTAAGTTTAAGGATATTTTTGGTGTGCATCAAGCTGTCAGCATGTGCTGTTAAGAAACTCAGTGTCTCAGGGAATTATTAGCTTCTGCTTTCCCCTCCCAATCTTAATTTTTTTTTTAGTGTGCCTTTTGGGACCTATTTCTTAAAGGTTGGTACAATATTAAAACCCACAAAAATTGGATTCAGAAAACTTGGCTTTCACTGCAAGCCAGTGTGGGAATACATACTGTCCTGCACTGCTATTTGCACTAAAATCACCAAACAAAATGTAGTTATTGAAAATATGATCTTTTATTGGGGAAGAGGGGTGTGTTAATTTTGGGGTAACCAATCCTGCCTGTGCTGCTGTATAAAGATGACTCTAAGACAGCTATCCTATAGATGCAAACTGAGCATCTGGACTTTCCCTAAAAAAGAAAAAAATAACCTCAAAAAACCCAAAACACTCCTCATTTTTTTTTACTCAAAAAGCAATACAACAGAATATTTGCACAGAGGGGCAGACCTAGAAAAAAAAACCAAACAACTTGTCTTGCATAAACCACAAACTCTTCTAACTAAAAAATTGCTTTTTTTTTCTTCTGCATTTCATGCAGCCTGTCCAAAGGAAAGCAAACAGATTTAATTTTTGGTGACTGATGTTTCGGAACAGGTAGTTCCATAGAGCTTCTCAATGGGATGCCTCACAGCTATGCGAAAGGAGTCATTTATAGCTCAGGAGACATAATAAGACCTTTAAAGATGCATCTAACCTTTGGAAATTCTTCCAGTTTAATTCTGCTGCTTTAGCTGGAGGCCAGCTCTTCTGAATTCCCCCTGATACAGAGCTGAATCTAAACACGGACCCAAAAAAAAGTAAATATTTGGCTCAAGAAACTGCGATATTTTTATGGGGCTGTGGTGTTTGGAGGGGTGTATTTTAGTTTTCAAGGTGCTGCAGAAATCCTTCTGAGAACCCACTTCTGATGGTGTAATAACTGGCTCCATCAGCTGTTCTCTATTAAAACTGTAAAATACTGCAATAGAAATACAATTCCATAAATAAATGATCATAAAAATATACATATAATGCATGCAAACACCCATAATGTAAATTTTAAGTCTAAATGTGTGTCTCTTTAACCATGTTGGCGCTACCAATTGGAATTTCACTGCATATCGTGTGGCTGATGGAGAAGGCACATTGAAATCAAGCTGTTAAACACACCATCTCCATTTTTTATTTCACTAGAGTATGTTTGCTGTATTTTTAAAAGAGCATTGAAAAGCCCAGGAGATGAATTCTGCTCTGAAATTGCTATTTGCTGACATAGAAATAGCTGTAAAAATACAAGCGGAAAAAAATACAGTGTAGCAATATATTTTCATTTATTTGGGGAAAAAGTAGTTTTAAAGAAGAATTATGGTCTGTCTTTGGAATGATAAAGCAGTATAACTAGCATTAAACACAGCTGAAATTTTGTAATGACCAAACCTCAGCTCATCCAAATCCCCAATAGCATTAACTCCTTAGAATTGGGCTGTAAATTTGATTAGCCTTACAACAGACATGAGACACGAATGTTCTTCCTTATAGAGTCATATTAAGTGGCTGCAAAAGAAGATGACAAGGCATTGTAGAGCAGCACATTCAACCTTTTTAAGCTAGGGACAAGCTCCAGCTCGCCCAGCGTTCAAAACTGCATTTAAATACAGAGTGATTTCATGAATTCTGATATAACATGAGGATTACATATGGTGTGGTGAGGGGGGATTTAGCAGCTGCAGTCTTCCTATAAATCGTCCAGAAGCTTTTCTTCACACTTTAGTTCTCTTGATGGACATTTTACATTGCTGAACCTCAGCTTCAGTCCATGCTTGTTTAATTCAGTGCTTTCTATATATATTTCATTATTCTTGTGCTGTCCTTTAACATAAAATCAATGTTGTAACTCCTGGTGTGTTCCAGTTTTACATGGAACTAATCAGAGTATTGGATAAAATATTTTCTTTAAAGAAGCTAAGGGTTCTAGAGTCACCCCAGGGCAAGTTTCTAGAAGCAAGATTCAGGGCCTAGAAGGAACAGTGAATTATGACACCTTAAAGATTTCCAGGTCAACAGAGCTGCAGCAGATTCTCAGGTGAGCTGATGGTGTCCACCATGACACGATTCCCCACTCATGGCCTTGGCAGCCAGCACTACTTGCAATGCGGCTCCTGGGTTTCAGTGCCGCCAAGCGCGGCACGTAATGACTTTGCCTCATCCAGGCTTCTCCAGCCACCAGTATCCTGAAGGCTGGGATGTCCACACCTGGCCACCCAGCAGGGAATAAGCTGCACATGGGTGGTCCCTCCCCAGATCTCAAGCTGGACACAGCGTACCTGGTGATCCAAGAGGTCCCGTGTATGTTGTCACCTGCCAGGCCAGGAGTCACAGAGTTCTGCTGTTGTTGTTATTAATTTATTGTGGGATTATTTTCATTTATTTCACTAGGCTCTTCTGAACACACGTTTCTGGCGTAGCTTTGTATTCTGCTCCCCTGGTTTTCGTTGTCGTCTGGACACAGTCCCGTTTGGAGTGAATTTCTGAAACGAACTCTGATTCACTGATGAATCATGCTACTTCTAAAACAAAAAGAAAAAGCTAGAGTGGTTTACTAGCTATGGAAACAAATTTCTAACATCAAGGATAAAACCACAGATACATATATATATATAAATGGAAAATAAGAAACAGTTTTATAGTATTGAGAAATGGAAACACAGGAAAAGTACCATTATAGTTTACACAGCAATTGTTTTATAAATACATATTTCACCCTGGTAATGGAGATTTCACAATACTCCTTAAATAGTGAAGCCCAGGTGGTGCTCAGCCATGTGCTACTTAGTTTAGGGGACAAATGGGAAGTATTGTTTCTTCCTCATATTTGGTATTTTGTAGGATTTACATAGACTTGCAATTGTTTTAATTAATATGTTTCAATTCAATTTGTAAACTCCATTTTATGACCTGTCTCCATGAACTGCATAGCAATAGTGACTCATTAAGTGTTGAGAGATCTGTCTCCTTGGGCCTGCCTACCGGTTTCCTCCTCCCCCAGGGACAATACGGCTTGGGCCTGAAGCTGCCTGGCTTCATGCTGGTGCCTAAAGAGTCTGTTTGCATTTCTGGGGTTCACATGCAGCCCTTACATCGGCCAGTGCAAATGCGGTGTGTTGCAGGGAATTGGCCGGTCTGGCACTGGTTGGGTGCCTCTGATCTGAAGTTAAAATTTCCCTCCTGACCAGCTAGCTGTCTTGACTTCCCAAATAAAACAGTTGTGCCTGATGGTTTTACCATTTTTTACTGCTAAAAAAAGGCATCACTTCAAACACCTGTTGAAGAGTCCTTATTAAAGTCCTCATAAATAGCTACGTATAGTGACAGCACACACCCAGACCTTCCAACAGGGATGTGAAATAGCTGGGCATCTCTGGCAATAACTGTTTTCTTCTGTTTCTTGAATTTGGGGTCTTAAACAAGCAAGTGGCTTTGCCAAATTGTAGGTTTGTTCTTTTATTCAATATTTTTCTAACCAATAACACAATAACCAAACTGCCAAACTGCAAAGAACAGTGTTGTTATTGTTATTATCAAGAGCACCTTCTCAGTAGCATCTGCTCAGCAGCTGGCTGTAGGTGCAGCTGTCCTGCTCATGCTATGGCAGGCAAGGATTTCTCTCTCTTTGCTTCAGCACAGAGAGACACCAATGGAGGGAGGCGCTGACTTGAAGGAAGCATCCTGAGATGATAGTTGGTTGACTCCTACTCTCTTGATGGAGTCAGTTACACACCAACAACAAAAGCTATGTAGGCCTCAGACACATTGCAGGCCACTACCTCCGCTGTTTCAACTGCCAAACAAAACACTGCAAGGCTGGAGCATATGGATGCACAGCCCAGTTCCCTGCATGACTGGGCTTCCACAGATTTCACAGAATCACAGAATCACAGAATAACAAGGTTGGAAAAGACCTTTAAGATCATCAAGTCCAACCATTCACATCCTAAACTAAACCATATCCCTAAGTACTTCATCTACCCTTTTTTTGAACACATCCAGGGAAGGTGACTCAACCACCTCCCTGGGCAGCCTGTCCCAGGCCCTGACAACTCTTCCAGTAAAAAATTTTTTCCTAACATCCAATCTAAACCTGCCCTGGCACAGCTTCATGCCATTCCCCCTTGTCCTATCACCTGTCACCTGACTGAAGAGACCATCACCTACCTCTCTATAACCTCCCTTCAGGTAGTTGTAGGTGGTGATAAGGTCTCCCCTCAGCCTCCTCTTCTCTAGGCTAAACATTCCCAGCTCACTCAGCCGCTCCTCGTAGGATTTGCCCTCCAGCCCCTTCACCAGCCTGGTTGCCCTTCTCTGGACTCGCTCCAGGACCTCCATGTCCTTCTTGTGGTGAGGAGCCCAGAACTGGACACAGTACTCGAGGTGTGGCCTCACCAATGCCGAGTACAGGGGCACAATCACCTCCCTAGACCTACTGGCCACACTGTTTTTGATACAAGCCAAGATGCCATTGGCCTTCTTGGCTACCTGAGCACACTGCTGACTCATATTCAGTCTGCAGTCAACCAACACCCCCAGGTCCTTCTCTGCCTGACAGCTCTCCATTATCTTATCAAGAATTCCTCTCGCTGATTCCCCCACCCCAAAAGAAAGTAGACACCTTCCCATGCTGGGAGCAGGTGAGAAGAAGAACGTGTACCTTCCAAATAGAAATGCTGTTGAAATACTTATTTGCTCCAAAAAGAAGGTATAGACGGAAACCCACACTAGGAAACCAAACACTGCGATCTATCATCCAGGATTGGGGATGATGATATGATCCTCAGTACCCATCTCGGTACTCTTTCAGTATAGCAAGGAAATTGATTTACAGCTCTCACTGTGAAAGACACGCTTTCACAGAAACATTCATCCCACGCATAAAAGACTTTCAGATTTGAACTGGGTAAACCTTTACTACAGCACATCACTTTTCACTGACTCACATAAGGTTTTATAAAGGTCTTAGTGGCAGCACTGTAAATACACACTAAACCTCATTAAGTGCTTGCTGCGTTCCAGATGATAATGCCATGATATTCTTGCAACCCATCACAGCCAGATGCCTCAGAGGCCAAACCCCACCTTTCTCAACAGCAGGAAAACATTCATTGAATTTTGCTCCAAGGATTCCCTTCAAGTTCAACCCTTTGTCTCCATTTCCCCGTGGGTCTGTGAGAGTGTTTCTTTGCACAGTGGTGCTTTACCCAGGAAGGGTGTGGGAATTCACAGCAGTGCTGTCAGGCTCATCCCTGAACAGTGTTACACTACGACAACATTTCCCTGTGGCCTAAATCTTTTGCTGAGAGAAATTTTGCCCTTTGCCATTTCCATGGTTCCCCATTTACCCTGCAGTGCTTTTCAAACCTCATTCCAACCATGAAGAACTTTACGCTCCTTAAATACCCATAGACTCTTAACCTCCTATTTGCACAGAACAAAATCCTTCCAGTAATCTCCCTATATCATTCTTCTCCTTGGCTGATGAGTTAAAGGTGATATAGTTTCTAGTCTGAAATTTTTTTAATTGATCTCAGGTCAGGTACGCTTCTTTGACACTCCTGTATGTAAAAATAGCAAAGCCAGATCTCAGTGACCTTTTCTGGATATATTAAGATATTAAAGGTAAGCATATGCAGGGACTCGGTACGCCATAGTCATGGTGATAATTTGCCTTACTAATTTAGTAGGTGCAAACTTACGATTCAAATCATGGGCTTTTCCTGCAAGTAGCAAAAGATTTTCATTAGATACTGTTCAGTAATATTCAGAAATGTTGGCAGTAAGCCAATCAAATGCATTTTGGCTAAGCCAACATATTTCTTCTATCATAAACTCCTACCATCAGCAAACAAAAAAGCACAGATTTTCTTTGCTTTGTGGAAGGCCTGACATCTAGTCCAAGGAATTTCAGCAGTTAATAATGGAAATGCCACACTCAAATTACGACTCTCCTGGGAAAGCTGAGATTCATATTGTTCAATGGCACCATCTTCAGTCAACTACAAAGCCGATTATTAACTGGCTTTAAGAAGAAGTCACATTCATCTGTCCCAAGTCAGGAGAAAACCTGGCATTGGTGCTTCTGAACTTGCACAGGGTGGTGGTACAATCTCGGGAAATTTGCTGTTGCAACAGTAGAAATCACAGAATCATAGGGGTTGGAAGGGACCTCAAATGACAGAGTATGGGTCCCCCCAAAAAAGGGAAAATCTCTATACATTTAGTCTGCTTTAGCCTGAGAAAGGAAAACGGTGATGACATACAGTCACTTTCAGAAAGTCTTGTCTTGGTTTATTTTTCTTAGAGGGATGATTGGGGTTTTATTTTTAATTATTTGTGAAGTAATTTGTAGATCCAGGTTAATGTAAAACTACTTTCTCAGGTTATTTCTTCATTTTGGAAATATGAGAATATCTGGGGAAGACCAAACCATGCAGCATTCTGCCCACGTAAATGCTCAGAAAGATCCTGTAAATTAAATGCCAGTTCCCAAAGTTTGGAATTCATTTTCGCTACTTTGAAAATAATACTTGCTGCCCTAATTCCTGATCTTTCTGTATTCTTCAACAGTTCACTTGATACTGTATTCTTCAACAGTTCACTTGATACTGGCATATTTGTGGAACTCTAATGCCATAAATAAATGACATAGTATGTTTATCCTTATGACCTGAAAGCAACTTTTAGCTCAAAATAAAATTATTGGAAAATTTGTTTGTAGGGCAGAATTTTGTAAAACAGGTTTAGTTATATGTTTACCAGAAATGTATAGCAAATTGCCAGCCAGGTCCTGCCCATCTTCTTCTTCTTCCTTTCTTCCTGTGTGCATGCTTTCAAAATGGGTCCGGTATCTGTAGGCACCTTGTTCTTACAGTTACACCTCCGGGAACTGAATAAGCCTGGATCTAAGTATAGCTTTTTCATCCTTCCAAAGCTGACGAGTATTTCACAGTTTGTGTTTCCTTTTCAGCTGACCCCCTGGTTGGAAGTATTGCCACCCAGTACATGACTAACAGAGCAGAGCACGACAGAATGGCCAGACAGTGGACCAAGCGATATGCCACATAGGAACCTACTCTAGGATTTGCTGGACCTGTGCAAGCACATTCACTAAGTGCATCAATAGCCCTTCCCTTCATTCTTATTTTTTATTAAATTTTGAACCATTTTGTGACAAAAAGTTGTCCTTACTTTCTTTCTGGTTTTAATTTTTATTTTTTATTTGGTTTTGGGTTTCGTTTTTTTTTTTGTTCTGTTAACTCAAAAGTTGTTTCCCTCAAATGTAGACAGGGAATTTTGGTTATCAGTGCAAAGAATGTTGGATCTGTAATAGTATAGAGCTTTGTCACAAAGCTTTGTATTAATGTGTGGGGTTTTTTTTCTTTCATGTGGTTTTGGGGAAAACAAACAAAATTCAGAATTATATCTCGTTTCTACTTAAATGTAGTGTTTAGGGTTATTTTTTTGTACTGAAGTCTTTAATGGTGGGTGCATGCTACTGGGAACAAGTTTTGTATAAAAGCTTAAAATCAAGAATCACTGTGCATTACTAAGACTGTGTTTATCACTAGCCTTCTGTTTCCCACACAAAAGGCTACTGCGTTGAACAAATTAATATGTATTTTGATTTACTTAAAAAAAAGAAAAAAAAAGTGCTTGTAAATTTCTTAGGGACCTGCCACTTTTGACTGTGGATCAGTTGATGTACACTTGTATTATTAAAGCACTCAATAAAACACTGTGGCTGATAAATGCACTTCTTGCAAGGCGGTGCTTTTGCATTTCTGCAGTATAGGCTGCGTAGTCCTCACGTGATGCAACGGCAGGTTAAGCAACTGTTTTTAGACCTAAACTGTTCATTTCTTCTCAACAATGCATTTCTTAACTTAGAATTTTTTATTGTTCAATGTGTATCTTTCAGGTACAAATATCCTCTGGATTTTAAGGCCTTTCTTTCGCATGCCGGTACTCAGCTCAGCTATTCTGAAGCCTTTTACTGCATCATTTATACTATGGCTTCACTATATCCATCTTGTTACATTTAAAATAGTTGGCTATAAAAATAGCCTTGCAGCGAAAGCAGAATATTGATGATGATTTTATACAGCGGGGCTCATTTTGCCTTTCTCCAAGCTCTTTAATTGTAAAAGCAACTGTTATTTAAAAAAATAAATGAAGGTTTTCGATGGGAAAATTGAGCCCATTGCACCAATCATTCCCAGCACGTACAATGGCAAGGGTACTTCTATTCAGAACTGACCTTCAGGCTAATTTTAGATATGCAGCCATAGAAGGAAAACTTCTACTTGGCTAAGGAAATGCGTGGGTGTTGTGATTTAGAAAATATATACTCTGATGCTAATATCTAAATGGTTTTTGTGTTTCAAGGCATATTGGAAAATCCCTGTCTCATATAATTAAACACTACAGATGCTATATACAGTGTTTGCCTGCCCTCTCCCCTTTCTCCTTGCCTGTGATGTTTAAAGAAGATCTTATCTTAAGGAAGATACATTACAATAGGGACAGTATAAACATACAGGGAGCCCCAATCTTATTACACTCCAACCCAATCCAACCGCTCTGAAAACTAAAACAGTCAAGGTGACACCACAGGGCCTCTATGCCAACCACTGCACTGCTTGGTATTTCCAGAATGTTTTGGTTTTCTCTCAGCCATTTGCTAAGAACTGAACAGACATGCAGCTTGAACCTACTGGTGGGCTCTCCTCTATGTGAAGAGAAGCCGAACACCGAGTCTGTTGTAGGTAGCACACAACTAACGGTGACTTTGCTCTAGGAAGTATACAAAGACCACCCTAAGAACCATGGGGATTGCAAAGAAATAATTGGTCTCTTTTGAACAAAGCAGACTGTCTTCTGGTGTCTGCAGGAGCCAACTGTTTACAAGCCTGGCCATACAACATTTTGAGGCCGCCAGATCCTAAATACAGACATGAAAGAAGAATAACAGTTCAAAAACAAAACCCAAAAAACCAGACTTGTCTGAGCCAGAACAGCTTCTCAGAACAACTGTTGTATGTGCTTCCCGTGGAAGTTGCCTCCACCATATAGCTTGTCACAAAGTACCTCCACATGTGAAGGGAACCTTCCTTCTGTAAAAGTACAGCAAAGGAGTAAAAGGATTAAGAACAACTGCATCTTTCCCAGTACAGTGACTGCATTGCTTCTCTTACCCCATCTGTTGAAGAGATTCCCGCCATAAAAGACCTGTATCCCCTGAGACAGCAATTAATGGGCAATTTCAGATTTCTTACGAATTACTTGAACCGTCTGCCACTCTGTAGCCTTTATTTGCAGTCAGATGAGCAGAATGCAGTAATTTCCCAGGTACATTATAAATATACTTGAAAAAGGAATCTGTACTTCCTTCTATGATCTGCTTCTTTCCCAAAAAATATAAAAAAAACATAAACAGAAGAGCCTGTTGTATCTCTAATGAAGACATAACTGAAAGACAGCAGAGTTACCTTGGAGAGCAAACCACAGAATTCTTAAAAAATGTCTATTCTCAGTTCATCAGCTCTCACTTGCCTTTCTTACCGATCAAAAGCTGCACAGTTTGAGTTTGCAGGTAAGTTGCCCTCTGTGTGAAGCTGAACAGTGGCTTTGTCCTAGATAATATAAAACTACTGCCTTAAGAACCACAGGGATCTCAAAGAAATAATCAGAAAGGATCAACCCACATTGATTAAAGCAGATGCAGAGTCTTCTGGCATCTGCAGGAGCCAAATGTTTGCAAGTCTGGCCATAAAACATTCTCCTCTATTTGCAAATCCGCTCTATTTGCCTCCCAAGTAATTCTTCTTTTCTTTCTTTCTTCTTTTTCTTTTTTTTTTTTTTTTGTCTGCTAAACCTGGGAAATATGGAGTGTTATTTGAAACCTGCTGTTGTTGCTGAGGAGAGATGATCCATCCCCAACAGAATTCAGTCTGCCAGCAGAGTCCCACTGAACAATAATGTATTGGCATAGTCTCTTTTTTCTCATTTTCTTTTGTCTACATCTAGAAAATATTGCACATTTTTCTGCCCTACCTTTGCTCTTCAGATCCTCTGCAAATTCAGCTGATTCCTGATTCCTCTTTTATGTCAAATCGTCTTATAAACTTCTTCTTCTAGACGATGAAGTCCACATGCTGCCCTCCGACAACTGGGTGTGAAGATCATTCAGATGACTCACACATAATAAAACATATTCAATAGCATACAGTTGTCCCAAAACAGCACATAAAAGCCATCACTTCAGCAAATCTCAGCATTTCCTCAGTGACGCAGAAAGGCAAAAAGTGGCTTTTATTCCTTAAAGACCTTTCACAACTCTTCTGAATTCAACTGCAATATCATGTAAACAGTATTTAATTCCCACCTAAATTCACCACCTAAATATCCGTGTCCCGTACCCTTTGGCTTCAACTCAGATGAAGCAGAAGTCAGGAAACTCTCCAAATTGCATTTATTCATGCACTTATCGTGGAAGTGGCCTGCACATCCCCCCACCCCATCCAACTGACCAGCTGATTTCCCTCCCCAGAAAATTACAGAACGTATCTTAAATTAAGGTACCCAAAAAGCCTCCTGTATTTCCTGAGACAGCATTTCCAGTCTGCTCCAGGAGTGAGTGTTAGCAGCTCGATTTACACGCATTGTGGGTGATTGCAGCCAAACAGTTAAAACCCATTAAAACCAGCTGCTGTGCCATGAAAAAGGAAGGAATAATTCCTCTTCAAAGATCTTTCTTCAGGTTTTCATATTGTGAGCTGCAGATGGAAACACAGTCATATCCCATGCAGGAACAACGGGCAGCAGCTCACAGCCCTTCTTCCCTGCTACCCCGTGCAATGATACCATAAAGACCAGAGGTGTCAGGCACCATAAATCCCAAAATTGGGCCTCTTTTCAAGGCCTTCTCAACCTTTTAAATTCTGACCCAATGAAGGCTCTGGGTGCAGTGCATTCTCACTTGGAGCTGCCCTTTCTCACATGTTGTTACAGCACGCTCCTTCTGGCTCTCTTATCTCCATCGTCAATCCCTCTGACTTACTCCTTCTCATTCACCCTTTCCTTCTCTTGGCTGCTTTCTTCTGCTTGACTGATTCATTACTCGAAGCTGAAAGGCCACCCAAGATACTGATCCCAGTTCAAATAACTTTCTGAAGTTGCTGGAGCATAGTATTTCTTTGTTCCCCAAAGTACATGCCCAGAATGTGCCCCCAGGCCCTAATCTACTTCCTCTTGCCTGAGGCAGGGCCTACTACAGCAGGTAAAGCAGAGGTGGCTCTGAGCGCTGGAGTAGGAAGATGCCATGTGATGATTCCATCAGCGCAGCCACTCCCTGTTACTCCATTCCGAGCATTATCCTGGGGTCCCTTTTCCACCTCTCAGAAACTTCTCTTGCCTCTGAAATTGCCTCCGGTCCAATGCTCTTGCCTGTGTTTTGAGTTGGACGGGTTAAAACAAGGACTTGGAGTAAAAATGTCACCTCCAAAGTCTGACTGTCCAGCCTTGGCAGCCACAGTTCCTGCAGAGACAGCTCTTGCCCGCTGGTTATCCATCCTCAGCTGCTCTTTCTTCTTCATTTCATTCCCTTTTGTTTCTTCTCCTATCCCATCTTCCACAACATCAATACCAAATGTCAAAGCTTCCTTCTCCCCACTTCCTTCACCTCAGTCAGGGCTCTGTTCTTTTGCCGGTACTAACCAGACAACATCACCAAACCTGGGTCTCCTGGAGCTGCTTGAAATCCCCTGGTTTTTAGGTCTTAGAAGCAAGAAAAAGTTTTGTATGAATTAAGTACTTCCTCATTGAGCCATGCCTGGCACTGGCTATAAACTAAATCACTTCTCCCACACACGTCATTAGCAGTAATCAAATCCGGGCTGGCCTGCCTCCTTAGCATGACATCCATATGCAAATGCATTTCCTCAGCTCAAACGATCTGCAGAGCCAATGCCATGTCTGCTTGGGATGCCTCCAGCAGCTTCTCTCAGGTCATAACTGAAATATGTTCGGGGACTACTATTTACCAGGAAGAGTTTTATGATACCTTTAAATCCATCATTCTGCACCTTAATTCCATCATGAACTTTAATAGACACCTACAGCACTTTGGGATAATGAAAAGGGCAAAGCAAAACAGCCCTTTCAGGTCTACTTTGATTGTGAAAGAGTCACAGGCTAATGGAAAGTTGAAATAAAGACACGGTTACTAAGACATCCTAATCCCTTGCCAGTCCTAAATTAGAAAAATCCCAGTTCACATAACCACTAAGCCAAAGCTGTACTTACTTCTGTGGGTTTTGCAGAACTGAATTTAAAAAAAATCCCCAAACCCACCACTGGCCAGGTGTTTCCATATTAACTATGGATGGTCAGATCCTGCATTTCAGGAGAGGCTTTCTAGGAAAATACTTCCACTGGGAAATTCTTCCCAGCACCCTCATCTCAACCCCTCTGACTGCCCCCTTGGCAGACCCTTGGGAGATGAGGGGTGGAAACAAGCTCCTCTGGTCATTCCCTATTGTCACTGCTCCTCAAATACACTCACTCACAACAGGCATTTCTTTGCTGCAGAATCAGTGCCGGGGTCCCCTTTTGTGTCGCTGAGGACCTTGGGGTCAGGAAAAACAAAGGGTCACACTTCAGTTTCTGTGAAATGCCTCCTTTCTTTGCAGTTGACTCATACCCTTTGTAAGGCCCTGAATGGAGCCTCCTAACATGAATGGAGTTCCTACCGCAGAGATTTCAGTACAGCCCCACTCCTCTCTCCACTTGTCCTAAACAGGGCTCTTTGCCCACCACACTTTGGAAACATCTTGTTTGTGGGAAAGCTTAACAGTGCTCTTGCCCATCTTCAAAGCCTTCCCATTTACATTTCTCAGACACCTCTCAATCTTAAGAGCTTTTCTCCAGCAATCATTCCTCAACACCGAGCACCCGCAAAAATCCAGATTCCTTCTTCTTTTGGACCACATGCAGCCTTCATCCCCCCTCCTTCTCAGCTGCTCCCCACTTCCTAAATCTGCTTCTTCACTCAGGCTTCGGTGACCCAAGCCCTTTGCTAGGTCAACAAACACACCGAAGTCACCTCTGCTTCAGGCTCCTTGCAGCCCATTGCTGTCTCACCATGGTGTGCCAACATCTCACTGAGGAAAGGGACAGCCCACCCCAGTGCCTGATATTGCTGACACCTTGGCAGAGAGGGGTGAAAACCTATTTTATGTCCATTCCTGTGAAGGAGCAATTAATGCTCTTGGCGCTCAGCCTTTACACTGGGCACAAATACTCTCTGCAGACCTCCTGGTCTCAGAGTTCACAGCAGCACTCTCCGTTGGTCTTCTAGGAGGAGCCTTCTAAGTACGGGCAGATTGGTTTGTATTAAATGCCATGAATGTCACTTCCCTAAAACATTGAATGGAGTTTCAAAAAAAAAAAAAAATCTGTGTGTGGTGGGAACTTCATCATCTTTTTTACAGGAAAATAGTTGTTTGAATTAAAAAGTCTCTCCTGTTTCCTGTTCTGCTTCATTATGTATTGTCCACCCAGTACCTCTTGCTGCAGTTTCAAAAGAAAATCTCCCTGAAATCTACTTAGAATTTAAATCCTTATTGCAAAGCAGCAAAGAATAATCAAAATGCGCTCTGTCATATCAAGGTAATCTAATCAGAAAGGCTCATGGAATTATTTATATACATGCATTTTTATGATAATTTAATAATTGATAGACTTAAAGAAATAATCTTATTCTCTTCTATTTCATAATATACATCATGAAACACTATATTTCATTACTGTGTAAATTTGCCATTTTATCTATTTAAAATGAATACAGATTTGAATAACTTTAATCAATAGTTTTCCAGTGGAAGAGTAAGACTATTACTTGTGCAGCATAGCATAGTGCTGTGTGGACTTACTTGTCTCAACGCACTTAATCAATCCTATTTGCAACTTTCTTCTTTTCAATTTATACTAAAGATTGAAAAAGGTCTGCAAAGGAAAAATGACAGCAGTCACTTGAGCCCTGATAATGTGCTGGCTGGAGCTGTTAGAGGCAGTAACTCTGTCTAATTTTCACAGAGTGGCATTGAAACTCTGGAGGCAGAAGGACAAGAGATGCAGTCAAACCCCAAGAGGAAATGAGAAGAAAAATAATTATAGAAATAAATACTGCGTTCATGCTCTACAAATTTCCTCCAGCAATCTATATACACTGCAGCATCCCCCTTAGGTAAAAATGCACTTTGCTAGCTGCAGGATGCTGAACCATTTGTGCAAACATACCACTGAACCTCTTTCCAATCCGACAGCCTCACGTGGATGGTAAGAGATAACCCCAGGGAATTGCCATGTTAAATGGCAAAGCGACAGAAGTTGTGCCTTCTCCCTCACTCCTGGTCCCACGAGAGCAACCCCCTACCAGGGGGACTTCCCTCTTCTCTTCCTAATCCCTACATCAGATGCAAAATTCGGCAGTAGTTCTGCCAACAATGCAAAACTAGCAGGAGGAGGACATGGGGCTGTGCGTGGCAGGTGATGCTTTTCTTCCTCTGCAGCTGAGGTACCTGGTGCCTGTTTGAAACCCAGCTTGCAGCTCACTCAGGGCAGAGTTCCCCACTTGTCTTCCCTGCAGAAACCCTTGCTCCCAGGGGCTGAGGGGATCAGCCCTCCCTTCCCTCCTCCCCCACTTGTGTCCAGCCCTGCAACATCTGCTCAGACCCCCCCCAGAGATACCACCACACCTCCAGCATTATCAAATTCAACCTAACACAGAACCAAAAGGATTCTTCCAGAATTCAGAAGCCATGTGTAGAGCCAAAGCTCACAGTAGATAATGCTCTCCCGCGCGACAGATCTTCACTCAAGGACTGGACTATTACCCCTCCATCCCAGCAGCACCACTTAATGTTCACAGCAGAGTTTTGGCAATTGTGGGCCTTGAAAAGCAACGTTAGGAAATCCTGGGGGGTTTTAGGTGCAAAGGGTTTTCTTGCCTTTTTCCAAAGCCTCATGTCACACCCTGTCTCTGCGCATACATCCTTTCCTCTCCTCTTCCCACCCACTCCCTCCCTCCTGCTGTGCCCCCAGGATCCCAGCAGACTGAGTCTGGGAGCCTGAACGTGGATCTAAAGGGGTTTTTTTGAAGAAGCACAGAAGATGTAATCAGCAATAAGACAAGTACTGAGGAGCAGAAAGATTTTCTCCCTCCAGAGCCCGCCCAATGTGTGCAATAACTGCAGCAAGGTGAGCAGATCAACGTGACGGTTACCCCAGTGCCTGGACCTCATTTATGGAGGACATGCCCTGCTTTTTCTAAGGTTATATCAAGCCAATGGACTAGAGTATTTTGAAGGATAATGCTGCATGTGTTCTTATTTATATTTACATTACAACATGGTGGTGGGTATGAGCACAACCACCTGCTGTGCCACCCATGAGGGCGGTCCCAGCACTGCAGAAGGTACAATAAAGATAATAACATTAATGAGAATGGACGGTGAGGCACATGGTAATTAAAAAAGGGAGGAGGGGATGTCATCAGGAAACTTTTGTAGATCTAGAAGAAGTAAACTTATCCAAATGAGGGAATTAAGGATCAAAATGCCAACTTGCCATGATAAATGAATATCCCAAAGTGCCGAGCAGTTTTCCTCTGTCTAGCATTGCACTAAACCTTGGTGAAACCAGAACTAGCCACTTCCACTAGATACGTAGTGCACTGCCCCGAAATGTATGGACTTGCCTTGTTCCATCGGGGAGAAGGGGGGTGGAGACCTATTCAACTGTTAGTTGCTTATGGACAACTAATTCATCATGTATGTTATTGCACAACCTAATTAGAATTGTTGAAATTTTCAGAAATATTTAAAGCTGCTGAAGTGAAATCACTCCTAGTGCTGAGCTCCTTAACACCAGACCTGTTCCTTCAAATAAGCATTCCTGCTCCCAGAAAGCAGCAAAGGAGAAAAAAATAATCTCCAGATCTTTATTAAATCCTTTGGGGAAAGTAAAATATATTAAAGTCAATAATTCTTCAGAGAAATGGTAAGGTGACAGCTCATTGTTGAGACATCTTCCCTTAGTCTCACCAGCAGCTTTCACACTGCTCCACCTGGCCTGAGCAAGACGGACAGTCCACCGGACCCACGAAGAGTTTCCACCGATCTGTCCCATGGCAGCATTCCTGCACTGTGAGTTATATGCAGTTTGTAGATCTGCATGACCGCCTTTGATCCACAAAGCTGAGCACATGAAGACTTTTTTCTGAATCAAGACTTTTTATATAGTAGGTAGTTTTGCCCGAGGGGAGGGTTTCAGCAGTGGTTTTGTATCAAATCTAATGTAAAACTCAGCAGGAGAGGGGAAAATAAATAAATAAGTATTTATCTGTGTCACCAATCCTCCAAATATTTATACATGTAACTATATTTCTTGCACGTATATGAGATCTCTCTAATGAATCTGCTTCAGTTGGCCAAATCACTTTTCTCCAGGATATTGTTTTTCCTTCATACTTATTTGTTTTTCAAGTATTTTGCTTGTTAAAGTGTCTACCCTCAGTATGGGTCTGCTTTAATTTCACAGAAGTACTTAAAAAATAGTCCTCCATGGATTTGCCACTCAAATGTTGCAGCACTGAAAACCTGAATATAAACCACCATATAAACCTAAATTAAATTGCCCTACAGGAATTGATTTTTATTGTCTCAGATGATAGAAAAACAAAATGTAAAAAGCATACTGAAAAGTAAATTCAATTAAGTGCTAGTAATCTGAGGTGTCATTAACAGCACAAGCAAAGAGAGGCTCTGATTTACTGTGTGTTGTGCTCAGCCTGGCTCAGGTGCTCTGCCAGGAGGAAGGAACCTGGCAGCGGAGGAGTGGACTGCAGAGATTTGCAGTGGTCTGTCCTTGAGGGACAACGGCCAGTGGAGGCAGCCCCCAGGGTGGGAGCTGGAGGGGGAGCAGGTAACATATCATGCGCTGAACCAATCAGGCATGGGACACTATCTAAAAAGCTGGGTGCTGGAACAACAGCAAGAGCCAGGGTAAGTGGGACTTCTACTTGAGGCTAAGGAAAGCTGCCTAATGGCATGATTCCCTTTCTATTTATTGGAATTTGGCCGTAAAAACTGGAGGGTTTTTATTATTCTTTTCCTTTCCATCTTTCTTTAGACTGGCTCTCTGAGCTTAAATGCATGTTTGCTCCTCCTGAGTTCGCTCTAATTAAAACCATGTATTCTGGATGTACGTTTAGGAGACGGTGTGGTTGCAGGCTCACATGCCCTTGAAGGGCACGGTGCAGAAGGAGGGGTGTCTTTTGCCTCTCAGGAGGTGCTGCGGGTACCCAGCTGCTGGGGGATGCCTTCCTGCTGAAAGGCGGCAGAGGGAAGGGGAGAAGAGGAAGGGGTATGAATGTTTTTGGGTATGAGCCTTTTTGCAAAATAAAAAGCTGTTTTATTCCAGCAACCCAAAGCCTTGGGAGTTGGTTCTTGGATGACAGTTGATAAAATTGTGGGATGTGTTTTCTGTTTCAGGTGAAAACCAATGGTAAATGGGAGGGATTGATGTGCTGCTGAAAGGACATGCCCTGAAAGTGTGAGACACCTGTAGAACACCATAGCTTTAAAATCTGATTTAAAAGAGAGATGACCATTGGGAGATAATGGTGGCCTTGAAACAACTTCGTTTCTTGGGTAAATTAGTCTCCACCTCACATTTCCACTCGCTTATGGTGAGCTCATTAACAGATAGGCTACACTGTGGGTCGTGTAACAACTTTAGTTTTCTGATCTCTTTCATATAGATCAAATTTGATTGTTTTGTTGGATTCTGAAAATAAACTATACCATCACAGCTGTGGAGGTATACACATTGTTAATGTTGAAACCATTTTTTTTTTTTCCCCTGACAAGGTTAAAAAAAAAATGAAACACTTTGGTTAAAACCAGAAAAAGGCGTCTTCTCAATGAACTTGTGGCATCCAGTAAGAGCTTTCAGACCAAGTGGTAAAAGCTGACAGAGTGAAGCAAGTGATGATACAGTATTAAAATGAAAAGTGTTGTGCAACTTCAATAGGGAATGCTGCCTACCCAGCCTTGAAACGCCCTTATGTGATATTTCTATCTTAGAGGAACTGATTCATTACCATTCTTTCTTTCTCCATATGCTGCTTCCACAATGAATCAGCCATTGCTCAGAACTAGACTCCCTTCAAAGCTGATGAGAATTAACCAAAGTTGACTGAAATAGCAAACTTGGAGGCTTCAGTTTACTCTTGGTAAAGTCAAAGCAAGTTCTACTATTTGTTTGAGCCTTAACAGCGTGAGAGAGGGAACTGTTTTTTATAAGTCTTGTGTTTTACAATGTAACCTTCGTTAACTCCCATCTAGCTTGGTCTTTTCATGACTGACCTCTGAGTTTTACTGTTAAATGAGGTTGTGGGGAGAACTAGGAAGTGGCCCTCATGTTAAGCAGTGCAGAGCCTCCTTCAAGCTTTGCCGTGCCTTCCCTAATGAAAATAGTCAGGAAGTTCCCAGGAGACTGAGGTCAAACTGTCCATGTCTTCTAAAAGGCAAGTCAAAACATGCTCTTGGCCCAACGTAACACGCTTTGTGGGAAATCTGCTAGAGGCAAGAATTAAACCTCATTTTCCCCATCCCTTAGACATAGCACTGATTTTTTTCTATCAAAAGGCTTACTTTTCTCTATTCAGCATGGGCTCCTGGCTCACTTTGAAACTTTCAGTTTAATTAAAACACTTTTGTCTGCCAGGATGCCATCGAATCTATCTTTAATTGTATTGCCAGTCACAGCTCATTAGCCCCATGGGCACAGCGGTCACGCTGAAATACTAAACAAGAAAAAAAACTGATGAGGACAAGTCATGGAGATATTTCATCAGTTCATAAAATGTGTGAGAAGAATACTTTTTTTAAAAGAAAAAAAAAAGGGAGAGGAGGCACAGACAGACACAACCCCCAATGCAAAAGGGATGCATTCTGACAAAGAAAAGACAGTTCTTGCCCCAACCTTCCACCTCTCTCAGAGAGTTGGGGCTCCACTCTGGCTTCGGCCTCAGCATTGCTAGAATCCTGTCCATCGTCCTCCCAGCGCTGCCCAGTAGACCCGCTCTGGGCTGTTTCTTCTGCTTTTCCCTAATTTTTCCACACCACTTTGTGCAATACTCTGGTTTTAAGCATGCAAGGATTCTTTTTGATCTTTTTAGCTTCTCCACAAAAGTGTTTGCTCTTTTGCCAAGTGTCATGCAACAAACCTATCGGTTTACTGTCTCGGCGATCATCATTTTGCTTTTCTACATGTTTTTTGACTATTTCTTAGCACTGGTTTGCCCAAAGCTGATTTACCAGGGCCCTGCGAAGCTTGTGTGTTCTGGCAGAGCATGCCGCTTCCTTTGCTCATTTCCTCTCCCTTACCACATCGTCAGAGGATGTAATATATGATAATGCACATGAGGCACCATTTCTATTTATAGGTACAGACAGCTATATATGAAGTGTAGAGGAGACAGTGCTTCATAACGTATGCAGAAAACTTCATTACAGATGAGCACTTATCCTCAGATTTAAGAGTTTGTCTATATCATGAAACACTGACAAATCAACACTGAGGGAAGGGTATCCTGTCAGAAATCTGCTTTGTCTTCCTGCTATAGGGATTTCCTTCTTCTCTTCCCTACCCCTTCCCCCAATTTATTTCTATTAAGTTCTGGCTACTTCAGTGTCTTTGAATTTCCCTTAAATTGACTTACATCTCTTCCTGAAAGATTTTACTTAATCCTTGGCATCCTCACCTTAAAACAGGGCTATCAGAATGACCAGCTAGGACACCTGCTACAAGGAGGAGTAGACAAGGTTGCTGGAGCCTGTGCACGGACGTGTGGTTATGGCTCAGCTCCACACTACAGCAGGTGCCTTGTCCTCCTCTGTGTAAAGCTTTGTCTCCAATTCTGTAGGCCGGGCTTTAGGGTAACAGGGACTCCAATGCGTGCAGAAGTCTGAGGGTACAGCTTGACAGCACCACTTAACTGATCCAGCGGCTCCCTGGTGCCGAATGGGAGCAGCCCTTCTCACCCCCAGCCATGCATTTCGGACTCTTGCTGGGCTGATTCAGTTTACTCACCCTGCAGAAACCACAAGCATGTGTGTGGAGGGAGGAGGGTCAGGTTAGGGTAACTCGGTGAAGGATGGGATTAAATGGCATGGACGGAGGTGAAGAGAGCAGGACCACAGCCACGAGCTGCCAGATTTCCGAACCGCACGGGTCCTTCTCTGGCTCAACCGAGCAATTCCACCCTTTGCTTTACACTGGCTCGGGAGCGCGCCTGACCCGGTGACGAGTAACTCCAGCATATAAATTGGTAGAAAAGGGATGGGTGTGGGGAGACGAGGGTGTGTGTCTGTCTTGCATTCCCGAACGGCTCAGAGCAGGGTTAGACAAGCACGGAAGAAGACAGGGAACGTGCAGCCAGGGGTGGGATAGCAGCAGACAGCAATTAAATTGGTTTAAACTGTTGCTTTGCGGCAGGCTGAGCCAATTTTAGGAGTGGCTTAAACCCAAGTGTAATAAGGAGACAGTTAAGTACCAAATTAAAGCATTTCTCTCAGTAAGCCCAAATATTGTGGAGCTGTTCTTGATTTCACACATGCTCACGTGAACAATTTTTAAACATCGTTCGCATTAATAGCCGAGGAGGCAGCTCTTTAAAGGGTGTATCCCATTATCTGCTGGTCGCTCCCGTCGCTGCAGCAGCGGTGCCCCTCGGGAAGAGGTTTCTGCTCAAAGCCCTTCCATTGCCTTCCCGTTTGGAGCAGAAAAGGAGAAAGGAGACTCGGTCTTTTGGAGAGCAGAGTCTTCTCTTACAAATGCGTATCGGCACTGGTTTTTTTTGGCAGCAGCCTTGCTCTGCGTGCTGCTGTGTAGGAAGGAGGAACGGTTCCCCAACTGCATCGGAGTGCTGGTGTCCATCAGGTCTCTGCAGAGCCAGGAGCAGGTCGACTGCGACAGCGTTTCTGGGCTGCGTGTACCAGGGGTTGCTCAAAAAAAAACCCCACAGCACCCTTCCGAGGCTCCGGAGCGGTCCCTCGGAGCACGCCCGGCTGCTGTAATCTCCGAAGCTCAGCATCAGGGTTCCCTCTTATCTCTCTCGCCAGCGTGGATTGATCTCCGGGCAGATCTGCAAATGAATGGCCGCAGATGGGGAAAGCGGCGGGGGATAAGTGCTTCCTTTGTGCCTCTAACTACCACAAGTGCCATTAAGGAACATGCCAAGACCTTAATGAAACAGCGCTGGGTACTTTCTCCCTGTCGCTGGGGCAAGCCAAAGAGGATGGGAGCGTGATGCCTTGCTTTGTTTCACGCAGGGTCTCCATCCAAATAGCAGCCATTCTCTCCTCACGCAGCGCTCCAAAATCAGGGGAAATGGCCTCAGCAGCCTGCCAGGTTGTTTTGCCTGGGAATCTGCTGGCCCGCGGAAGCTGCTAAGCGTAATTATGTAGTCCCCAAATCAAACATTGATAAAGGGAGCAGCGGTGTCCGAGGCACACTTCATTTAGGGGCTGATTAAAAAATAAAAATCTGAAACTGTCAGCGGGGATGTTTTCTGTGAGCTCTGCGTCAGGGCCTGGGCCCAGGTGTTGCCTTGCGTTGTGGAAGGGACATGAGGGGGAGCCTGGGGTATCTGGGGTTCTTGCAGCAGAAGGAAAGTAGTGTTGCAGGAAAGAAAGGCTTTTTTTTTTTTTTTCCCCGACTACTCACAAATATATGCCATACATTTCTCCTCTTGGTACCCTATAACCGATCACATCAAGCTATAATGAGGAGCCGAACGGACAGCCAGGTAAGCGGTGCCGTCGCATAAAATCTCACCCTGCAGCTCATTATATGGAGCTTGTGCAGAATGTGATGTCTTGGCACCACGGGGATACTTGGGTCTGGATTCACTCTTCACCCTGTCTTCCCCATGGCAGCTGCAGATAGGCTATTGATCTTTCTCCTCATTAATCAGAATAATTTTGAAGAAAAAATAAGGGGCTCATTTCCTATCCATTCTTCCCCTTAGTTCTTTAATTTACAAACAGCTTTATTTTGAGCTTTTCCTGTTTCCTGCCTCCTTTATGAGGCACCATTCAATGACTGCTACTCATTTGGTAGTGATATGTGACTCACAAAGTGTCTGAAGTTTTGCTTTGTAAAGTGTTAAGATGGGAGTAAAAAGGGAGAGAGGAGGGCCCTGTTTTTAAACAGGATTTGCTGTGCTGTAACTTCATCAAACTCCAGGTAAATGGTTTCAGTTGTTAAGGGTGGAGGAGGGGTGGAAATACACTGTTCCTGTCATCTTTGGGGTTTATGTATTTAAATGAAAATAAATGCATTTATCTAGAGAACTTACACATCTCCCTTTACTCCAACCTCGGAATCCTTAATTACCTTTGCAGCCCTGCTGTGCAGCAATAAAATGCTATTATCCTCACTTCATTTCTTACCCTCAGCTAAGGAAAGAAGGCAAGGGAGGCAAAAGGACTAGCAGAACCCAGACCCACGGCACGAGGTTTATGACCCTGACAGGGCAGATGGAGGCTTCATCTGTAAGCAAACTGCAGCAACTCTGAATGCTGAGTGGAGAATTTTCTACTTTGCCAGGATAAAAAAAAAAAAAGAAAAAAAAAGTGAAACAGAGAGGTATGCTTTCTACTTAGGATTTCACTGCATGAATCAAAGACACATGGAAGAACCCCCGTCCTCTTTGGATCCAGTGCTTGTATTTATTTCATAAAGAGAGGAGTGATATCCAGTTATTGAACAAAATTCATTGGGCTCACAGTGACCTTGCAAAGGACCTCCACATAGGTGGAGAAATGACTGAAGGGGTTTGGGTGTAAGAAAGATATTGAGCAACCTGACATAGTGAGTACTGAGGGGCTTTTAGGGGTCTGTGGATCTCTAATACCGAAATAACTGTTTAAACCAATTGAAATAGCAGTTAAACTCAAAAAGCTTAAAGCTCCTTTTGCTTTTAAACTCCCCCAGAGCTGACAGCTGAGCACGTGTGCTGTGGCTTAGCCCGTGGTTCTCAGTGCAGACTTGCATTTCAAGTCCACTGCCCAAGGCTGGTAACTTCCCACCGCAATTCATTCTTTGGCTTGGTCTCATTTTTTCTGAGTGCCACTTTTGATGGTAGTCTGGGTATGCGCAGGTACCAGTTACTAAACCCTGTAACGTGATACAGTAGGGCTTATGCACACCCAAACACACCCAAACACACATGCTATAAAAGGAAGAGCAATTATACCCATTTCAGGTTTATTTGGAGCCTCTCTGAGTTGTATCTTTATTAAGTAGTGACTCAAAAGGCGCTAGGAGTAAGCAACATGAACTTCACCTCTTGGTAGGCAAAACATTTATCTTATTACTACATGCTTTCAGCTAGACTCATGGTATTTCTAAAATATCCAGCATGGCTTTAAACATGTTGCACAAAGCGGGCTGGGAACATGTTACTTACAGGGAAGTTGCTGGGCTGTTTGCTGTTGTAGTATTGATGAGGCTTCTTGGACTGGTCACACTAGGATAGGTTGATAGGAAATGAAAACTCTCTTATGGCTCCGAAGCCAGAGCTCGAGGAACTTGATTTGAAATTGCTAAACACCTATCCAGAGGAAAACAAAAGGCTGCCACCAGGAAGCAGGTGTTGCATCTAGTTCTCAAACTATGTCGCAGATTTGTAAGGCACCGTTGGGGTCATGGGCATTATTAGGAGGTGGCAGGGAGCTGTGTGCTTTTGATTCCCCTTATCAAAAGGGATTTGGGTTTATTGCAGAAGTTCTGACAGTGGTGTTCGCTGCCTTATTGTGTCTACTGCAAAAGGTCAGTCTGTTCTGGCTCAGGCAAGCACTTTCCAGCCAGAGTCCTCCTGACAATAAACTATAAATGTTTTGTCTATCAGAAGGTGGTGATAGCCTGGTATAGCAGTTTTCCTCTGCTACTGGAAATCTTTTTGTTTATGTAGACTCCTTTGTCTCCAGGATTTATCAGCCTGGCAGCAATTATAAACAAACAAAACCCCATGGGTTTGGGACTTTCTCTGAATTTTTTCAGAGAAATGTGTTGGTTTTCTCAATGAAGAGTCACAGCTCATTATTCTGAGCTCATGAGGAAAAAGCAGCCAGGGAATTAAAACAGAAATCTCCCTCTGCCATTAAAAATGAAGGGCTCTCTCTTGGGGGTGACCCCACAGGATGGGTGCCTGTCTCCACAGGGCTGCTGCATGGAGCTCTTGAGCAGGAGGTGCCCGCGCTTCCCACTGGAGCTGAGACCAGGGCATTGCAAAGGGGATTGTCACACCCAGCATTTCTGCCTGGCCAACTTCTTCACTGATTTCTCTTTGGCAGCAATGGGGAGAGGGAAATCTATTCCCAGAGCCTTAGCCTATTTATGTATCCAAGACTGAAGACGGTAAATATGGGGTCTGTCAACTGAACTAGCACTGGAGCCTTGTTAGACACTGTCACCAGTGTATCCGGTAGCTCCAGTATCTAATAAAAGGATATTTGCATTGTGTGAGAGTAAGAAATTCCAGCTATTAATATCCTGGTGCCTGTGCAAAATACTTATACCAAACTGTTCAAAAAGTGGTTTCCAAGTGGCGTGAGGAGAGCTTAGAAAGCGTGCAGAGTTGCCATCAGAGGTGATGGTGGTGTAGAACCAGAGTATGGTAATGATGATTTCATTGTGCAACAGGCCCAAAGTATTCTAACAAAGCCATTACTAGGTGCTTGGCTAGCTCCAAAGTTCCAAATGCATGGAATCTGTGATACTCTGAAGAGTTGAGCAGATCCAGGTGTTGATCTTGGTTGTGGAAAAGAGCTGAAAAGCAGAGTTATACTAACCAGTGACCTAGGAGAGGGGAATTCATGCTCCCTTCTACTTAGCTCCAACTTGTGAATATTGCAACCACAACACACTAACAGACTGTCAAGAGCACAGTTCCCTTGAATGTTCAACAAGGCTCAGTGCCAGGTCGTGTACTTAGGTCACAACAACCCCAGGCAATGCTACAGCCTTGGGGAGGAGTGGCTGGAAAGCTGCCCAGAGTAAAGGACCTTGTGGGTGTTGGTCAATAGCTGGCTGAATATGAGCAAGCAGTGTGCCCAGGAGGCCAAGGAGGCCAACAGCATCCTGGCTTGTATCAGAAGTAGTGTGGCCAGAAGGACTTAGGGAGGTGATCATCCCCCTGTACTCAGGACTGGTTTAGGCCGCACTTCAAGTACCGTGTTCAGTTTTGGGCCCCTCACTGCAAGACAAACATTGAGGTACTAGAGTGGGTCCATGAAGGGCAACGGAGCTGGTGCAGGATCTAGAGCACAAGTCTGATAAGAGCAGCTGAGGGAACTGGAGTTGTTTAGCCTGGAGAAAGGGAGGCTGAGGGGAGAGCTTATCATTTTCTACAACTATCTGAGGAGATTGAGGCCAGGTGGGTGTCAGTCACTTCTCTCAAGTAACAAGTGATAGGACGAGAGGAAACCTCCTCAACCTGTGTCAGGAGATATTTAGATTGGGTATTAGGACAGAAAAGGTTGTCAATCATTGGAAGAGGCTGCCCAGGGAAGTGGTTGAGTCACCATCCCAGGAGGTATGTAAAAGAAATGTAGACAGTGGCACTTAGGGATATGATTTAGTGGTGGACTTGGTAGTGCTGGCTAAAGGTTAACTTGATGATCTTCAAGACCTTTTCCAACCTAAATGATTCTGTGATTCAAGACTCTGTGTGTCTTTAATCAGTCTTAAATGGAAGGCTACCATCTTAAATGCTGCAGGAGGGTTTCTGTGTTCTTCAGGAGGTGGCTTGGGGCTGTGAAACTCAAATAAAAAGAAGTGAACCTTTCTACAGCCCTTGTCCACCGCTAAAGTTTGGGAGTGGAGAAGGATTTTGGATACCACCTCTGTTGTTCATGTTTTCTGTGGGATTATCTGGCAGCTCTGCAGTGTACTGGCAGGAGGCCTGGATTTCCTGAAGGGTGTTTTGGATTATGTTTTAGACATGCTGCCTCATGTTGCACCTATGTAAGGTTGCTGCTGGATGAGATAATCCAGTGATCCAGCCCTTCCCTCTACCTTGGCCATGGATTACAGTTCATCTCTTCTTGCCTCAAATCTCACTCTTGTTCAACTGTAGGCAGACTGGTATTGCTTCCTACCCCCTGATGTCAAGGGGTTTCTGAGGTGGAAAGGAGTTTTCTGAGAAATTAACCTGGGCAGACTTGAAATGGACCAGTGCTAGTTGCAGTATCACAAAATCCAAAATAAAGTGGTGGGAACACCTTGCTGTACACAGACAGCATTACAGAGGAAATCGGCACCCACCCTTCTGGCAGTGGCCTACAGCTATGCTGAGTGAGGAGAGGCAGTAAGCACCAGCCTCAGCAGTGCTCTTTACCCACCTGTTTCAGGCAATTCCGAAGATGAAGCGTGGAAAGCTGTGCCTTCAAGTGCAGTCTGATCATAGCCATGTAGTTCCTGACCCCATAAAGTGCAAATTATCCCATGTGTGATGGAAAGTGCCTTCAATTCATCTTGCAGGCAGTGAAGTATTTTCAAGATCTGGCCCTGATATACTGAAGAATTTTTTGCTGCATCTTAAGTGCATGATTTCAATGAACTGGATGTTGGTGAGTGTATTTTATGTATTTCTAACAATTCCTTCTGTGTGCTTGTGGAGAATGATTATTCTCCTCTGTCTACTTAAATTCTGTTTCTCTTTCCATCTGTTTCTAGTTTAGACAAAATGATACTTTTTTTTTCCTTAACACTTTTCCCAAAATATAGAAAATAAAATGCTCCAGTCCTTCATAAATGCTTTGTATCTGCCCTTCTCTCACCAGATCATTTGGTTGTGAGTAGAATGGCATATGTTGTCAGATACCCAGCAAAAGGAGAAGTACATAACCCAGAACCTAATAAAACAACAAATCTAGTGTGCCCTCCTGGTCTGCAATCCTTCAACAGGCTCTCTTCATTAAACATAAAGCCATGTGTTTCTTAAAGCAGATCACATCTCTGGTGCCGCGGTGTAGTATGTGTTGCTCTCACTGTATTTCATGAGGGTTTTTTGATTTATAGCAACACAGTCTTTATTCTTACAAGGATTCTTGAAAAAGTCCAGGAAGAAAAAAAATAATATCCCTGGCAGAATCTGCAGCAGCCCAGCTACGTCTTACTTCTTCAAGCATTTTGGGCTGCCCACGTGAAAATCCCAATTAAGTCCAGTGGCTCCAGTGACTTTGTTCTAGATTTATACCAGGGTACCCATGAGCAGAATTTAACTGTGGGCTTCCTGCGTGCTCCCACCACCTGGGCTGTGTTTCCATGGCACAAGTGGTGATGGGGAACCCAGGAGGACTGACAAGTAACAGAAATCTTCTATTTGTATTCTGCCAGCTTGCCCAAGAGTTTCTATTTCACTACTGTTTTAAAGCAAAGGCTAACAAGGTTACAGCCATAAGCCTCAAGCTGGTGTTCAGGCTGCCCTGGGTAACTAGCAGCGCTGATGAGTAGAGGACACCGACAGATTGTTTTTATATTTGATTAAAGAATGAATTGTTACAAGCAGGGGGAGAAAAACAAGCTCTCTTGTAGAACAGTGTCATACCTTGCCATTTGGATATTTTTAACAATAAGCCCAGCTCTTTAGAAATGAGTGTGGTGGATTGTACCTACTAAAATTGCTTTTTTTTTTTTTTTTGGTTTAAAGTGAAAACATCATATAAAGCCACATATGTCATTTGGGGAGGAGTGGGAGGCAAAATGCATTGCACTTTATTAGCAATGTTACTTTTCATTTACAAGCACATGAGAACATTATTTTTCACTAGCTGAACTCTGGCTGTTTTTCTACGCAAGGCTCTCCCAAAGGTATCTCAGTGGGCCAAAATTTCCACTGAACTAAATGATTGCAGTCAGATTGACTCAAATCTTGGTCTTTTACACAAATGGAACATTTGCCCCACTGTTACAAAAATATCTGCAGTGTTTATTAATCTAATAAATTTTTGAATAAAAAAAGAGCCATAAACTAAACGGCTTGCTAATTAACCACAGGGCTGAAAAGTTACAGTAGTTACAGCAGATCAAGTTTTGGTTATGCTGACATGAGTTTGAAGTAATTTTACTGCACTCAGTGCTGTTACCTCAGACTTTCCCTGCTCTACCCACAATCAGAATTTGGTTTGCTCTGCCCTATACATCTTCTATCTGGGCTTAGTTTCAGCTCAATGACACATCTCCACCTTGCAACCAATCCTTTGGTTCTTGTGAATGTCTTTTTTTTTTTTGTTGTGAGCAGTGCCATTTTGGTTTCCATTTCAAAAGAATTAAAGATCCAATTATGCAAATTAATTTTAAAAGCTTTATCACCAATCTTCTGGGAGAAAGGTTATTGCACAAAGCTTGAGACAGGCTTAAAACAAGGGTTCTTTGGCTTTGAAATGCATCCCGGCATGACACCCACCTCTGCCTCCTGTCACACGGCTGCCAGCTGAGCAGGAGACTTCAGGCAGTTCAGAAACCTGACTCGGAGGAGCTCTGCACAGCTACCAGCCCCAGCCATGGGACCCCTATCCTCCAGGAGGAAAGACAGACTTGACTCATGACAGTGGAGCAGAAAGGGACTGAAGAAAGGAGAGAGATGGATTGTGATACAGGAGCCCCCGGAGTCCCCAGACATGTGGGACTGACCACTGCGGTTTGTAGTTCGGCTGTGAGACTCCAAGGTTGTACCTCTGTCTTGTTCTCCTGAGGATTTAACTAGGGGCACTGAGAGGAAGCAATTACTTTGGAACAGGGAGGAGTTTAGCTCAGAAAAATCATGTTCAGTCACAAGCTTATGTTATTTAGGCTTTAGAAATTATCCACTGCAAATATTAGGCCAAGACAGGGAAGAGTAGGGACACGCTAAAAAAATATTTGCAAGTAGCATGTGCTCTCTGTGATGAGCAGGGCAAGCCACCCTGCCACTCATTTCTGTCTGACAGGGAAGAATGTTCACACAGGGATGCAAAGCTCAGAACCTGGCTGGAGGAAAGCTCAGCAGCTGTGAAAGTAGCTCCCCCCCCTCCTTGTGCCCCCCCTTCCCCATAGCCAGCCCCTTCCTAACAGTATGTGAAAGCCACTGAAGTAGCAGTAGAGTTGCTTCTCACTCGTTCTAGCAGGGTGTAGAAAATCATAGGGTGCAGAGGACAAACGGATGTTGCTGTTCAGCATCTATGTCATGGAAACTACAAAAATACTTCCACTTGGCTGCTGAAGCAAGGAAAGCAGAGATGGGCAGGCTGGGCTGTGAGCTGCACACTCGGGATGTGCAACCCCTTGCAGAACCCCAGAGGAGTGGGGTGGGAACCTCTCTGGGCAGAGCACACACAGAAGGTTGTTCTGTGAGAGCTGCTCTGCAAAACTCAGTGGTATGGAAACTTCTCTGTCTTCTAGTATCTTCTATACTTAGCCCAGGAGTGAGGAGGTGAGGGGACCGATGCCTCCATGTTAGCAGGAGCAGGAGTGGCTTCAAGCAAAACGTGCTCTCAGTATCTGGAAAACCTTTGCTCACTGTGATCTCAGTAGTTATAAAAGGGCTCACTTTCTCACATGGCATTTGGTGTCTCCACTGCACACTTGTCGGGAAACTACTCATCAGCTTTCGGACACAAGCCTGAGCTGCTCAGGGCCATGGCTATCTGCAGCAGCTCAGTAAAAGACTAACGTGCCAAACTGCATGAGAACAGAGAGGATGGTCCTAGCTGGTGTCACGAGGACCATGCTGACAGCACCTTCAGTGAGTCTTTACACCTAAACACTAACCAGCCAGTGGTTAGTGACCACTAAAGGAAGATGAGCTTACAGAGACAACTGGGAAAAATTTACTTGTGGGCTTGTTCCATTCCCAGAAATCTTCCAGGTGAAAAAAGGAGCAGGATTTGTCAAAGGCAGTCCTGCTGAGAACAATGCACTGGGAACGCTTCTCAAAACCAGGCTGGCTCTTCCCCTTGCTTCTCTGGATGTTGAATGGAGTTCTGGAGTTGCTCTGGATATTTTATACAAATATGACTGAGATGTTGAGGTCACTACACCACTCTGGGTGTTTGAAGTAAGGTGAAGGGTTTAGAATGGAAAGTCCTTCCCCTTAAGTTTTACCTTTTTAGTTCTGTCATTTAGTATAAAGGGACCACAAAGGAAAGAAGAAAGATTCATTTACATGGACCTGTAACACTCAAGCAGGAAAGACTTAGCAGCATTTTCAGGAAGAATGTCACTGAAGGTCCTTTCAGTATGGTATTTTATATACACTAGCATGCTCTGTAGGTTACTGTTGTGATAGACCACTACAACATCAATTATTGTAGTAGCAACCCTCAGGATCCTACAGCAAAAGATAATGTCCCAGCGTTTGAACAAGAGGATTCTCAGGAGCACCTTCTGCTGGGATCACTGAATGCATTACTCCAAGGGAAAACCCATCCAGCTGCGGTGGTGCAGGGAGGTTTGGGGTAGAGAATATATAAATGTTTTTGAATCAATTCCCCTGCTTTTGAAAAGGAAAAGAGAAGTTTGCAGCAAGTGAGGGATGTTGTGGGGAGGATGGGAAGCTTTACATGACAAATTTTACTTCATCAGCCTAGTCGCAATGCCACAGAGGCTGTTGCCTCAGTCAGCATCCCCACTGGATCCCTGACAAAGCTGTTTAATATACACAGTATTCTGCTTAGCTGACTGAAGACAGGGAGGGGTAGGGTCTCTGATGGGCTGCAGTGTATCTGACGAGCAGCAGCTCTGCCTGGGTCTGGAGGGGGCACAGTCATCACTTTGCACAGTCATGCAAAGGCAGCATTGCTTGGGTTCCTCCTCAGCTTGTGTTATTTACACTCCTAAAGGTGTCTTTCCTGTTGTTCATTCAGACAAAAAAAATGCCCAGATTCTTATTTGCAAATCCTTGCTTCTGTTGGTCAAGTTCATGCAGAATCCCTATCAGAGCTGGTGGTCAGGAGCTCCCAGTGCAGTTCCAGTTCCACTCAGAAGTCATCAATCTGATGCTAGCACACTAGTTGCTCCCTTGGGACAGCTTCCTAAATATTTCTCACCATGAAACAATCAAACTGCCTAAAGCAGGAAGATGGACATCAGCACTCTGTAAATACTGGCCCATGCAGAGCTGAAGCATAAGGCAGAAGAGACAAGGGAATATCCAAGACACCATATGGACATCTGGGCTTTCTCTGAGTTGGTGGAGGCCAGAGACCAAAGCTAAAAGAATTCAGAAGTGGTCATTTGATCCACCTAAAAGATCTGATACTCCTTGCGCCTGTCTTTGTTCTGACTTCGCTGAAGTCAATGCTACAATGTAATAGCCAGAGCAGGAGGGTGAGTCAGGTTCCTCTTTGTTCAACACAAAAGGAGGGAGCAGGGTGTCTGGGCAAGCCAAAGTGGGACATCAGCAGTCCAGAAAATGATCCAGCACAGAAGGAATCAAGTCTCGCCCTAACATTGTTGGCTCAAGACAGTAAGGATTTCAAACAGATGGGAGCTTTCATTCTCTTGCTTTTCTTCTAGGATGAACCATGGATGAGTAAATCAGTCTTTCACCAGTGCTTCCACTCCTGGTGGTTGATGGCTTTTGTTGATTTTTTTTGGCTGTTGGATTTTGGGGGTTTTTTGTGTTTGTTTTGTTGTTTGGGTTTTTTTTTTTCATTTCTGCCCAAAACACCCAACCACCAAAACAAACTCCAGCACAGCGTGTTCGGAAGCGGTTTGAATGTGCTGAAGATCAAAAGGAGATGCTGCCCAGTGTTTGATGTACACTTGGTTTTAATTCAAGGTTAAAGAAACAGCGAAAGCAAGGATGTACAGAATGGCCCCTATTGAGAATGCATCTGGGAGGTGAAGGGAGAGACATTCCTCCCTAGAACCCCATAAAACTATGCACATATGCTTCTCCCTATTGTTAATCCCTTTTGCTGATGGGATGTGGAGGAGATTTTATACAGTGCTGCAAAATGGAAATCTATTGCAGGAGGAAAGAGTGCTGCAATCCCAGAGGGACTCTTATGTTCAAAACAAAATACAACAATGGAGTTAATTAGCATTGCATGGTTCACAAAATCCCCTCGAGGGGATCTTTCTCTGTTCTAAATCATCACTTCTATGTAAGATGGAAAAGCTCCCACTGAGCAGGCCCCTTCCACAAACTTTTAATAGATATTACCACGGTTTTTCATCATTTGCCATTGGCTTTGAGAAAGGTAACAGCTGAGCCAGGGCTATTCAGCTGCATTAACCAGCTGCATGTTAATACAGAAATACTCTCCTGCTCCTCCTTCTGCCTGCAAACCTCCCCCACCCCCCCCAACAAATTAACCCTTTCCTGCCACACTTTTCTCTGCCACTGTGACACAGGGGCAGAGAATTTAGTAGAGGTAGACAATTAAGCAAGGGAGGACCTCCCTATGACTATTCAAACTTCACTTGTGTGCAGGTAAAGGTACCCAACCCAGATCTTTGTCCCACTGTGTCCACACCCATTGGGAGGGACAGCCCCTGCTCCGAAGGACTCACCCCTTCCCAGTGCCAGGGAGGAGGGCAAAAGGCCAAGAGGAGGGACCTTGCCCCAGGAACCCCACAGAAATCCAACCCAACTCCCACGCCTGCTATTACTCTCAGAGCCCGTTGGCACAAGGCTCCCATTAAGCCCAGCTGTATTCCCACTGCAACGCCCTGCACCCACACAGCACAGCTTCCAGTGGATGCTAATGTTGGAGACAATCTGTGCTCTGCTCACTAATAGCTCACAGTGAGTGAGAATTAACGCTGCTTCCCTGCTGGTGTGACTGGCCTCCCACTCCGTTTTGTGCCATGCCAAAACTGATCAGTACCTGCATATCCTCCACCCGTCTGCAATCGTGTTGGCCAGATGGCCAAGTCTGTGTCTCAGTGCACGCTTGCATTCAAGTTCAGCTCACTCAGGATGGCAAACTGCTGGAATCAACAGCAAAGCTCCACTATGGACATGACTGTGCTGCCTTGATGCCCCACCACGCCGCTGATCCCGCATCACCTTGTCTCCTGGGGAGCTCCAGGAAGCCCTGAAGAAATACTGCAATACCACAATCGTTGCAAAAAGCCACAGCTAACAAATTGTTGGAGCAAGAACATGTCAGGGCACCTTGTAGCTCTCTCAATCCAGAGCCTGGAGCTGAAGGGCTTTGTATGGAAAGAAGTCAGGCTCTGGCAGGGTTTGTGCTAGCTGCCAAATTCTGATGGCTGAGAGGAGGTTTTGTCATGGGTCGTTCCTTCTAAACTATGTTTTATTATTGTTGCCTCAGGTTAGTCAAGACTGCTGAATAATCTGAGACTGGCGGAGTATCTGATAAGGAAGACCTAACCATAGAATTGTAGTGCGCTGGGGGCAGCTAGAAGGTAAGTCCCTTTCTTCTTCCATTTCAGCATCAGATGTGCTTCCTGCTCTCTACCTTAGCTAAGTATATTGCCCTTTGCCCCTCACCTGGCCAAGGTCCCAGGGAGCTGCTGCAGCAGCTGGCCCCCAAGATCTTCTCTGCTTGTCAGCAAGGAGCCCTCTGTAAGCCAGGAGGGAAAGACGTGTGGAGAGGGCAGGCTGTGCACGAGTGCAGACATGCAGACTGCCAGTCTGGGGTGAGGGACCTCAGTACAAAGTGTCTGATCTTCTTTACATTTTATTAGCATTTTAATTTAAATGGTGGTGAGACCGATGTGACAGAGACTGTGAAGGGTGGTAGCCAATTCAAACAAGCCATAGGCTAACACAAACTGTCTTCCTCTAGAATCACCCACCCCAGCCCGCTCTCCTTCCATGGTGGTGGCTCTGACCCTGCACACCACGTTGGCACACATCTCATACACCAAACGTGAGTGACTAGCCCAGGACAAGAGGAAATGATTAAGCAGATCACTGCCTTGGGAGCCTTCTGTTGGCTTCCCACTGCCCTTCCACCACTGCTCTCACCTGTTTTTCACCCTTTCCTTCCTTGTGCCCATTATATTACTCCCAGACTTCTCCCACTTCACTAACCCAGGCCAACCACCTGCCCTTGGCACACTGGATTGAAAAGTACCACTGTCTAACGGAGATGCAGTCCTTGAATGCTGGATGCCATTTAGATTTGTTCTCTCCTACTTTGGCCAATAGACTGCTCTGAGATTACAACCTTGCAGCGCTCATGGCACTGATGACATAACATTTCATGACTCTGTGGATGTACTCATAGCTCCACACAGCATGTCCCCGAGCATTTTGTCAGGGCACAGTTCTCTATCTAGGCACTGGTCCTGGCCCAGAGCCTAAGCATCTGAACAGTAAACTCCTTTTAGGACTCACACAAATGTGCACAGAGGTAGCAAGGCAAGAAAGAGAGGGTATAATTAACTACTGAAGTTCCTCACAATCATTCCAAAATGCCAATAGACTCTGTTCCTCTCTACAGAGAATGTAAAGTGGAACTTAAATGCAAGCAGGTCTCTGTTCTTGCTCTAGCAGCCTTACCCTCAAGTGGTAGAGGCAGAGGCAGAGGCAATTTTCTCAATCTTTCTACAGGCTCATTCCTTCTTACATCTTCTTTGGGCATCTGTTGTGGAGTAGCTGCTGATGCACAGCCTGCTCTAGTGTGAACCAGCAAAGATGTGGCCTGTATTGTTGAAACACAGCATGGTTTCTAGGAGCAGTTTGTGGAAGTGGCTCAAATCTTAGAGACCTGATTGCTCAGAGGACATTCTGCTGTGTGGTAGTGTGTTAACTGCAACACACTGCAGCTATCCCACAACAGTGCTGCATGCAAGCTTCCTTGGTCCATTATTTTAATGCATTTTCCCAGTTCACCGTAACTGAAACCCAGATTGTCCACCCAGGGAGCTTTTGCTGTTGACTCAGTTTCCTTGGGAAGAAGCCTGGAGAAACCCACAATGTAGCAAAGTCTGAGGCAACTAACTTCACTTCTGGATTTTGCTTCATTATCAAATAAGCCTGGAATAGACAGCAAAAAGAAATCTGAATGTAATGATCTGCAGCAAGAGCTGCTAGGGATCTGCATAGGGCCCATCCTGTGAAACAGGCTGAGATGCTGAAAGGTTCAGATAGGTGCCTAACCACCTTGAATTGCTTCCAGAAGAAAGTTAAAGCCCTATTGTTTCCAATTCTTAAAACTGTCAACTGGGAATTTCCCCTGTAGAAAACAGGCCTGCATTGACTAGTCTTCCAGTGGCCTTTCCCATCTTCAGCTCCTATGATTTATGTGCTCATAAATTCCTTTGTGTTCTGTGCTTACCTGGAAGACTCTCTGGTGGCTGGCATCCAAGAACACTGTAGTGGAGTTGCGTTAGGCTGCTCTTTCTGGTTTCCCATTGTCTCTCCCCTGCCTGGATTTGGATCCAAGAGCAGATGCAACATGTCCTCTTCAGACTGGAAGGCCACCTTTTCCCGTAGGGACATCCATCCAGTTCAGTTCTGCCATGTGGCGGTCAAGAAGTGAAATACCCTGTCCTTGCCAGCTGCAGTCTCTTCCCTTGCCACACCTTGTTCGGGCTCCTTGGTTTCAATCCTGCTCTATTTTATTTAACAGCGACTGTACTGGGAGAAACAGAACTAGCCTGGGGCAGAACTGGTCTAAATTCAGAACCAGTCCCCCACCAGCACAGGCCTTTTGGAATATTTACTTCACATCATTTTTCAGGACCAAGTTTTATTTCAAAATAGCATATAAGGGAATTGTTTGTTAACGTGACTCTTTTTCATGTAAGCGTGCTCAAAGCTCTTCTTTGCCATGTATACAGCAGCATATTTACATATCAGAAGACTCCACATAGCTTCTCAAGTTATTGTTCATGCCTAACTGCTTCCAATTGCCACAGTAACATTGGGGAAAAAAGCTTTTATAAATGCTTCACCAGACAAATCACAATTTTAGCAGAAGCAGAACAATTCCTTTCTCTTAGAAAGATGTTTTCAATGAGGGCAGAATCAGTACAGTACTTAGTTACAATACTGAAGTGTCAGATGTTTATTGAGTCAGCAAAGGAGATATAAAAAGAACTGGCAGGGCTCTGCAAATCACTTTGATTTTTAGTAGTGACTCTACTACAGTACTACAGTAAACAGTAAATAATGTAAATAGCAAAGGTGTTCTCATTCACGGAGAAATGAAATGGGAAGTCAAAATCCTTTTTTTTCCTTGCGATAAGAAATCTTTCGAAACCCTCTGATGCCATTTCTTATTCCATCAGTGCTGCATTAACTTGATATGTTGCTGTTAAACAGCCACACTTAAATATATCAAATGGATTAATGCTGGCACTTTATCAGGTATAGTTTCTGTTGCTGTAAGACATCTCTAGACATATAGAAGCTACTTAAAATGAGAAAGGAAGTTTCTCCTCTTCACTGATTCTGAGGACTGTGTGTAACTGGCTGATATTTCTTGAACAGCCCGATTAGTGCCAGGCTGGTCACAGCTATGACAGGGCAGATAAGTTAAGTGGGCTTTGAAAATCGCTCTAAGTGACATGAGTTAGCACAGCTTCGAAGTGCTCTCAGCTGTGCAGGAAAGCAAGCAGAGGCACGGCAAAGAAAAGCCTACAGACACATTCAAGATAGCTGCAGTTTTGCCGGGCATAACTCAACCAAAGCTGAGGTATGAACTCAGTGAGCTATCTTGCACTGTCTTCACTTATCTGGTATCGCTGTATGTAAATCCTCAGGCTGAAGGAAAGAAGCTGCTTGCGAGAGAGAGTAATTTCATCACCGATAAAGGAAAGCACTAAAAGGAGTGAGTCACTGGGCACTGTTTACAGAGCAGTAAATAAAGACAGTGTAGTCACTTGTTACTCATATTTTTAGTATCAAAAGTAAGAATAAAAGCTCTTTTCTTTCCAAGTCTCACTGCTGGTTTCTTTCACAAGCATCCAGCAGTTCACCTCTGCAGGACCGCTACCTTGCAGGCAGGAGGGTGGGCAGGCCAGCGGGCTCCCCTTCCCTTCCAGCCACGCTGGGACTCGCATGATTGCTGCCTTAAATATACGACTCTGCACAAATAACCTTCAGCTCGTGGGCCAGGGCCTGCCTTCCCCTGCTCTCTAGGAACGTCACTAAATCACTGCCAGCCCTGGCACGAAGCCTGGCTCCGATTGTGTCATCTTGGTCTTGTGTCACGAGCCACTGGGGCCACAGCGAGGTCGGGCACATTCTGATGAAACAGGAAAGGTTTTTCCAAAAGGAAAACTGAACCTAAGAAAAGGAGATCCTTCCTTCTCCAGCCAGATTTTCAGGGCTCTGCCTCCTTGCACGGGACAGTTAGCAATTTCCTCCTCTTTCAGCTGCTGCTGACACATGGCTGGGTGGTTTCCAGCCTTCCCTGTGCACATTGTTCTGCAAGTGTTTGTCTTAGCGAAGTGCAGAGCCAGCCGCACCTTGCAATTAATAAATATGTGTCAACACTTGGTGCAAGCCTGATTATTATCATTACCCCAGAATTAGAGGGCTGGCACAGCCACTGAGACGCCCAAGGGCCTGATCCTGCCAGGTGCTCAGTGCTCTTCATTTCCATTGGCAACAAGGAGAGTGGCAGCCAGGAGGGAATTACAGCATTCAGCTATCCAAGAGGTGATTTTTTTTCTTCAGTCTCCAATTCTAAAAGAGATTATTCCTGTCAAAAGAGAGGAGCAAAGCAAAATTAATAGCTAGGGGCCATCCCCTCAACTGCAGTAAAATAATGCCGCTCACCTAACAGCGATGGATCGCTGCTGATTTACATCAGCTGAGAACCTGGTGCCGTGTTGGTAAACCTGAAACGGAGATTATAAAAGGAAATTAGTAACAGTGAAAGCTATCCTAAAGAGCTGAACATGTATGCAAGGATTCCTTGGTTGGTTGCGGTGCAGCTGTGCAGGGCTTGAGTTGAATTTCTAATCCATCTTGACCCTGACAGGTCAGAGAAGTCCCTGTTTTATGCTCGGAGTGGTGGCCCCTGTCGCCAGGGTCACACCGACGTACCTGGAGGGAGGATTCCAATTCTCAGGCCTGATTACGATTTGCACTAATGCCTCTCTTCACTGGAAATGCTGCGACATTAACCTAACACACTGAGCACTGCTGGAATGATAAAGAAACGGTGGAGGCAGATCTTGAAAGGCATTTAGTTTCCCGAAAATGCAGACAGGATGGATGTTTAATGTATCTCCACTCTAAAAATACCTCTCCAGGCTAAGTCCTCATCTCTCCTTGATTTCATCAAGAGTTCAGCATTGCTCCCACACCAATACTTTTCAGTATTCGTCGAAGTGCCTGACTGGTCTTCAGGTACTTCCATAACCTGAGAAATCCTGCCTCCCTGGCAAGCAGGGGACTGGGCCATCCAGCACGGTTTGGCTTCACCCTGAGGAATAGGGGGTTCCTGTCAAAGCTGCTGCATAGGGAGGGTTGAGGATTGAGTCAGAAGGATGGAAATGAGCAGGGCCTCGACAGAGAGCCGTAGCCTGGAGTACCATCAGGTGTAGTGGTGCTTCCACAAGAGCAGGGGAATAGGTGCTCGTTGCCTTTTAACCCTTTTCCATCTCTATTGGTCTGAGCATCTTTGCATCATTTAGAGCAAGAGAAGAACTGGAGTAGGTACTGGCATGCTGAGAGCAATCTAAGAAACTTGCAAGGATTTCTGAAATGGCTTCCTTGAAGGAGGCCTGCTGCCAAAACCCAGTGCAGCCCTGGGGACTGCTACTTGTTTAAAACAGGAATGGCAGCTCCTCCGAGACCTACCGTTGGTCGAGCAGTCATTACCCCAACTCCCTCTGTCCCTTTCTATCTATACTGCAGACACTGCTACACTCTAAGGCCTGCTGCTACGAGATAAACGCTGTGAACTGCGCCCCATAGCAAGTTTAAATGAAACGTGTTCAGGTGCAGCAGGCAACACTGAAGGGTCACACTGTGGTCAGAAGAAAGACTCTCTTGCATAATAAAATGCCGCAATCCTTATTCAAAGAGTTTCTACAGTCCAGACATGTCTAGAGAGCATGGAGAAGCACCAGATCTCCCTGCCAGCTGTGGACCTGACTCTTTGCCTCCATTCAGATTTGAAATTTGTTAGGCATCGCTTTGGGAAAGTTAATGCGTGAGTTTGACTCATTGTGGCTAACTATAACTATCATGTAGGTCCTCCATGTCTACTGTCCTTTATTACTATGGAAATCAGCTCCTGTGTTAGACATTGTTAATCCCCCTCTTGATTTTCCAAGCTCATGCATATAACAGTATAAGTGGTCCATTCTATGTAATAATACCAAGAAATTGCTTTTCCTAGCTAACCTCACAGTGAAAATTGTCAGCATGGTCCAGGACTATTTCAAGGCATGGACCTACAGTTTCCCAGCCCTACATCACTGTTAAAAAAAGGCCCCTGAGATCCATCAGCCAATCCAGAGGTGGTGAAATATTCTGAATAATATAAAATTCCCATTTCTTATATGACCAAAGCCCACACCCTCTTTGAAAGGCACAGAGGACTCTCTCATATTTTTATAACACCTGTTTGCATTTCAGCACAGCAATCTAAGCACAAATCATGTGCGTACGGTCGTGTCAGGCCTCCTGAGCAAGGTAGCAGATAAGCAACTTCCGGGAGAGGCCTGGAGCTGCGGTGCATGGCTGTGTCCTTATGTTCAGCTGCCATCTGCTCGGGACAGCAGAACCCTCACTGACCCCTGGGACCAGCACTGCCACAATTCATAGCATAGCTCTGTTTAGCCCTCATTATCTACATTATCTTATCCCCAGGCTGCCCATAAACTACTGGAAAAAAGCAATCTTGTTATTTTGCTCCTAAAATTTCTCCCTGAAAGGTCTCTTCTTATGACACTTTCCTCAAAACCACAGCCCATACTTGTTTACAGTTGAGCTGCTGTAGCATCAACGCTGCTCTTTGCTGCTTATGACACCATCTATTCTTCTTTTAAACTTCTCCAGCCAAAAGGCAGCCTTTTCTTCTTTATTTTCTTTTGTTTTCTGTTCATACTTAACCAGATGAGTTATATTCTGTAGCAGAGTGAGATTGGCGCACAAGCTCTCTGGTAATGAGAATAGCATTATTATTTTTGAGAGAGAGAGCTTCTTTTTCATATTGTGGAAAGGCAGCAAGAGCGATGAGTTCCTTTGTGTCTCCATGCTAAGTGGCTTGTAAGGGAAGTTAGTTGATTTGTTACTCGTGCCCTTTAATGGGAAGAAGCATTCTCCCCCAAAACTGTTGGCGTAGCTGAAATTCACCATGGTGCCTCCTTGCTTTTGGATCACCTGGCCTTCACTGAAAAGTCAGGTTCCTTCAGAAAATGGGAGCAAGAGGGACTGTCCAAGAGGGATTGCAGAAAGTGAGTATGCTGCAAATGAGGCAGAGATCTTTTCTGATCACTACTACATCACCCAATGCAGACACCACATTGCTGCTTGTGATATCTATCTCCATCTCAGCACTGCTTTCTGGGACTCTTCCTGACCCTTTGACTTGGTGCTTGTATTTGGAGGGCCTGTTCTGCACTGGATCTCAGAGCCACTGGCTTTAAGACCTTGTTTGTGCATTTTTACTATAGGAGCTCATTAAATGAGCTGATTAAAGCCTAGATCCCCAAAGGTATTTAGGCGCCTAAATCTGGTTAAGCCTGTTTGATCCCAGCAGGGTTAGGTACCCCCATGTTTTTTAAGGAGCTGAGTGTAGTGTCCTGGTTTGAGTGGGGAGGAGAAAGAGGAGGCAATGAGCAAAGGCATTTTTTGTGCAAAATATGCATCAAAGGACCAAATACTGGAAACTAAGGATGTTAGATCCATCTGAATTACAGATCTGAAGGTTATGGAACTAATAAAAAATAAATAGCAGATAGGAGATTAACGTTTCCCACATTTCTTACAGCTTCTCAAAATATACTGGGACAAACCAGACACTTTCCAACACTTACATGCATTTTTCTTCTACCTTATTTGCTCCTTTTCCTCACTGCCAGTCTGCCATTGACCACCCACCCCTTCGGGCAAGGACTGTGCTCTCCTTAAGTCCATAAAGTGTTTGGCAGGCCCTGGGCAATAAGGACATGCCTTTCAAAACTGACCAGCAGCACAAGGCTTTGCACTGCCCTGAAGCACCACAATAGCAAGAGCACAGTGTGTTGACTCTTTGGTATTTGTTATTGTTGGTCTAACATGCTGGTAATCTGATCTCGGCTCCTTGTCCTGATGACTGCTGTGGAATGATCCAGCTTCAGTTGTGATACTTTCTGATGAATGTCTGAATTTTAGGGGGGGGGGCTGTTGTGGTCGTGCCTGGGCACAATACCTACCCCAGAGATAATTTGTTCATGTGTGAACCAAGCAACTTCCCAGGCCGGATCCCATGTTAGAAAATTACTTCTCTTGCCAGCAAGCAGCTGAGCCTGCAGTGGTGGTGGTTGGGCCCAAGGACACCTTCGCTGCAGTTCAGAGGGATGCTGGTGCTGGGGTGGAAGGACATGGTCCAGTGGGGGATTGCGCTGGGATCCCTCTCTCACCTGCTTAGCTGGATGCCTGCACAGCTCCCCCCTGCAACTGCTCTGACAAAGGTAGACATAAATACACGCTGGTGCTTATCTTTTATGAAAACAAGCGAACAGAGATATCTGTTGCTGCAGCCTGAGTGTGCATGGATATGAAAACCACAGGCAGAAACAACAGCTCCCAGCTCCCTGCAGACACGTTTCCTCCCTTTGCCAGGCCATGTCCAAATAAAAACAGTCTCTGCCGCTCCACTATGAGAAGGCAAGGGAGTGCCCATGGAGCCTGTTGAAGAGGAGCAGGAGGAAGGACTGATTAAGATGTGAGTGAAGAAGCTCTGCTCACAAGGCATTCTCAGCAGGGGTGCTGGTGAGACGTCTGCCCGTGGACCCCGCGGCAGCAGCCGCCTTCCCTGGACCTCTGGAGACACTGGGAGAATTTCCTCTTCAGCTATTTTCAGGCGGCATCTGCGTCTCTCACCAGCCATGGATGCCACAAGGCATGGTGCCAAAAAATCAGCAGCTTGGCAGCTTTTCTACACGGACTCAAGAAATATATTCTGGATTATCTGTACCATCTGCCTCTCACAGGTGTTCATCTGGGAGGAGGGGGGAGGAGAAGGGCACCTGAGGGCACCAGAATCGAACAGAAAGTGTTTTATAGGGCAATATGCATTGTAGCAGCTGGTGCTGACGGAGGAAGAAGAAGGAGAAAGAACAGATATTAATTCCTATCTTGGAAGATTAATGAAGTTTACTGCACAGTTTTCCTGAAACTGGGCAAATCTCTGAGTCTTTACCACTTCGTCTGCCCAGGGCATGGGGCGGGGCCACGGGGGTCAGGCTAGGAGTCCCCAGGGTTAGGTATGGAAGGCAATTTTCTGGGTAAGTTTGAGGAGGAACTATGTGGTGTGTGCCTTGTTTGTGAGTAAGTGGAAGGTCAGAGTAAGCATCTACAGGCCATGGGCTTGGGGTTTTTGTCATCTATGGCAAAATGCTGCTGTCTCTCAGGAGACACCACAAAGGTCTCATCCTCATTTACCTATTCATGGTTAATCATTAACATTTTCCCGAGAGTGGAACTTTGCTGGTTCTCACAGAACTACAAAGCCACATTCATAAACAAAGCTGCTATTTGTGAGGAGATGAAACCCCGACAGCAGTGAATGGTTTGCTTTCCACTGCGCTACAGAAACACCATTTCCTGCCCCTCCCATGAAAAGAATTTGCTGCAGCAGTCCTGGCACAGACCGCACACCTACAGAAACCACTGGCTGCCCACACTGTCAGCCCCGATACCCACTGCCCGCCTCACCTCCAGGGACAGCCCCAGGTCAGCAGAAGCTGGAGCTACTACACCCACAGGGCCCCACATACCACCTGCTGAAGCAGGGCAACTGGCATGAGCTGCTTCTTGTTATCTGTTGCAAGGCATTGATTTGTTTCCACACCGAAGCAGGGAAACTGAGGCAGGAGGTTATTTCTGCTGTTTCAAGACAGCCTTGGACCAACATTGGGGAGATCAGGCCCACAATTTACCTGGTAGGTGCTCTGGTTGTCATCCTTGCTGTGTGTCTTGGAAAAGTGTAAAAGAACTAGGGAAGGCCACCACCCCTCCTTTCTCTTCCCCCTGTATTGCCATTGGTCCAACATCTCCTTTAGAGGCTGCAGAAGGTGCAGGGATGGCTGAGCTTCCCGTAGTGGCACCTCCACTCCCATCTTCTTCAGAAGCGTTCATGGGAACGGAGCGACTTTGCAGCTGCTTTTCCAGACACGAGGCTGTGCAAGTCATGAAAGACTTGCACAGAGGGGAAGAAAAATAAAACCACTCTCAGCTCCTCATCTGCGAGCAGTTGCTACACAAGAAGGAAGTGCAGAGCTGGTGTGAGGAAAGAGATTGTTGTTTCATGTGGTTTCCAGATAACCACGGATAACATACATGATTGCAGCTGACCTTGTGATACCATGTTGCTACTTGTATTCTCTTTAAAAGTACAAAAAGCTGTGTTGCCTAATGTGAATGACACTGGTGGTGGAGAAACAAGCTCACCACACATGACTAGAGTATCACCTCTCAGCCACAGCTCTCCTCTTGTCTTCCTGTTGTGCCCATCGTCATCTGGAGCACACACCGTCTGTGCCATATCACTGCATAATGTGTCCTTTCATAATTAGCAACACAGTTTTCTAATCCCCTGGCCTGAACCACTGGGCTTCCGTTCACTTCATCTGTGGAGCTACATACAGATGTTGCTTTGCAACACTCCTGCTACCACACAGGCTCTCTGGAGGAGTATGATGACCACCCTGGTCCCTGCCACCATGCTTCAAGCCTAATTGCAAGTTAGAGCATCTCCATCAGTGGCACCACAAATAAACCAGAGTCCTGATCCAAGGGATTTTAACTGGATACTCATGGGAATAAAGATAAGGAATAAGAAAAAAGGAAGCTTTGCTTTATCAAACTCTGGCTGAGCTCGGGGAGGCTCACAGTGTACTCGATACATCAGCTAATCATATTGTATAAGGCTCCAGAGACTTCTGGTTTTATTCAATATACTAAATAATATCAGTGTTTATTTCCTATTTTTGATTTTTATCACTTCATTTTTTTTCTCAAGTGCAGAATAAAAATCCCCTAGATGCTAATGGCTGTTAATCAGGAATGTAGAAAGTGGGGAAATTGAGACTCAGAAATAAAATTGCAATCATTCATAGATAGGACAGGGTAAAAGATAGTGTCAGTTGCCTATGAGCACTGCTCGTATGTCTTATTATGTGTATAAAATTATATAAAGGCATTAATGTCTTTGGGCACCTTGTCATTTTTAATGCTACCTTTTTGTGTCACTTCTTTTTGGGATGAAGGAGAGAGAACAAGCATCATATATTAGTCCCTGTGAAAAGTGCCAAACTGACAGCCTTGAAAACATGCACTTAATACATCTCTCTCTGTCAAGCAGAAGAGAGGCAGAAACACCCACCCAAGGTGTACTGAGAGGAGCTGCACAAAACTTCTTGCCTATGGGAAGGGAAAGCTACCTGCATACTGTCCTGGTTGTGCCTGCTTTGGATGCTGGAGAGAGGCTTAGTGTGATGTAGAGGAATCTAACCCACTTGTGGCATGGGCTGGCATTAGCTACTGCAAGCATCCCAAGGCCATGTAGGCCACAGTCCTGTCTGACTCCCCAGAGGTTTGTACCAACGCTTTCTGTCCTCTGGTATTTTATGGTAAGCTGTGCCTGATCTTCAGGAGCACCTGTAACTTCCATTGCTACAGAGCTGAATCTTACAGAAGTTTTATGAATATATTTTAAAGATGAGATTTGCCCTTTGTATTACATTTGCACATATATCAGAGGATAAATTACATAGCTGCTGTGGTCGTCATTAGCAGATGTCTCCCCAAGGTTCCAGGGTCGCTGCATGATGTACAGACTGGTTGGACCGAGTTCAATCCCAGGGGGAAAAAAGAGAAAAGAGGAAAAAAAAGAAAATGGTGACACAAGGCTCAATGAATAATGAGTTGGAAGACCAAAATATAATTATTGCCAGTCAACAGATGTTGTGAAAAACAGGTCAAACAAACTGAATGCATTACATCTATGTGGTTATTTTTACCAGCTAGATACTTTTGACATAGTACTTCAAGGTGTTTTGTTTAAAAGTTAGCACTACACAATTTCCACAGAGTCTGCCTGCAGTGGGCTGGGAAACACACTAATAAGCTTTCAAAAAGTCGTAGCAGTTGTTTGGTATGGTACTGGGGGGGGCTGGATCTGTGACCATCAACATTAAGATCGAGGGCATTCAACATTTCAGATGAATGCCCTGGAAATGACTATAAAATCACTGCTAATAAAATTTGCAGATGACATAAAGACAATGATGAGGACTGAGCACTCATACAAACTGACCAGGAGCTCAGCAATCCTGGATCATTCTAACAAAATGTGGTTTTATGCAGTGAAATGTAAAGTAATTCATTTAGCAGTATGGAATCAAGCCAAAGTTACAGACTTCATCCTGTGGAAGAATGGATCTGAAAAAGATTATAGCAGAAAAGCAATTCAACATGGACTCCAAAGGTGATTCTGTGACAAAACACGAGCAGCCTTACCCTGGGACTTCTAAACTGATGGTTAGAGTAGGACTAAGGAAGTGATTTTACTGGGTAGAACACTGGGGCAAGTTATATTGGAAAACAACATCTGGTTTTGGTGTCCACATGTTTAGATGATATTTGAAACAGGAAAGGGTTTCCAAAAGGAGAGAAATCTCTGCAGCAAGACATGCAAGAGCCTAGTGCTTGGGCTTATCAAAAAGCATATTGAAGGGACTGATTTACACCACAGCAGTGCCCTTGTTGTAGGCAGAAAACAGAAGGGTTCCTCAGCCTAGTGGAGAAAAATGTAGTAAGGACTAACAGTTGGAAACTAAGGTGAGGAAAATTAAAATTAGAAAATTGAAGGCATTTTGTCTTTTTTGTCTTTTTTTTTCCCTTTTTCTTTTTTTTTTTTGGCTGTAGTTAAGGTGATCAACCACTGGAACACATGACCAAAGGAACAAGTCTTTCTCCATCTCATGGCATCTTCAAATCAGGCTGTGCCTAAGCCAAATGCAAATTATTTGCTTCATTACAGACATAACTGCAAGGAATTTAATGGCCTGTGATGCACGGGAGACTGTACCAGATGATCCCTTTTCACCTTAACCTCTGTGCACCAATGAATAAAAGGAATGAATTCTGCTACTGCAGAGAGATACTGCTGACTGGGAAAGGGTGAACTGGTGCTTTTGGCATCCAGGGTGCTTCTAACAACCAGAAGCTTAATACTTTACTTACAACTCTGCCCTTTGGTAGTTATTAGAGGGCAAGAAATGAATTTATTTTTGTGGGGATTCCCATTGCTAAATTCTTTCCTACTAGCTTGCTTGGAAAACAAAATTTCTTTATTTCCTTCACTCTAAATTTATACTTTCAACACATTAATTTAAGTAACTGCGTGTCTTTATTTGCTAAGCAAATGACGCAAATCATCTGGAGCTTCCTATCGTTACCTGTGATAAATAGCTAATACTAAGCCCTGTCCAAAGACCATTGAAATTAAAGGGAGCCTCCACAGAGTTTTCCCAGTGGAAGTTTTATCAGGTTCCCTTGCGTTCAGACAGTCATTGTGCAGCTTTATGGCATTCACATCCAGTCAATAGTGCAGAGCTCAGCTACATCGGCGCAGATCTGGGTGCACACCTGGGGACTCCATCTGCATTGGTTCAAACTTTACACTCTGTAGGTTGAGTATTTTTATAAACCAGCTAAAAGCTTCTTCAAATGACATTTATGATTTGTTACCCATTTCTGAAGCAAATTATATTTTGCCAAGAGTCAGATCATTCTGTAAATATCTTTTCCATAACTAGAAGAGTATTGACTTACATTGTAAGGCTTATATTCATAATAACAGTACCAAATAACTTGGTTTTTTAACTTCACTGTTTCCCCCAAAAGCAAGGGATGATATTCTAGAAGACCTGAAGGAAATTCATCCCAATAGTTTTGATTTAGCTCCAAAATAAAAATGCCCTTTGCTGAAGTGCTACTTTTTGTCTGTCATACCTGCCTCCCTGCTTCATCAAACCACCTTGAAAACTTGGCTTTGGAGTGTACTTGGGAAAAGTGTACTTCAGTTAAGTAAAGATCCTGAATGTGGAATGTTAGAGCTGGCTCTACTTCTGCTGACTTCACTGGGAACTGTAAGTCACATTTTCTCATTATTAATATTTTTTTTTAATGTAAGTAGCAGCAATACTGAATATTGTACATTAAATGAGTTAGAAAACATGTAATGGGGGCCCTACTCTTCAGCAGTTGTTCTCTATTACCTGACTTTTTATTATAATGGGCTTGCCTGTAGTAAAAAACATTCTGTGTACATTACTCAAGCAGAGTGGTGGTCCGTACTTACCTCTCCTAACCAGCACAGCATCATAATAAATAATAACAATTTTTAAAAGTGTAATCACATAAGTAATACTTTATGTACTCCTCAAGCAGAAAAATATGTATCAGTGATACATATATGAAGATGATGAAGGGATTTACCCAACAGGAGGTTAATTTGCTGACAAGAGAATAGGATGGGAACAGGTGGATCCAAGGCACTAGGAGAGACTGTATACTATAATAAAGTATCTAGATAAAAATGTTTTATTTATTTAACTGGTTTATGAAATCATACATACCTATATATATGTTTAATACACAAGGAAACTTTGCCCAGTCAGAATGCATGACACATTTCATTCTGCAGTTAAGAAAACCCTGTAACATTCCATGTTCAGGTCCATGCTCTTGTTCTGTCCAGGAAAAAAACCCCAACAAAACAATTCCCACCCCAAAAAAAACTTGTAGCAGTGCACCACTGATGCACAAACTCCTACTGGGAATATTTTCTCAGCTGGGAACGACAATGTCAGCAGAGAGTAGATACTTTGAGGGAATGGAAAGGAGGGAGACTCCACAAAGTGGGAAGCTCATCATGAATTAGAAAACCTGTGATGAGTTCCCTGTCCTGTCACTGACACCTCTGTGCCCAGAGGCTACCCAGAGAATGTCTTCAGTGTCTCTGGTCCCTGTCCAGTGGTTCATCACCTCAGAGCGATGTTGTGAGTCTCTCAGATCTGACTGTAATGAGGAACTGTATCAAGAACGAGCAGTTAGATGTAAGAGGCAGGAGGATAATATCTGCCTTTACTAGGGGACAGATACTGACTTGAAAAGCCAGGACATGGATCCTTGCTGTTAGGATATGAACACAAGGATTATTAAATGAATGGGTGTCATAACAGAAATAATAACACTGACCTCTAGTTTTCATCAGTCTTAATGCTGTTCCCTCATTATAACAAACTATTTACCCTTTGGCCTCATGTTATGCACATGGGAATCAGATTATTGCCCCATAAAACAAAGGAGCAGTGAGATTATCACTTAAGTAATGGCCCCAAACATACTGTTAGCACAGTGTCATGGGCTGCTGCTGTACAGCAGAGTGGTTTTACTCCTTTCATCGGGGCACAGTCCCAGTAACACGGGCAGTGGAGCAGGTAGAAATGTCACGGAGCAAGCAAGCACAGCTTCCCATTCACCCTCAGAGCAGTCAGTCCCCAGAATTTAATCCCTGCAACATGTTAAACCTCAGAAAGCTCATACCCATTTAGAAATGATAGCTGCTGCCTCTGTGCCAAATTGCTTTATCAGTTTTAGATAGCTGTTTCCCCCCTCCCTTCCTCCCCTTCCCCCCCCCCAGTATTTGCTGGCAAAATGTTTGCACACTGTTACATGGGGAAATACAGAGCATTCAGGGAAAAAAAGAGGGGAAAAAAGAAAAAAAAAAAGGACAAAAAAAGGAGGCCTTGATAATTTAAGAGCTGGCATTTCAGAATGAGAATGTCAAGCAGTTTAGATCTTGTTGACGTTGAACCCTGGGGCTCTTCCTCCCTCCTGCTTTTTCTTCATGTTTAAAGCAGGCAGAGTGATCCTACGTTAAGGGCGTGTAGTCAGATACCTCTGCTGGGGATTCTCCTGACCTGCTCCAAGCACACAGAGGAGACCCGAGTCCAGGGAGACAAGGATCTGTGGATATAATGCCGGCATTGTCTACGCTTTCATTTCTGCCGCACGCTGGCCCCTCGCCTCCTCTGCATTCACTGGCGCAGTTACATTTATCTTGGGAGCGAGGCCATCATAGGCTGCATATTTATTAATCATTCTTACCTGCTTCCCTTTTTGTTCTTCACTCCCGTCCTTCTCAGCATAGGGAGACAGCAGCGCAGTAGCATACCATACCCAAAGCACTTGCACAGCACTTACTCTATCCACAGTTCTCAAAGTACTCTACAAAGGGAAGTGCTGATACAAAAATTGCCATGCCTGTTTGCCAAATCAGAGAAGAGAAGCTAGGAGAGACACCCAAGGGGGCCAGTGACACAGGGTGGAAGCGCAGCTTCCCTACAGTATGTTGGGTCTTACACTACGTGCCTCTTAAGCCCAGTAGCCTGGTGGAAAGGCCTCTCTTGTCCTGTCTCAGAGAGATTTTGACCAGCAGAAGACATTCTTTTAAACAGCAATTCTGAGAGCTGCAGCACTGAGTGCTTTAGTGGACAAGCCAGTGCAGTGTAGTATTATCTGTGGCAATAGTAACTTTTGTCTCAGGACTCTGCAAAACTCCTTTCCAACCACTGCTTCCCGTAGGGATTCCTAGGCTGGCTAGGTAAGCAGGCCCCAGAGGGTGTGAAGGGATCAGGAAATTAATATATGCATCAGGAGATTTAGAAGAGGTGACTAAAGCCCTGGTTATTAGCAGCTACCTCTAGACACCTCTCCCTCCCAGAGCCAGGCTCCAACCGCCCCGGGTAGGCAGAGCTTTCCCCGATCACGTAGACACAGCAGCAAAATTCTGATTTTCCTGAAAGCAGTGGTGTCTGCATAATATCACCCTGCTGATTTTTATATCTTGATTTCAGCTTTGTTTATCTTCTAAGAACAGTTACAAAAATAAAATCCAGATTTATTTTTTTTAAGTACTGATGAGGATGGGAGTCTGGATGTCTCAGGGATTAGGTAATGGGAGAGTCTTTGGCTTGGAGTCACCCATTCAACTGTGGTCAGGTCAGCCGTGTGTTAGCATTTATATTGTCCACTATCCCATGTTCTGAGAAGTTGGTGGTCTTATTCTGATGTGTAGCTCAAAAGAAACATTTTACTTGCAATGCAAAGGGGATTTATTAGCAACAAGGCTGAGGAGTACACGAGCGTGGAAAACTAAGCAGACCTTAAACTTCTGGGCTGTACCAGGATTTCAGTGCATTGGAAAACACTATGGATGATGCTGACCATGCTGCACATCCCTTGCAGGCAATGGATCTAGGTAAACATTTCATTTGCAACCAGTCCAGCACCTTCTCAAAGACGGTATCACCCCTTTAAGAGAGGCTGAACATTAGCCTTGCTCTCCTTTCATAACTGAAATTTCAGTAGATTCAAGATTTGTCTGACCCCTTTTTGGCTCGTACCAGCATATGAGCTCTGTGTAATTTTGTATACTATTATCTCCACCGAAAACATTCTGTGGTTTCTTTTTCCCTCATGGTGTAAGCACAAGATCTATAATGCAGTACTTGCAGCCACTGCCAAGGTCTTGGACAGTTGTGGGGCGAAACGTGAATTAAAAGTGGATTTGAAAAAAAAACCCCTTCCTTAATGGTACCTTTGTAACTGATTAGATTTGGTAATGGACTTGCAAATGAAGTTTAAACATTAATCTAAGAGCTCAATTAGGTAAGGTATTATGGTGCAGCAGAGATTTCCTTCATTCCCCAAGCAAGTGAAAAAAAACCTTGGAGATGAAGACAAAATCAGCTTCTTTTCTTTCTTGTCTTTTGAAAGGTTTAGCAGAGGTTGTTACTGAATTAATGAAATCCTATTGATTCATGTATCCTTTCTAATAAGTGAAATGGAAGGGGATATAATTTACGTTTCCTGCAGTGGTTTCATACTGCAACTGGCGACACCAGTGAACCCCCATAGGCCTGAAAATCCCGAGGCAAATCAGACGTCTCGGGAGGTCACCTGCAGTCTGGAGATATGTTAGGAAGCCATCTGACTCTGAATAAACTCTTAAGATTTTGCTTTGCACCAGGAGGCAAAAAGCACACTTTTCCGAGTGACCAAGTTACTGGGCCCCGTAGTGTTTGCTAAGAGAGGTTTAAACTCAGTCACACTTAACCACATGTTTAAAAGGGAATTAAGCATATTATTAAAGTTAAGTGTGTGCTTAAGTACTGCCCTAAATAGAAATGCTTTCCTGAATCCAGAATAGCAGCGAAGAGTAATTCCTTCCACTGCAGGCCTTGCCAGGGGGAATGCCATAACCTGCATTATGCAGGAGGTCAGGCTGGGTGGTTGGCTGTTCTCATCCTGTTTGGACCTCCAGCCTGTGAATAGGACACATCGTTGATCAAATACCAATTTTCCAACTGGACTATGTCCAGCGCAAGAGAAGAGTGTTTAGAATTATAAGAAGGAAATAAAGACAGGCTGGGGTAATTAAACACAGGGGACATTTTTTCCATTCACAAGCCCCAGCCATCAGTGTTTTGGATAACCTGTTCTATTAAAAAGCTATCTTGCTACAATGTATTTGAACAATCCTTTATTCTGCTCGTTCTATTAAGGTTGCTCTAAAATTATTCCACTGAGTATTGCCAGCAGCTTTGAGACCTTTAGCACACAGCATTAAGTAGAAATGAATAAAGACTTGGCTAAAATAACACATGGCAACTCACTTAAAAAGCACTGTCAAGACATTTTATACACCTTTCCTTTTACTCCAGTTTGTTTATAATATTCCTCTGAGAAGCATGAAAATACTTGATTCTTCCCACTGGCGTTTGGTCCTTTACACTGTGCAAATATATGTTGTCTTCAGTGGCAGTGTGAGCAAGCCCAGCTCTGGCTCTTTCCTCTCAGGAGTCTCAGTTTGCACACTCCCCTGCTCTGCTGGACCATCTTCATTGTCTATCAGCAGAAGATGTATCCCAGTAATTGCTCCTACAGAGCCATGAGAGGAAGACAGCATCTGAAATGAAGAAAAGGTCGTGTGACTGTGAGACCTTTTAAACATAAACCCTTGGAAAGTAATGCATAATGTGCATTCAGGCACTAAAATGTCCTCACAGTACATGAATCCAGGAGATGCCGAGTTTGTTATTCAGTTGTCCACTGTGGTTTCCCACCACAAGAGCCATGTTCAGTGAAAGACACTTGTTCCACATGCACCTAGTGATGCCCTACAGCTCATGATGTCCTTCAGCTGCTGCAGGGAGGACATCCGGAGGAGGAGGACTGTTTTGCTGGCTGTGACAGTTTGTCAGTGGGATGAGAGCACCAATGCAGCCTCAGGTATACAAGCCTCACAGCATCAGCTGGGCACATGCAGTGGGGTGAGTACTGAGAAAGTCAGCATAACCATCCAAACTGTCTCCTTTAGATGTGGGCTGACAGCCTCAGCTGCACTGCTTTGTGTGAGATAGAAGTCTTCCCTGGGTGGTGCAGTGAGGCAGACAATCGCTTGCCTTGTCCCCCATCTTCTTGCACTCCGGTGCTTCTGCAACACGTTCATCACAGCTCCTCCTTCCCCCTCTCGCTGTCCTTTGACTGCCTCTGGAGAAGCAGGAATGTGGAGCCAAGTGACTACATTGCTGATTCAGTTCTTTCTGAGGTAGCACCAGTGCTCTGCCAGCTTTAATTACGTGGAAAAAAATTGTTTAGAAATGTGGGGGCTTTTCATAAGCCCTAAGGTCAGATCCTCATCTATTCTGGCGTCAGTCAGGAGGATGTCAACAAGAGCCAGTGAAATCTGGTTTAAAGTACAGCCTTAATTTCCTTCCAAGTCTTCTAAAAGAGTGTAGATGCCACAGCATAACAGTTGCCTGTCAGCAACAAAACAAAACTGTGCTGGAAGTTGTTGCTAGGACAAGCTATTAAAAACCTGCTTCCATTGGTCCAAGGGCTATCTCTTAACCCACCATCTTCCTTCCTACTTCTCCACTGCCTCCTCACCCAGATCTGGAACCATGCAAAGTGACAGTTGTTGGTGACAGCACCCATCTCCATGAGAAAAATTGTAAAAATCCAACCCAGGAGCATCCCAAGGAACAAAATTGGAATTTCTTGAAGTCAAGAAGAAAAACCACCCAGGGGAACTAAGATTTCACAGTATTGTGAGGTGGGGTTTTGGGCATTTCCATCATACTTCACTGATCTGCTGAGAGCAAGGCTTCATCTGTCTTTAAAGAGAAAGGCAGCAGTTGTTTCACAGCACTGTGCAGCACTTCCTGACAGCTTATGACAAAATGGGAAGTGGAAACTGGACTTTTTTTTCTTCAAAGATCATTGCCACTGTGTCACTCACCATTTCTCTCTAATGAATTGCGTGATACAGCCCCAAGAGACCTTGCTTGAAGAGCAGCGCTCCGAAAGTGAGCTACTGTGAAAGCTCTTCATGACAGTTTTCTCCAGATTTGACAATTTCCCTTCCCCAACCCTCTCACATGCTAGGCATGAGCACTGCTCACTCTCTGCTTTCCTTTCACCTGCTTTCCATGGAATGGACTGAACTCCTCTATGCAAAGACTTCTCTGGAAGTTTTCTACCTCAGACACAGTCATACTAAGATAAATATTCAAAAGAAGCCTTTGCCTGAAGAACTTCTGCAACATTTGTCCATCAGCTGCATTTTGACATGCTAGTAGAATCTGACCTGTAATAGGCAACAGGTATTTAAAGAGAAAAAAAACCCTTGCTTTTTTCAAAGTGTTTGGGTTCTCAAAGTACATTGGCCTTCATCGTGAGCTATTGCAAATATGTGTATTTCCACCAGCTGTGATATACTTAGAGTGACTTGGCCCCACCAGGGCTTTGTCCTTTGTGTTTCCTTTGAATTAGCTTCATGACAGTTATTTCCCTCAGAAATAGGGCTCGGACTCCTGGCTGCGTCATGGGGCCCATGAAACGCGAGGTGGTACCCATCCCTTGGCCCATCATAAAAAGGAGGTACATGACTGACAAGTCAGATACTTCAAGTGAGGTATTACAGGTGCCTGGTACCTTGCTAGTGGGGTCAGATGTCTCTGAGCACTTTTCTATTTATGGGGAGCTTTTGAGGCAATGCAGTTGAGATTTATTTTAGAGTATTTGATTCAGGGCACACTTGCAGAGTCGAATTTTGTCTCTGTACTTGTATTGTTTATGTGCCTGTGTGCATGTGTATTTATATAGCATGTATATATAGTAGGCACGTTGCTTTGGTTGGCTGCTCTTCAGATTCAGGACACAAAAAAATCAACAGTTTCATAACTCACTGTTAGCAGTCACAGACCTTTCCAGCCTCCCAAACCATAACTGCTCTCTGTGTTTTGAAAGATCAGATGACAAGGACCGCTGCCTCATAACGGCACCTCGTAACAGTGAGTATTCAAGTTGGACATCGCATTAGACTGCAGAATTGCAGCCAATAATCATGGCTCAAAGCATATCTCCGACATAAGCATAAATATTGCTCATCAAATGTTATGGGAGAGGAATATAAAAATCTTACTTGGTCTCTCATTGAACCTGTAAATAGCACAGCCACAGCACCTGCTACAAACAGCTCTGTAAATCTTTCTATAAGGTGCTGCATGTGGCATCGAGGAATTAATTTGTCATCGTGTTCATCTGTGTTTTAGGGAAAGCAAGAGGTTCCTGAGGAGCCAAGTCTAAACCTTTCTGGCGGTGCTCAGCCATGGGAACCTCAGGACCCTGTTTGAGACCTCAGCAATTCTCCATATGACTGGAAAGCACAGCTGCTTCTGGCAGCCAGCGTGGTGATGTAAAACATGACACCTCCGTCCTTTCTGAGGCAGATTCCCCACTACAGCCAGGGGGAATTTGGCGCCTGTATCAGCAGCCAGCTTGGCCCTCCAAAATAAGGTATCGGTATGTGTTTTTTCGAGCTGGCTGCCAGCTGGGATTTGTTTCTGTGGGAGATGCCCCTGCATTAAAAAAATAACTAAATCACGCTAGCACTTTTGTTAGTTAGATCGGTACAAAACCTGCCTATAGACCAAGCCGAAGGTTTAGGATCCAAAATGTTCCTACTGGATGGTGTTAGTTCACTGGAAAATAATATAATGCAAACTCTAAGCCCAGGCAAGATAAACCTTACATTAGCACTCCCTAAGCTGATGAAACTGAAGCCTCGCAGGCACAGCCAGGCTTCAGTTCAGCCTTTGCCTCCACGGAAGAGGGCAGACAGTCATGTGCTGCTCTGCCTGCGCTCCCAGCCAGCCAGATGCGAGGCAGCCAAGGCGTCCTAGGGAAGCGTGTGTATCAGATCCAGTGTGTACTCTTGATTCGTTTTCCATTTCCACTCTTGGAAGACATCCTGATCCATATGTGGGTTAATTACGCACCACATGCTCCTTTTGCAATCAAGGAGTAACATCAGCATTTTCTTGCAGCTACAGAAACACCTTTACATTGAAACAGTCTTATAGGTCAGCATCTTTTCCTACAGCAGAGGTGGAAAGGTGGTGGTGGTGGGAGACCAGAAATAAACTTACTAGAATTTTTTCTTAGATTTCATTTTTATTCCTCTGAGCTATAGACTTACATTTTAAATAATCAAACCAAAACATTGCATAGGAAGCTCAAATAAGGCTCCCTAATTTATACTGACCATGTAAAAATGACCAGGTAGTGAGAGATGTTAGGCATCTACTCCAGCTTCAGTACTAAGCATTTTTGAAAACCAGGCCACTTGGTTTGGGCAGCTAAACAGGCACACAGGAAATGGTTTGCCTTAATTAGTTTCCCAAAGTTACATAGATTATTAGAAAAATAACTAAAGAAGCATTTTTATTCAAGAGGCAAAATATAATGCAGTGTTAAACTATTAAGTGTAATTTGCATGAAACGTGGTGTGCACACACAACTCCCTCTGTTTGAACTTTACAGCCTTTCTGCGTAATATTCTAGTAATAATTTCCTCTTTGTAATACTCTGTAGGTTTCTCTTGCTTTGGGGGATATTAGGTGAACTCTTTTGTAGGTAAAATGACAACTGCAAATGAATGGTAGGATTGTGTAGCTGAGTGGATAAAATACTTTAAATTATGGCACTATGATAAAGACACCGCTGCAGAGGTTGCAAATCATTTTTCATTTTAAGGTCACTGTTGATGATTCTACTAACATTTTAGAAAGGTTTAAGAACGAGGTTCATTCTGTTTAAATGTATCACAGGGCTGTATCTGCAGAAAGCTTTCGGTGCATGCAGAGAACCCCCCTGCCCCCACGCCTCTTCCAGGGCAATGGAAAATACAGCCCCCTGTCTGGAAGGGTTCCTCAGGAAATTCTTCACCTTGGCATTAAATATTTTTAATCCAATCTAGAGTCTTTCCTCTCTGGTTCAAGTGGTAGACCTTTTTTTCCTAATCTTAGGCCCAGCTTGCGCTAATAACGAGGCTCACAAGCTTGCGCATGCATAAGCAGGGGGATGTTTTCTACCTTAGAAAGCTATCTTGTGTGAGATTGCTGGATTTTAAATTTGGGAAGTTTCATTGGATTTATACAGAAGAATTATGCAAGCACTCAGGGGACTGTAAAATAAATCTCCGTCAAATGGATCACCACAGTATCTGGAGATCAGCGTTCTACTGGGCTGTCTGCACGAGGAAAACTAATGTCCATTTTAAAGACTAAGTCAGAGGCAGTACTGCGCTGGCTGGCTGTGCACAAGGGTAGACACAACTTAGCCTTATCATTCTGTCATGAAAACCTGCTCTCACTGCTGCTGTGAAACCAGTGCAAGTTTTCCTTGTGGCTCAGCTCCATCGACGCTGATGTTAGTTTTGTCTTGACAAATGCAATCGGAAAGCTGTGATTTCCTCTGCATCCTCAGGGAGAAATGACTTCAGGAAGGTGCTTCGACGGGTTGGGAATTTTTCCCAGATTCTGCCCTCAGTTGACTCCTTGGGGAAAAGAATAAAAAAAAAGTGAAAGAAAGAAAGAAAGAAAAAAAAGAAGCAAAACAAAACAAAACAGAACAAAGCCTGGACCTCCAAGTTCAAGAGGAATTTTTCAGGAAAGTGTCCTAATTTCATGCTCGTTGACGTTAACTTGGGCTGAGCCTTGCATCAGGCCTAAAGGTGTGGTGGAAAGTCTGTGCACGAGGCCAAATTCTGCCCCTATTGCTTGGTGTAACAGCACAGTCCTCATTATCCTTCTCCTGAACTTAACACTGAAGAAGACAGCTTGATCCTTTGGTCTTGTGATTTTACGATGAGAACGGTAGTTCTCACTTTTTGGAAACAAAGGCTTGTCCTCTGGCATGGCACTGCTCCCTCCACGGGTCTCCTAGCAGGCATACAGCTAAATTCGGCGCTCCCGTAAGCGAGCACAACCATTTATACCTCAGCTGGATTGAGGAGCCTACACCAGCAGTGAACCCACCCCGGTCTACCAGAGCAGAGGTGTTATTTATGACAGGAAGCATCTTATTCGTGGCTCCTAGCACTGTAAATACACGCTGAGATTGACCCGCTCCATCACTTCCCAGATCCATTACATCACCTCTTTAATTCAGTTTAACTCTCCATCCTAACCTCAACCCCAAAATACACCCACCTCCTCCCTTTCCCTTTGTGGAGATGGGGGTGCCTGGGAAGGGTCCGAGGGGCACTTTCAGCCGCAATGGTGATTTTGAAGCGTTGCTTAAATCAAGTCTCCGATTAAAGCCGGCGCGCTGCGAGCTCCCCCTCCTGTCGCCGAGCCGGAGCCGAAATCGCGACGAGCGGAGCCGTACGAAATCGTGACTTCTGCTTCGGCTCGGCACCGGTGGTACCCGCAGGATGATTCTGGAGGAAGAAGAGGAGGGGGAGGTTAACGATGAAGGAAGAAAACTCCAGAGAGGGATAGGGGAATTGCCAAGGGAAGGGTGGCATTGTAAAACCGGCATGTCGGAAAAGCAAAGCGGCTTTAACGTTGTGTGCTGGAGCCTTCGTGGGCTGGGATGATAAAGTTGTCTGGCATGGTGTAACGACGTTAGCCCTTGCCAGGGCATCGCTTATTTTAAGCAACCGCATCTTTCAGACGGAAATAAATACCAAAATTACAAGAAAATCCCTCGTTCCTTCGCTATCTCGGCATCTCCCCTCTGTAATAGTTTAACTCAGAGGGATTGGGATCTAAGAAGGAGAAGATGGAATTTTTTTTCAGAGGCTTTGTAAGCCTGCCTGAGGCATGGAGGAGAAAAGTGAATACAAAGTAGTGTTGAGAGAGGGCACCACATGCTTTGTAGTTGGAACAATTCCGTTCAGGCTCTCCCCATCTATGCTTCATAGGTGCTGTGTGTGTTCATACAGCAGGAGGATGGGCAGAAGCTTACTTGTATGCTCCAGAGTGGGGAAGCCAGATCCAGAGCGCATTTGCTGTGGGTGCTACTGAGGCTCTTCTTCACACACAGCACCATGAGAGCATTTTAAGAAGGAATGAGGTTTTCCAAGTGAAAGCTCTGCTGAGAAATCATCACCAGGCAGTGTTGCCAGACAACAGGCAATCACTGTAGGTCTACCCTTGGGTCTGACATGGTTTAGAGCCCAATCACACAGTGAAGCTGAGCAGAATAAGTCCAGGAGTTTCCTCTCACACTTTCTCAAAGGCAGGATTTACTCCAGAGTAACTGTGAACCAGCTGCTTGAGGAGCATAGCTGTTCCCCTGTTTACAAACCTGAGCCAACACTTATCAGAGGGAGGGGGGAAAGGGGAAAAATGGATTTGGGTCCCTCTTGAATCTGAGCTGAGAGCTGTAGCTACGATGGAACAAGAGGAGCATCCTTTGAAGTGAAAATGAACCCAGGCACAGGACAAATTCACCTGTGTCCTTTTTTGCTATTCCCCAATCCTGGCAGGACCTGGAACTGCCTGGAGGATGGTCTAAGCCATTGGGGTAGTGTGGGAAGGAGACAGAGGTGATGACACCCAGGGAAGGAGGTGGGGGCGAGAGGCACATGCCCAGAGCTGAAGTGGTTCACTCAAGCTGTGCTTAGGGTACAATGAGTCAAGAAACGATTCATTTAGACTGGAGGTGGGAGTAAAGAATTTAGTACATTATTTGTGGGCTTTCACCAAAGCGTAAGCAAAAGGCTGGGAGAGAGCAATGTGTGTTTGCACAGTTTGCAGACCAGCCAGGGAAATCTGGCATAGATCAGGTACTGTGGGGTAGAAGTTTTCCAAAAAATCCTACCTCCATCCTCCACCCTCCCGCCTCTAAAATCCATCAAGGCCATTCATAAGGCCCTATAGACTGTGGAGCATAGTTAGACCATAGGACAAATCACATTTTATCTTTTGAGGAAAGACTGTGTATGTGTGTCGATGCAAAGTATTGTGGGCTGGAGCTGTGAGCTGGGAGATGTGCAGATCAAGCAGGGCAGGACACCACCATACAGACAGAGAGGAATAAAGCTTTGCACCTGGTGTAAAGGTTCTAGCCCTCCTCAGGTCAGAGGACCAGGTGGCAGAATTTAAAACAGCCATAAGCTCCATCAGGCAGTTGTTGTGGGTGGAGGTACTGGTGAGTAATCTGTACCTGCTCTCTCCTCCTCTTTCCCAGTGTTTCCACCTGTGTTGCAAGTGCATCCTGTATGTCAGGGGCCAAGAAGGAGTGACAGATTAAAATATCAGCTCTGGGAGCTGCTTCAAAACACCTTTATGCCACAAGGCCCTTGAGAAGTGCTCATAGTGAGAGCCAGACCCTTCCTCTTAGTCAGAACTCTACATGAGGTAAGTTTCTTGGTTTCAGTTGGACTCTTGTGTTGTTTATTATGGTTTCTAAAAGTATATTGGAGTTTTAATCTTAGAAATAAGCGATGGGGAAACCTTCCAGATGTCAAAGCGAGGTTTGACTCAGAAGGGAAGAAAGAACTCAGTTGTTCACAGGCAGCCTCAGAAATCAAAGAAGCCAGAACCTCCACTTCCCCAGTCACCACCTTTGCCAGTGCTGCCTTGGCACCGGGCTCCTCTCCTGAAAATGTGAGTGGGTGGAGTTGTATTTGCAGGCTGGAGGGAGTTCCTGAGCTGACACACTGCCAGATTTGGTCTTTGTTAACTGTTGCTTTTGCTGTCAGCTGCTGAGATTATAACGGGAGCATTTTTAATAACATGGGGGCCAAAAATTAAAAAGAGGCCATTAGATTAAGCAGCAACCCTGAGACAATTTGTAAGTCACAGTTTGTTAGGAGAGAGATATCTGGAGGATGTGCCAAGTTCAAAGGTCTTCATTATTAATGTTCTAGTAGCTGACTTGATGGATTGTTTCTAGTCTGTGTCCCCTTACTCTTTCTACCTTATCTCCTAAAGATAAATACTTAAGACAAATCTCTAGATGGAGGGATAGGCTCTGTAATAGATTATTTCTTATTACTTAGAAATTGGTTAATAATTTACTAATTCAATTTCAGTGTTTCACCCCCCACTTCAATTAATCTTTAGAATATAAAGTAAATGCTGTTCTTTGTTCTTCTAATGCTAATGAAGAAGCTAATGAGGAGACCTGGCCTTGTTACCATTCTGAAGATGATTTAGCTGCATAAGAGTTAATTTTCTTTTTTTTTTTTCTTTCCCCTCTTATTTACTTCTACTTCTTAAGGACAAAATTCATCCATAAAACTGAAAGCTGTACGAGCTGGTTATGAGCCCAATTTCAAGTGTGTTACACAAGTCTTACTCCAGTAAAATTCCATTTCTTGGCAAAGTGTTACAAAAATCGTTCAGACCTCTTCCATGCCGTAGATAAATATTTTATATAGATACTTTATACATACTGAAATAAAACAAGATCTAGAAACTTTTGTACAGTGATTCAAACTGCTGTCTACCACTCTGGAATGATGCTTTAAGATTTAGCAGATGTAGAGAGTGACTGGTTTCTAACAATGCATTTCAGAGAGATTTATTTTTTTAAATGCATTTGTCAGGAATTACACAAATATAGTCAATCCAGCCTCCTGACATCCCTTCCAGCCCTGTTTCCTGTAATTCTATTACCTTTTGTATTTTAGCTTTTCTTCTATTGTTTTTTTCTTGCCCTATCCCTCCCACCAACACTTGGAGAAATGTTTTCGGTCCTGCCTGTAGCACCATATCCAGGATGCACGGGAGTCTGGGACTGATGGTTGTTGTCTGCCAATGCACAGGTGTGAAGCAGGAAACCAGTTCAGATTCCAGCCAACAGACTTTTGTTTTTGCAGCATGTTATGTCATCAGTGGCAGGGGCTTGGATGTAAACACTCAGGGCACTAAATGACACGTTCTAGTGTTCAGATGCTTTTTGCCAAGTGTGATTTCACACCTTGGGGATCACAAAAAAAAAAAAAAATCTGTCAAACCTCCAAACATCAATTTTTTAATTTTTTTTACTTACCACAGAGTCCTTTTTCTTAAAAGAAAAATTATGGTAGTAGCATGTGGTCAAAGTTGATAAGCTTACTTCATGTAATTGCTGCTGATACAGGAAGAAAACAGACTTTTTTTCCCCCTACATGCTTGCCTAAGCTTGTCTCATTAAAGAAGAAGGGCAGTACACCAAGCCATTTAGTAGCAGGACTAGAAATCTGTCCACGCAACAGAGAGAAGCGAAGGTGCTGTTCAGTGTTGACTCTGCTATGAGAAATCCTATGGGTCAGGATAGGACTCCTCACAGCAGGCTGTTGCCATCCTTTTCCCCACGAATAGGAGCATTCAGATCTGCATCCAGCTAGAGCTCGCTTCTAAGGGCTGCGTAAGCGATTGCTGCCTGGAAAGCTGTACCCAGGTCTGTTACAGGTCGGCACTCATGAGCTCTTTGTCTTTGTACAGGGGTAGGAAATTCCCTCTGCATCTTATTCTCTTTCCCCTTGAGCACAAGTGAGGGCAGGGCTTGCTGTGTAACGTTTGCTTTACGGATTCCCAATTCTATTAAGCCAATGTATCTACACACCACAGAGCAGACCCCCAAATAGATTAGAATTGTGAATTGTCCCAGATCTTTGGCAGTAGGGGAGTAAGATTTTTCCAAGTGACTGAGTAAATTGATGTCTCCAAAAGCATTGTAAACTGATCCATCGGGCTCGACTCTGAACTCCCTTTATTCCAGTGTAATTCTGGAGTAAGGCCGCTGAACTCAATAGCAGTATGCCAAGGCAAAAATCAGAATCCTCCTCTTTGCTTTCCTTTCTTTTACTGTGCCAGCTAATCCCATAGCTGCAATGAAACTGAAAAATCTATATATACAAACTCCATTGGCCAGGCTATCTTATTGTGAAACCTACAGTATATCCCAACCTTATAAAAAACCATTCAAGTGTGACACCGTCCTCTCCCTTGCTTTTCTGATAAGCAGAGAGGAAGGGCTGCAATAGCACAGAAACTAGAAGACAGGGAAAATAATATTTCACAGCAGGTGGGGGGAAAAATGTAACTGAATGGAGATCAAAATTAAAGAAACCCACAATACTCAGGTAACATCGCCACAGCACAACACACAGCTTCAGCAGAAGCATTAAGGCAACTAAAGGAGCCTCCCAATGGCCATCTCGGAGTTGCAGAAAGCAGCAGCATCTCTGCTAATGAGCTCCTTCCAAAAATCTGCTTCTAACCATTGGTGTGGTTTGAAACAGGTTAAGCTAGTGAAAAGAATCTTATTGACCTCATCAGTCAGTGCATGAGGCCTCATGAGTTTAAATAAAAGGCAAACTGGTCAAGTACTGTCACAATAAATGAATCCAGAGTTTCCCAGAGTGCAGATGACCGTACTGTATTTTTTTGTCCTGTGTAGCACTGTATAATTAGAAGGGTGAGTGTCCTCTTTCTATGATACCAACAAAAAAATAAATAGACATATTTTGAGGTTAGCAGACGTTTAAACTAAAATAGTGGCAGAATTTAGAAGTAGCATCGGAAAGGTGTTAGTCCTGTCTCTGCTATTTGAAATATCTTCAATTTCCTTGCCAGCAAATTCCTAGAAAAAATGGCAACATTCCATTTCATTATTTAGAAAATCTTGTGAATATGCCTTTCATATCAGCCCACCCTGTAAAGACTGCCTGTAGTCTGTAGTTCCAGTACATAAACTCTGAGATTTGAAATACATGTCTCATTTTTGAGGACACAGCAATTTGTGTGCAAATCTTCAAAGAGGAACTGAAAAGGGCTTTTTCTGTCCTCCTGGCTATACCTGGGAGAGGAAGCACTCTTGTTATCTGTTGTTCAGCATTCTTGGTTTTTTTTCAACCTTGGTTTTGCAAACAAACCCTTCCAAGGGTGTGGTATGATTGCCACTCAAAGTGCCACAGTACTATGCAGTTTTACTGACACCTTGAACGCTTTATTTGGTGTAGGAGGCACATCATTCTCATTTTCTTTAAGTATATACACATGACTGGATTCTTACCAACCATATGTCTCCAGGCTGGTAGACACCTTACTAAATCAAGTGTTATAAAAATATTTTTTGACTTGGGCTATTGTTCAAAAAAAAAAGAAGTTAAAGCACTCAAAATGGGAATTAAATTTCTGCTGTTATGTTATTGTGTCCTGTTCATATTGCTGTATTGCCTAAAGCCCAGTTATGCTATAAGAAGGAAAAGGTCATATCCAGAGGGTCTGTTTTTATCATGCAATAGGTAGTGGCTCTCAAACTACAGGCTGCTGTGGGCCAGTGAGGCTGTAGAGCATTTGCTGTGCTGTAGGTCTGTTAAGAGAAAGCTGTTTCCAAGGCTGTTTGCAAGGCACTTCAAGGAGCAACCTGAAAGGAGGAAATAAGGAGAAGGAACTCGTGTAGTGGCATTTGTGGAGAGGTAGCCACCATAGCACCTGGAAGGAAAGAGAAGAAGGAACTAGTTGTCCATTTAATATGCTTGGAGAAAATGGGAGAAAAAACTTTGGCTGACACACCAGCTGAAATTTGGGGAATCACTTGCAGGAAGTTCAGGAGAGCCAGAAACAAGGAAGTGTGTAAGGAAGAGAAAGTGGAAAAGGTAAAAAAGAAGCAGAGAATCATGGCCAGACACATATGGAGAAAGGCAATGCTTCAGGCTATGGGGAGAGGGAAAGAAAAGAACAAAACAAACATGGAGAAACAGTGCAATGAGTTCTTTGCTTTGATGCTCTGTTTGCCATCCTTTCTCAAGGTCTGCTTTCATTTCTAACCTGGTGTAAATGTTGAATGACAGGATTGGCAGATCAGCTTCATTACACCATGGAGATAAAGCTTCCCAAAGTGTGTCTGTGCAACATAAGGGGTTACTGTATTATGTAATGTTATGTCATTATATCAGTATAGTTCCTTGTGTCAACGCTCCAGAAGCAAGTCTTTTTTCAACTTTGACTATTGCTCTGGGCAGGGTTTCAGTTGAAGTGGAGACAGTATTTTTGTGTTGGGACAGGAGTTCACAGGTAGGGTTATGCTTGTCTAACTATGGCTGTATAGTTGTATTGATGTGAAGGGTGAAATGTGCCTGCATGGACAAAGCCTGAAACATCTAGCTGTCCTTCAGGCCATAGACATGACATTCTTTAGCTTAGCAAGAAGCCACATTTCAAAGACATCTTTTATGATTGCATGGGAACGGAGCAGAACAACACATGGTTTTTTAATAAAAAAAAAAGGAAAAAATATCTTTTACAGGCATTCAGAAATGTTTAGGCTTCCTAAGCTTATACTTCCATGTAAGCAATTGCTGAAAATGCTACATGGAAGTATAGTGATAGTGAATGTGAGAAGGGATAATGAGAAAATATTATGTGTGAAGTTTTATTCCATACTGTGAATACTTCTATAACCTTTGGCATAATCTGAGAGTTACCATGGCCTATATCAGGAAGAAAAAAGTAGACAATGGCGTTTAAGAAGTCTTGAAATGAATGGCTCTCTAAGGCTGGAGTTTTTAATAACATACTCTTCTTTTTTTTTTTTTTAACTATGAACTTTACATGGAAAATGAAAACTGCTTTATCCCTCGATAAATAGGAAAAATATATGATTCAAGTGTTAAATGTAAGTAATGGTTAACAATCAGATGCGCATTCTATTCTTTGCTTCCATGTGCTGGTCAGACAAAAAAGAAGAAAAGAAGTGCTATACACTGGTTTCTCAAGAATGCAGCATCAGGGATATGTGAAAGTCTGAGTGATTCTATTGCTTCCTTTTGAAGGGCTCTAATAATAAGGAGGCCTAGGGAGAAAAATTGCAGTTGAAGACCATTGAAGTCTTGAACTGTAGTCAAGCCACAGAGTAAAATTACTGAGCCCTGGACACCTCTCCTGATCCTTCTCTGTTGAGAAGAACCTTTGTTAGATGAGGAGGCAGAGGTTGAAAGACTCAATTGAAATCCTCACTAAATACATTTTCTGAGGAGTTGGGACATGTGGATTTTTTCCCCACATGGATTTACGAATCCACAGAATTGGAGCAGACAGGGAATCACTCTCTTTTTTTTTTTTTTTTATTAGAAAGAATAAACTAGAATAAGAATATTACGAATTCAGCGTACGAGCAAGCAAAGGAGATTTTCCTGTACTAACCCATTTGAGCCAGAGTGACACATACTGTGACACTGAGAAACATTGGAAAGGGCAGAAAAAAAGGACTGTAGGTGTTAGTATTGTTTATATGGTGAGAAAACCTTTTGTCTTGGATATGAGGAAAATTACTTTGTCCATTTATTGCTGAGTTCTGCAGTAGCCCACACGGTGCAATTGACTGACATTTCGTACATCTTACTGCAGATCCCCATCTCTGCAATGAGTGATTTTCCAGGGATCGTCCTCCGAGCCTGCGGTCAACCTGTTACATTCTGGTGACCGCATGAAAAACACCATCCTCTTCATCTGAATTTATCAAGGCATCCTACAAAGGCAGAGACACAAGCTGTGAGCCTACAGTATTAATGAGCCACCCCCAGTGGCTCTCCTCACTGTCTGCTCTGTTGCAAGAGAAGCACTCTGAGGTTAAGCTTGCACCAGGAAAAGATCTCTTGGGATAGCTGTGCAGGCAAGGCAGTTGTGTGGGCAAAACGCAGGATCAGGAAGTGCAGCTTGTGCAGTTTGAGTCTTTTAGACCTGCTCTTCCTGGGCTGTACCTGGCATTATGCCAGCACAGGAATGTCACAACCTAACCATTTATTACTGTAGAGTAAAGCTTCAGCTATGGATTTGGTCCAGCAGCGGCCATTACCATCAGCCGCTTAGCGGTGACAAATAAAAAGCAAGCACAGGTTTAAATGTCCAATGGGAATTTCCTGCAAGAAGCTGGAGAAAGTGGCAAAAATAGTCCACGTACTGCTGTTTGACCCATTGCCTCCAGCTGTCCCTTTGTCTGGATCATGTTGGCCAACAGTTTTCACCTCTCCCAGGGCTCTTGCCAACAGGAATGCCATTGCCCTGGGAGCTTTCCTAGGGTAGGACTGATTGATGATAGTCTATCTACTGCTCAATCTAGTATAATCACTCCACTTTCCGAGTTTCTTCAGGATCTGTGTACCGCTGCCAAGGAAAAGGGGTATGTAGAAATGGAGACCTAAAAACAATCAGTAAAATGGCAGTTTCTGTAAACTGGAAATAGAGACAGAAACAGGAAAAAATTGCCCAAACTAGGGGAGCACATAGTGGCATATGGCAACCCAGGGAGCCGGTGTGCTGCAGGGCCAGCTCCTGCAAAGACCAAAGGAAGCACAGAGATGGGTGGGGAGGCAGTATTCTGCAGAAAAGCAGATCCATCAGGCACAAAAAGGAAGTGACAGAAAAGTTTAATGAGTGGCTAGGGGTGAAGTCTGCATGTGTACCTCTATTTACGTTTTCAATCCAACTCCTGATTAACATCATTCTCTTCTCTTAAGGGAGGGAAAACAAGGATCAGAAATACGGAGTGACTGCTAGAGACATAGACAGGGAAAGCATCATTACCTCTCAGTCCTGATCGCTAAGTACTAGCTATAGATTGGGGAAACTGAGAAAGCAGTGAATCACTACATCTTCAAGGTAAAGCAATTTTAAGGCTCAATCTCATCACCTGGAAGCAAGGCAGAAACCCCTGGAAATATATCTCATGAAACTTCTTATGATGCTGTGAAACCGAATTGACCTAAGCATCATCAGTTTTTTCAGTTACCAAAATGAACTAGACCATATACCAGGAGAGGCATAAAAGAAGCATGGAAGAGGTAGAAGATACGTGTAGCTATATGCAGCTATACTTCTCTGCAAAAGCTTTTGGAATTAATTGCCAGCCACTCTTCAAATCTGTGGGAGTTCAGCCAGGACCTTAATAAAGCCAAGAGATGTAACAGGTTTCAAGTCTTTCTGCCCACACGGCAGTCTCTCAGCAAGGCCTTCAGAGAGCTCTGAGGACTAGTCTTAAACAAAACCCAAGTTGCAAATAGCAGGGGTCTGATAATGAGACCTAAACTTTTTCCTTCTACAACTAAGTCCTCTTTGGCACTGGAATAAAAGGAGAGGAAACAAGCATTTTTCTGCTTGTGGACCCTTTCATTCCTCTTTGAGGAATTGAAAAAGATATAGCTCTAAGGACTAAGAGCTGTATTGTGTGAGAAAATTACAGCAAGGGAAGTTGGGCTGCAATGTTACATTACTGCTAGATAGTTGTGAGCAGGAAACCAAAGGTTGAACTCGTGAATCCACTACTCTTATGTCACATAAGTGAGCCACTTGGGTTTTCTCTGTTACGTTTTCTCTCATTTGAATGCAGTTCCTTCCTCTTTCTGCCCAATTCAGAGTTTCTGCCTAGCTTTATTTAAATAGCTGTGTCATAAGTCCTAGGCTTATCATAGCTTTTCCTTGCTACCTCACCTTGCATCACAGGGTCACACAGAAAGGACAAAGTGTGTCATCAGGGGACTTTGTGAGATATCATCATGTTTCTGCCTTTGCTGCTGTCACTTGCAAGCATGACATTAGGAGCGAGCTGACATTAGGAAAGCCAAACATTCCCCACAAAAGGCCTGACACAAAACTCACTGGAATTGGTGGAAATAGAAGGGGCTTTGGCTCAGACCCAAACAGACCAGCCAGGAATAATGCTGAAAATGTATTTGGAGCCGAGATGGTACAAAGAGACTAATCCCAGTCACCTTCCTTTAACAGGAGGCTCAGAGTGATTTGAATTGCCTAGCTTCTGTTCTGAATTAAGCTCAAAGCCCCAAAGGCAACTTGGTTCTAGTCATCTAGCTTTGCAGCCTCCTCCAAACTCAATTCAGAGGGAAAAGTGACTAATCCTATTCAGTTGCTACGCTGAGCTAGCGCCACCGATTAAAAAAGCTTGGGGTACAGGGAAAATTAATAATCTGGGTCAGTATTCCTCTGCCAGTCCTTTGCACAACTGGGCCAGGGAAAAAAAAAGAGAAAAAAGAAAGAAAAAACAGTAAGGAGACAGAGGAAGCACTGAAGCACTGATAAGAAGGAAAGCTTGCCTGATAAAGTGCACACACTTTACAGAAAAGAAATAGAAGCAGATCAGTGAGGTTTTGTCAAAATTCCCAAAGTGGTGAAAGAATGGATTAGAGGAGCTAGTTCTCCTCTGTGTTTGCTGAGGAAAGAATCACATTCTATATTCTTTTCCAGTTCTCTGGTGCCTATGTAGAGCTGAGAGGACAATCAAGGCAAGCTGCAAAAATGCTTCTGGGCATAGAAGTCATCTTCTTGGCTCTCTCTTGCTCAAGGGCCCTGGGTATGGCATGGCTAGCACAGAACAGTCCATTGCCTGATCCTACCCATGACCTAGGAAGTGAGTCATAAAATGGGAGTTGCCACTGTAACAGCTGCTCAAGCGATGACATTAGTAGGTGCTTTCAGCAAATGTGTTTTTGGTTAGGCTTCAAAGTAAATAACCACTGTTGGTGGTTATCATATTATTACTTTGAACAGGGTTAGCATGGATTGCGTGCTGCAGAAGAGGTTAGTCTACAGATAACCCCCTACCAAGGTCATTAACATAATAAAGGAAAACTCTGTGTGTGATTTTGTAACGATCTTTACATTTTCCCTGCCCCCTATTACAGAAGTAGAGGGCTTTCATTATTAATATCAGTTGTCTCATTTGACTTTTGTGCAGGTTTCCTGTGATGACAGGAAAGGGCTGGAGGTTTGTTTGTGGTGAAAGTGAAGATTTTACGTTTTTAAACAGTTGTTCCATAAACAGTGAAATTTGTGAAGCTTGGTCACCTTTGTGTCCTCTCATCTGTATTTGTCACCCACCACAGAGCACCGAACTGCCAGCCCCATCCTCCACAGCCCCCTGGGCTGGTTTGGAGAAGGCTGACAGAGCAGCTGGGTTGATGTAAAGTATATAGGAGCTGAATTCTGCTGCCCTTCCATCATTGAAGGGTACTAAGTGATCAAATCATCCACCTTTAGCTAAATGCCAGTTTCTGTGAAATTTATTATGTGCCTTCGAGGCTGTTGTCAGTGGTGGGGATACCAAAGCTCTGCAGCTACTGGAGGGAAGGATGAAGATGACTTCTTGGGTGTCTTTCCATAGGTCAAACTAGACAGGTTTGCAAGCTGCTTTTGGAGGGCAGGTCACCAAGGCCTAACATGTACTACTACTGAAGGACAGAAGAGGAGGGATAGCAAAAAAAACCCCCACACAACCCAACCCAAAACTAAAACCAAAAGAAACACACCAGAAAGTGTAATTCCTTCTTTTGTCAGGGTGACTCTCACACTGTTGCTGGTGTACCTAACACAGCACACCACTCAACCACATGGACACTGAGCAGCATGTCTGCAGGGAGCGTAAATAGTTTTGGGATTAATCCAGGTGAAATGAGGTTCTGCAGGTGTGTGCAGAAAACTGGGGGAGAGGAGGAGGGAGAAGGAGCAGATGCAGAGGTCAAAGGGAATGCTGGGGAGGGTGGCAAAGGGAAAGGCTGTCCCTGCTCTGGTGTACCCTCCAAAGGTACCTCTGGCTCAAGGACTACAGGCTATAAATGGTGAAAGATCAGTGCCATGGCCAGATCCTCATAGTGAGTAAAAAGCACGCAGGCACTGTCCCACAGAGGCTCAGCTCGGTACCACCAAGCAGTCCAGCTGGCCCAAATACCCCTTTTCTTCGGGTCCCAAATGTCCCATAGGCATCCACTACCCAATCTTTAGGGGTTTTGTCCCCACTCAAGTCCCTACCCGTGCTAAGGGACAGAGTTCCCCCGGAGAGGTTCAGCTCCGGGGCCAGCTTCACGCCGCCAGCCCCACCGGGTGGGCAGAGAGACGTGTCCCACGGGAGCCCGAAGGCAGTACCCGAGCAAGGCCGCTCGCCGCGGGGCCTCGGCAAGGCTGGAGCCGGGCGCTCACCCCGCCGAGCCCTTCAGGGCGCCCGGCCGCCAACCGCCGCCGCCCGCTGGGGCCATCTTGGCGTGCGGGGCCGGGCGCAGCGCCGGCCCTGGCGGCTGTTCCCGGGAGCGGGCAGCGCCTGGCAGCGGGAGATGGGATGCCTGGGTTTACAGGAGGAGCCAGCCTCGGCTGCCCCCCACAGTCGTTATGAAGCGGAGATGTCCAACCCCGGGATGTCCCCCGAGGCGCGGGGCCCTGTCACCCCTCCGTCCCCCGCCACTCCGGAGGCCTGGGTTTTGTAATTGAACCCCCGAGACTCCCAAAGCGTCTTGTCGTAACAGCGCTCTGTCGAGGCAGCAGCCTTGTGTGCCTGCGGATCACCTCGATGTCCTCCCGCGGGAGGAAGGGTGAAAATACAAACTCTTATCCATTATCGCGATGCGCGGTGGTGACAGTCACCGAAGATACCCAGTAATTCGATAGGCGACCCCTCCATAGGCTGTGGAAACTGGGGGCACCGAGCCAAATTTGCCCCGGCTGAGGTCGATGGGAACGCCGGTCCCCATTGTCCCTTTAAGAGGGGGTCCGGCACGTCCAGGAAGAACCGCGGTAGCCCACCGGGGCGGCCCGCGGGGTGGTTGATACTGGATGCTCCCTACGCCCACGCGTGGGCTGGGGGTGGCGGGTCTCACTTTTCTTCTGCCCAGTGGACGGGGAACAAGGGGTGGACAGCAAAGATTTGGGGGGGCGGGGGGGATGAGTAAACCGCCTCTCAAATGCAATACGCTAGCAGGTTGAGCGCCGCTGCGCCTTTCCCGCAGACGGGCTCCCCATCAGGGCACTTGGGGGAAATAAAAAAAAAAGAAAAAAAAAGAGGAAAAAAATTCCCTAATACTTTTACCTTTGGAAAATTGAAGGGGTTTTTTCGTGCTGTCGCTGCCAAGCCCCGAGCCCAGGATTTTGTTTTCTCTCCCAGCATGCGTTGATGACATCACGAAGTGCCCCTTCTTTGTGTGTCAGTGATGTCACCAAGTGCAGTGCGGGGGACAATGGAATCCTGAACTCCGGGCGAAGGCGAGTGGGAAGCGGCTGCTCCTGCTGCTGGTTCAGGGCTGAGCCGGGGGAGGGAAGGGAGGACACAGCTGCTGCTTTAGGGCTGAAACAGGTGAGAGACGGGAGAACTGACGGGGGATCCCTTTTGACATGCTGGGAGGGGTGGAGAGTGTTGGGCTGGGTTGCCCCCCCCCCGCCCCCGCCTCCTTCTTTTTTTCCTTATTGCTTTCCAACTGAGACAGGTGAGAAGTTGCTGCTGCTGCCGGAGGGACAAAGCAGGTGAGGCAGGGGAGAAGCTTTGGGGTTGAAACAGTTGTAAGAATAGGAGGAAAGCAAGCAGCCCCCCCTCCAAGCCTAATAACCCCCCTCTCAGCCTTAAAAAAACAGCCCCGGGAGCTTGTCCCCTCTCCCAGCCACCTGCCTCGACCGCGTTCCTCTGGGGCTCTCGCACAGAAGCGGACCCGGGGAGGGCGTTTATCCCTTCCCCCTTGACACCCCTGCAGACTACTTTCTAGAGGGTCTCCATTAAAAACTCACGTCCTCCTCCGAGCTCCCCTTTCTTCCTTCCCCAGCACCCGCCGGAGGTGAGGAGGGGGGGAGGCGGGGGGGAGAGGACACCACACTGGGGACTGTGGCTGCCGGGATCCCCCCTCCAGCCCCGGAGCGGGGGCTCCGCCACCTGTGTGTGTGCGTGTGTCCCCCGGGCCCCGCTCCACGCGAGGCGGCGGCGGGTGGCGCCCCGGCCCCGCCGCCCCCCAGCCCCGCTCGGCGGTGGGGGAGGCAGCCAGGGAAGCCATTGCCTGTTTAATAGTTGCTGTTGCAGCACTTCCGCTTCTCTCCCAGCGAGAGAGACACGAGTGGCCAGGCCCAGCCGCACCGAGGAGGAGCAGCCAGACACAAAGGGAGAGGTAGGGGGACGGGGCACCCCCCGCCGACCCTCCCCGCCGGTCTCGGGGGCAGGGGAGAGGGGCAGGACCGGCCGCGGCCCGGCGATGGGGCGGGAGGCGACGGGGCAGGGGGATCGCGCCCGGGGCTGTCAGGTACCGCTGTATCTGTACCCCCCCGGCCCCTCGCCGCCTGGCCCTGAGGGCCCGCGGCCGGGGGAGCTCGGCTGGGCCCCCCTGCCCCTGGCTCTTGCCCGGCGGAGGGGCGGCAACGGGGGTGGCCGGGCGGGGACAGGGGAGCTCTCCGGGGGCCGGTGGCTGTGGGAGGGAGGCGGCCGGGTGCCGGCCCCCCGGCCCGCTGCTGCTTCGTCGCCGCTCGCTCCGGGCCCGCGGCTGCCCCCCTCGCTCCCACCCTAACTCTCGGGGTGCCTCGCTCCCCCCCGCCCCCCCCCCCCCCTCCGCCCTCCCCCATCTCTCCCCACGGCTTCTCGTCCCTCTCCGGTCCGGACCTGCCCTCGGTAGCCCACCTTGCTCGCCCTTCTCTCCTGTGTCCCCGAGGTGTTTGCATGAAACTGGGCTGCCCCCCCTCGGCACCCCTCTGGCTTCCCTGGCCTCCCGAGGCCCTCTGCTCTCACCCCTTGTAGGCCCTGGCCCTTCTTTTGCTCTCCCCACCCCGCTGCACCCCCTCAGCACAGACCTCCTGTTCCCTTCCCCCTTTGCTGGTGTGCCCCTTGGTGCAGCGGGCCTCAATGGATCCCTTCTGTGCACCTCACTCCCAGCTTAGCTGTTCCACTTCACCACCACCTCTCTGCCCCCCTGCTCCCAACACCCGATCCAGCAGGCAGGGGTTATGCATCAGGCAGGGGTTTCCCCACCACGGGTCACAGCTCCTGTTTCAGAGTCTCCTCCCTGTTGCCAGGGATGCCCCACTTCCATTTTAGCGCTGTTGATGGTCACCCCCCAGCCCCATCCCTTCCTGCCTCCCCCACGTGCCTCTCGGGAACCCAAGGGACCGGAGCTGTTCCATTTTTATCTCATACACCCCTAGGCTGGATAGTGGTGGGTGGTGATGGCTCTTCTTGTGTATGCAGTTTGGGGGAGATTAGAAGGAATTGCTTTGAGCTTCCCTGATCCTCGCGGTCGTCCTCATTCCAGTCTCTTCTTTCGTTTCACACTTGCCTTCTGAGAGGAGGATTTAAAAGTCCTTTTCCCCCGCTTCTCAGTGTTACTAGTGCAGGGGAGGCTACCGCTGCCCCCGCTTCAACTGTAGGGCCTGAAGAGGAGAGGGAGGCACGAGAACACTTTAAAAGGAGCATGACCCAAACACAGAGCGAGATTGTCATCAGCCTTTCTCTGTGTGTGTTTGTGTTCACTGTTTGTTCCCCACGCCCCATGGTGTCTCCTCTCCAGGTTGGGGTGTGTGGTGGGGGGGTCGCTATGTCGGATGACGATTCGAGGGCCAGCACCAGCTCCTCCTCATCTTCATCCTCCAACCAACAGACAGAGAAAGAGACAAGCACACCTAAGAAGAAGGAAAGCAAAGTCAGCATGAGTAAAAACTCTAAGCTGCTATCTACCAGTGCCAAGAGGTGAGGCTGCAGTTGGTTTTCTCCCTGATTCACTGCTTCTTCACTCCTTCCTCATTTTATTTTGCTCCATTCCCCCACTGCTCCCCTCTTGCTCCCATTCCTCATCTCCAGCTCTTATGCTCAGCCTTTCCACCCGAAGCTGCCATTGTCTCACTTTTTTTCAGCATCTCTGTGCAGCGAGTGTGTGTCCAACTTTGCTGCTCTCTGGTCTCTCTTTCTGCTTCTTCCTCCATTCCATCCCAAATTATTTTTCTGTCTTTTCTTCCTCTGGGCTGTTATTGTGTCCCTCAATTATATCTGCTGTCTTTTCCTTTTTCCTTATTAGTATCAGTTATAGGGATGGTGTATGATTGGCATGTAGGACTTTAATTCCTTCTCTGCTTCTGAAAGCTCTGTGGTCTGGAGTAAGGCATTGTGATTCCACGTCAGTTTCCCTCTCTGTAGGTTGGGATTGATCTGGAGTGTTTGTGAAGAGTTTTGAGTTTGCTTGCACTGGGGGAGTGCACTCCTGTGCAAGTGGTGTTACATAGCCCCAAATCTATTTTTCTGTCTGCTCATCGCTCTACATTGAATTTTCTGTGTATGGATGGATGTTGACTAGAATAAATGATCCACAGCAGATCTGCTTGTGGACATTCTGCACAAAGTGGTTTGGGGTTTTTTTGAGAATGAAATAATTTTTATTCCAGAGTAACGTCTAGATGGAGGAGAGATACCTGTATAGAATAGTAATTCCACAGCAGTTGTGTTCAGTTTTCTTTACCTGGACAGACTCTTGGGGCCACTCAGGTTTTTTTGTTGGGTTTTTGTTGTTGTTGTTGTTGTTGTTTGGTTGTTTGTGGGCTTTTTAAGAATAATTGTTGCCCTTTCTTATTTATTCTGTGTTTCACCCAAATTCAGTACCATCCCGCTTCAGGGAGCTAAGCTGAAAAATGGAAGTTTTCAAGCAAACTTGCTGTACTTCAGTAAGAAGAATAAATAAACCATCTCGCTGCACAGCTTTGCCAAGCAGCACAGAGAGGTTGTATCTATAGGTGTCAGAAGTGACTGGGGTTTTATGCAAATGCCCTGTCGTGGCAACTAAGTTCTCCGTGGCTTTGTAGAATTTAGGGAGTTTGGTTATTCCAGATCTCCACTCGGCAGGTTTCCATGGCAAACAGACAGAGATAGTGGCAAGCGGTGTTTACGTGTCGTGCCCCTAACCGTTTAAAAAAGATTGTAAACTGCCTAATATGAAAAGGCTGTTGTTCTCATGTATGACAAGTGGAAGAAAGGCAGAAGATGCTGGCTGAGTTTAAAGGAGAAGGGAGGCAGGCTGAGTGCTGGGTGGGGAAATCTGGAGGGGAAGCCTGAGTGACAGTAATGGGACTCCAGGGAAGGGGATGATAGCTGGTTGGGCGTTTTGTGGCAAAAGCTGTGTGAGCCCAGAATAGTCTGGGCAGGGAGGACAGGGTGTTGTCTAAACGTGGTGAAGAGAGGGAGCGTCTGGAGTCCTGAGGGAGGGCATGTGGGGATGTTGTGTGGCTCTTGAGGGTGAAGAGAGGGGAGAACTGAAAGTGCCAGGAATGCGCAGGAGCCTTGGAAATAGATATCCACCTTCCTGTAAGTGTCCTTGGGAATGGCACAGTTGTTCGCTCCCTTGGGGCTGGTGTTTTCTTCTCAGGGTGGTGATGGGAAGCTGGGGCGGGGGGGAAGGAGGGGGGGAGCCCATTTGGCAGTGACCGTTTCTCTCAATCCAGCAAGACAAAATTCCTTTTCAGACTAACATTTCCTCCCAGCATTCGGTGCATCGCATTAGCAGAGGTTTCCCCTCATTTACAGGCTGGCTGGCAGAGGAAAGCAGACAGTCTTTTCCACTGCCCCTGTGTGGCAGTTGGCATCATTAGGGAAGCGTACAACAGTGCACCTGTCTGGGTTTGGGGCGCAGTGCCTGTCTGCTTTTCTGTCCGTCTCTGTAACAGGGCGCCTGTCCTGCCTGGTGTGTTTGGACTGGTGGGAGGCTGCAGCTGAGAATGAGTTTGCAGCCCTACATAGGCGAGAGGCAGAGTGACTGTGTGTCTGTAAGGTGTATGTGTTAACTGCTATCCCACACAGTGACTTACCTTTGTTCCTTCTCCCTTTTATTGCCACAGGATTCAGAAGGAATTGGCTGACATCACCTTAGATCCACCTCCCAACTGCAGGTTGGTGTTGATTCCTTCCCTGAGGAGGGTGGGGGAAGGTGAGGGGGTGTCTGTGTGTGTTGTGGCTGTGTGTGTTGTGGCTGTCCTCAGAGGCTCTGTGCAAAGCAGAGGCATGGCTGTTTAGGTGGCTGACAGTACTTTTGTGAATGTTTGGATGATATTAGATAGTTTGCAGGTGGGGGGGTAGACACTTCAGAGATTGTATGTTTTGATACAAGTTTTTCTGTTTGTTTGTTCTGTTGTTTTGGTTTTGGTTTGGGTTTTTTTTAACAATTGCATTTTTGTCTGTTATACGGGATGTGTCTATGTTTCTGAAACTGGCCTATAAAGAAGAGTGTGAAAACTTTCTCTTTGTTTGGTTTTTTTTTTCTGGTTTATAAATCTAATGCCTGACTGCACTAATCTTTTATATAAATAAGAGTCCTGCCAAGAGAGCAGAGAATAGTAAAATGCTGTGAGTTTTTTAGCTCAAATAGGTCTGTTGTGAACAGTAACTTACAGTGGAAGAGAAGTGCAAATTCGTCACTCAGTGGGTGCCCCACAGGAGCACATGTTAGCCAATGGAATAACAAGCAGGGATACTTTTTTTCCCTTTATAAAGCAGCTTCTTTTTAAGTATGTTTTAGAACTTGTACTGTTTGTTTATGTTTTAGTGCTTGTATGATACCTTTAAAACATCCAGCAGGTTGATTTGGTTCATTGCATGGTGGCCCGAGCCTCTTTGCACTGGCAGAGGAGGCAGTAGTGCTGTAGCATCTTTGGTTCTGCTTGCTCATTCGAGAGGAAAGTTGCTTTTAGTCTGGTCTGTGTTCACTGTAGTTGCCAAAGCACAACTCTGTTCCTATCTTCTTGCTAAGGTTTGAGGCCTTTTGATGTTGGTAATGGCAGAAATCAGGAAAAGTTCTGTTTGTTTAAGTTGGTCTTTTTAGCATCGAGCTGTCACCCACAAATGCACGTGGATCTTTTTATTGAAGCTTTTTGCCGCTGATAGTCTGCAGGGGGGCATTACCACAAGAGTTCGCCTGATGGGTCCAGAGTCGCTCTTTTGGTACCAGTTCCAAGGATCATAATTAATGACAGGGAGAATGGGATGTACATGTGATTAGAGGTCTAGGCTGATACTAAGATTTTGTGCTGTTTGGAAGATAACTGATGAGGTCTGAAATCTTTAACCGTGACAGTATTGTTTTAATGTCAGTAATCACTACCTGAATATTACAAGAGCTTCCTGCTTTTGGGCTGAAGATGTCTGTCCTGTCAGCATCCTGGCTCTGTGCCAGGATGAAGTCCACATGCTTTCCTCTCCTCCTCCCACCATACCCTGATTTCCATGGGAAGGAAACCCAGAGGCACAGCTCAGAAAGGTGCTGCATCTTGCTCGGTAGATGAGAGTTCAGATGATCAAGGTGCTGGGACTGCAGTCTGAACTTTGCAAAGCTATCAAAAAATTGTGATAGCTTGTGTAATTAATTGTGTAAATAATATTAGAACCATAATTTGTCCTTGCTTCAACTGGCATCATTCAGAGGTAAAGATGGGCTAGCAGCCTACCTGTCAAAATAGAATACGGTTGTGATTTTTAATTACTTTGTTTTTAAATACATAAACCACTGAGAATAATGCACTTCAAGGACCACGTAGTAAGTCTGTGGTCTTTTAGCCTTTGTAGACACTTCTAATGTTAAAATTTATTTCCTAGAACAAGTAGTGATGATTAATCTTCGCTCGTAATGCAATTACAAGTATTCTGTATTCCTTCCGACCTTCAAATGAGTGACAGTGAAGGCTGGCAACTCTTGCATAGTATGTGAAACTCATGTCATTGTTACTGTCTGTTAATGTGTCGATAGGTAGGAAAATGTGAATGGGTGGGTTTGTGTGTGTGACCAAAGGGGTTTTGGTATTGCTCATCTTGGGGTGAAGTCATCCTATTTCAGTAAAGATAGTGCTGAGAGCGAAGGAGAATAGCTCTGCTTTATGGCTGTCGAGGTTCCGATTGCACAGTCAAGCCCTGGGAGTTTCCTTCTCTGGGAGCTGGTTTGTACGAGGGTAGGCAGGTGCTGATTGCCACAACAAGGGAGACAAGTTTCAACTACCACAGTTACAGGGAAAGTTCACCTCTTGTGGAAGAAGAAACAGAAGTAGTGAATTTGTGAGTGTGAGGAGATTGAGTGAGAGACACTGTTTGCCGTGTGATGTTTCATGCTGCCAAAATTTGCTCTGGGGAAGCCTGCTAACAGTGTCACTGCTTTGTGTGCTGTGAGGGAGGTATTAGATACATCCTTCCTTCGTGGCTTTGCTTATTCTCACCTTTCCTCTCGCCTCCAGGCCCTCATGTCTCTGCTGCCTTTGTGTATCTGCACACTTTTTTTTGGGTGTCACTTGGAAAGGGGAGGGCAATCCTTTCCTTTTAGGTATCTCTTTCCTGCAAGACTAATCTCAAAATTTAGATATTAAGGGCGCTCTATGTGATCCCAGGTACAACCTGTTCTGCTGTCAACTGTAGGGGTGCCAAAGTCTCAGAAGTCATATTTGAAAATGTGCTTTTGAAACTGTATTCCGTATTATGTTGGGAATGTCATCTTTTTTTTCTTTTTATTCTTTTTCCTTTTTTTTTTCCACCCCACTGGACATTTGTTCTTACACTCCTTGCCACCATCTTTGTGTTTTTGTTCTGTGCTGTGCCCGGTGTTTGATAGCAGTTCGCTGTTGGCCCTGCTTTAATTTTTGACCTTATTGCAAAGCACCGTTGTTCTTCCAGTCTTATTACAGTAGTGGGAGTTCAAGATATTTAACACATCCCAGAGCAGCTTTGCATATTGAAAGAAAAACCTTTACGTTGTAAATGATTTTTAGTAAGAACTCTTTTGTTTTTCTTCTAAAATACTACATAGAAGATGCAATTACAAATAAGGAAAACCATTTTATATTTCAAATAAAATAGCTTAAAACCAAATTAGTTTCATTTTTATTTTCATAGCTGGCAGTGTCCATGTTTTCATGTGTGTAACCCACAGATCATCTGTTTTTAAAAAAAGAAAGAAAAGCAACACAACAAAACCCAAACCCTAAGCACACTCAACACCCTGTGATTGAGCAACTGTGTGGGTTTTACACATGGGGTAACACAAAGGGAAGTTTGTCCCAGAACTTCCTCTCCCTTCAGTAGTTTCCTTGCTTCTGGTTTTCCATAGCTTGCCTGTGTTCCTCAGATGCTTACCTGCACTCGTCTTTCAGTGCTTGTTTCATCATCTCTTTGTAGTCCCATTGCCCAGTTACTCATGTAGAGGTGCAGAATATGTGTGTGGAAGCACAGTGTGTGTTTAGCTTCCATCCAAAAAAATAGAGAATTTTAACTTGAAAATATTTTCTAAAAAGATCTATTTAATACACTTGACAAATCTGTGGATTCCTGGAGGAGGCAATGATGGTCCTCGTGTGTAGCCAGGCTACACATACACTCCACTGGGACTTCTGAGTGGTTCTTACCCTCTTTTGGTAGGCACAGGCGCTCTAGAGGTTTTTAGTTTTCTGTTGTATGTCTGGTGGCTGATATTAGTACTGAGTTATGAAAGTTAAATGTGGCTTTCAAGTTCAAAAGGTGGTTAGTGGTTACTATGAATCAGAAAATAACTGCTTGGACCTGAAGTTTTTCAAATTTTTTAAGAGGATACCTGGTGGTTATCAGGAAACTATAACTCATGTTTTTGGACTCAAAGAAGGTACCCAGAAACTTTGGACTTCTGGTTTTCCCTATATCTTGGTGGTAGAGGTGTATGTCTTGCCTGTGCTTTGGGTCATGGCAGTCTGCATCCATGACAGCACATGTCGAAATGCTGTTCCATTTTGCTACATAGGCAGACCTGATCATTGTAGATAACACGTATATTGTGCCAAAGCTTTTCTTCTGTCACTGTAACAAGGTTTCTGAAGCTTTAACAGAAGGTAATTAAAGCTTTAAGTACTGTTTATTCACTTTATGTCATTTATTTGACCTCTGTATTTAAGCATCTCTTGATAGTAAATCTGCTAATTGCTGTGAGGGTATGAAATAAATGTTTCTCACCATTTTAAGGATGGGGAGCTTCAGCATGCAGAAACCAAGTGATTTGTCCAAGGTCACGCAGGAAGTCTGTGGCAAAGTGGAGAAATGAATGTAAATCTCCTTTGTTTCAGGCTAACTCGCAGCTGAGCTGTTCTGGAACTGTGTGTGATGCTTGCATTACGAGCAGGGCTTTGAATTTGTGCTTTATTGGGTGTTTGGTATTGACTCTATGTAAGCATGGTAATTTAATGTTATTTTTCCCATCTGTGTAGAGGGACCGAAATGGATATTAACTAGAATTAATGTTTTTTAATCTTTCTTACCCAAACTGAAACAAGTTTGTCTCCACATGGCTCGTTTAAGTCTGTATAGGCAAGACCAGCTGTTACTTAAACAAAAATAATCTTGAGATCTTTACTGAATGAGGCATTTGCCTGCAAGGCTTACCGCTGCCTCAGAGTGAAATGCTATCACAAATTCATTATTTAAATAATAAAAAAATACAGTTGTGCTTCCTGGCTCCTTCAGCCCAGTTTCTGTAAATTCACAGAATAAGGACCAGATCTCCCTGAGAGTCTTGTGAAAGTTAACTGTCAGCACTTAATAAATATATGTCTCAGCATAGATGATGGGAAGAAGTACTCTCTGCTATAATGTGTGGAGTAGTCATAGTTTTCCAAACTTTGCAACGTAGAATTAAGATTTCTTGGCTGGAGACAAGTCTGCAGAAAATGTGTGGCTCAAAGGCTGTTTTGTACTCAATACTTTCATATTATAATTAATATATTTCATCTACATACCATGGAAGTCTGGCATTTGTTTTGATTACATTGGGTTTTATGGTGCTTGTAATTTTTTGCAAATGTATTTTTCTCAATACCTCCAGCTCCAATAACACTTTAAGTGCTTTTGCTTTTAAATCTAGTGTATTATCTAAGAATGAACTGTCACTGGTAAACTATAATATTGGCATTGTTTTTATTATTTTCATGTTTGGAATAGGCCTGTCTGAACATAGCCATTTTCTAGCAAAGGAATTCACCTTTCTGGTCTTAGATTTTCTTATTGGAAATCTTAATTTCAGTAAGACTTGTTAAAATTTTTATTGTGCACACTCAAATCGTTAGAGCAAGAATGACACAAATGCTCATCTTTACTTCCCTGTAGAAACAAAAAGTGCAGATCATGTTTAATGAAAATTATCATCTAGAAAAAGTGGGCTTAGCATATTTTTTTTTTCCTGTCCGTCCCCCTGCCCCCCGTGTTGTTCCTCTGAAATGGGAATGTTTTCGGTGAGAAGTTTCCAGCCCTAGGATAGGAAGGACCTTGGTAATTAGTGCTGTGTGTAGTTGAAAAACATCTTTTGTCACACAAACTACCAGCGGTTCAGCATTCCCTCCCCCCTTTGCTTGGCACATGGTCCCTGGAGAAATAACTCTTCCTTTCGAAACGGTGTATTAACTAATTTAGAGATCCTCCGTGGCTGGGTATGGTCTAGCTTGCAAACCATAAAAATAATACTGTTTCTGCTACTGGGTGAATTCAAAGTACGTGTAGGTAGCAGCTCCTGCAGGCAAAGTCCTCTGCCCTCAGACAATAGCCGCACAGGAGCAGCGTCTTTACTGTGGATTGATTAGTTAATATTACAGGAATTCACCCCTCTGAAAATACTCCTGGGTTTATTTATTGGCTTCCCTTTAAAAATCAGAAACGTTTTGCTGGCCGGGCTGCTGGGACGTGGTGGCAGGAGCTGGCTGATGCCGTGGTAGATTTTGTTTGGCACATCCTGGCTCAGTAATTCCCAGCTGAGCTGCATTCTGTGCTCTTGCATGCCAAACATCGGAACGATGAATCTTGAGAGCGGCTGTGAAATTGTATCATGGCTAAGAACAAAGAGGATTGAAATCCCTTCTGTGCACACTCTCTTGTATACCACTTAATTTTATTATTTGACTTTCAGCTTTGCTGCCCTTGGAGGGCACTGTGCAACTGTGTTTATGATGCTGCGTATATGTTTTATCTGACAAATTCTAATAGTTCCTCGTGCTTATGCAGTCTTTAATTTGGTTTCATTTCGGCTGTATTCCAGCTCTGTCTAGATTTTTATATTGGATACGTGTATAGCAGCAGGTTATACGTCTGGTTTTGTTTTAAGAAATATTCATTATATATATATATGGTGCTTTATAGACATAGATGGGAAACGCTGCATGGAGTGCTTATGCTTTAAGGGCTTTAATCTATCACTTTATCTTGTCTCTCTATACGAAGACAAAATTATCCACGGAGAACTGGCTAGTCTAGGGGATTAAGAAAGTGATAGGGGGGTGGTTTTGTGTTTGAGGATTTCAGCAAGGGCAGGTTGCTAGTGACTGAGAGCTTTGTGGCTCCTGAAGCATGGGTTGGTTTTGAGAGCTGATAAGATACCACCTGACAAGACGTTAACTTTGGCCCTGGAGTTGAAGGGAGCTGTGCTGGGAACAGAGGCAGAGCTCACCTGCACCGGTACAAGTTGTGTCAGTGGATTTAGGCTATTGATGAGTTAGTGCATAGCGAAACATCTGCAGCCCCTGCCTGTGCTCCTCCATAATTGTACATGACAGACCAGCCTTCCATACAGCACCTCTCTGAAAGTCTTTACTGTACTAAATAAAAAGAAGACACCACTTGATGTGAATGGGTTAAGAGATTATTGCACATCTGTGCAGACTTGCTCATCACATGCAAAGTTAAGGGCTATGCTTTCTCCACCAAAGAAAGTGTTTTAAACTAAGTTAAATTAATGATGCAATTTAGTCATTATCGTAGAATCTTGCCAATCTGAACATTTATTTGAATGAAATAAGTTTATACTTATTTTTTCCCTCTGAGGCGTAACAGTGGAGGTCTAAATACCAGCTTCATTATTTTACAAAATGAACTACAGAACAGGTATTGTCAAGTACTATAAATAAACTACAACTGTCAAAACAAACACCATGCACTGGAATTCAGAGGGGTTTTCTTGCTTCTCTTGCCAATTTGCAAATTTCAGCAACGTGCAATTGGTCTTTCAAGGTATTTGTGGAAAGTGCAATGGTTACTACAGAGCATTTAATGCGTATTTTCTGTGCGTGAGGTGGCTAATTGACATTACCAGGAGAATATATCACACATCTGTACGTTTGCAACATCCAATATGCAATGTTCTTTTTTCTTTATTCACCTGGACTCCCTGGGATGCTGAAGCCTCAAAAATTGATTGTTTCTTAAGCTATATCTGTATTAATCTATCCAGTATTATTATGTATCATTCAGTCAGTCAGAGGTGGGAGAGAAAAGGAGAGCAGGGCATGCAAATTGTAGCTCAGGGCAGATGTAGTGTTTTGATTCCCCACACTCCCTCCAGCCTCTTCCATGATTTCACAACTGAAAATATAGATCAGGTAAGATTAGGTCGAACTGTTTCAAGAACTGGGTCCAGGCCAAGTTTTGGCAGTTCATTTGTTTAAGAGAAAATACAAAGTAATTGGATTAAAGAGGCTGTACAATTAATGATGTGGAGACATGTTAAACTTCTTTGCTTCTGTATTTCTGTGAATCTGTGCAGAATCGAGTGCTTGATTCATCCCAAGGCTCCACCTTTTAGAGTCAAAAGTGAGTGTAAACCAAATCGGCATGGTACTGAAGTGTATTTTGCGCTTTCTTTGTATCACTGTAATGATTGTTTAAGAGATTAGAGAATCTTATTTCTCATCTTTCCCCGTGGAGCTGCTGGACTTGCCAGAAGCATGGAGAATCTCAAACTGGTACTGAAAATTGTGAAGGCGGTAGTAAATGCTGTGGGCTAGAGAGGGGATGCTCCCTAAGGCAGGTGGACTGCTAATATTTAATGCTATTTCTGCTATGGGTGTCTGAGCAATAGGTTTTTGCCATAGAATTTAATTCCAGGAGAAATCAGGAAAGGGGTCTTGGGGTCTTTTTTTTTTTTTTCTTTCTTTCTTTTGATGGCTAGGATCCTACAGAGAATTGCATCCAGGAATGAAAAGACCCACAACATTAAAAATTAACTCTGAAATTGAAAGCATCTCTTCACAACAAATGAATTGATGAAAAGAAGAAAAAATACTTCTGGTATGGACTTGGAACTCTATCAGAGTTTTTGGAGACAACAGCAAAGCTTCAGGGCAGTAGTGATCACTGTATGAGGTGTCCTGCCCGGGTCACTGTCTCAAAGGTTTTGCATGCAGTTTAAATATCTTTGCTGAAATTTTAAGGTGCTAATTAAGGTGATCACTGTTACAGATATGTCATGTTTGAAATTTTCAAGCGGGCAACTTCTGGAAAGTTTCAGTGTGTTATTTGGTATGGTGAGTGAGTGTGTACCGGTGTGACAAGCGCCCTGTGAGTGGTGGGGGAAGTGCAATGTATTTAATTAAAGCAGCGTTTAACTGTTGCTGATGGTTTTGAAAGACTGCTAAAAGGCACGCTGTTGTAGTAACATAGTTTGAAAGCAATTATATCGATACTGTAGTATACCACAAAAGGTCATTTCATCAGCCTTTTCTGATCAATCAAGCTGATTGTTGTAATACTGTATTTGCACATTATTTCCTGTATGTCTGGGTAACCTTTTTAAGGAGATAAATTAGGTGGTGCATGCAAACGTTTATAGATGGTGGCCTTGACTTCCTTCTAAGTAGTTTATCAATACAAATTGTGTGATTTTGTTTTTGATGGGGTAACTTTCAATTTGAGAACCTCATGGTATTTTGTAGTGCTTTGGCTTCTGAGAAAAGTTATTTATGCCTACTTACGCTTGGAGGCCTGTGCAAGAGAGGGAGAAGACTGGAGGCTTTAAATAGCTGTTCCAAATAAAATCTCAAAATATCATGAATCTAACTAGAGTTCTGCATTGCATTAAAACTGTGGCAATACTTGCCTTCCTACTTGAAATTGAACTTCAAGAGCACCCTCCTGATCTAGGAAACCGGGCAAGAAGATTTATAGTAGCAAGAAGAGTTACCTAGGAAATACATGTTTTAAAAGTAACTAGCATCGGGCCTTGCTGCTTGTCTTTTAGTTACATCCCTGGATTGAAGTCTCTCGTGGAGTTTTAATGCTTTCTTTAGAATAGCATTTTTACAAGTTTTTCCATCCCCTCACTCCCATTATGAGGCTGATCAGGCTGCAGAGACTAAAAGAATGAATGGGTTGCAGGTGAGGAATGGAAAAGGACATAAACCCATTTGAGGCAGAAGGCTGTTCTGTTCTTATGGACAACAATGTTGGACAAGGCCTTAAGGATGGACTGTAAGGGATAGCAGAGAGAGGTGGCCCATCAGGGTGGCTGAGGCAGTTTTGCACTGGTTGCTGAAAGGTGGAAGCAGGAGACAGACTGATTCTGTGCTCCAGCCATTTAGCTCTGCTTTCTTAGTGACTTCTGTAAAGAACAAAGGAGACAGGGCATCCTCCTCATGAACAAATGGGGAGGGCTTGTCCACAGGCCAACCTCTTCTTGGGCATGAGTGAATTTTTAAAACAGGCAAGCTTTCAGGCTACAGCAATAGTTTTTTTTGTTGTGCTGCTTGCATTACACCCCACCTGGGAGGCAAAATATTCATATAGCAGTAAAGTCAATGTGTTTATACACTCTTACACTGTTTACAATACCCTGTAAATCAAGAAGGCACAACATACTATACTTTAAAGAATACATGTATCAAGTGCCCAATTGTATCTTTGCAGGCCTTCTTGAACTGCTGCATGAGACACATGTAGCTCTCGAGCCACAGACTGTCCTGTTTTTTAGGACCGCTTGAGTGAGATGTGGAAAAACAGTGAGAAATGGGAAAAGGGATTTAAGGGAATGGGAGCAAGAAAGGGGCAGAGGGAGAGAAAGGCAGACATAGAAATAGAGGGGCAGAAGCAGGAGAGAGAAACAAGTTTAAGTGAGAAAAAAAAAAAAAAAGGAAATTTTAAAAGAATCACTTGAAAGTCAATCCAAATGAAGTAGACTAGTATTCAAGGTAAGAAATTGCAGATTTCATTTGTGGAGGGCCCTGTGAACCTGCGTCTCCCAAAGGAGCACACCTTGCGTTTGTAGCAACTGGAAGGGAAACATGACAGGAACTGTTACTCAGGTAATTCCCTAATACTGGATACAGAGATATTCACTGAAACTGGTAAGAGATCATTTAGAACCCATGAAGTCCTTCTAACCAGTAGGCAAAGGAGTTCTGGAAAGTGTTCCTGCAGGAGGTCATGGAGGCAGATAGTGTTGGCACGCTCAAAAATGGGCTGAACAAATCTGTGGGCAACAGGTCTGTAAACAGACTGAAAAAGGCAGGGGTGCACCCTCTAGCATCCTTCATCCAGTGGCTGTGGATGCTGACAGAGTGCAAAGGGAATGGATTGTTTCCTTGTTCCACTTGACGCTGCTTTTGGCCACATAAAATGTTCAACTACTGCCCTTTAGGGAATAGCTCTTGCCTCTCTTTTTATGCTTTGCCATTTAAAGTAAGCCCTCCTCTCCTGTCACTCAGCCAGTTCTCTTTGCTTTTGTGAAGGGTTAACCTTCACCCATTTGAATGGTTAACCTCCATGCATTTGTGTTACTGAATTTACACTGTAAAATGTTTAGGGCAAAGGACTTCTTTCATTTTTGTCTGTGTTTTCAAATCAGTATGTCAATTTCCAGCTTTAATTTTTCTTTAATATTAAAGTAGGTTTAGTCCGTGGGCTTGTAGATGTTTCACTAGCTCCTCTCCCCCCCAAAAATGAAGTTTTACTTGTGTTGCAACATTACTGTCTTTTTTTTTTTTCCTCCTTCTTATCTGATTGAGGTAAATAAGCAAGTTGTTTTATTCAGCAGCTATTGTATTATCTTGAATATGTGATTTGGTTATTTTCCGGGTTTATGCACATCAAGGTTATCACAGCTGTTGCTTTGTGATACCACTACATTGTAATAGGATAATGTGTTTTGAGATATATTAGTGTTGGTTGGGCTTTTTTTTTTTTTTTCCTGGATAGTGGCAGAGAAATAATAAAGGTGTCCAACAGCTAATCTCTTTCTTCGCTGTCTTTGTGCTTCTGCTTCACCTTCCACCTCAATGACTAGGAGGACTGTAACTATTTGTTAGGGAAATATTAGTTAAATTGCAGAGCTATTACATGTGCTGAGACATTCCAATTTAAAGTACTTAGTATTCACTGTGTGTACTTACCTCCTAATGACTGTAAATATTATGTTGCATCTGAGGTTTTGTAATGTATCAGGTATGTCTTGCACATTGTGTTTTTTCCACAGAAAATGCAAATTTTCTAACCCATGGATGGTGCAAGCTTTATTTTCTGCATTACTTTACAAGGACTTTTTGCTTTGCTTTTCATAATAGAGTTATTTATGAGGAACATAAAGTTCAGACAAATAATTTAACATTGAGATTGTTGGGGTGCACGTTTCACTGCAGTGCTAAGTAGCATCGAAGTAGCTATTTAGGCACGTTTAATAGCTAGCAGTGGATCTTGTCAGGAAAGACTGCAGAGTGAGGATTGGACAGTGAAGCTTTTGTATGGAAATGCTTTGCAGCAGGGATGTGATGAACTGGCAGGGTCCAGCCATAAGCTGTAGCAGCATTGTAAAGGGCTGGGGGTAGGTGGGGATGTGCTGTTCCCTCTCCTGGCTAGCTGAACAACTGGATGGGATTTGTGACTGAGTCACAGCTTGGCTTAAAGAGAGTTAAGGATGGAGTGCTGACTGAGGTCTGGATCTGGGAAGGAGACTTTTCTGTTACCTTGTGAAGTCTGTTCTATTTGCAGTGGTCTTCACTGATTCAGAATGAATAAGAAAAGGATGGAGCCTGGGTTGATGGCTGAACTATGACACACTAGGGAAGAGGGAAAACATAGGGTGGGGTTAGATGTGACCCTTAAGAGCAGACAACAATGCCAGATACCTGTCCAGTAGTAAACGTGCCAGTCTCTTGCATGGCTTCTCAACCTCTGTGTACTTTTTTCTTCATGAGCCCCAAGTCACGCGTATGGTGTCAGCTCTGCAAAAGAGTGTGCTTGTTCTGGCCCATGGAGCTGGACCTCTTCCTGCAAACCATCACAGGCTTGTAAGGGATCGTGCTAGTGTCTTCTACCTCCCTATCCTGCTGAGCTGAGCAGGTTCTGGCCCGTTCACTTTCCTGATGGCTGCGCTGGTCTTTCAGCAGTAAGCGATTACATCTGTCAGAGCCTGAAGCCCGTGTCTGCGGGGAGCTGGAGAGGCAACTGTCCCATAGACAGAAAGAAAATGTTTATGAGGAATTAAAACATGAACAGACAAACCATTCTTGTTTTAATCATTTTCTTGCAAATGAAATAGCAGTGATCAGCTAAACTACTGAATGTGTATATAGATTTAAGGGGTTTTTATGTTGCTTAAGTATTTGGATCACAGAGGAGCATGATGAAAGGGAAAAATGAAAATTGGTTTTAAAGTAGTTCAATGGGCAATTGGGATAATCCTGAGTGCAAGGTATACATAAGAATTGATGTTGGTCATCTTTCTTTATATGGTACCCTTTGGTCATTGGAAAAGTATGTTTTGTTTTCTTGAAAGGCTTTTAGTCAAGAGGCTGCATCTAAACTTTCCTTTGGGGTTATAAGGACATTTGACATGTGCAGTAGGCGTGAGTGTTTACACAGCAGACAGCTGTACACCAGGCAAAGGCAAGATTCTTTGGTCAGTACTTTTACTAATCTTTGTCATGTACACATTGAATGACACAGCTGGAAAGTTGCTTTTTTAGTAAATGGTTTCTTTTCAGAGGAGGAATCATGTTTTCTGAATATTAAAGTAGTCATGGAACTGTGATGTTTGCTTAGATTGGTTTTCCTGGAAGATAATGTGGTTTTCCTGGAAGATAATGTGTCATATCCTAGTCACACACTAGGTCAAGTGCTAAATTTCAGTCATTGCTGAAGGTAGTGAAGTAACTGTGTCCAGAAATAAGTGTGTTTGTGTGTCCCTGTTCATATTACTAGAGTTCAAGGTCACAAGAGTTGTGGATTTTAATGTGTAATATGTACTATTGAACCAGTCTTTCTTAAGACATATCAAACTCTTTACTGAGCTGTATGTTTTGTGTATAGCCAGAGATTTGCTTTTTCTTAGCTGGTTATACACAAAGAAGGTAAGCTCTTTTTTTTTTTACTTCCTTTTAAAATTTATTAATTATGCTGAGACAGCTGGATAGAAGAGTGCATCTTGCTTTTGTCTGCTGAAGAAAAGATCTCTCTCTTTCTGTTTAGTCTGCTGGGTTATTCTCTAGTAGGGATTATATAATATAATTATGAAGACATCCTCTCTTCCAAAGGGTCATACCTGCAATCCTGTTCAGTAAGGAGAAACTCACATTTTTGACCCATCTGTCTCTTTAGACCCATTAGTTGTTGGACATAGTGATGCTTCTAAAATTGCTTAATTGTTCCAAAGAGATCGTTTGTGCTTACTCCGTTATTGCCATTTGCTTCTGTCTCTCTCCACGCTGCCAAAACCCCCATGTATATTACATTTTTATTGTTATGTAAAGCAGCTGTAAAACAGACAGTGGGGTTGTGTATGTGTATTTGAAATCTTTGCTATCAGCTACTTCATTTTTTTCCCCTTTATGTCCCTAACTTGTACATTTATAGTTTTGCCACCACAGGGAACTAATGAAAAGCAAGCATATAGACTGTTTCTTTAATAATAGTAATAATAATGTTGTGCACAGATTCATGTTGCTTCCTCATTCATATTTATTCTCCTGTTTCACAGGATTAAAAAAAAAAGCTAGGCATGCTGTGCTGTCAGGTTGGGGCTTTTTTGGTGGGAGGGCTTTTTGTCTTCATGTATCGGTTTGACTGTTAACAGTCCTCTGGTTTTTTTGGAAACTTTGACAATTGCAGAGCAAGTGAGCATAGGGCAAACAAAGAAAGGAAAAAGATAAATGCACGTGCAGTAAGACATTTTCTCTTGGTGAGGGGAAGTCTGTTGAACTGCTTTGTTTTGGTGTTTTTAATACTTGTGTGCCCGTGGGGAATCAGCCCTGTGTGCATCCTTAGCACACTCACAGGATTATGGAAGGTGATTTATTTTATGCACCCGAGTTTCTCTTTAAGAAGTGGTGCTGAGGAAAACGGGCTTAAACTATCCTATATTTTTTGATTCTTTCTGTACCTCTTCTGGTATGTAGTAGAACTGCCTGTCTCAGGAGTAAAATTATTAAATGCATATATTTATTAAGGGTCAGACTTTCAACACTAGCTGTTTACAGTAAGAGTACTTAGAGATGATGAGTCTCTTGATCATTCTTTGCCCCAGTGGGAAAAACAGCACCGCAGCCACTGGGCAGCCTCTTTCACTTCTCAGCCATGCTGGTCTCAGCTGCTAAGATGTTTTTTAGTAGATAGATAGATTTTTTTTTCTTAGTTTAAGCTGTTTTCCTGCTTTAATTGGAGCTTGTATAGCTGAGATCCAGCTTTCTGCTCTACTCAGAAAGACAGCTGAACTCCGTGGCCACTGTGCAGAGCTGTCTTCCTCCTGTAGCCTGTGCTGAGGAGGCTCCCGTACTTGCTGGGTTCTACTCGGGTTAAAGGAGCAGAGCCAATGTAAAGATTAAAAGATGCTCAGGAGGAGAATGTATACTTGGATTTTGCCAGCAGATAAAGGTAAATCCTTTACAGTAAGGAGGGTCTAAATAGCACCTCTCAATGTGTGTTTTGCGGCAGGTGAGTTATTGGAGAAGAATGAGAGTGTAATACAGCTGCCAGACTTCAAGTTTGAAATAAACAAAGTAGATTTTTAACTTGTTTTTATTTTCCACATTATTTCATTTTACAAATGATGAGGTAATTAATTTACAAAATTTAAAACCGCTAGATGTTATCTGTGCAGCAGCTCTGAGGGAGCAGCAGAGTTGCATCAGATCTGCCTTTAGTTTGCAGTGTGCGTAGGGCACACGTGTGTGTGCAAACACCCTTTGTACCTTTGCTTACCTGAGAAAGTAAAGGGTTATTTTCTCTTTGCTTTTCCCATACTAAACGTGCCAAAGTAGCTGCATGGAAAAGAATTATTGTAAGGATCGACTTTGCTTTTCTTCAGCCTTTAACTTGACTTAGGAAAGTTGACAGAGACAGATTTTCCTAAGCTCTGAACACTGTATCATCGAGGAGAAGCACACATGGGAAAGTCTCCTCAGCGCAGGCAAGACAGACTCCAAAGGGAACTGACTTGCCACAGTTAATCCCAGCTCTATAAAGCCTAATGCTGAACTTCTTGTCCTGACTGCAGCGAAAAGGTGTTAGCTACGTTCAGTGCTGCAACATTGTATGTTCTCAGCATCATCCTGTAGCAAAAAAAGCAACTTGCTACAAAATGATAATGTTGCCACAGTGGAAGGGAGGATAACAGTGTGTGTGATCTGAACAAATGTCTAAGCAAAAAGGCTGAAGTGGGCTAATTCTCTCCTGTCAGTTTTAGGAGCTCTTTTTGCACTTTGACAGTGCTGTTATGGTAGCAGTAGCTGTTCATTTTAACTGCCACTGAACTGGCTTAGTGCATATATGGAGGCATGCAGACTTTGTGTGTGTATACACATTTGCATGTTTATATACACACACATGTGTATAGTCAGCTTTTGTATGTGAAATAGCATGCACTGGTTCAGAACCAGATGTAACTCACCTTCATCACCCAAGCTTCTTAAAAGATATGTGACATTTTTAGAAAACTCGGTCTGAATGTCAGTACACTCAATCAGAACATCTCATCTTGTACTTCACCCACCTGGGTTTCCTTATATCCATCCAATCTGTCTGCCAGCCAGTAAGAAGTACTTGTGTCCTTGGCAAACCATAACAGACTGGTGGCTTTCCACCACTCTTTGAGGAGCTTTGACTTGGAAAAATGAACCACTCAACTGTATAAGAACACTTTATTTGTTGCATAAACTGTTACATTGTTGAAAATAGATCTTTTTTTAAAAAAAACAGCAAACTGATCCAAATTATGTATATTGTCAACAAGAGTTTCTCTGCTCCAGAAATGTGTTTTCAAGTCCCAAAAGCTGGTCACATATAGCTGATGCTTTTTCACATATGACTAATGTGTATTAATGATGCTGGTGTAGAGGTCAAGGATCACATAATACTGCAAAATGAAGCGTTGTGATGTAATGGTATTTTTCCTTGAGTACATTGTCATTTTCTTTAAACATAAGAACACTGAATTATTCAAAACAAAGAGGCTATCATCCTCATTTAAGCAGCATAACAAAAGGACTGTTATTTTGGATTTCTCAGATCTGTTGGGTTCATGTTTGTCCTTCAGGTTTACTGTCCTGTTGTGGTTTTCAGTACCTAGCCTGGGGAAGAAGTTCAGCCAGAGTTACACAAATATTGCTCAAGAATGCTCTGTGCATACTTGACAGGTGGCTAAGACTTCATACAGAAACTGACAGACTTCTGAAGTAATTTTTTTTCCTGCATTCTGTGGTTTTGTTTGGATTATTTGATGCTAGTTGTATGCAGCTGACTGCAGCAGGGTCTCAGTCACTGGAAGGTGAGGGAACTTGGAACTGTGCTCACTAAAGCCACAGTGCAGGCTGGTATTGGATCTGAGGATGGGTAACCTTTGTATTTAGGGATCAGTCCTGTAGCCAAGGTAATACGAAAGCTCTGTAGTTTCTCTGAATTGTCCCTTTTTTGTCCTGCAATAACTACATCAAGCAAGGTTCCCACTGAAATGGTAACACCAATGTCATCAGTCTGTAATCCAGTAAAATCTCTCTGAAATATACTTCCACTGCTTTTATAAATGTAATGTCTCCATGTAGAGATCTTTATTTTATGAAATGTTTTGGTTGAAGTCATGCTTGTGTTTGGTGCAGCTTTCACCCAGATAATAGTAGTTATATGCAAATACAGAGGTACACCCTTCCTGCAAGTGCCCAGAAATGTCACTGCAAACCTGTGGCATCGATCCCTTCTAAGCTGTTCATCCATGACCCTGATGATGGCACCTGAGAACTTGCTTATGCTCTGAGAGAAAGCTGGAACTGTTGACTGTGACTGCTTCTACGATGAGGTTTAAAATAGTGTGCTGAGTGTGTGCCTACCAGAGATTTGGGTGACATTACATGATAGGTTCTCTTCTTTTGCTTTTTTTATCATCCTTCTCTCACTAGCATCTTCAGCCATATGTGCTGTATTTCATTTGGTTAGAGTCTGTGGTTTGCTTTGGTTTTTAGTTCTTCAAGTATGGGTGTACTGGCACTGAATAGGGGACCGCTTTTTAATGCTAGTAGTGTTTGTTTTCTCACGTTCTCTCCTAAGTCTCTTGCTCAGAGTTCATAAAGTTTTGAGTTTCTTTAATTCCTTTACTTTTTCATCTTTCTCTGACAGGCAAGTTTACTGTGTCTGGAAGAACACAGTCAGGATTAAATACTTCAGTCATTTGTTTAACTCCTAGCTTCACGCTGCACTGAATTCTGGTGTAAAAGAGAATATTTTTTTCTCATAAGAGAAAGAGATATGTTGTTATATTGAAATCAAAGGTGGCAAATAGAAGAGTAATAGAAGGGTGATATTACACATGTCTTTCACACACATAATTAATCTGTAGAACTTACTGTCACAGGATATTATTAAGGCCAACAACATAACAGGATTTGAAATAGCCCCCACGCCTGCCCAATTCTATCATGAATGTTCAATCTTATTAATTATGGTGATTTTGGAGCAGTATTAAACCCATGCTTCTGGGCTTAAGCAAGTTTATCTTGAGATGCTGTATCAGAAAAGCATGGGGTTTTGTGCTACTTTGAATTAAACTTGCCTATAGACAAAAATGTACTTGAATTCTGAGTGTTGCATGGAAATCCTTCTGTCCAATCCTGGCTTGTACGTGTGTAGGTGTTTTTCTCCCTCCCTTCTACCACATACACATGTGCACACCTGCCTTGTGTCCCTTTGGGAGTGGATATCCTCTTCACGTATTTCCTTTGTCTTTCTGCACCCTCTTTCCCCAACAATTTCCATATCATTCACCCCTGCAATGACCATTGTGCATCATATCTGATCAGGTTGCACGGGAATGCCTACGGAAATGACCTACAAAGTGAGCAATAGAATCCGAGGACTTATGAATGATTAATACCTACACAGAGCAAGAGCCACAGTGTTGATTAAACTTGAGTATGCTGTGATGAGTGAAATCACTATATTTCTGTACAGGAAGTGATGTTGGTGGCAGGCTCTTTACTGTGTCTTGGCTTTTTAATAAGTGGCACTTCAGGTTATGGAATTAATTTCACAGAGTGGAAAAATATCAGGAGTGAAGTAATAAATATGTTAAAAGGTTTGACTATTGTAGTTGACATTTATGCCTGCAAATCTTGTCAGGGCTTTAAAACGTACAGTTCCTGCACACTGAAGACAGGGAGGAGAAATATCTTCTTGATATGCTAAAGCCTCCCTCTCCCTTTTTTCTTTTTTTATTTTAAACAAACAAAACCCGACAAACCTAAATCTGTAGCATCAGAAAGGAAAAGAAGAGGTGGAGCAAAAGACTAATAGAGACAACTGTAAGAAATCCCTGGGCATTAACCAAAGTATTTCTGGTGTTCAGTCTTACTGGGAGTTTAGGAAAGGCAACTTGAATAAATCATGTTGCTTTAAAGGAAAGAACCTTAAAATATCTCCTGTAAAGGAATTCAGCTCTCTGCAGAGCTGTGTGCATACTTTTGTAAGGTTCTGCTCTTCTGTAATTATCTGAAAACTAGAGTCAGATTAATGACAGAAACAAAGCTTGTTGGTCGTTACAATGAAGCGCAGTAGCAGCAGCATTGATTGATAACAAACTCTTAGAATTTATTCTTCCATAAAGAAGACAATATTCTGCCTTTTTACTGGATGGAGAAGTAACAAGGATGCTTTCAAAGGTGTTCTTTGCTGGCAGTGAGTGTGCGAATGAGGAATGCTGTAATTACGAACTGGGCTAAGTGTGATGAAGCAAACCCCCAATCAAAGTGCTTTGCAGCAGTCTGGCTCCTGCAGTTGCTGCTGGTTTTTCCCACTTTCCCTAAAGAGATTTCTCTGTCCTGCTTTGCATTCGAATTTGTCCTGCTGAATTTGATGGGAGTTTTGTCATGGACTTAACTACATCAGGCTGATACAGAAGAACTGGCTTTTAGAAGGACTTTTGACAAATGTGTTTGCTAACAAGACCAATTCTTAACAACACATCGTTTTCTGTAAACTTCTTCCTTTGAAAGTAGGGAAGAAACTTACTCTTCACTGACCTAGTGCTCCTCAAGGGCATACTTACAGTGGGAAGTCTTCCCATTTTGAAAAAGGAATGGCAGTGGGGCTTTCTGGCATGTGAACGACAAAAAGGCTTAACATAGATACGTACAAAGTATTGTCTTATCTGTCAACTTTTGTGTAATGCTGTCCACTTCATCTCGACAGAATATTGGAGAAGTAGGTGGATTTTGGAGAGGAGAGATGGAAATGATTAGAGAGGAAACTGGAGGAGGATTGTTTCCTTCAGAAAACAGACTATATTTATTTTGCTTATTTTTGTTCTCTAGAGAAAATAGATGGAAAGCTTATTTTTCTCTTCTAATACAAGAACAAAGGCACATGGAGTGAGATTAAAATATAGATAAATTTATTTGATTTTTACAGAATGAAATTACACACAGAGATTCCCATGCTCTATTACATTGCTGAAGCCAGGAAATTAGCAAGCTTAAAAAAGACTCAGACTTCTATGGAGGGCCAAACCAGACAGAATTACTGCAGCTTATTCATAATAGTGATTTCAGAAGGGAAGCATAGATGCCTGGTTTTGAGGCTCAATCAATTACCACTGAGGATTTTGCTAAGGTAGGGGAAAGCTGAAGACCTGGCAGGAACCTTCCAGTGCTCATCTCTGCTCTGTTTGACACTGGAAACAAGCTGGAGACAGGGCATCAGAATAGGTGGACTTCAGATCAGATCCAGTCTGGTGGTTTCTTGTAGCTCTTTTGATAAGCTAGCAGAGAAACAAAGTTCTGTGGTAAAATTTGCATTTGACATGAGATCAAGGTCTTTGCATTAATACTACTTCTGCTATAGGAGTGGGTGGACTGAGCTTCATTTTAACATTGCTTTTTAGTGGGAAACTGTGTTAAGAAAAAATCGTTGTGTTGTAGAAGGTCTTGTGCATTATGAAACACACACACACAGATATGTGTGATAAAAGCACCTTTAAGAGTCATTTAATAAGAAGATTTCCCATAATGTTTTTTTGTCAAATTAATATGTGTCTTGGGGAATTGACTCTTAAAGCTGAAAAGGAGTGAATTCATACTTTGGTGTCTTACTCAAGTAATTAAGGTTGAGTTTGACTAATCAAATTTCATGTATGCAGTATCATTAACTCCTGGCTTGAAAGTTACATATGTGGCGTGATGTCTTACATACATTTATACAGAGTGAACTAAAAAACATTTTAGTGTTTGGTTAGTTTACCACTCTGTGAATGGTACTACTGTTGAGATGACTTTTTTGGTGTGTGATGTTTTACTCATCTGTGACAGGCACAAGCTCAGCAGAAGAGATCTATTTTCTGTTAATTTGTCTGAATTGGAAAAAGAGAGTTGTCTACTCATAACTTTTAATTGCATTTGATTAAGAACACAATAAAAAAATTAAAGAAAATATTAGAAGTTTGTTTTAATCAAGGGAGTGTTGGCTGCTTTTGGAATTTGTCTGATTTATGAAGAAAACCATACTCTCGGGGTTTTATTTACTGACATTTCTGAATGGAGATCTTGGCATAGAAGCTTAAATGAAGAAATATCTCTTTGTTTATTTTATCTTGAATGTTCAGGTAGGATTGCCTAGATTGGCTGACAAATTTTCTAGCATAAAGTAAATAATGTAAATATATTTACATTGTAAATGTATTGCTGTGTGAACATTTTTATTGCACTAAAAGGAGTGTTTGAAATGCCTTTTAGGGAGCAAATCAAAGTGAATGAAGCTGTAGTGACTGGAAACAAATCATTTTTCTTTGTTCTTGCAGCACTTTCCCCTACCTTCTACCCCAAATCCCTGTGATTTGTAGCTAATGATCGATTTATTTCTCCTCTTATGTTGATATGTATGTAAAATTGCATCAAGCATGGGTATTAAGGTTGTCAGTTCTTGCAGGTGTTTTGCCATACTACTGTGAGCTATTATGCTTATGTTTCCTATTTGTGCCTAAACATGAGTAACACATTCAGTTCTTCTTCAGAAAATTAGTAGCACGAAATGAGGCGCAAGTGGCAGCTCTGTCTGTCCGTCAGCTGTAAGGTTTTGTAGGGCTGCCCTCTTGCTTTCTGCCGCCACCTGTATGGAAATGGTTACAGCGTATCACAACGGAGCAGGACTCTGGAAACATACCCAGAAGTTCTCTCCTAATCTTGTCACTCTTGCTTTAAGGCATTACTTTTATACACCGCTGGGGTTAAAGGGTTGGTAAAACCTGAGCTGCCGTCTGTGAAACAAGTGTGTGTGTGTGTGTGTGTGAGATGTGCTTTCCTCCTCCTGGCTGCGTGAAATGGAACAGCAAGTCCCAGGTGAGCACTGCTAGAGATTAAATTGTTATTGGGTGGTGTTAAAGAAGTGCAGATTTTTACTAAATGCCACTAAAGTTCCTTCTCTGAATTGTGTGGGTTGTGCTGGGAGTTATGGGGAAAATGTGTCTTTTCCTAATGACTGGGAAATCTTCCAGGTCATGGGAACGTGCCTGAAGTATTATTTACTTTAATATTAGTGTATTCAGCTAATTACAGCATAAACTTAGCATGATTTTTAAGTATTTTGTTCATGACAGTGAAAGCTTGAAACTTAGTTTAAACTAAGAGTGTAGGTCATCGGCTGAAGGAGCAAAGTTTCCAAGCTGTGAGGGACCAGGAGCGATGCTGAGGAGGATGCCTGGGCTACTTGTGCTCCCTTGCAGCTCCCTTTTTTCTTTGCCTGCTGCAGACCTCTGCCAGCAGAATTGAACTGCTACCCATGGGTGTTGTCTTTCCAGCTTATTAAATTATTGCAAAGTCTTCTCTCTTTGGTGGAAATGAGGGAGGAGCAGACATCCCTACTAGCCTACTAGCTTTTCTCTGTGTGAATGTGGTGTGCTTTTTGTAAAAGGTGTAAGTGATGTAATGCCAGAAGTTGAAAATCCTATTGCCTGGCACTTCGTTGTTTTCAGTGTTTCCTTACATTCAGAAGAGACTTCCAGACAAGAACGCCATGAAGTGAAGGTGGCCTGAAGTTTGAAAGTCAATGATGTGTTTGGTTTTTTATCTTTGCTTTGGGGGGGGGAAGTTAGTTAATGCCAATTACCAAATAGGGTTCTGGAGGGAAAAAAGATAATTTGTGAAAGGCTGTGTATGCCACTTCAAGTTAGGTGTGCAAGTTGGCACCAGGATTGTATACATTATTTAAAAGCACTGTGTAGTACTCTTATGGCTCCTAATGTGCAATAAATTTAATGCTTCTAATACTTTGAAAACAAAAAAAACCCGAAAAAGTTTAGAAGGCCACCACAAATTCCTATTCAGGCTCCCCTTATGTGTGTGAAAATGCTATCAAGAAATCCAACTCATAGTATTGTTTTTAAATCCCTTGAAATATTGTTGTTGCTTTTGTCTCGGGGTTGGTTTGGTTTTTTCCAAGCTTTTGCTCTCAAGTCAGCTTCAGAATAATATTAACATTAAAAAATGCTACAATAAATGCCAATTAGCTATTGTGACTAGCTGGTGTTTGCAACTGTTATTAATGAGAACACCTTGCAGTGGTGTATAAACAATTTTTAGTTACTGCTATGTATTTGGCTGGCAGCTGTGCTATGTTAAAGTGTAAGTAATCTGGTTTTAATTAAAAAATAGTAAACTCGTATCTCAGATAAGATTTCTAGTCTGTGCATGTTAAGATTTCAAAACTCAAAGGCAGTGTTTTCAAATTGCTTTTCTGCTAGGCACCTTTGATAGTTTAGAATTGTGAAAATCAGTAAGGAGGTGCTCTGGGTAGTGCAAGCATAACTGTTAATATTTTGTTGTTGTTTTGAGTAACAAGTTTTATTTTGGTGCTGAGTGGTTTGTTCAATTTTGCTGTTACTGCCTGCAGTGAAACAGGTAAATCCAAATGCAGTTATCTTGATTTGTTAGTGAATGGCAGGGAAAGGAAGTTAATGTAAAGAGTTTAATGTAGATAAAGGAGAAGGGGAAGACATCTGGATTGGATTTTTTTTCTTCTTCTTTCCAGGTTTCACGGTATTTTTACAATAGATCCTTCAAAACATAATGTATTTTGATTAGCAACATAATGTTGTCACTATCAGCATAGATATGCTGATGGGAAGCAATAGAATGATGCAAAATCAAGATAATGGGACGACCTGGTTCCCTAGTTAAGGAATGTTGACTCCACCTATCCTTGATCTAATGGAAAAGAGCCTCAGTGGTGGTGGTTGGCTGATGGATTTGGTTTAATTTGTAGAATGTTTTTAGGGTGTGTTGGCTGGTAGGTAGGTGGTGGGACAGGAGGATCCATTTTAGAGCATGTGGGGCATTGTGCAGATTTTTTCCTTAGGTTATGTTCTCTTGATAACTTAAAACTGCATATAAACTAGCAATCTTAAAATACTGCATCATCTGTTCTCAGCACAGGCTTTAAACAGAATTCCTGTAGTTCAGTGCAAGAGAGATGGTAGCATATCTCTAGTCTGGCAGTGCACTGTCTGCCCTCATCAAGTTAGCCCTTCTTCCCCCCAAGAAAGTAAGGAAGCTACTAGAAGGGACAGTTGGGTGAAGGCATAAGAACCATGTCCTTATCAGTTTAAGTTGGAGATTCTTCTCTGCTCTCAATCTTCAGCACAGCAGGGGCTTCTTGCCAAGTGTTACACATCATCCCTGACTTTCTGGGGCCAGTTTTTCCAAGCTGCTTTGTAGCTGCTGTTGCCCTTCTGATCTGTCATCTAGCATGTGCATTTCTTGATCTACAGAATTACTAGCTCTAATGAAATCAATAAGGGAAATTGGTGCTGATAAAGTCTAAGATCACCAGTCCACTCACTGGTGGATAAGTAGGCTTATGAAATAGGTGGGATCCTTTTTTCTTTCCTAAACAGGGCGAGTGAATTTTGAAGTGACAGAAGCCTCTTGATCACATTGGTCCAAACATAGCAGTTCTACAATTGATGTACCACAGGGTGCCTAAGTATTTATGGTGTGCTGGGCTTTTTTTATCCATTTATCGAGACCTCCTTCTGTATTCCCACGCTGATATGGACAGGACACGAGATGAGCACAGAAGAAAGAAACACAGATGTGTGTCCCAGCTTGATTCTGGAGTGGCAGGTTAATTGTGGTGGATTTCCACTTTCTCTGGTGAATAAAACATGGTATTTAGGGGAGAGCCCTCAGGTCATTTTAATATACCACAGTATGGGGCATTATAGAAGTGTTTTGTTGTCAGAGGGGGTAGCTGCTTTTCCATATGTGAAGAACTTAGTTCATCCTCATAAGTGCCAGAAGGAAGTAGAGATTTTGTTTCCTCTTGAGAGGTATCACAGAATCATAGAATGGTATGCCACATTTGAGATTAGAACTTTCACGTTTATTAATAGTATTGAACCTCTTTTATTGTCTTTAAATACAGGAGTGTCCACTTGATACTGGGCAGCAACTTTAAAAGTATGTTTGCTTTACAAAGCCATTAACATTACAGGAATAAATAGGTTTACTAGTTGTTCCTATACCAACTGTAAAAAACATCTGGACTATGAGGAGGCCCAGACCAAACGTAGCTGCAAAAATGCAGCATTTATGAAACTGCCCACTTCTGCTTAGCAATTGTAAATTACATTTCTGTGCCACAAATACTAAATTTGGAAATTAGGTCTGATGATGCAAAGGAATTTCTGTCCCCATGTTAACAACTAATAGCCCAGTTGACAAATGGCAGGAAGGAAACTGCTGTAAAAATAACACAAGGTTGAGTTGGCAGAGCAGTTTCTACCATCACATCTTCTTGTCATTTTAAATAAGCCATTGCTAATTGTTAGGCGAGTCAGATTCTCTTGGACTCTTTCCCAATTAGTTTTATTGTTTCTTGTGCAGGGTGTTATTTAACAGGAGATGCAAGGTCAGATGTGAGCCAGTAGTTTTTAATTTATTTAATTTTTGGTCAAGCTGTAACTGTGAGAAGAAAACAGATTTGCATGTTAATGAAAATCATTTCATTGATGACTTAGCCTGACGTTTTCTGTATTTGCATACCATATGTACTAATGCCACAGACTTGCAGAAGCAGTCAACCTCACTGTAGTCATTTTGGACACTGAAGTGTTCCTACATGCAGTGGGACAAACTTCTAGTGTTTTGAGTTGAAGAAGGCTGGGAAGAAGCCACCACATGAAAAACAGAAGCCCTTGAGAGCTGAACAGGCTGGATTTATTTTCAGTTTTGGAACCAATGCTAAATGGATTAATTTCTCTTGAACCTTTTTATGAGGACTTGCTCTTAAATTGAAGTGACTATTGTTTAACTAAATAAAGCTGCAGCACGCTCCTGAGAATATTGTAAGTCTCCTTCTGATCTCCCCTTTAACTGAGATTTTCTTTTAAATCTCTGAATCCTAGTTTAAAAATCAAACTCTACAGTGAAATTATTCAAGAGGGTCTGCCTCTTCTCCAGGTAGTTTAGCAGTAACTTCACAGTAATGTTTTGTGGAGGCTGAAATATTTCAGGGGGAGGTCCTAAATTTGCAAGTACACAGGGGCATTTTTCCTCTTGTTATAATTGAAAAGAGTGAGATCTTGGCAGCGATAAGGCTCTTGGTTGGTCTGTGATCTTGTTGCCAAGTATTTTTTTATATAAACTGGAAAACCTGGATTTTTTTTTTTCTTCCCACAAAGAAATCCCCCTGAAACATTTTCCCTTGAAGTATCATAAATCCCTGCATAACACCTTATCAGCTCCATTATCAGAGCTATTTAGTTCCTTTTTTAACCTCCTAAGAATGTAATTCACTGCACTGTTTATCCTCCTGTTTAAGCTTTACGCAATTTATATGCGTTTGGGGTTTTTTTTTTTAAAACCTCCCCTCCCCAGTTTTACATCAGTCTTGGTACTGAAGGGAAAAGCTTTCCCAAATGCTAAAAGAGAAATTCTGTGTGTGCTCTTCTCTGTTAGAAATGTGGAGGGATTTATAAGGTGCTTACTCTTGGGTGATAATATTGTCACTGCCATTTTAAATTTAAGACAGAAAATAGAGTTACAAGAAAATATTATTTACTGCTTTGTACTTGAAAGCCATGGCCCTGAACATGCAGTAGAAGAATTAAGTTCTGCTTTCACAATTTTATAGTTTGGATTACTGTAGCAATACAATGTTCCATCTTTGCTTGCTTACCTCTCCCTCCTTTGCTCCCTTTTCACCTTTTAATTAAAGCCAACTGCAACTTTTTCTCTCGCTGTCTCTTCCCTGTGTCTCTCATCGAGCTTGCTGGCATCTCACCTATGCCCAATCCATCACCTGTAGCTAATGCTAGTGCACAGGGGCAGCTTGGCTGTGTACAGTGGTAGTGGGCAAAAAATATCACACCGATTCATCTAGTCACGTGGTAATTCAGTATGTTACCTTTAACTTTCCACAGCTGCCCAGGAGGGGTTTTGGTGTGTTGTGAATATTTTTTGGTGTGTTGTGAATATTGTTTTTTCTCTTTCTTTTCATTTCCTTTCCGTTCTCTGACTAAAAATGGGAAGCAAAAACATTACATCCCACTGTCAAACTACTTGACCGAAAAATGACAATTAAATGGGTTGCCCAGGTATCCTTTTAACTCCTTCTATCCTGTCTGGCTGAATTTCTGCCTAATAATTATGCAGTGTCGTAATGCTTATTTAGTAATTGAAAATCCTGTCTAAGTTGTGTACACGAGTCTTTGGATTGGATTGTAGTATGTTTAGCATAGTGGGGTCCTGGCTGTGAAAGGAGTGTTTCTGTGCTATTGTAATAAAAATATTAAATTTTCATAGTGAAAACATAGGCAAAAAGTGACAATTTATTTCTAAAAGGAGAGCTATGTATTAATATGAAGGTTTTGAAGTGACATTGTAGCCAAAGAATCAGCTGCTTTCTTGTTTGGTTGGTTTTAACTCTGCTCTTTGACATTTCCATTTTTAACACAGCTTGCTTAAAGGTCATTAGAGTAAAATTTCTTTAAATGAGAGGTTTTATAAGAGTGTGTGTTTTCAGTGGCTAATCTAGATGAGCTGTCCTGCTGCTTGGCAAAGCCTGTACCTTCCTCTCACAGTGATCTAGGACTCCTGGGGTACTTTTGCAATCTTTGTACCAGATTCAGCCTAAGAATACGGGTGGGACCGCCAGAAGAGAAAGCATATTTATACTGAGGTCCGGGGTGGATCAGGAGGGAAAATCATGGAAAAATCTTCATGTGAGAATATGCTGCCTCTCTGCCAGCCAAACTTTCTAAAGCATTTTGGGCTTGTGTCTATATAAAAACTAAAAAAGAGAGGGTGAAACAAAGAAAGAAAAAGGGAGACCTTCTGATAGTCAACTAAATATTTCCTAAAGGAGCCCAGTAAGGTGATGTGTACGTGATCTAGATGCAATTCTGTGTTCAGTCATTCACTGTTCCTTACTACAAACCAACAGCAATAAATTGATGTTGCTCTCAGTTCGTAACGGCGCAGCTTCACACTGGAGATGGTTAGATTCTCTGCCACCCTGGAATCCCCACGTGCGTTAGCGTGCTGGTTTGAGCTCTGCCCCTTGGAAAAGGTCACGTCTGCAGTGTTTTTTTGGAAATGATATTTGTTTTTTCACAAGTGTGCAACTTCAAAACAGCTTAGCTACTTGCTTCAGACTCTTCCTGTTCAGAGCAAAATAGTCTCAAAAATAGCACCTAGGGATGGAGAGTAGTTGGAGTATGGCTTCGGGGTTTTGTAACTCGTGGTTTTAACTGAAACATACTGTAGTTGTTCATTAGCTGTTATTTACTTCAGCATACCATGAAATTGCCCTCCTTCTCATTACCCTGACAGATAGCCCTTTCTAGCATTTTTAAATTACTCTGCTAAATTAGTTAGCTTTTAAAAGTAATATGTGCTGCTTTGGTGTATCAAGGTATTAACCTGGTGTCTGCAGCACTGACTGATTTTGATTCGTTTATCGCTACAGTGATCTCCTGCTGTGCGTTTTCTCTATCTTAAAGAAGAGGAACTAAAGTATTCACCAGGCTGTATTTTTCAGCAGAGGAAGAGTTTGTGTTATCATTTGGTCAGCTCCTAGAAAGGACCAGGTAGTTTCCAAGTAGTACTAGCAAGCTGACATAAACAGTGGGCTCTTTCTGAGTCATTCTCCTGGAAAGTACCAGAGGTGTGTTCCTAGGGATTTTCATACATTAGCTATACGTGGTGAGCACCAAAAAGTCCTGCCTTCTTCCCTCTGTGGCCTAGGCAGACTTTGAGTGATTTGCCCAGGGATGCCCGGGCAGAGGCAGGAGCAACATACCAGGGTGGTATCACGTAATGCAGGTCTGTGGTGGAGGTTGTATCTGGCTGGCTTGACACAAAAAAAAGCCACAAGCTGGGTGTTGTTGCAGATTGTCCTTCCAGCTTTTTCAGTTCATGAAAAAGTGTGTGCATGCCTTGTCTGTGAGCACTGAGACAGAGTCCTGTGTTTACAATTGGTCAGCATTGCAAGGCATCTGAGCCTGTGGCCAGTTTCCCTCAGCATCATTCTGCTCCCTGACCTCTGCTGCAGGAGTTTCTAATTTACCCGTTTGGTGTTTAAGTTGAGAAAGAACATGATGCCTGCCAGCACAGGGAGGCAGAGCAAGATGAGGGGTTTTTTCCAAAAGCAACTCAAGGCTGGTTGGGACTTGGCCCAGGCAGAACTTGGAGCTTGATCTCACCTGTGCCCCAGACTTTCTCTTTGCCTTGCATTTGCCAGGAGGATTCAGGCTGCAGCTTCTAGGCTTGGAAAGTTAGATAGTCCTTGAGCAAAAACTACCTTGGCACTGAACAGTTCTCAGAGGGCGCTACTGTCATAGCATATGTCCAGAGGATAAGCCAGCAGCAGCTTGGGAGCGATTAGGAACAGTTGTTACAGTGGTTACAGCACATCTTTGCTGAGTGTATCTCAGTTTTTCCAGGGAAGAGAGATCTCAGTGGCACTGCTGGGTAACACGTGCTGCCTGATAGGATAATGATGGGTTTGGGATTTTTTTCAGTTTTCTTTTGGATGTCATCTCTCGCTCTGCGTTGCCCGTCTTTGTCTCACTTCTTTCTTTGGGAGTAAAGAGCTTGTGGGTTATTGAGCTCAACACGGAAAGTTGTTGCTTTCATACTCCTGTCTTGCAGTGGAAACAATTCCTATTTAATTGGTTAAAATTGTCTTCCCAGTGGTCATATGTTGGGCAGCTTCAAAACGTGGCATCAGTAGATCTAGACACTTAATTTGAGCATTGGTGACACGCACCAGGCAAAGTGGCAGCTGTGCCTGTGAGCCCTGTATCTATGCATCAGTGAACGTCTTTTTGAAGCAGATAATTGCAAGGATTTTAATCAAGGAATGTAATCTTTAACCTTTGACAGGTGTTTTTTTAATTCTTCACCAAAAGTTAATGTCGCTGTACTTATGCCATGGTCCAGTATCAGCATTTTCCTATTGAGCAAGAGATGGTCTTGAGCTGCTCGATATTCCCTAATCCTAATTTAAATCCCAGCAATTTTGCACTCTGAAGCTGACTTGCATCTTTCTCTTCCAGTCTTCCCTTTATAAGAAATCAATGCCAATATGTAAAAATTGAACATCTACAGCTATTTCACTCTGTTAATTGAATTATGAAAAGCTTGAAAGGTAAGCTCAGCACATCACTCTTAAAGCCTTCTGATGTTTTACAAAGATGTTCCACTCTTTAATACGGAGATCTAGCAGTATATTACTGGCATGCTGTGATAGCTCTAATTGGAAACCTAGCAGGATACAAGAGGTTCCTGAGACTATTACAAATAATAATATATTATTTTTCAAGTCCCTAAGATTTTTTTTTTTTATTTTATTGACAGTCCTTTGGGTGGAAGCAGGGAATAAAATGCAAAATGTTGAAGTGTTTCTCATTGGTTCAGAGGGCAGTATTCAGTGCTAATCACACATCACATTTCCAGAGTGCTGCAGTGCTCCCAGTTGGCAGTTCTGGTGACATAAATTCTACCAGTAGATCGGTGCTAACAAAGCTCAAGTCCCTGTTCCGTTCAGTAGCTCCATCTTTAGGGGAGGGAAGGCAGGATGATCGCCGGCGCAACTTGCAGTAATGACAGTGTGTCAGGAGGTTGCTAATATGTACATAAAGAGGTGATTCCTTGGAGTGGTGCCTGAGGGTGCCCTAGGGAGTCCTTTTTCAGTAAGTCTGCACAGTTAAGCTGGTGTCTTTTGAGAGGCAGAGCTTCCTGCTGAAATACAGCGCTCTTCCAGTCTAATGCACAAGTGGTAGCTGGAGAGTACTGCGTGCCCAAATATATAGACCTGCACAGGACAGGGACGGGTCATTAAGGTGGAGTGGGATGCCAGGAGTATTGAGGATGGAATGGCTTTCACATTAATTTAGTACCAATCTGGAGCTGTGCAGGGCTTTGTGTTCTGAGGAGAGAAATCCTTCCCTAGGGAGTGACTGGTGCATCACTTTGCAAAGAACCTGTCTCCCTTTACTGCTCTCTTGCATGCTTCCCCTTCCCTGGAATCATGCTTTTAGTCATAGTTTCGCTATTTTTGAACTATTTAGCACCAACATATTGTGAACTTTTATTTTTAGTTTCATCTGAAAATAAATTGTGAGGTTTGATAAAAGAATTAACTCCCTTTCTCTCCCCTGATGCCCCTGCTGTCAAGAACACGTTCACTCTTACTGCAAAGAGCAGGGGGGAAAAAAAGCAGGTTTCTGATCACTGTTGCTACATTGAGAAATTGTGTCTTTTGTGTTTGTATTTCTATTTGTAACACTGTTACTATCACCTAGCAATTACTCCGGTTCCCTTCATGTTAATCAAAGGCATATTGTCACGTATGTATTGAATTTATTGGATTGCCTTCTCTCTCAAGTAGTACTGCTCTGTGGTTGTGATAGTATGAAAAGACCCTCTTTTTTTTTAATCACTCTGTCAAGGCTAATATAAGCCTTGTTAAAAGAATGAGGAAAGAAGAGTAAAGCTGGTTTTCCTGTATTAGGAATGTTAAAATCCAGTGCCTTACTGAACAAGGGGAGAAGAGATTTCCAAAGTCATAGCACATCCATGGTGGAAAAGGCTGTGTCAGCACCTCCCTTTATGCAAAGGGGTTTCAGCTCTAGCATCCTACAGATAAAATACTACCATAGCAGCACAGAAAGGAAAAGGTAGCAATGGAGTCCTAAACCATTAATGGCTTCTTAGCCATTACTGTACTTAGAAATACTCTGTGACATATGGCACACTACAGGATATAAGTGTCTGAGGATCTCAGTAAAACCAATTTCCAACAAGCAGACGTTTGTGTTCTTCAGCACCTTTACTTTGTCCTGCTCGGGGTGAGCTGCTGGCAGGTTAGGGAGAATCCAGAATTAGACAAAGCATGTTTGAGAAAGGGCTGGTTTCAGTTGGCACAGTGATTTTTATTCCCCTTACAAAAGTAGTACCACAATGCAAACAGTATCAAAGGATGAATTGATGTGACCTTGTTCTAGAAATCGTCTAGCAAAGTGCTGGAAATTTTTACTTTTGTGAGTATCATCATGTATTTGGCTTTCTTTAGTTACACCACGTGCCTTGGTTTAGCAATAATACAGGAATATATTTTAATTTTAAAGAACACACAAGATCAAGAAAATCACCATAATTCCTAATTTATTCAGTGTGGTCTTTGATGTGATGCAGTTTTATTAAGGCTGAGCTGGAAAAGCCATTTCTGAAACACAGTAGGAAATCGTTCTTTGCAACTTCACGTGTTCAGATTGCGTAGTGTCTTTAGGAGTAGTTCAGGGCAATGTTGCTCTTACAAATGACAGGCATGAGAAGCTGAAAACCATACCCCACCTCTAGTTTCTTAGCTTTGCTAAGCAGTTTGGATCACTGCTAAACCCAGGTAAGATCTCGGAGACTGTGGAAGCATTCAATCTGCTTTTAATCCCTGTCTTTACTTCAGGTGGTGCATGAAGTGTAACGCTGAGAACTTACTTCCATCTCATATTTGAAGAATGTAAGAGCTCATATTTATTTAAACTGTGGCAATATTCTAAAGCCATTTGTTTGTTTATCTCTCTCTTAGCGCTGGTCCCAAAGGTGATAACATCTACGAATGGAGATCAACTATCCTAGGACCCCCAGGCTCAGTCTATGAGGGAGGCGTTTTCTTCCTTGACATCACATTTACACCAGAATATCCTTTCAAGCCTCCAAAGGTAAGAGAGCTGGAGTGGAGCTCGAAGTCACAAACCCTTGCTCAACAGACCATTGAGTAGCAAGCAGCGTTAATGGAATGCAGCCCATTTGAAAGCTGCTCTCTCTGAGAGCAAGCTTCAGCTCATTTCAGGCATTGCATTGGCTTCTGTTAGCTAATGTTAACAGCTTTCCCAACCCTCTTGATCACTATTTTAGAGCATGCTTGTTTTTTCCCTGCTTCTGTTTATAGGAGGTCCTAAGCAATTAGTCCAAGCACTGGGACAGGATTGAGAAACTGAAAAGTAAATAAACTTGGGGAGAAGAGAAAGCATGAGTGCTTGTTTCTCAAACCACTCAGTTACCATAAGTGTGCATGTTAGATGTGTTTTGGCCACTAAAAGAGTATTTAATTTTTTGGTTTTGTTGGGTACTTGTGTTGTTCACCTGCTTGTATAGTAACAAACCTTTTCTGTAGGTGTGTTATATTTGTGAAGCTCTTATATTCTGGTGGTGTTGTGTTCCAATGCTACAAGGCAAATACCAGTGCAAGTGAATGTTATCTTGTGGTTCAGATACTTGGCCAGAGGAAGCGTGTTGGGTTACAAGAAGAGGAGCTTGTGTGTATACTTCATGTTTGCCTTGTATCAGAAAGCATTTGTGTGCATGTTTACCTTGCTACTTAAAGGTCATTGCATCGATGAGATAAATGCCAGCGGCTGCTCCATCTTCAGGCTTTGGCTTAGTCTGCAGTAGAGAGGACTTGCCACAGTTCAGGCCATCAGTCCATCTCAGCGGAGACAATGCCAGCTGGTCATACCAGACAAATTAACACAAGCTTCCTGACTGTTCTTACTAGTGTAACTGCAAGGTTTCTTGTAGTATTGACAGGGCCTTAAATTCTACCCCTAAGCTAGAGCTCAGATGCACAAGCAGCATGGATCCTGCTGACACCTTTCCATCCCTCTTTGGAGGTTCTCTGATAGCACAGGTGTTTGAGTTGGATTCAGAATAGTTTTAAATTTTGGTTTAATTTACATTAGTTAATTTATTGTCCAGCCACTTATATGCAATACCTTATGTCATAAGTCCAGTAAGCACTTAAGGCATGAGCGTTTACCTTCCCATGTGTGCTTTGCTACACCTTTGCTTTCAGTGCTACAGGTCAGAAGCATTTATCATCCCAGGCTTATCCAGCCTGATGCCTTATAAGACTGTATTATAGCTACTGATGGTATTGAGGGGACCCTATATGCAAAGTTCCCTCATGCAGAACCAAAGATACAGTTTCATCATTCCAGCCCAGCCCTCTTTCTGCTCTGTGCTTCTGACAGGGATCTCCTTGCCTTTCTCTTTCACCTGGGGGTGCCTTCTCCCCCCCTTTTTCCCTGGCCTTGGTGTCTGCACAGCTCCTTACATCCTCTCACTCCCTTCTCTGGTGGCAAAAAGCAGCTGCTTGGGGTTTTTTTTTCTTAAATGTGATTCCCAGAGGTGCTGTGACCATTGCTGATGGGCTCAGCCTTGGTCAGCAATGACTCCAGCCTTGAGCTGGCTGGTGTTTACTCTGTGGGGCCTGCAGAGAGCTTCTAGCTGCTTCTTGCAGAAGCCACCACTGCAGTCCCCCCATCTCCCCCAGAACCCACCTGTGCAAAACTACAACAAAAGAAATATTTTAAAAGACACCACTTAGGGAGGCCTCAGAAGTTTAGTGGAGATTCACATTGCATTTAAGTGGAGCCTTTCATCTACCAGACCAAGCTGGTTTACAAACCTCATGCTTGTATGGAAATAAAATGTGTATAGCTTCAGTCACAGTGAGAGGGGATGCAGGAGAAAGCGTAGTGCTGCTCCAGTAGAACGTACTGGGGTACTTCAAGTTCAGATGAAGAACCTTTCATTTGCTGAGAACTTAGAGTGGCTCCTGTATTAACACACTAGTGTTAAGCAGTAATAAAGTGGAAAATATAATTATCCTATTGCTCCTGCTTTATTCCCCCTAATTTGTCAATTTCAGACTGCCCAACTGCTTGCAGTGACTGCTCAGTATTGTTGGTGGGTCATCTGGAAGTGGTAGGACTAGTGTAATGACCAAAGCCTTCCCACATTTGTCTTTTAGGGCAAGAAATAAAGAAACAGCTAGTTGAAACAAAACCCTGTGTCTTGTTTTGATGGTAAGCACTAGTAGAGCAGTGGAGTGGTTGAAGATCATTTCAAAAGATTTGACCTCTGAAAAGATTAAGGTCTCTATAATGAAAGGACTAGTTTCCCTTGAATCTTCCTTGGTAAGCCTTGCAAGGCCAGTGGAAGAAAGCCTCTACTGCCTCTTTGAGTCCTCAGTAATTCTTGAGTGGACAGTCCCTGCCACGGGTTGCCCTCTGGTGAACTGCCTATAGTAAAACACATTTCATAACTTCAACATGTCGTTAAAGGATTTACCTTCTTAAATAAAGCAAGGTGAAACTGGTCATCCTGGCAGGCTTCCAAGCCCTTGGGAACACGTGTGAGAGAAGCTCCTGAGGCACAGCCACTATTGCCAAATGCTGTGTGGTTAACAAGCATCCCAGAGATGTGTGGTGAAGGGTATACAGGTGCAGACTTTGAGGGCTGGGTCTGGCTTCATCCAAGGGTTTGAGTCAGTATGTTAGAAGAAGCTTTTGGGGGCAGGATATTGCTATGTGAGAGCCAGAGGACTGCACCAGCAGTGATATTAACAGGTTTGTGGAAGGGTGTAAAGAGGGACTGCACACTTGAGGCTGGAGAACTTGAAGGTCTTAAAATTTGGCTTGGAAATGCATTGGACAGCACAAGGAACTTCTGTGGGGGAAATGTGATGCAGGGACAGATACTGTCTTTCCTGTCCTAAATAAGTATAATGGAGTTCTTCTGCATTTATTGAGCATCCTGTACACCACTTTGAAGACGTTGGCATTAACCTGTTCTCTGTTTTTATAAAGATTTCTCATTTGGTGTGGCATTCTGGTTTTGCCTTTGCTTCAGATAGCGACTGAGTCAGGCACGTGCTGGGTGGGCCTGGATTCAGGAGAATCCAATAAACAAGTATAATGGGGATTTAAGAGTTCAGTACTTACTCCTCAAGATGATTGCTATTCTTTTGTACTATTGCAATGGACACTTTCCCAAGAGTTACACTATAGTTCGGTTAGATTTCATTTATTGGGGTGAAAACAGCTTGTGTTGACCTGGTGTACGTTTTGATCATTTGTATTAATAACCTCTAACCACTTCCTCCCCCACTCCCATTTTACTGCTTGTGTAAATTAACTTCTGCTATCACCTCAGGGTAAGGTTGAGATTAAGGTCTTTTCTGTCTTTTCAAAAGCTGTGTTTAATTCTGTGTGGATACTGCATTAATGTAATCTCAGGTGGGACATTTCCAAAGGATTGTTCATGCTGCATGGCATTTTTACTCCACATGCCATTCTTTTGACCCTAAATAGATTGTAGTACCTCCTAAGTAACTCAGTTTCTCTTGGTTTTGGTCTGAATCTGGTAGGTTTATGTGATTCTATTTTCCCCCCTTTTTAAAGTGTAATCAGCATTTACTTTAAATGTTTTATTTTTTTTTTAAGTGGGACTCCAATTCCTCTCCCAGCTTCACTTGGGTTCCCTGCACAGCCGGCTCTTGTACCACCAGCAAAAATTGTAAACAGCAAACAGCTGGACAGCATGTGTCTAACACCATCCCAGCTCTGACTTGCTGCTTAAGTGAAAACAAATTCAGATTTTTCACACAGTGCTTTGGCTGACTAAAGCTCCACTAACTAGAGAGAACTTCTTTTGGTACCATGGATATAGATAGCCCTGAAGGATTATTTCTTAAGGAACTAGGCTGTTCTGCAAATACATGGCATACATGGGAGTAATCTAGTTTTATTTATACTCTTTCCCCTTCTTTGTAAATAATAATTTAAAAATTAGTCTTATTCTTAAAGGCAAACAGGATTCACACCTTGTTATCAGTTATTAGTCAACTGGTCAGAGAGACTGCCTGCAGAGCATTTAGCCTCTGTGCTTAGAATCAGGATTAACAACTTTCTTTACAAATTAGAATTCTTGACCTCTCTGTTGATTTGGTCCTTACTGTATCAACTTGGAAATACTCCACACTTCCCCTCCTGGAAGTGTTTAATCTGTTAAAATTATTACCTCACCTACATTTAGAAGCCTTCTTGGACAGAGACCAAAGCTGCAGGTCAAACAGAGAAATACTGAGCAAGCAGTGGGGCTGGGCTGAGGGCTGCTCAGGAATCCAAGGCAGAGATGCTGCCAGCAACTACCAGTGCCGCCAACCTCTGGTTTGCCCTGGGCAGCGTGGGTTGGGGCAGGTGCCACCGAGTCACATCCACCCTCTGCTCAGACTGATGTATGTGGACTTCCACATGGCTGTCAGGAGTCATCGCCGCTCTTCCTCTGAGGCTTAGATCATCTGGGAAACAAAGGTCATCCTGGTTTCTTACCTGCTATATACCTCTAAGGTATAAAGCAGCAGGGCTTCTTGGGTTTGGAGTTGCAGCTTGTTGCAGAAGAGGGGGGGGGTGTGTGGTGGGGAGCATCTCTGCTCTCTTGCAGGCATTTTGCTATTCCCACCCATAATGGGCAAAAGTGTAGGGATTTGGGGTTTTCTTTTGTTTCCTTTCTTCCTGTTTGAATCTGAAATCCAAGCATCTTACAAGGAACACAGGAGAAAGCCTCCCCAGGCACGCAGTGTGGGAATGTTACACTCCTGTGTGACAAGGATCTGCTTTTGTGAGTCTGCAACCCAAACTAGCCGGTGCGCTCAGTGCATTGGGAGCGTTCTTGGGAATGCTGCATCGATGCTGTGCACAGGGGTGGGCCAGGCACTGGTGTTATTTGTAGCTCCATCACCCCACCCCGTGCCTGCTCCCCAACCCTGTGAGAGGAAGTCACGGACAAATGTTTCTATCAGAAAGACAGTAGGAAAAATGAGGGTTGGCTGGTGAGTTTCACACGTGGGCTGGTCCCACCTCGAGAGAGAGCACGAGTATGTTCCTGTCGTACGCTCACTTACCGAGCGTGTTTCGCCCATACCCCCGTGACCTACAAGCAGACAGTAAAGGCTGTGGGTGTGGATAGCTGAAAAATTCTGAGGATTTAGGGCATGAACCCGACAACCTTTATTCACGCAGGTAATCCTAATCCATGCAGGTTCCACCAACTTTGTGGTTGCTGCTCAGCCAGTGAGTCAGAGTAAGGCCTTTCTGCAGGTTACATCCTATTCTCCCCAAAATGGCTCGTGGTGCTTTTCTTTCCCCTTCGGATAACTTCTGTGGTGAGCTGCCTGGCTCTGTTCCACCTCCCAGATTTGAGAATAATAAAATCTAACCAGCTCTCCGGATTGCTGGGCCCTCAGAAGTGGTGGGAGCTGCGATTCCAAGCGCCTGTCATGTTTTAGCAGCACTCGGGTGTACTTGGAGGGCTGGAAGGGGCACTGGCAGCTACCTCGTGGGACCTGTTTCTGTATTTTAAAGGAGACTCTCTGTGATTTGCCTCTGGCATCAGAGATGTGCGCGGGCGGCGTCTTTTATTTTACCGCTGGGAAACGGCTTTTTACTGCGGGGGCGGCTACGATCGGCAGAGGTGGGGATGTCGGGGGTCGGATCCCCCGGGGAGCCCGGCCCTTCCCTGCCCGCCGGAGAGCGGCCCGGCGCGGCGGCGGGGCCCGGGTGTGCTCCCGCCAGCGGCCGCGAGAGGGCGGCAGCGGCCCAGGGAGCCTGCCCGGCCCCGGAGCGGCTGCGGGCCCGCCGGCCTCGGCGCGGCCGGTCACCCGGAGCCCGGCCCCGAATGCCGGCCTTCGCGCCCTCTCGTCGGCCGTTGTGCGTGGGAGCTGTTCCTCTCCCTTCGGCTTGACTGCCCGTCGCCGTACGCGCTGTGGGTGGCAGCCCAGCACAGCCGCTAACACCCGTGTCTTGCAGGTAACTTTTCGGACAAGAATCTACCACTGTAATATTAACAGCCAAGGCGTCATCTGCCTGGACATCTTAAAAGACAACTGGAGTCCAGCATTAACCATTTCTAAAGTTCTCCTCTCCATCTGCTCCCTCCTCACAGACTGCAACCCGGGTAAGTGCCCTGCATGGCCACGCAGGCTGCCAGCTGCCCTGTGACCTAGCTGGCACCCAAATAGCGGCCCTTATCACATCCCCTTGGCTTTGGCCAACGCAGCTCTGACCTCCAGCACAGCATGTTTCCCTTTCCAAGGCAGCCAGAGGGGCTGGTGGTGGTGGAGGCGATACACCCTACCTACCTGCCTGCTGCTCGCTGCTCCTCAGGCTGACCTGCTGAGGAAGCGGGAGGTCCTCCTCCTGCACAGGAAAGCTCCTTCCCCTTCCAAACCAGCTCTGGTTTTGGGTAAGGGTGAACGCTTTTTTGCTGGCCTGTAGGACTGAGCCACACACAGAGTTCTGAAACAAGGGGATTTGCCTTTTACTCTCTGTCACCCATTTAAAGTGTGACCAGCTATCTATGCCACAGGTAGTCCTCACTGCTTCTCTAACCCACCCATTACCCACACCAGTTAGGAGGGGTACGCCTTGGTTTCCAAATTCCATTTTACAGGTTGTATTTCTCTATGTGTCTAAAGAAGACAGAAACACCAGATTTTGCACAACATTGTGTATAATGTCAATAAACTTGTTGGAAAAATAAAACCTCTCCTTGAGATCTGATGTTTCCTAGAAGGCAGACTTGCATTGACACAGGTGCACTGAGTAACGAGTATGTCCTAGGGACTTTTGGAAGGGGTAAAATAAACCTGAAACGTATGTATGAATTGGTGAAAGTTCTCAGAAATGCAAAATACGACTATTGGATTGGTTTTTTAACTCCTTAAAACTTTTATTGGTGCATATCATTCTTGATTAGGTAATAGATTAGTATGTCACCATGCATCCACACGAATCGGTGACGATACGGACCATCAATTCAGTGTACTTAGGGTGTTGCAGCACACCTTACCTGTGCGTTTCCCTTGTGCTGATTTCACACTTCAGCTTTACTTCTAAGTTTGTATTCAGTAACCTGTATGAAATAAGTGGTTTGTGTTTCCTTTTCAGCTGACCCCCTGGTTGGAAGTATTGCCACTCAGTACATGACTAACAGAGCAGAGCATGACAGAATGGCCAGACAGTGGACCAAAAGATACGCTACATAAACTCTTACATTATTCGTCTGTGATGGAAACAGCTGCTTATGATTTTGAAAGGGTGGGGGGGAGGGAGGGTGCTGGTAAAGATTAGGGTATTTCTATAACAGATTTTATTCAGTCTTTTATTTCCTAAGATTTTGTTGTTGTAACTTAAGGTATCTTGCTACAGTAGACAACTAGGATTGGGAATAGCATATTTTAAGACTGTAATTAGTTCAGCAATATTAGCTCACATATAGTACCGAGAAGAATGTAAAACTTCTTAGACTTCTTTGGTTTTCAGTTTGCTTGCAATATGTAAAAGATTAAACCAGCTTAATTTTGTACAGGTACATATGTTGACATTTATGTAAAAGTCCTTTCATGACTCTACACACTGTTTTTTGCTATTTGTTTTGTTTTGGGGTCGGGGGGGGTTATTTTGTTCTGAGTTGGGTTTCTTTTTTTTGTAAAAAGATGTTGGGATTGTTTTCCCCTATGGAGGGCACATTGGTATTTAACAAATCCTTTTTAAAGACTGTCATCTCATGATCTGTGATACGGCGAGGTGGATATATGGCCTCATATGAAATGAGAAGTAGTTAATGTATTATTTTATAAGCCAATCTATCTTTGTGAAAAGAATAAAGGGTTTAATCAGGACTTACGGTAACCTGTAGTGAAATACCTTAAGCTGTTTAACTGTAAGGCGTGGAATAGGAGTCACTCAGTGGATTGGTTGTATGTTGTGGGCTACTTAAGTCTGCATTTGTTACTGTGCTAATAAAAAGATGTTTAAAAAAAAGAAGAGAAGATTTCTGCTTAGTGCCTTGCTTTGTCATTTTGCCAGAACAGCGTCTCCCAGACCGCGCTGAGGATTACGGTATGGATAAGGATGAGGCAGATCTGCAGGTGAGTGTGTGGGCTGCTGCTGTTTTGGGGAGATGCTTCTGGACAAGCATACAAGGAACAACAGCGAAGGGCTGTTTCAGATCTTTGCGGTGTGGGATGGTGCATGAGGAGGTAACAGGATCTGGGCTAGTTACTCCTTAGCTTAAACTGTCACAGCGTTGGCTTGTCAGGATTGGCACATTATTTGCAAGTGCAACTGGCAAAACGTACAAGATTCTGGAATGGAAACAGGCAGGAGGTAAGAAGAAGATAATATCTTCATGTTTTTTGATGGAGCAGTCTATTCCCAGTTGGAAGAGGAGGAGGAATCGTGTCCTGGTAAGCTAGCAGAAGACACTTTAAAGGAGAGTAAAGGAGACTTAATCTGTAGATCCTTTAACTACCTGCAAAGATTATCTCCTAGAGACATGATGTTTACAATGAGGTATGTAGCAACAGGGCAGTTAGCCGTGGATATGGCATTCTGGCCACACCCTTTAGGTAAAGGCCGGAAGTACAGATTCATTTTCACACGGCAGGTATTTCACCTGTGACATTATTCTGAGTGCCATCTGGTCACCTGCGCCCTCGGTACTTTAAAATAAATTCTCTATGTATCTTCTTTATATACGTCTCCTCCTATACATATATAGATGAAATTTAACTTGATCCAAAGTAATCCCTTCATTAGAGGTCCCCTTCCATTGCTGGCTGGTTTTGTGGGTAGGGGTACGCTGGCCTCATCTGCTGAACTGGCTTCCTGTGACACAACATATGTTTTGGTGTTTGAGCTCCCTCAGCTGTTGGGCTCAGCCAAGGAAGATTATTAGTATATAGCTACATCACAGCAGGAGCATCTCTGGTCATTGTTTCCTCCTCCCCTGCACTGAGTGAGGAGGTAAGCGGCTTCATCTTGGTCAGCTTTTGCTGGCTCCTCGCTCTGTGCTGCCAGGACGTGCCAAACGAACTTGCAGCTGGCAGCAGGGAGGGGGCTGATTTGGGAGTGACTGATCTGCACAGTGTGTGTTCACCAGGACAGAAGTTTAAGAGAAGCAGAGAAAGATGGTTTGATGTGCTAATTTATTTTTCTTTTTTAGAATAATGTTTTCTCCGTGCTCTTACATCTAGCTCTGTGGTAGGTAAGTGATCCCAGTGACCTAGGACAGGGTCTAAGTCAGTGGAATAGTAAGAACAAAACACGTGTTCTGCCCTTTAACTACTAGATTATACTCTGTACTTTTATCCCTGTGTAAAACTGTACTACAGTGAGTTTCACTTTTACTCAGTCCCAGCCGCTGTGTGTAGATTGCAGACGAGACACTACGTTTCCTATCCCTTGTCAATAAAATACTACAGTATTTAGAAAAGACAATTGATTCGAATGCTTAAAAATCATCAGAACAAGCTTATGCACGAAACAGTTGTTGTTGGTTTATGTGAATGCCTAAAATGATCTAAACTTGTTTCTAATCAATTTAACCAAATCAAAGATAACGTGTTCAACTCTGTGTAACCTGTTCCGAAAAACAACCTTAGTCATTGGGAAGATCCCTTTCCTCTTGCCTTTCCAAAAACATTGTCAAGTCCTGAGCGACCAGGGAGCGAGTGAGGAAGCTGATCTTGCCCAGCACAGCTCTGGCAGCCTACAGGCGACATCGGTCTTGGCAGTGGAATTGGCACAGAGTCTGAGGGTGCAGAACCGAAGAGAACCAGTCCCCTGCCTGCCTCCCACCTCCCCGCTTTATGTTAAGTTACTTCTGAGTTGTCAGCCAGAGCTCCCTTGGCTCGGGGTCACCTTCGGAGATGATGGGTGGTTAGCAGAGGTCTTGGCTTGTTTTAATTGAAGCTGAACAAAGTCCCTTCTAGAAGGGCTCTGAAGAGGAAGAACACAGCTGATTTCCTTGGTGAGAGGTTACAGGGAGGAGGTGAGCCACTGCTGGTCTGAAGTCACCCCCGCTTCCCAAGCACATGGGCAGACGTCTGGGTAGGGAAGAAGCCTCGAGTACACGTGTGTTCAGTAGGAAATGAGTGAGGAGGGAGTGTTGTTCCACAGGATCGCTGGGGACAATAACTATTAGTAGCCAGGCTGGGGGAGGTCGTGCTATAGTGCTTACTCAGCTGCAGTGTTGCAATGGAAACAATTGTATGTTTCTAGCAGGGCATTACAAGAGCTTGCTCATTCATAATTGCTCTCTTATCTTACTCCTTGGCCACAGCCATCCAAACTATATTGAGCAAAGCACATAAACAGTTTCGTCTGCCTTCATTAGGAAGGTAGGAATACCTGCTTAGTTTTTAGTGAATCGTACTGCTGCTCTGACCTTACTAATGCTGATGGACTTTAGCTGTCAGTATTCAGGAAGAGCAATGCCATAAGCACACAGCTTAATTGTGATCATTAAGCACACTTAGTATTTAGCAGTTATGATATGACAGTGCAAATGTTGCTTGTGGTTTTGCTGACTCACAGTAAAATTCTCAATATTTGTTCAAAACAACATTAATTTAGTGGAAAATGAGGGAACTGGGTACTTGGCTCCCTCTCCCCACCCCTCTCCAAACACAAAGGAAAGCTCGTATCGAGTAGCACAAGAGGTTGTTGGAAGCCAAACACTGGCCACTCTTTCTGGGTGCAGTCACTCGTTCCATCCCTCCATACCCAGATCTGTTCGGGCTGGCCCAGGACAGCAGATACCCGCAGCAGCACAGGTTTACTGGCACGGGGAGTCAGGTACAGCCCATACCATTGCACTCCCGCTGCCGGGTCATGAGTGGCGCATTAAAACCGAGGCCGTTTGTATGGGAACTTCTGGGCACTTGCCAGGGGGTTGTTCCCAAAAAACATCCTCCTGCCCTCCCCAGCCCCCTCTCACAAAGCAGTAGGGGGCTTTGTACCGCTTCCTCCCTGGCCTGCAGCTCCATAAGGAGGGCGTGTTGCTGCAGCTTGGCTGCCCGGCTGGGCAGGAGGAGTATGCGATGCACGAAGAGCCCGTGTGGCATCTCCCAAAGGCAGAATTGTCCTGTACGATTTCTCAGTGAAATTATCACCTCTGTGAACATGCCTGGTTTGTACTGGACGTGCTGGAACGAAACCACGCACAGCTTTGTTGTCCTTCAGGTCACAGTTAAGTTAACAAGTGCTCTGAGAGCTCTTCTGGTTTGTACAAATAAACTCCTGAGCTGAAAGGACTGCTTGCCAGACTTTGCTGACAAGCTTCGTGTCAGGGTAGAGCTGCTGTAGTAACTCCCACAAGACTGGGGGCTTTTCTCTCTTTGTTTTGCTTCTAGACACTAGCAGAACTTAAGCAGCCAAATCTGCTGGTAATTGCTACTTCTGCCCCAAACCCTTCTCCTACAATGACACACTGACCTAAGCCTCCTGCAGCATGAAAAAGTTCTGTGGCCCTGTTTAAAGTCAGGTAAAAGGACTGGCGCCACTTCAAGCACATCCTCTCTCCAAATCGAGCGCTTTATTGGAGCTGGTACAATTTGTTACTAGAGGCTAGAGATCTGCAAGGGGATTGCTTAACGATAAGCTTGTTGGTTTGTCCCTCAACACAGCTGTATCCAGACATAGCCAAAGCCCCTGCCAGAGGTGTGCACCTGTCCCTCCCTCCTCCACAACCCTCGTTGCGAGGTAATTCCTCTCATCAAGTGCTTTTACCACCAGTGACTTGTCCAAGCCAAGCCCATGAGAAGGAAGGACAGCTCTTAGCCATAAGCTTGCTGGTTTTATTGCTGAATGAGATTATTGCTTTAAGTGAAACAGTGAGAAGCAAATGGCAGAGAAAGGACTTAGGTGGTGACCTGGCAGCAGCAGACAATGTTGAGATAGCTTAGTTATCACAGTTATTCCCTTTGCTCTTCCTTCCGGGCAAGGGAAATGTCGATTTGTTCTGGGACTGGGAGAGTTTGCTAGCTAGGAAGGTGAAGGGCTCGAGCAGGGTTTTCCGATCTGTCACAGTCACTTCCCACAGCCTCACTTTCTCAGCCCTCGCCCACTGCTGCGCTGCTTCTGTTTCCACTTGCCTTTGCTCCAGGAGGTCAGTTTTGTTTCCCAAGACAATAACTGTTACCTACAAATAAAATGAAAGGGTGAGCTTCATACAAAAAGCATCCACCACTCACAGTGCTCTTAAACAGCAGGCAAGCAGCAGCAACGCGATTCAGACCCATTCTTTAAGGTAGCACCAGCACGAGGTAAGCTGTGTAGCAGTTCAGAAGAACAGGGTCTGGGATTTGGGTTAGCTTTTATCTACTGTGGGTTGGGAGTTTGTTTTAGTAATAGGATATGCAGGACTCTCCCCCGCCCCTTCTCCCTCCCATTGCTTAAAGGGAAACAATGCCCAAGAGAGCCCAAGTTAAACAGCCTTGCTCTCCATTTACTTTGCAATTGAGCTGCCCTAGACAAATGATAAGAGCGTGACATCTGAGCAGGTCAGAGCACTGGATGCTTGAGAGATGAAAAAAATGCATGGCAGCAGAAAAAGCCTGGACCCCACAGCAGTGGATTTTGCCCAGCCTGTTCCTTCCCAAGCCCCAGCCCACAATGTAAACACCGCACGCTGCCAGAGGCAGCCTGTGCCAGCAGCCCGGGCAGGCTGGGCTGCTAAGACCCTCTCCCAGCCCAGGCAGCTGCCCGCTCCCACACGCACGGTGAGCCACTGCAGGGACCGCTGCAGACGTCTCCTCTCCCTGACAGGGTCAGATAAGCACCAGCACCGTCCTCTCCGAAGCAGTTTCAAGAGCAGCTGGTGAGCTAACCCCAGCAGCGCAGCTCTATCAGGTCAGACCCTTAGCTGTGAGGATCAGTACAGCAGCTTCTGTATCAGTGAGACGGTGAAGTGAAGTTCTAGGAAGTGCTGGAGGTAGTGCTGGCCGCCTGCTTACCACTCCTGCTTATTTAAAGTTAACCATTTTCTAAAAAAGTTTTACCAGCATCAGCTCTTAGGGGAAACCAAACCTATATTTATAGTTCAAGGTCCTTACTCAAACACTGGTTTCATCTCTACACTAGTGGTTTGACAAAGATCAAGTGATAAAGTCCTCTCTGACTGATGATTTGGGGGTTTTGCTGTGACCACACCTGCTTGCTCTTTCCTGTTCATCAGGCTAACCAACTCCAGGGTGTCTTCTGTTTCTTTTCAGCTAGAGATATTTGTCCGGGTCCTGTGAGGTCTGAGGCTTCCTTTCTTTTCTACAGCAGACCATCCATGGTGTTCGGGGCAGCAGGGGGCGGGGGGGAGCAGGGCAGTTTTTCCTCTCTCTGAAGGCTTTGAAAGCAGCTAGAATCTTCATATGCATTTACCACACGCTCCAACTGAATTTTACCTATGGTTAAGCCCTGTCACTGTGAGAGAACACAACCTCTATTGAGTATAAAATTTGGCCAGGCTTTAAGGTGTGTGCTGGAGAGCCTCCAGAGCCAGTGGAGGCAAGGAACCAGCCCTCACTGCTTTCTGTTGTCTGCCACGCCACGGGGAACTGTGCCACTCAACAAGGTGAAGTTCTGCCAGCTCAGAAGCACCGTGCATGGGGACACATCCCTAATTCAGTTAGGGATGCGTTCTAGCAGAGCTCCAACTTTTAAGTCCACCAATGCTCTTAGGACTCCCAATCTCACCTCCTGCGCTCAAAGCCTATTTCACACGGACTAGAAGGCACAGGAATAAAACGAATTTATCCAGCTTATTGTGGGCACCACTCTTTCCACCATGTTATCCTCTGTCAGGACCACAGCTTGAAGCTCTCCCACAGGATAAGCAAGTTTTCTAAAATACTTGCACATGAGGAGAGAGGAGAGTTCTGGTGGGCAACAGGGAAGAGAGGGACGCAGATCCTGTGGGAGCTGTGACTCCCTCTCCACATTGCAACACGCTGTAAAGAAATCGGGGCCCTCGCAAAACACAGCGCCTGGGAAACATTTCCTGCTTGTCGGCCTTTCCTTGCCCGCAGGGGAGCTGTGATTGACTCCTGCATCCCTGATGGACGTGACAGGCTGCAGCTCACACCAGCCCTACCAGCCAGCATACCTCTCCTGTGACTGCACCTTCGGTCACTGCCACTGGGAGCCTGCCTTCCTCCACCACCCTGTGTGACATCAATCACATTTTTTGGAAAGTCTCTCCCTGCCATTATCCAATGAATCCTTCACACACTTCTATATTGTTTTGGGGTTTTTTTTAACAGCATAAACCAGACGTTTGGAAAGTTGTAGGCTAAAGACATTTAGCAGGGAAAACTACTCAAGAATGCAAAGATCCTGTAGGAAAAGCCATAATGCTAATGCCTCATGCAAGTTATATTTGTTTAGCTAAGCTGGAACACTGTCAGCTGAAAACACTAGCTGCTTTCTAAGGGAAAATAGAGCAGTCATTTCACACAATTGAATTGATTCAATATGGTTGTTAAAATACATTAAAGCTGCTTTGCCAATTGACTAATGTCTGGGAGACCCGTTGTCAATTACAGTAGTTTGTAAGCCATGGAGTGCGTGAATACAAAACAAACAGAGATAATGCCCTTTGTTAGATCATTCTGTGCACTTGACTTCCCGTGTACAATGTCTAAAAAAACACAGGAACCGCGCTGCTGCGGGCCATGTGCTTTACTAGTCGCGAGCGCCCTGGCTGCTGCGTTCAGCTTAAGCCAAATTATAGCTGTACCAGAGGAAGCAAGGAGGGAAAAGAATCATAGAATCATAGGGGTTGGAAGGGACCTCGAGAGATCATCGGGTCCAACCCCCCTGCCAAAGCAGCTCCCTAGCTCATATTGCACAGATAGGCGTCCAGACCAGTCTTGAATATCTCCAGAGAAGGAGACTCCACCACCTCCCTGGGCAGCCTGTCCCAGGGCTCTGTCACCCTCACTGTGTAAAAGTTCCTCTGCATGTTGGTGCGGAATTTCCTGTGCTCCAACTTGCAGCCATTGCCCCTTGTCCTGTCAAAAGAAACCAACCCATTCCCGTGCATGACCTGCGTGACATGCGAATTAGGGTTCCCCCCCCCCACAAGCTTCCTTCTGCTGGACTGCCCAAGGCCGTGGGTGCGTTTGTCTCCCTTTGTATGCAAGTTTTATAGAAAGGAAACCTCTGCTCTGCAACCTGAGCTTCCTAGCACTGACACAGCGATAAGCCGAGCAGCTGCAGCATTTACCTCCTTTTTGTCTCTAAAGACATCGATCTCCTTCTTGAGCAGCTCGACTCTTTGGAAGGCTTCGAGGCTGGTCACGGCGTACACGAGAACGAAGCCATCCGCCACAGAGAAGTAGTGCTTGGGCAGCTCCACGCCCTCCTGCAGGCCTCGGGTGTCATAAAGCCGTAACTGTTCCTTCACGCCTCGGTCTGTCTCCACCGATGCCAAGTACACATCTTCCATTGTGGCACCCTCTTCCAAGCCTGTTTTAGAACAAGGAGAAAAGTTCAACTGCTGTAAGTACAGCACCGCTGTACGAATTATTTGCAGTGCAGCAAGATTTTACCCCACAAACAGCTTTCAGTGCGTGTTTTCCACAGTGACTCGACCTGGACTCAACCACACCAGCTATTTACAATAGCGACACTGTGTAAATACAGCCATCTAATATATAAATACATCATTATTCCTGTAAAAATACTCTGTATAACATGCACATGCAGGTCAGGATAAGATATATGGCTCTTCCCCTGGGTTTCCCAAACTCCAACCACCCAGTGTGCCAGTGCTGTGCCAAATACGCAGCAACCAGGCCTGCCCAAACATACCCCTTTGGAAGGACGGCCAAGGAACACCAGGCAGTCAGGTATTAACACCTTGGGCTGGCTTCTTTGTTTCATACCAAGCTGGATCGTACGGCAGAAGCAGGAGCCAAAGGAATCATTCTGGAAATGAATGTGTACTGGTGGCACAACTAACCAACAAGTGAAATCAAGCCAGAAAGGGAAGGGGTTGTTTGCATGCAAGCTAAGTTGCATGCTATATTTACTCAAATGCACAGTGAGCTTTTTCCATCCCTTAGGGATTTAAAATGACTCAGATTTGCTAATAGGTGCAAGCTCATTTACTGCAAGGTAAGAGCATACACAAGGTAACAAGCTCTCGTATATATCACCTGCTCCATGGTAACTATCTGCATACTGGCTTGCCTTCCTTCCTCTCCCCATGCTAAATGTGAGGTAATTCAAGGCAGCTTACTTGGAACTAACTAAAAGGATTTTATTTCCAAGCCAAACCTGAAAACACATGGATCGCTTCAGCTTTGTGCTCCCCCTGGGTGCAGGTACGTGAGGTCATGGGCCCCGACAAGCTCCCTATAGTGTAGCTGGGTCACTGCCAGTGTCGGGCGTAAGTTTGGGTACAAACCCTCCGCAACCCACGTTTCTGCCTGCACTGCACTCTTACACACACGAACCATTTGCCACCGCAGGGCTACAATAGCGAGTCCTGCGTTACCCTCTTTGTCTGCCAAAAAGGGACCATATTAGTGCATTGTTTAAGACAACATGAGGAATTATCTGGCCTGTGAAAATAAGGCCTCTGCTATATTCAGTTATGCTGTTCCAACTACATCACACTGACAAACCAGCGAAAGCATTCCGCCCACACAGATGGTTCCCCATGATGTATGCAGCATTCCCAAGCGGGAAAGGGGCACATGCTGTTCTTTTTGTCCTACTCTGTGCAGTCTTCATAGATCAAACTCTTATTAGGTTTGCAATGAATTAATTTATCTCACCTCCAATTATAGCCATGCTAACGTGGCGCCAAAAGCAGAAAGACAAAAGGTTAACAAACAGAGGAAGCGCGAAGGGATTCCGCGCGGCTGGAGAACACGTTACGGGGGCGTTTCTAAGGGCTGAAGTAGGTAACGGAGCCCTTTCTAGATGCAGCACTTTATTTTGTCTCGCTCTGCTCCATTGCTCTGCTCAGGCAGGTCAAGGAAGTATCTGGCATCAGTAATACTGCTTTGGCAAGAAGGAAGGAACCCCAACTACCTAAGTTTTCTTCTTAGAAAGCAATGAATAGCATTGCACAGGTTTTCACTATTTAAGTGCTGCAGTCTAATTCAACAGTCTTTTAAGTTACCCGTGTTCTCTTATGACACTCCCTAATGGCAGTGAAATTAGCAGTGAAAATTAAGTCTTTTTCCGCTCAAAAACGAAGAGGAAAAATTAAGACCTGGGCCTGAAGTCAGCAGAACAGAGCGACAGATTTTGTTGTGAAATGAGGGGGCACTTTGGAGGGAGCTGGAATTTATGCAGATTCCAGAGGTGAAATTTCACCTACACACATGGGGGAGGGAGTATATGCAAGTAGATTCCTAAGCAAACATGGATAAATTTTAGACATACCTGTGCCCCCTTATTCTAAAGCCCAGACCATGAGCTCACCACATCTTGCTGATGATATTTACGGTTCTTGTTAGTATTGTCCCATTCAGACGTGTGCCAGGCAAGTCACTGTCCAAGCAGCACAGCTCATCAGGAAAGCCCAGTGTCCTAGGAAGGTGGCTGGCACCTCCCCTTCCTCCTTGTCTCCTCTCCTTCACCGGCATCCCCAGGCATCCTCCCACCTTTGTTACCTGGGTGGGCAAGGACAGCTTGTGCCAGGGAGTTATTGCCTTGCAGGCTGCCGCCCATTCGAGGAGGTTTTCCTTTTATTTCCTGCTACCAGTGTTTTCCAAATCTGCAGAACCATATTTTGAGATACCTACTGCTGTGGCACAGACGAACGGGCAGAGGGAACCGGCTTTGGGGTTCGGAGACTATGGGGTGAAAGGGGAACTAACAAGACAGTGAACAACCACATGGTTTCTCTGGAAACTGAAGATGGAGGAAAAAAGTTAAGGAGAGAAAGGAGTAATAGAGAGATCGCTGCCGTTCTCTAGCAACTTAGCTGGTGCAAGTTTTGGGAGAGGCAGAAAGGTCTTCATCTATGCTACCCACTGCTGCCACAGAGGAACTGCGGGGGAAAGCCTCAGTCATAAATTGGGTGGTGTTTCAACCTCGGTGGTTTCCCAGTGAGGGGAAAATAAAGTCTCGATATACTAACGGATACTGCACACCCAGGCTAGCCAAGCCAAGGCAGAGATAGTGAAAATACCAAAGGAAAGCACAATTTCAAGATGCATGGAATTTCAGAAGTTCCCAAGTGACCCTCAAACAGAAATGCAACACAAATTTTCTGTCATTGTGACTGTTTTTGGAGACACCCTCTGTTATCTCTCCTTCCCCTCTTTCCAGCAGGAATGTAGCAAAGAGCTCCCAAAGCCTGCTAGTCCTATTTGCAACCTGCAGGGTAATGGGCTTTGCTTGCTTAGATCTCGAGTGACAGAGCATCAGGGGATCCCTAACTCAGGGAGGCCCCAACAGGAGCTGGTCTATTTAGATTTAGCTGCCAATTAGGTAGTGGTCCCACCAACCAGTAGCCACAGTTGTGACCCTCAATTGCAACATTCAGCTCCATTTTCATCTGTTTCTAAAATGCAAAACTGACTGCAGCTCCATCAGGATATAGTTGGATACAAGAAACAAAGATGTAAGAATGCATAATTTGGTTAATTAGCCTCCACATCTTTGGAGCTGTGAAAGCCCAAACCCCAAACCCCTCCAGCTGACACCAAGCGAGGCAAATTGTCTCGTTATGGGTCCTACCACAGTAATATATGGTGTTTTCATTCCCAGCTAACTAAGATGATTTAAGTAGCTGGCTATGAATAACCTGATCATACCAGCTATTGACACAGCCAGGAGGCAGAGATAAGGAAAATCATGTTCTCCACATGAAAAATTCTCATCTCCTTCTGTTGAGCAGATAAGCTTTACCATAGGTTGAGATATTTTAAAGGCAGAAGGAAGACTCCCTTCTGCAGCACCACTGAACAGGCACACTGTTTAAGGTAAACCACCTAATCCTTTTACAGATGTGTTCCATGCCAAAGTTGAGCCAGTACCCCTCTTGTACGATCTCTTAAGAGACCTCAGGCAAAGCAGTGCCAGGTACCACAGATATTTAGCAGGACAATCTTCCACCACCAGTCAAGGGCCCATTTCATGACTGAGGAGAAAAGACTGGCTCCTCTTTCTTCAGGAGTGCAACAGAAGGTGGAGGATTCCTCCTCCCTGGCGGTGTTCAAGGCCAGGTTGGATAGGGCTTTGGGCAACCTGGTGTAGTGAAGGTGTCTCTGCCCTTGGCAGGGGAGGTGGAACTGGATGATCTTTGAGGTGCCTTCCAACCCAAACCGTTCTGACTTGGACAAACACAACACTGAAGACACAAGTAAGAGAGATCATCGCAGGTACCAGGCAACCATATTTATGCATGTGCAAGCCTTACCAGCTGTGTGGCCTGACCGATGGCAGTATAGTCCCTACATGACTCAAACCTAAATGTGCACCCATTTCAAACACCTCCTTTCAAGTTTTGCCTGACTGCTTGTATCGGTTTAGCCAGAGAGGCTGCCATGCAATACCTATGTTACTCTACATGCCTCCCACAGCATCTCTCATCATTTTGCGCTCTCCTTTCTCACCCCAGGGCCCAAGGCAAACAGCCCTTCTTGCAGCTTTCAGGCCTAGCACGAAGCCCAGTACCACCCGCTGTTGCTCACACGCTCCAGGGACACAGATATTCCTTTCTGGGGGTATTCTTTCTCCTCCCCACCCCTCACCAAATACATTTTCCTCTTTGACCTGAAGCAGTCTGAGTGCTTTTGCAAGACCGCTAGCTGCTGACCCTGTGAGCAACAGCAGCACTCAGGGACTTCATCCGTGGCAAGCCAGGGAAAGCTGAAGGGGCACATTTTTCTAGGAAAAGCAGCGCAGTGCGAATGGGTTTACAGCACCGTCACCAAGCAAACAGCCAGGAGCATGGGCTCAATGCCAAGGGCTTTATATAGCAGTGTGAAACCTCCAAGGACACTACTCACTTCCCTGATAGCAGCTGTACCACCACTCCTTTTTACAGGAAAGTCAACAGGAGACACATGAACATTGACAGAGACTCGTGGCTGATTTACAGACAGGAGGAGAACCTCCCATCCCAGGCTGGGAAGCCTGTGAGGATGGCACCAGACCTTGTGCTCTGAGCCTACAGCGAAGTTCCAGCCACTCCTCTTGTCACTGGGAGGAGAATGTGGATGCTGTCAGGAACAGACAGACTCCATGCATTGACTTGGAAGCCCTCCCCATGGCTCCCTGGCCCTTGGACTGACCACAGAGCAGCTCCTGACATCAGTCAGGAAGCACAGATTTTGAAGCAGCTTGTGTCCATGTTGTCCTGCCCGGTGAGCTGCTTTGCTAGGTGGCTCTGAGCAGACGGGCTTTCAGCAAACACACTAGTCCTTTTTGCCTCCTGCCAAAAAGGTGAGCAGCCAAGATGTACATGTCGAGCTTTCTGAGGCTCACAAGCTTTAGGAAACAAGGACTGAGGTTCAGTAATGATGTTTTAGGCATGGAGGGGCCTGCTCTGCAATGGTAGCACCAGCAACGGGTCTGTGCTGTTTAAGCTAAGGAGCAATCAAAGACTCACCGTTCCTGAAACTCTGCCCTTGCCCAACAAGACCCTCACAGTGGTGTCCTGACTAGGCAGTTCAGGGGTTTAATCAATACAGACTGGAGCAGTAGCTAAAGATCTTCTAGAAACCATTTTCACCAGACCATATTTTAGGTACCCTCTGCCAGAACCACCTACAAGCTGAGGAACAGGCAGAGAGAACAGCGACCACTCAGAGGGACCACCAGAAACACCAACATACCAGTCCATCCCCTAAAATGTGCCTGATGGCACATACAGGTGATACCTAAAGCACTGAGCTGTGGCCACTCAACCCTTGGGGCTAGAGTGCTATGAGTCCTCTCCTCACACTGATCTTGACTCCACTACTTGCCCTCTTTCTCTGAATGTATTGGGAATGAGATTTGACCAAAATCAGATAGAAATGGGAGGCTACCTTCTTCCTTCTTCCCTTGCACTCCCTGTCTGCTATCAGCTGTGCCTTCCCTTACTGTTAAAGTGAGAGCAGAGCTGCTGGAAAGGAAAACTGATCTTTCTAAGGGAGCAGGCAGGGGGGAAAGTCTGTGTTGTGCAATAGCCGAGCTGGAGCGTTCGGGAGCGACAGAGCTACACCTGCACTAAACCCAGGGCACGAGGGCTCCCTCCAGCTACGTCAGCCAGTATCCATGACGTTATATAACCAGGTACACGGCTGGTTCCATAAATAGCTCCTCTGATCAGCAACACCCGAATATCCTTCCTGCCCAGGTCGCTAATAGGAGCTCAGGGCAGGAAGTAATGCAAGGCAATACGATTTAAGCAACGTGGCCTTGCTCATGCTGCCTGGGTGTCTCTGACAACCACCCAGCCCAGCGCAGAGGACAGGCAGGTCGGGAGCTGAGGGAAAAGCCTTCAGCCTGTAGGTTTTGCAACCTTCCCACTGAAAGCGACACGGTGCTATGCAAGAGCTCGGTAAGATGCTGGAAACAGATGTTGCTGCAACATTAGAGGAAATCCTCCTTTCAAACAAGGGTATCAGCACAGTTCTGCACCACGCTTTGCCAGCAAATTCCTCCCATCCACATAATTTAAAGGCACAGTGCCTGCAAAGCACCGTCCTGGTGTAACTTACCCCAACGTTTAATTTACCTGCCTGAGGAAAAGACACACATGGACTAGACAGCCTCTGTTGAAGCCCTGAGACTCACCCCTGGTGCCACCCCTTGTTTCTGGGTGAGGCAGGAGTAATTCATCAGCCTGCCGATCGTTGCCCTTCCTCCCAAAGCCAAGTCATGTGGAAACAGAGGGAAATAAGCCGGCTTTGCCTTCATTCCCTTTATTTTGTGGACAGCAAGTCTCAGGCACCCCATGCTCCTGTCTCCGGTTCATTTTCCATGGGAGGATTTCTCTGGCAACCAAGAAGTTCAACCCTTGAAGTCCAGTACAGAATGTAGGAGCTAAAGCACAGCTGTTTTCCTTTCCAGCACTTTGACTAAATATGACTCAAACCCAAGCAAAATAAAGCTTTAAGAAGGTGGGAGAAAAGTCTGAATGGTCTCTCTGCTCATCACATGGTATCTATTTATTTTTCAGGCATCTACAGCATCTTTCAGGGAATGAGATAGTTCTTACGTAAGCACATCACCTACTTTCTGTGTTTGCTTATTTTTAAACATTCATGTATTTTGTAACTGGGAACATCACAGAAAGGGTTTTCCTCCAAGGCTGTTTTAGAAATCTGTAAGCGAGGGACTGTGAATTTCAAGAATTGCCCAGAGATGCAACAAATCCACATTAATTTCCCTCCTTCACCTCAGTGCAGGTCACGGTCCTTGGCTACTGCTTTTTGGTGGCCCACGCAGAACAAGATTCTGGAAAGGAAAACAACCCTTCCTCTCCTACCCCCCCCCCCCCCAAAAAAAAGTAAAAATATCTCACCAACAGTATGCTTTCCATAGAGAAGCTGCTCCAAAATTGCAGTCTTTCCCACCGAGGCCATTCCACAGACCACCACCTTGTAGCCCTTCCCCATGTTCCCTGTGCAAGCGGTCAGCAGGCGATCCCTGTGCAGACACAGGAGTCTGTCAGCCTGGCACAGTGGCACAGCTCAGCACCAGACAGAAGCAAAGCCCCCGAAAGGCGAGAGGCAAAACACGAAGCAGCCGGTGACTCGAAGGCACAGCTCCCTCCCAGCGACTGATATTTTTAGGACTGGAGTTTCCTCCCACATCACTTTTTAAGGTTTTAAGGCTGCTGCCATGGGTGCCGATGCTCGCCTTGCAGCCTCAGGGAGACTGGAGAGCAGTGAAGTGTGTCACCCCACTGGGGCAGGGGCTGCGCTTGTCGGCTAGCGTGTGTGTACACCCTTATCGGGCTGCATGTTTTTGCCGCGGGCCCGATGGTATCTGGCGGTATCAAGATGGCTTCTGGTAGCGCGACAGAACAGCGGTTCCTTCCCTTTTCATTCATGCACAAGAAAGGTTTGACCTTTTACAGACCAGGAGCTAGGAAATCGGAGTGTTAAAGGTGGGAACACAGGGAAGCAAATGCAAAAGCAGGTTTCTGGGTCTGCTCTGAATCAGTTTGGATGGGTGGGGGTTTGGCTTCAGCAGGAGGCCTCCAGAGTCAGGAGCAGCTCTGTTGGCAGGTAAGCAGCAAGCTCAGTCCCCTGGCAGAAGCAGTCTGCCCCACGGAAAGCCAAAGAGTACCTTTTTTTAGGACCAGGAGGGGCTGGCATTGTCCCATTTCAATTCCAGTTTAACTCAGTGATGGCTTCACAAGCCAGGGTGCTCTGCAAAGCATACACTGGAAATCGGAGGGGCCACCCCACAGCTTCAGGGGGCACTCCCAAGCAGGGAAAGCCCAATTCCCAGCTTGACTCCCCAGCAGCCAGAGAGGAGGCCCAAAGCCTCCTCAGCACCAGGCCCTCGCCTTGCTCCTGCAGATACACCTCTGTGGGGGCCGGCGGGATGCAGGGAAATGCCCAGACACCTGCATGCGAGGGACCTGAGCAGAGAGGGTTGCAGGGCCCGCCGGCACCCACAGCAGCCAGTAACGCCGGAGTAAGGGTCATGGTCACCTCGTCCCCAACACCCCTCTGGGGAGCCCCTCCAGACCTGCAGCACCAGCGGCTGTGGCTCCTCAGCACCAGACATGGGCATCTCCTGCCCTTGCACCCCAAACAGGCCTTGGGGTTGGGTTTAGGGCACCCCCTGCCCCCCCTCACGATTGATTATTTCATTTTATGTGTTTGGGTTTTTTTAAATCATTATTTTTAATGATTTTTTTAAAAAAGTTCTTCTCAGGTTAGAGTACTAGTGCTCCTGGGCGACCCCCCGCCCCAACCCTTGGCTACAGTGGGGCTCTCACAGCGGAGAGGGAGTGTTTCAGAGGATGTCGCAGCTCGCAAAGTCCCTGCCCGAGGCCAGGCCCCCGCCCGCTCCGTGCCGTGCCCCGGGGCGCACCCTCGCCTCCAGCTCCGTGCGCCCCGGCCCCGCGCGCCCCCGGGGCCGCCCGCCCCCGGCCCCCCCCATCGCGAGCGCGCACCTGGGCCGAGCTTCCCGCAGCGCCCCATTGAAGCGCGGCAGCCTGGCGGGCCGAGCCCCGCCCCCTGCCGCCCATTGGCGGGCGCGGGGGCCGGGCCGGGGCGGGGCGGGGCGAGGCGGGCTGCCTGGCTCCCCCAGGACTACAGTACCCATGAGGTGCCGCTGCCGCCGCCGGAAGTGCCGTGCTATCGCAAGGGGTTGTGGGAAGCAGGCCTCTTCCTTTCCGGTGCTCGGCGCCATCAGGTGAGGGTTTGTAGGTGTTTGGGCTTTCCCTCAATCCGGTTCCATCGTGGGCCTGAGGCGGCCATCCGGCCGCTCCCCTGCAGCCCAGGCTTGCCACCGCCCTGCCGGGGTGGGACGGGGCTGCTCCCACGGCGCGGGGCCTCTGCGGGGAGCGGGGGCCGGGCGGGCCGCGGGCCCTGGGCGCCAGTGGAGGCCTGCGGGCTGCGCCTCGCCGGGGAGGCCTAGCTGCCCGGCGTGCGGGGCCGGGAGGGGGTGGGGGTACTCGGTCGGCCCCAGGGTTACCTGGGGTGAGAGGAAGGCCGCGCACCGCAGTGTAACGGTGCAGGTTGTTCACAGGCCGCACGCCCTGGTTTGGATCTGGCATTCGCGGTTCAGTCGTAGTGCAGTCCTAAAGAAGGGGTAGCATGGCACGGCCAGAGCTGTGCTGCCAGGGCAGAGATGAGCATGGAAAGTCACAGATGAACTGGGGTGTTTTTGCAAACAAAATGCATTACATTCTCCTGGTGGTGATTTGGGTGGTGGCTCGATGGAGTTAGCTTATATCTGCTAAATGCTGCAGATGGGTGAGAGCTGAAAGGTTTTTACAGGTAATTAAACCACATTAAAAGTAAAGAGCACACCACCCAGTCTCACATACTTTTTTAATAGATTAAAGTTTGCAACTTTGTTCAGATGTAAACTGTCAGTTTTGGTAGTATCTGACATACTCATCTTCAGCTGAGGAGTTCAGCGTTTACAAAACACGTGACAAGGAATAAAATTGCTGAGAATTGGCAGCCCCCAGCAGGACATATGGAAGTTGCCAGTGTGAGCCATGTTACCAGATGTGCCAGTGGTGTAAAGAAGCTTGAGAGCATCTTACGTGTCAGTGGTGTTACATGTACAGTTTTATGTGGTGTCTGTTGGAAGCTGTTCAGTGCTGGAATCCTGATTCAATGCACTTACTTCACTGGCCTCTCAATTCAGCAGGTAGACCAACATGGGGGCCTACAAGTACATCCAGGAGCTGTGGAGGAAAAAGCAGTCGGATGTGATGAGGTTCCTCCTTCGTGTCCGCTGTTGGCAGTATCGCCAGCTGTCTGCCCTGCACCGAGCTCCCCGGCCCACCAGACCAGACAAAGCTCGCAGGCTGGGATACAAGGCCAAGCAAGGTAATGAGACATGGAGGTGAAGTCCACACGCTTCCTGACGGAGTGCCCGAGTTTTACATCAGCTTTAGAGTAATAAAATCTGAAACTTCGACGTTCCCCAGGAACCTTAAGTGTCCTGCATGAGACAGGCTTAGCGTTAGAAATGTGTTCAGTTGGTAGCAGTGCTCACATCCCAAAACTGCACTTATGTAATTTTGAGGTCACGCCTTCTGTGGCAATTTTGGCACCTGGAGATTAAGTGGGCTTTGGCTTTAATTCTTGCTCTTGTGCCACTGTATTACTACTGCAGAGCTGACCGATGCTCTTGGTATCTTATGTTTAGGGGGTGTCCTTTCTCTACCCAGATTTTATCATGTGTTACTATGAGCATGTTACATCTGCATGTGCTTGAGTAAGCAAGGTGACGTAGTTTGTGCTGTCATTAGAAAACAGTTGCTGGTCAGTGAAAGAAGCCTGGGGGAGGTGGCCATCCATCCACAACTTGCTCAAGTCCTTGAAAACACAGTTGTTTGTTCACTGTGAAAGTACAAAGCTAGGAGTCTGCACTTGTGTATCTGTGAAGTTTGTTTAGTTTCCTCATTTTTCAGATTTCAGGAGGGTTTGTGGATGGCTTGTGCTTTATGAATAGTACTACCAGAATATGGGATTTTAGTTTTGGGGTGGTTCTTTTGTTTGGTCTTTCAGGATGGGTGCTTTTTGTGTACCTGTTCATAGTGTATTTGGAACTCCATAGTGGAAAGGTGTCATAAACTGGTTTGGAAGTAAAAAGTCATAGGAGGACATCACTTCCCTTACTCAGCTGTAATGGAAATAAAAAAACCAACCTGTGGTAGCCACCTCCAGTTGAGGCTTTTGATGGAGGTTGAGGTAGTGACCTAATTTTCCCGTGAAACTTTTGGGCTTGTAAATGCAGTACAGGCATCAAAACTGCCTTGCTGTGATTTGCACTTGCTACAGGACAGAATTCTTGTAGTTCCTCAGTCACTGTTTCTTTCAGGTTACGTTATCTACCGTGTCCGCGTTCGCCGTGGTGGTCGCAAACGCCCGGTCCCGAAAGGTGCGACCTACGGTAAACCTGTGCATCACGGCGTTAACCAGCTGAAGTTCGCCCGGAGCCTGCAGTCTGTAGCAGAGGTGACTATTGCGCTTACCGCTCGGCAGCTTGGCAGTAGGAAGGTCTTAGTCTGTAAAAGTTGAAAATACTCAGAGACAAAACCCCACCAACCAACTGTTCCCTTCATGTGTTCGGTAAGAGGTCTTCCACACTGGTGTCAGGAAACCACCAGAATGGCTTGAAAAGCTGCATTGAGGCAAATGAAAAAACTACTCAGACTTTACCAGCGGGGTCTGGGAGAAGTACTACTTGGGCAATTAGTGATGTTCATAGTGCATGCTTATTTCTAGAGTATGCTACAATATTTGTAATGAAAACTAGGTATACAGCTAGTATAAACCTCAGTAAAATAAAGAGTGAGGTATGAAAAGTAATAATTCAAATATGCTAAGGTGTCTGACTACACTCATCGTTAAATACCACCTCTGTGTTCCCTGCCATGTTGTGTGTATTGCCAGCTTTAGGTAGTGATCCTTTCAGAAGCATGGGTGAGTGCCTGTCTTAGCCCAGAGCACCTGTTTGCATAGTAGGAGTGCAGCACAGTGTGCTTACCTGTATTGCAGGACTAATAACAGGAGGCCAGAGACCTTCTGTTCCTTATAAAAAAGCTTTGCTACCTCACCAGCACAAAGATGGCCAGTTCACTTGTTTTTGGTGAGATGTTGTTACCCACTGGACTACTCAAAATGGGAACTTTGATTGGATGAGATCTTCTAAGTTTGATAATGTCACTACAGTAGTGTTGAAGAGGGGTAGTTACCACCTTTAGAAAAAAGTCAGTGGGTTAGAATTAATACTAGTCTGCACTCTCAAAAGAAGAGACGTTGTGAGAGAATGGAGGCTGTTCATTGCCTTTCCATCCTGAAACAGAACACTTCGCTGTTCCCAGGACTTCAAAAGTATTCTGTGACTTCAGCAGATTGAATATGGTTGGGGCTTTTAAAAGGGGGGGAGAAAAAAAAAGTAAATGGGATGTGCTAATTTAAAAGAAATGCAGATAATGAGCTTAAATTAAAATGTGATTGTGTTTTCAATGCTCAGGGCATGCTCTTCATATATACTATTACCAGATGCCTGATGGCTACTCACATGCTCACTTCTGGTAACAGCTGGTGGAAGAAGCTATTTGCCCTCAGTTCAGAAGTTTCTGAACCTGACATGCTGTTTGCTGGATACATAAGATAATTTGTTACAGAAATACAAATCCTCAGTTGTAGCTACCATCCCCACATAGCTACTTGGTTGAGAGTGGTTGGAGATGCAGTGTTTAATCTATGTGTTCCTCTCACATGCTAGAATAAAACAAGGACTTGAAAAGATTTTTATTACATATGCAGAAAATAGGCAAGTGCTGTTTAGTAGAAGTCTCTAAAATTAATCAGTTGGAATCTCTCTGGGATAGAAGATGGATGAGCTCCATTGGTTCATGCTTTCCCACGGTGATGATAAAGTCCTAGGATTAAACACGCTTTCAGTGCTGTAAATAAGGAGCATTCTTGACAGGAGAGGCCGATGGAGTTGCATAATTGATATTTTCTGCTTTGTTTTGTTTTCTAAACTAAGACTGCTTCTTCCCAACCACAAAGGAGGCTAGAAATAGCAAGCACTAATATACCAGCAATGGAACAAAGACTTGTTACATCAGCTGATTTTTTTTCTCCCATCAATACAGGGTTATTCTCTGCTGAATGTCTTTCTGTAGCATTGGATGTGCAAATTGATTGGTATTTCATAACTTTCCACAGAAGCTTGTGCTCTTTATCCTTATAGTCATGTTAAAGTTGTTTTTAGCTCTGTATAGTTACTTACTGGGTGCTTCTGTGTACCAAGTAGTTCTTTTTTTCTTTGGCAACCAAGCACCTCCCTCCTTACATTTTTTAAAACCCATTTCATGTAGGAATCCAAGCAGCCTTTTTTTTTTTTCTTATTTTTGGGAGACAGCATTCCTTTCAGCTATTAGGTTTTTTTTGTGTATTTGCAACTGAACAGAAACAGTTAGTTTAGGAAGAGAGGGTCTCCTAGGGCAAACCTTTGAGCACCTACAGAATTTCAGGATTGAGTTGTTTGTATCTCTGGGCACAAAGAATGCCCCGCATCCATGATTTTACAGCCTTTTCCATATATTTTTCTCCTCTAGGAACGTGCTGGTCGGCACTGTGGGGCTCTGAGAGTCTTGAACTCATATTGGGTGGGTGAAGATTCCACTTACAAGTTTTTTGAAGTGATCCTGATTGATCCCTTCCATAAGACCATCAGGCGCAACCCTGATACCCAATGGATCACCAAGCCTGTCCACAAGCACAGAGAGATGCGTGGGCTGACGTCGGCCGGGCGGAAGAGCCGTGGTCTTGGGAAGGGCCACAAGTTCCACCACACCATTGGTGGTTCCCGTCGTGCTGCCTGGAGAAGACGCAATACCCTGCAGCTTCACCGCTACCGCTAGCGCTTGTAAACCTAACCATCCAATAAAGCTGATGCGGGTTGTTGAATTTAACACGTGCTTCTGCTGCTTCTTGGTGTACGTGGAGAAGGGTAGAATTCTCCAGCGGTTCAGTTGCCGTATTTTGAAAGGCTTTTGAAAATGTAATTTGATGTTTGTGGAGATTGTAGGCCCCGAGCATAGAGTTCTGTGATGGGTTTCACTTTGATAAGGCAGAAGAGGCGTGTGCAGTGTGAATAGAAAGCTTAATGGCTGCTACATGTTCATTTTGGGTGGTTCTTTTTTTTTTGTTGGACTGGGTGTACTTCCCTGTCTGTAGGTTGAGGTCTCGATGTCCTGTGCTTAGACTGAAGGCCAGCTTTGATCATGTGCAATGAGATGTAAACGGAAAGTGCTAGTTTATTTTTTTTTTATGGGCGATTAAATACTAATGTCAACTTTATTTTCCAAGTTCTGTGGTTTTTGTGTGTCTTCAGTGCGAAACCAGCTCTCGAGTCTGTGTGTCTGCAGGCATAGGCTAAATCAGTTAGGCACAGAATAGAAAGGTAAGCCTGACTGTTCTTCAAAGTGCATGGTATTTTAAATACAGACACTTCACAAATGTACAGTATTTTAGGTTGAGTAATAAAAGTACTGACTGTACAGTAGGTACTGCTGCATCTGCTAGATTCCAGGGTGTTAATTTTACAGTGAAGACTGTTTCTTAAATCTGCCTTTTGATGCCAGAAGAGAGAACATTTCTCTGCTGTATTCTGATTTACTTTTTTTTTTACTTTTTTTCTGATTTATTCTGAGCTGCATTCTGATTTACTCTCTATGGTGAGGTGGCAGAAATAAGCACATTTAGGTGACAGTTACAATCACAGGGGAATGTATTTTAGGCTAGATTTTGTGAAATAACAGTATGACTTCAACATGAAGTCAATTTCCAAATAAATGCTGAGAGGAGAATAGCTGCGATTTGAGGTGAATTACCTGCACAGCTGTCCTAGCTTCCAGAACTGTTGTATCACCTCTGTTGGGTAGTGATAGGAAAAGGGATCAATAGAAGGCCCAGGAAGTGGCTGTGTCTTCCTAGAGTTTCAGCTTGGAATGTGGGAGGTTTTTAAACAACAACAAACTGCTGCTGGAAAAGAAATGTCGAAGATTGTCCTTCAACTGAGAACTGGCTGACTGTTTTTCAGGTTCTTATGGGACTCTAATCTGCTGAGACATTTTGGCAGCATGTTTTTAAGGCCAGGAGGAACAGCTTGAAGAGGGCAGCCCTTCCATGCCATGTTGTGCTTGGTTCAAACCAGCAAAAACAAAGCGTAAGGATTCTTGTGTGGCTGTGTGCTATCTGCTCCTCTAAAGGGGAGAGTGGGGTTTTTTAACCTTTCCTGTGACAGACAACTGTTACTAGGAGGAGGTTTCTTGAAAGCAGTTCCTGTGATAGTGTAGGGCAGGAAATGGAGGCTCCTAGGAGTAAATTATGAGTTTGATGATCCTGTACTTGAGCTCGTTAAGCTGTTCAGGACCCTTGCCATAGATGAAGGAAGGTGACTGCAGTCAGCACATGCCGTGTTTTCTGCTGGGGTTCAAAACTTCGAATGTGTAGGGGTGGTTTCTTCAAGGTTTCCCCTTGTGGTCCTGTAACTTTTTAAACTTTGAAGTAAGAGGCAAACACTGTCCCATCCAAAGTTACCTGATAAAACTGTTTCATGGACACAGTGTTGGTACCAGACTGGCTAAGGAACTTGAAATGGCGGGTACTGACTGAGAGCTCTGGGTTTGTCCCAGGTCTTCAGGCAATCAGATTGCCTGAGCATCTTCTCAGGCTGGAAATGTGCCCTGTTAAATGGAGGTTTGGTTGGAAGGAGGGGAAATTGCAGTGCAGTATTTGTGTGAAGAGGAAAGGGAAGTTATCTTTTTATTTATTAAAATCTGTATTTAGAAAAGGGAAAACATTGAGGAAAGACATTTGGGGTTGTTAGCTTGGGTAATGAGGCATAGAGAGAGGTTATGTGATCTCTGCCTTTCCCTACCTGATAATTTTTGAACCTGTTGTACGAGATCAACAGAATATGCAACTCTGTGTTCCTTAGGAATTTTGTGAAAGCCATCTGAGGCAGTAGCCCTACTGAGAGGCTGTTGAGTTTAACCCTCCTTACGCACCAAGAGTCTGCCCAAAACACAAATACTGAGCTGTAGCTGAAGGAAGGTGGGGGGAGGGGATGTGGGAAGCATCGGGAATGACACTGGTGACATTTATTAATACGTGGAGGAATCCAGCATTCGGTTTCTAAGCCGTCTGCTTCAAGGCTGCTTTTTTCTCCCTCTGAACAGGTATTTTAGATGCCATTAAAAGAGCTGCCTGGTTTCTAGTCAAAACTAAATGACTGCCACGGTTAAACTGCAGGAAAATGGGGCTGTGCAACATCAGCCTGTTTCAGCCTGATACCAGGTGCCGTTGCAAATAGTTGACTGTAAGCTTTTATCAAGCTGGATTTCACTTTTGTGTAAGTCAGTTAGATGCACTAATCGCTTAGCCTTTGGTAGGGGTGAGGGCCTCACAGGTAATTCAACCCCTGTTAGAAACTCATCCTGTCCTCCCCAAGGGTGGGATGTATATAAACAGACTGTAATTTAGCCTGTTCTTGAAATAAGCAAGTAGTAAATGCAGCTCATTACTTGGCAACACTGAGTTGCAAAGTACAGACTCGCTAATCAACAGCGAGTGTAATTGTTTCCTGACATTGTCTGCGAAGCCTTGGGAGTCTCTGCGAGGCAGCTGTGTGCTGCTGGGTGAGGGATGCAGGCGTGCTGCCTGCAGTAGGCACAGATGCTGGTGGAGGGGACAGTTGGTTCCTTCCTTGCAGCTGAAGGTCATTAAAAGTCACTGCTGATTTTTTTTTTTTTTTGGAGTCTTCAAAGGAAGTAAGTGGCAATGGAGAGGAATAGCTGGACTGGCTTGCTTAGCCCTGTCCTTGTTCACTCAGTGAGATAAGTGACTGCATGTGAATAGTCCCACTCAGCTAATGAATTAAAAAGCTAGATTCTAAAATTAGACCCCAATTCCTACTCTTTTATCTATCCACTCACAAGATGGGAAAAGCACCATCTTTTTTTGGCATTGTACAGCTCTCTTCTTTTACAGCACACACAGGTCTAGTTCTGAGAGCAGTAAGTCAAAATGCCCAAAGCAATGGAAGAAATACAGCTATAGTTATGAAGACAGGCCGAGAGTTGGGCTTGTTCAGCCTGAAGAAGGCTCCAGGGAAATTTTATAGCAGCCTTCCAGTACCTAAAGGGGCCTGCAGGAAAGCTGGAGAGGGACTGTTTACATGGGGACAGAGTGATAGGACAAGGAGTGATGGGTTTCAACTGAAAGAAGGTAGATTTAGATTAGATACAAGAAAGAAACTTCACAGTGAGGGTGGGGAGGCCCTGGCACAGAGTGCCCAGAGAAGCTGTGGCTACTCCCTCCCTGGCAACGTTCAAGGTCAGGTTGGATGGGGCTTTGGGCAGTCTGGTCTAGAGGAGGGTGTCCCTGCCTGTGGCAGGGCAGGGGTTGAAACTAGATTTTTAAGGTCCCTTCCAAGCCAAACCATTCTGTGATTCTATGAACATTGCTTCAGCCACAAAAAAAAAGGCAATTTGAGTTTGAATTGGGTGCTCTTTACTGTGGCTTTGGACAAGCACCAACTTCTTGATCCAATCCCCTTCAGGTAATTGCTTGAAATGTGAAGCTGTGTAAAAGGATGGAGGGCCCGTGGGTTGTTCTTCTCTTCATGTATCAAGCCTCTGAATCAGCCTTAATTTAGTAATTACACAAAAAGTGTTTAGGTTGCAAAGTCTAGCTCCCTAAAGTTAGGAAGTGCCTGAGCTACACTGCTTATGCAACCTTTAATTTGGTGGCTATCCTGCTCTTGCCTAATGTGCCAGAAGAGGCCTCTGGCAAAGCAAGGACTGGAACCCAGTTCTTCTGGGCCCTTTGTCACTGCCTGAAATGTAAAAGAGCATGCTTTTCTTTGGTATCAAATTATGTGCGATAATATCCTATAATTAAAGGCTCTTAGGAAGATGACATTTAATCTCATTAAATACTGTCAACTCTCCATCATTCAGGGAAATGGAGAACTGAGGTGTCCTGGAGAACAGGGAGCTCAGTAGGAGCAGATGAGTGATTAAATTAGGCCTGGCTCTGTTAGGCTCAGTGCTGATTAGGAGCTCTTTCTTGGATGGAAAGTAGCCCCCTTCTGAGCCTGCCTAGGTCTCCCAGCATTGCCTTTCCAGTACCAGACTGTAGAAGAATGCCTGTTAATAAGTTGGACCCTAGCTGGCTCTGTAGGGGTTATGCAGCCTGTATCTGGGTGTGAAAAGGCTGTGGAGGCCATACATCTGTGCCAAAGCTGACTCTCCACATGCAAGTTAAGGATTTCCCTTGGAAACACAAGAATTAAGAGGCACATAGAAGGGAAAAAAGAAAATGAGGAGAAAGGACAAGTCAGCTGGCTTTCAGCAGGGCTTTATGCTGGGCCTGCTGGGTGACAGGAACGTGCTGCGGAGGAGGCTACAGCTAGCCAGGGCTCACCCTGGTTTGTGTGGAGCAGTGCCTGCAGTATAAACCTGGCTGGACCCAGGTGTCCTCAGCATAGAACGAGCACCCTGTGCATGCCTGTCTCTCTGGTATTCATCTGCAACCCTGACAGACCAGGCAGCGGCTGCTCTTCAGCAGCAGAAGGACAGTTCTCAGTTGGTGCCAAGAACCGTAAGCCGTGAAAGGCACCGTGTCCAGCGCTCGTGCCCTCCGCCTCCTAGGCCTCATCACCAGGCCGTGTGTCAGTGGCTGGAAGAGCAGGCAGAAACCAAGACCCTATGACACTCAGCGTTGCGTTCACACGTGTAACGAAAATGAGTCGCCATCCCCAGAGAGCTCATGCACCGAGCGGAGGAAGTAGCTCATTAGCCCGGTGCTCGCTCATTCATTTATTCATACATTTTTGTTCCAGCATTGTTTCTCTGTGACTAACAAGCAATTATTTGAACCCTTTCCTTGTCTGAGAATCGCGGCCCTTCGGCTCATCCGCTGTTGTGATCCACCTGCCTCTCTCATGGGTTTGGTGATTAGTCAGATGAGTGCAGATAGCAAGTTACGCCACCTTCCTAAATCACGTGCTTTGAGCTCTGTGTCTTGGGCTGGTGCAGAGCGATGTGGAAAAATGGTGGCCTCCAAGTTGTGACGTTTGCAGCTGTCTGGGAAGCAGTTTTGTCAGCATGCCGTTAAGTAAAGTCACTCTAAAGCTGGTAAGTAAAAGAGGGAATTTTGTATTATTTTCACTTTTTACTTTGTTTATGAGTTACCACTACAAACACTGACAGAGAGCATCGGGTTACCATCTTCTCTACAGAAAAAGACACAAAGTATGATTCAGCTACACAAGAGAAATTAAGGACTGATATAAACCAGTTAATATTTATAAATTTAGGAAAAGTATATATAGAGAGAATTACATACACAGAATTCAATTGATTCTTTGGAATCTGAATAATCTAGTTTAACAGATTAATCTAATTTAGGTAGGTTCATTTCTGATAGGTGCCTGTTTGTCCATTCTTAACAGGTAAGGCTTAATAACCCATACAGACTGATGGTGAGATAACAGGTTTTTCATGTTAATGCCAATGGTTTGTACTGGGAGGATGATTGCTGCCTGTTACATGTGATACAGATTTTAGGTGATACTTGCTGCTTGGGTTTTGGACCCTGCTTTACCCAAACAGCAATTTTAAAGCAACAGTTACACCTTATCCATGGGAAACAAAAAAACCCACACTTAATTACTGTGATGAGTTACACTGGAAACCCAGTTCTTAGGCTTGTGATTTATATTGCTGAGAAGGAAAAGAGAAAAATAAAACCCAACCCACTGTGAACACCTGAATCTCTGGCTCCTGAGGCTAAATGAAAAACTCCACTGTAGTTACTATTTTCACTGGCTAGTTTAATAAAAATACAAGAATTGTAGAACTATGGAAAACATACAGCACACATCAGTTACATTTTCTCCAGTGATGGTCCCACCCGTTTTGGGGCTGAACACTCTAATAAATGATTTTGCCTTCTAGCAGGTTTCACTCTGGCAATGGCCTTAAGTTTTAATTTATTTTAAGAAAAATAATTTTTAAAATAAGGAAATAAGAAATAAGTTTGGACCCTGAATAATGATTTTAGCCAAATTATGACTGTGTGGGAATGAACTACACAACTGGATTTTTTTCCAGATCATAACAAACAATGAAACTCGATGGGTTTTGCAGATCTTTGCACATTGCCCTAAAATCATATTACTTTCATCACAGTTGGAATCTTGAATTGTATCATCCTTTCATAGGTACTTTATAGTGGCAGTGAAGTCTGAAGCAATCCTGTCATCTGCAGAGCAGAGTGGGATGGAGAAGCAGGGAAGCGATAACCTACCATCTTTCCCCGCTTTGGCCACTGAAGCAGTAACCCTGGACCAGCTCTTTTGGCACCTGCCAGACAACCCAACCTGACCCATCTCATCCCTCCCAAATTTATTACGGCCCCGTGCAACAGGGTACAGCTTGCTGCTAACTTGGTTCTTCTTCTTGTTGCTCAATAGGAATGAGATTGCCAAAGTTGGTTGTAAAAAATGATCTGCTAGGCTTTGTGTGCCAACACTGTTGTCAGAAGAGCTGAGTCCAGCTGCCTGTCAGGCACGGCAGGGAGGAGTGGACATAGTGGGGCAATGGGTCTAAGCTAGCCAGGTCTGAGGCAGAAGACTTCCTAATTCAAATATAGACCCAGTGTAATGTGTCCCACTCTGATCCATGACCCAGGACCGGATTAAGACTTGGCCTTGCCTCAAAGGAAAAAAAAAAGGAAAAAACCAGTATGAGCTAATCAAGCCCCTGGCTCTGGTGACCTGAGTGAGGATATGGCATTTGGCAGTGCCTGACCTCCAGCCACCCAAACAGCCATGCAGGGCCAGTCCCTAGGTCTAAACACAGCATCTTCTTCTGACAGGGACCAGGATGGGTGTTTGGAGAGAGGCTGGTCACCACGAAGCAAGCCCAGCCCTGCACATAGCAGCTCAGGTTCTCTGAAGAGCAGGGTAAGGATTTCCTTGTACCACGGTTGCCCTCAGAGTGTCCTGCTGAGGAACTGCTGAGGGAACCTCTGTGCCAACAGCCACCCAGGACAGCTGCACACGGCGACATCCAGAGCTAGCTGGGAACTCCCACAGGGCTTCTGGCTCAGCACGAGCACGGGCTGGATCCATATGTGGGATGGCATCTGAAGGTAGATAAAATGATTGCCTTGAGTCATAGGTGCCTCCTGTAATTTGAAATGGGAAGTGGAAATATAACCTGTTTTGATGGTCTGCTCCTGGAAGCTCGCTGAACCGGAGACTTTCCAGATGACTCAGGGCAAGATGGTTGTTCTCTGAGAACTGCTGTATCAAGGATTTGGCAGGATTATATAACAAGCAGCTGTCCTTCACCGCCGGTAATGTGCCTCCTCTGTGAGACTGATGCTTACAAGTGACTGGTTTTGAGGAACTGCGATAAAACAAAATGGCAAGTGCCTGGAGACATTTTCAGGACACAGCTGAGCTCCTGCCTGGAACAGACCTGTTAATTGTTTCTGGACATTGCGCTACAGTTGTTCAGGGAGAGTAGAAAAATTTTCACAGCTAGCCCCATCACCAATTCCTTTGCAGTGGTCCCATTTAAGCTGTGTACCTTGCTCTATTTAGTAAAAGCACTAAAACTAGTTATGGAGAATGTACCTGTTTCTTTGCAGTTAAAGTGGCTGAGGTTTTGCTTTTGGGGAGCTGGGCCAAAGCTGTCTTCTTCAGTGTGCTTGAATTTTGTTATGTCTCTTTCAGTGCCCCTCCTGGAAAGGTTTTTATGGGGTTGAGGTTGGTGAGAATTGTCAGTGTTTGTATCTGGAGCTTAAGAAGACCCTTCCTATCCTCAAAACAAAAAGAGTGTGTTCTCCCAGTTAAGAAAAAAAACCCCAAACCAACAAACCAGAACAGGGGAATGCTCCTTTTTGTTAGTCAGATGCATTGTTCAGTATTGCCTTTTGGAGAAGATAATTGCTTGTGGCAGGGAGTCACAAGAGTATTTTCAGTCCTTGGAGCTGTGTTTGAGACCCTAGCTGGGAGATCCCTGATGTCCACGTAACAATAGATGAAGTGGCCGTGATGATTTTATTAAAACTGTAAGTTCCTCACCAGGAGGTCACTTAAGGATCACTTAAGCAATGAGAACATTTGCCTCATTCCTCCTTATGCATCACTGTTTGGACCAAGAAGCTCTTACTGTGACGTAGAGAGACAGTTCTGCCACGCGTGAAGCTGGTAGCAGCATCAGACAAAGCGCAGGTCTGTCTTCATGTGGCTGATAATATCCAGCCCTGTTCCCATCACACTGAATATGATCCCTTAATTGGAATATCGTTCTGTCAGGAGTAATTTGGGCAAGTCGCTGAGCTGAGGCATAACACAGACGGGCCTGAGGTCCAGAACAGACAGGGTGGTCAGTATTTCTCCTGCTTGTACACATGCCAAAATGACACATGTAGATTAGTTTGGGTCTGCAACAACCTTTGTGTCTGGAGCTATCCCATGAACATATTTCTAAGACCTTATGAACATCACTTGGATCTTACACTTGTGTTACCAGATTACAACCCTTTTGCTTTCAAGGCAGTTATTCCAGATTCATCTGGAATCCAAGTTATTTTAAGAAGTGTTGTGTATTTGCAAAATAATCTGAATACCTATGGTTTTTTTCTAGTAAGCTTTCCCTCTTGCTACCAATGCCTCACAGAGGATTTTATGAGAAGCTACATTTGTTTTACCAGTTAAGTTTTTATAGCTGGAAGCAATTTTCTTTAGTGTAACATTTCAGAAGCCCTTTATGGCTAGCGATATTTCAGCGAATGCCTGAAGATTGAGACCTACTGCATGACTTTATCATGTATAAAGCTTATTATCTGACATAATTTGGTGCATAGCAGGCTTATTTATTTAAAAGGTCACACAATCATATTTCACCACTGGTAATGGCATTTTTATCCATTTAATAGGTTTATCCTAAAGCATATTTATTCCTAATGCATTTTATTCTGAAGCCAGTTAATAACTTTTAACTCTTCAGGCTCTTGGCAGAATAGAGAAGCCGGCATTTTGGAACAAGAATCTGACCGATTGGGCCTCATCCAGGAGGTCACAAGGTTCTGACATCGTGTTTCACGCGTCCTCTTCTGATACAACTCAGCACCTTGAAGTATTGGGCCTTGAATCACCTCTTGACCTCCAAGTTAGCCAGGGTGAAACAATGATGGGGGGAAAAAATCCCCATTGTGCTACGTAGAGCTGCTGAAAGTCTAAAGCTGTCTCAGCCCTTAAACTGTCAGCCACCCTTTGGGTTGTTACAGGCGAGGATTCTCGAGGCCAAAATACGTGTTGGTTTGTTGCCCAGGGGAATGTTACTGATCTGAATGTAGCTGCCTTTGTTTTGTTTGGATGTAAGAAGGCAGTCCTCTCTGCTGGGGTCAATGCACAGGGACCGACGGCACCTCTAATGGAAGGCTGCTCCTTTTCCACAAACTTGGGCTATTTAGGGCCCACGTACAGGTAATACTTGTCTCTGTTTGTGACTGAGCAGAGTTTTATCTGGGATTTTCCTTGTAAAATATACCAGTAAGCATAATAAGCTTGCGCTGCTCCAGAGGAGAGAAGCGGGGTGAAACACCAAGGATTCCAAGAGCTGTGGGTGACATTTCTTGAGTTTTGGTCCCCTCTGTACGATCTACAGAGTTTTCCTGAGACGAGAAGGCAGCATCACTTGCATGTCTACTCTGCCCAGGACTGAGCTTTGTGTTTGTATCACACTACATCCCTCCAAGGATTAACATAGTTTACAAAGAGAAAAAGCAAGCTGGGTTTATGTTGTGGTGGCCCAGAGGGTTTGGAAGGAAAATCCTGAAAGAAGGAGGAGTTGAGTTACATGACCTCCGAAGCAATGGCTTTGATCCAGTGACAGCAGTGCCACCACGCTGGGGATGTCCTCTCCTATGGCCACACTTATGTCACGCAATACCAGCGCGATCACCAGCAGCCTGCAGCTTAGACAACTTGCTAGAGAACATCAGTGCTTTGATATAAGGTGCTCCACAGGACACTGTGACGTAAAAGAGTTTGGAAAAGGCAACAGAAAATCCAGGCTTAGAAAGATGTTTATTACAAAAGAGCGCAAAGGGAAACATGCAGTTGTCCCTGGAGAAGATTGGGTGGTGAGGAGGGACTGGTGGCCATCAGGGCTCCTCTGGGAGAGAGGCGGCAGCTCTCTGCTGCCTATCTGCTGTCAAGAATACACTGTTGATGTCTTCTCTGAGACAGATGTTGTTAGAAATCACTTTTGTTAAGTCATGCAAGTCTCGGTGTTTCAGTGAACATAGAGGGTAGGTAGCTCTTTGTGCATCCTTTGCTCAACCCATTCTGCTTTTCTCCTCAAAATCACCATCAGCCCAGGCAAGCAATAAATATCCTCATCACTAGCTGATGATTTCATTTCTGGACAAACTGACGATGTAGCAGCAGATTAAGTAATTTAGAGCACAAAAAGGCAGTGATATCACTGCCATATTATATAGACTTAATTAATGCAAACTTCAGGATTTGTCTTTCTGGAATAAAGGTCCAAGTCCTTGGGGGCAGCTGAGACTAGTTGTACTGTCACTATTGCATGAGGTTATTTCCTATCATTTTGACCAGCCTAGAAGGCTGTTTGTATTGCCAATTTATATGCCTAAAAAGCACGCCTGCAGTAACACTAGGTAAGAGGCAAGAGCAGAAGTGTTACGTGCTTCAGGCCGTAACTGCACTGCTGAAGAGCTGAATCGGGAAGAAAGTTACCCTATGGGCAGGTTAGTGTGTAACTGTCTCGTAGGAGCTTTGATATCTTCTTCCAAGGCTCTGATCTTTGGCACAGAGAGACAGGATGTGAGCGCAGGGGAATGGGTTGTGAGCCAGTTCTTCTGTTTCGGTTATACTTAGCTCTGTGACTGCACCACTCCCGGTACCTAAGCTACTTGCATTCGTGTCATGTAGGCATGCCCTTAATGGGTAGGCTTTAAATGATGCTATATTTAGCTTTTGCTTCTTCCTAAAGCGTTCTGCATACATTCAGCCTATGAAGGGATGCGATGACAAGCTAAAGACCTCTGAGACCTCCTTATCAGGATTTCTCTTCAACAGAGAGAGAAAAAAAAAAGGGGGGGGGATGGGGAGAGAGAGAGAATCTGAAGAGTTAGATACATACACGAAATAGAAATGGGGAGTAAGTAGGGCAAGGGGTCAGAAAACACTGTGTAGGGCTTGACCCAAGCTGACTCTAATCGATAGAAAAATTTCCACTGGCTTCCAGAGGCTGAGATTATTTAGATGAGTTATGGCTATTTATATCGTTTAATGTAGGAAAGAAGTCACAGTTACAGCTATAATTATAATGACTTTTAGAGGGCAATATTTAAGCCAGTAACTGAAGGGAGCAAGTAAATCTTTGCTTTGAAGAAGCTGGAAACGCAAAGATAGGCTGGAAACATGAAGACAGGCTTGGTATCGGTTGCCTCACCTAAGAGCAGCATATTTCTATGAACTAGTTTCACCTACAGCTGTGGAGCACAAATGATTTGGGACAGACAGATCACTGAGGGTTTCAGGACGATCATCAAACAGACTGACCAGACAGAAAAACAGTGGCAAAGTATTTTATAGGGGGGGAAATAACTTTGACTATATGTAAACCTTCACAAGGTATGTATGACCAGGGAAGAGAACTTGGACTGACTGTAGATCTGTGCAAGTGTCAGCGTTGTTCTGAGCCTCAGTCAAAGAGACAAGTATGAGGTTAGGAATTATCCCAAGATAGAAAGGAACAAAGGAAACATCAGGAGCTGTTGGGGCATGAGAAGATGCTGCTCCTTGGCACTCTGCAAGTAAACAGGGTTGGTTTTTTTTCTCTTTGCAAAGTATATGTTTGGGGATCAAATTAATATTACTGTAAATGTGCCAGGCACTGAAGAAATCCAGCTCATCCAAAAGCAGGCAAATGCCTGATGATGGAAACTCCTACGTTCCTGGCTGGTGTGTGGATGTTTATCGGATTAGGAGGGCCTCTCTGCAGGGACAGAAAGGTGCAGGTATTCTGTCCCAACCTGAGTAACCACCAGCATTTCAGGCCTGAGGAAAAAGAGTCATCAGCCTGTACATACCTCTGGTGAGGTGGCCAAAGTGCATCCTGTCCCACCATCCAGCTATCAACTGCACGTAACAGTTAAGACACCATTAGTTGCTGTAACACTTGTGCCGTCTCCCATCCAAAGGTAGGAGAGTCTGTAGCATGGGTGGGGGGGAGTCACTCTGCAACCTCTGGAATGTAAATGTGCAGTTTTAGCTGCTCTGCATGTGTGGGGTGGTGGGCAAGAGAAAGAAATGTTTGTGTTCCTTCCCATGAGTAGGAAGGGGACTGTAGAAGCTTTCTGTACCATCTTCTGTGCTGCTTCTCCTTTTCTGCCCCTCAACATGTCAGTGCCTTGCTTCAGCCTCAGAACCACAAAACTTCTGCAACAAGCAGCACCCTCAGCAAACGGAGGCTGACAGATTCAGAGCACTGACCAAACACAGGGACTCAGGATCACTCATTCCTCAGGTGGTCATCCCGGTGCCCGCCTGTCCTTGCGAGCTGGAGAGGTGCCACACCACTGTGAATGCCAGCAGTCCACTGCCTCTTCAGAATGCCAGCATTTGTTTGGCCCTTCGTGGAGGGGTGAACAACATGGAGAGAATCACATCTCCTCGTGGGGGTCAGGGAATATTCACTAAGCATCACATCTTGAAGTGGCAGTACACCAAGTAATGATGGGGGCTTTAGAGACCAAGCCAGGGTCATAGAGAAACTCCTCAAGAAGCAGCTCAGACACCATGACTTGGTCAGCGCCCAGAGCCATGGGTTATTATGCCAGGTCTTTCTTTGTGTGGAGTTTGGAAGAGGCAGGTGAAAAGAGGCTCCAAGAAAAAAATTGTCTCACATACTGCAATCCATTAGCAAAGTGTTGTCTTCTGCCAGGTTACAAGGCAGAATAAAAACCTTGAGAGTTGCTCCTCCAAACACTGAAGCACCTCTCATGGACTACTGTGGCAGTCCATACCTTTGTGCTGACCAGCAGACCTATAGCATAGGAGTGGACAGGGCCCTTTCTGAGACCTTCTCCATTAGGAACTCCAGGATGGGAGTTACACTAGTTGCACCATCCTGTGGCTACCCACAGCCAGCTCTACCTGCTGGACCTTCTCAGGACACACACCTCTGATGTTGTGGACAAGGATCCTGAGTGGAAGGCTAGGCCCATGACTTGCTTTTGCCAGACTCTGTCCATGTGTCTGTGGGAAGCCACTTTAGGGAAGGAACCAGATGGGAGCAGTCCCGGGTCATTAAGGGAGGAGTTGATCTGAGATACGAGAGAGAAGTAAAATAAAGGTGTTCTTGAAGATGGGTGGGGGGAGGCTCCAGGGCTGGAAAGTGCAGAGCCAGAGACAAGAGCAAGCTGAAACTGCTATAATGATCCCCGAGAGTCTCAAAAGCAGATGGTAGAAGATACTAGAGGCTGGAATCCCTCTGGGAGGGACAAAGACCTGTCCTGGCAGTAAACAGCGAGCAGTAGTGTGACGACCTCTCCTTACAGTGTCCTACGAAGCTGTGTACATTGCCTTTCCCATTTGTCTCGCCAGGCAGGAGCAGCAGCATTTGTCCTTGCCCACAAAGGAAGTGGAGGACAAGTCCTTCCCTTTATTGGCCACTCTCAGGAATGGACCCGAAAAACCTGGAGCCTCCCTTGAGCACCACAGACCGCCTGCAGGCCAGGTGGACCTTTGCTCCGAGTACCAGTGCCTGCATACTCACCTCTGAGTGCATCACCATGGCCTGCACACTGCAGTCTCTTGTCTTAGGCAACAGCAAGAGCTGTCCTGTATTTATTTATTTTTTAGGAGTCTCAGGGAACATCTAGAGGTGGTGACCCACTGATGAGTAAATATTACACAAGCATCACAGACAATCCTTAATGCTTTGCCAAAATCCTAAAACAACAACAAAAAATCATCCCTGAGACCGAGAAGGCAGAGGGTACGTGCTCTGCTGTTGTTCCTCATGTTTAGCCTGGTTTCCAAAGAGAATCTGATGATTCTCACACTACCTTCTACCTCCTTTGAGTCTGTTGGCCAGTTTCAGCTGTCGAAAGGTTCAACACAACAGGATGGGCTCATCTCCAATACATCAGATCTGTGCTCAGTCCGTGAAGAGGAGCGAGACAGAGAGCCAGTCAGGTGTGCCAAGCTTGGGAAGGGATGGCAGGATATCGTGCCTCATACCTGGCCGTGCCCAGGGCAGCAACACTACCTGGAGGCCAGCTGAGCAGGCAGGGGCTCTGCAAAACGTAGCTTGGGCTGGGTACATTCTCTCCAGAGGAGAACTGGGAACGTGAGGAGGGCAAGAAGCTTTTGCTGTAGGAAATCGGGATTGTGGGGTGGAGGGTCTGGACGTGACAGTGGGCGCTTTGCTGTCGACCAAGAAGAAAGGCAGATGCCTCCTGGCTGCTTGGCCACAGGCAGAAAGCCAGAAAAACTCACGGGTTATCTTATTCGAGAAGCGAGGGAGCTCGCCCAAACTGACCTGTTTACCTCATTTGAGAAGAGAGGAAACTCACCCAAATTAGGAGGCGGTAAACTACATTTGGCTGTGTTTAACCTCCGCTCGTTAACCTCATTTAACCCCACCGCTTCCGTCTCAGCCCGGAGGTCAAAGTACTACACCAAAAGAGCAACCCCGTCTCCCTCTGTACCCCGGGGGCCGAGGGAGGGCAGAGCTTCGCTTTGGGCTTGTGGTGAGTTTTCTCTGTGGGTTCCCTTCTGGAAGCGGGAGCGAGGGGTGCGGGGGGAGACAGCGGCCCCCCCCACCCCCCCGCGGTGGGGCCATCCCTGCTTCACCAGCCAGGCGCGTTAGGGCTTCTGGGGGTGCATCGCTCTCTACTGGGGAGGGGGTCGGGCAGAAGCTGCGCCCGGGGACAGGACCCATTTATTCAAGCTGAAGCGGTGTGCGTACGGTAGCTGCGGGGCTCTCCCGCACCCCCCTCATCCCCTGCAATGAGAAGCGGCCGCCGGAGGAACCGCCAGACGTTGCGGTGGGGAGAGGAGAGAGCTCGTTAGCCGCGGCAATCAGAGCGGTGGCATTTCCTGCCGGCGCTCGGCGGCGGAGCAGCAATCCCCGCCGGCGGATGCTGACACCGCCGGCCGTCACCGTGCCCCGTGGCGCCGCGGGCACGTACTTGCACTGCAGCCGCGGCGGGCGAGCGCGGCGCTGACTGCGGCAGCGGCCCGGCCCGGCCCGGCGGACGGAGGCGACTTCAACGGGGCTTCCCCGCGGCGCGCGACTCCCCCCGCGCGAGCTCCGCCGCCGCAGTGCCCGCGCGAGCCCCCGCGGCAGGCCCCGGCGCCCCACGCGCTGCCCGCACGCGCCCGCTGCACGTGAGCGCTCCCGCCCGCGGCCCGGGCGGCGCGGAAAGTGTGTCACTGGGTGAGGGGGGCGGTCGGGGGCGGAGCGGGCCGGCGGGGCGGGCCGGGGCGGAGCGGGCGGCCGGTGGTGCCGCACTCTGCGCGGCTCCCGATCGCTTTTGTTGTAAAGGGGAGGGCGCCGCGGCGGGGACGGGCAGCCGCAGCTCTGACAGGCGACAGCGCGGCCGCCTCCCGCCCTCCGCATGTAAAGGCTGCAGCGGGGACGGAGCCGGGGAGACGCTGACCGAGCGCAGCCGTGCCGAGCGGAGCCGAGCCCAGCGGTGCCGGGCCCGGCCGAGCCCAGCGCGGCGCCGCCCCTGCCCCTGCGGGAGGAGGCCGCCATGGAAGTCAGCGCCGGTAAGCGGCGGGGCGGCCAGGGTGGGGAAGGGGGCTCTGCGGGGGTCGCCCCGGCGGGCCGGGCGGGGGGCGCGGGGAGGTGCGACTGGGCGCCAGCCGGGGGCCGGTCGGGTCCCCGCGGGGCGGGGGAGCGTGGCGGGCGGCGGTGGTGCCCGGCCCCGGCCCCGCTGGTGGCCGGGGCGGCCGCGCGCCGCCTCACATGGACCCGCCGGGCGAGCCATGTGCGCCCTGTGTTTACGTTCCGCGCGGCGTGCCCGCTCATTGGCCGTGCGGGGCGGTGACGCGCGGATTGCATAATAGTGCCGGGGCGGCGGCGCGGGGCGGCTGGCGGCGCGGACACGTGAGGCGGGCGGGCGGCCGCTGTTTTGGTGACCTACATTCGGGGCGGCGGCGGAGGGGCGCGCCGGGGACACGTGGGGCCGCGCCGCTGCGGCGCCGGCAGCTCCGCCCCCGCGGCGCCCGGCCCCGCCTCCGCCGCGCGAGGCCGCGGAGGAGCGTGCCGGGCGGGGGGTAGCTGGGGTTGGGGGCGGGGGTAAGGTGGTGCGGGCCGGGCTGGCGGCCGTTGGGGCGGTGCGGGCAAGGGCGGGGGGGCAGAGGAGAGGAGGGGAAGGAGAGGGGGCGAAGGAGAGGGGGCGGGACGCGCTGCGGCGGGGGCGCGGGGCCAGCACGCGCGCGGCCGTGTGCGGCGGCGGCGGCGGGGCTGCCCGCGCGCCCCGCACGTGGACCGGCCCGGTGCGCGGGGGCGGCGTTGTGTAACGGGGAGGGGGCGGCCGGGGGCAGGGCAGGGCAGCGCCGCTCCAGCCCGGCTCCGCGTGACGGCAGGGAGCGCCGCAGCCCCGCCGGCGGCTGGCTGCCCGCACGGCGGCAGGGAGCGGGCAGCGCGACCCCGCTCCCTGCCGCTTCCTTCCCGCCGTTGTTCGCCAGGGCGACGAGCCGCGTTGGGGCGACGAGCCGCGTTGGGGCGCCGGCCGCGGGCAGGGCCCCGTTTGCGGCAGCATCCCGGGGGAGAGGAGGGGTAGGGGGTGCGGTTGAACCGATTAAAAACCGCACCGACTCTCTCTCATCCTTCGCGCCTCTGCGTCGTTTCCACTTTACGCATCCCTGTCGCAATGAAATACCTGCACGTCACGGCGCAGCCCTGCCCCGGCAGGACCCGCATGTCTGGGGCTCGCTGCCTGATGTGTCCCCCCCTCCCGGTGGCGGCGCGGCTCGGCGCAGCCGAGAGGGCTCGTACTGCGGCACCCCACCGCCGCGTTCCCGAAGCGAAGCCCCGTCGGTTTACCGAGGTGCGGGGCTGACCTGAAGCCACCCAGCGTCGGGGTCCCTTTCCGCGGGGAGCCTGTGTGGAGAGGGCTGTGCCCCGGGCTCTTTGTTTGGGGGCGCTGCCCCGCGCTCTGCGTGCTGTTGAACGCTTTAACTGCCGGTCGGGCACAAACGGGGCTCGCAGGGACACGCAACCTCTAAAGTAACAAAAATACTGCGGGTCTTGACTGCGGTGCAGACGAGACTGCCGGGCTCTCGGCGGTACCAGAGCAGCACGGCTCTCTGGGGGTCCAGGGGCGTTCAGAAGACATGGGGTGTTAACCAATACCCCTCTTCCTCCAGACATCCTCCTTCCGTGCTCCCCTATGACATTGGTGTTACCCTTGAGGGAAAGGAGCATCCCTTTTTTTATGAGGCGAGCTTTAAAGATAACGGGGTGAGGTGGCAGCGTGGAGAAGCACGGAGTTCCCTGCTGGGGTGGGGGGGGCGGGGAGAGTTTGCGTGCCCTGCTCTGCCCCTTGCAGATAAGGATGGCGCCTGCTGAGAAACTGGGTTCCTCCCTTGGACCCGGCGGACTGTGAGCTTTGACCCGGCACCTGGCAGAGACGCGTGCGGCGCTGTGGCATAGCAGGACCTTTGTCAAATAGGTGGTGTCTTAGGCTAGCACGGGGTTTTGACGGTGTCTTAACGCTGTCACAGGACCTAAGTGTGTCCTTTGCAACCCTCCTTTCCCCAAAAACTGGGTTCTGGATGGGGGTGCTGTGCTGTGTTGGTGGAGGGTTTCTTAACCAAAGAAGCCGAAATAAACCAAGACAAACACACACATGCATACACACAGTCTCTGCAGGAGCATCCGCTGTGGTGGGGCGTGGGGTCACCGGTGTCCAGGAACGTGAGAAGCAGCCTTGTGTGTAGCGGCACGTGTCGCACGACTGCTTGGTCTGACCCCTGCCCTGTGGTGGCTCTGCCAGGGGCATCTCGGTGGCGGTTTCTTCAGGAGGAAAAAAGTCCCGAGATGCTAAAGGAGAAAGTGGGCCAGTGGAGCTGCCACAGAAATGCTGAGGGGACCGTTACAGCCCATCTGAGTAATGAAAATTTGGAGGACACAATTTCTGCCTGCAAGCAGTGGTATTTCCAGGGTTGTATAACACTGCTGCCTGACAGGCGTAACGGCCTTTCCCTGTGAGGATGCGATGGCTGATGTAAGGGGCTACAGCCCCAACCTGCCATGCCATCTCTGTTGATCAAGGACTCCACTGACACCAGTGCTTTTTTGTTTTCCTCCCAAGGAAGCCAGTCCATGGCTGTTTTTTAAGTTTTTTTTATTCTTACTGGAGTGTGGAGTTCCTTGCTGCAGTGTCCTGAGTTGCTTGTGAAGAGTCTTCACAGAGCGATACGGCCATAAAGCAGAGAAGATGCTGAGTATGATTTATTTACACAGTTATGTGGCTCTTGCTGTTGAAATTTCTGTGTGAAATATCAAATGGTTTTTTATTGACTTTTGAAATGCCAACTCTTGGAGTCAAATGAAGGGAAAACCTTCATTTTCTCTGGCTTACAAGTAAGAAAAAGGAGCCTGTGAAAAGCCAGAAGCGCTCCCAGGTCTGCCCGAGGACAAAAAGCTGTTTCATCTGAGGGATTCTTCAGTGTGTCAGATTGCAAGAGGCGGCAGGACAGAGACTGTCTGTGAACAGCAGCCTGGCTGTCGGAGTTTAACTGCTGCTAGAAACGCTACAAAGACTTGCAGTCGGACAAGCAGCGCTCAGTAGGCTAACCAGACTGCAGCACTATTTCTTTCCCTTGGCCCCTTCCCTTCTGCATCGTGAGCACCTCCTAGCCCTTCCTTTCTGTGCCTCTGGCGTGTAGCCTGTGTGAAGCCTTTCTCCCTGCCCTATTTCTGTCCTTAACCTAGCTTGTTTGCATTCTGACTCCATAGTGCTGTAAGATCCTGCCTTTGCTGTGGCTCCAGATGAGCTCTGCTCTGAGCTGGCCCAGGAAACCCTCCTTGGGCTGCCCTCTGCCCTCTCTCTGCTGCCCTGTCCTGGCCAGCACTGTGGCTTGTTGCTCTCTGTCTTTTGGTTCTGCCCTTTCATCTCGACTTGGATCAGAGGAGGCTGATAAGATGGGAGAAAGGGATGGGGCAGATCGAGAGGTCAGCTGCTGAAAACGAATGGAGAGAAGCAAGCTGAAGGGAGGGGAGGGCAGGAGGGAGGGAAAGGAGTGCGCCCAGGAACACGTGATGGCTGGGTCTGGTGGTGCTGGGTCACGGCGTGGCTCACATGGCAGCGGTGCATGTCTGCTTGTTATGTCACTACGTGCCGCCTTTTTTTCTTGCCTTAGGGGGTGTGATAGCTTACATCAGCTCTTCAAGCTCGGCATCTAGCCCAGCCTCATGTCACAGCGAGAGCTCAGACAGCGGTTTCCAGTCGTCCTCTTCGCCTGTACCATCCTCTCCAAACAGCTCCTCCTCAGAAAGCGGCTGCAACGTCCGGAGCAGCGAGGCCTCCGATGGGGCTCCGAAGAGCGATCGGCTGGAGGAGACTGTTAAAACAGCCCAGTCGAGTGTTGCTGGTTTGACAAAAGGCCATAATGGAGTCACAAGTATGTTTGGTGCCAGTTCCTGAAACCACCATTTCCCCTTTACATATTACAGCTCCACAGGTCCTCCTTTGTGTGGCTTGCCGGGAAGGCGTGTAGGAATGGCTCCATTTTTATCTTCTAGCCTTGGATGTGGTGATACATAAGGTCTTGCCATACAGATGCTAATAGGTGGAGGTCCCACTGCTGCTGGCTTGAGGCAGTCCATACGTGCAGTCAGGCTTTACTTGAGATTTTTCCCTAGTGAAAGCTGATCTTATTAAAAATCAAACACTTGGTTGAAAAGATGCAATGAGGTGAAGGTAATAGTAATCAGAAATTGCCATCAGGAATAAATATTTATGGAGCTCTCTTGCAAATCTAGTTTCTCTGTTTTTTAATACTGTCTCTCCCCTGCCCCTTCACACGCCCTCTCCCCAAATTTCTTTGGGGAACAAATTAAATAAATTACCAAAACATGATATTGTATTTACATAGCTGTAGCTGTGACCTTCATCTTTTTGAGTCTTACTTTGAGGATGTAAAAAACCATAGTACTTGTAAGCTGGAACTGAAGGATAGCCTTTTAAAACACAATTATAGCAATCTAGCTCCAGCTATTCACTTCACACCTTTTTTGTGGTCAGAAAAGATCAGTGATAAAGAACTGTATTTGAACAGTTTTGGAAGGGTAGGAATCAAACAGAGTGCTGAAATGAGTCTTCCAGCAAAAGCTCAGCTGGAATTTAGACTAGTCTTTTGAAGGCTGTATTCTTTTATTGGCAGAATTGTTCTATGATCTTCAATTGTTATAAATTGCTTGAATAAGTACCTAATAGGTTTCTTGGGTTTGTTTTTTTCTTTTTTTAAGTGTCCCTACACTAAGTTCTTAGTAAGAACCTTTACTTCCTCTTAAAAATTTGCCAGCAACTAGGTTTTTTGGTATCAGGGTAGAAATTCCTGAAGATGAAACCTGTTGTAAACTGTTAAGATGTATAGATAGGTAACATTTTTCTAGTCAGCACTAGCTCTTGTTAAAAATAAAAAAAAAAAAAAGAGGAAATTTTGTGGTTTGGTTCTTTTTCAAAGCCTTAGCAAAATAGTTTTAGTTCCTCTTTAAAAATGAAACCCAAATGTCAAATAAATTACTTTTTTGGTAGAATATGGTTCTGTGGGAGTATTTCCAGCTGTGTTGCTCACTCTTAAGGTAACTTTGTGGTTACTAAAGTCACGTAAAATTCCCATTGGTTTCAGTGAAACCAGCATTAGACTAGTGCTTAGGACTTGTGAAAAATCTTTATTGACAAGCTGAAATAAAATAGGTGGGGGAAAACTTTAAAAAAACCCCAAACCACAAGCATATTTACAGGGCTGAGAAGCTATTTTCAAGTTCAAGTGTGCAAGCGTGCCATTCTGGGCATGCACTCAAATGAGTAGTCTTCCTATACACAGATGTGGCTGAGTTACCAGTCCCTAATGGTTATCAAATAGGTAGAGCATGTGGCTTGTTTGCAACATATAATAAAATAAAGGGTCCTTTAATATTTGTATTTTTAAGAAAAGATGTTTGTTCTCTGCTGGGGAGCCTGTAGCCTTTATAAGGGCTAACTCATTCTGATGGAAAAAGAGATTGAGCTTGAAGTTCAGTGACCCAGTTAGCTAAATTGTCCTTTAAAAAGTGTGTAAATATAAGCAGACTTCATTTTTCTGCAGTTGAGTACGATACTACTGTGACTGAAAGTCCAGTGAATCCATGGTTTCTCCCTGTTAGGTTGAGTGCCTCAAGTTTATCATCTTCCCCCTTGCACTGGTACCTTCAGAACTCTTCAGGGGTTTTGTACATTCTTGTCTGTTGCTCTGCTGTACTTTTTGTTTTTATTTTGTTTGTATGTTAAACTGAACTGACATGTTTTGCTTTTAGTCCAGGTTTTAAAAGCTGGAAACACGTTCCTGTGGTTGTCACTGTTTTTCTATATCCTTGACTCTTCTGTTCTGATTCTAGAGTTTAATGGCATGGTTCTCCTTTGCAAAGTCTGTGGAGATGTCGCTTCAGGATTTCATTATGGTGTTCATGCCTGTGAGGGCTGCAAGGTGAGCTACGTTTCTCCTCACCTTTCTGCTGGTGAAACGCTCAGGTTCTCCCCATGGGGGAAAGGGGTGATAACTGCTGACAAAACACCCGTGTGATTCTCTGTTAAATCTGAGAAGTTCCAGGCAGTGTGTAAGCTGTAGGAAGAGGCAAACCACTTAGCAGTACACAGTGTTTCCCAACCTCTGCGGTTACCTCCTGTTCTTGCCCCTTCCCTGATCCTGCCTGACCTGGAGTGCACGGCAGAGAACAAGAACTGGAGGCAGAGGTGGTAAGGAGCATGTCACGCAAGACTTGCCAGTCTTAATTGCATTAAGAGGTAGTGGGTGTGAGTTGTCACCTGGGCTGGGACACAGAGAGCAAAACAGCTTTGGAAGAGCAATGCTCTACCGTGGGGAAAGCCAGGACAGGGTGCTTGCATGTTCACATGTCAGGACATCTGTATGTTCTGATACAGTAACACTGCAAAGGTTATGTTCTGTGAGGTTTATCAGCTTAAGGGTTATGTGAAAGAAGCGCCTTTGAAGGTCATATGGTGCAACAGGAGGGTTTTGTTGCCAGGCTGTGGAGATGGAAGTCAAAAGATCTGATTATGACTTTCATCTTCGCACTTGATGTCATAGGAGATGGAGAGCATATCTTATAAACTGTCAGTGCAGCGGTAGAGGTAATACTGGAGATACTGTGCTCTGAGGTGCTGACAATGCAGGGAACATCTTAACATCTTCTCTAATTAGAAATCATAACTAGTTTGCATTATACACAGATCACACACAAAGGGGAAGTAAGTCATGAGGAGTAGCAAGTTCTTTGAAATCACTTGAGGCCGGTGGCCCTGAAGCAGCTGACGAGATGCAGTGAGGTTTTCTGTGCTCGTGCAGAGGTGAATCTTGGCAGGAGGATTCGACATGTGCTGTAATAATAATCATGGGAAATTCTTCTGGTTTGTTTACAGGGTTTTTTCAGAAGAAGCATTCAGCAAAACATCCAGTATAAGAAATGCCTGAAGAATAACAACTGCTCTATAATGAGAATGAATAGGAACAGATGCCAGCAGTGTCGTTTCAAAAAATGCCTGTCTGTTGGGATGTCAAGAGATGGTATGTTCCTCTACTGAGCAGTGATCCTCTGAGAGGGAATACGCTGCCCACCTCAAAACCCAGGGTCTTAGTGGGAGAAAACGCAGCCAGCCTTATTGTGAGGGACAGGTTCCCTGTCCAAGGGTGTGTATATCAGCTTGTTGCCGTGCTCTGTGACTGCTGAACTGGTAATGTAATACTGGCCCAGAGCTGTTGTCCCGTCTCTGGAGGCTAATGATGCTCTGGGATGTGCTGCAGTGGGCTGTTAGGGGGACAGTTGTAACAACAATCTTAATTTTGGTTTTATGAGTTAATGTGTATAGCTGTATCCTACCTGAATCTGAACAGACTCTTCCCTTTTTTTGTTGTTTTTGTTTTCATTTTTTTTGTTACTCTTGCTTCTTCAGTGAAAGGGGTTTCTGCCCAAGCTCATAGCCTTAGAATGGTCATTGCAGAGCCTACAGAGTTAGGTTTAGGTGTATGGGATGGGTACGTAACTGCTACTTTTTTTTTTCTAGACTTTTCTCTTTTTTTCCCCTTTTCTTTTCTTGGAGGGAGGAGGCAAGGAGGAAAGGGTAACTTTAGCTGTGTCTCTGACCACTGTGCTGGCTGCCCTCTCCTTGAGACTTGTTTAAAGAACACAGTGTTGAAAGTGTAGTTCATTAGTCTGCTGCAGCTTACTGACTGTCATAAACCAGAACTCTTCCTTCTGTTTCACTTTTTAATTTTCTTTGGTACCTATTTCACAAGAACTAGGAATCGGGTTGTTAATAATTTAGTGGGTGGAGTATTAAAACTTACTCTGAATAATTATTCCGAGTTCTTGTCATGCATAGGAGTTATTTCATCCCCTAGGCGCTTGTTTGCGCATTAGGTTGCACCTGCTTTAATGAAAGAGATTGAGTTACATTAATGATGGGCTACTGCATGAACATAATTACATCAGTCGAAACTGAGGGTTATGAGCCCTTGTAAGGCTGTGGTTGGACAGGATGGTAGAGGCAGTCGTAGATTCCCTAGGACAGGGTCAGAAAGCTGCAGCCACAATGATGCCCATCCCCTTGCCAGCAGAAAGTGTCCTTGTCAAGGCCAGGTTATCAGGAAAATTTGCCAAGGTAAGCTTAATTCAGCATTGATTCTCTTAACTGTTTTGGCGAGCCACACAATTGGTCTGTGAGAAGCTATCTTGTAGGACTTCTATTCAAATATGATATGAACTGTGTTTACGTGCATCTAATTGTCAGCTCACTAAGTTGTGCTGGTTTAATTGATCCAGTCTTAAAGCCTGATACTTAACTAACACATCTATAGTGTATAGTCCATAGTCAGGTTTCTAGCAAAAGGAGAAAAGGCTGTAGAGGTTATAAGGGCTGCCTTCTCCATATATGTAGACAACAGGATACATTTCATACCTCACGCCTGTACTATGCGCAGGGAGCTGCTTGACTTCAGCAATGATACCCCTGCTGTAGTATTGGCGAGAGCAGTTAAAATCTTCCCTTAAAAGACAAGATTTTGGGTTGGGGTGTGCATTCTGTGTGGGCATGTGCAACACTTGCAGGATTGCCTTGACTTTTTTTTTTTCTTCTTCTTTCCTTACCACCCCCCATTCCTCCACCTTGGTAGCTGTTCGATTTGGCCGTATTCCCAAACGTGAAAAGCAGAGGATGCTGATTGAGATGCAGAGTGCCATGAAGACCATGATGAACAGTCAGTTCAGCAGTCACCTACCCAGTGAAGCATTAACAGAACATCAAGATCAAGCACCTCAAGAAGACCTTTCCTCCAAGCCAAAACAAGAGCGGGAAACCATCAAAAGCCCCTCTCCCCCTCCTAGCACTGACATGGCTAAGGAGGAGGTGATCGGTATGGTCACTAGGGCCCACAAAGACACTTTCATGTACAACCAAGAACAGTCTCAAAACGCAGCAGAGATGATGCAGACCCAGAGCGGGGAGAGAGTGTCAAAGAGCACTGAGCAGTACATCCTGAGCGGTGAGCACTGTGTTAGTGGGCTCGCTGGCCCTCCATACCCCGAAAGCGAGCAGCACCTTGGTGGACAGTACAAAGGGAGAAGCGCGATGCATTATCCTGGTGGCCATGCCATGTGTTTCACAAACAGCCACTGTATGAACTTCAGCAGTGGTTACACTCAGCGACTGTGTGATAGGATCCCAGAAGACAGCTTTTCTCCAAACAAGAATGCCACTTACTCTTGCAGCACCGCAGGAAGAATGCACCTGGTATATTGATATCAATTGTTTGATTTGACTCAGTGAAAGGCTTAGTGATGGGTGTGATCTGGCTGTGCCTCTGCAGTCACTGAAGCTGCACACAGTTGGCACAACTGCTGGAATTTAAAATAGTGACGCGGTTTGGATTGTGATGTAGAGAAATGCCTCGAGTTCTGTTGAGGATTTGAAATCATACAAGGGATGGGGTTTCTTGGCTCAGTTTTTAGCTGACTGAAGGTAAAAGTAGACTAATGTTACAGAGCATTGGTTGAAGAAAGCTCGTGTGAGTTTTTTAACTGGCTTGACTTGAAAATGGATGTTAGGAGTTTATAAATTCCCTTCTTCACTCAATCCTCTTGAAGACTTCACATTAAAATAATCTACGTGCTCCCATATGCTGTATTTTCCTTCAAGGTATTTCTGGGGTGACACCTCAGGGGTAGGATTTTAAGCCAGTCTGTTTGCATGCCTTGCTAGTGTGTTGGAAAATCTCTCTTGCTGGGTAGGCTAGGTGTTTTTTAGTTTTGATTAGTAGGGTTTTTGTTTTGTTTCAATGGGGATAGGTTTCTTCCATTGTAGGCACTGTAAAATAGAGGCCAAGTGGGACTCCTAGGCTGCGTATCCTCCCCTAGAACATCTTCAGATCTGAACAGAGGCAGGAGAAGGATGCATGGTCAAGCCACTTGAGAGAAGTTCAGAGTCTTTTTGGTAGTACTTACACAAGTGAGGCTCTGAAGACACTTCTGGGTATGTTACATGACTTTGCTAGAGTGTTTTCTCACTGAATTCTTAACAAGGATGCCTCCTATTTTCTTGCATATCGGCTTTGGCTTTGTTTTTTTCTTTCCCCTTTCCTTAGCAGGTCCCTCCCGTTTGCCTTGCACCTGCTGTTTCTCTACCATTCAGGCAACCGGTTCTGTAAGCCCCTTAAAATAGATTGTCCTTCTCTCTATCACTGGGAACCGCCTGGGATGAGAGAACATAACATCCTCGTTCCCATCCTGCGCTCCCGTCGAGCCCCTGACCTTTCTGAAGTACTCAAGCTGCCGGTGTTTTTCTTCCTCCTAGTTTGTAAAGATTCTTCACAGGTGCTTGAACGGTCCTGAAAGTCTCCACACAGTGAAGGTCATTTTGATGCTGGATTTCCTTCTTTGTTTATTTTGTTTGGGTTTTTTTCCCTCTTCAGCTACTGCCTATGTGGACTGTGCCATCCCTAGCAGGCTCTGACCTTAATTGCAGACTCTGGGCACTACACCATGGCAAATAGTGATCAGTCCCAACCTTTCTTCCTTGCAGGGAAAGTATGTGGAGTCACTAGATCGGCATTCTTGGCACTCCTGGGAAGCAGAGGTTAAACCTGTCAGTATGGGCAGGCAGGGAGTGACGCTGCCAGCAGAGGCCCAACCAGTCACTTTGACCTGCTCGTAGCAGCTGCAGGGAGGTTTAATGCTGCAGTAAGGCAGCAAAACCCAAATCCAAGAGAGCGTGGCAGGCTCTCTCTGCCCCCTTACCCAGCATTCCAGATGTGAATCAGGAGTTTGCCAGAGAATTCAGTGAGACCATGATCCGACCAAAATTAGTAGCTGTAAAGGAGCATAATTAGGCTCTGAACCAGTATGGAGACAGATGTTTAGGGTTTGGGGTTTCGTAGGTTTTGGTTGGGTGTTTTTTTTTACTTCATACCCCCTCAACCAGAAAAGTAGAACGGGTTGTTCCTAAAGATGTTCCTCTAAATACAGCTCGTGACAGCACAAGCTGACAGCTCGTCCCATAGGAAGGATCCCTGGGCAGAGGTCTCTCCAGAGCTTAAACATAATAGATGGGGTGGAAAGCAGCAGTTTCCCCTCAGGACCAAGCACCTGGGAGCTGTAGGGTGAGGAGCTGAAGTGTTTTCAGTGTCCAACTCAGAGCAGGGTGCTGAACCAGACACTCCTGTATTTCTAACAATATCTGTGTGAAACAATGCAGTGTCATAGACAGAGCGTTAGTGTCCACCGTGTTTCTGGTCCTGTGCCTAGACCTTTCCTCTTGCCAGAATGTTTTATGACTTGCAGTTTATGGAAAAGGTCCTCCTCTACCCTACACGTACTCGTACTCATCGTACTCATCTGGTTTGGGCGTTGCCCTCAGGCGCACCACTGATGCTGTGATTCACAGCTGAACCAGGAAATCTGCATTTCTGTTCCTTGGCTTTTGGGGACAGCTTTCTGCAAATTGACTGCCCAATTAGTAACGGGTATTTGAGGGGGAAAACCCCACAAACCTCTAACCAGAGATGTGTATCTCTCTCTCTCCAACTTGTTCTCCCTAGCTGTTGCCAAATATGTGCGTGCACACACACACACACACACATATATATATATACCTGTTGAACGTATTCTTGTAATGGATCTTAGGACCTTCCATGCCAAGAATTGCCAGGCAATTACCAGATTCAAGATGCCCTGCAAAAACATCATAGCTCTGAGGAATTACTAATCTCTTTCACTGTTTCCTATCTGTTTTGCTGACATTATGTAGGATTACATACACTAGTTAGTATACTTGTGAGGAATACTTGAATGAATTTGCAGCCTTGATAATGACAGGTGAAATGAATATTAAAAGGTTTAAACTCCATTAAAATATGTAAATTTTAGAAAGCAGAACTGAAAGTATCTCAGAGCATCTGTTTGGGTTTTATGGAGGGAGTTTATTGGCAGTCAGCCTTGACTGATATGTCTGACCTCATAGTGATAGGTTCAGTCTTCCTTATAAAAAACCAGTTGTCTCTTCATATAAAAGAAAGAGCGTTTTGTTGTCTTGTGACTGAGCAAAACTGGAATACCAGGCCCTTGGTCCTCGTTCAGTGATACAGATAAAAGCATACATGTAGGAGAGGAAGATTGTTCTGGCAGTCAGCGTGCAAGCCTGTGCCTCAGGAAACCAAGGCTCAGGTGCTTGCTCCAGCGTTGACACCTTTGTAACCTTGACTGAATCACTTCAGTTGCCTGCAAAACAAGAAAGGTACATGAGAATGGATGTGGTAGGGACTGTGGGATTGCAGGCAGTTGATTGTGAAATTGTGATTAACTGTGAGATTATGGGGTACTACAAGTAAGAGAAATCCATGTGTCAGGCATGAGTGACATCAGGGAAGAACAGCTTAACCTGGGTTGTCTTTGTTATGAACTATATTGGCATTTTCAAGGTCAGCAAATTTAGAAACAGACTGCAGTGGACTGCCATGGGGCTTTTAATTGGGGTCTTTTTTTGTTTTAAAGGTTGGGGGGGGAAAAATCCAATTGCTTTGGGAGAGGATGGAGGAATATTGATATTTTTCTCTATGCATCGTTACTGCAAAGCTTTCTTGAACAAGCCTGCTCCTTTAAAGCATTTGTCAGCGTTTGGAATGACATCTTTGTAAGAGTTGTTTTCTGTCTGTGTTTCGTAAACATCAGGTCTGCCCAATGAGTAAGACTCCCTATGTGGACCCAAACAAGTCTGGCCATGAAGTCTGGGAAGAGTTTTCCCTGAGTTTTACCCCTGCGGTGAAGGAAGTTGTGGAGTTCGCCAAGCGCATCCCAGGTTTCCGAGATCTCTCCCAACATGACCAGGTTAATCTTCTGAAGGCTGGGACCTTTGAGGTGAGACCACTGTGTGTATAGCATGGACCTGACAAGAATTGCATCAGTCTGACCCCCTTAAGAACAAAAATAGATAGAACTGGGTTCTATTGGGCAAAACCAGCTTGTTCATGGATGCTAGCTCTGAGCTTTCCTTAAGCTGATGGTATCCAGTGCTTCTGTTTGGTCAAATTGTGGTGAGCTGTCCCTCTTCCAAGGAGCTCAGAAGTGCTCAGCACTTTACCCTTTCCTGTTCCCTGGGCATTAATAAATGACTAAGGAGCAGTTTCTTGGTTTTGCGTGGCAGCAGTTACTGTGACGGCTACCTTTGCTCAGCCTGGAGAGAAGCAGACTGCATCTGGAAGGGTGGATAGTTCAGAAAGCTATCTATTGACTTACCAGTTTTGTAGAGGATTGTGTTCGTGACTCTCTATGTCCTTCCATTTGCCACTCTGCTCCCTACCAAAGCCAGAGCATCCATCCTGACCAGTCATCTCTAGCCTTTGTTGGCAGCTGGGGGTTGCTGAAGGTTCTGTCTGTGGCCAGCTGCACTGCTGCAGCTGTGTAGATGCCAAGTACCAGCTGCAGTCTGACCTACTCTAGACTAATGCCACCAGGTCCTCATGGTTAATTTCACCTGCTTGCGAGCATGAGGTATATGTGAATTAGTGGTGTTAAATTGGGAGTGATACCAGAGAGCTAGGTACTGGTCTGTAATGGGTGACCTTCACCAGGGGACCTTTCCTTAAGGTCTTAGTTGCTCTTATAGAATCTGGTTTCTGTTGGAGACCATGCACATTTTATAAATATTCACATGTGAAGTTTAAACATAGAGGGCCAGCAGAGCTAAAGTCCTAAGTGTTCAGTGTTCCTGTGATTTTCTGGGGAGGGCAGGGTTGGTGATGCTTTTGCTCTTGTTTATTTGATTTGCTCTTTCAAAGATGGATGTGAGAGTTTGCATTTACCTGAACTAAAGACATTCCTGTTCTGTGTTGGGTCTTTTGTCTGCGTTTATACAGCCCAGCCTAACGTGGATAATTGTTGGGTTGAAAGGTACAAGTCACGCTGGAAGACTTGGTGCCCAGAGAATGTTGGTTTCTTTGTTTCTTCCATTTTGCCATCCTGTATTTTTTGCTGTTACACTTCTTCTTGACCTTTTATTACTCACCAACAGCCGCTGTAGCTAAGGGCTGTATTCTCACTCCCTCAGCTGCAGCCTCTTATGTTGCTGTGCACATTACACAAAAACGTTGGTTCCTTCCTCTGCAAACTGGTATATAGTGTCCAGTGCCCTCAAGGAGGGTGGAAAACCAGGCTTGAACTGTTCCTACAATGTAAAGCCAGGCCTTCGTGTTTTGCAAGTAAAATGTTTTGCCTTGGCCTTTCTTCACCTCCAGCTTTTCTCAAGCCTCATTCCTATGCCTTTTTGCCAGTCACAAGCACTGCTGATAAGGAGGTTTCTGTATCCAGGGGGATTAATAATAATGTATGACTGCATGCTTATCCCTATCCACTTACAAATAAGAAACATTAATGATACCTGCTAGTGAGCTAGTACCTGTAGCTAAAAGCCTGTGTGGCATCTTAGCAACAGGAAGAAAAAAATAACCCCAACAAACCAACCCCCAACCCCCAAAAAACAGTGCTGCAGAGCAATAGGGGGAAAAAAAACCCCAAACCCACACAAACTCCAGGATTAATAAAACAGCTGCAATAGAGGCAAAAGCACCTTAAAAAGCCTAGTGCTTACAAGGTCGTTCTTGTCTGCTGGGTAACTGAACTAGGGTATCCCGACATCTGTATGTTAATAGGAGAACCTGGGTAAACGTAGAGCCTGTGAGCCTGTTGTGGCTCCCTTGGGCAGCCGTGCGCGGCGGTCCTGGCACTGTGCTCACCAGCAGCTCGTGCTCAAGGAGCGCTTGTTCCGTTTGGGGTGAGAAGACGCAGGGAGGTGGTGTTGGTGCGTAAGCAGCATACCTATGTATACTCACTCACATGTAAGCTAAAAAGCCCTTTTAAAACTGGGAGTACAGGGGAGCTGGGTGTATGGTGGTGGTGTTTGCATGGCTTTGTATGGGAGCCAGCTCAGAAGCACCAGTGAGCCTAAAACAAGGAACTCTGCTGGATTTGAACTGGTTGTCTCCCCAGACTCCACAAGCACCCACTCCAAATGTAGTTGACGGTAGAACTACCAAACCCTTTGGATGCATTGGGGTAGTGACTCAGTGCCTCCACAGACTCTCGAACTTGGTAATTTGGCTGCAGGTGATGGAGAAGTGAGCAAGCACTTGTCTGTATGAATGTTTTTGTGTGTTTACGTTGCTCTGCTCAGGTGAGAGGGATTGATCAGTTTTATCCTCAGCATGCACAAATAGGAGTCTGACTTGAAGTGAAACAGGATTACTCCAATCGTGCTATGCCACAGTCTGAACAGTTCTTCCTTGGCTTAGGATGGTGACATCGAAATCTATGTGTGAGGTCTTTGCCTTAGTATAAGTCAACTTTGTGGACTTCAGTTTCAAATAACGGTGTTAATAGTGATGTCTCATGATGTGAAGTTCATGCTTGTAAAGCCCAGTTCTGTAAGGGAAATGCCATTTTGAACTGGAGAGCTGTCGAGTACCTGGTGGGTCTCTGCTAATGCACAAGTTCTGCTTTGTACGTCTACCCATTGTCTCCTTTTGTTGTATTCTGAGGGCTTCTGCACTGTATAGCTAATGCCAGCAAAGGACATATAGCTTAGGTGACAGAGGTGAATAATACGTAGTGCTCATGTGTCCATCGAGGTTGCTGCATGTCATTTGGCTGTTTGAATTCAGGAGCAGGTCATGTAATGTGCATGAATAGTGTTTGAATTCTCAAACGTTTTCTTTTTTTTTTTTTTTTTGGACCCTCCTTTTGTTTTAAGCTTGTCAGAGGCACTAGTCTTTGCTGAAAACCTGGTTCTCCTCTCATCTGTAGTAAACATTTAAATTAATGCAGTTATGTAGGGTGAGAAGAGACGACTGTCACACCAAGGGATTACAGCAACTCTGAAGTTTTAACCAATGCCAGTTGGTTCATTTTCTGCAAATAAAGAAGGCTGTTGTGTGCAACTTAAATCTTGAAAATGTAAATAAGGTTGTTTGAACATGAGCAAATGAAACTTTGACAAGCCATTCCAGAGGGGAAACATTTCACAATACGACTGAGAAACAACAAGAGAAATTTCAGTCCAGAGGGGTAAGTTCAGCACATGTCAATTGCTCCAGCCCAGGTGCTTACACCAAAGGGGCATTCCCAGCTGCAGCTACAGACCAGGTGCCGTTTCAAGCCCTGCTTCCCTAGCCTTCTGAAGGCTGTACATGTGGCTCCTTTTCTACCAGAGCTCATTAACATTCCCGTGGGAGAAGCTGTGGTACTTTCCCAAAGAATGCCTAGTGGGCCAGATCATCAGGTGGTGTAAATCAGCATTGGTTCAGTGGAGCTGCTCCAGTTTACGCCAAGCGAGAATCTGGTTCAGTACCTTTATTTTGCTCCTCATAAGCGTGGCCAAGAAAACAGTCCTTTTAATGCTCTATATGCCTTTGGCTGTTGGGTGGCTTAAGCAAGTTGTCCTTACTGGTGTACGTATGAATGGCATTGTCTTTGTGGCTGAGGCTTAACCTTTGATTTTACTCCCTTCCATGTGTTACAGCCCCTTCCCTGCATCCACTCACTAATTTTTTTTCCCTTGTCGTTTCTCTCACGACTGCTGGGCCAGAGCTTGCACTGTTCTACAGCTCGATAGCATGCTGACAGTTTCTGTATAGATTGCTTGTATGGCAGTTAATGAGAATTTGAATGATACTAGAAGACTTAATTGTGGTTTTTTTTCTTTGGCCTTTCCAGAAATCCACCTGTATTTATCTGGTTTTGTTGTTGTGTTTTTTTTATTTCACCAGGTTTTAATGGTACGGTTTGCATCTTTGTTTGATGCAAAGGAACGTACCGTCACCTTCCTTAGTGGAAAGAAGTACAGCGTGGATGACTTGCATTCGATGGGAGCTGGTGATCTGCTCAACTCAATGTTTGAATTTAGTGAGAAACTAAATGCCCTGCAACTTAGTGATGAGGAAATGAGTTTGTTTACAGCGGTTGTCCTGGTATCTGCTGGTAAGGAGAGAAAGTTAACTTACACCTTTGCCATGTTTTGAATGTGCCTCTGTTAAAAGATTTTTGTAAAATGTATACTATGTTATTCCATGTCTAAGTGCAGTTTGGTAGGTTTTTAGCACTCTGTGAGTCACTTTTTTACATACCTGCTCTTTCTAATATTTGCCTTTTGGGCTTATGTTTTCCTGCTGTTTTCTATAGAATGCAGAAACACATCTCATAGCTGCCCAGTGGCTTTTTAGAGGCTTTTTGTCTGACTCATCTTAGTTTCACAGGACAGCATCAGTGAAATTACTCCTGACTTGCACAGCCTAAGTCTTTTGGGATAAGGTGGTATTTTTACTTCCAAGGATCGTCATTGAAGTCTATTGCGTGTCTTACTTAAGTCTAAATCCAATCGTTTGATCTCTGCCTATGTCAGCAAGAAAGCCCTGTTCATCTGCATCGTGACTTCTTACCGTGGAAGGTCTGCCAATCCACTAACATCTCTGCCGGTCTCGTATCTTGTTTCAGTCCCTGGATATACAGGATGCCCTGGCCCAGATTCAGATAAGGATTAAGCACCTACTTCTGTAGTATTATCTAAAGCCTCAAATTAGGCACATTAGCTCTGCATATAATGCCTGGAATACAAGGTGCAGAATCCCTGCTTGCCGGGTGAGGAGCTCTCTAGAGGCAGGCAGCAGGAATGCTAGTAGTGCCTGCTCCTCCTGCAGCAAGCCAGCATTTGGGAGGGGCCACTCCTTCTTTGAACAAGTACACGGGTTTAGACCCATGTCTTTCGTATCAGGGAGTGATGCCCCAGGCATGGTGCTGCATGAGGCCTCTGCAGGCAAGGTGGGATGCTTCAGTCTCAGAGCTTTGTCATGGCCTGAACAGAAATGTGATAGCACAGGATGGAGCAGGTGTGGCTTCTTCAGTCTGTAAGCGTGGTAATGAGCAGAGGGCGGTGTAGAGCTCACAAGCTTCAAAAGCCAGAAGGAATGTCAGTCTGAAAGAAGGGTGGCACTGTAGCATGTTAGTGAAAATGTTTAAGGAGCAGAGAGAAATCTGGAGTTTTAGTCACTTTTCCAGACTCTGCTTTACAGATTTGATCTCTGAAAAAAAAAAAAAAATTCACATAAAGTGGAGACAACCTTTAAAATAAGGACTGAGAACCAGGCCTCTTCCCTTCTTGTGCTGTGTCAGAACTAGGCTACAGCCGCTTTTCTCGCTTGCTCAGCTGCTGGGCTCTAGAATATCGCAGTCTCTGTGCCACCTGTTCTGAATGTGAGTGGCTATATCAGTTCTGTTAAATGTGCCTTCAGCACAGAGCCAGCCCCCAGCCTTTCCAGCACTGCTCCATGCTGTTGCTAGGTCCCAGTGGGGCTTAGCTGAGGGGTGGTATGTAATATGTACCGCGTGTAATGTCAGAGCTGCGTGACAGGACAAGAAGAGGAGGTGTTTGGTATTTAGGCTTCTCTCAGCTGCTGAGAATTTTTCAGATCATGGCTTTGGGCATCACTGCTACCTTGAGATCTGATTTGCAGGCTGGTGACAACCTTCTTGGATGTCTTCAAGAAATACTTGGAGTTTTATAAAGCACAGCTTCATTGGTTGTTCAGTGAGCATTTGGGCTCACACCTGCTTTTGTACTATACTCCAGATGCGATGGTAACCTTGATGGTCACTGTGAGTACAGCAGTTAATTGTCAGATCAACTTCACTCTGTAGTTTGCAGCTGAATTGAAATGCTGCAGTTACTTGCACAAGTAAGTGAGCAAGCTTCATACTTGAAGAACGTGTCCTTGGAAGAGCAGAAATGCCCCCAAGAGAACACCTGGGGAAGATGCTCACAGTGCAAGGGCTTGCCGGGAGGAGAGGGAGCCTGTCAAACTGAAGGCTCGCGGGCATCTGTCATTTAAATAGATCCCTTGCACTCCATCTCTAATGAGGACAGTGACCCAGAGAGTCATTTACTATAAGGTGGAGGCGGAGCTCAATTAAAGAAGGAGGCAGAGATGAGGAACAGCTTCAGAGGGAACGACGCAGAGATGCAGGCCAAGGCAAAAGATGCTGTAACTGGAAGAACAACTGAAGGTGGAAGAATAAGGCCAGTAAGACTTCATCTCAGAATGGAAGTTACTCAAGAGAAGATTGAAAGGAAGATAGTAGTCAAGATTCACATCAGTTCCAGAAGCAGACAAGAGTGTGTGACTGTTGAATCCTGATTAAGTGATCCAGAGTACAAAATACCATGCTGTACTTAAAAAACATATTTTAAAAAGACTTTCCAGTTGTTTAAATTTTTATAAAAAGTTTGGGGGGGGGGAGAAAAAGGAGAACGCTTGTGAGAAGCATCTCGTCATAATGCTGGTTGAATAACATCTCTTAAAAGGTGTGTTTAGAACACGCAGAAAGAAGAAGCAAGAGTAGTAACAAGGAGCGTGTGTGACTGTGCATCTTCTTATTTTGGTGTCATGTGGCAAAGAAGGAAAAAGTGGGGCACACAGTGAGGATGTGGAAGTGTTTCTGGCTGTGCTGAGGAATTAGCTTGGTACCATTCCAAAACTAAAAGTGCTTCACCTCTGTTTTCAGTTAGCTGGGTGTGTTAGAGTTAGTGGGGAAATAGCAAGATGGGTTGTGAGCACTGAGGAAGGAAGAGGAAGCAAGGTGGAAGCAAAGCTGAAAGAGCATGGTTTGTGCAGGCCTAGAGACCGATAATCTTTTAACTGAGGGTGATGCCTTGTGGTAGAAGAATACAAAATACATGCTCTATTATTCTCTCTTATTGGGATAGCACTAAAAAAACTTCTGCTTGCCACTGGGATCAACTGGAAATAGAGTTAGAGGAGAAGACTTGGACTAATTGAAGAGAGAAGGCTACAGTAACTCACCCAAGGCAACCAGGAAAGGCTGGATGTCATTCTTCTGCCTTCAGAGGCTGTCACAGTACAGCGCTCTTGAGAAACCTTGCCTGGCATACTGTGTGCGAATGTCATCACCCCTGTTCAGGATGGAGCAAACCTAAAGGTTTTGCAAAGTTGGTGGAGTAGTTAGCTCAACAAATAAAGTAGGAGAGGTTTCTCTCCACTTGTGCTGTCTTGGAGAGTGGCAGCCATCAAACCTAATGGACAGTCTTCACAGAAGAGTGGAATATGTGCTAATAAACATGGTTTGATACTAGTTCATAATTGTTAGAGTAGAAGGTTCTGGAACAATCTTTCTGAAGGAACAAAACCCATGAACTACTTCAAGATGGCTCCTGAAGTGATTTATATAATAATTTTACCCACAGCAGTAGGGAACTGCAGTGACTAGTCCGTGAAGACTTCCTAGACTCTCTTCACCTGAGAAGTCCAATTGGATTGACACTGTCGGCATAAGGAAGGGATTCCCCCTCTGACTGTACGGTCTGACTCAGTGCTACTCCAGAAAGCTGTTGTCTTTCTGTGTCCTAGTTCTGCACAGTGCTTAAATACAGGCACACATCAAAGCACATTGCTGTTGGTGTCCGTCACTCGTGTATGTACGTGCCCTGCTGATTTACATAGCGTTTAAGAAGAGAGGGTACAGCTTGGAAAAAAACCAGCTACTGTGCATGGTTATTAGGGGAGATACTTGCTTAAAAATTCATCCTTTTAAGCTGCTTTAGGTGTTCCACCTAAGGACAACAGGCATGTTCTTAAATACAGCATTCTTGAAAGAGATGCTTCAGGCACGGGGCAAGTGCAGTATGTGAAAGCATAATCTTTTTCTTGATGCTGGAATTCTTCTTTTCTTCCTCAGTTGAGAGTTTTTTGGGTGTATTGTGTTTCATTTTGTAAATGCTTCTGAACACACTCAGAAACAGCACCCAGCCATGTCCAGGCTTGTACTCCCCTTTGCCCCAGGGGATCCTGTTGTGCAGACACAAGTGCGGCTTGTCCTGAGTGGGATTTCCTCCTCAGCCGTGAGGCTCCAGTTAAGGTTTAGGGTTCTGTGTCCAGCCTGGAGAAACGTTTGAAACTTTTACTTTGGCATGCCCTGTCTCTCCTTGTGTTGAAAGCTGTGATTCAGCAGAATACTCAAGCGTGTGTTTCAGTCTGTCCTTTTCCAGAAGCATGGGTAAGTGATGACAGAAGAGGTGATTGAATGCTCCCAGTTCAGTGTAAGATTAATACTCTGCGAAGTTGATGCTGCATGTTTGAAAGACTCTTGGTATGTGGGTTTGAAACTCTAGCATAAGTATTTATTATTTCTCGTGCTTGTTCGTTTAGTGAGTGATTCTTGCAGTGTCTTTATGTTGTAAACTACATCCGTTCAGTATCTCTTCTTTTTTTTTTCTCCCCCTCTCTTTCTTTTTTCTTTTCTCTCTCTCTTCCTGCTCCTTTCCCCTTTCTCTTTAGATCGCTCCGGAATAGAAAATGTCAATTCTGTGGAGGCACTTCAGGAAACACTAATCCGTGCATTAAGGACCTTAATCATGAAAAATCACCCAAACGAAGCCTCTATTTTCACAAAACTTCTTTTGAAATTACCTGACTTGCGTTCCTTAAACAACATGCACTCTGAAGAACTCTTGGCCTTCAAAGTTCACCCATAGGCCTTTAGGTCTCGTTTGTACTTGGACTTGCCTCATGTTAAACTGTTTTGTGCTAAACTATGTATTTATACCGATGTACCACTTGTTGGAGAGAGAGAAAGAGAGAGAGTTCACAGGCTGTGAACGATCGGTAGCTGTCCCATAACCATGCAATAACGCTTCAGCAGGTGCTTTCAGCTAACGGCGGCGCAGCGTTCAGAGGCCTCCGAGATGCCCGGACCCGGCTGTGTTGCACTTCTGCAGAAGAGGTTGCTGTGAGCCTGAGTAAACACAGACTGTTCTTTCACGTAGAAAAAAAAGAGCCACCACTGCCCTCTCATGTAAACGGAACACAAAATAGCTGTGTATGTGCGTATGGAGCATGGAACGGGGTGGGAACAATCCTGCGCCAGTAGGAAAAGGGAAGAGCTGATTTAATTGGTCTTTCACTTATCTAATAGATGTATGTTTGTGTCTCTTGATAACTCGCTCATGGTTTCACTGTTGTTATTCCATTAAACCCGATGGAATGATTTCAGCCTGCACCAACCCTTCACTGCGTGTGTGTCCATGCCATGTGTATATAATATAAATAGTTAAGTAATGAGTGTTTATGGCTATATAAATTAGAGTTGTGTGTATATATGTGTATGTATATAAATAGTTCTATACATAAAGTATACATATAATTTCTTCACAATATTTTAAACTGTGAAGGAATCTAAACTTACAACAGAAGGTGATCTATGGAAAGAACCAAATAGATGCACTTTGCATATTGCTGAACTAATTATCTGAGCATTTCTAATTTTTAGAAAACATCCAATTTGCATTAATATGCTGTGTTTGTTAATTTAAAAAACAAAACCAACAGAGTGGCACCAAAGGAGCAGAGTCAGCTTCAACTTCCAGAACGGGTTCGTAGAGAATCTCAAGTGGAGATGGTTGGTTGTGGCACTAATGAGATTGATTGTCCATTGCCACTGAGGTTCTTACGTTCTGACAAAGGTTAAAGAAGAACCAGATGCTCTTCAAAAACTTCAGCACAGCCAGAAAGAAGCTTATCAGATGAGTAACAGCATCTATCAGAAAAAAAAATAATAATAATGGGAAAAATGTATCCATGGTTGCGTTTGGATGTATGTGTGTTCTGTAACCATTTATTTCTTGCAGTACATCATTTTGCTGCTTCATTGCTAAATGAGAATTGAACACAGAGATGTGAGATTCCCCATGTCTTCACAGTTTGGGCTTTGTGGTTCCCACGCCTGTTCTTCTGGAGCTCTCCATTGGTGCGTGTGCATGTGCGTGTGTGTGTATGTGCAGAGAAGGTGCACAGGATGGTCTGGATTTTTTTCTTAAAAAAACCAAAACACCACAAAAAACAAACAAATGGGACTTTTTTTTTTGTTGTTTATGCCAGTAACAAATCTCAAAGCAGATCCTCAAGGCTTAAGATTCTGCTGCCTTTCCATCTAGGAAAGCGGTTCTCTATGGGTTTTCTCCATTTGTAGCAGGACCTGGCACCAGAAAAGAGAGATTAAAATAAGTCAAAGCAGTCGCGTTAATTAGTTACATTTATGTTTTGCTAATGCGGGAAGAAGATGCTCCATTAACCCTGGTGTTCAGTTAACTTTACCTTGGAGGTAGCCCTCTGGGGCTCTAGCGTTCGGTAACACTACTCCGCTGAGGAAGAGACCTCTCTGTTACTGCGGTTAGATGTTCGTGGTAGCTGAGGCTGGGAGCCAGAAAGCTGTGAGGCTGCGGAGCTCTTCCTCGCCGGGCAGGAGCAGCTCTCTGCGGAGCTCTTCCTCGCCGGGCAGGAGCAGCTCCCACAGAGCAGCGAGTCGATGGGAGCCCTCGCACCTGTTGCCGGGCTGGAGCAGAGGCAGATCCCTTACCTGCTCCTGAGGTCAGGAGCCGGGCAGAGGAGAGTAGGCTCATGTCCCGGTTGCCTTTGGGCCAGGGGATTTTGCCTCGGAAAGGGATAAGGAGTGCTGGCAAGGGGGCTGAGAGCAGGACGGGGCGGGTGCGTGAGTAAGAGCCAGGGAAAATCCAGCTTTATCCTCAACTACAGGGCAGGAGAGCCCACCCTTTCCTGTCCTCTGCAGCTTCTACAGGGAGAGCTGTCCTCTTGCTTCAAGCGACTGCGACTGCTGGCTCATGGCCCCTTACCACATGCGGTTTTGCTATCCAAATGTGTGTCAGGGCATATTGTCCTAATTTCTGTTAACAGTCTGCATCCTACCAGTATTACTTGTTCGGGAGCTTCACCGACTTACACATTGAATCATTCAGACTTTAGAAAGGACAGAGTCACATGTTTTGTATTACTTAGGAGCTAAAAGGACTTCTTCGTAGACCCCATTTCAAATGTGGAAAGTACAGTTAACCCTCAGTTGTTTTGGGAGGAAAGGAGGCTTCTTGCAGAGGTTGCCATCCTACAACTGCTTTGTTGTGTTTCAGGGGGTTTTTCGGTTAGGTTTTTTTTTGTTTGGTTTGGGGTTTTGGTTGGGTTTTTTTTTTTGTGTTTCTTCTTAAAACTGTATTATTAAGCCTTTAGGAATGTATAACCAGGACTGAGTAATTACTGCTTATTAAATTTTTAGTTAGATCGACCATGTATGCCTATAGATAGATACTCTAACTTGTGCAATTTCATTTGAAGTAATCTTCCTGTACATAATGGAAAAACTCACATAACAGAAAAAAAAAGCCCCAAACAGATTGACTGAACAAAAACAGTGATTAAAGCACGGTTCAAAAGTGACCCACGTATTACAAACTCTAGCTGGACTCGTAGAAGAAAATCTAAACTCATCGTGTTAGCTGTGTATTGTGAGCTCTTCTTTTTACTGTGTCACTGGTTATACACTTGTTAAACGCTGAGATAATAGACTTCATGCCAGGCATTTGAGTACTGTAGTTTGGGTCATTGCGGAAAGATTAATGTACTGTATGACTTAAATGAAATTTTTATTCTTGATTTTATTCTTGATTTTGTTCCTGTTTCAAAAGATTAAATATGGGCATTATGTCAGCAAGCTAAACTGTGCTTCCGTGTTCTTTGTGCTTCCCTGTACGAGATCTGGAGGGGAGGGCGCCACGCGGAGATGAACAAAACTGAAGTAATGGGTGAGAACATCAGCTGCTGTCAGGTCATGGGGGCTGGGCTGGTGCGCCGTGGCTGGCAGCCCGCAGCTCGTTCCACCTCTGACACCGGTCTGTCTTGCCCGGATGGGGGTGTCTGCTGCACTGGGTTTACTACAGTTACAGACTTTGGCTAGTGTGGTTAAAAATAGTTACTTTAAACACCTTCATTACTTTCAGGAATACAGCTTTGTAACTGAGAAACGGATGTGGTTAATTTTTTGGTAAGACAGTATTAAGGCTAGGCTATAGGTGAGGTAGAGGGAAGGTGACAATGAAGGGAAAAGATCTGTTTGATTTTTTTTTTTTTTTCCCAGTTTGAAGCATTAACTATTTTAGGAGATGAAAGAAGCTTCTCCAGGAAATGTTGTATCTATCTGTGTTTAAAAAAAAAAAAAAAAAAAAAGACAGAATTAAAACAAAATTATGACTGCACCGTAAAAAGAGTGACAGCACCAACATGCTTGCTTTTTTCTTGGCATGTTTTCTCTGGTGGCATGTTTGCATACGGCTTCCCCTGCTGCCGCCGAGTCTGAGCCCCCCATGAGCAGGGCCACAAGCCACAGAGGAGCCAGGGCCTGGGAGGTGCTTGGGCAGAGCCTTTCTTAGCTTTTCTTCAGGATGCTCCACAAGGAGTTTTCCCCTGCTTGGCTGCAGGAGCCTTTCCACAGCAAATGGGGGGAGATGAGAGGGATGCTTCCCAGTAAAAATCCAACTCCATTTCCCCCTCTCCCACCCTCCCAGTTTGGTAAGGTGCTCTGGGCTGGAGGCACGGTGTGTTTGTTGTTCTCTGTGGGAAACTTGCTGGGCTTGGAGTTGACGGTGCCGACTCAAGTGTGAACGTGCCTGCAGCAGCTTGCCCAGTCTCTGTCCTCCCTCCACAAGGAAAGGGGTGAATGTCGCAAGGAAAACAAAGGTGTGAGCGTTGCTGTGTGAAAGTATGAACTGGTGAGGGTGTGGGCAGCCAGCTACCTCCTGCTCAGGCTGGGGGGGTGTGAGGGAGGGAATCGGCATTCGCAACCGAACCGCAGAGCGCTTTGATTACAGAAACAGTTCGTACAAGGAAATAATTGGCACTTCCTTTTCTTTGATGAGTACAGTGAGCAGCTGCCAGAACCTTCATCAGCAAATACCTATTTTTTTTGGTCTTTTAATTATCTTCTTTTAAAGTTGAACTTTTGAGTGGGGAAGGAGGAACAACCAGGTATGGGGAGAGCTTGGAGACCAGCCCCTGACAGAGCTGCAACGCACAGCTTGAAATAAAACGTGGAGGCTGTGCTCACTGGGCAGGAAAGTTGGTCAAGGACACAGCCGTGTCTCTAGCGAGAGGAGCTGAGCGGACATGCATGGAGGCTGCAAGGCTTCGTGTTCCAGGTCATCAGGAGTGAACAGGTCCAGCCATGTCAACAAAGCTTCCCTTCATGCAGTCACTGCTCTGCTGCACCAGGCCCCTTCACAGGGTGGCTTATACCTGCTGGAAGCGTACACCTTAGCATTTCTCTTTCAAGGCAGAGCTGGCAATGATAGAGCGCTGAACTCCACTGTCTTCTATGGCCATAGAGCCCTGTGACAGGCTGCATCATTGTCCATGATGGCTGCTCCCCTGCCTTGCTCTCTGGGAGAGCTTTTGCCTCTGGCTGGAGAAGGACCCTCAGGGAGTTCCTTGTACAATTACATGCTTAAAACTGGGGGGGGGTGTATCTTCTGAAGAGCCCTTCTCTCTGCCACTCCTGCCCACGCCTCATCTTAAGAAGGTTGTGCCTCAAATTATTTCATGCAACAGCACCGAGTGCTACTTAATAAGGTGGTACAAAGACAGGGGCAAATACAACAGATTAAAAACCCAGAAGTTGCAGCTCCAAATGAAGTGCATCTAGAGAGGCCTGCTGGGTTGCTGCTGTACCAGAGTTCTTTGTCATGTGATGCTCCGCAGACCTCATGCAGGCAGCCCTGGTTTTGCTGCAAGGCTAGATATTTGCTGCCTTGGTTTCTACTTACTTAATGTGGATACTCAAAGCTGTGTGATGCATGAGCGGGATAATGGTTTATTAAATCAGGCTGACACTGCACCTTATATGCCACTTTGACAGGTTCTGTTGCCAACACACAGCTGAAGATTGACCTAATCTGGAGACTGCCTTGGTGCCTGCATAGTCCCAGAGTATGCAAGGATCTTGAGGAGAACTTCAGGTATCCCTCAGTCCCCTTCCCTCTGCTCCTTTAGCTCAAATGTGGGTGCAGAAGCCTGGAAAGCAACCCATATCTGTGCCCAGATGTGACATCCTCAAAGTGGACTCCTGCACAACGCTCCAGAATAGAGAATACACATGGATAAATGGCCACTTAACATGTGCCTGGATCCCCAGTGGTAGATGACACAAATTATTTAACAATGCTGTGTTTCCATGATGTCTAAACTAGTACCTCTTAGGCTGGCTTATGGTGTAGAGATTGGTCCCTACTGCATGGAGGATATTTTGTTTTTCTTTTCACCTTTTCATCCTTGCCCAATAGCAACTTCTCTGGCCTCCTCTCAAGCTGCTTAATGGGGTGTGTGTGGCTTGGCAGCCCGATTTCCTACTGTGCAGTGTGCATCTGCCCTCTGCATGCCCACGCACAGGCTTCCCCTTGTTTCCTAGTTTGGTGCAGAGCCAAATGGACCCCCCTGACATCTGCAGGGGAGCATCTGTCCTGTTGGTCCTTTTATAAGGGTATAAACAAAACTGCCATGTTAGCGCATCAGAACGCAAATGCTGGTTCTTACATTTCACAAGGGGAGTTCAGTCATAATTATTTACAGTCATTTGCCACATGCCTCGCAGAGGAGCTGTGCTAAAATAATGGTGTAGCAGGAAACTCAGCTCTGTCACTCAGGGGCTGCTTTCTTTCTATTTAACTGTGCACAGCGAATGCTGTGATAAACCTGGGCACATTAGAAGTACTGGATTTCTTCTAGGTGCTTCACCATAGGCAAGGCTGCTCCATCACTTTCTAATACAAAGTGGGGTGTCCTGTTTTAATTTCACTGTAAACCAAACTTTCTGGGTAGGTAACTTCACATAAGCCCTGCATGGGGTTGTTCTTGCGCAGGAGCCTTACGTGAACATGGGTGGGCTGAATTAAAGCACTGCTGCAAACAGCCAGGAGGATCACATGCCAGCAATACTGGGAATTACCTGGCACCTGCAGCCAAAAATTCCTTGGCATAAAGGAGCAGGCTGGAGGGAGCCATGTAGGCTCGGGCCTTTGCTCCTGCGCTGGAGGGGCATCAGCTTTCCCTGGCTGCCCTGTGGCACCACAGCTCCAGGGCCATGGTCACAGCATACGTCTGGCCCTGAAAAGCCTCCTGATGTATTGGAGACAAGAGTGTCACGTTTGGAGAGGTGGAGGAGAAGACAAACACAGGACGGGTGGAGATAATAAGGCTAGTGACTACATCCACAACTAGCAATTATTTTCAAATCACGGAGTGCTCTGTGGTTGCTCCCTCCCACCCCCCAGGTTTCTGCAGGTCTGAAAACAGGTCAGGATCTTTAGTTCTGGAGCTGAAGAGTGAAGTGCTCACCTGCCCCGGCGTCCCTGCTGTACTTGCCTGTGGTGTGGCTCTCAGGTCGTGCCTTGGCCTTCATACACACTTGGCACAAGCCCCTGGTGGCTGCTATGGTAAGTGTTGCTTTGCCTATTTACCCAGCTTTCCCCCAGAATGGCCAGAAATAGTGCTGGGGGAAGTAGGACAGAGCTTAGTTTGCCTTAGGGCAGTGACAGTTTATTTTTTCAGTTGTAACGTTTTGCTGGAAACAAATAAATGTAACTACGGGACTCTCAGAGTCCCGGCAGAGTTTTGCCTGGCTGCAGAGATACATACATACCCTCCCTATCACACAGTTGCTGATAGCAACGCCTGCCTCTTGGCTTACAGGCATAAATTAGGCTCAGTTCCTAGTCCAGCCTAGTGTCTTAACCACTTCAGGCTCAGCAGCCATGCAGCTGGCTTGGGAACAGGAAGGTGTCCTGAGGAGTGTGCATGGCCACAGCAGCCTCAGTGCCTCGGAGCTCACACTGCTGCCCTGGCCTGCTGAGCTCACAGCAGAAAGCCCTGAACAAGCGTGACTGCATGGCCACGGGTCACGCTCCCACTGCTGCTGCAGCTATGGCCTTGAGTGATAAACTGGTCTAGTAAAGGCAAGGCCTAGAGGAAAACAGCTGGGGATTAGTCTCTAGCCTGTCCTTGTGTGCTTGGCCACATCACATTCCCTTCCTCTGTCTGAGCTTGCTTGCTGCCTAACACAGTGCTGACCACATGTGAATGGCGCGGGCCTTCATTCCACAGTGTTAGCTGACTGCTGGGAGAGCCTTGACAGCAGCTTTTGTGTTGCTGAAGTGCTTAAGAGTTGCCATGTATTAGCAAGGGACCTTCCTCCACTGGAACTTAACAAACAAGGTTCCATCGGGGTGGGTTTTCTCTTCTCTGGAGAATGTTAAGAGGGAGCAGGACTCCAGTGGCTCAGCTCGGTAACACACTAGGACTTTAATAAAGACTGAAAGGAGTGCCTTGAAGGAAAACTGTGTTTCTCATACATGAATAAAGTCTAATAACAATAAGAAAAACATTCTAAAAAAAGATAATGTTGTTAACTTCACCTTAAACCTACTGTTACAGCTACGAACAAATCATACAGGTTCACACCTCCCTTGAATGAATCATGGACAGTGTGTTTCCTTCACATTTGGTGTGGGTACAACCACAGCCTCCCCTGCACTGAGAAGAGTTTTAACATGAAGGTGTGGCTCAGTGTCCATGTTCTGGCTTTGAATGGGCTGTTGCTCCAATGCAAGCACTTTAGAACGGGTTGTATACACAGGCCTGCTGGAGTGAAGTTACACAGAAACCAAACCATTTGTGAGCATCATCTTGCTTAAGAGAGTGCTGCCAGGTAAGCCCTACTCAGCCCCAAAAAAGGCAGGTTGAGAGAACATCATACCCCTGGCTGTGGCCCAACCCCTGCTGCCTCTGCATAAAGGCCAACCACTCAGCCAAAACCCATCTTCACTGACCGCTTTAAAGTGAGCTGCCAGATGTTCCCTCGCAGTGGCTGTTCATAGTTGTACCCCCTTGCTGACACTGTGACCCACCATGAGTGAGTGGACTGTCTGGCTTGGAGCAGTTGGTATGCGCAGAGCAGGATTGCTCCGTGCCTGCAAAGCCCAAAGGCTTGACCAAAGGGAAACCAGTTGCTCAGGGTGGAATGAGCTATTGCAACAGGAGAAAGTGCTTTCCTGCAGGATGATCACCTCCTCATCTGCAGCCTGGGTGCACATGAGGAGATCCTGCTGCCCCAGCCCACCGCCAGGCTCACTGCCCAGGGTAGTCAGCCCTTCCCTGTGGTCAAAAGTGACTGTGACAGAGGAAAAGACAAGCACCTCAGTGAGAGAGAAGTGCAAAACCCAGCAGGTAACGGACATTCCCCCAACCTGAAAATAGAATAATAGAATAATAATAATAATAATAATAATTTAAAAATCCACTAATTTCCTTATACACCATTTCCACCAGCATCCTTTCAGCTAGTCTCATCTAAGTACCTTAACCTCTGGCCAGACGGTTGGCTACGGAGTCCTGCCTGTTTTTCCTTCCTCCCCCGAGGAAGAGGAGCTGTTATTCCTCAGTATTTCTGGAAGGGGGCACTCTGGCATCAGGATTGTCAGCACAGCATCCTGCCTGCTGTCTGCGGCAGCGCTGCTTTCTGCTGCTGTTTGCTCCTCAGCCCAAAAGGGAAGCTGTTAGGAAAAAATAAACAGTTTATATCCAGCTTTGAGACAGAGACATTAGAAGAGAAGGATAAACTGCAGCTCTAGGGACAAAAATAATGTCACAGGGAATTTATTGAAATGTCAGGGCAAATGGGAATGACATAACCAAATAATCAAAAGGGGGAAAGAAAAGAAAGTAACTGAAATGATAAAAAATTAAAATGGCAAAGGCAGCACGACAAGGAGCAATTACCCCGGGCTGGAAGCAAAGCAAATGTACAGTGCAGAGATATACGGGGAGTAGTGGTAGAGCACAGCCTGAAATGAAAACAATAAAGCAAAAATATAATTAAGAACAATTCAAGCCACCCAGATGCATTCATAGTTCAGCTCAGATGCCAAATTCGGTTAATAACTGCTTCCAGCTGCTCGGCGATGCACAGCCATTTCTCACTGCAGCCTCCACGCTGGAGCTGGGGAGAGCATCAGCCCTGCCAACGGGCCCCGCGCTTACGGGCCCTGGAAGAGGGCCAGGGGAGCAGGAGGGAGTCAAAAGAGGGAAAGAGCCCTAAATCACTGCTGAGCATAATCAGGATGACAAGACACTCTACCGATCCCACTTTGGGGCTGGGGGCTTGGCGGGGCGGGGATGCTGCAGCTTTAGAGCCTGTGTATCAGTGACGCCTCTGTACGGCCCCTGCCTTCACCCGCTGCGCCTGCCCCACATCTTCCCTCACAGCCACAGCTTCATCTTTCTCTTTCAGAGAGAAGGATGAGAGCTTGAGCCTTATGAGCAAGCAGCCCTTTACAGAATGGAGCTCAACAGCCTCAGGCTGGGGCCTGCTACCAGAAACCTTTATGTTTTTTCCTTGTTTTATTAGAATTCACCTTTCTTTCTGAGCTGCTTTTCTCCTTTCTTCCCAAACCAGGAGGGCTCACAATTTAATTTGTTCATTCCTCATCCCCTGTGGATGCTCACACACACACACAGAGTCTCTCTGTCTCTCTCTCTTTCTCTCTCTAACACAGTCCCATCCAGCGAGATCAGGACAGGCTGGAGAGTTGGGCAGGGAGAAATATAACAAAATACAATAAGGGCAAGTGTAGAGTCTTGCATCTGGGGAAGAATAACCCCAGGTACCAGGATAGGTTGGGGGTGGATCTGTTGCAGAGCAGAGTAGATGAGAGGGACCTGTGGGTCCTCGTGGACAGCAGGATGACCATGAGCCAGCAATGTGCTCTCATGGCCAAAAGGCAAATGGCATTTTGGGGTGTATCAGAAGGGGTGTAGTTAGTAGGTCGAGAGAGGTCCTTCTCCTCCTCTATTCTGCCCTCGTGAGGCTGCATCTGGAATATTGTGTCCAGTTCTGGGCCCCTGAGTTCAAGAAGGACATAGAACTCCTTGAAATCAAGTCCAGCGCAGCATCACCAAGATGACTGAGGGAGTGTAACACCTTCCTTATGAGGACAGGCTGAAGGAGCTGGGTCTCTTTAGGCTGGAGAAGAGGAATCTTCAATGTCTATAAATATGTAAAGGGTGAGAGTCAGGAGACTAAAGCCAGGCTCTTCTCAGTGATGTCCGATGACAGGACAAGGGGCGATGGGTGCAAGCTGGAGCATAGGAAGTTCCATGTGAACATAAGAAAAAAGCTTTTTCACTGTGAGGGTGACAGAGCACTGGAACAGGCTGCCCAGAGAGGCTGTGGAGTCTCCTTCACTCAAAATCCACCTGGACGTGTTCTTGTGTGACCTAATCTAAGTGATCCTGCTCTGGCAGCAGGTTTGGACAAGATGATCTTTCAAGGTCCCTTCCAACCCCTAACATTCTGTGATTCTGTGATTCCAGCACCTGGGACTTGACAGAGACCATCATCTGCAGGCATGATGCATGAACTCACAGCACTAGCAGCTCCAAAGTTTCCCAGGAGGTGATGTTTGTCCTGTAAGGAGTAACAATCCTCGTATAATCAAGTAACCTTTATATCACTGCCAGGAGACAGGGCATGAAGACTGTCAGCCAGACAGTAAAGCAAAGACAGAGAAGGGGCACAGGGAAGACCTGGATAACATTTTTTTCCTCTCCATCCCCTTTTTTAATTAACAGCAAGTCTAGGCTGTGATGCTAGAAACGACCTGTGTTTGTTAATCACAGCTCATTTGGTTGCATAGGAGGATATAAACAGAGCTCCACGTGTGACTGATCGGAGCTGTGGAGCCAGCCCCCTGCATTATTTTCAGTGCTCCATGAACAGCAGCTCTTCACACATTTATGCCAGGCCACAGCTCCGAAGAGTGCTGCTGGAGTCTTCTGTGGTTGAACTTTAGCTGAGAGAAAAGAATCCGTCTGCACTGTGCCTGTCCTCAAGTCCCTGCTCTGCAGTCCCACATCCAGCAATGCCTCCCATCCTTGCCACATGAGGTAATTGTGTTTGCACTGTGCCTTCTACAGCTTACTTTGTTCCAGCTCTACCCACTTGCTGGTCAAAGAGCAGGGACATCTGCTCTGATCTCTAGTCATCTATCCACTCAAAGCATCAGGGGTTAACTTGTCATAAGACCAAGGAAAATGGTGTACCAAGAACTGAAGCATAAAATTCTGACAGCTCTGTAATGCCTGTTTCAGGTACAGCTTTTAAGATGTTTAAGCTGAGTCAACCATTTGGAGTGCCTTGGTTTCCCTACCTATTGACTCAACACCAGACTACTGAGATTATCTGTTCAGGTGGGAGGGCAAGAACCTGGGTTTGCTCCAAGTAACTCATGCCAAGACTGCAGCTCCAACTTCTTTACAGAAAGTTTGTAGGTGGTTCCTCAGGACTGCTCTTGCACTTCAAATCTTCGGGCCACATTGATCCTGTGCTGCTGGGGAAACCCAGTTTACTTTTTTCCTTGTTTACATATAATCCAGATTCAGTTTTGAGATTAATTGAAGCAGTGGATAGGAAAGTCTGTCCTCCAGACACCCCATGTCCTTTGGGCCTGATCTGCAGTTCCAAAAAGGCTTCCATGGCAAGATACCATGTGTCTGTCACAGGGCTATGCTGGTACTGCTGGATTACCAGAGCCTTCAGCTGGAAAAGAAAGCAAGCCAAGGAAGGCTTTCAAACCAGACCTCTCTGAGACCTTGCCATAACTTCTGCCCATCTTCACCCTGCAAAGAGGAACCTACTGCCATCTGCCTTAACTTCTGGTTCTCTGTGGTCTGTGGTACAACTGCTGTGGCTCTTGTCCACTCAAAACCTTTTAGTGTGCATATCATGAGGTCAAGAAGATCAATCTTCAACCTTCCCTTGGACACTGGGGGACCTTGGACATTGAGAGGGCAATTTCTGGCTGCATATAAAGATGATTCAAAAGCTCCAAGAGAATTTGAAAAGATCTGAAAAATTAATACTTACCCTGGAACAGGTGGTTTATTCAGGAACTGTAAGAATCATTATTATTCTTAGGAGACTAACTGTGTGTCCCTGCTAAGCCAGTAGCATTCCTTTGCTGCTGCTGGTGAGTCAGATAAAATGATTTTATCATCTCTCAGGTGGAGGTGGGGAAGGAACTCAATAAACTCTGGTGGTAAATTTTCTACTTCTCTTTCACTGTTAGGTCCATGCCTGCAAGAAAATGTTTGGTGTGGGAGAGTTGGGAAGCAACCACCAAACAACTGGTAGGTTAAGAATTTAGTGCAATGCGAGGCAGCCTTCACTGGGAGCTTTGCTAGTTGTTTCCTTTGCTGCTGAGGTGGGTATCTACATGCTGCTGCTACTGGTGTCTACTTGTGACTGAAGTTTCTTGGAACCTGGCTGGTAGTGTGTGGCCACAGAATCACGGAATGCTAGGGGTTGGAAGGGACCTCAAAAGCTTATCCAGTCCAACACCCCCTGCCAGAGCAGGATCACCTAGATTAGGTCACACAAGAACACATCCAAGTGGGTTCTGAATGTCTCCAGAGAAGGAGACTCCACAACCTCTCTGGGCTGTCTGTTCCAGTGGCCAGGGGAACAACACCCCAGAGTGACCAGTGTGTGCTGTTATCCGAGGTTAGAAAGAGGTTATTTAAACTCATACTCATTGGATGATTGCAGATGAGTATGAGAAGCCACCAAGTGTTTTGAACATATGGGTTCTCAGGCTGTGCTGTTGTGATTCACAGCATCATACCCTAATCCTGTGCCTGACAGATTTTACATCAACAGGAAGGGTTTTTTTCTCCATCATGCTAAAGCTATTGTGGACTACCTCAGACATTTCAACGCCCTCAGTGATGGCCAAGCCAAGGAGATGATGCTTCACTATTAAGCAATATGTGTATGTGGCAACACGGTTGTACAAGGCTGAGAATTTCTGCCATGTACTTTTCATCAGTGTAATAGAAGGAAAGATCAAGTCAATCAAGTCTAATAGTGATTATGCATCTAATTTTTGTTCAGCCAAAACAACGTCAAGGACAAGTTTTTCAAGAGCACTTAACGAGGGCAGAGAAGTGCCAGCTCCTTTTTTTTGGCTGCTACTGTCATTAATTAACATGATTTGTGCTTCCATTGTGATAAGCAGCACTTCAGAAAGATGCCAAATATAAATACAAAAATTGACAGCAAAGTGAGACTGAACCAGAAGATGCTGGCTGGGGGAGACACAGCTAAGCTTTCCCACGCCATCACTTTATTGTACTGCTTTCTTTAGCTGGCCCTTCTCTAAGGAGATCACAAATCCCTCTGAGAAGAGTAAACCTTACTGTTGAGGTTGATAGTGTGGATGAAGATTGCTGAATCATCCCCCTGGCCTTCTTACCTATCTGCAGAACATCTAGAACACTTTGAGGGCTGGGGTAAATGATGAAAAAAAATAATAAAATACATCTGACTTTGGTTTAGAGCTCTTCAAAGGTAAACTGTTCCTCTGAACTTTCTGAAACCACAAAACTGTGCAGGAATAATATTTAGTTCAAAAACATCCAAATCCCTCTTCAGACTCCAAAGTCTACCAACCACTTGGATGCCACACATCCCTCAAAACCACTACACAGCTGCACAGGCCCATAGATCAAATGCCCCTTAGCACACCCTACAGCTAATAATTTGAACCTTTGGAGGTGTAGTTCCTCCACGGAGCCCTTTTTTCTGAACCTTTCTGGCAGCCTTTGTAACACTGGGGTGCGGCACCCTGGAGTCATGTAAACAACTCACATCATCCTTATTTTATATGAGGCCTAAAGACTTAAAATAACTTGTTAACCTCCTTTTCCTCTTCTCATTCTCTTCCCCCTCCAGAAGCTTATGCCTTCATCTTGTCGGTCCAACAGCCGTAGAATTCAATTATGATCATTTAATCTGCCCTTATTAATTGCTGCTATCGGAATATATTCCATCCTTGCTCATAAGAATATGTCATGGGCTGCAAAAAGTGTTGATCATGTTGATAACAATTAGCTGTGACTTCATGTAATCTTTAACTGAAGCACTTCCTCAATCTGGGCATTCATCCACTCTCTCCCTTTTTCTCTCCCTCCCACATGGGAAGCCTTTCTGTTGAGTAAGCGCTGAGCTTGTCTTATACCAAGGGGAACAGAGCCTCTCCTTTACCCTGTGGCCTCCTGACAGGCACTCTTGAAATCTCAATTCCCCTAGAAAACACCAAGAGTGAAAAATTATGGTGGGAGGGAAGGGTAAAATCAACAGAGGTACCCAGAAAGTGACACAGAGAGCAAGTGAGAGTGCATGACTGCAGGCTTCTTAAGCAACTAGAGTAAAATAATAGAATAATTTTTAGTTCCTGAGTGTTTCATATCCCTTCTTCATTTATTCATGATGCCAGTGCTTTCCCCCATCTTCCTGGTGCTTGCAGGGCAGAATTAATTTTGCTGTCCTTTGCAGGATGCTAGTAGAGATAAGAGACCTGCTCCATGCTGCCACACATTCACTTCCCATCAACGCTCAACCTGTAGTATTTTTGCCTTCCTCCAACTCCATGTGTTGTGTCTCCCGTCAAACATGAAGATGCCAGTCTCTAGAGGAGGCTAATCATTTCCTGAGCTAAAAACAGTGGCAATTTATATCCAAATTCCTGAGCAGCAGAATAATGAACTCTCTCTCGAGACTGAACTGTAGACCCTACCCTGCCAGCACTGTCAGACATCAGTTAGTATAATGGGGAGTACATCCTGAACCTAGAACTCGTACTATAAGCATTTCTTCCTGAGTGTTAATACCGGCTCATCAGTGCAACAGCCCAAGAAATCACAGGGAGAATATCGGTGGAATTTATGTTACTTGACCTGGGAAAGAAAAACACCAAGTGTAGCAGAAGCAGGAGAAAACTTTCTGTTCCACATGGCTTGCTCCTGGCAGTTAGACATGCCACTAAGGCTGGAGGATACTGAGATGGGAGACATGGAGGGGTTCAAGACACTTCTGGCTGCTGCGAATACAACAAAGGGGCTGGAGAACAAGGACCAGACCATTTGCTGCCTGGGAAACAACAGCCTCTTTTTTAACTTCATTGCTCCTGCTCCCATCAGAACAGCACACCTCACTTGCTGAATACCTTGCCAGAAAGAAAGGTCTTGCCCTCCCTGAGATTCTATTCGTTCTGGTCAATTAATTTTATTAACGCCCTATAGACTCAGACCTCAGGTCTTCAGATGAAAATATTTCATCATTACAATGTTTTCACAATAACCTAGGAGAGCTTGTGGGCATTGCCTCTAATTACCCCGTCAGAAAGCCTAGGGCAGCCTGACAGGACCAGATGTATTTAAGCCCCACCATGCATAGCCTGGCCTGCTGCAGCCCTGCCCAGCACCCATCAGAGGACGGCCTCTGGGCTCTTGGCCCCCAAGGCAGTCCCTGTGCAGCCCAAGAGGCTCAGGGGCTGTTCCTGCCTTTGGTGGCCACAGAGTAGACACAGCTGCTGGGAGTCCCCGATGTGTCCTCTGCCACTGGGCTCCCAAGGACAAAGCCAGTGCCCTTACTCTTCTCTCAGGCCGTGACACAAACCAGTCCTGTGGCACAAAGACCGTCCCTGTTAGTTGTTCCCTTTCTGTGCCGCATGTAAAGTTCATGAGGCCGCGCAGCATGTAAGGTTGGAGTGAACGGGGCTGCGTCTATCTGTTGAGCAGTCACCAGTGCTTTTCCTCCTGTGTCTGCCCTGTGTATTGGTGCAGCAGCAGCTGCCTTTTTGCCTTGCCTTTTGCCATGCCTCTTGCCCTGTCTTTTAGCTCTTGCCTTGCCTCCTGCCTCTTGCCTTTCCTCTTGAATTTTACATTCCTTTACATTGCCGTGTGGTTTAGTAAGTAATATAGGTGGTGGTGGGATGGTTGGACTAGATGACCTTGGAGGTCTTTTCCAACCTGAATTATTCTTCAGTCTTATGAAGTCGGGCTGCAACATCTGTGCTAGATGGCAGAGATCAGAATTGATGCTGTCAAGTCAGGCATCAGCATCTACAAAACCCTTTTCAGCTATTTTAAAGCTTATTGAAAGTTTGACTTTCACCCGCTGTGTTGTACTGTTCCCCCAGTTTAGTTTTCATAATAGAACTTACTCACCTTCAACAGGCTGAAAAGCAGGTAGCCTGGATGTGCATCTCCTCTATGGTCAACAGCATGCTTCATATCTGTTGATCCAGCAGCTCAGCAGTCCCAGTGTCCAAGGCTGCAAACTGATGTCAGGAGAACCTTTGATTGCTGAAGTCTTTGTTGAGCCTTGGAAACAGACAGGCTTTATCTTTGCTGAAACTGGTGACAAATTTCCCTCAGTCTAAATGAGGACAGCATGTGACCCTTCCTAGATAGTTCCATCCAGAACAACTAATTGGAATGAGCAAAGCTAACTCAGGCAACTGTAGGGACTTTGGTAACAATGTTGTGTCCTAAGGGTGACATTCAGTGTGATGCCAATGGAAGAGACTGGGCTGTCCTATGCTGCTTTTAAAGGTGTAAATATGACTCATTGATGTGCTGCTTCTATGTCATCGGTGGTCCAGGAAGGTGGGGATATGTTACTTCCATTTCACAGACAGTTTAGCTTAAGGCCTGTGCTCGAGATCACACAAAGAACCCCTGTCCAAGGTGGGAATGTACTTTGGACCGTCTCAATTCCAGTTCCCACCATCAGCAACCCCTTTCTCATCTCAGTCTCAATACTGAACAGGGTCTATACCCAAATGCCAACCACAGCGCACTGCAGAACCCAGGCCAGAACTCAAAGGGAGACATGGGGCAAGTGGGTAAGTGGTGATGCAGGTTTCACCTCCCAGTGTGCCTCAAGAGCTGCAGGCAGAGAGGCTGGAGCTCTGGGAGCAGAATTCATTGGGGTGGCTGAGGCCCAGGGGCTGAATGAGAGACATGTGAAGAACCTCCTGTTCAAGGAACGTCTCACTAAACTTCACTCTGAGATTTTTGGGACAGGACAGCCCCGTCCTCCCCCTTCAGTGCTCATTTTATAGCAAGCAGGTAAGTGAGGCAACGAACCAGAGGGTCTCTGCAGACATGGAGTGCTATAAAGACAAGGCGTTGTACAGGATGCACAAATGAACACGTACAGAGTGCATGATATGCTGTATGACCAAAGTGCTCAGCTGAAGTTCAAAATCTTCGTGGTGTAACACCTCAGATTTTTAATAGCTCTCCTTTTTTTGCTACTGCCTCACCCAAAACTTCTCTATTTAAACCAGCAACGCTTGTGAAATTGAAAGACTGCTGAGAAGCAGCCAGAAGGGTAAACGAGAACAGGTAATTTCCAAATCCTGCTCATCACACAGTCTGGCAAACTGCTTGTCCTGGGATTTGCTGTAGCTGGAGTCACAAAGGAACATCCAAAGGAAAGAATGTAAAAACTATCTGAGCTTCTCAGTGCATTTCTGTGTCTAGAGTCCCCAGAGGGACAACTGCCTGGAGACTGTCATTGCTCTCCTCATTACATCTTGGCTCAGTAACAAGAAACTTTCCAAGGTGAGTCAGTAAAACACACACAGCATTTTGAAGCAGGGAGATCAACCTGTTCTGAAGTATCTGCAGTATGTAATCAACATTTGTATCGTGAATACTGATGTTAGATTGATAGGGAGCTGTTGATACCATCAGGCCTAGAACAGATACCAGATACCAACATGGTGATGCTCGGACACCTTGGGTGTTCTCTTGCTGGCAACTGTATTCACACTGGGTGTCCTGACTCTAGAAACAAGTTAGACATGAGTGTTGTGATCAGAACAACAGGTTTGGCTAATTGTCCTGCTCCAGACTGTAGTGACAGAGGGCAGGTACCCATAGACAGCTGTGATTACATCATTTAGACCTATTAGCTTTTTTTCCCATGTTTCAGTGCTCCTTTCTCTACCCTAATCTCCTCGCAAAGAAACAAGCCACCCCCTAATTATTTCCCCCCACTTGATCCCAATTTGGCTACATCCATACCCAAAGTCTGTACTTCTGATAACGGTTTGTTTATCTTGACCTTCTATGACATTACTGGCACTCTTCCACAGGCACTGTAAGCCTTGCAGGACCATTCTATGATTCTATGATTCCATCCCCCAGAAGGTCCCCAGCCCTCCCTTATCTCTGAAGACTGGATATTCCTCACATAATTCACTTTTAACCATCTGTGAAATCCATCCATTCCTCTTGGCGCTGTATGTAACTTCTGTTGGCTTCTCACATGGGTAGTTGTCATGTCTGGCAATAGCTCATGTCATGCCCGGCGGTTTCTTATGTCCCATTCAGTTAGCTCAAAGGCAGGTCAGGACATAGTCATCTGCTAGACCCTTAAAAAATACTACATGATTTCCAGGCAGCCTGTGAAGTCCCTGCCAGCTGAGTGCTGCAAGAACCATGGAACAATATGAGAAAACATAGACAGAATTGGACCTTACAGAAGCTCTGACAGGAACCCACGCACATCAAGCCTCACAGCCAGGCTGCATTGCTTAGCAAGGAGATTTTAGATGAGAAATGGTTCCCTGCATCAATATATTGGTATGACAAGTATTTAATGAGAGAAGAACATTTTGAACAACTGAGGTACAGTCACTCTGCCCCACAAGCACCACGGTCTGTTCACACACCCCAACTTCCCAGCCACAGATCACAGTTTTGTGTCAAGGGCACAGTCAGGCTTCACTAGCATCTGTACTTCTACTTTGGCTTCTTGAAAAGCAACAGGCAAACTTTACTTGTCTGATGAAGAGCATCAGTTTTTGCAAGTGCAGTACTTGCAAGTACATGCATGTGAGCATGGTTTCCATGCTGTGGAGAGCTCTGGCATTCACACAGAATAGCCCTGTCTCTTACAAACCCTTGGCAGCTGACCTCTGATCCAAATGCAGGAGCTTCTACCCCTCACTAAGAAAGAAAATCCCTGGGAGTTGGGACATGCCTGTGTGTGAGAAGCAGAAATGACAGCTAAATGGTTAGTGCAGGGAAGTACCACTCCTACAGAGAAATCTCAGCATAACATTCATGGTAAGCAGACACACCACAAGAAGGGTTTCCCCTCTTCGCAATGCTGACAGTTACAAACCTCAAGAACTGAGAGGAGCTCACCAGTGGAAGTCAAACATCCTCTAAGTGTCTCCTGAAGCACAGAAAAAGGCAAAAAGAAAAATTTTATGTCCTCAGTAAAATCAGGGGAATTTCAAAAGGAGTCCTGAAAATACTCCTGGGCTTGGCTTGCTGCACTAGTTGAGTAGAAGTTCAGCACTGAAGTTGCTGGCTCATGAAACCTGGCTTGTTAGTCCAGCCTCTTGTCCCGTCCCAAACACCTATCTTCTCTTCACATCTCCTGGCTAAAATCCTTATTCCCACACACTTTCCCACCAAAAAAACCCCAAACCAAACCCCCCAAAACCAGGGCAGATTGTGACCTTTGTTCTGAAGCTGAAAACACTGCCAGCATGCCCAGTTCAGGGGAAAAACACATGTGTGGGAATAATGGAGTGGGAAGGTGCATTCAGCTGTCTGCAGCCAAGGCTAGAGGCAAATCAGATCCCATCAGCACGGCTAGAAAGGTGGCAAGGTATAATTAACACTGGATGATGACTTCATTTCATTTTAAAAACTTCAAGGAAAGACGAAATTAAGACAACTCCCATGCCTTGTGCCCTGAGTGGTCTCTGTGTGCCCCTTCTGCTCTGAGTTAGACCCCTGCCAAGCCCCCCGGGTGCCAGTGTGTGAGTGTGTCTCTGGCAGCACCAGGCTCCCTTGGCTGTATGCCCATGGCAGCTTGAGGTGCGTGGTGACCTCCCCATGGACATTCCCAGCCTGACACGTTCCTGTGCCGTTGGTGCAGGGCAGCCCGGGACTGGAAGCTGTCCTTGGCTCCCCACATGAAGAGTCAGATCCAGGAAGTCTTCAATTCAATTTGCAGACAAAAAGGTTTGAGGCATGTTGGGTACCACTAGCCAGACAGCCAGTGGATGCAGTGATGTGGCAATGTACGACGTGGCAGTCATTAGTTGCCCTCTGTGTCCCTCTACTCCCCCCGGCCAAGCAGCGAGAGGTTGGCATTTCCTTCCTACAGGAGGGTATGCCCAGCTTTTCTTAGACCCACAGCAGAGATGTGAATTACCCAGGGCCTCAGTGAGTGCTTCTCAGTGATGAGAACTTGAGGCACTATTCACACTCAGGGCATCTGACACATTGCATAGTGCCAGTGACCAAGCTGGACTTCAGAGTGACCCAAACCTACAGCATTTGCTGATGTCCTGGGTCAAAGAGCTGCCGAGTACATTTGGTTCCTCAGGAAGCTTGCACTTCAACTTATGTTGGAAGGACAATTTGACCATCATGGAGACAAGAAGATGACCCATGGCAACAGTTTCAGGAGCCTCCAGCACACTGTCATCTGCTGCTTTGCCTGAAACCAGGCTCCTGCAGCTCGTCCAGAGCAGCTCTTGCCCTTGTGGCCAGCAGAGTCAGAGCTGGGACAGAACTGTTTAACTCAGCTTTTCAAACCTGATACGAACAACCCAGTGCTGACTGTAGTCTGTTCCACTCACCTCTTGCCACCCATCTCTAGTGTTTTCTTGCTTCACACTGGTCTCAAAACCCTGGTCTGACACCTCCTGCCCTGCAAACATCCTCATGGTACTTTCTGACAGGCACAGACTCTACCACTCCCAACGCCGCAGCCCCAAAACGCCACAGCCAGCGCACTGGGGGCTGTGGGAAGGGAATTATTTCCTCACATCGAGTAAACAAGTGGTTTCACAGTGGATCAGTTCCTCACTCCGGAGCTGGTCCTGGAGGGCCTGAGCAGCCCACACCACTGCTAATTCAGTGCCACCCCTCCTGAGGCTCTGGCAAGGCTTCTTCCCCCAGGTGCCTGTGCTGGGAAGGGACTGAACTTGGGGAGAGCAGGAAATCTGTGCTCTCCCTGAGGCTCTTCAGAGAGCATGGATTTCATGCTCTCCCTGAGGCTCTTCTGATGGAGCTTCTGCCACTGAAGGTGGGCCCTATTCCCACCGGCAACAGCGGGAACCAACCCTCTAGGTGCCAGCACAGTGCTCCCCAGGGACACTAAGGCTGGCATGGGGAAAGCTCCCAACCACGCCAGGCAGAGGTTGATCAGGGAGCTCCACATCCATCTGAAGGCTCCCAGTGCCTCAGGTGGAAGGGGACTGGGAACAGGAGCTGGCACTCAGCTGGTAAATGCCTGTGGAAATCACCGTGAAGCAAGAGCCTTAAATAGGTTTCCCGTCTGGGGCAGGCCGAGAAACGACTCTGGATCCGGGCTCGAGGTCTTGCCTTGCTCCCTGAGGGGAATGAAAAACTGGAGGGGAATCAAATCTGCAAAGGAATATAAGAATAGAGAGAACATCTGAACGAGGAGACTTTCTCCAATAGGTAGGAGACTGAGAAAAACAGTGTTTGACTGTGCAGGAATTCTCTTGCATTGCTTTTACTCAGTCCTGCTCTAAACATTTTAATTAAGAATGTATTTTTTATATTTAAATATCCCTCCCTCCATGCCTGCATTTCAAGATAGTTTGATGTGCTTACTTTTCCCCTTAATTTCATTAAGATACCTTTCTTTCAGTAGTTGCTTCTTGAGAGGTAGTAAGGGCACAATTCACATGCCTTTTGGAGCTGCTGGGTCTTCACTTTCTGGTACAATTATTCACAGTGCCGTGGTGATGAAGCTCTTTTTAACAACGTCAGAAAATGGCTCAGAAGTTTCTCCTGTTTCAAAATGTAAGGCATGCTGCATCAGTATGCACTTAGGGTGATTCAAGCAAATGTGGATCTTAAAAGCCAGTGCCCATGAAGGTGCCAGAGAGGAACTTGGAGCTGTATGTCATAAAGGCAACTTTTGACTAAGATTAAATAAATATTTACACCAATCCTCTTGAGATCTCTCAAACTGTACTTCCAATTGTGTCACCCTGGACCTATCTTGGAAAAATACTGGATTGGTATTTCCTACAGTGCTCTTCTCTAGACTTCCAAATCTAATTGCCCCCCCAGTTAGAAAGTTCTCTTGTTGAACAAGGTGTCTCTGACTGGTTCAAGTCACACGTACAAAGTACATCCAGAGCTCTTGTCTTCAAGTAGTAATGCCCAGTGGGTGTGATTTTGGTAACATGCTGCAAAATGGCCTCTTTTCTTCACTTGAAAAAAACATTGTCCAGCCCTGACACTTATCTTGTCCAGATGAAAACCTGATATATGCCTTTATAATTGAAAAAAAAAATTAAAAGAATGGAGTTTTATTCATATTTGGATCCTTTAAACAATTAGACTGATAGGAATTTTCTGTAAAGACTTGTATGACCCAGTAACTAAAATTATCCTTAAGACTTCCTCCAGAAAGCGGCTTGTAAATGGACTACTGATTGAGAAATCCTCCAAACTACTGCATTTGGGGAATTTTAGTTGCAGGCCACATCTGTTTTTCTAAATAGGCTTTCTAAATCTTTTACTTTTTAACAGCTGTTGATTACATAAATACTAATTGCACCACTGAACAATAGTTGCCTCTATTGAACCACTGGGTAGATAATGAAAATAGACTGCAGATATAAGAATGAGCATCTTCAAATTCTTCTGTTCTGCCAGGCATCTCAATTCAAAAGGTTTATCCTTTACTGATGTTAATGTACTCTTTTTATGATAATAAGTGAAAATTACTTCACAATTACTTCAAAAGCAGTAATTATGTTTTAGAAACAATGCCTAATTCCTACTTAGATTTGTTTACCTTTGTCTGGAGCCATTTTCATTAAGGAAATGGCATTGTCAGCCTGCTGGCAGACCTCTGAAATAAAATAAGGCTCATTTCTGCTACTATCAACTTCCATTTCACTCCCAGGTGCTTCGCCCTCTCCAGCAGCACGTTGTGGAAATCCTTCAAGGAAAAAAGGTAGAATGTAATTAACAGCAACATTTTAAGGTCAGCAAATGATATCTAGCACATTGGGCTCTTTCTCTTTTCTGATCAGAAAACCAACTGTGCTCTATAGAATTTTCAAATGTAAATACAGGTTAAGAAAAGGTACTTACCCAGAACTCAGGATCATGGACTCACAGAGAGGTTTGGGTTGGAAGGATCCTTTATAGATCATCTAGTCCAATCCCCTGCCACGGACAGGGCCATCTTTCAAACTGGAAAAGCCTTGTAGGGACTGAGAAGAGAAGCCACAGTCACACTATGTGTATTTACATGTGTATATGTATGCTATGCATGCATACCCACCCCTTGGAAGATTCAGTAATTTTTTTGTTTCTTCAGCTCAAAAATCACTGGCTCTGTCTGCATAGCTTTTACAGTGCTGAAAGCCTGATTATTTTATTTATTTAACTTATTCTTGAGTTGCACTGAAAAGTTGGGGTTTGCTTCCCTTCTGTCGAGCAAGTTGCTGTGGGAACACATTTCATTATCCAGTGTAAAGATCCCTTTCTGAGATACGAGATGATACCAGAAAGAGTCACGCTCTCTTAGACTTCAAGATGAAAAATGATGAGCAAATTAGATAATTGGAGCCTGTGTTTTAGTTCATTATGTCACAGAAAGTCAAACCAGCATTTTAGTTTCTCATTATTTCCCTGGCCCCCCCTCCTTTCTGTTGCCCTGCTCATTCTTTGCTCCTACAAACATCTACTTACCTCCTTCCAAACAAACCAAAAAGCCTCCAAGTCTCCACAAACTTGGGGGGTGGCAGAGGGGAGAAGAGGGAGGGGGGGAGGGCTTTACTGAATGATAAGGAACAAGTGCTCAACACAGTATTGTTTTTATGATGCTATACAATTACCTTCATCCTAACACCCCACAAACCTTCCACTCTTTTTTACCCCAAGAGTTAGATGTCTCCCTCTGCACAAGAGGCACTAACACCTTTGTGTGTCCCCTTGCAAACAACTCCCTGTAAAATCACCCAGCTGATTAATAATTCAATTAGCTTAAGCTTTCTAGTTTTTCCAGCCAGGCAGCAGCTGGTCTAACCAAAATACTACTTTTCCCTATAAACCTTGCCTCACTCATGGTGAACACATTTTGCATTTGGCCAACTAGCAGTTAGTGGTTTCCAGCAATGCTGATAAGGTCTTTCAGCCATTCGTCAGCTGTTTCCCTGACATGAATACACAGGCTACAACCAAATTAATTGTGTCTGATTGCTTTCTTCTTGGCTATCCCAAGCCAGTCCTACTTACTCTTCACACCACCACCACCCCCCATAGTATACTTATCAAGAAAAAATGATTTCTCATTGCTATTTTCTTACTTCTGGCATTAATGGTACTGACAAACTGTTACCGAATCGTGTTCATTTCTAGATTACTCACATATTAAAACATTCCTATTTGTTACTCTGTTAGCTAATCCACAAGCTGCCTCCTCTGTGTTACTAGGTACTTTTATACTGAATCTTCCCAAGCAGGGAATAGCTCAAGGGACTCTTTGCCATGAGGAGATTAATGGTTTTCTCTATGAAGATGACACCGTGTTGTGTCTGAGTTAGTTTATTGTGGGTAGGTGTATTCATACAGCAAGAGCCTTACAGTGACCAGAGTCAGTGGAGAATTAAAAGATACAACCTTGACTCAGGTTTGATCTCACTTTACTAAGTCAAGTGGGTAATTACATCATATAGTTACATCATATTCAAGGAAATGGAGCTGTGATTCTGGGAGCATTCCACACTTCTCCTCAGGGTTCAAATCTGATGCTACCTCCTGTTGTCCAACATGTGCTGCTAGGGGTCTAAGTAAAGTATTTTTAGGTCAGTGAGTTGTTTTTCCCATCCAAGCAAGAAATGGGAATCATCCTATGCCGTGTGTGTTAGCTGCTTTGGTCGCTTCCATGATCCAAGTCTTCAAATAAATGGAATGACAACATTTCTGCTGTAAAATAAATTGGTAATAGACTCCTTGGCAGAAAATTATTTAAAGATTTCTGCTGATTTCAGTAACAGGAGAAACTTAAATGGCTTTGTCAGGTCAAATGATTAGGCCTACTGTATTTGGTTTGGTCAGCTCATTTTTGGTGATGCCATGGATCACGTAGGGAATGACCAGTGCAGAAGGGCCACCATGCATGTGTGATTTACAGCAAGCTTTTGTTGATGCAGGCAGCGAGGTATCCTCCAGAAACTCTGCACAGATACCCTACCCATGACTTCATCTACCTCATGCCCTGTGTCAACAGCAATGATGTTCTCAAAAAACCATCAGTGTAGCTCAGCTTGGACAGGATTGTGTATGATCCATGTGTCACCACTTTCATCAAAGCAAGAGATTGGTCCAAAGCTGTGATGATGGATGCAAGAAGGTGCAGACTGCAAGGATGGAGGGAAAAAGGAACACAAACTGAACTTTTTCTGGACTTTCTCTTTTCATGGCTTTCTGGCAGCGATACGCTTTAGCAGAGTCACATCTGAACCAGCACACACATGGTAAAAGGAAAGCAGCATGAATTATTTTAATGTGAGGCAACATGGCTCATTAAGGTAAAAGGCATATGCTCTAAATCATCACAGCTACACTAATTGTGTCGCTGTCTTCTTGATGTACAGATTTAGTCTAAATCATTTCCAGTTATTCAACACATTAGTGTAAATAAGTAAGCAAAACATGAATAAACATTTTGATCTCTTTATGAGATAATTCCAAAGAAGATTATATATACTGGGGTTATTATATAGGTCAGATACAGTTGTCTCTTCTGCTGCTGACATAGTTTATTATCAACACTTTAATTAATACTGGTCTAAGGTCAGAAAAAATCCAGAACTCCAAAAGTGATATCTTAATCCCACAGCATTGTTAGAAAAATGTATATACCAATTAGTAACATCGATATTGTTAGTAGGAAAACACTAACATGTATAATGGCAGTACATACGATGAGCAAAGAGGGAAACTGAAGTCAATGAAATGTGCATTAGCACTTCACTTTTCTGAGCTCCTCCACTCATCATCCACCTCGTTCAGGAGACCCCTCGCTTCCTCTGTTACACAGCAGTGCTAAAACACACACAGCCAGAAGGAAGCAAACACCAAATTCCCAGTACCTTCAGCTCAAAGCATGCCTCCAGCACTCCCCACACACATGCACACAGAAGGGTCTGCACAGGTGTACATGTGCATGCACACACACTACCTGGCACGGCTGAAGCAAGGCTTCAGTCAGCAAATGGCCAAAAGACTTGTATTATTCTCCTCCTTACCCCCCAGTACCTGGTGAACAGGATGTTAATGATCAGTATTTTTTTTGCTTTATAGCATTTAAAAAATACTTTTGTAATTTATTTTTATTTTTAAAGATTAAGAAGCTATGTGGCCTCCCACTAATTATTCCCCATTCTTCCTGCTAATCAACTGTCTCAAAGTAGAAGGGTGGTATATTGAGTCTCTGATCCATGCAGTGGATGTCGACAGTGGTGACACCTGGTGTGACAGGATGCCACTCACCCATAGGGAAAACAGAGTGTATCCTAGTGTAGAGATGCTGTTGAAATACCTGCCACAATTATGGCATGCAAAGATGGGCATTAAGCTGTGCCAGGGCAGGTTCAGATTAGATATTAGGAAAAAAAAATCACTGGAAGAGTTGTCAGGGCCTGGAACAGGCTGCCCAGGGAGGGGGTTGAGTCACCATCTCTGGATGTGTTTAAAAAAAGGTTGGATGAGGTACTTAGGTGTCGTGGTTTTGCCCCAGCTGGGGGCCGCACCCCACACAGTCGCTTGTACTTTTAAAAGGAAGGGGGAAGGAGAGTTGGGGGAAGGGGAAAAAGGGAAGGAAGAAAGGAGGAAAAGAAACCACAACCTAGAAACCAGAACCACGCAGGTTGGGATAAGGATAGTTTACTAAACAATAACAGAAAGCTAGATATAACAATAACAGGAGTTTAAAGCACAAAATAGATGAAACTGGTGATACACAATGCAATTTCTCACCAAACCACACAACTCAGGCCGCACAGCTTAGAGCCCGTCCCGGACAACCCAACCGTCCCCAGAAACTGCACGTCCTGGCGTTGTCTCCCCCTCTTCCCCCCAGTCCCCCCTTAAACCGAGCATGACGTAACTGGCATGGAATATGCTCTTTGGCCAATTCGGGTCACCTGTCCTGGCTGCGTCCCCTCCTTTCTCACTAGTAAGGAAGTATGCAGAGCTGAGAAAGGTACTTGATTGCCCGGCAACAAATCGGCAACATCAGGGTGCTATCAGCACTATTCTCATGCTAACACCCAAACATGGCATTCCATTCACTGCTAAAAAAAAGTTTAACTCCATCATAGCTGAAACCAGGACATTATCCACCCCTTATTCCATACCATTTACGTCATGACCAGATCCAACAATTTTCTTTGGGTACAACCAGTTTCGTGTTTCACACACCCATATATGTATGTACACATGTATGCACACATACGTGCATACAGATCTTATTCCCTCAGTCTGTGAATCATCCCTCTGAAGTTGTTGAGTTCATTTAGTCCATGATTTTCAGGCTCCATTTGTCGTAACAGTTTCTCAGGATAATTGTATGTTCCATTGGCTCGTTGCATGCTGCATCTCAGGCTCTTGACTGATACACCTGGCATGGTCCATGCTCATAGTCTGTGGGTCAGAGTTTATTTTCAAAGGGAGAAAAAGTTCTTGAGGGGCCAGGCTTTAGTTCCATCATCATGGCACTCATTCTTCATTAACTTGTATGACTCCGGCTATAATGCTATGGTACAACATACAGCAATCATAACAATAATGAATATACAATAATGGGTTATTTGGCAATTATTATAATTTCTACTTTATTAATTATATTGGCTATTCTCACCCAAAATCAAATCCCCTTGAGGTACACATCGAACTTCTCCATCCCTCTGCATTACCCACCAAGTACAGCCAGGTCCTTGAGCAAAAACAATTCCAGATATGGGTTTACCTTTGCCTGAAGCAGGAATGACCCAAACTCTCTTTCCCAATACACTCTTCATATGCACTACTGGGACTCTGTCTCCCTCTACAGTACGTGGAAATTTTGACTGGGCAGGGCCAGCCCGATTGGTAGATCCCCTAGAGTTAACTAACCACGTGGCTTTGGCCAAGTGTGTATCCCAATGCTTGAATGTCCCACCACACATTGCTTTCAGTGTAGTTTTTAAAAGTCCATTATATCGTTCAATTTTCCCAGAGGCCGGTGCATGATAAGGAATGTGGTACACCCACTCAATGCCATGCTCTTTGGCCCAGGTGTCTATAAGAGTGTTTCGGAAATGAGTCCCATTTTCTGACTCGATTCTTTCTGGAGTACCATGTCGCCAGAGGACTTGCCTTTCAAGGCCCAGAATTGTATTTCGAGCAGTGGCATGGGGTACGGGATATGTTTCTAGCCAGCCGGTAGTTGCCTCCACCATTGTAAGCACATAACGTTTGCCATGGCGGGTTTGTGGGAGGGTGATGTAATCAATCTGCCAAGCCTCCCCATATTTATATTTCATCCACCGTCCTCCATACCAAAGGGGCTTTAACCGCTTAGCTTGCTTGATTGCAGCACATGTCTCACATTCGTGGACAACTTGTGCGATGGCGTCCATGGTCAAGTCCACCCCTCGATCCCGAGCCCATCTATATGTTGCATCTCTCCCTTGATGACCCGAGGTATCATGAGCCCATCGAGCCATGAATAATTCACCCTTACGTTGCCAGTCTAGATCTACCTGAGCCACTTTAATCCTAGCAGCCTTATCTACCTGATGGTTGTTTTCATGTTCCTCCATGGCCCGACTCTTAGGTACATGGGCGTCGACATGACGTACCTTTACAACAAGTTTCTCTAACCGAGCAGAGATATCTTGCCATAAGTCATCAGCCCATATAGGTTTGCCTCTACGCTGCCAGTTGTTCTTTTTCCACTGCTGCAACCACCCCCACAGGGCATTCGCCACCATCCATGAATCAGTATAAAGGTAGAGCCTTGGCCACTTTTCTCTCTCAGCAATGTCCAGGGCTAACTGGATGGCCTTCACCTCAGCGAACTGGCTTGATTCACCTTTTCCTTCAGTGGCTTCTGCTACTCTTCTTATAGGGCTCCATGCAGCAGCTTTCCATCTCCGATGCTTACCCACAATGCGACAAGACCCATCAGTGAACAGGGCATATCGCTTCTCATTCTCTGGCAGTTCGTTGTAGGGTGGGGCTTCTTCAGCGCGTGTTACCTCCTCATCCTCTGGTGACATCCCAAAATCTTTGCCTTCTGGCCAGTCTGTGATCACCTCCACGATTCCTGGGCGATTGGGGTTTCCTATTCGAGCCCGCTGTGTAATTAGTGCAACCCACTTGCTCCACGTAGCATCAGTGGCATGGTGTGTAGAAGGAACCTTCCCTTTGAACATCCAGCCCAGCACCGGCAGTCGGGGTGCCAGGAGGAGCTGGGCTTCAGTTCCAATCACTTCTGAGGCGGCTCGAACCCCTTCATAGGCGGCCAGTATTTCCTTTTCTGTTGGAGTATAATTGGCCTCAGATCCTTTGTAGGCCCGACTCCAAAACCCCAGCGGTCGACCTCGAGTCTCCCCTTGTGCTTTCTGCCAGAGACTCCAGGTCGGGCAGTTCTCCCCAGCAGCAGTGTAGAGCACATTTTTAATATCTGTCCCTGTCCGGACAGGCCCAAGGGCCACTGCATGGACTATCTCGCGTTTGATCTGCTCAAAGGCTTGCTGTTGCTCAGGGCCCCATTGGAAATCATTCTTCTTTCGAGTTACATGGTAGAGTGGGCTCACAATGAGACTGTAGTTTGGGACATGCATTCGCCAAAAACCTATAACACCTAAGAAAGCTTGTGTTTCCTTTTTGTTGCTTGGTGGAGACATAGCTGCTATTTTATTAATAATGTCTATTGGGATGTGACGACGCCCATCCTGCCATTTTATTCCTAAAAACTGGATTTCTCGCGTAGGCCCCTTGACTTTACTTCGTTTTATGGCAAAACCGGCTTCTAAAAGGATTTTAATTACCCTGTTTCCTTTTTCAAAAACTTCCTCTGCTGTGTTGCCCCATACAATGATGTCATCGATATACTGCAGGTGCTCTGGTGCTTCACCCTTTTCCAGTGTATTCTGGATTAGTCCATGGCAGATGGTGGGGCTATGTTTCCACCCCTGGGGCAGACGATTCCACATGTATTGGATGCCTCTCCAAGTGAAAGCAAACTGTGGCCTGCACTCTGGCGCCAGTGGGATCGAGAAGAAAGCGTTCGCAATGTCGATTGTGGCGTACCACTTGGCTGCCTTCGATTCCAATTCATACTGGAGCTCTAACATGTCTGGCACAGCAGCACTCATACCTGGAGTGACTTCATTTAGGCCACGATAATCTACTGTCAGCCTCCACTCTCCATTGGACTTCCTCACTGGCCATATGGGACTATTAAAGGGTGAGTGGGTTCGGCTGATCACTCCCTGATCCTCCAGTTGACGAATCAGCTTATGGATGGGAATCAGGGAATCTCGGTTAGTACGGTATTGTCGTCTGTGCACCGTCGTCGTAGCAACTGGCACTTGCTGTTCTTCACCCTTCAACAACCCCACAACAGCAGAATCCTCCGAGAGTCCAGGCAAGGCACACAGTTGTTCAATTTCTTCTGTTTCCAAAGCAGCTATTCCAAAAGCCCATCGGTACCCTTTTGGGTCTTTAAAATACCCTCTACGTAGATAATCTATACCTAAAATGCACGGAGCTTCTGGACCAGTCACAATGGGGTGTTTTTCCCAGTCCTTCCCAGTTAAGCTCACCTCAGCCTCTAGCACAGTTAGTTGTTGGGATCCCCCTGTCACTCCAGAAATACAAACGGGTTCTACCCCTTCATGATTCGATGGCATTAGAGTACACTGGGCACCAGTATCCACCAGAGCTTTGTACTCTTGTGGGTCTGACGTGCCAGGCCATCGGATCCACACAGTCCAATAAACCCGATTATCCCTCTCCTCCACCTGGCTGGAGGCAGGGCCCCTCTATTACTGCTGATCATATTTGTTTTCCACTGGTTGCATAAAGGACTTAGAGGTCCCTTCAAAAGGATCAGGCACATCAGACATATAGGTAGGCCTTCCAGTTGGTCTAGGGAACTGCCCAGTAGAAACTGGTGCAGCCTTCTTCCTGGCAGAATCTCATTGTGCGAATGTTTTACCCCGCAGCTCATTTACTCGTGCTCGAAGGGCTGAGGTGGGCTGCATATCCCATTCCCTCATGTCCTCTCCATGATCAAGCAGGTAAACCCACAATGTACGTCGTGGTGTGTATTCTCCCTCTTGGAACGATGGACGCTTTCTCCCAGTAGCTGCAACATTGCTCCATACGGGTTGGGAGTTGGACACATTGTTGTCAAGTCGTTGAACCAGTTTCTCTACTGCTGCAATGACGGAGGGGGAAACATTGTCTTGGTATTTCCGGAGTCGGCAGGCCACCTCATTTACGGTTGGCGGAGCCATATCATTCCAGTCAATTGCTGCCAGTGAATTGGTATACCCTGCTGGTGCACTTCGTACAACCTTACGCCACATATCTGGAGTGCATAGGACTTCATCGGGATCAGAGGGAAGCCGTGAATTGTCCAGATCATAATAAATTATCTCCCGTACAGCTAATTCTCTCAGGTGCTGGACAGCTGTCTCTATGCTGTTACACTTGGGTGTCTGGCATGTAATATATTCCTTTATGGGATATCTTTCCTGCACACTTGACAGTAGTCGCCTCCAGAGGCTGAGGATTTCCGGCCTCCTCCCAATTGCTTTGTCAATTCCTCCTTCTCTAGCTAGGGATCCCAACTGCTTGGCCTCTCTGCCTTCTAATTCCAAACTACTGGCCCCGTGATCCCAACATCGGAGCAACCAAGTGATAATGTGCTCACTTGGGTGGCGAGTGAAATCTTTTCGAACCTCACGCAGCTCACTCAGAGTCAGGGATCGGGTAACAATCTCTGGTTCTGCCTCATCCTGATATCCTCGAGATGATCCCGGCTGATCATCATCCTTATCCGTCACTATGCGAACTGATTTCTTTGTGCCTTTCCTCTTTTGTACGGGAGCAACAGACACTGGTGTGGATTGGTTTTTCGGATCATCTGCAGTGTCTGCTGTAGAGATTACAGTAGCTGCAGTATCGGTCACAGGGGTTGCAGTAGCTGCAGTGTCAGCCCCAGTGGTTGCAGCAGCTATAGTATCTGCCAGTCTGTTTCCTTTCCCTTCTCCCTGACAGTGCTGACAGTGCTGACAGTGCTGCCTGCTATCAAGCAGTGTTTGATAAATAGTGGCCAGAGCCCAGCACAGTGCAGTAAGGTGTCCATCTCTGGGAAACCTACAGCAATTTTTCTTTAGGTATGCAGTCACTTGATCGGGGTCTTGTAACTGTTCAGGAGTGAAGTTCCAAACCATCGGGCGTGAGAAAGTACCTAGGTACTCGCCCATACTTTGCCACATGCCCTGCCACTCGTGATTATTCTGTCTCGGAGAAAGCTCTTCAGTGGTATTCATAAACCTATGCTTGATATATAACAAAAACTGAACCATCTGCACCAAACCTACCAATAGCAAAATGCTAGTTTGAAGATCCCAGAGATATTGAAGATTTTCAAAAACTGCCCTAAGAGCTGTTGTATTTAGCCCAAAGGAAAAGAAAGCAGTGCCCCCACCATACCGGCTGCTGTTATTAACCCCTCCCTGTCCAAAGAATGGACAGGACAGCAAAACCTCATACAAGTACCAGCTTAAGCTCATGATCATCGATATTATTGTATCATAGACCGATATCATAAAATACACTATAATGAAGTATGGGAACAAATACGGGAGCCACAGACCTGAGAGAGTAAAGAATCCTGCCAGGATTGTATACAGCATGCGGTGGTTTTGCTGCCACAGCCTTGTGAATAAATACCACAACATCGTGACCAGAGATTGCTTAAACAACAGTGCTTATCTTAATTGCGATAGTTAGGGTCAGATCTACCGTTATCCCAACCGTTCGTGCCCCACGTTGGGCGCCAAAATAACTGTCGTGGTTTTGCCCCGGCCGGGGGCCGCACCCCACACAGTCGCTTGTACTTTTAAAAGGAAGGGGGAAGGAAAGTTGGGGGAAGGGGAAAAGGGAAGGAAGAAAGGAGGAAAAGAAACCACAACCTAGAAACCAGAACCACGCAGGTTGGGATAAGGATAGTTTACTAAACAATAACAGAAAGCTAGATATAACAATAACAGGAGTTTAAAGCACAAAATAGATGAAACTGGTGATACACAATGCAGTTTCTCACCAAACCACACAACTCAGGCCGCACAGCTTACAGCCCGTCCCGGACAACCCAACCGTCCCCAGAAACTGCACGTCCTGGCGTTGTCTCCCCCTCTTCCCCCCAGTCCCCCCTTAAACCGAGCATGACGTAACTGGCATGGAATATGCTCTTTGGCCAATTCGAGTTACCTGTCCTGGCTTCGTCCCCTCCTTTCTCACTAGTAAGGAAGTATGCAGAGCTGAGAAAGGTACTTGATTGCCCGGCAACAAATCGGAGACATCAGGGTGCTATCAGCACTATTCTCATGCTAACACCCAAACATGGCATTCCATTCACTGCTAAAAAAAAGTTTAACTCCATCATAGCTGAAACCAGGACATTAGGGATATAGTTTAGCATAGGACAGGAATGGTTGGACTTGATGGTCTTAAGGGTCTTTTCCAACCTTGTGATTCTGTGAGTCTGTGATCTGAGAGCTTAATATTGACTATATAAGGAACACATGCAGAAACCTGTATGCTGGTGGAGGATAGCTTAACACACCCAAGGACAGAAACATCAGCAGCAGTGCTCTGTGTGCATGCTGGCATCATATGAGTACCCCCCACCCCACCCCCCTGCCCCAGCCCTGCTGTTCTACCTTTCCTTTCAAAAACAGTTAGGCATGATGGGTACGTGAGCATCCCACCTCATGGTTGCATGTCAGCAAGCTTCCCCACTCCGTCTGCACCTTCTGACCCATGTTCTTTCAGACCTTTACATGACAAAGACCACATCGTGTGGTCATTTCTACATCCTCCCCAAATCTCCCATCACATTTCTAGAGGTAAGTACCTCACCCAGCAGCTGGAAGTCTGGGAAACCGTTTGCTTTTCTGCAACCCTTTCATCCCACCACGACTCGCTCCCTAGGTGAAATAGTCTAAGGGGCACGGATTGTGGCAGTGGGAAGGTTTCCAGTGACATTCTGGTGGCACTGGCTTACTGCTGTACCTGGTGCCAGATTCGCATTAGCTTACCTGCGGGTGTAGACCAGCAATCACAGCAATTGTCACTTGGTGGAGCCAGACTACTCTGCATACGGAAGGTGCCTCACGAGTGGCCTCTGAAAAGCGCTCTTCCGAATCAGGAGCTGTAAATAGCACACTGGAAAAACAAAGTTGGGAATCAGAGGGGCTTGTATCTTTTGGGAAACCAGGATTCTTTACAGTTATAGGAGAAGTAAAGGTCTTGTCAGCCGAGGGAACAGCTATTGCCTTTCGTTGGGATAGAAGTGCCCCAGAAAGGCTTGTGGGAGTTAACGTGCAAATGTGTGAGACCAACAAGAGGCTGTCACTTTCTGGCCCTGCAGTTTAAAGAAGGTCAGACTGTTGATGCTAAACCATGCAATCTTTTTACTGATGATGTGGTTTTTAAATGCATCTGCCATTTTTGGTTTTTTTTTTTTCCATTTTTCTCTTAAAACAAGTGAGAAAGGACCCGATGTATTTACGGTGTAAAACAAAACATTCCCCATTCTACGAGGGAAACATGACAGGGTGCCAAACCATAAACACCTTCTCTACACTGTGCTGAGATTAGCAGCTCTTTCCTCACAGCATGTTTCTCTCTGTTCCTGTCCATATGCATGGGATACTTTAATTAAAGAAGTGTTAATAGTAGAAGCTCCTCTGGCTTCTGATTCTGTGTTATTGTGATGGCTGTAACAGCACTCAGGGGACTCACCTTGCTCCATGCCATCTTTAACTTCAGTGATCAGGAGTTATTACTGAGAGGACGTGTGCTCTCAGCCATGTTTGTATCTTCTTATCACACAGGGGTTTGTTTGGGTTTTATTTTTTTTGCATTGAATTGCTGCAAACCAGTGAGACAGTGTCTCTTAATGCTAGAAGATGGAGTAGGGGCGGGATGAAAATCAAGCATTGGTTCTGCAGAACTGGACAGAGGTCCTGTGAAGGCCCTGGCTGGGGCCTTCAATGTGCATTTTCAACCAGAGAGTTGGTGGTTTTGCTCCCGTTCATGTTTGGCTGGAGCTGAGGACAGAGTTGGGATGGGAGGAACAGCCCCAAGATTGGCCATGGAGATTACATGGAGTTGCAGTTCAGGCTGGAGAGGTCTCCTATTTGCCCTGGGTCAGTTTGGGCTCCCCCATATTTTGGGGGAAGGTGTTTGTATTTTGGTGGCAATTTCAGACTTATGTTTGGTAAAGGAGGAGTTGATGAACTATGTTTCTGTGTGGCCCCATGGAGCTGAGCATACCAGGAACCCTAGACTGTCTGTATCTTCCTTAGGTGCAGCGGTGGGATGGTGTCAGTGGTGCCAGGCTGTGCAGCGTGTCGAGCTTGGCGTTCAAACGGGCTCATCAAAGGGCAGGAGAGCCCAGAAATGGTTTTGTGGCTCAGCTTTCAATCTGACTTTGGAAGTTTCTAAAACCAAAGAATAAATGGAGTGTGGCAGCCGCTCCCTTCCCTAATCCCCCTGCTGCTCCTGCCCACACCAGTCATCTTGACCCTAGGCTTTGGGCCAAGAGCAAATCTTGCTGGCCCCAGGAGTAGGATGAGGGTGGTCCTCCCAGTCAGTGCAATGCAGATCACTGACTCCAGGCTGTGCAAGACTTTTGCAGGAGCCTCTGCTCCTGAAAACCAGAGCCCTCACCCCGACCCCATGATCAGCCTCATGCTGAGCAGCAAAGTAGGCACTCTGTCTGAGGCTGAAAGCAGAGTTCACTGCGGCCCACCACAAACACCAGCCCTCAACTTAGCCCAGAGGGATGGCCAGAGACGAGGCAGAAAAGACCGTGCCTGCAACAGGTATCTGCGATCTTGTCTTATCTCTGGAGGGCCTGTCTGGTACTTAGAAGAAAGTAAATGGTCATTTTCTAGACTTCATAGCGTGGCTTCACCATCCCATTTCAAACTTCAGAGGCCACAAAAAGCCTAGCATTCAGTGTTGTTCCTCAGCCTGGGAAGTTGTAAGCACTTATACCAGGGGTTTTGTGTAGGCACAGAATTTTAGGTTTCCCACCCCGAAGGGCAAAACAGGATTTTTAGCTGGACCTCATGTGCTTTTTTGCTGAACATCTATCATTCTTACTGCCCTCAAGTCAATATTTAGAGGTTTTCAGTCAGTGAATCCTCTTTAAACTGAGCATTCAGGATTTCTGCGGTGCAGAAGTTTCCTGTTTTTCACTTCAAGCTCTCCAGTACTTTTTGCCCCTGGTTTGAGCAAAGCTCTTCTACTCTAACTGCAGCCTCCCTGCCAAAACCTGGGAAATCAAACGACTGCACAGAGGAGGCAGAAGGCTAAATCTAAGTAGGCAGTTTCTAAATCCATTTCATCACCTTGGCTGGCAAGCTCCTTGTCCTGGGGTTTGCTGTAGTTCGGATTAGCTGGACTGTAATTCTTGCTGTGCCTTCTGCAGTTACAGAAAAGTCATTTGGGAAAGAAGGCAGGGGAAAGAAAAGGTTTCACTTGCTCTGACTCCAATAGTTATCTTATCAGGAAGGTCAGAGATCCTTTCTAGCAGCATGTCCCCATTCTCCTGCACAGGCTTGGAGCTCCTTGACAGTTTCTGGTGCTGTGCAAAGGGGCCAGATGTTAAGAAACAAGAGAGGCAGTCTGGCTCAGGAGGAAATTAACCAGCTTCAGGTGATCCTATGGCTGTATTTCCAAAACCAGGCTTTGGGTTGCTCCAGCTGAAGGTGTTTGTTTCCCAGTTTTCCAGCTCGTGCTACAGTCCCAGATGAACCTGTGGTGTATCTGAAGAAGAATGCCTGAGCTGCCGAATCAAGAAAGTTGCTGGAAAGAGGAACGCTTTTACAGAGCATCTGATTTGGTTGGAAACCCAGCTTGCTCTCTAACCCACTTTGGAACATAAACTTCCATCCAGCCCAAAGCACAACCACAAATGAAGATCCAAAGGATGCATGACACATAGGAGTGAAGGCCAGTCAGTGCAGACAAGTGTTCCTCTCATGGATCAACCTCTCTGCTTAAATATACATTGGGCAGGGGGAGAGCTTCATCTGCAGCAGACATGAAACATCAACAACTGAAAGCACCTCACTTGGCTTTACAGAAGTCAAACACCTTGACTGAGGAAGTCAAACATCTCCTAAGCCTCTCCCAAAACCCAGAAAAAGGAGAATCTTACTTACTTCCTTGATGAAAAATGAAAATATGACTGGGATCAGCCTCCTGCAGCTGCGGAGGGATACCCGTGCAGCATCGCAGCTCGTGAAAGTGATTCATAAACCTGGCTTATCAGTCTGGCCTCTTGCCCTGTCCCAAACACCTACCTTGATTCCAGGTACTTTCCCCCTGCAAAAAAGAAATGGACATTGTGAGCTTTGTATTGAAGTTTAAAGACTGTCAGCTTCCCCAGATCAGGAAAAGTCATGTCTGGGGGTAAAAAAGCATGTAGGTGCATTCAGCAGCCAAGGCTAGAGGCAAATCAGATCCCATCAGCACGGCTAGAAAGGTGGCAAGGTATAATTAACACTGGATGATGACTTCATTTCATTTTTAAAACTTCAAGGAAAGACGAAATTAAGACAACTCCCACGCCTTGTGCCCTGAGTGGTCTCTGTGTGCCACTTCTGCTCTGAGCTCAGGTCCCCGCCAAGCCCCCCGGGTGCCAGTGTGTGAGCGTGTCTCTGGCAGCACCAGGCCCCCTGGACTACATGCCCATGGTGGTTTGAGGTGCGTGGTGACCTCCCCATGGACATTCCCAGCCTGACACGTTCCTGTGCCCTTGGTGCAGGGCAGCCCGGGGCTGGAAGTTGTCCTTGGCTCCCCACGTGAAGAGTCAGCCCCAGAAAAGCTTTGGTTCAAAGGGCAATCAGCACCTGTTTTTCAGCACACGGTTTTGGGGATACAGACTGGAAATGGGGCAGCACAGTTTGGGGTCTTAGCCCTGTGCTGAGGGCTATGTTGTGCAACGCAGTCTGTGGGGAGCTCTTCTGGCCAGGACAGCTCCTCCTGCAGACTCCCGTTTCTCCCTTGGGTCTTGGCAACAGTATTCACAGCTTGCAAACTCTGGTGACAAGACGCTTCTGAGGAGCACAGACAAGTGAATGTTAGGTTTTTGTAACAACCACGTGCCCATTTTGATACTACAGATCCCTGACAAAGCATACTTTGCTCCCGAGTTTGGCTTCAGCCAGCAAATTAGTTGCTGCTGTCATGTTTCCTCCAGGCAGACCTTTGTGACTGTCTCTCCAGCTCTTGGTGAGTAGAAAGCCTGTTGTGGTGCCCCTCAGCCCATCTCCAGTATCAGCAGGACTTCCAGGGAAGTCTCAGGCCTCTGCAATACACTGAAATGCATGACTGATGTTAGGACTCACCTTCACAGGGCATTTATGGGAGCTGAGGGCCTGTTTGTCCTCCCACATGGCAAAGGGGTGCAGGAAGGGGCAGGGTGTGTCAGGCAGAGGAAAGCATTCCTCAGCGAGATGGAGGCTGCCATGGCTCCTGCAAAGCATCAGATGGAACCTGGCACTGCCACACACACCAGCTTGATGGGCTCTTCAGGACCCTCTGGGTGCTTCTGGTCAGGCCTCTCACCGTGCTGCAGGGTGGGTGCTGATCCAGCAGTGGCAGAGAAACCCTCCCCTCCTGACATGATTTAACTCTAGAAAAGAACAGTGTTCAGTGCTGAGATGATCTGCACATGATAGATAAAGCAGACACTGACAGGATAGAAAAGCACTTTGTTCACTTTCTAGGCAGTCATGAGGATGGACTTCCCCACTGAGGGGCCTGGCTGTGCCAGAGCTGAGCCTACTCACTTGCTCAATTCTACTGGGGAGCCTCAGGGACAGACCCAGGAGTGTGGACACAGAGCAGAGCTCACTTTGTGAGGAAGGAGAGGCCAGCAGCCTTGGTGTGTCCTCAGGGACTCAAGCCCAAATGATCCTTCTTACCTCACCACTTTTTTTCCAGTACTGAGACCTTAGTCAGACCCACTGAGGACAGCCTGAAGTGCTTAACCATGAATCGCAGCTCTCAGCACCCTGGCAAAGCCCATTGCTCATCTCCTTGTATTCAGTCTCTTCTGAAACATTTGGGGCACCAGCTACTCCTCCATCTCAGCTGTCTAGAAAGAGGGTGTCTTTAAATTTTGTCACCCTTAGAAACTCTTTTGGAGCTGGTGGCCCATTCCCTCTTCCTGTTCCTCCAGCATCAGCAGCTTGGACCCCTCTGTTCAGCCCCTCCTGCTGCAGCTTGGGATCTCAGCCTTCATGCCCAGCTGGGAATTACTTAGCTGGTGTCCATTTCTACTTTAATTGTTTCATTTCCATTTTAAACATTCCTTCCATCAGGCAGTGAAGCTTTCTCCCTCTGTATTTATTCCAGCAATGACAGCTCCTTCCCCTTTTTGCTCCTATCTCTGAGCAGGGAGACGTTGGAGACCTTGCAGCTAAATAGAACACATACATTCTTCCCTTCAAATACCACTTTTGTTTGGGTTTTGCAAAACCACCTTTATCTCTCACAACTAGAGAACACCTGAGATGCTGCTTAAAGCTACCCCCACCCCACTCAGCCTCTTCCAAATCCCAGCCCCAGCAGCAAATGACTCTGTTCTGGTTTTGGTTTTGATTTGCTGATGCCTTTTCCTACTTTTTTTTTTTTTTTCACGCTCTGTTTTCCAAACAGATCCAGTACAAATTGCAGTGTTTCCCCTGTAGGTCACCCTGGTTCTTCAGAGGAAGGGACTGAACTTGTACAGCTTTTCCCAGTTTGTGATTTTCCAAGGTGCCACAAGGTCAGGAGCTGTTTTTTCCTCCCTTTGGGACCTCTGACTCAGGGATCCCACAAGTCTTTCAGTGTTCCCTGACCTCAGAAGTCTCAAAGCTCTCATAAATGATTCAAAGGGGTTCCCTCACATTGCTGGGTTTTTTTTTTTTCTCCCTTCTTCAACTCTGCTCCTTGGCCCTAGCAAACTGTGATCTGTTCCCTGGCACATCTTCTGTGCCTGCCAAGGCCACCTGAGTCAGTGCCTCAGGGTCAGCGCTCCCTGCCTGTACAGGCATGAGAGAGGAGAGTCTGTGATGCAATCTGGGAAGGAGTCCCCCCCCACCTCACAAACTGTGAATGAGTAGCACTGTACAATGAACAGAGCAGAGGGGCTTCCATACTAACCCTGGGCTTACATCCTAAGTGATGTATCTGCAGCCACTCTTCCTATGAACAAGCTTTGTTTGGGATGCTGTTGGGAATAGGGCAGAGCACACGTGACCGTGGCTGTGTGACAGGTGGCTGTTGAATGTTAACCCTAAGTTCACACTCAGGAGGCAGAGGCAGCTCACAGAACACCAAGGACACACTGCAGCTGCCGGCAGTGCCTGTGCTGGGGGAGGGGGTAACTGACCATCTTTTACATCTTTCTCTGTGAGGATAAACACACAGTGAAGCAAAGAGCTGTGGCTGCCAGAACGCTGCTCCCCTCCGTGGCCCCCACACTCCCAACGCCGCAGCCCCAAAACGCCGCAGCCAGCGCACTGGGGGCTGTGGGAAGGGCATTATTTCCTCACATCGAGTAAACAAGTGGTTTCACAGTGGATCAGTTCCTCACTCCAGAGCTGGTTCTGGAGGGCCTGAGCAGCCCACACCACTGCTAATTCAGTGCCACCCCACCCGAGGCTCTGGTAAGGCTTCTTCCCCCAGGTGCCTGTGCTGGGAAGGGACTGAACTTGGGGAGAGCAGGAAATCTGTGCTCTCCCTGAGGCTCTTCAGAGAGCATGGATTTCATGCTCTCCCTGAGGCTCTTCTGATGGAGCTTCTGCCACTGAAGGTGGGCCCTATTCCCACCGGCAACAGCAGGAACCAACTGGCACGGTGCTCCCCAGGGACACCTGGGAAGGCTGGCGTGGGGAAGGCTCCCACTGACACCAGGCAGAGGGAGGTCAGGGAGCTCAGCATCCATCTGAAGGCTCCCAGTGCCTCAGGTGGAAGGGGACTGGGAACAGGAGCTGGCGCTCAGCTGGTAGATGCCTGTGGAAATCACCGTGAAGCAAGAGCCTTAAATAGGTTTCCTGTCTGGGGCAGGCCGAGAAACGACTCTGGATCCGGGCTCGAGGTCTTGCCTTGCTCCCTGAGGGGAATGAAAAACTGGAGGGGAATCAATCTGAACATCTGAACAAGGAGACTTTCTCCAACAGGTAGGAGACTGAGGTATGGGAGGCGTGAGGAGACAAGAAGCCTGTCACACCATCCCTGTCTAGACAGGGAACGGAGAAGGGAAGAAAGGGAGTTGCCATAAAAAATGTAATTGAGACATAAATCAAGTCAGTTGACTGGAGGGAATTCGTTTGGCTGATAGAACAGTGGCGAAGTGAAAACCTTTGGCTGGGTGCCCAAGGGAGGGGAGGGGAGGAGGCAAGGGATGAGGTAGGTGTTGAAAGGGATGCAGGAGGTTAGAGGTGTGAACCGGTTAGAGCCCATACAGCCTTAAGCTCTAGCTCCTACTTTTTCCCACCTCAGCAGCTTGGAAGTGCTGGACACAGCTGACAAAAGAGCCTGCCACAAAGAGAAGGAGACACCAGGACCACTTGTCAGTTATAACCTTTTTCTTTTTTAGAATTCAAGCTTACACAGTTATCTATGCCCACTATATTCATAATTACATTTTAATATCTGCATACAAAAGCTATGTAAAAATTATTTTCTTCCCCCAAATATACAAATTTTCTCTTTAGATAGTTTAAAACATTTGTGATCACAGATTTTTTTTTTTTTAATATATTTTAGGCTGAAAAAATATTACCAATCTAGCATAACTCTTAACACTGTTTGCAAAAAAATACATCATCCAAGGTACTTTGCTCTTTACCGCACAGTGTAATGTTTGCCTTACCCTCAGGGCACGAAACTGATATAAAAAAAATAAAAATAAACCAAATAAGCAAAACCCACAGACCTCACAGGCAAAGTAAGAAGTCCTCCCAACCAACTTCACAGAAACAAATAAACAAGGGAAACTGCCCTTCTCTTAAAAAAAACAAAAAAAGGGAAAAAAAGACTAATTTGATGTATTTATGAGCAAACTAAACCTGAAGAGTGCTAAGGAAGGAGGAAAAGAGAAAAAAGAATTACAGTATGTCAGCTAGTTCATGCCCTGATCCTATCTTGACCAACATTAAATGTGTAATTAAAGTGTCTTTTAATGTTTTACATTGTGCTCAGTAATTTACATAAATTTCATCTACACCCGGGTGCTGATGTAGATTTACATTTGATTGTCTTGTGCATAAACAAGGTTAGCTTTGAAAGAAGGTAAACTGTGCCATGGACAGTCACAAACAACTTATTACCTGCACAATATTGCTTTTTTGAAGGCGACATCAGTCAATGTGGATACACACACAGAATGCATACTCTTTGCATTTGCTAACATCTATACGACACGCTAGAACTTAGTGATAAGGCCAAACCTTTTTATTTTTTTTCCTTTTTGAGGGTTTTTTTTTGGTTGGTTTTGTTTTTAATTTTAAAGCAAAAATATACCATAGTAAAAAAATGTGCTCACACCATTTTTTTTTTTTTGAGTCTTTTTAAGTGGAAAATAAATCTCTATCACGCTAGAATAAAATTCTCTCTATAAAATTTAAATACGGATCACTTCATTGCTGTATCAAAAGGAAACGCCTGGCTATCCTTTCCAGATGACCACGATAACAAGACACATCAAGAGGTCCTGTTGCCTCTTCCTTTGTGAGAAGATAGATGCTGAACACTTTCCGTTGCTCTCACAGCAGAGGGGAACACGTTCCTTGCTTGTGGATTTTGTTTCTGTCAGTGAAAAAGGTTTAGCCTTAGGAATGCTGGCTACATCTCAAAACCTTAAGACTGATTTTTATAATCTATGATTCATGCAGCAAGAAGTCAATATGACACATACAGGTTAGAGTTCCATAGCATAAAAATACATCACTAGCAACGACATGCTCCGCTTGTGATCAACAGCCCTGTCTTGGCAGATTGCTGATATAAATGGTCTCTCTGGAGAGTGTTTTCCTCTTTCCCATGCCTGCCTCTGAAGAAGCAAGCAGTCTGCTCAAGGATGGTTTTGGACCTCGGAGGTCTAACTCTAACGTCTACATTTTGGCAGAATGTAAACAGAAATCGTTACCACGTGCTATGTATGTCACTATAAATACCATAACCTAGCTGAGATTACAGGTGAAATGAGTCTCTAGACACACAGCTTGGGGCAAAACCCTGAAGGATGACACTCAGGTTTGACAGGAAGATGTCAGACCCACACGCAGACCACAGAGGGAACATGAGTTACACGGCACCATCAGACACCAGACGCTGGGCTGCACTGCCAAGCGCACGTGTGCTACCTCACCCCGAAGGGCAGGGGCTGCAAAGGGTGCTGACTGCAGTGCTGATGCCTGACACTCAGGTGGGTCAGTCCAGTGGCTCAGTCCCACAAAGGCTTGAGACCACCATGGGTACCGAGGAGCAAGTACGTCCTTTGCAGGACTCAGGTCGGTATCCACTGCCAAGAGCCCGCGAAGGCACCCCTCCTGCATTCTAGCTTTGCTCTCATGGTCACAGAATTCAGGAGTCGTGCTGAGGGAGTCAATGAAGTCACACAAAGTAAGTCTGGTAGGAGATCAGAGGCCATTAGATGTCAGTACATCAAACCTGTCAAACTAAGGGCTCGGTCTTAGTTTTCAATTGAGGAAAACTACTAATCCCCCCCTGTTAATCACTGCCAGGCTCCAACTTATCCAAGAAGCTAGAAAAGCGTGTTGACATATGTCCTTTCTGCTGAAAGCACTGCTGAACCTGTCAAAGCTGACTGCCTGATCTTTTTAGCACTTGAGTCCATCTGCAGTCACCTAAGGAAGGAGGCCCGATTCTTCTGAACCCTCATCAACTGCAACTCCAAACTGCATCAGCATTTGGGAAGTCAGGCCAGGGCGCCTCCACGCAGCTTACTTGCCTGGATTCAGACACCCATTTTTGTTGGCTGCGTTGGAAAACCTTGCAACCTGACATAGCAGCCCCTGGGGACGAGCTGCACTATGAGCAATGACACTTACAGCAGCTGGTGCTCAAAGCGTTAATTCCCTCAGCACTGCCTCAAACTGCAGCTCTGCCCAGGGAGCCCCAAGTTCTTTCATCTCTTGCTGCTTCCCCAAGTCAATCCAGTAACTCTTCTTTTTTAACCTCTGATCTTTATTTATTCTTTGATTAACACAGTCCTGACAATCCCAAGTGCTCAAAAGACACCTATGAGGCCCCGGTAGGTATGAGCTGAGTCACTGTCGGGTAGTGACTTCCCACCTAAATAATTAACACTTAGGCTACTGGCTTTCTTTACAGCCCAAAGGATAAGAATTGTTGACCTTAATGACAGACAAACTCTGAAGCAGCAGCAGCAGAACTCCAGGAACTGAAGGTCTGAAAAATACAGGGAGCATTGCGGACCTTGTAGTGAGACCACTGTGAATGTTACTGCAAGAAACGTGGATGGCTTTTCTCATCTGCAGCACAGTGAAAAGCTTGTACACAGCTCAAGCTCACGTTTAGCAACCAGGTGAGATACTTGTGCTGGCCTCAGGAGGAACTCCATACCCAGATCCATAGCAGAACAGAACTCCCAATGACATGGGCATTTTTTTTGTCTTGCAAGCCACTGTGGGTAGAGATGCAAGTAATAGGTTTGCTGGGGTTCTTTTTCTTTTGCTTTCCCTATACGCTATCAGTTCCCTACCAAACCACTGCTGAATCAGGTATCTAGCTACACTTTACTGACTATGGATGCTGCTCATCTGAGATTCTGAATGAGTGCATCACATTGTCTGGCCTCTCATCTAAAAAGCAAGGAATTTTCTAACTACTTCTCCCCAAGACACGGTGCTCTACAAGGAATCTGGATAGAGACTGATGTTTTTAACACATAAACTTTGAGATGGAGCAAATACACCCCACAAGGGATGTTCTTCAACAAATATTTAAGAACAGATTTCCAATGGTCTGTCTTCCTAAAGAACCCCTAAACACCCACCCCGTTGTGGTTCACATTCCCACAACATTATGGGTACAAACCCCTAAGTGGCAACATCAGCGCTCACAACTCATCACAGGTGCATCAAAGAACAGGGAGTACAAGATTCCACATCCCTGAAAACATAGCCAATAACACTCCAAATGTTTTATCAATGACATAGGGAAAGAGGGGTGAAAATAATTTAACCCCTGGCACACATATACTGTGTTCTGCCTACAAGAGAAGTTTTCCTGAGTATCATGTTTTCATGAGGGGATAAACACATAACACGTGGGTTTAGATAAGGGCCATGAGCTTTGAAAGTCAACACATCCACCCTAACAATGCCCACTGACTTGCCAGGCAAATGTATCAATAAATAGCAGAGAAAGAAACTGGTACAAATGGATGCACAACACACAAGAACGTTGGGTATGAGGAAGTGTGAAATACGTGAACAAAGCTTCTGGTTCCCAGGAAGAACAGAAGGATGCTTTTGATGTATCATACAAACTCAGAGTAACAGTTTAATATCAAGTTTATAAAACCCAGGGACAGCACCCCTGAATGGAGATGGATGACAGAGAGGAACCTATAATGCCCTCATCACCGACCTCCAAACATTCCAGCATGGTGAGTACGGGCTTGCAGGTTTTGGCAGCAGGACATCCTGTCATTGCTCAGTTCAGTTCCTGCTAGTGCAGTTAGAGGAAATAAATTAAAGGAATCAAGAGAGAATCCAGCCAAATGAAACATGTAGAGAGACCAAAGAGGGAGAACCCGGCTGTTCCACAGAGAGGAACGCACACGCGTGCACAGGAGACAGAGAGAGAAATACGGAGACATGTTTAAGACACCTGCTGAAGATTTGTTATTATATATATATAAAATTATATATATATGTGCATATAAACTTTTTTATATATATATATATGTATATATATATATAAAACAAAAGATTACTGCCAAGCAACACTATTTGCATTACTGGGATAAAGCTGTACAGTCTTGAGTGTTGTGAAAAACACAGTCGGTTTCTGTCCCATCTGAAGGGGACTCTGTCTGTTTCGCTCTCCTTGTCCTCCCTCTGTGACCACTCACATCCCTGAATAGCTGTGAGGAAAGCCCCCTATCCTGACAGAGAGCCTTCCTCTGCAGAGTGACCTATTTCCCCTGCCCCTCGGGAAAAGCAGACCTCTCCACTCTCAGGAAAAGCACCTCAGAGGATCAAATTCCCTTCCTTACTCCAAACAGATCCTCCAGTGAAGTCACCTGGAGTTCAAATGCAGTAAGAACAGAAGGGTCTTACTTTCTGATACACATGGGGGGAAAAAAAAAAAAAAATAAAAGGAGTCAGTCCCTTAACACTCTGCATTATTTTAGGTACTTGATTTAGGGGGCACAGTTAAACTCCATCTACTGCACCAATCCTCAGATAACGATGGGATTGTGATGATGATGGAGATCCTAGATCATAATGGTGATTGTTACGATAGAAACGACCATGAAGACTAGAAATTTCATCTCATGAATCGGTCACTTGTGCCCTGCAAAACGAGGTAATACCAGCCAGAATTGCCAGGGTCAAATTAAAAGTAGCTCTTTTAACTCGGAGGCCAATTTGTTTTCTGCCACTTCAATTTCTCTCCCCTGTTTTCCAAGCAATGATGTGTGTGAGCTGGTGACCACGCAAGTGCTGGTGAATGAGAGTGGTCTGTTTGTATTTTCACTGTTAAGCTGTCAAAGCATTCACATCAAAGGACCGAAGAACAAACTGCAATAAGTCACAAGTACCCGCATTAAAGGGATGTTTTTCATCCATGTGTATACAACTGCCCCCCACCCCCAGCAACCCCAAACGAAAACCCAAACGAAAACCCAACCCCGCCTCGAGAAACAGAAGAGAATGAAAGAAGGACGGAACAGAGGTGAGAAGAGCCGGGCAACGGGATGAAATGACAGCCAGTAGTGCGACGGGGGAGGGTGTGGAGAACTGCTCCAGTCTCTCTAATCCTCAAACACTTCCAGGAACAACGGAGGGAAGAGTTCTGTGGGGCACTCCACCTTCATGTGCAGGAAGCGGCTGGCATGGCAGGCTCCGATCATTCGCAGGTCTGTCACTTTCATCAGCAGTTTTGGCCAAAAGTGTGCAACATGGTGTTTTCTGTAGTTAATGTAGTGTTCGAATGCCAGCAGGAAACCCTCTTGACACTTTTCTATCCTCTCCACGCAAACAAGGCCCGGGCGATCTGCACGTGCAAAGAAGCAGAATTACTGTTATCACTTATCTCCTGATCGCAGATGAGGAAAAATAGGACAATTCCATCGTTAGGAAAGAAAGGATGGAGACCAAGGCCATCTGGCTCTGCCACAAACAACTTGTTTGACCCTGGACACCTCACTTATCAGTACTGTCCCTGTTAAAACAACAAGATAGTCCTTCCTTCCTTTCTTCATCCCTTGCTTTGCCCATTTAGGAGATAGTTGTTTCTTTACAGTGACTAGAGCAACAGATCCCTGATCTCAGCTAAGGCTTCTACCTATACCTTTCTGTTAAAAAAACTAATAATGAACCAAAAAAATGTCCTTGTCAGGTATCTAAATTACAGTTCTTTCCTATCTGCTTCTCTACAGTCTAAGCAATGCTTTCATCGAGCTTTTATGGAGCATCAAGGAACAACAAAGGCCAAAAGTTTGGCTGACTCGGTGCCCAGATGGTGCTGGGAAAGCTTCTTTCACTCTTCGGGAGATGCTTCTGGAAAAACATATCCTCTGAACCACCTTTTGAAACCCCTATTCATGTATTGCTGTGTAGGGAACCAAAAAGGAATCAAAATGTTTTGCTTGGGAAGGTCAAATGCTGTGTTGTGATTAATGTGGAAACCTCTCTGCCTCAGACGCAGTTCGTGCTTGTAAATCTGTGTCTGCGTATTGTTATTCAGTGCCCAATCTTCAAAGTGGTCTTCCAACAAAACCTTGCCAAATCTGCCACTGCCCAAGAATGGAATTTCCTCTTTGGGCTGGCACAGTCAGTGGAAGCATATTTGAAAACATGCTCCATCTGAGAAGGGAAGAAACTCTTTGGAAATTGTGTGGTCTGTGCTGCTTCTGTATCACTCCGCTAAGAGACCAGTGGCAAATGATCCCAGTGTGGGGAAACAGCACAGCTCTCAAACACCCATAAGCAAGCAGTGCTGCTGTTACACATGAAAACCAGAAGGCAGGTCAAACTAAGCCCTGAGACGGGTGGAAGTGTGTATGAACTTCACTTCCCTCCCAGTGTATGACAGCACCCAGAGGAAAAGGGAGCTTGTTGTGAAGAAAACTGCAGTGAAACTACTGGTTTTCCAGTCAAGGCACATTGGCTCAGAACCAGATCTTTTTGATTTCTTTCTGATGATCATCACTGCCTCCTCCCACAGTGCCAAACTGAGCAAGGTGTGCTACCAAAGCCACTTTTATGCCCATGTCTCTTGATACCCCAATTTTTTTTTTCCTAGCGCTCACCAAATTCATTCTAAGCTGCTCTGGGATTTTGAGAGAGAATTTCTCCCACATTACTCCAGTCAGCACTACAAGATCTGGCATAACCCATTTCTTTTACAAAGAGGCTCATGACGAAGACTAAAGAGTTTCAAAATGGTTGAGGTCCCAACATATTTCTGTTCTCACCTGATGACATGAGCAGAACAGCCTGAAGAAGGGCAACCTCGGTGTCGTCCAGGTTAAATGAAGAAAGAGACATGCCCAGGTCAAAAATGGCATCAGACACTACTCCAAGACCCCCATTTTTCAGCTGGCCCCTTGTCACCGCCATCTCCCCATTTAGCGTTAAAGTCTCACTCTCGGGGTCATAGCGAACTGCTGCTCGGAGGGACATTATCTCCATACAGCAGCCTTTCAGAAGGATGATCTGGTCTTCACATGGCAGCTGCAGAAATTATAAACAGTAAAGACAAAGAAGTATGTTTCAAACTGAGAGTGTTTTACGTCTACAGTAAATCCATGAGCATGATGTTGCAGCGCACACCCCAGGACACCACCTCCCACAGCGCAGGTACCCTCCAAACACACTGCTGACCAACTAGTTCCAGTGCACTGCACAAACCTCCAAGACTCGCTTCCAGAAGCTGCCAGCAGGTTAACATGCCCCCTAGGGATAACCCCTCAGGTTAACACCCTTAGAAAGCCTAGTGATGACATAGCTGTGGGGAAGTGACCCAACTTGCAGATGTGCTGCTCTTCATGGGACCACTTAGTTTGTGGGAACATTATAAAATTAAGTCCAATAAACCTTAACAAAGTGGCTTTCCATTCTGCAGAACATTGCACAACGTGGGAAGTGTGAAGCAGATCTGTTAGGTGCCAGGCTGGTGGTAACATATACTGATGGCTTTGTCTCCCATCAGGGATGGATCTAGCTGGGACAGCTGAAGTGGTCACTGCTCTCAGCTATCTACCCTTCTCTCTTCTATTCCTGAGCTCCCTCAGCTTACAACTTAGCATAACAGAATAAACTATAACTGGGGTTGGTACAGACCTCAGCCATTCCAGTTAAACTCACTGCTAGCAGCCATGCTTCTTTCTTACCTGATCGGGAGGACAAGACAGACATGTGGAAGGGTCCATACGGCTTGACTGCTTTTTAGATAAAAGGAATACTAAAATAATTTTTCCTCTCTAGAAGGGACACCTCAATCAGTGGGGCATGTGCTCTTAATTCTCACTGCCCATTAATTCAACAACTGAGAACTTAAGCTGTATTTTGCCTAGTAAGGCCGATTGTACATTAACTCTGGACAGAGGGAAAACCTGTGGCACAGCTCCAGCTTTCACGCTGGTGCGTACGCCGTGATCTTCAGGGCACGTGGCCAGGCTTGTCTTTACCTCAGCATTAACAAAGGTAAGCTGGCCAAACTGGTGGAGGGACATTCTGTATTTATAAAGTGTCACCAGGATGCTGACTCATCAGGAGAATCTGCTCTATAGAGCACATCTTTATGCTTCCACAGGCAATTCAGTGATAGCAAACCCAACCAAGACTATTTTGAGACTGTCACTAAATAAATGGCAAAGGGTCACCTACGTGAAAAAGCAACTTGCTTCTACTTGGACTGAAAGGAGGCAAAAATCCCTCTACTTCTGACTCATATGAAGTTATTATATTTACCCAACTCACAATCCAAAAAGAAAAAAGAACCCCACCAGCTATAGGTTTATGTGGCCATTCACAAGGCGAGGACACTGATCTGGTGTAACGTGCTGTAGAGCGGATGCCAGTCACCTAATGATGGTGGAAAGCAGCTGCCTCTTAGAGAAGAGGTTTAAGCACAAAGCCAGAAGAAGGGAGTTAAATCACACAGCTATTTTTCCTGCAATGCCAGCTTCAGGTGTGAAGTGTTTGATACACAAGAAAAATGACTCATCCTGTTCAGGGCAAATGACTTTCTCTGCGGATCACACTCAGCTCAGCAGCAGTGTGGGGAAGGCTGCCCAGGCACAGTGCCAGGCATGCTACCCAACGACAACGCCACGGGCTGGCTGCTGGGACTGAAGTTGGGAAAGAAACAGGGAAAGAAACGAAGGGAAGGGAAGGGAAGGGAAGGGAAGGGAAGGGAAGGGAAGGGAAGGGAAGGGAAGGGAAGGGAAGGGAAGGGAAGGGAAGGGAAGGGAAGGGAAGGGAAGGGAAGGGAAGGGAAGGGAAGGGAAGGGAAGGGAAATAAAATATACTATAAAATAAAATTTAAAAAAGCCTGAGAGCAACTATGAAGGGATACTGGAATAGGTAACTGCAAGAGAGAAAAGGGATGTGAATGAAAGGATGGGAGAAGGGAGAAGAAAGGAGAAATAAAGAAAAAAAGACTAAGGAGAAGGAAAAAAGGTAGTAGAGAAACAGATAACAGGGAAGACATTTCTTGACTCTTCAGCTGTTTTATTAGTGGACCATTATACCACTGAGAACCTTCTTAAACTTCTTAAAACTTCTACATAGTATTGGTGATCTGATCTTTCACATGCTTTCCTAATTCTGAAGGACACATGGGACACCTGTCTCATTGATGCCAACCCTCAGGTCTTATCTGCCAGTAGCAACAGTCACCAAAGACAAGGAGGCTTGAACATCAGTTCTGCCCCCCCCCGCTACACAGGCTTCAATACTATATTAATACCAGCACACCTTCTAGGAGCAGGGTCCACAGATATGACTGACACCTGCCACACGTTTTTCTTTCCTTCTCTCTCCACAAGGAGAAAAAGCAAAAGGCAGGAGGAACCTGAGGTGCTCAGCTCGGCAGGACTGTGCAGCCACCACATATCTAATGTAGCACCGTGCAGCTGAGCTGAGCTACTTAGAAAGGTTCTTACCAGCCTTGCCCAACATGCAACTGCTGATGCCTGTGACACCTAAACTCACATGTGCCTGAGTGCTCCTCACTCTTCATTTTCAAACCACAGGGAGATGCAGGAAGGAAGCAACAGCAGAAATGCTGAGAGTGAATGAGCTTTTCCTCACTCTTCAGGGATGAGATTCTTGCTTTGAGGCACAGGCCAGTGGATACAGCCTCCCACTGCTTTGCTGGCTTGTGCATGTGACCAAAGAAGAGAGAATGAAGGAAAAGGGACTCTGGATATGTAAGAGGCCCTGCTCCTTCTTCGCAGAGATTTACTACACTCTCAGTCTGAGCCTCTGTGGAAATGAAGAACGGGGATAATGTTCAAAGTCCTGTGGGAGAAAGGAGGGCTTCTTCCCATAAACAAACCACAGCCCACGGAGTGTTGCTTCCAGGAAGAAGATACGGGTTAAAAACCCTAAGTGAAACAAAGGTAGCAGGACGGTGCCCCTTCAGGAAGGAGGCAACATTTCTAACTTTCTTTATGCTGCAGCAGGAGCTACAGGACAGCTGGGAGGACACCTGTGCTATTCCTCTGCATCCAGGAGAAGCCCCTTGCTCTGCGGTCAGACCTTGCTGCACACAGGTGTCAAGGTTTACACAGCTGTAAACAAAGCATGTCCTAGCTGAGCTGCAGTAACCTAGAGAGGGCACCCCAATGACACCTGGACTTCTTCACCCATGTTCCCCACCTGGCTCTGACACAAGCGGCCCCCGGTAGCCAGGAGGGGCAGCAGATGTCAGGCAGGCACTGCAGTCTGTGTGTGACTGGCAAAGCTTTCTAAACTAGAAAGATTGACTTGGGATGTCACTGCAGCTTCCCACCAACACATGCCAGATCAGAGGAGACAGATTCCCTCAAACACTGAATGCTGCAGGGGCCTCTTGATCTACAGGCACATTCCTTGTATTTTAAAATCTTCATGCTTGGCTACTATTTTCATGCTTTCTTGGCTGATGGAGCCAATGCTGAAGTTAGCCAGGGAAAGCTATTTACACTATGCCAACTACTGATATTTACCTCTTCTTGTTCTGTAGGTGCCAGGGGACATAAATAGCTCTCCTTGACTGACCTTAAAGAAAAGCTGCCAGCCACGGAAGAGTAAAATGCTATGGCTGCCTTAAACTTCCTTCCTGAGTGATGTTTAGTTATTAGGGAGAAACACTGTTCCCGAGTTAGGGAACTCATTGACCACAGTCACTCCCATTTTGAATGTCATTCACTTGGCATTTCATCAGCAGAGTCCAGTGTGGCTCTGTAGTGTGGGTGAGCAAACAGGCATCCTTCCGTGACTGGACTGGGGGTATTTCCACACTAAAAATCCCACAGTTGTGGGTAATAAAGGACTCACAAGACTTGAAATTATGAAAATTATTAAAATTACTAAGCTTATCAAGACCGAAACATTATTTCAGGCTGTGGTTCAGATAACATTTTTTAAGCTAGGAAAAAAAATATCATCAGACGTCACATTTAGTCCTTCAGTAAAGATGACAGCTCAGTGTAAATGAGCCCAGCCTAGGGCCTCTGCATTCCTTATGTGCACCAAGTCTATTTGAGTCCATGTACCCTGTCTTTTACATAAAAATATCTACCTGGAATGACAACCCGTTACCTTTACAGATCTTTTATGCACCGCCTTGCTGTTGAGGAAGAGGATGCTTGGGGAACAGTGAGGCAAGTGCCATTCCTGAGTAGGGATCCTTCCCTGAGTGTGCACGGTGTGTTACTGCACAAACCCAACTCTGCAATACCATATCTGCCAAGGAGCCAGAAAGCACAGGGGGAACTGTGTCCTGGACAATCTGATTAAATGCATCCAAGATGCTTCTAAGACAGTCTCTTTTTGCTATTTGCTTTGTTCAAGGCCACCTCTAAAGACACATTGAGTCCCTAATGAACCATGATGAGTTCTAAGTGCACAAAATCAGGATTCCAGTAATCACAGGAAAAAGAAAACTCATAAAAATCCAGGAGATTCTTGTTCTATCTATTTGGAGTCTCTTTAGTTTTTCTGCTTTTTAACCATGGTGAATTTTTTAGTTCCATGCCAGGAGTATCTTGGATAGTTTATAACAACAAGTGTCTAAATGAGGAATGCAAGGGAATTTTCTTACCTCACAAAACATAGGCAACTTTTTGGCAAAATCCACCACTCTTGTTATCGCTGGTGTGATAATTTTTGTAAACTGGCTGAAGGCTTCTAAATCCACTTTCCCACCTTCTGGGGCATTAACTATTGGTGCCTGTCCAATGTCTTCTGGCTAAGGATATAAAGACAGACATTTAAAGGAACAATCTATCCTAGAGCAAGTGTTTTACAATCTAAAAAGTCCTGCTTGGTGACGGCAGGGATGGTAAAATGAAAAATAACACTATTTGCTTTATAAGTTATGACCACTATGCCACAAAACATGAATTTGCTTGTAAGGCATTTGTGAAAGAGGTGACTGCACAGAGAAGTGGGTGACTGGCATGCCACTACCCATCCTGTGTGGGCAGCTGCATTTTTGGGCACATGCAGTTTCTGCCTTGTGCCTGTATCTGAGTATTTTGTGAATGTAGCTTATGTATATTTTGCTTTAACAATACAGGCGTGTTCTTGTTTTGTACAGGTGCTGCAAAGTCTCAAGTTTCTGTAAAAGTGAAGGGAGCTGAGGTGACTTGTTTTCCCTGAGAAGATGTTCAGAGCTTTGCAGAATCAGGCTGTTTCACCGACTCAAAGTTCTGAAATCCTCCCTGGAACAGATTGCCTGGTATCACAAGAGCTCCAGGCAACTGCCAAGGCCTGTTTCCAAAACTAAGCTAAAACAACTGATGAGTAATGGGCTAACACAAAGCTAGTCTGGATGAAGCAACTAGAATTTGATCTCATCTGGGTAAAATTTTGTTTGAAAATCACCTTATGCATGACTTCAACCCAAAGCTTCTCCAAATGAGAAAAAAAAAAAAGATGTTTTGAGGATTTCAATAGGGATATATAATGAAAAGAATTCAAGCAGAATCTGCAGTGAATGTTTTTCAACTTAATTCACCTGATCTTATGACAGCTTGTCAACGTTACTGTGTATTTTAAAAACAGGCACAGCAGAGCTGTTCTGTTCGCCGAGTGTGGCCTTGCAGATGCAAAAGACCTGACAACCACCATGCAGAGGTTCCATGTTGTTCAGATTAGAGAGTCAAAAACTGGATAAAACCCAGAGAAGGTGCCCTTTAAGACTGATGGACCTAGTGACATTTAGATAAGGGCACTTAAGACAAGGGAGGTGCTGCAAGTGCTGTTTATAATAAAAACTGGTACTCAGCAGTTTTTTAAAGCAACATTTCATAGAAGATCCTTCCACAGCAATGTCACCGATCTGAAACAAAATCTTAACTTCTTTAAAGAAAAAAACCTCAGCAACACGTTAATAAAGCAAGCACCAATTGTAAGGGAACAATGAAGAGGACTGGGCTCAATTATCCGACAGTTCCTACTGAAAACCTCAAGCAAATCCCAGTTTTAGTCTCTCTTACCCCTGAATCTTGGGAAACTATACCCATTGTCTGTGTGGTCATGATAAACAACCTTCATCACTTCCAAGGAAGAAGTCCAAATGCTTGAAACCATGCGTAACGTTGTTAGGGAGAAAGAGAGAGAACACAGTGTTTTCTTGGGAGAGCCAAAAGAAGTCAGGATCACTAGTTAAATCTAACACACTCCAGAAGAGTGTGCAACCAGACAGCCCTTGCCACCTAGCTTACCTCAACAGGAAAAGATGCCCAGACCTCAAAGGAGCTCCAGCTATTGAAGAATCGACCTTGGCTACCTAAGGACTGACCTGCAAGTCTTGAGATGTACAGTCAGTTCCTCTTGTTCTTCAACAGCTTGTGGCAGGGGCTTTCAAAGCCCTCCACCTGGGACTGGCAGGACACCCAGGACCTTCCTTTCTGTGCTCATTACAGTGTCAGTGAACCCTCCATGCCTGACTTGAAGCCACGGGGCTTCAGCATGTGAGCACTGCGAAGAACCAGGAGGCCCTGTAGCAAGGGTTACACTGACAGCAGTTTGGTCTGGCCTAGGAACCAGCTGTGGAAGTCACAACTGGTTTCTGAACTCCCTGCTACTGCTGCCCCCCTGCCTCTGTCCCATCCCTCCCCTCTCCCTACAGCCCTGTCATTACACCACCTCATGCCCTGTCTTTGGGGACCCTTCGCTGGAGGCTTCCCTTACGCTGTGACTGTCTCCAGAGCCTCAAGTCCCTCAATGACCACATTTTACATGGCCCAGTGTCTTCATTCCCAGCCCCAATCTCAAGCTGCCCCATGCTTTATCCCAAACCAGGTGATACCCAAAGAGCAGCAGCCCTGTCTAACCAAGCAAATGCACTATGGCTGCTGCTTCTCGGTCTGCTAAAACCAGAGGCACAAACCTTGCTGTGCAACACCACTGGGAAGTGCTCTGCTGCTTCTTGCCAGGGATCCTGGCTCTGGTTTCCCAACTGCACGTGGCTATGAGCATTCACACAGAAATTCAGACAGCACCACTGGAATTAACAGAACACTACAAAAGGGATCAGCTGCTTTGAATGTATAGTTTCTCTTAGCAATTTAACAGTGGGTCGAAATTCCCATGGTGAAATAGGCAGCAGGAGCCTAGGCTTGCAAAAAATGAATATTCTCTACCTGATTTAGTACACACAGACTGCTAAAGACCCCTGTGTATTCCTGAAACGCAGTCTATAATCCCTCTTCTGTGCTGTATAAGCATTTTGCATTCTCCACTTGTTTCCTTAAAAAATCAATTGAGAAAAATCAAATAAATCCTTTTCAAAGGCTGAGCATCACAAATCACGGTTTATTTTCTGATCCTTAGTTACAGGCTGCAACCTAAGCCACCCCATAGTCTGCAATCCCAATGCTACAGTGTATGTATCATCCTGGTTTCATTGAAATTCATCTTTCTTTGCCAAATTTATTTAATTCATGTGTTGACTTTGGAACAAGGAAGCAAAAAACGTGAGTTGCTGATAAAAAGTATGAGCTTTAACCTAAAATTTACATTGTTTTAACCCTTATAATATATTGTATGCTAGTCCCTAATAAAAAAACCCCAACTATTCCTAGATATAATATATATTAAAAAAAAAAAAGCTAGGGATGCATTATAGACTGCAATTATTGTTAATCAGGAGTGAGACAATTTTTCTGCTTTCTCTTATCAAAGTGCATTACAAGTATCCAGCTGGGGAAGCCTTAACTTAGCAACATGCTGTGTATCACTGGAAATACATGGTCTGATCGAACACTGAGCTTCAGGCAAGAATAAGCAAGTAGTCACTATAGAAATTGTTTTGCATGAATGTCAACACATGGGCAAGAGAGACCCTCTCTGGGGTTCCAGTGCTGGGAAGGGACTTCAGAAGACTGAAATGAACCTGGATCCAAGAGCAGTGTCAAAGGCTTACCAGAAATTTCCTTTTCTGCTTCCAGTGGCTTCCTTGTGCATTGGTGGCCACATGTGCTTCAGTAACAATTTTGATGAGCTCCCACTCCTCATCCGTGGGCTCTGGTTTGTGCCCGATGGTTTTCTGCAGCTCCTCCCGGCGTCTCTTCTCTCGATTTTCTTCTATCAGCTTCCTCTTGGCCAACCGCTTGCTGTCATCCAACACCACTAGCAAGGCAAACAGCACACAGACATGGCAGGAAGCTCTTAAGGCTCGCTGAACTTTAGTCTTTTCTATGCCTCAGGTACTAGTTGATCACATACTCAGATCACAGAATCACAAGGTTGGAAAAGACCTTTAAGATCAAGTCCAACCGTTCCGGTCCTATGCTAAACCATATCCCTAAGTACCTCATCTACCCTTTTTTTAAACACATCCAGGCATGGTGACTCAACCACCTCCCTGGGCAGCCTGTTCCAGGCCCTGACAACTCTTTCAGTAGAAATTTTTTTCCTAATATCTAATCTGAACCTGCGCTGGTGCAGCTTTGTGCCATTTCCCCTTGTCCTATCACCTGTTAATACATACACCTCCACTGATCATAAAGAAGTACTTTGGTAAGACCCACAGTTGACATGGTTCTCTTATTCCTCCTGCCAAACTTCCATTTTCTCAGAAGCCTGGATTGCAAAAAACAACTTACCCTTTTGGCAACATTTTCTATATTTCCATTGCCTTCAGTAGCTTATTCCACCAATAACACTAACATGTAAACACTCTGTGAGGACTCCTATAACATATATATATATATATATGTAAAACTCTTGTAAGTGCTCCTATACCAGGCTTGGAGTAATCCATATAGGGAAAGATGCACTTTTGTGCCTACTTCTGGGCCTGTTTTCCTGTCAGTTCTTCCACAGGGGACTATCCCACAAGAACCATTACTGCCCTGGGGGATTTAGATGACTTCCTCCCATTTGCACTGACTGAAGCGATCGGTGTAAATCCCCCTGCAACAGCAGGAAAGGACCACAACAAAGGGTTAATCTTACAGACATATTTTCTAGTTATTTAGAATGAGAGTCAAATTCTTTGCAGTAGATAACTTCTTCAGGGCTAAAAATAAAACAAACAACTGCAGGATGACTCATACAACGACATTCAATTTCACATCCTCCAGAATTTTCTAAACAAGATGTTTTTTTCTCAAGCAAAGTGTCCATCCAGATGCATTTCTCCCTCCTCTCCTCTGAAGAGTGAACATTCCTGCTGTTACTCAGCCCGGTAAGGCCAGGAGAAGGTGCAGTCTGGTGAAGGATAAACAAAAATTACAGCCCTAGGAAAGTGGTTTGATGCAAGGAGCATAATTCCTTGGTACAAGTTATTAAAAACAAAAAAGTGCTGGCAGTTCCCCTCTACTTTGACAATCTTCATCATAAATATACTTTAAGTAAACACACATATTTAAAGAAAAAAAAAAGGGAGAGAGAAAAAGAGAAAAGAAAAAAACCCAGAAAAATATACTTACAATCTGTTGCCATGCCAACAAAGATACATTTTTTGAAGCGACATTCCTGGCACTGATTTCTTGTTACTTTGTCTATCACACATTTTCCTTCATATTTACAGGAATAGGTTGGATGGAGGTTTTTCTGAATGGTTCTTCTAAAAAAACCCTAAGTGCAATAAATAAATAAATATATTGGAAGGCATTAGTGTTGTGCAGTTTTTTCACATTGGGAGCCACTTTGGTTTGGTAGGAATGTACCAAGTGTGCAACATAAGATCCTTCATTCCATGAAACTCTTCCAAGAGGAAAGGAACAAACTGGTTTTATAGTGTATGGCATTTCTTCTCTGACTTTCATGAAACACTTCCTCCCTAAAATTTTTTTAAAAATATAGGCATCTTAGGTAAATAAAGGCATAAGCAATGCTGTCTCGAGGAACAAACAATGTCTATGTGTCTTCTTGAAGCCTTCTGTGCCTTAACTTTTTTGGGTATTTGAACTAGAGGGTTTATTTTCATCCCCTTTCTGAAGTACATAATCATTTTGAGGATATTAAGAGGCATATACACACTTTTAATTAAAAGAGCAGCTTCTGTAAATAGTAAGAATTGTCATGTGCAATGTGCTACTAAAGGATTGAGAGCAAACGTTTCTACTCCTACCTTTCCATCAAAGCCAAATAACCAACCAACCAAATCCACATAAACATGATCTGCATTGTTCAGAAGAGGAATTAATTTGTATTTACCTCAGACCTCTGTATTCAAAACAAACATCACCAATAATGATCCCTCTAGATCTGTTGTTGTATGTATGTATGTATGTATGTATCTGTCTGTCTATCTATCTATCTATCTATCATAACATAGATCTATATTGCCAATTGCAACATGGATATGAGGTGAGATACTAAGCTGACATGAACTAATGTAGCTCCACTGAATTCACTGACCTACACACTCCACAGAGCCTGGCCTTACGTAAAGAAATCACGTACAAATTATCTCTGAACATTATGGACCCCGTCCTGGTACTAATCTCAACATGACTTTTCTCACTGACTTGCACAAGAGCTGGATAAACTTCCCACGACCACAAGACGCAGACAAGATAGGCTGCACAGCAGGAAACTTAGATCACTTTAATTTCACATTTCGCTGTTACCTGAGACCATCTATGTTCAGCAGTGCAGCTTGGGACCACCTTGATATAGAGAACAGGCTGGGACCCTGGTCCTGTTCAACTGAGGCCACTGAGAATGGTTTTGGTTTCAGTGAAAACAATGGCAAAATTCAAGTGAGGTTTTACCTAATGAATAGCCTCTTCAGCTGGGATTTTATTTAATGAATAGTCTCTTCACATCACTAGGTGAAAGGTCTGTTTTTAATCCCATTAAATAACTCCTGGTAAAATCTTACAGCAGTGTGTAATGTCTCTTAACACAGAATGTTGAATTAAGATGTACAGAAGTCTGCATTTCAGCCTGAGCTCCTAACTCCAGTGAAGACAATAAAGAGCCTTGTCCTCATTAGAGCTTTATCTTACAAGATCTAGCTTGAGCTAAGAGTACAACTCTTTCTTGATAACAACCTGAAATCTCAATTAAATTGAGTTGCACAAAGCATGTGTGTGAGCCTTTGCAAGATTGGGACCTTTTGGGTTCAGCCAAAAACCAGGAAATCAAAGGCAAAATGTCCTTATGCGGGGTTTGGATCAGGTCTCAAACTCTCATCTACCCAACTGGATTTGGACCCACTCTCAACCCCGCAACAAATTCCTAGAGACATAACCTGTCCCTCTCCTCCCTAAAGATCAAGGGTGTCTCTGGATAACCAGGGATACAGGGTAATCTCTGGTCACAGCAAGGGATGGAGAAATCTCTGAGGAATCGCAGGAAGTGGTAATGAACCTGTTTTCCAAACCTTGCACGGACACAATGTAGATCTAGCTTTACAGTGGCAAGGACCTTCACCACCCCTGTTGGGACCTGCACAGTTCACTGTTTCTTTGCATTTCTCAAAACCTTTTTGTTTCGCCTCCAGATACAATGTGATAAGGAAGTCACTCTCTGTCCCAACACTTAACCAGGGAAGTGTTACTTTCAGCAATGAAACAAGGCAACTCCTCTTTTCCTAAATCCCTTCACTATGCACCTATATAGCAACAAATGTAACAGGTACGGTAATGGAGAAACATTTCAGTGACCTCAGAACTCACTGTTGGGTTATTTGTGTTTAAATGCCTTACAATTTACTCTTTGGAAATCAAGTGTGAGGATGCTTTATTCATGAAAGCACTTGCCAAAGCAAATTTTTGGCTGTCAGCCCTGATTAATGTTGTTACAAAACTGAAGTTATTTTGAGTGGAAGCAACAAGTAAATGTCAAATTCATTGAGAACTGATTACATATAACTTTGCTGATAAATCATACAACTTGAAGTGTGCGTGCAGGTCCTCCTAAGTATGGGCTGAAACTGTCCATCACAAAAAAAAGCCCCATCTTGTAGAATGAATATGTTTGCAAGAACAACAAATCAAAACAAAACAAAACAAAACGGTCTGTTTGTAAACCAACTACAAGCAGGAGAAAGAAATTAATTACTTTTGGCAATTTGTTAGCTCTGTTCCCGGTGCACATAACTATTATTTTAAATTTTACATCAGACAGAAGAACTGTATCAGAAGATAAAATTAGATTTTATATGCTCTATCTTTAAAATAGTTGGTAGGCATAAAGAGGAATACTTCAGCTGGAGTAACAAAAACCTTAGTAGGAAAGTTGGTGAGAGATACAGCTGTTCAGCTGGGAGCAACAGTTACTTTATGATGCCCCAGTGTCGCTTCATCAGAATGAAGTCACATTCATACATTTTACATATTGTTATCATTTAGTACATGGGATGCAAATGTGTAAGAATCATGTGCTCAGTTCCAGTTTTTTTCAGATATATATGGTTTTTTCATACTTAATATGCATGTGTATAAAACCATTATGAATATTACCACAGATGTACTACACATAGGATATTTTTGTCTTTGTGCATTTCATAAATGTAACTTAGGGCAATGCTCTACAACTGAAGGAACTATCTCAACACCAGAGCTACTGTGATGTGGGGCTCTAAAACCAATCCAAACCCCCAAATCTCAGATCCAAATATTCCAGACTTTGGGGATGAACAGAATACGGCTTTTGTGGTTTAGTCCCATGGCATTAGTCCATGACATGTGTGGTCCCATTTGTTTAGAAAAACAATCTTTTTTTTTTTATTTTCTGGAGGAAAGAATAGCTTTCTTACAGGATCTCAAGCTATTCCGGCAAATTTATGACAGTGAAGTCATGTAAGATGTGCCTGATTGTGTTACTCAATTTTCTATTTATTTACTTGCCCAAAGCAATCTCTTTTTTAATTTTGCATACAGCTTTGGAGGCACAATTTAGGGCTGAAAGGCCATTTCAATATGCTTAAGTTAAAGAAGTCAAAACCTTTTAAAAATGGTTTTATCTGGGTGTCAATGCTTCCCAAAGTGATGGATGTTACTGCTGTATGAGCATTTCGATTTCTGCTTCTTCACAGCGACGATGAGAGGCACTGGAATACTCTTAACTGCTACAGACTCTTCACGGCCATAAGCAGAACCTCAGCTATTGCATAAATAGCTCTGCTAGAGTTGCTGGGAGTGCACTGGTGCACACTTGCTGAGAACATGGCCAAAGACACATTACAAAATGGAAAGGTAGAAGCTAAAGAGCAAGAACAAAAATCTCAGCTTCTCATTTTCTTTTCAGAAGCAAACACTGCAAAAAATCAACTACATTCCTTATGCATATGAAGAGCAGCAGCATCGCCAGCTACGGCTTATCGTCAGTACTGGATGTTCTTATTCGCTTCTAATCTGTCTTTGTTTTATTTGACAGCACAGTTCAGGAAGTCTGTATAATGGAGGAGCTGGAGAGCTATTTCTGATTCCCACTTTCCCACTGAGCCATTTACCTTGCAACCTTCGCAAGTGATGCAGCGATAATGATATCCGGTGGCTTTGTCCCCACACACTACACAGAGCTCATCCTTGTCTAAGTAACTGGGTATGTACCCTGCAAAGGAAAAGAGGATATGGCATGTAAACTCAGTATAAAACAATGTATTTGATATAAGAATATTATGTTAAATTCAGTGCAGATCTTGTCTGCCAGTCCCAAGGTTCTGAACTCACTGAATTTCCTGAATAAAAAGCCATACTATGTTACAGACTTATATAAACACGGTCTGTATCTTCTACTTTTCAGACTGTTTCAGCATCTGCTGGTCAAGAGGGAGAAGTTGCAACATGACTGCTCTCTCTTGAGTGAAACACTACCTCAGAAAAAGAATTATTTTTACCTCAAAGGCTTTGATGTGAGCAAATAAAGTAACAGTGAGACATACAATACATTTCTCTTTTCTGATTCACAACAAACCTGACACACTTGTATATGGAAGATGAGATCCCAGGCTGCAGAGTGACTCGGGGACCTGGTAGTAAGAAATATTTACTGCGAGGTCGTTTGTTTCAAAACAGGTCCAAAGGCGTGGTTGGAGAAGCACCATAAACAGAGAGCCTGAGCTGTACTGATCATACCTGACCTGGGTATGCCCTGCAGGAACATTTAATATAGTCTGAATTTAGGGCAAAATATATGGGCATCCAAATATGCTTCTGTGTCTACATGCATGTGTTACAAGGACTTTTTCTCTACTGAAGCAGTTTACCAGACACCCAACAAGTGAAATCAAGTATTATTGCTATAAAAAACATCAGCAATGCTTGGTTCTTTTCCTACAGTGACATTTGTTTTGATAACATAAACATATTTTCCATTTGAGCAAAACCCCAAAACAGTTCTGACGGCAACCAAAAAGTAATTCTGAAGTAAAGAGAACTTTGAAACATGATAAAATAGAAACCTTTCAAAATAAGTGTTCCCATGACTCATAATTAATGGAGTTACGGTACATAACTTTTCCTTCTGAAAAATCTGTCTGTAAAAACATAACAGAGAGATCTCAGATTCACTTTGAGAGGAGAGAGGAAAGTGCAGCTATTTGTGTTACCATATAAGATTACTGACATGTAGGAAGTATTTCACAGTCTCCCAGAATGGCTGAGGTTGGAAAGCACCTCTGTAGGACATCTGGTCCAACTCCAGTAGGCCACCTGCAGCAGGTTGCCCAGGACCCTGTCAAGATGTTTTTTTAATATCTCCAAGGACGGAGACTCCACAACCTCCCTGGGCAACCTGTACCTGTGCTTGGTCAGAGTGAAAAGGATTAATTTATTCCCTGTATTTCTAATTGTGCCCATTGTGCCTCTTGGCCTGTCGCTGGACATCACTGAGAAGAGTCTGGCTCTGTCTTCCACCTGATGGAGGATCAGGTATTTACACACACTGATAAGACACCGCAACCCCCCCCCCCCCAACCTCAAGCCTTCTCTGCTCCAGGCTGAACAGTCCCAGCTCTCTCAGTTTCTCCTCACAGAACAGATGCTCCAATCCCTTCATCATCTTTGTCGCCCTTTGCTGGACTTGCTCCAGTATGTCCATGTCCTTCTTGCATTGAGGATCCCAAAGCTGAAAGCAGTACTGTAGGTGCGTTTCACCAGTGCTGCAGAGGTGGGAAGGATCACCTTCCTCAACCTGCTGGAGATCATCCTCTCAATGCAGACCAGGATGCCGATGACCTTACTTGCTTCAAGGACACACTCCTGGCTTGCATTCAACTGGCTGCCCACCAGGAACCCGCAAGAACTTCACTACAAAGCACTTTCCAGCCAGCCTGGGACTCGACCTCTACTACTGTATTTATTATTCCTCCCCCAGTGCAGGATTGGGAAATTTGGCATTTCCCTTCGATGAACTTCAAGAAATTCCTCTCATCCCATTTCTCCAGTCTGCCTACGTCGCTCTGGATGGCAGAACACCCATCTGGTGTACCAGCCACGCCTCGCAGTTCTGCATCATCTGCCAACTGGCTGAGTGCAATTTATGAGTGCAGTGGAGTCCTTTGGAAGTGGCTGCCTGTAACATCATCCCCTGCCACTGGTTTGCTGAGCCCACCTGAGGTACTACACACCAGAGCAGACTCCAAGCCTGCTGTCTTTATGCAGCCCTCACACCAGTATAGCTCAGTACAGCTCAGGGACTTGGCACACAGAGGGCAACCAGCAACAAGACAGGGCAGCAGAAGGCTGTTGGAGGATGCAGCAAGAGGGGGAGTCGTCACCTTCCTGTGACTAACATGCCAGAGGGTCAGCTCAGCAACAGCTTAAATGAAAGCACCTTCCAAAGGCTACACTTGCCTGAGGTTCTGCAGAAAGAAAAGCACAAATCAGAGAGAAAATACTTGAAATTAACTGAGCTTAAAATACTTGGGCTTTCTGGGGGACGGTGAGTGGATTTGGAGAGAGTAAAGAAGGGAGAAGGCAGGAAGTATTTGTACTTCATATGCCTAGTTTGAGCATAATTAAGAGAACCTCAAATTTTAAAGGAATACATATCCCTCTTTTGTAATGCTGGGAAGCAGGTGCTCTCTGAGGCCATGCCCAGGTACCTGCATCTCAGGTCTGCCAATACTACTGGCAACTGAAACAGGAGTGGAGGAATGAGCTGAGATACTGCTGATACCATGCCAGTCTACAGCAAAAGATCAGGTTTACAGTCAGGTTACATTTCTCCATGATGAACAAGTTATGCTCGGATAAAGTCTGGTGGGCACGCGGAGCTGGCTCTGTGACCTTGAGAGAAGACAGACAGCAGGGTTTCCACTCTAATTTACATCACTGACTCCTAATGGACATTACGCTGTGGGGGATTAGCGGAGGCTATTATCTCTGTGCTGCCCCCCTTTCGCTCACACCTGCCTCTGCACATGCACCACACAACATGGAGCTGACACAGGAGCCAGCAGAGTCAGCACAGGGAAGCAGACTTTTCCACTAAATTTCTCATGAAGATGAGTGGCTTCTAGCTATTGCAGTTTATGGCCATTCATGAATTGCAGAGTTAGTGCAGCACAGACTACGTCCTCTAAAATTCAATGTTCCTGTTTTTCTTCCTCAAGAACGACTTCTGAATTAAATGCCTAGATATTTCTTTAAGTATATCATCTGGTTAGCACTGCTCCTGTAGTGGCAGCTTTGGTCTACTGGAGGGGCAGGAGACCACTTGTCTAAACTGCTTCCTTAAATATATACAGTAGCCTGCACATGTGGCCACTGGTGTCCATCTCCTTCTTCAAGTTTTTTTAAAGACTTTATCCAACTGAGGTAAGAGTTTCCAATCTGGCAGAAAAGACAAATCTCCTACAGGCATTCCCAGCCAGAAATAAAACCAGTAGCCTTACATCCAACCACATTCCCAACTGTGCTGCATGGGATGTGTTAAATGCCAGCTGTATCAGCTACTTCAATGTTCTCCAAGACTGCGCCCATGTCACAAGGTAAGCACATACTCTGAACTCCTTCAACAGGAAGAAATCCCAAGAAATCACTGACAATTAAAGTGTGCAATAAATCTTTTTTCTATTACAAATCTGAGAGTAATAGCCACACTTTAATGTATTTTTAACTCTTCTTCCAACAGCTAATGAGGTCAGAAACTAAGAAAACTGAACCTTCAGCAGTGTTTTTAAAAGATATAATTCAGACAAACAGACATCATGCTAAGAGGAATAAAGGGACCTACACTGACTTCTTACAAACCATAGCATCCACTGTAAATAATTTCTAGTAGCTGCAAATACCCAGTGTGACCTTGGTATAAATTCAATGCAATTTAATTTGTAAGACGTGCAGATAAGCAGCCTCAGTGCATCTGATCAGAGTTACGAACAGTATCAGCAGGAAGAAATGTCTTCCAAAACTTGGTACAAGCATGGAAGCTATGAATAGTGCAATGGAGATTCTTGGGGAAGTTGTGCACGGCAGCAGAGTTGTGTGTTGGATGGTTCAAGGAAGAAACAGAGAGCAACAGACTTCTCTCCTTGCAGCACATGGGGATAACAGAGGAGGGGCAGACTAACAGGGACTAGTCTCTCACATCAGCAAGTACTCTGGCATCATATGTGTTTAGTAACTCTGAACCAAAAATCAAAAACTCCCATGTGGAAGGAGATACTATCTGAACAGAGTAACTTAGGTGCCCTCTTATGAGAGAAGAATGATGACAATCTCATGGGAACATTGGGTAGGTTCCTATTTCTGCCGTTCGAATTCCATCCCGCATTTCTTGATCAAAGCCTACCCAGTAAATAGCTAAGAAGAATCATACAAAAGCAACACTTATCTCAATGAAGTGTACAATAATAACTAATATTGTTCCTTGGTCTTTCAGGCCTCTGTCTGGTGTATTCTAACACCCCTATGGACTATCATTTGCTGCATCCCATACGGAGTAGCAGTATTAAACACCAGCCGAGCAAGCTGGCAGCAAAGTCTTGTGGCTTGTTTTGTTTTAAAACCAGTTGGAAGCAGCAGCACTGAGGTACTGACAGGCTGACTCCTGTTCTTACCGCTGCCATCAGAGTGGTCCCAAAGAATGCTTGTCAGTACTGTGACAGGCGTTTTATATATATAAATATATATATAAAAAAGTTAACTACATGTCAAGTATGTCAGTTCATTCCAATATCCACCTTGGATCTTTGTTTTGAGTGGAGAACACCAATGACTGACCTTGGCCACATCCAGTTTTTCCCCTGCAGCCTAAAGTAACTCCCCTGCTCCCCAGACTCCCACCTGCCAGCCCGCCTCATCTTGCTGTCTTGGCAAGGCTATGTGCTCAGCAGGACCAGTTGACTCTATCGAGAGGAACACGTTGTATAATCCATTAGAACCAATCTTGATGGTGATTTAAAAATTCCTTTTAAAACCACAACTGCAGCTTACAAAACCCTTTGTAGAGGCATGGCAAAAAAGCAGTTCCCTTGGACAGGAAGAGGCGCACCGAGTTTGTCCCAGCAGCCGTAAGGACAGAGCGAGATCTGCTAACCTATGCAGCCACCCGAGGTACTCTGCTCATTAATAGTGTATGGCTAGCCTCTCAAATTACCCTTTGCAGGAATGATACCTTACAGCCCTGTATGTGACCCTGCACTGTGTAACGGATTGGGAAGACACACATAAAGACACTCAGTGGCTATTCCTGCCCCCACCACCTCGCAACAAGGCAAAGAAAAGCTATTTAAATGAAAACAACGCCTGAAAAACGATACTGGTTTTTCCCTCTGTACCTGTCCCATGACAGAAAAAAAAGTGTATTTTGAGAAAAGGAAAGAACTGATTTCAGTTTTGTTAAAAGTATCTTTGCACAGACTTGCTATCGCCAGGTCCCTGTCTGTACAGAAGATGTAACATTGGCTTGGGGAATAAATCACACCTTAAAAAAAAAAAAAAAAATCTAGGACCCAAACCATATTTGACTATCAAGCAGGGGTATGAGTGAGACCAGCACAAACAAGTGATGCCGCTATACCAGATGTTCCTTGTTAGCTTGTTCCTGATCCACCACAAGCTTATGCCTTGCAAGCAGAAAATGCTACTTTTGCTACTGCACAATGACACTTGCGTTTCAAGACCGTTATTCAGGGTTTCGATTTTCACTGTAAACTGGAAGAGAGTCATCTATTAAATATATTCCCTGAAATCTTTCTTCCCCACATCCAGTATGGCTTGCATGACTAGAGACCACTCACTGAAATGAGGAGTTTAGGACTTACTAGTTAAGCTCATGTTCACTTACTAGACATTGCAGTGTGGAAATCAAAAAAAAGAAATTAATTACTACCTTGAGAATCCCCAACCGTATTAGAACTGAAAAGAAAATTCATGCTGCTGTTCTACCAATTTCACAGTCACATTGTAACTCCTCACAAATGATAAAGAAAAATATTACAAGAATCATCCAGATACCATCCTTGATACCCTTGTGTAGAAAAAGCTTAAACAGATTGTTTATTGGAGAAAGCATAAAGCTGAGTGAGAAAAGGCATACTCCATTCTTGTTTCTGCTATTATCGGTATTGATCGGCCAGGCTGGGCTCATAACACTGATCCTTGTTTCCCTCTTTCTTTAAATTACTCCCACTGAGAAAAAACGGCTTATTTCTCCATAAAGCTTGGAAGCACCGAGAAAGCTGCTAAACAGATTCACGCGTTTCTTGTTAGGTAACTGGTTTGCTTGTCCACAATTCTGATCCTTGTTGACATTCTTTGATTTCTGGCATTACTGAAATTGGCAGGAGATCCTGCAAGGATAGTGTGGAACATGTTTTTAATAGTATCTTTTCCCTCAGTGACTTTTCTATGTATCAAGCCTGTTCTTTGGGCTGTGTCCGAAACCTTCTCAAGAGCAGTGCCTTTTGCATGGATGTGCTGAAAACATTTTAGCCCAAACTGTGTTATCATTTAAACTGCCATGATCAGTACTGCACTGACTACAGGTACAAAATGCAATACTCTGAGAGTCAGAACATGCCAGTTTTTCCCAAAAAAAATTACTTACAAGTTTTTAGAGACCATAGCTTAATACAAGTAACTTATTTAGTCAACCGAACAACAGTTTTACTACTGATGCAAAAGCATGACTTAGCTCACTTTCCCATCCTTCATTTGTTTGGGTAAAGGTTACACAGTAAAGGAGCTGAAAACTCTTTCCATTGACATTTTTACTAAAAAAAAAAGGCGTAATCCCAAATGCATAACGACCTGCTGAATAAGACAGAATTTTTCTGAGAAGTGCTATCTCCTTAGATGAGTGGTCAAGAGCAAAATTCGTTTTTTACACCCAAAATAATTGTTAACATACTCTGCTGCAAAGGCCAAAGATGACAGATGCTCAGTGTTTTTGTAAATTGATTATTTGCACACATACTCCTCCCTGCACTGAGAAGACGACATTTTGACAAAACCTCCATGTTGTATTTTCTTAGCTATTCAGAAAGTACCCTAATGTTTTCACACCGCTGAGAGCTGGGTTTGGGCTAATGCAGTCGCATACTCTAGCAGTCACACAGTATGTATTCTCAGCTGCATGTAAATTGCCTGAGAAAATATAAAGGGAAATAATAATGACAATTACAGTTTTAATAATAACAACAATAATAACTTTCAAAGCCCCATTCTCCCACCGTACCAAGAGCCCTTAAAAAGATGGCATTAACCTCACCTAGTATCTGGGAAGCAAGGTGAGATGCAGGGCTGAGGAGCCGGTAGCGCAACAGCCTGACTCAAGAAATCCTGCCTGCTAACCCCTGGGTTTTGGGGCAGCCTCTGATTACTCCTAGTCCACCCCCACAGACCCTGGAGTTAAAGCCTAACTTCACAGGCATGGGCAGGCATCTTTGTTATCTTTGTCTATGAAATAAATGACTGGGCAAAGGGAAGCAAAAGTGAACCCTCGGCCTAGTTTAACTTTGCAGACCTACTTCCCATGATGTCCCAATGGCTAAAACGTGGTGCACACACCAGACGTGGGGAAACTGAGGTTTCCAGAGCTCTTAACATTTTTCATTTGTACTTTCCTGACTGTACCACTTCTACCCTGTCACTGGGTCTCCTCCTCACTGTATGGGTGGTGTGAGGGGATCCAGGGACACTTCTGCCTTGCTGCTCAGCCTCACAAGGGTAGGGTGGTGATGCTCCAGGAGATCCAGCATCATCAGTGTGTGTGGTGTTCCAAGCTCACAACAGCCAGTGGCACCGTAAGAGTGGAAAAATATTCCAGTTTAACCTGTCTGGGACAGAAGTGGGAACAGCACCTCGCTCTCACAGCGGTGAGCCCTGTTCTGTACATCAGATTTCACAGTCTCATGCAGAAAACAAAGTGTATCTGGTTGCCTGTCCCCTACGGTATGATCAGATCCAAAGGGCTTCCTTACTAAAGCAGTACGGTCTCATGTCAATATCGTGCTGCTACCTCTGAACAAAGGAGATAACACAAAACAGAAGGTAACGGAGCAACAAGCAGCCACAAAGCTGAAACCACACCTCCACCTCCTGAGCTTCTGGAGCATGATTTTTTCCCTTTTAAACTTCGAGTCTTTCATCAGGATTTGTGACAGATAACCAGGAAATAAGTTTTTAATGTACTGTTATAACAGGAGCAGCTTAAGTGTTTTCTTATATTTTAGAGCAACTGGAATGACTGGCTGTATTTTCAAAATACTTTTTTTCTTTAATGACACATTGATGAGGTCTTTGGTTCTTGTTTTTTAAGTTATTTTCAGAATTCTTTTAAAGCAACATAAAGGTAGAGAAGTAATTAAACTCCCCTTCATAAATGATTTTTTTTCCAGCATATAAAGTGTGGATGTTTTTTCCTTCCCAGAGGGAAAAGGAGACTTTAACCATTTAACAAATAGCAAAAAGTTTTGATAGGAAAAGATTCCAAGTGCTAATCTAAAGTACAATCTGATTTAAACAGCGTACCATTGAGATCACTGCAAATTTCAGAGGACTAACAGAAATACCAACTGCAACAATCATGCCTCCTCATGAACACCTGCTTAGGGACTTAATTTTGCTTTAATGGGCTATTACCAAGGCTTCTCTAACAAACCCCCTTGTCCCCCCTAAAATCAATTCTGGATCAATACAGACACACATGCCCTGTGTAGAGCCTTCTGTTCTTAGGACAGGATTAAAAGATTCGTTAATTTTAAGATAGCTTGGTTAAAAGATAGAAATTAAAAAAAAAAAGAAAAAGAAAAAAAAGGAGAAGATGCACATGTCCCTCAGTTTAGATCTCTTCCGCTTAACAAACTCAGCATTTGTAAAGGTTTAACAGAAGGGAGGCAACTTTTTATTGATTATCACAGTAATAAGGCTCTACAGAATCCCAAAGCATGTTGCTCAGCCTCCATGAATGATCAATTAAAAGGCTGCTTGAGAGCCGGCTCCCACTGAAATTCACTGCCGTTTCTTAGTGAAACCAAGGTAGTAGAAAACAAAGGCAGACAAGCAGTTTTTAAAAACAACTCTGTATTCTTTTCACCAAACAACTACAAAAACTTTAAACAGAGCAGATGTCAGCTGAGTGCTACACTAACTTCCTTAAAGCTCTGATCTTGGAATATCAATTATTATTTTTAACCTGTAACGTTATGAAAAACATATTCCTTCACTGACTTTGCAATAGTAAGTCTTTATTTTCTCTAAGATAACCCTGAGTACTACTTTTTTAACATAAATATATAAAAGACATATATATATATAAATATATATATATAATCAGACATGGGAAAAGTCAATGAAAAGTTATGCATGAAGTACTTAAAACCCAATAGAAGATAAACAGCCTTAAAAAGCATCTAATATGTTTCACAATACAGAACCATGCATTATCCACAACTACATTTTGTCTACAAATTGATCATGTTCTTACAGCTTCCCAGCACAGGATTTAACAAAGTATTTCCTTATGAAATACAATGCTGTTCAAGGTATAAAGTTAAAGACATTTTTCTACTGAACATACAGATTTACGGCACCAAGTGCTAATAAATACTGCCTGCACAAAGGAAAACATTGCAGTTTTACATGTGGTTAATAAGACTGAAGAGTCTACTTTTTACTACAAAGCCACTTTAAAAGTAGTAAATGGTGCTTTCACTATCTCCCTACTTCTATCAGATTCATCTGGGTTTTGGGTAACTGCATAAAGGAAATGTGGTCCTAATAGGACAGACACTATACTGGTACAACAGACTCTGCATTTTTATTCTCCAGTAATGTGATTTTAAAGAAACAAGGAGAACACACACTCGGCATGCGTCAGTTCAGAACAAATAACACCCAAAACATTTCCAAGTGTTTGCTGTAATTTGGGGCTCTCTTTGAATCTGCTGCACTTAAACTTGAAAGCAAAAGAATAAATTCTAAAAACAGGCAATGATTTAACCCTGAGGGACCCAATATTGTACTTGGATTATGTCTCACAAACACATTGATTAGATCAACTTTTTGGATGCAGAATAGTCTTTCTTGCATAGATACATTCTTGAATTCTCAGTCCTGTGCATCATCGGAAACTGCATGGTTCTCACTTAAAAGACAGTAACTCTACTAACCGTCTTCCCACATATATTTAGAGTTATATTTGCAAAATATTTTGCCCAAGTTGCTGAGTAAACAGAGTTCATATTTACTGATAAGGAGCACTTACACAAATTGTTTGTATGTAACCAAGAACATAGCTTTAAGACACGGAATATATAATGACGACATTTCAGAAGAGAAACTTTCTATTGCAGCTCACCGGTGAATAGCAAATGGAACTTACTAGCTCCAGAAAGCAGGAAACAAGCAAGATATTTGCAGATGTCTTTTATAGATTAAGAAAAAGTGCTTGGAAATCCTCACCGCTCACAGAAAACCTTACAATCACCTAGCAACCTATGTTACTGCTGCTTTCAATTTTGAACAGGCAGCCTTCACATTCAAAGATGTATCTGAGCCAACTGATGCAACTGTAAGTTTAAAGCAAAACAAAAACAAACCCGGAATTACTATTAGTATTATTATTTTCTTTTTTGTTATTTAAATAAATTGCCCCTACCTTTCTTCTGAGAGTACGATGGCGACTGCACTTGAGAAAAAGTAGGTTTTTCTTCGGTGAAATATTCAGGTTGGTTGTACTGATTCAGGGCCATGTCCATGTCAGAGTACTCGCTTTTAAACACGTTTCCAGGGTAACTACAGGTATAAGGCTGATTCACCGCCCAGGCCTGTTCCATATATATGTTGTTACTGTGCAGGACCTGTGCATCACAACTGCTGTAACCCTGATTATCTTCGATATATGTGCAATAATCAGTGGACTGCATGTAGCAATTGCTGCCGGCAGCTGGGTGCACTTCGTATATTTCTTGCATACAGTAGTTCATTTTGTTACCCTATCTCAGCTTCTACTTTGCGTACACACACACATGCATAGACAGGCAGGCATGCATACACATGGGCCGGGAGAGGAGCAATGAATATACACCAACAAAGTCGACTGCAAAACAGCCCGTTTTACTTTGGAGCAGCACCTGATGTGCTAAAATCCTATTTATATTGGGACGGCTTGTGAACTCCCCTGCCAGTCAAACATATTGGGAAGCAGATTTATGACAGTCAAAGGTCTTAATCTGTGACTGTAAGTTAATTCCAAGGGAAGATGGCAGGCAGGTAGCAATGGCCACCAGACAAAGAAGCGACGTCCCGGCAACCCTCCTGTTCCCCCGTTTGTCTGGAATAATCATTTTATAAACCATTTCCAGCCTTTTCCAATATGATTAGAAAATGATTACTAAGGCGAGGACACAGTTATGTCACTGTAGCTGTCAACTTAAGTGTGAAGCATTATAAAGACTGCTTAAGAACTCCCAGAGGGGATACGCTGAAAATCCTAAAATCAATAATCCTGTTTTTCAGCATTAAACCATAGAAAATCCAATAGTGCCGTGCTGATGACCCAAACGGTAGTCTAGTTTTACAAAATTTAGCAACTTAATCTGTCATCAGTTTTATTGATTTTGTTTTAGAGAATTACATGCATGAATCTCCCCAGCCTTCCATGCGTACACAACCCTCCCCGCTGCTGGTAACGCATTTACGGGAGAGCAGCTTTTCTGAACTTCAGTGATTCGGGGAGGTAATTTCTATTGAGTTCAACAGGTGGGAAACTTCAAAATAACATAATCAGCAAAAAGAATACAGCTTAAATATTACCAGCAAGCTAATTGCTTTGCTATTCAGCTTTGTTATCTTTTATGTTTCGGTAATGAAGTACTTTTAGAAGCGTATCTTTTTTGACAATAGGCTGAGCTGAGCAAGGAGGGGTGTTTGCTGGTTTTGGCTCACCTATGAGCTGTGGACACAACAATGCCAATACAACAATAATTATATGATCTGATAATTGCTTAATGCACCCCAAACCTCAATATGGTTAATATACCTTGTTTAACCATCTCTTCTTTTTCATCGGAAAGGAATTATTTGATTTCTACCGTCTATTAGCTAATTGTTTTTTACTAGGCAAAACTTGTCTTTTCTTCACAGCACAGCTAAAATATGGTAACATGTGTGAAGTCATTAACAAGATGGTACGCCTCTTTCATGTCTGCTTTTTTTAGTAGGAAGCAGAATTATTATTGATTTGATAAAGAGGTCTTAGGACAAAGGGGTCGTAGTTTTCTTATTTCACTCATTTTAGCCAATCTACAGGACTGCCAAAATTACCGTGTAGGTTGGCCCTTTTTCATCTAGGATCCTCAGTATACATCTAACAACCGTGGCGCACACGCACCTAAATGGTCCTCAAAGGTTCAGGTAAGAAACAGGTAAGAACTGGGCATGACATGCACATACTTCTCCTTCCCCAATATTGTTTAATCTTTCAGTATGATGCAGAGAGCCGACGGAGAGATGTTCTCCCTTCCAACACACAACTGTAACTAAGCTACCTAAATAAGCAGCATGGCCAATTAGTATATAATATGCAGACTAACAGAATTCAGGGTAAGTGGTTCTGAGAACCAGAGTAGATAAAATTAATGCTTGAATATTTTATATCCACCTCCCACCCCCGCTCCCCCCATATGCACTATAAAAGAAGCATCTTTAACACACGTTTCCCATTAACTTGCTCTGAAAACAGTAATAGATTTATTAAGTCAAAATGATCTCTCTGTAAATCAATTCTGCTGAATTCAATGAAGTTGCTTCCAAAGGGAACTTACTCTGCTAAAACTCTGATAGTTTAAACCAACATCCTTCTTTATTAAGAGCACTGACAGAAACCCCCAAAAGTAAAACACAAACGAACCTTTGCTCTCCATGCTGTTTTTACCAAAGAGCTCAACCAAACTCAACACCAGCACTGTGAAAAAGCATGCAACAAAAGTTAATTCTCATTTTAGCTCAGGCCCGTCATGTAGATTTTACACACAGTGATTTTGTCTGTGATAAAATGCATGTCTTGGGCAAGTCCCCGTGTTTCAAGAATGGATGTTCAGCACTTCATAAAAACATGCCCACGTTTCCTCAGAAAGTCTGCAGTAGTTGTTTACCCAGAAACTTCCAAACCATGCCCATTTATGCCACGGTTGGTAATACTGTAGTAGGTACGAATGTGACACACGCTCCCCAAAAAGAAAACACTCCACATGTGTAACACATGGGTTGTTCATTTACCACCAGACGATCTCCTGTACAGCTAACAGGAATTTATGTGAGAGCTCGCACAGAGGTGAGGCTGTATTTTATAGGTTAGCAGAGCGAAACACCTACTTTTACACCACCCAGAAAAACTCTGGAGAGCTAGGCTTTAACTTCTTAGTATGAATTTTTCCCCATGTGGATTTTTGTTTTCCAGATGAGGCAGAATTTCTACAAATTTTCTGATTCTTTTTCCCTGATTTGATTTAGGTTTGTTATAGAACTGAGATGGTATGTAGACAGAGCCATCACAGTCAGGACGGCACCTGAGGATATAGTATCTCACCGTGGCATAGCCTATGCCTTACTTCTTGTTCCAAAATAAATCCCTCAAACACTTGTTATTTTCTATTGCTATGTCAATAATGCTTAGAAATGTGTCATATGCACTACTTCTGTCAGAACAACCGTAACACTGCAAGGAAATTAAATGACATGAAACTGTGAGGAATGAGGAGAGAAAGAAAAATGGATGAGAGCTTTCTCTGACAAAAAACCAGAATGATAAACACTGCCAGGGAATTAGGGCTCCTTACCTTCAATGTGCTAACATTAAAGAGGTTTCTAGCACTGCGGATTGTTGTTCCCTTGGAAACAAATCAGTTCAAAAACCACTGCAAAGATTTAACATCCCTATTAAAACTGAAATATTCCTAAAATATTTTCGTTTTAATCTCCTAGGGTCCAATCCTGGTCCCTTTAATATATCACTTCAATTTAAGTCACCTGATGCAAGACAGTCAGAGGGGGTCTTTATCGAAAGTCTGAGAGTGGAGTAGAAAACAATACTAACAGCTTTTGTCCTGCATCTGATTTGAATATTAGAGCCTTTAAATCATGCCGTTTCACTGCCTTCAGCAATGCAGTATTCCACTTGGAATTTCATTAGTTCCCAAGTGTTCGATTAGGTGAACACGTAAATGAATCGCAGAATAAAACCTCCAGTGACAGCAAACAGGCCAGTGACAGAACAGAAACTCTGATACTGTGGCAGAAGAGGATCCAAAGTTTGAACCCTTTGTGGTCCAAGGTGTCATGTCACCATATTTAAAAAGGATGAAATCACTTGCTGAGCACAAGTCGTGGACACCCCAAAGGTTCTGAAATATTCACTGTGGTGTAAATCAACAGTAAGTGTAGCACAGTCAGTGATGTTACACTGAGTGGGCAGAAGTCAGGCTGAGAACACCTGAAAGGAGGTGTCTGCAGGAGAGCCTGCCTTACAGTAGACCATGCAGCTCTTCACTGACTCCTGGCTTAAAAATTCTGACCACAACTTTTAATTACCAACAACCAAATGCCCCACCAAGCTGCGCTTCTCCTGAGACTTGCCCAAAATGAACCAAAAGAAACCTTAAGGCAAGACGGTATTCCTGAGGATGATCATCATGAAGGTCCACCTCAACAAACCCAGACCCCCAACACACAAATCAGAGGCATGATTCAGTGCCATCCACTCCTGCTATCTACCCATGCTACCTGGGTGGCTGTGCAGGTGCCGTATTACCCGCAGAAGCCTCATTCTGCTGACTGGTTCCAACCTGAGCACCCCTGGCCTAGAGCCCTGGATATCTCAGTGTTGCAGCCGGGGTCCCTATGCACCCCTTCTAAAAGATTCGGCACTCTCGGTATGGGGAAGGTGCTGCAGAGCTTTCCATTTAGTCAGGGCAGAGAGCTGCTTCTGAAGGACCACATGGAAGGATCTTAATGCTGGGTGTCTTCAGGCTTTATGCACACAGATGAGTAAAAAGGTAGTATTTGGTCAAAATGTTTGCACATTTGAACACATAGTAGCAAGAACCAAACATACCTTTCTAAACTCCTAACAATCATGCACGCTTGTATTGTCAGCCCCAGCTTCATAATACATATTTCTACATGTTACAAAATAAGTAATACTTCCTATTTATAGATATTATCACTGCCTGCATTCTCCCAGCCACTTCTGATAAAGGTTATGGGGAAAAAAAAAGATAAATCACTGCTCTTCAATGAGAACACAAATCTGCCCTTTCAAGACTCAAACCGTATAACACAGGATGCATCCCAGACAGTCCCTATCTCTTCAGGTCATGAAGGCAATGTACTGAAAACTGGAACAGCTTTTGAGCAGAAGCGCCAACGTGGCTTTTGCAACGCACGCTGTGTGCCAAATACAGCTTTCTCCATGCCCACATGATGAGTTACTACCTCTTTAATGTATGCATTTGCACTCCCTTATTCATTCACTTTATGCACTATGATCAGAGACTCAAAATGGTGCCTCAAAAATATGACTGTGCAAATATATTGTTCGAGGAATCTATGTATCAGATTATCTTATCAGCTGCAACCCTCATGGACAGTAGTAATATAGACTAAAATAAGAAAGAAAACCTCAAGCATCAGATTCCAAAATAATACTGAGCACATACAAGAACAGCAGATGACCTCTATGTAGAATTGCTCTCATTTTGAGAGCTGTGACTAAATCACAAAATACATACAATTATGGAATTCTAGCGCTGTAAAGTTACAGTAGCATTTGATGGTTCCTGGTGTATGTCTCAGTGAAATCAACGACATTAAAATTGCCATTATGTCTACACTATCTTTATTATAGTAAGTGATGGAGCTGAGAGAAAAAGAACTAAAGCCTTCTGGCATAAAATAATTTCTTTGGGCTTGCAACAGACACATCGAGCTTCACTCCAGCTGCCCCTGGTTTAAACCGGAGGAAGAGCTTATTTACACAACAGCACACCTCTTTTCTCAACATGGGTCAAGTTAGCTCTTTCTCTACAACGGGTTCTCTCACAAAACCTGCTGTACCCCGGTTACAACACGCCACAAATTCTATGTGACTCATAAAATGCTAGTGTGATGTGCCTTTCATTGAAACACTTCAGGCTCATTAGTCTGTTTGGGTAACAAAGAATGTCATAGTTTATATTTAAATGTTCACTACAGATCCAGCTCTCCCTGAAAATATCTGACACCTTGAATAGATTTGGTTAAAAGAGAGCGGAGTTTGCTCTTTCATGATCAAGAATCTTCCTGGGTTAGTTCTTGCTTTTTCCCCCCACGATTTCCTTGCACTGTGTGTGACACAGGTAGGTAGCACACAGCCATGTCAGAAAGCACTTGCTCCTCGAGAGGTTTGACAGCAAAGTGGCTAACAAAATTCTTGAATAGTGTTTGACAACTTTTAAGATGGTCTCTGAGCAAATATTGCTACGAGTAATTATAGACCTGTGACCCAGACAGCCCAATTTGTTAAGTCTCCCCATATCTCATAATTGGAAGACCCTGCTAGCAGACATCAGTTAATTACACAGCTTATCTCCTGAGAAAGTAACCGCCAATATTTAAAACGTGTACCTCTTCTGAGTCATTCCCTCCCTCAACTCTACATGAAAACTTTAAGGAGAAAAAGTTCCATTTGTTCAAAAATAAACCCGAGCAGAAAGTTAGCTAATATAGCTCGACACAACATAATTAACAGACTTGGGTGGGACTGTCTGGGTTTGGCAGCCTCCTGACAGCCCTGAGTAAGACGTTAAAGCGATCAACACCTGACATCTGTTAGCAAAGAGGCACTCTGAGGTAAAGAGCAACTAAATCTAAAGAAATCAGGTACTTAGACCAGTTTAACTTTTTCATGAGGTGATATCCTGCCTGACACTGTAATCTTTCTTCCTGGAGCGACACAAGACTTAAGTAAAGGAAAACAACTTGTCATCCCTCCCTCCCAGTATGCAGCAATTATTTTTTCGGCAAAGAACAATGAAGAACTATTTATCCCAGTTTAAAAAGGAATAAAAATAACTTAAGCACTAAATTTGTGCTAATACCTAAGCAACTGCGATTCTTAATTCTTAAAGGGAATGCCTTCAACGCTGCTCTGATGCGAACAAAAAGGCTGCCTGCGAGAAAATGGTTAATTCTCCTGACAACGGAGGCAAAGAATATTCCTAACAAGAAGTTCTATTAATTTGCCTTCTGCGTGTGCACTTTCTGAGGCTTTGGGGATGGTTAATAGTAAGAATGAAGAAAAAGCAAACAACAGAGTCACAGGTGAGAGATAAATACCCTGAAAGCAGTAAAAGAATGCCTTCATTTGCCTTTGCCTTTTTAATCTATCAAGGATAGACTTTATTTTTAAACACCAGGTTCAGAAATTATTTTTCATCAGCTCTATCAAGACCATAAAGAGAAACAAATACATTTTTAAAGGGCTAAAGGAATAGATAGTATTTTCTGTTAGGTATCAAACAGAAAACCCCCAGCAAGTACTTTATGCGTTGCCATCGGGGCTCTTCACGAATCTATTAAATTGAATGAAAAGGAACAATAAAAATCACAATTATCCCTGACAAAATAAATAATCAAAATTAAAAAGCTGGTAACAAGAAAACACTCTCCCACATAGTAATGCTTTTATCAACAGCCAAACCCCTGACCCTAAACAAAGACAAAAAACCCTGAGTTTTCTTTTTGCTTGTTTGGTTTTTTAATACAGCATTTGCTGTGCTCTGCATAACAATGCCAGTTACCTTTACACTTTTTTTCTTCTTTTTGGTATTCCCGGGCACTTGACATGACTTGACAGTTTGCCTTTGTATGGCCTGGCTGTAAAACTGTGCTACTCCAAGCTGAAGCATGCCGGCATTGCGAAAGCTGCTGTCCATTCCTCTGGATACCATAACTTTTGGAGTGTCTTTTCCTACACCAACGGTTTTCCGCTGTGCCCACTGCATTCCATTTCTGATTTCTGTCAGGAAGGTGAATCAGTCTGTCCCATGACAGGAGGCCACATCTTGGATGTTTGGCAAACACCGCAGGGCTACGGATTGTTGGCATTGCCAAAATCTTGCTCAGGTGTGGAGTTTTGGAAAGCAAGTGGTTCCCCAGCTCTCCTGATGCCGTGGTATTCCTGTGCATCTCCACTCGACCGCACCGATACGATGCAGAGCCCTTCAGCCATGCCCATCCAGCCACCATAGTTCCCTCCAGTACAAGTAAATATAATATTTCCCCGTCTGTGAAGCCTGAACAAGTAGGCAGATCTGTGTGGACAGGCTAACGCTAGATGTAACTTTCACAACATCACAACTACAACATGGGCCTCAGGGCACGTTACCACCAATTTATTGCCTTGCTCATATGATCATTTGAGGTCTTGTAGGTCGAGGCTGGTCGTGAACAATTTTCAGATACTTAAAACACAAAACATCAAGGATTCAGCCTTGTTTGACTTTGCTCTTATCGTAGGCTGACCTGAGGGACACTCTGTTACCTAAGTGTGACATTCTTATGTGGGCATGCTTAGCAGTTCCGCTTTTGCTACCTACTGCCTTTCTCTGGTTGTGGCCACAGCGGAGTATCAGGGACACTAATTTTATCACAGGAGTTCAGACATTTGGGTCCAGCGCAGATAATGAACAATATTGAAGCTGCACGAGTTGATCTAATTGGTCATAATGATTAGGCAAATTTATTTCTTCTTTGACCTAGAAGAAACTGAGCTACCACTAGCTGATAAATTTGTAAAACTAAATATAGCCCCTTTTCTATTTTTGGCTAGCAAAACTAAATGCTATAGAAATGATACATCAGAGAGGATATCCCACATTTTTAAACATTTTATATATATGTCAAGATTCAAATATAAAATACCTTTCTAACTTGCATATAGAAAACAGCAAATTCTAGACATTCGATGTGTGACACCCACCGTAGTTTTAATCACAATAAGATTCTGCTGTCTTAATGGACCTAAAGGGTAACTTCACATGCATTTCACTTGGCAAAGTAATTCGTACACATATTAGTAATTAAGTGCCTACTAAGTCAGTAATTTCCTGATAAAAATGATTAAAAATAACTTTGGGTTTCAGTTACCAGATCTATCATGCTATTGCTGTTTCTGAAAGTTTTGTCTTAAGTGAAACACTGCTAATAGATGACACAGAAGAATTACTTTGGTTAGTATTAAATACTGTTATGTTAATCTGTGATGGCATGTATTGCTTTCCTCAATATCTTATTAATTTTAAATGTAAATATATACTTTTTTTTTCTTCTGCTGGGAGTGTAAGCTCACCTGATATTGGAAGTTAAAAGTCCATTCCCTTTACTCACTGTATCTCAAATGGACATCAACAACATGAATCCTCATAAGAAACTGGCATCCCAGGCTTCAGTGCACTGGTCATGTGAGTTAACTACAGAATTTGCACTTACCTACTTGCATCTGGCTTTATATGCCTGCTCTTAGTTCAGACTTGGTTTTCTTAGTAAAATTAAAAACTAACTCTAAATGGAGGTAATATGGCAAGAGCATATCATTTGTAGGAGGATTTTCAGATTTAAAATAGAATAGTGCAAGTACCCCAGAAAATACCAGGCAATTTAAAAGAATTAAAAGAACGTAATATAAAATGTGGGGTGTTTTTTTTCTTCTTCCATAATTTGAACACTTTTATAGATCATCTAGACTTTTAAGTTCAGAAGGAGAGACTGGATTGTGCTGGCAAGACCCGCGGGGCTGCACAGACCTTCCTTGTAAGATCTGAACCAAACTTGGCTACTTAATTAATCTTGGCACCGTGACAACCTGTGCGCTCTAACCCACCCTTGCACCAGGCTCTGTGTAAGCTCAGGTAACATACCCTTCAGCACAAGGGTGCTCTCTTCTTCCTCGTCTTCCTTCATGTTCTAGTCATCCCCCTTCATAGGTAATACTGCATCTTTGTATAAATATAACAGTGAGGCATGTGCAATATACGTATTAAAAATACAGACATTTCTGTAATTCATTAATAAGTAGATAGCTCTATGGTTTGTTGATTGAGCAGACTACTGACCCCACATTAATTCTCAAACTTGTTTTAAAGAAGTCCGTCATATCCTCAGTTACTCACTTCTTGCTCTCAGACCTGGAAATGAGATCAGTGATTCCTAATTCAGGCTATTCAGTCTTGCTAGGCAATAATTTCTGTATCTTTTTCCTAAATTTATCTTTGGTATTAAAGGCCACCTTTGCCGTCTTTTAGCCTTTATTATGTGGATTTGCTTTACTGTTGGTTTTAATTAAAAACCAGGCACTCACCACAGTGGTAAGACTTTTGTTCTGCATGGATTCAGACGACATCAAACAATGCTTACAGATTTTCCAACTTCAACAAGGAAATCGAAAACCCTCCTTAACTTAAAAAAAAAAAAAATCAAAACAGATCATCCAACTTCTGTGTTTGCAAAGCATTTGTGGGATTTTAAAGTATGATTCTGGACACATTTAAACCATGAGACAAAACAGATTGTATTACAGCTTCCATCATTTGGAATTTGCCCAGGCAGAGTTTACAAAGGCTAACCCAACATCAAGCAGCTTTATCCTCTTTTTTCCTTTTAGTTTTCTCCAAAATCTGTCCCACTATTTTGACTCCTCTGCTAGACTCCTACAGTTTATTTAATTTTACAGGCTTCCAACTTTATTTCCCAAATTCTCTTCAGTCACCAGGAACATTTTTACATTGAAGTTTTGCTTGACAGGGATTAAGCTCTAAGGAACTACCACTGAAAGTGACCTTGTTTTTGTCTCCTCTTCTTATACTTCCAATACTGTGCTACAGCAGACACGTATGTCCTAAGTTACCATTCAGCTTATTAAAATGTTGAATCACAGTTTCACTACAGTACTACATTATTCTACTTCTTTTGTTTTAATGTATTTTGCCTGAATTTCTCAAAAGTTTTGTTAGGGTTTTTTTTCAACAGAGAATGTAGTTTAAATGTCCTATTTCTTCTCCTGGCTTTGTCAAACCAAACCCCTTGATAAAGGATGATAATGTAATTTTGTCTGAGCTCCCTAATTGTAAGACAAGCATCTCTCTCTCTCCCTAGCTACTGCTAAAATGGCTATAATCAAGGCAGAAAGCAGTACAGCCTACTGGGATGAATCACGACTTAAACCACAGGCCCTATTTCGGAGTAAAGAGGGACTAATAAGAAGGGCCTAGAGCTCTTCTTGTCAACATAAGTAAAGGAATCATCAAGTAATTTCAGAGATACAAAAACAGCACATTGCAGCAACAGCTGGCATCTGAGCAGTCAAGGGGTCAATAGACTTTCTCAAGCTCCCATCACAGTGTCTTTAAAGGTAAGCTTGTTTTGTAGAAGCAGGAAAGTTTGAGTAGATGAAATGCCCGTTGAGCTAAACTAAAAGAACAGGCGAGGAGAATCACTTGGAAATAATTTATTACAGGTGAAGACTCCTAATGGTCGACTGTAAAGGTTGGTCTGTCCTCACTATGCAAGTGTCATCTGAATGTCAGCATATAAAAGACTATAAAAACAACAGACCAATTAATTTGTTTTCATCTCAGTTACATGCTTTCTTTCCTACTTGCCTCCTAGTTTCTGCCAACAGCGGTAAAAGAAGGAGATAAACAAAGCCTCTCCCTTCTTTAGTACATCTCAAGAAAAGGGAGTCATAACTTTTTTCTTGCAGAAGGATGAGAGGTGGCATCCATCCGACAGCCAAGGCAGTATTTCTTGTTGGAATGAGCTGGGTACCTATCCTGAACTTCAACTCTGACAAAAACTCCGGGCGCACAGCATAGGACCAGAAAGCACACTGAAAAGAGTGCCCACTCCCTGTGCTCACCACAACCCTTGAGGCACCCCTTTAAATTCTCCCTGTTATGCCCGGAGAGCTACACCCATTTTCCCTAGCTCAGGATCTGCCCTGTTCCACCCAAGGCTGGCATTTGTGTTACCGTTATTATTACTGTTACTGCTCTATACCAGTAGCTCTGGTTGACAGCTAGATCCGCTGGTGATGAGAGCTGCTGTGTGACCACACAGGCAATCACTCCCTGCTCCTCAGAGGCCACACTGCTTGCATTTTTGGGGGGGCCACAAACACTTCTTTTTCACCCTCAGAAACAGGCTATCACTTAGTTTCAAGGCAAAAGGCAAATCAACAGCTCTGGGAGGTCAGAGAATCACTGTTTCTACAGTTACAAAGACACTTCCTCACACAACAAAAAGTTATTTAGGCTCCTAAACTGTTCACAGCCTGTGAGAATTTCAACTTGCAGCTGATCAAAATAGCAGCAGTAGGGGAATATATTAGGAGTCTCAGAATTGTCATTAACTTGAATGCCAAACAAAAGATTGACAAAAGCAATTATCATTTAAAGTTTTGCCTTTTCTCGTATTTGAAATTTACTGAAAACAGAGCAGCGAGGGCAACAGCACTTCACTGGGTTGGTTTTTTTTTTTTAAACGCTGAAGTATGCAAGCATCTAAGGACACTGAAGTGGGTTGGCTTCAGAGAGATCAACTCTGTAATCAGGATTAGAACTGAGGGGTGCATAGGAGGTTGATCAAGCAGCTAGCTTTGTGCAGACCCAGACCAAGAACACTCGATGAGTTTCTACCTAGTGACTCAGAAAAAACCCAAACCAAGCAAACTACAATCAAAGGGTAGCTATCTCCCCAGCAAAATTAAGACTTGATTCATGTCTTGTACAAGCGTTTTAAAGCATGCAGAGTAACTTTAAGTAAACACATGTAAAGCTTTCATGGGTGTTTGTGCAGGGAACGATAAAACTATCTGTGCCAGACAAAGCGTTTTTTTTAATCAATGCTGCAGTCAGTTCACAGCATTTCATTTCCTTTATTTTGCTTCCCCATTCCTCCCCTCCTTTCCCCTTTCCCTTCCTTTTCTCCCAACTAACACGACAGCATTTTCTTCTTACTCTTCCTTATCAAATATAGAAACACTTCACCATGGAGTTTCCCAACTTTTAAAGTAGGTTTGTGTGATCCTTGAGCAAGCAGAAAGATGGAGCACACTAATACAGACTAGCCAGATTTTTCTTTATCAATATGCAAACTGGGCTTTCATATAATGTGCTAAATAAAACCTTTGAGAACATGTAATTTTCTTCCTAAATATTTAAAATGTAAAAGTGACAACAACTATAATAAAAAAGTGTACAATAATAGATAGGGACTGTACTTAGCAGGTGGAACTAGTGAAGTCTAGTGAAACAGTGCACTAAGTGATTTCCAGTGTTTCAGAAACCACCTGGTGTTTATGTTCATCCTTATGGAAGCAAATGGTGCCAGGATTATTTAATCCTGGACCACTGTACTGTTACTTGCTTTAACAGTGGCAACATTACATTTAAATTTTATGTTTCTGAATACAGCTTTCAGTATAAATTAAATTTCAGTATTTTCAAACAATCTTTTGGACAAACATTACACCACCATAAACGAAAAGTCTGTAGATACTAGAATAAACTTTGTAACAAGTTTTTGATATGTAAGAAAAGATACCATTAACTGGCAATACAGAGTGCATTAGCTTTATCCTTCTTCTTCCTGACAGATACCTTAACGAGCTCCTCCCTGGGAACCAGTGTAATCACTTTTTAAAACCACGCTGAATTTCTATTAACTACTCAAGTAGTACTAGACGTATACTTATCTCATCAAGAACCCGAGCTTGGCAGTATGCTCAAATTTCCAAAGCTAAGAAAAAAATTAACCAGAGGAAAAGAATATCCAGAAGAACATGACAGCTCATCTGTAAGATAACCAGAGGCAGGTTCTGAGCACGGAGAAGTAAACGCTTTGGGGCTTTGGTATGTAAAGAGCTATCTGAATGCCTCTCCTAAAAGAAATGAACAGGAGTTGGGTACCCAAATATGGACTTTTGTGATGGCTATAGACACCATAAAAATACTCAAAGAAAAGAATAACCGAAGTTATAGGGGAAAAAGCAGTATGATGCTAGACACAATGAAACTGGAACCATAATGTTAACCAATGCAGCCACATAGATGCTAGATGCATTTGACCCATTCATAGTTCTGCACAACACATGGAGAAAGGTTTCTTGAGAACAAGGAATGCCTGAGCTCAGCAGCTGTGCTCAAATCACAGGGCTTGCCCGGTTACTGTTCTCCAACTGGAGCTGTAAGTGGATACCCAGGGAAGAGCCCAGTCTCCTCTTGCATACGTTTCTTACGCACCCAACACCCTTTGGCAAGGAGTCTCTTTCTCTCTTATGTGCAGAACCACCACCCTCTGTCTTAAACCAAGATTAATTTGATGCACAGCAGACAGCAATCCACCTCTCCAGGACTCTTTTTCCTGACCACTGCTTGCATGAACACGGGAATGTTAATGGATTTTTTACCCTCCATATTCTATTCAGTAATGCTTTTATTGCCTGGGAATCTACTAAAAGGAAAGTGAGAAGCCAAAATATCATTTCTATGGATCAGAATACCATAAAACAATCTTTAAAAATGTGTAAATTCCAGTGAAACCATTTGGGAAATGACTCAAATCACTTCCACAAATCACTACCATCATTTTGTAAAATACTGACTGAGTACCACTTTTGCCATGAGTTTTCAGACCAATTCACATGGTCTTTCCTGTGTTAGGCCTCTCACCCCTCCCCACTGAGGAATGGTCAGTATGCCTGGCCATTGTTTACTAACGGCACAGCCTGGGGATATGTGCACATAATTGAAGCTCTTTGTTTTTTCAAGATGATGAAACAGTTCAAGTTATTGTAGTTCTAGAATTGCTTAAAGAGAGATCCTGCACCTTGAAGTAACACTGCCTGTTTAAGGACCGAGGTTTGAGCAATGGCCACATAAAAAAAAAAGATGTACTAAAACCAGCAGTCTGGACAAATACATAATTTTTGAATGACAAAAAACCAACAAGTAAACAAAGTTTGCCCAAACAGCATAGTCAAAGCCTTCTTCAGAAAGCATGACAAACTGGGATGGGAAGAGAAGTCTTTAAAAATAAACTGAAGCTTGGTATTGGCCTATATAATTCTCAGACACATGATCACATTGAGGTGGTTTTTACTCAGATACAGCTAATTCTCTCCATGGTAGCTGGTATGGGGCTCTGCTTTGCATTTGTACTGAAAGCAGTGTTGATCAAGGGACATTTTTGTTGTTGCTGAGCAGTGCCCACACAGAGCCAAGGCCTTTTCTGCTTCTCACCCCACCCCACCATTGCATAGGGTAGGGATGCACAAGTTCGGAGGGGACACAGCTGGGACAGCTGACCCCAACCGACCAACTGGATATTCCATACCGTAAGATGTCATGCCCAGCATATAAAGCTGGGGGAAGAAGAAAGGAAGGGGAATGAATCCCTTGGTTTGCTTTGCTTGTGTGCACAGCTTTTGCTTTACCTAATTAACTGTCTTCATCTCAACACATGAGCTTTCTCACTTTCATTCTTCTGGTTCTCTCCCCCATCCCACGGGGGGAGTGAGCGGGTGGCTGTGTGGGGCTTAGTTGCCTGCTGAGGTTAAACCACAACACACATACATAACACAGCAGATCTGGAAGTCTGGCCTTTGTGTTTTACAACCTTTAAATAATACCCTAAACATTTGTGGCCTTTTATGACAAATCCAGCTGCAAATCTGATGCTTTTAAGCAACATAACCATAAATGCACTTAAGGAATGCATAAGGTATTTTTTTATATGGAAATTGTAGAAAATGCCTGATTAGGTAGTAGCTTTCCTATAGTTGCCAACAGTTTTACATTTGGCACAAAAAATTACAGTCCTCTCTATGTACAGAGCTGCAGATCAAGGACAAGTAGGGTAAGTTCATTGTGTTCACATACAGTCAATCAGAAGAACCGAGCAGCAGCCTGTGGTCAGGCTGATGACCATAAAATGGCAGGCTGCAACTCCTGCAGCAAGTACAGCAAATGAAAGTGTTTATTTTATAGAGTAGTGGAGAAAATTTAGGAAAACACAAGGGCATTTTGTTTGTTTTCTCATTATTTTAAAAGGGTTTTGCTTGTGAAATTAACCAATACGCTAAGTATTGGCATCACTACACACTCCTTACCCATGGTACCAGTGAAACTGTGTTACACAGCGTAAGAATGATACTCAAGATTCCAAGCACAACAGTCTGCTCCCATTAGAAATACATTTCAGGAAGATGAGTTAACAAAAAGAAGCACCTCTGGTTTAAATAAAATTACCACAGACAGGGACTAAGCATACTGATAGATTATAGAAAAAAAAAATAGAAGAGGAAAAAATATCAGCACTTTCATAATGAAACATACTTAAGAAAATAGCTAGCAGATGTTTCTAAGATAAAAAAAAAGTTTTGTTTTCTTTGTTCTTGGTGAAATATAACCAGATCCATTTTTTTTTTAAATGTGTGCATTTTATCTAGAAAATACAGTAGGTATTCATGAGTTAGATAACTTAATCACCTTAGAAACACATAAGCATAAGATCTTCATGTATCTCCTAAAGAAAAAACACTCTGTAGAGAGCCCTTTTTCCCCCCATGATGGGAAGGACAACCCCGATACATTATTAAAAAATGTACAAAAAAATCTGAAGCATTACAAATACTACACAGGCTACTTGACTTTTGAAACTTCTGTATTTATATAGAACTTTTAAAAACATTAAAGTCTGAAACAAAAAAGTTAAAATTAAACCAGAATGTCTGTAACCTAGAACTTACCAAGTGTGATATTTTTAACTACATACTCAAAAATACACTTCTAAGTAATAAGAGCCATCATGAAGTGATTCATAGCTTCATGCAAAAACATCCCACAATATAAATCTTGTTAACCTTTTGAAAATCCCCAAAAGCTCATTACAAAGCTGCTGAATCCTGGCGTAACAAACCCTTATATTAAAGTATTTACTGTCCTTCTAAAAAGTCCATTACTTAAAAGAAATAATACACTTGAGTTAGTCTGATTTTATCATGGTCTGGCAGACAAGAAGTGTCAGAAAGTGATGTCAAATTGAATTACCCCAGGAAAATCATTATAGAAACTCAGGAGAAATAATTTCTCAGCTGATGCTACACAGCAAACTATCCTCCCTCTGAATTAACAGCAAGTTTACAGGTTAATGAACATTCAAGTGAAAAGACTCGTGAAGAAAAGGTGGTACTTTTCCTACCCTACTCCTTTTCCCAGTTCTTGGAAACAACATGCAACAGCCTGGGAGACACTGGTTTTCAAATGGATTGGTTGCACAAAAGCCGATCCATTTTCTTCTCCAAATGAGTGACCCATTACAAGAAATGCTGCATATTAAATTCTACTTACTGAAAATATGCATTTATGACATTTAAATTATACTCCCTAAGGTAAGCACTTAATTTTATTGTAATTCCTATCTTGATCTAACTTTGCAGTCATTACTAAAGAGACCAGCGTGAAGGTCTGAGAGTAGAAGCACAATGCCTGAGTAGATTATGAAACTCCAAGTAAAAACAGAGTAAATCCAGTAAAATCCTGGCCTTACTGAAGTTGGAGAAAGACCCGCTCCAGACTTCACTGACACTGCTACTACATTCTTTACATTCTCTTGTTATTTGCCATGAAGGTGAAATTAATCAGATTTATGCAAATACTGTTTTCTGGTTTTTAGAACCCATTCTTGAATTCCTGCTTTAGTTCTCACTCCAGTAAATGAAGCAAGATGAAGATCTGTCTAAGGCTTGTGCTGCATTTTGGGAACAAACGTACAGAAGGAAGCCTTCAGTGATAGATTTCTGGCAGTGAATATGACTATTGCCAGTGAATAGTGATACTAAAGCCAGATGCTTCACTAGAGTATTTAAACAAGTTTTTTTTTTTTTTTATGAACTATGTCACATACTTATTTGAAAGTACTATCTTCTTAAAGAGAAAATACTACTTTCTAATGCGTTAACTTTTTTAATCTATTGTAAAAATGTGTGGAATAAAGAGTTATTGCTTAGATATTGTTAATTTTAATTTTTTTTCTTTCCCCAGGTATTACTCCATGGACACTAATTGCTGATGCCAACTGTAAAGCTGCCAATGAACCATGGGGGCATCCAATTAGTCATCTTCCACTTATCTCTATTTGAAAAAAAAAACCCAAACCCAACAAACACACATATTTTACTTAACATTCCCTAAATGCATTTTTGATGATGTTCTTTAAAGCATCAGATCTGCTGATGCTGCATTTACCACAAAAGAAAACAAACATTTTTTAAAAATTAGTTTTCAAATCAGGGAAGCTGAACTTTCAGGTTTGCTTTGTTGCATTTATGTGTGATCACTCATCTAAAAGCTATTTATTTTAGGGATGTACCAAGCTTCAGTTTATGAGAACAGATTGTCCCTGTCTCTGACTTAATACTCAGTGTTTCAGTTGAACGTTCTGTCCAGCTCTCCCCCTCCAGAAGCATCCCCTTATCTCAATGTTTGGTCACCATCTGAGTCACCAGCACGTAAAGCTGGTCGGGCAAGTTTTGACACTTAGAACTGGCACAGTTGCAATAGTATACTGACAGCACTGAGTTCACAAAACCTGCAGGTCCCGCTTTTCACCTGCCAGCTTCCAGTGCCACCAGTACCCAACAGGAGGTGTTCATTACCTCCATCTGTACTGCTCCATGAGCTCTGCTTTCTAACAAGAAGGAAGAACAGTCTGGACCTCATTAACTCAACATCTGCCTTTATCTTTGTGCATGCAAAAAATTATACCTGGTGCATTCATTTGGCTATTTTTCATTTTATTAAACATGGGCTTCTACACTTCTCAAATCCTTCCATGTTAATCATGACTTTGGAAAATTCAAACTCTTTATTAAAAGCTATAAGCAGGTTCAATTAGAGACGTGTGCCATAAAAATAATCACACCAGTACGTGTTTTTAAAGCTGAGATGACAAAACATTCAAAATATTTTTCCTATGGCAACTGCAAAAATGTAGTAAAGCCTGGCTTTACTACCAAAAGCCAAATTCTACAATCTTCTGTCACAAAAACATCTCTAGAAATTCTCTTTGGAATAGAAACTGTAGGCTTTTGGACAGTGCCTATGAGAGGAAAAGCCTTACTGCAGTAAAAATGTAACATATGGGCAGAAAAATTACGTATCAAAAAATAAGAATAATACAGCCTATTATTTTAGGCAACTGGTTTGGTTTTGGATTAGATTCTGCTCTTGTATTCCAGTGACTCAGTAACAAAACGTAAGCTTTCATTTTTGTTCACTAGGAAAGGAGCCCTGTCTGGCTCTGGATGGTGGCATTTATGCAGTTTTTATAGAGTTTGAAAGATTTTTATTTTATCCATGCTTCTTTTCACATTCACACTCATGTAGGGAATTTCATTCCTATAATGAGAAACAGAAAGTATAAACTGTTCATAATGAAAAGTGCTGGACATCTACAGCTGTACCAACAGTCAACTTCTGCATTAACTTTTTTTGGGTTTTTTTTTTTGCCTGGCAATTATTTTCTTTGTACATATTGGTCCTGCCCACTTCTTTCAAGAGAAATGCAGAAAATGTAACTCCTTCCAATGAGGAGGCTTTGTGTTTTACTGGGCTTAGCAGAGTTGTCCCTGCCGGGGATAAGTCCAGGAAGACAGGTCTGGTTAAAGTGCTGGTGGGAATTCTCCATAAACACCCCCCACCCCCACCCTTCCACAGAAGCTACACCCCAAACAGATAAAGTAAAGATAAAGCAGGGACACTGCATTTCCTTCCCCATCTCCCGCCATCACATAGCACAAGCCACTAATGGCTCCCTCCAAAATCATAGCCCAGTAATAGAAAATGCAGTTACAACATGAGACTTACATAAGCGAGCACATCAGAGAGCTGGAGAGACTGAGCTACAAATCAATGCTTTAAAATTCTTCCAAACCCAGGCATTTTTCTACATCAAACTAGCATGCCTAGAACGCCAGCAGAAGAATGCAGAAACACTCCTTGCCAATGTAGCCTCAGGATACCAATTCCTTCCCCATCCTCAGATGGCGGAGATGCTAATCCAGAGCCTGACACTCCAATCAGAAGGGTCAGGTAACTTCATGCTACAAAGAGCCTTGATACCCTCTGCCTCCATCTTATATCCACCTGTGCCTCTGAACCTCTGCTTCAATGGACAACAAAAGCACCCATAAAAACACACGTCAAATGACACACCTTTGCGTATTACCAAATAATGCATTTTAGTATGAAGCAGGTGTTTAAACACTCCTGTTTCTTCCCAGGAATTTTACTCTGCTCCTCATATCCAGGACCGTGAAGTTAAAAGACCAACTTTGCTGGTGAGGCAGCTCTTGCCCCTTGCTGGCCAATGCAGAAGGATTGGAGCATTCTATGGGAACAACAGATACTTGATCTGCCCAGTCAGTGAAAATAAACTGTCCCTTGAGCACAACACCTGGAATTCAGTCTTGTTTGTTATGACTTTCCCTATGTAGCACAGGCTGCACTTTACAAACAGGCTTTTAAAAGGTCCCATTTATGGCATTCGGCTCTTGAAATATGCCTTGACAACCAGTATCAGCATAGTATTTTCTTTTCTTATGCAATCTGATGAACAGTAAAACAAATTATGGAAGCCTGAAATTCTCCAGCTTTCTGTATGTTCTCCACATAGTAACGTCTTTTTAGACACCCTGATCTGGGATTTGAATAGATTGGACTTTTTTTTGACACAGCTCATTTATGTGCAGTTTTCAAATGCTTTGCAACTGTCAGGGATGTGATAATTAAGAGGACTTAAAGTATTTCAGAGTCATTTCAACTCTGGATCTTTAGTTCACCTGCAGACCTAGTCAACTATCATCTGAAGATTACGTGGTCATTTATGTAGGATGAATTTGACTGTCTCTCTTTGAACCTCAGGGGTATGTCCATGTTATGAAAGAACACAGGCCAACACACTCAGCAGAAAATAGTCACTGTACCGGCAGTTTCAGCAAAATCACTGAAGTTGAGCTGTGCTTTCAGAAAGAAAAAAATACAACTTTGTTTCTGAAGGAAAACCAAGAAGGATGAAAGTTTCAGCAGAAAAATGTTGGGGAAGATTACTGTGTCCCACATCTCCATGTTCTGGGTAGAGGAAAAATGTCAATTTCCAGCACCAATGCACATGGAACTTGTTAAAGCAGCATTCTGCAGTAAATACTGAGTAATTGATCATTCCAGCAAAGCAAGAAATGTTGCATAGATGTTCTTAGGACATATGATTACCTGACATACTGCTGGGAGTTATGGATATGTAATCATTCTCGTTCTTCTTCTGTCACCAATGTCACCTGCCAAAAAAAAGAGACACCATGTAATACATCAATAAATGCAAATCTGCAGAATACCATTAACATTTAAACAGGATAGAACATTTTGGATCTTAAATACCACGGTCCACGTGTGATGGCTTAACACATTAAATTCAGTTCACCTTGCCGAACAGCATAAGGTAACAAACACAAGCCAGGACCAAAACCTGGTGGACTGGAAGAGCTGTGGATTTCAGGGATTTGGAAGCAAGGTCAAAAATCTGGCAGCTACTGATGCACAAAAACAAACGTGCTTCCACTCACTTCATGGAACATGAAGTTCCATTCGGTCTAATATGCAACTTTAGGAGCTGGGTTTTTTTTGCAGTTTCTAATGGTATATGACCATTACTCTCAGGTTCTGTAAGAATAGAGGATTCAAAGGAATGAGAAATTCTGTCTACAGTTAGACCAGTTCTTTTTCAACAACTGAAACGCAGAACTCTATCAACTGTTTGCACAATTTTGAGATATAGTTATACTCAGTAGAAAACTAATTTGTATATACTTATTACTTTTTGAACAGTTGCATCTTCTGTTTTATTAAGGCAGCAACTGCATTAGTCATTGTTCAAGAAATGGATTTGGCATCCTAAAGTCACTTCTTTAACATTTAGATTGCCTCCCATATTTACAGGTACATACACAGACATATTAACTATGTTTGGTAGCAAAGGCCAATGCCCTGCAAGCTAATTTTGCGTCAAGAAGGAAAAATACTGCATCTTCCTTCAGCAGTTCTGTAATTATACCCGCCAAAATGCTTTTCAGAGCAAGGCACCATGCCCTTGCTGTTCAGCTGCCACAGTCTAAAACACAGTGCCCAGCTGGATGATCCCAGCTCATTCCCTAGATTAAGCACCCACAACCCGACCCAAACAGAGGCAATCCTACAGGCATTACTCCAGAATAGCGACAAGATCTCATTAGAATTTTTAAATAAGAAATCCCAGGCCTACAACTGACCCCACTAATGCCGGTGGCAAACCAGCCGAGGATCAGTCACGCTCTCTTCACCACCAGGGAACACGTATCATTCAATGTCTGCACGCAAGTGACATTTTATGGGGGAAGTAGAACTTCTCTTAGACTATCTTGATCAACATTTTACATTAATAATCTGTCCTTCAGTCTTTATGTTGTTTACAAACTCCTAGGTTTTATGTCTCTCCATATATTCAACACCATAGACCTGCCTGGATCTCCCCCCAGCCGCTACCTCTTCACACAGGGAGCATTTCTCTTCCCCGGCCTTGAAATAAAACACCCTACACTAGCAAGCTGAAAGGACACCGAGTGCGTTTGCGTTATGCAGGCACAGAGTACAACGCTCGAATGAGAAAGCAGGTGAACTGCAGCAATCACATGTACCGCGTAATTAATGTATCTAGGACTCAGCCTCACAGTTTCACCTAAGCTCATCAACCTCCACACAGCGCTCCCCTCCTCCCCGAGCGGGGAACAATAGAGGCCTGGAAAAAAACTCCTCCCGGGAGTTCCGACACCTGAGGCTTTGCAGGCACCCTGCAAAGGCTCCACAAGATGGCGGCGGGACGGACCCGCCGCGCTCTGCGGGCCCTGTATCCCCCAGCCCCTCGGTCCAGGCGGTACTTCACGTCCCGCTACTCGAGACAAGGTGGAAACCTGCGCCTTTCCCTGGAGCTCAAGAAAGATCGGCTGCCCCCTCCTCCCCCGTGAAGCGTAGGAAACACCCGCAAGCGCCCCATTCCCTCGCAAAGCCGGGCAGACGCGGCATAGCCCCGCTCCGCGCTTTTATTGACAAACACCCCCGGCCCCGCCCGCCGCCGCGCCGCGCGGGGCAGTGCAGTGCTGCGGCGCCCCCTGGCGGCCGCGCCGGAGCAGCCCGGTGGGGAGCGGGAGAGCCCACCCACAGCGGCGCGGGCAGCTCGGCCGGGCCCACGGGCGCACTGCAGGGCGGGGGGGTGGGAGGCGCGGGAGGGGAGGGGGGCGGCCCTCCATGCACAGCTCGACCTCCCGAACTGACAGCTCTATTCTCCTCTCCGCAATGGACTTCCCCATCTACTTCATCTCTGCGTGCCTCATTACGTTACCCGAGCGTGTGTGATGACTCTTTAATTGCTACTCCAAGATTCGGAATGGCGTCATAATCCAGGAAAACAAAACACCCCCCCACACCCCCCCCCCCAATACCCCAAAACCCCAAATAAACACACAGACAAAACAAAAAAGGAAATACAGAATTTGCAGAATTCACAGAACCACAGAACCATAGGGGTTGGAAGGGGCCTCCAGAGATCATCGGGTCCAACCCCCCTGCCAAAGCAGGTTCCACAGGATAGATCACACAGGTAGGTGTCCAGATGGGTCTTGAATATCTCCAGAGATGGAGACACCACAACACCCCCCGGTAAGCCTGTCCCAGTGCTAAATAACCACCCCGTGATGTTTAGTGGTTTTGTAAAGCAAGAGCAAAGTAAAACCTACTCAAAGTTTTACAGCAGGGACCGGTGAAGTACCCTCAGGCGCACACGTTAGGACACATTTTTATCTCCTTGCCTTTTCTTCCAAGCAAACTACCCCAGCCTCTGACTGGGCTCTTCCCCGAAAAGCCAGGATCACCTGAAGCTCCTAAGGGAAAAGCAAATACTCTGCTTGATATTGCCATATTCAAACAACACAACCAGAGGCGACGGCATCAGATCTTTCTTTTGCTACTGACATCTTGTTGAACTTCGAAATCCTTCACAGGCTGTCAATCAAAAGATTAAAAGAGGATACAAATTTAGATCAGGCCTCTGCTTAAAATCAGGCTCTGACCCACCCCGCCACATCATGGGACCCCGTGAACCTCAACAATAAGACATTTCCCAGAAATTAATTGTGGTTTGGTGACTCAGTGACATACAAGTGATCTTGAAGTAAACAATTGAGTGTTTTAAATAAAAAATTCTGCCCCTCCTGTAAATAATTAGTTACTAATCCTAAAATTACTGGGTTTTGTGCCAATCTATTAAAACGGGGGGGAGGGGGGGAGAAGAAACAACAAAGTTCTTCAATGAATTCTGTATAAAGAGAAAAATTCTAGCTATCCTGGGAGCTTTGCCATTTTCCCTGATGAGACCAGGACTTGGCACAAAGGCAGCCGTCACTTGTGTAAAAAAACTAATTATAAAATAACCGCAGGAAAAGACAGCCTTTTGTTTTAAGCATTATCCCAACATATCTGGCTTTGGCACAGTCTTCCTGTGTCCCACAGTTTCAAACGGAGTGCGTGCATCTTCCTTTCTCTCCTCGTATCTGCATAGAACCTAAGTTTATCGGCTCAGGTCTTGGTGTTGCTGTGTGAGCGTACGGCATCTCACCCACCAAGCATCTTCACTAGGTCGATTTAGCAGCTGGCAAAAGAAACACAGTCATTGAGCCCGTTTGTAAGACCTGCTTTGTACATGCTGGTGATTTTAATAACCTTTCAAATGTATCGGAAATGTTTTCAAAAGGATGCTTTTATCCTGCACTGTATGTGCCAGAAGTAATTTCCTACGTTTTTCTTCTGAGGCACATGGATGGAAATGCTGTGAAAGTGGTACAGGGCTATTTACCCACTCTGGCACCCAAAACGTTGACTGTCTGCTGAAGGCCCAGCACAGTTGCTACTCTACAACATCAAGAAGAGTAAGTAGTATCTGCATTAATTATAGAAAGTTCCTCCTCAAGGCACAGATGCGGAAGGTGCTGGAGAAAATCAGATTCTTTTTCAGAGTCTACAACAGAGAAGTATGTGGATGAGCACAAATGGGTAGGATGCTGATGAGGCACAGGCGAGGCTCCACCACATCAGGCCAGTAATGTCTGAGAGCCTTCACAGGCATTGCAGAGTAAGTTTCTTTCTTGACAGAAGTGACACAATATTTATGGTTAACCTTTGCTAACATCACAGGGAGCAGGCTTCATTAGATTATCTTTTGTGTGAGCGCTCATTTGCCTGGAAAACGCTAGTGGAGGTCTCATGGCTCTCAGTCACAAGCCTGGAGCATGCAGCACTATCTTCAAAGGTTGCTATCTCCCATGCCACATGCCCATCCTGATGAGGGCAAAGGCAGCTGCCCAGGCAGTGTGGTCTTTCTCCATCACTTCAGTTCAACCCTACTTTTTTATTGTATTTTGTTTTTAACAAGGTAGCCCTCATATTCATATTGGTTACTTCAAATACAAGTAACAAAACGCTCATTCCATCCTGACACGGACTCATGTTTCAGGCCTACAGCCCTGCACCAAGAAAAGAATACTCCTGTTTTACCCCAAATAAGACACCTTTAGGATCTTTATCTCCTCTAGCCTGAAAAGGTGATAATTTGGAATTCTCAGGCTTTGGTTTCCAGTCTAGGAACACTGTCAAGCTGTATTGCCAATTACTGCCCCTACTTTCTTTTCCCATAATGAAAGGTAATTAACCAATTAACATTAATCAATGCGGTTAAGCATTCTCCCACTCTCACCCAGTGCCTTCACACAAGAGCATCAGATTAACCAGTGGGTATATGAAAGGATGGCACCGCTCTGGGGAAGATGGTGCTTTTGACCTTACACTGCTGCTTCAGGGTAAAATGGTGGCTGCCAGTCTCCCCTAGGCCAAGGGCACAGTAATTTTGTGTTTTGAATCCTGGTCCCTGTCCACATCATGAACCACATGCTTCCCGGTGAGCCTTGGGCAGAATTCCTTCCACCTTTGGCAAATGGCTGCCACAGGGAGCATGGGGAACCAGCACTGCTGCCTCCGCTCTCAAGGTGGGAACAGGTGGGAAAAAGGACTCTGCACCTCTCAGAAGCACTGACAAGCCACCTGACTCCTTGCCTTTCTCCACTGTTCCTTGACACCCCCTTTTAAAAGACAGAGGGAGGGCCAAGGGGCAACCTGGCTCATCTGCCCAAGTCCCTCCTGTAACCCTAGCCGCAACGCCTGATGCCTCAGCTCATCCCGATCACCCTTACACAACACCCTTACACAACGCCTGCCGGGAGCTGGGCTGCCTCCAGGGAGAGAAGCCATGTGCTGAGAGGAGGGGGGACCTGCTGGCAGAGCCTGGGATGGGTCAGAGCCTGTCCCAGTCCTGGGATGCAGCACGTGAGGATGCAGAGCAAGGGAACAGAGGTGCTGGTTTTGTAACGGGGAAAGCTCCAGCATGGTCAGACCGAGCACCCCAGGATGCTGGCCCCTTGTGTTCTGCTCTAAAAGTTACAGCACTTTTGTTTTTCTTGGGGGCTATCTTGGCACGGGGGGATGGAGTGAATTACAGGATGTGTCACCTGAACAGTTTGTTCTGTAAATTCTCTCTGTGAAAGTTGCTCTCACATTTAAATGCCATTAACATATTTAGTGAAAAACCCAAAGAAGCAACTCCACATCAGGAAAAACAACAAGGTAAACCACAGGCTGTACTGGTGCCTAACTGAACTTGGAAATTCGTAACTGAACTTTAGAATTTGTTTCAAAATTTAATGTTTCAACATTCAACAGCAAAGTACAATTAGTCTTTTAGAGCAGAGTTATACAGAGGATTTTGTACTAAAGCACACTCAGTGAAAAATGTACTAGGCTATGACATGATACTTACATAACAGGCAAGCTGTGTTCTCTCCATTGTAAAAGATTTACTAGCAACTGTGCATCGTAAGAGAAATAATACCCTATCTAGTTTTCGAGATAGGTTAATGAAAAACCTCCATCAGATCTGGCTTATAGGCACAAGCCCAGAAATGGACTTCAACTTGTGGTTTTTTTACTACCACTCTAGTTCAACTCATGACCATGTAAAAACATGCAATAAAACATAAAATCAAAGCCACGGTGGTGCACTGTGTATAAACATTTGCAGTCTACCCTAAAACACTTAATCGAAAGGCAAGGATGCCATGGGGCATCTAGCAGAAAACCGAATACTTAATGCTCCCCTCGCTCTGTGCTTACAGAAATTAATGTTATCTCACTTACAGAGTATCTCAAATCACTTATTATCACAGTGTGGAGCTGTTGACTGGCCCTAAGATGTAAAGGCTCTAAGAAATCTGATTACATTCCGCTTAAAACTCTGTCAGCATAGTGGGCTGTAGCCTTCTTTCTGCTTTACTTCATCCCCTTTAAGATGTGTCAGCTCTTTAGCGCTTTGCTTTGGCCTACTACATGTGTACACAGGAGGGCATGAGAGAAGCACAGAACTGGAAGCAGCCCTGTTGAGCCACTATTTTGATAAACAGCATTCTATTCCCTGTAGGGGACTTCCTTAACACAAAGTGGTACAGTGCAAGCTAGCCAGATTCACCAAAGAGTAGCTGGTCTGTAGCTGAGCAGTAAGAGATGTTTTCTATCGTTAGAGATTTAGGCCTTAATTCAGAAAGAACCCTATCTACTTGCATTAAGTACCCAGTTGAGCAAGAATCCTGGAGGGGCAAGGATGATAGAAAAGCAAAAGGGATACTATAAAAGACCTCGTATTTAAGTGATTGTTCCTTTGGGCTTTTCTCGAGATAGTCCATGGCTTAAACGTTGTTTCTCCACCCTGTAAGAGTTTCATTCAGACAACAGCTTAGACTTAAAACTTTTCTTGTTTGCCTGTTTTGTTCTGTCAACTCAGGAAACATTAGCTCTCCCTGAAATTTCAACAAGGGACAGTTTATCTTTGATGCTAATTTCTCTTATTACTCGCTGCGAAGCATGTATTAGATGAAGGCTGTCTTGAACTACCCGGTAAATCTCTGCAACTAACAGGAGATAATACCAAAGATACTGAATTTCAAAGACTCTCATTCAAACTGCTGATTTTCTACCATCATGATGAAATGGATTAAGAAACGGAGCATTTTCTAAATGTCAGGAAGGGAGGTACCTGAATGCATTTTGTCAATGCATTTTATATATGCCGTGCCTAAAAAATCAGTGAAGCAGAAATGAGTATATTCTGAACTACAAAGTTCACTCTGAATAGGGGTAAGTACTACCCTAAAGACTGGTGCTGCCATTTGTTTGAGCTATTTTCAGGGATTTAGATATGAACAGCAGAATCAATCCAGCTTTAGGCTTTCTGCTTTTCTTAACCAGAGCTTCAGAGAGTAACCACATAGTTTAAAAAAGAAGTTCTAAATACTGAAATATCGTTGTCTGTATTGCAGACCATAAGCGATAGTGTGCAAATATATAGAACTTTGCAGAACCCCCTGGAAAAGAAAACAGAGATGCTGTTACAGCTATGGATTTAGCCTCATGGGTTTTGCATATTGTGTGACTTGATAAGTTTCCAAACTTGAATCTATCTGTCCTAAAAACTGATAGCTGTAATTGAAAAACCACTGCTGAATCCTGCAATGTTCAACGCAGATTCCAGGCCTGAAAGGTATGGCTTAAATTCTATTATTGTTCAGGGAAAACTTTGAAGATTATTTTCAACAAAATTAAGGTAATGGACCAGAACAAGAACTTACTTGTTTTCTGAAATCTGTATCCCTAGCTAGTAAAACTAAGGTAGAGGAATAAAGACTGGCTAAAAGTCTGCACGGATCCTTTCTACCAGTTGAACTGGTGGTTCTGGAGCATTTGCCTGCTGCTGCAGAAGCAGCTCAAGGGAAACGGGCATCAGACAGACCCTGACAGCGTGATACGCAGCTAAAGGAGACAGCGCACCTCTGGATATGAAGGTTCAGGCCTTAGGTCAAGCAGTAAGGCAGATAACATCCCTGCAGGCACCATGAAGGCATACCAGAGACACAAAAAAAAGCATCAATAATAGGAGAGACAAAAAAGTAAAGGTAAATGATCAAGGGGCTGGACTGACATATCAGTCAAGGTAACTATGGCTTGGCCAAGTGACAGCAAAGTGATCACACAATAACCATGCTCAAAAGAGAGCATGGGATGATGGAAGAATGTGACTGTTATGGGAAATTCGGTTAAATTATGCTAATGGTTACTGGTGGACTGGTTACTGGTTAGAGGGCAGCTATATTTAAAAAGGAGAATTCCTGCCTGGTTTTAATTGATATTTTGAAATGGAGAAGCCCATATTGCTATTTCTGAGGTTTACCCAAAAGCTTATTTTTCAAAAGAAAAAATTCAATGACTTCAGTAACAATTAGTCTCAAGTTGGAGAAAGCTTTCTGCAAACATCCCCCCTGAAATTTCTAAATACAAACCACATGTTTTATACATACATAAATATATTTATAATTATTATAAATAAATAAAGAGTTTCAAGTTACCTGGCATTAAGCTGGTGGTCATAAAATATGACGGTATGAAAACTATCTAAATACCCATTTGCTTATGGTTTTGGGCAGACAGCAGTCATGGAGAGAAGGAATAATACTTGTGAAAATGAAATAGAAGCTCTCATTTTGCTTATTTTAACAGAAAATTGTTTGTACCCTCTGTAACGCCTCTGCCTACATGACCAGCACTGCATGAAGTTAACTGGATTTCAGCTGAGGACCGTCACAGCCCAGAAGTTACCCTATTCCAAGTCTTACTCCTTTTTACCCTCTTTTTTTTTTTTCTCCTTGATACAAACATATTATGGCTTATTCCTAACTAATTCACTCATTTACTCTTTAAGGCAGGCAGATTCCTAAGGCGTGTGCTCTAACCTCCACCACTCCTTCTACCCTTTTTCCTGACCTTACTGGGGGCCCAGCGCTGAGAGTGGAGAGGACGATGACTCCTCCTCCTCCAAAGAGGCACAAGTACAACTCAAAAGTACAAACGTTAGAGACACAAACCTACTTTTGGGTGCAGGTTGGAAACAAATCACATAGCCTTTCAGTATGTCTGATAAAGCAGTGATTTCTCTTCATTTTTTTTTAATCCTCTCTTGTCTGCTGCCTCATTTGCAGCTAAAGATGATAGAATCAGGCCCAGAAATTAAAAGAAAAAGTTTAATCGCTGATGATTTCGCTATCTCTCCCAAGCAAACAACACGAGTCCACAACCTTTTAACCTTTTCCATCCTATTTGCTAATTACTTATTTTGTAATTAACCCATTATGCATCTGTCACTCTGTTTTAAATTAAATCACTTTAATTGCTAGTAAGTAGGGTTTATTTAGTTCCTGGTGTGGTTCTATGGGGTCATGAGTGGGGAGCTGTTGAACCGCTCCGAGTTACAGGTGGCTCTGCAAAACTGCTGAAGTTGCTGCAGATAAAGAGTTAAGCTGCTTTCCTTAGGTGATGTGATTTTAATGTCTAATGGCATATTTCTAATGGACAAAGTATATGGGATGGCATTTTTTTAATCCCTTGTATATAGATCACATTCATTTGTTTCTTGAAATAGCTTTTAATGAAAGAATAATTCTGCTAATAGTTTATACAAAATGCTTATCACCACAATGCTTGCTTTGCTGTACAGTAAAACTCTGTGAAATGCAACGCAACTAGCTGAACTTCAAATAAAGAGAACAGAGGAGATCTAACACATGGGACACAGGGAGTTACAAATATGGGGCTGCAACACTTTAGTATCTTCATATAAAACCCCACAAAAAGCTGGGGATAGACACAAAAGATTTTGTTTCCTGTAGCACAGCCCCCTCCTTCCCCTTGTGTGACCTGACTTGCTTCACTGACCCAGCAGAAAATACCCACTTTTTTGCTGGGTTAGTTTTGTGCTGGGTTAGGGACTTGGATGAGCCCTGCAAGGAGGCTGGTGAGCACCACAGCTGGCACAAAGCAAGTGGCTGGAGCCCACCGCTACAGCGAGGGATGGGGAGGGAGATGGGCTTCACCCTGTCTCATAAAACAGCACCGTGGAGGAACGCAGTACGGGTTGATGCCTTTTGTAATACACCCAGGTATTTATGACTAATGAAATTACCTTTTAATTGCTAAAATAATTTCTGAAAGTTTCTGAAACACCTTTAAAGACTATAAATCTTATATTGGGGGAAACACCCTAAAGACAAAATAATTCATAATAGGTTCGTTTTTTTTTATTTAGACCCTTATGCACTGAGAAAGGCACTAAAAAGCACTTGCTGTATGTTTCAGAGAACAGCAATAGGAACTGGTAAGGCCAGCCTTCCCTTTAATACTAAATAAAATCAACAATCTAATACTAATAAGACATGAGAATAAACTTCCAGCAAGAACTCAAGTCCACATCTTTGTTAAGTTACCTAAACATAACTAAGGGTTAAATGAACAATAAATAAAGACCACACATACGAAAGCTGACAGATTTAGCAAGCTGAATTTCCCACACAGATTTTGTTCTGAGAATTCATTAACAATACTAAAATCCAAGATTAACCTAATATGTTAAATATTTTCCTCGCCATTCCTACCAGAAAAAAGTGTATAAAATTACAGGGGTTTATGGAGCACACCTTAGTAAGATCTACAAAACCCTTCCAAAAGCAAGTCAGTCTGTCTAGTGAGGAAGCTGTAATTAACCTTCTCAGCTTGCTATGTCACCTATGCACTGTACCTTCGGGCATGGGCTACCAAGACACAGTCCACGGCTAGCAGACTGGTGCATTTTGTTGCTGCCACATTCCTACTGCTGCACTCATCCCGATGTCTTCCTTGACAATCTCAGTGACCCCACAACTGCTCCACAGGCAGTGCACCTGGAGACCCCATCTTGCCACCCCCACCCCCCTGCACACCATCTGTGTTCATCTTTGCACGATACTTCAGCAGAGCACCCCATTTCCACATTCGCTTTGCTAGCATCTGGGCTGCAAGACAAGATTTAGAGGTGTAGAGGAAAATGAGGGACTGCAGAACAATGCAAAGCAGAACAGGAGACAAAGTGGTTATTTCAGGTTTTTAATGAGAAGCCTATAGATGGCCTTCAGCGACAGTGCAGCCTGTCAAAAAGACGCCATCAAAAGCTCAGTAAGTGGATACATCTGTTGTACAGACAGGGAAGATGCAATCAGAAATCTTACATTTGCTTAGAAAAGGGGAAAGGGGGCAAAGATGCAGCAGTGGAACTGAATTAAGACTCAGAAAGATATTCCTAACAGCTCTATTCTGAATATATGCTTTAATGTTACATATCACACCTCGGTATGACCCGCTGTGTGACGATGAGGCTTTGAGCAGGCATTCTAGAAACTTAAACAGACAGAGAAAAACAAACTACTGGAAAGGCTTTCAGGTTGGCCTGCACATAGGAGCAGATGGACAGAGATCCATGCTGGAGACAACACACAAGCAGCCCAAACCCTTGGGAGAATGGCAGGAAAAGAACGAGTGGGGGAAATTCAATTGTAAAGCCCTGGCTGCACTGCCTGCTTCACTTGAGGTTTGAGTTGGGTATTTACAGCTCTTTGGCTTTCCCTCACTTGCCAGTTGTTGACTTGGTGCCCTCAGATCTTTCCAGTTTCACCACTGCCTGCACTTAACTCCTAACAGGAGTAAAGCAGTGGGACCCAAGACGTGTGCTTATTGAAGCAGCATTAGGGTTCCTGAGAGGGCAGAGGGAGGTAAGTATGGAAACAGCATCCTACCAGTGTCCTGAGCAAAACCCCAGTATGAGCAGACACACTTTCCCCAGACACTGCACCAAAAACTACATGATAGAATCTTATCCACTCCCTTTATTAAGGTTCTTAAACTCTCAACATAATACTGCCCCAGAGCTTCGTGATGGCTACGTGACCCAGGTAACACCAGGGCGTCAACCTGAGTTTCCCTGTTCTCCTGAGTTAGTGAGACAGGCCAGGCTCTCTACTCCAATCTGCCAACTTCCCAACCAAACTGTCTTTCTTTTCCAGGTTCTTAATTTTTTTTGGTGTGTGAATGTGTAACAGGTAAATTGGATGCTGCATTCCATTCTCGAGGATATCGGATCTAGAGGCTCCACTACCAAACGCCAAAGCCACGGCCCTAACGACGCAATCTTTGTCTTCTGCTCCTGTGTGTCCGCCATCTTAAGGACAGATCCTTGAGGGAGGCAGCTGTGAGGAGGGGCAACCACCATTCAAAGAAAAACTTGTTTTGAGGCACCCAGAGAAGATGACTTCAAAAGTCCAGTGCTGCACCATATTGGACAGATTCAGAGTTTGGGTTTTCTGCCCTAAAGCTCTGTGTGAATGCACTGTGCTCGTAAGGGATGGAAGGCACAAACGTGCGGATTATCCAAATCAAGTTACCAGATGAGTTCTCTCTCTGCTTATCTCAGGGAGAATAAAGGAGCCAAAGAGAGCCAAGGGAGAAGCCACAAGCAAATGACTCCTGAACACAAGACAAGATGGAAATTGCTAGTTTTTCAGTGGATTTCATACCTCCACTTAGCATCATCTCTATTTAACTAACATGCTGTTTGATGTCAGCCAGACACTCAGAGACAGCTTTTATGCCACTCGCATCAGGAGAAGCAGAATAGGATGTCAACTCTGCACTGCTGGTACTGAAGCTTTCCATGATTTATCTCAGCAGCATCCCATGGATATCAGACAATGGAAATAAACAATGCCATAAGTGATATTCCATGTACTTCCCACCAGGCTCATCTGGAAACATGCTAAAAAAGCAGCCGAGATATCCTTTTCTTGTTGCTTTCCATAGTGTCTGAGCAGTAAAATATTACAAGTGTCAAAAGCAACACACCAGTCTAAATTAAGGATGTAGCCATCTCCCCATCCAGTGATGGGAAGGGACTAATCTATCAGAGCAATTTGAGAATTAATAAGTTTCATAAGTATTAATATAGGGATCTAATCTACATTCAACGCTATCCAAATTACCTTGTGCTGAAAGAACAAGTCCTGTATAATGAAGAGAAACAAACGAAGCTCACAGAAAAATAATTAAAGCTGGGAGTTCCAGTGGGAATTGGAGTTAGCACTACCTCATGCTGTGTGTTGAAAATTTGTTCTTACGGTAACCCAGCTTCCTCATCCGTAAGGTGGAGATGATAATACTCATCTTAGTTCCAACAGTTATGCCAGTAAGATCTACGGATAAGCCATCAGAATTGCTATTATTAATATTATATATGCTTGGCGTGCGTTTTTTACTTCAAAACAGATTTATAGATTACATTTCTGGTGTACTCCTGATCAGCTTTTAAACTTAGAAAAGTCCCCTATCTATTCACATTTGGGCAGATTCTTTGCCATTGAATTTAATTCTAGTTTAGAGCTTATTAGTTTTATGGGATTTTGTTCTCTGTATGATGTGGGAACACGGTAGCACAATGATTCAACAAACACCAGTTTTACCAACCAGCCAGATTTAACAGGCTATTTCTTGTTGTATCCTATAAACACAGTGAGCAGCCAATCTGATATTTAATGATGCAAACCATAAGCAGAGGTAGTGTTTTGTGCCAAGATACAGTATTTGGAGATTGCAAAAGCTCACAGTGAAATTTCTGTGGAAAAAAATACAGTATGGAGGTTTCTGAGTTGTTCTTTTGTGGGAATCAAAACTGAGTATCTTTACTATGAAAAGCAGATAAACAGATTAATTAGAAAAACCCTGAAGATATTGATAGAATGATAGAACACCTCATATTGTTACGGAAGGTACCACAGAATCACAGAATTGTAGGGGTTGGAAGGGACCATCGAGTCCAACCCCAGTTGGTATCTGCACCCAACTGTCCTTTTATGGGAAAACTTAGTAAAAACGGGGTTCCCAGATTTATTTTCATCCCACCATCTACTAAGACACTTTGCTCTGAACAATAAAGCAGTTTGATTATAAGGGAAGCACAAAACATACTAGCTTCTAAAGAAGGCTTACTTTTTAGCACCTGTGAAGTTGCTGAAGAATCTTACAAAAGATGTTATTTATAAGGACTTAAAATTATAATTTTCTTTGAGGTATCCTAACCAAATTATAGGGAAAAAAAAGATTTGTGAAACAGGATGAGGTACGTTTCAAAACCAGGTGCTTGGGTTTGTTTTTTTTTAAAATCTTTGTAGATCTCTCAAAAGTGAGACTGGTATACTATTAGGATTTTCTGAACAGGCACAAAAGCTACAAGTTTATAGTCCAGGGTACAGTGGACTATAAATTGCTGCCCTTGCTGTGGTTGAAGTTGACAGTACTGGATCAGGGGAAATGATTTTTGGTAACACAAACATCTCTTCTCTCCTGAGCAAACTGACATCACTACAATCCATCAATTTGCTGGAATTCACAACCATGCTGGGCTTTACTTCAGAGCTATTGTGGTCAACAGCTGTAGCCAAAATACTTTTCTCTCTTCCAGATCTCTTTTTTAAAATCATATATCCTTTTCTTACGTTTTACATGTATTTCTTCATCGTTGCACTTTTTTGTACAGTTATGGGCTACAATTCATGAAAACCCTGCACAGCTGTAGAAATAAATATTCTATTTGATCCTCCAGGACAGATTTAAAATGTCATTGTCAGCATTAGGATATCTGTCTGTATTAGTCATTCTGCCAGCATTAAGATAGTAAGAGAAATAAGAGTCTGCTGTAAGGCCCACTGAAGCAGAGGGAGCCTTTCTATTGACGTCAGCTATTTTGTACCATGTTCCTCTAGCATGCATTAGGACACAAAGAAGAGGTTCTCATGCCGAAATTTGTACTTACTTCTTCATGTGGGCTCATTTTTATTGAACAGGCTCAATATAGCCTATTGGGACCATCATTCCTGCAACATTTATACAACTTTTACCTTACTTCACGCAGTCTGTCTGGGCAAGGGGCCAGGCCTTCATATTTTACAAAGGAAAGCCTTTTCCTCTGCCTACATGGGTCTATTCTTTTGCTTCACCCTCTTATTTACTGTACTTCCTTCACCAGGTTCAAAGAGTCTGGTCCTTTGTTGGACATTGGCCCTTTGGAAGCAATAAAACTGACGGCAAGGTGGCTTCTTTCAAAACAGGGCCAAAAGTATTTGCCCATGGGAATACATTGTTTAGGGACATTACCATTAGGGACAAAACAGTCTGCCTGCCAAGCGCCAGAGCCCAGATGCCCTCTGGCATCCTGCCATGCCCACAATGGCAGTGCCCAAGGTCTGCTTGCTTTCCAATGCTGAAAACTTCCAGTAGGATCCAAGATGTTGATCCCAACCTGCCTGTGGAGTCTGGGTGGGAATCCCTACCCCTCAGGGAGAGGCCAGGTGGGCAGAGCAATGCTAGCAAAAGCTTTTGAATATGGGTGAAGGGGAGCTTGTTGAGAAGTGGCTGAGCAAACGGGAAGGCAGAGGACCTGCTGGGGATGAGGACCTATCATGGCACCTAAGGCCACATTTACCTAGGCAATGTTGTATGAAATAACAAGTTTGGATGGATATGGAAAAAAATGGGATCAAGGAGGGAGAAAAGTAACTAAGGGCAGTTTGTTTATTTGTGAGGAGGATGCGGTGTAGAAAAATGGCACATGGGCAGCAAAAAGGAGACTCAAGAAATGAGGTAATAGGAGATGCAAATCACATTGACTGAGGCTGCTTGCAAAATCATCTGAAGTCACTCCACTGCTTCCCTAGTCCTAAACAAGGAGTTAACACCTTCAAATCCAGCAGAGTGGGTAACGAAACTGATTTGCCCATATTTCTTCAGAAAAATGCCACATAAAACTATTGCATTCTTAAAGTGTTGGTTTTGTGACAACAAGGACGAGGAGAAAGCAGAAGTCTCTTCCCTTCAAATATTTTTCTCCACTGGCAATTTTCTTTAAATGACCCTTAGATCTTGTTTCAGTTAGTTTCATACAGAGTTCTGTTTCTAAGTATTACCATCTTCAGCTACCACACAAATTATCCTTATAAAAGGGATGTAGCATATTATCCTCTGTGATACACACATCCAAATACCCCCAGCCAGAGTGCAGACTACTGATGCTGATGGGTGAAATAACTAAGGCCAATTGATGTGCTGCCTTTGGGTGCCAGCCAGGCTTTGGTCAAGTTAGCTTCAAATATGAAGCGAGACACTGGTGGAAAAAGTCATCTTCTACAAGAGTCAGTATCTGCAAAAATAAAAGCAGGGAGTCCTACATCTCTCAACTAGAGACAGACAAGAAGAAGGGGCTTGTTCATTAAGTAAAAGACTTAATAAAAACCAGAGACAAGCTTGCTGAAAGAAATCTGACTGGCTCCACACCAAGACATCTACAGCGGATATAAACCCAGAAACTTCACTAAAAATATTACCTCTTACTCCCTACAGGACTTTTTAAAATGAAAAACTGTTCCGTTTTCTGAGAGACAGGGACTGAATCTCCACTGGATAGCGCCTCCTGCCTTCACAGCCCATTTACAGCTGGGCAAAGCACTGCTGACTGCTACAAATGCAACCAGCCGCACAAAGCAGCATTAATGCTGGAGGATTCAGGAGCTCCTAGGAAAAATCTGGGATAGGAGATGTTGGCCATTGCCAGCATTCTTCTTGTTTGGTTTAGCAGCCTGCTAGAACATTTAACAGTACCATATATTCTTTTTTAATGCTCTTTCACGAGCAGGGACGTTTTATACACAGTGCATTTTCTAACAGCAAGAAGATTTTTAAGCTGCTAAAGGAAAACCTCTATTTGTTGGGATTTGTGCATCACTGAGAAAGCCAACAGTTTGGAATTAGATCAACATGCATGCAGTGTCAAAAATCACATTTACAAGCTAAATAACATAAAATAACCTGCAGGCTTTGTTTTGTTTTGTTACTGGACTGTGAGGAAAACTTGCAACACACAGGTAAAATAATTTTTGTTTCTTATTAGATGATATTGAATTCCCAACAGATTTGCAAATTAATTAAATCAGATGGAAAAAACTTGCACTGACTTAATTTAAAAAACCCAAGGTGAATATACGGGTGAATGCCCTCCCGTAATCCTTACCAGCAGTAATCACATTTCTCCAGGTATTTGATCTAAAACTCAGCATTTACTGGGGACCCTGCCATAATGTTTGGTAGCTGCACACAAGAATGATCACAAGCAAAGTGCCTCTTTACAGTAATCATCAGTTCCCTGTTTCAGATGGCTTGGATAAAGATCAAGATTCCCAGCTGAAATAATTGGACTTTCCAAAAGCGAAAAAACGAGTAGCATGTCTGATCCTGAATCACAGCCTGATCCTGTTCCCATTTAATCCAGAACTTCTACCCACTGCTTATGTTCTTTCACAGAAGAGCAGAGCTAGCTCAAGGCAGCAGGCAAGGTAGGCAGCTGCCTAGAGCAGAAAGCTGCCTACACCACCCTGGAGAAGATGGAGCTCTGTGCTCGTTTGCTATTCCACAGCCCTCACCAGTACACTGCCTCACAACTCAAATGCACTGAGACCAAAGGCTTCAGCTGAAATTTATTTTACCAGGCTATGAGTAAACATTGCTTTTAAGTCTTAGCTGCTCTGGAACTGGATAGTTGATTTCTGAGACATTTTTCTGTCTTACAAAATATCTATTACCATGTTCACCTCCTGTAGAAATTGATGGTTTCAGGTATTTAGCGATGCTGGGGAATATTTGTTTTTGTCAGTATTCTTTCACAGATGATGGATATTTTGTTTTGTTTTGTTCTGTTCCGAGTTTGAATCCAACTCCAGGCTGGTTTCAGTTCCGCACTGCACAGATTTCTCCACAGAGAAGGACATTTTTCTTTCTGTGGTGTCAGGGAATATTTCAGTATTTTATATAAAAAGAAGAACAGCACCACATGGATACTGAAAGATCCCCACCACAGCCAATGCTATCAACCTAGCAAGGAGGTGCAGAGCCAAAGATCACATCAGAGAAGATGAGAGACGGGAAGAGGAAAGCCTCAGTGACACAAACCTCATCTCATAGGGCACCTCCTCCTACTTTTGGGAGACAGGGACGGATCTCACTTGCTTGGGTCCAGGAGCGAGCACTGTTAGCTCAAATTCTCTTAGGGGTGGCACTTAGCTTACCCTCCTCTCCAAGGCACCTCTCACTATGGGCAGCTGGACAGTGTGTAAGAGCCGTAAGGAAACCCAAGAACTGAACTAACCTTCAGACCCTAAGAAATAGGTCTCTCGAAGCAAAACCTTTGTGTATTTACCCACAAATGACTCCTGTGCTGGGCTTTGCATTTTGATCTCCAAATAAAGTCACTGGTCCTTCCACCGTGCAGGTGCTCAGCTCCCTGAAGGGACGTAGGGTTAAAGCCCATACTCAGGTTTTTAGTCTTCTTTCATTCCTCCTTCATATACACTCCTAAAGTTTAATCTTTCTGGTCTTCCTTAAGAGTCAGGAAATATAAAGAAATCAGTGGGTGTTTTTAAGCACTTCAGTTGCCAAAGCATGATTTAGATGGTTATAATCTGTGATTCAACTCAAATGAGTCTCTCTGTGTCCTCACCATTTAAAGATTACACTTCCTTAGAGCTGTTTGTATCACCAAATCAGAAACATCAAATGAAAATCTGGTATTTGCAAATTCTTCCTCAGAAGCCATAGAAAGTGTCATTAGCTTTCCAAGCAACACGATATAGAAAATAATTTCACCAATAAGGAGGAAAGGTTAGCAGGAATGCATTGATCAAAAGACATCGGAATGACTATGATTTAATTCAAGGGTTTCATGTGATAATAATTTCTTGTTAAAAAACGAGGGGGGCTGTTAAAGATGTCACAAAAGTACTGTCACGGACTTCTAACTAAGAAAAAATACCCTTGGATGTTGCCAAGAGAACTGGGAACATTTTTGGAGGGGAGCATATTCTGCTCCGTTTCCCCAAGCAGGGAATACTTTCCCAAAAGAAGGTGACTAGAGGATTCCTCCCTTTAGGGCTTCAGTCTTTTAGCAAAGGTCAGTCCACAACCACTCATGTGAATTCTGACCTGCAAATATAAACCTTGGGTTTTCATGTATTTGTGTAGCTGGCTGCAAAGGGTTTTCATTTCCCTGCAATGCTGTGTTACTGAGTGTGTGCTAACGCTCTCACTCCTCCCCTGTATTGCTGTTACAAGTCAGTCTGACGGTAAGGAAATCTGGCTTCATTAATCTTGCCAATACCCTGCACTATGTCATGCGCTGCTCATTAGGAACCACAGGCAACCAGACTGTCTCAGCTGATCAGTTATAAAAGTTACAGGAGCCTTTCCCATCTCGCTGGTAGTAAAGACACAGAGTCTGCCGCTATCGCAGTTCTCTTCAGAAGAAGAAAAGCACCAAGCACTAATTAAGTGAGGTGCCACGGTAGGCTGTTCATCAGACGGCATTCAGAATGAACGCTGGAGTGTGAAGGACACAAAACCTGCTTCCTCCTTCCAAGAAAGTTAAAGGGCAAGTTAAACACCGAATGACCTCTCTGAAATACTACAATCTGCCTGTGTTTGCCCAATGTGTGCGTCGCAATGAAACACCTTTAAGCCCTGCTTTAAGAACTTAATCGCAGCTTTCAACAGGCTTTTAACGTCTTGACAAGTCTGAGGTTCATTCTTTCAGTGCAGGCATCAGCTCCGTTCCGGTGGATTTCCTTCGGCTGTCCACGTGGACACGTTAGCAGGGTGGGTACTGGTGTGCTCCATGGGCAGGATTTGCAGTCAGCGCAGGGCACAGAAAAGTCTGAAAGGGGTTTTTATCTTACAGAGGTTTATATAAATTCTGGTACACTAGAGGTTGCGTGTCAGGACTGCGACAGCAGGTCTTACATGAGACAAAGTGAACACCTCACCACGTGGGACTAGGAGATTTGCTAGCTGGTGTATGTCTCTTGTAAATCCAGGCTCATGTGTGCTAGCCTCAAACACCATGCCTACCCTAATCAACCTCTTATTGCTCATCTCTCCCTTTAATTACAGTGTTTTTCCCAATACCGAGTTCTCACAGTGTAAATCCAACTCCCAGAGTCCTACTATACCCACAAGAAATGCTGGCTCTCCCTCTTCTTCACAGCTTAACTTTTAAGCATTTCATGAGAACTATTACCACGGCCTTCCCAACTATCTTTTTGCAGAACTAAGCGGCCGTGCTTGGATAAACATTTACTCAGAACTCAAGCTTCCTAAGCCTTTGACATTTCTTGATATTCTTGTCTAGACTCTCTCCTGTTGCTTATTATCTCTCCTACTCTACAAAACTGGAGTGGATACTCCACCTGGGACCGCAGGAAGACAACCTAGTTATGTACTTATTTTTCAGTCATTACTTCGGGCAATCTAGACATTAACTATTCCAGATTATTTCATCCAGGGTAAGTCTGCTTTCAGTTTAAATCAAACTGTGTAGAGATCACACTGAAAGAGGAATAAAATCTTCCATTTATGTAGCTTACCTGGAGCAGCTACTCTGTCTCAAGTTCTTAGCTGACATTTTTCCAAATTGATGTTGTCAGTATGTGCGCACACACAAATATATTCATTCCCCCATTTCAGACCTGATGTCTGGATCTATCCTGCTTAAGATGGTTAAATTTTCAACAGTTCTGCATTTAAGTCACAGCTACCAGAGGAGAAAGTCAGACAGAATTTCTGAAAATAAAGATTAGTTCTGCAAGACCACCTTTTTTCAGCTACCTAGACTTATTTTTAGTACTGGAATGGACATTTAAAAAAAATATTGTAATGGATTAGATGTCATTATTGTTCACCTAAGAATATATTTAAAGGAAGTCTTAAATGTTATTTTATGGGATTAATCAACACATCACAGCACCAATTTTCATTCACAGTGCAAAAAAGGTCAGTATGCAAATTCACCATGCTATAAATGGATCTGCTCTGAGTAACGCCCAATGAAGTTACTGAAACTACATCCTGAAGACAAAGTGTAGCTTTTTGTTTTACCTCTGATATTTTGAATCTTTTCTACCGACCAGTGCTTGATTCAAAATGTCAAGGAGGAAAATGAGAAATTAAGTAATGCAGGCTGCCATTACACACAATCTGTTTATACGGGGGGCAATCTTTGCTTTCACTTTTTTCCATGAAAAAATCTGCTGATATTCTGCTTTTTTTCAACTTCAATCTTTTTCTATTTAAATAAGAATAAATAGGTAAATTATAAAATTACTTATTACTTCTATATACTGAGCAAATATTAGAACATTAGCATAACCTATCTTTTTTGTAGCAGGGAAGCAGTAATAATCTTTTAAGCTATTTGAATGCAATTTGTTCCCCCCCCCCTTTTTTGGAAATTGTAAAGTTTTAGCAGCATATAGAACCATAAGCAAAAATGATCCAAAGACCAATAACTTTGTGAGCACATGATGAGAATATTTTTCTTCCACTAAATATCTGCAATCTCCAGATGGAAGGGGAGGGAAAAGTCTAAATCATTAAGTGCAGTATAGGTACCACACAATGTGCCAGCTTGTAACTAAGAAAATAGCAGAAAAACACACAAAATTCTTAACAGTTACTGTACCTGCAAAGTACCTATGGCAAACTGGTTGATTTTACGTATCTGTGGACATGATAGTGGTGCTTAATACCTACAGGCACAGGTTTTTTTGCTGGGTAAGATTTCTCAGGAATAAATGCAGGGTTTGAGAGGTATAACAGTTGTTTGCCCATCCATCTGAATCCACCCGTTCAGAAAGTCCCTTGACACTAACACATCCTGGAATAAAACGTAATGGAAGACAGGCATGCTACAGCAAGTACACATAATTTTCCCCTGCTGAACCATCCTTATTTATTAAGGAAGGCTTCTGTTCAGTATAAAACTACTCACACTTGTAATTTTTCCCAGCATGAAGATACTGGGAAGCCCCATCATACAGATAGGGCTTTACTCACCTTATTTTTCAGATACCATCTTATTTTTCCTTCTTAATTACTAGTAAGATTAACTGCTAGATCTTTACATCAAAGTGTTACAATATCAATAGGCATTAATATTGGAAAAACAGAAAGGAATGAAACCCAGGGTCTATCTTCATTTGTTCTTCAGTATTACAGGGGTTCTAGACCACGTTAGAAAAAGATGTATCTAAGGATGGAAAATACTGTGCTGTTATATGTGCTTTAACGGAACAGACATGAAAATCTCACAGGTCAGAAGAAAGATGGCACCACGTGCATGCAGTCCCATGTAGAGTAGAACATGGAGAGTATGGCATTTTTCTCTGTCCCCTTTCTACTGCTTCCTGATGTTTGGTTTTAATAGCTGAATGCCCATCAGATGTCACCTTTATAAAAACATCTAATAAACACTAGGCACTTTGTTGCTACGTGGCTGCAAATCCACTATGACTGCAACTGTTCCCTTTTTAAAAATATTAACATTTACTGTCACTGGATTTCCTCTGCCATTTTATTACTCACTCACACTCAATACTGTCAGCTCCTTCTACAACTCTACTCAGTTGACTCTAGCACTATCAGCAGGCTTTCTTACTTCAATGTTACACCCCTTTTCCATATGTTGAACCACCCAGATGCTTGGACTGATGCCTACGTGACTCCACTGGTGACTTCCCTCCATTGTAAAACTTGACCATTTACTCCCCGTTGCTTCCTAACTTTTAACCTGCTACTAATCCCTGATAACAGTTTCCCTTTCACTGCACGGCAGTTTTAATCCTTTTTGAGCCTTCAAGAAAGAACCCTACTGAAAACTTCTGGAAATTCAAGGAGATCATAACCGGCTTACATTTTCTCCCAAAATCATTGCCTCCCTTGGAAAACCAGGACAGACTTGTGAATTTTGATCTCACCCTGTTAAGCCATGCATGATAAACAACACAATCCTAAATTATAATTGATTCCCTGATCCCATTCATTCCATGCTGCAGCACTGAACTGTAGGTGTGGTCCAACAGTACTCATCATCCCGATCAGCTCTTTCCACACATGTGACAGAGTCTGTCAGAAAATGAACAGTTATGAATTATGGAAAAAAATTTTTTTTTACAGGATCATTATTTTCCATATCCCACGTTTCTTCTTTCCTTCCTTCTCCAATGCAGTAAAACTGAATGGAGGTGTGGGAGAGGAGAAAGCTCTCAAGATGGTGAAGGTAGCTTTCACATAGGGTGCAGCAAATGAGCCTAATACCAACAGAGTAGCCCTAAATAAAGGCTTCCACGCATGAGTGACTTCCAAGCTTCAAGGGACAGAGAAGGACATTTCCAGTGTAATTCCCTAAGGAAATCAGTTTTACCAACACAGCTGTGAACCACTCCACCACTGGCTTCCCTCCCTCTGCCCCATACCTTCAGTCTGTTGCATGGCTTTCACCCAGCTCCACAGGGTCTCTGAGAAACCTGGTTCTGGCAAGCACCATGGCAAGGCAGGAGCTGGACACGGGGGAAGAGAGGCCGGCAGCACCTCCCTCAAGTGGGAAGCCAGGAGGAATGGAGTTCTGAGGGGGCCCATCCTGGGCCCAGGCTCTCAGAGGAGGAGGAGGAAGAAGAGGAGGGCACTGCAGCAGCACCCAGCCTGGGGTGGCATGCAGCACAGCTGGGACAAAACAGGGTGCAGCGCACTGCTGGGTGTTTTTGTGCATAGTTTCTCTCCACATCTGACAAAAAGCCATTTCTGCTGATTTATTTATTGCTGCTGTCCTGTTATCCAAAGTTTCAAGAAAACCTGGTTTGGGGAACCGGGGTCATGCAGTCTGGACCTTTCAAAGAAGCTGGAACACAGGTTGAGCTGGGGACCTCAGGATATCCAGGCAGAGCTGAGGGGTGCAGGACCACCAGCTCCCTGGGGTCAGGGAGCATGTCCTACCCGCTGGCTCAGGCAATGCCAAGCACCTCACTATGAAGCAGTCTGCCGGGATGGAAACAAGGTCATCAGGGCCCTGTCCCCTGGGTCTAGCACAGGCCAAGAGGTTTTGAATGAAACTTTCCATACAGAAAATGATAGTTTTCCATTTAAAATTTCATCGTGCTCTGTTAACAGAGCTGTTACGTATTTCACTTCACGGTCTTGCCTAGGAATACAGCAATATTGTCACAGCGTGGCTGACACTGGAGCGGTAGGTATAGGCTGATGGTTTAATATTGCACTTTTGCTGTCATGTCTTAAGAATTTTGGCTGGCTGGTAAAGCAGATAGCAGACAAAGGCCAAAGTATGGTTATTCACACCCTGTTTTACGGTTCAGTTTTTCTCATGTTAAGACATGAGATGCAAGGAGCACAGCACAAAAGGTTTCTATCTGCTAGAATACAGGAACGCTGGATTCCTAACACAGAAGGAAAATCCATGGTGATACTCCTGTAAGTATTACAGTGCTTACCTTCTCTGTTACTTATAACTATTCAAATATATTCAGGGACACAGATATGTACAGGCATACAGAGAAAAACAGAAAAAGCTTGGGTCTTATTCCAGGCAACAATTGCAAGATACTGAAAGTGGTTCACTCGCAGCATTACTATACGTAACTACGATGTCCTTTTAGAAGTGTTACAGCTTCATGTTCATCCAAATAAATTATAAACAAATCAGCTAGTGCTTACTAAGAAGGAGTATTTTTTTCCCCGGCTTTATGATTATAATTTTACAAAAGTAATTCTTATGCATCAATCTTGGTAAAAATACTTGAAAGCATGACTATAAGAGCCACCTTTCCTTAAAGGCAAAAAGCAAAATTCAGTTTCTGGTTCTCTGGATTCTAATGCTGGCAGACAAACACATTCTGAACAAGATCCCAAATCTGAAAAAATAAGCTCTATGAATATTCAGGTCTAGAAATGCAAGTTCCACAGGGACTTTTACTCTAAAGTAACCTTCTTCAACTGTATATACATTTTTAAAGGCAGTGAAGGCAAGGTTATGAGCAAATCCAAATGCAAAACTGGAAGCAGGGGGAAGGGAAAAGATTTCACAAAGTATTACAGGCTACAGAATTTTGCACGGATCCACAAATAGGTAGGTCTGAAAATGAAAACACATGGAAGAGTTGAGAAGTGAAACAACGTAGGTTTTAAGAGCCAAGATTAATCCTCTTTCCTTTGAAAAAGTGCATTCCAAAAGAGCATCACCAGAATGAAAGTAAGATACCACAATAAAAAGATATATTATGTACCAACAAATACTTAATGTTTGAAGAGACATCACAAAAGCTGCATCACAGCCTTGAAATAGATATTTAATCCCACAGACAATCCTTAGGTTAACTGGGTACAAAGAAAAGTGGTTTAGACGTCACTTTCTCTATGTTCAGCTCACAAAAATAGGCACTTGCCTTAATTTTTATTTTCATTTTTCAACGCTAGTAATGAATCCAGAAGATTTGGTTTTGCTCTTCTTGTGCAGCAATGCATATCTTTGCTACGTTAACCTGAAAGAATTTGTTATCCTGTGCCTCTGGGCTGCACACATAAATACCAGAGGCAAATATCATAGATAAAAATGAACCTGGTTTAGAAACAGGGTTTCTGCCGTGACGTGTCATAAGCAGAAAGTTAACTTTTTACTTTCCAAATCACAAAATATTAAATACTGAAACATTCTTTGAAATGTTAACATTTGATTCTTTAATAGCATCCTCAGAGACTTCACAACTCTCACCTAATTTGAGGGCAATAGGTTACACCAACTTTTATTGCCACACTGGACATAATTCTTTTTCTGTGTGCTTTTATGTCATGCCAAATTTGCCTCAGTGCCTACGAATGTTCAGTGGTTTCTTCCTGTTTTCCTTAAGAATGTGCATACATTTAAGCGAATGCTTTTGCTTTCTGCTCTGGTTTCCAGTGAGCAGCATTTCTGACCATGCAGCGTTGCGCTATTGTTCCTGTCTGTACCCACTGCATCTGCTCTGCAGAACTTCCCAGTTCCTCCCTCCCACCCCCCATCCTTAAAACCCGTTGTGTTTTGTATGCAAACCTTACACAGAACTGAAAGGAATTCAATGAAATGTCCTCGACAGCCCATCACAGAGCCCTGCTCCGTGTGTGAGAAGGTGGCAGTGATCTGACCCGGGCTGGGTGCAGCATTTGCCATTCCCTGCCTTGCTCTGGCAGAGGAGAGCCCACCAGAAAAACTGCTGGCTTCCTTTTTTCAAAAAGCTGTCTAAATGCCACATCTTGACAAGCATGATGAGGAAACATACGTTTAGAAATCAATCAGCTGGCTGCAGCAGAGCCTGCAAAGCAGCAATGGAGAAAAAGGAAAGCGAGGACTCACCAAGATACATCCTGACGTAGGGAGAACAGTTTTGGTAGCAACCCTCAACGGTCTGGAAGTTAATACTCCGCTTCTCTCCTCTTTTCCTTTCTCAGTCCCCCCCACTCCTAATTTCCCCATTTAAGGGAGAAAATAACAAGGCAGAAGACGCCAAGAGACTTTCATGACATAAACAATAAGGCCTTCCTGTGCCAACATTTCCTTTAAAAACACTTGCCAATAAAGCTCCTGGAGGCCAGCAAGAGAAAGAAATGCTGAAACAGCCGTGACATGAACTTGGCATATTTTCTGACTCGCTCACTTCCCTTGAGACAATCTCTCCAAGAGAATGCTGAAGGATAATGGGAAAAGAAAATTTCTTCCAGTGTGAAGGACTTCAGCTGACCGCACTATACAAGAAAACTGCCAATTAACTTTATTTCTGTTTACCTAGAGACTCACTCACGCAGCCACCTCTGCTGGCATGTTTCCTGACTCACGCACTCATGTTTGCACATTCATCTCGTAATCCCAATGTCTGAATAAGACAAGGGGACTTTTTTTTTTGTAAATAAAATACTGAGAATCCCCAACTCCAAATAATTCTGGAACAGCAGAGAAAATAATCAATAATTGATAAAGGGTGCCCAACACTTGGCTGCCTCCCATATTAAATTGTATTAAATCCAAATCTTCTTTTTCCTTCTCCCTGCTATTTATACTTCTTCAGTACTACTGTAATTTTTTAGTGCCAGACACGCCAGTCTATAAAACATTAAAGATACTCACACATCACATACATCTGCAACAAACGATTGTCAAGATTATTTTGTCTTGTCAATCCATCTCATTTTGACTAATACCATGTTTTCAAAACTAAATGGCACGTTAAGAATGAGAAATTAAAATCTCATTGGAAATCAGCATTTACGCGCACCAACACACACGTGTTCACTCACTCACTACCAGGATAAGGCCGCTGTGGGCAGGAACACTGGGGTTTCAGTTGCCTCCCCTCATCTGCACCCTCAGCTTCATCTCCAGCACCTGAGGACCCTCCTGAAAGGCTCGAGCCCAGTTCCCGAGGGAAGGGATGGGCAGGAGGCAGGCCGCGCTTGCTGATGGCAGGAGCAACACGGCTGCTTCTCCACCACAGGGCCCTGCAGCTCCTGCCTGTCTGAAGGCCTGGGCAGACAGGTGAAATGGAGACCTGGACAGGCTTTGCTCTGGGCCTGACACCCTGCTGCACTCCCTTCTTAACACCATACCAGGCAGCAAGTCCCCATCTTGTTCAAAGATGGGCCAAGCAGAAATTTCTGAGCTGTTTGATTACCGGTCTCAATCTCACGATGCGGAGACGCCACCTCTTCCTTCCACATGTACCCAATTCAGGGGATCACGCCAAGATCCGTCCATCCCTCCATGCAAACCTTGCACCCTGTCCCGGAGTTAGCCCATGCTCACTCTGTTTCTAAGAAGGCAGTGAGCACTGCCAAGCGCTCCCCGCTCAGCTAAGGGTTGTTATTGTTGCTGGGTTCTCTTTGGTTTTGCATTCAACTTCTCCGATTAGCATCAGGGTATCACATATCAAAATAACCACTAGCGAGGATTTGCTGGCCTGCTCAGAAGTGAGGGTTCACCATACCTACAGCTGCATAATTTTACCATAATGTAGGCTGATATCATATCCCCCTGGTTTCGACTTTCGAATAACCCGCTGCTTTAGCACTTGGGCTTATATCACACTCGGCAAGTTTCCTGAGCCTCCTCTAGAACCCTGCCTACCCCTGAAGACCCTCAGCAACCCCATCTAAGCCAGTGCCACCAGACTGCGCAATTTGGGGTTTTTTTGTGGATTTCTTTTTCACATTCCCAGCTAGTATGGGTCTGCTGGTAAAATACCACAGCATGCTGTCATGTATATCATCTACATTAGGAGCTATCTACCAGCTCACCTTTACTCCATCCTGACTGCTGGGCACCTTGTCAAGACACACACTCACTCACAGCGCAAGCTTCTTTTTTTCTTAGTCATCTTTTTCTGCCCACTCACAAAGCTAACACTGCCTTGTTTTTAGGTTTGTTTTCATCAAAACCTGAGAAAAGATATGGTTTTTTTGTAACACCACCGGGGCAAGCCATCTGTGGTTGGCTGGCAAACTCCAAAATTTAGGGCTGGGGCAGAAATATTTAGGAGTCAAAAAAAGCTGACTTACTCAAGAAATTAAAGCCTTTCTGACAATCTTCCAGAGAGCCCCTGAGGAAAAGGGAGGGAACCAGAGAGACTCAAGGAAAATGGATAGGAGCCCAGCGTGGAGATTCACGCCAAAACGGTTCCTAGCCAAGAAGGAAGGTTGGCAAGTAGACAAATAGAGGCTTTCATAGCCAGCATGGTAAACAAGACATTAAAAATATTAATCCATTTAGATTTCAAGCACCAAGACGAGATTTACTTAAGAAGCAGAATTATGCTGGTAATGGCTCTTCAAACATTTCAGCTGAATGTCAAAACTCTTGCTCAACTGTATCAAGTGAATATACAAGGAGCTGTTGATACTACAATATTCAAACATTCAATCGTATGTCAGGGCTGGAAAAACACAGAGGAAGGCAAAGGAATTCTTGAGCCTTGGGCAGAAACTTGGGCAGAAACTCAAGTCCTCACAAGGAAACTGCATTCACAAATTATTTTTACCTTTATTTTTACACCAAAATAATAAATTGAAGACGCAAAATGGTTGCTTAAAACCTAGCTTCCTTTCAGAAATCTTTCCAAATAAAACATAAATTCATTACCTCTACCGAAATACTTTATTTTCAAGCAGAAACAGCCATCTAGAACAGAATGTCTTTTCGTGTGAAAGAAAGTTTAAGTAAACTTTGAACACCTAGGACTACTAAAAAAGTTTCTTTTCTCCTACAGGAATCAGCCTTTTCTCCTCCCCTTCCCCTCAGAAAACACACACTTACTCTAAATGATCATTTTCTGTTTCTTAAATGCATTGGAAAAGTCCAAAGCAGACTGGCATTTGGGACAATGCTGAATCCTGGATCTGTGCTGGCCACTTAAGTAACAGAAAGCCTGAAACACAGAAGCACCATGTACTTTTTTGGTGCACATGGTAAGAGCCTGACATGGCCAGGAGACCCATGGGTCTTCTACATGCTGGTAAGTATGGTTCACAAATTGGTCTACCAAAGGTCAAGCATGTCAGGGGTGGCCCACAGGATACAAACAAGTGCCGTGATGAGAAATTCATGGGCTGCAGTCACTATAGGAACTAAGAGAGTCAGCAATCAGAAGATTCCTGTATCTGGTTAAAGCAAAGACTAGTATTTCTTGAATCAACAGGGTTGTCCCTCATGGAAATCCAAGTACACCACTTGTGCTCAAGAGAGGTGTTTTTCCCCTCTCAGTAGCACCGGCTGTCATAGCAAAACGCCAGGGACAGAAGCACTTAGGTATCTTTATTCAGTGCACTAAAAGCATTCTAATAAAAGGCTAACCTTCTCCATTATCTGTAGTCACTTTAAAAAGTATTAACTTAATGAAAAGGATAGAACAGCAACCCATCTCTTGAAACCTAGCATAGACTACATTCCTCTCAGAATTATGTTTCTTATCAGGTTCCTTTAAAAAAGAACAAATTGAAAAGATTAAAAAAAAAAACCCAGCCCAACACTAAGCTCTTTTCCTTGCTTCTATCTGGAGCCACTTGCAAACTTAATCTTAAGCTTCCCACCGTATCTGAAATGGAAGATCTGGGCAAAGGAGAACCTCAAAACACAAAGTTAAAGAAGTAATAGTTTCATTCTGGTTAGAAGTGGAAAAAAAAAAAGTAGATTAAAGTTTAAAGAATCTGAAATTTTATAACAGTTTAAACATTTAAATGCAAATGAAAGTAGCAACACATGAATTATAGAAAATCTGTATCACTCCTGATCTTATGAATCATACTATGAAATTTGGTTTCTGCACTTTCAATGTAACCAGAGTGAGATACTGGCATCTCAAGATATTTTGGAATCACACACAAGCAGCACATTTAATGCCATTAATTTTAATAAGCTAGCATTCTATCTCAGATGCATCTGTTTCACGATGTTCTGGCTGAAGGTATTTTTATTAAAGTTATTTGCCCACTACATACCACAATCAGTGCAACTTCACAGTCCAGGGAGGCATTTCCATCACACGAAAGGAGAAGCCATTAGCGAAACGCTGCTTGGCAAACAGAAGCTCCCACAGCGAAGCTGCAATATTATCCTGGTTTTCCTACATATTATGCATAGGACTATGTTCAAAGTAAACATGTGGTCATAATTAAATAATAATTATGACTAACATTTGTGTAACACCATTCATTCAAATAGTTTAAAGTATTAGGTAAATCTGTAAACAATGGGTCTAATCCTGCACCCTTTACTCACATAATGCCATGCAGTTCAAATGGACTGCGTAGATCTTGTCTACACACAGACTTAATTGTTCTCAATTAACTCCATGTGTCAACACTCATTCCAGTGCATCTTGTTCCTGTTTAGCTTAATTCTCTCACTGCTTACTACAGGTGAACGTACTGTTTTCACACTCTCACTGATTTAAAGTCTCTTTTAAGGGCGCTTTCCTACACAGATCCCACAAGGATTCTTCCCATCTCAGTGCAGCCTCGCTTCTCCTACAGGCTTCTAATAAAGCAGAGTCTTTTACAGATGAGGAGGCTCACTCCTCGTTAGCACACTTAAGGGACTGACCCTCACATACTGACTCGCATCTGTAAACCCAGGATGTACAATTTCTATTCTCTACCTCCACCACACAAATAGCCTTCTTCATCCATCACGCTCCAGAGCAAAACCACAGGAAATGGTAAGAACAGGGGAAAATTCTGCAGTTTCTAAAAATACAATGTATTTGGAAGCAGACATGCTCAAACCACTTTTATGCATCTGTGGTACAAGCGATGTCTGTTGCAGGCAACTGAAGTTGCTAAATGAGCTTAAAAAAAAATAATCAGTAAGAACTTGTAGACCTTCCTGGCATTTTGGTGTCAGTCTGCCCTGACAGTCAAGCAACTGGAGGACAAGGCGAGAGATCAGGAATACCAGAGTCAGATTTCATTTTGGCTCTGGATAGTTACTTAACACCTTTGCTCTGGGTACAGTATCTGTAAGTCAGTCGTCCCTTCCTCTTACAGATATTATGAAATTCATTAAAATCCCTTTGGCCCTTTGAAGACAAATACTGTTCACTAGTGCTAGCTATTATTTTTCACCTTCTATTTTAAATTTTGCATAGAAGATAGTCACTGTCACATCTCGCACCATAACTTAGTATATTTTCCTTCCAATTTTCATTTTCCTTTGCAAGATGTATGCTCAATTTTAGCTCTGACACGTATTCCATGTAACTTTGGCATACATCAGAAAGCTTTTTTTTTCTTTTTAGCTTCAGACAAAAGCACTGCAAAATGTCACCCACAGCTGAACAGTCAGCAAAGTTCACGCTAGCATGGCAGTGAAATACGGCGGGGTTTCCCCCTTAAAATCTAATAGTTTTAGGCATTTCTCAGCCTTGTTCGTTCAGAAAAAATCCCAAACTCTACAGTAATCACCTCACCTAAACACAACTTGGGTGAACCTGTAAAGAATCTAATGTCACAACAGCAATGCCTATAAGAAAACCTGCAGAAGTCACTGCAACTGCTTACTCACTGCGGAAGGATTCTTCGTGAATTCAGGAGAAGCAGCTGCACAGCTGCTAGCTAGTAAGGACACAGCTCTCCTTGTTCGCTGATAACACCTACAGCTACGCACTCTTAATCCCGTGTTTAGACAGCGTTTGCGGACCCATGATGGCTGAAAAGGTGGATATTAGTGGTTTAATCCACAAAATGTTAACAGCTTAGTTTTAATGTGCAATGCAAGGGGCATGTTACATTAAAGCACACTGCCTTTGCACGAGAGGGTGGGGATGAAGAGGTTTGCTTATCTCATCGGTTGTACAGGCAGCATCTGTCAGCAGCACAAACAGGCAGCAAGGTAGGGGAGCGCTCTCATCCCATTCAGCCAAAAAAAGCAGCAGATGTGCTATGCTGTCTCCTGCCAGGAGACCCAGAGAAGTACTCCTGTTCAACAGCAACTCTTTGCTTATCTCTGCGATGCCTCAGACAGGACTGTGAAAGCCGAGCAACCTCTCTCCTTTCCCATGGACCAGATCTGCAGTGACCATAGCTAAACATTGAGCCAAGGCAAGGAAACCAACAGCAACTCCCTTCCAAACAAGGCTGAAGCCTCCTCTGCTCCTTATCTGTGCCCTTGTTTTGGGGTCAGGCCAGAAACAGCCCATAACCCTGCTGGCAAGAGCACCTCTGGCACTGCTCCACGTCCTCTCTTACAGCAGGGGTGGGCAGCACACAGCCCAGACAGGGAAAGGATCCTGAGGGGAAATGGGTGCCATGCTGCTGGGCACCGCAGAGCCACCTATAAAGACAGAGATTCCCAACACTACCTCTCAGCAAATCCATAATCCTGGAGAGGTGGCTCACAGTAAGCTGCAAGTTGTGCCATGCAGGATGCAATTCCCCAACACATCCCTCAGCACAGCACTGGCACAATTCATGCAAAGCTCTGATTGGGTCTTCTCGCGGCACTGAATTTCGGCCAGGGGGGCTGAGAAAACTACCCAAAGTGAAAATGAACAGTACATTAAATGAAAGTCCACAGGACAAACAAGCTTGGTTGATGGGATTTCCAGAGCTGCTTATGAGTAAAAAGCAATTATCCAATTTGACACCACGGCAGGCTGGTCTGTGCTTTCAATTCCATAGCAGTGGTAACTGGCATTTACTTGGAAAGCTTTTGTGCTCGATGCTAGAAAACTCTGGATCAAATCTGCCTGAGATGCAAGGGATTTTAGTTAAAATAGCCAAAATTTATCTGTCATCATGGTAGGTTAATAAACTGCAACAGCTCAGGAGTGTTGCTGATAGGAAAAGCAGCAATTCAGGGGATAATAACCATTTCAGGCATTTTAGCTAAATGCCCCTGAGTCAGAGCTGGCTTTAAGTGCATCTAGGAAAAAAGTGTTCAGGGGCAGAAAGCAAGGCAAAACTTTTTCTGATTCTAATTAGGACAAACAAATGCACAAACCATTTTTTCTTTCATTTTACATCAGTCATTTCTTATTGCTATAACTGCATCTATCACTCCCATAATTTATTTATCACATGATTCACTTATAAACACACTCTGGTACTATCTGAGTTTATCATTCCACAGATTTTAAAATGTCATATGCTGCTATTTTGGGGCTCTCGCATCCCTGAAGATGTAGCACTCCAAATCTCTGCAAGTACAACAGATTCTGCCCATCCCCATGGTGCATCCCTCTGACATGGAAGTAAATCCAGCGCATAGTAAATATGCAGCTAATATCAAAACACTTCTTGAGACCCGACCGAAGTGCTGTTTGCAGTTAACACTGAATAATGAACAGGTGGAAACTGCTCTGATGGCTGAGATGACATCTGTGAAACACAGACCAGACTCTGAGATCACTCTGTTGGTCAGGCTTTGACAGATTTTCCTCTAGGATGAAATCATACTGTGGTAGAAACCAAGATTAGGTGAGAGTTCAGTTCAATTGTCTACACATGACCTCAGGTATCCTGCCTGGCCTCCACCAGCTGCTCCAGACCCTGTCTGAATCTGAGTAGGTCATGCGCAGCATGACCCAAGCTAGATATCTACCTTTGGTCACCACTGCACAAACTGGCTGCTGTTTCTAAAACATCTGAAACCTGGACAATTGCTTCCCTCTAATTTCTAGTAAGCTGGGTATTTGGACCCTTGAGGTTCCTGGACATACTTGTCCTTCATGTTCTGGAGCACCACAAAGAGAAGATGACTACAGAGATCTCTACAGATCTCACAACTGAGCTGAGCATATTCCATATTCTTCTCTAAGGAAGCTTAAAGACCTTCCTTCTCCTGGGGTGCACACATGCAGCAATCAAGAAAAAAATCCACCTCCTCAGGCAATTTCTAACTCATTAGGATGCAGCAGAGGCCATTGGCCATATAGAAATTTTAATTCTTTGCTATCTGTCTTTGAAATGCTGCATATCGTGACACATCAAACCTTCAAACTGAAAACTTTCCTGAAGGATAATCTGATCAGCCTCTGTCTCACTGGATGAGTATGCTTCAACTTGAAGTCAACAATAAACCTTCCTTCCAGTGAGATTTCTTGCTAACAAAACTAGTATGTAACCTAGAAAGGAAACTTGAGAAGTAAGTTAGATTTTAAAATAACAGACAAAACTAATGTTATACCTGTATCACCTTCTACTAAATGTAATGCAGCTATGGGAGGGCATTTTCAGAAGGGAGTAAGGACCTAGGAAACAAAACGCTTTTAGTAGAATGCTGAATGGTTTCATTGAGTATTTTTAGCCTGGCCTCTTGAGATGCTCTGCAAACATTTGCAAAACTCTAAAACAGAGCCAGGGTTATGTCACTATCTTTGGTACAAATAATTTGTTAGGAACTATTTTGTTCTGGCACAGGGATATACCAAGAGAGGATGCGTGAACTGGCTTGTTTTCTTTTGGATTAAGGTTGTTTGTCAACTGAAGGCAGTCTTTATGAGGAAAGACTGAGGTGCCAAGAAGTACATTTCACCATGCCAAAATTAAAGGGAGGAGTTCAGAAGCAGTCTTTTATTACCTAATTAGTTTTATCAAATGACACAGATCAACTAACAGGAGATAACTAATAGGAAAAAGGGGTCTAATGAAAAAGTAAGTTATCAGCTGGATGCTCTCCAGAAAACAATTATCTCTCTAGGTAAACAAGTACTACTGTTGGGAGGTCAGACACACAGCACAAGGAATGGAGGTCTTCTCAGGATACCAGCCCTCAGCAGAGTTGAAAAGGAAGCAAAAAGTAGTGGGATAAACTACACTCAGAGATTACTTCTTATAAAAGGAACCAGTATCTTTAGATAAAATTATTCCCATCTGGCCTATAGATATCCCACCAGATTTTTATTCTTTTTTTTTTTTAAAGTACGGCTTGCCAGCTTAATATCTCTATTCAAAATGAAAATTAGGACTACAATAAGAGCAGCAGCCACATTCACCTGCTCAAGAACAAATTACCAGAGTAACTTTTTTTACAGCTAGCAGGGAAAATGGCAGCTCAAAGATCTTATTTTATCTTGATTGCCCTCCTAAGACTGGAAAGGATAATCACAGAAATAAATATGGAATTTTAGATAATATTCTGCTTTATCCAGAATAACCAAATGGGGTATCTGGAAGGTATTTAACGTGTCCTTAAGGAATTTTCCCAATTGCATGATCTAAACTGGTCAGACAATTCAGACTCATGTGGCTCACATTCAGATTACATCACCTTTTAATTCCTAATTTGAACAACACTTTTATGTTTCCCATTATTATTTGCTTATCTGGTATATATCTAAAATATGCAAAACTGGTCTGATTATTTTAGCCAGTAAAATGACACCAGCCACATGTAACAGCACAAAGACTTTTAAGATGCCTTGCTGGAAAAAAAAAACCAAACCCAAAAATGAGGATTTAACTGACTAAAGACTTGTGCCCCCCAGCAGCTTGAGGAGAAGCAACATCAATTTTTACAAATTATCTTTGAGAATTTTAAGTAATGCAACAGAAAAGTTTTACTATGCTTTTCTTTCCCTTCAGCCTCCCCCCGCCCCTCGTCCATCATCAGATAATTTGAAAACAGATGGGGCAAAAAATTTATGGGGAAATGCTCTGTCTCTTGGGGCTGTCAGTTTTACTTTTACTGCAGAACTGTGAGGACAGGAAAGTCTCACACATATTCTAATAAACTACAGCAAGGACTGATAGGTGCAGAACTATTAAAGGAACCTAAAAATCTGTCACTCTAAACAAAAATAGCAACCGCTGCCATCCCAGAACTCTGTTAAGAACAGGCACGGGATGTTTATGAGGCCCTGGCATGTCCTGAGCAGGGCTGGATAGCTCTGCTGGGAAAGAGAGATCTGTTTGGTTCCCCTGCACAGAAAGGCCAAGAAAGGGACAAAGTCCAAGTTCAGGTAAGATATCTCCACGACCCTTCATCCATCTGACAGGACCTGCAGGATCAGAGGCTTCAGCCTAGACTTAAAAATCACAGATCCAGGTTGTCATCACCCCTTCCATAGGAGGGCTGACATTCCCATCAGCCTGCGTGTGAACACATACCATGAGTCCTCTGTGTCTGATGGACTCAGAAATCTCATACTGGATTCTGGGGACTCTATAAGAAGGAAAAAGAAAAGAAAGCAGGAATGCAAGGGACTGAGCTCACACAGAAAGCAGGTTTAATTGTGGAATGAAATACAGAGAATGAACTTATTCCATCTGCCATCCACCTTTAAAGCCCTGCAGAATAAAAGGCTTTAAGATTCACGGTCTTCACAAATCTCCAAGTGGCACTGTATGGAGTGGGGATTCTCTGCCAAAAATGGCTAGCCAACTTTCACTTTCCTCCAGTCAGTCCTTGTCTGGCAAACCTCAACCACTGTGATATCCAGACCTGCACATAGATGAGATCACCAGCCATGATCAGCACATTGGCGTATGTGGTGCAGATCTCAATACACCCAAGAGCCAGCTTCCCCCCTACCATACGATCCTTTATTCCCACAAAACAGAACTGTACCACTTTACCTGCTCTTCCTTCTTCCATGGCTTCCCCTTTCCCTAGCGCTGACTGCAGCACACGGTGCCTGGGGTAAAATGATCCTGGGCTCTGCCCACCTTGAAAGGACTGGCAGGGAAGGAAGAACTTGGCCGAACCAGCAACGTATGTCAGGGCATTGAACACAACCAGGGAAGTTACCACCACTCTCACTGTGACCACCTGAAGATTCAATGAACCACCTTAAAACTTCCCCCAAAAGAACCTGTTGTCTGAACAGCAAATTACAATTTCAACTGTACATCCTTTCTCTTACAAAGGGTTTCTAGCAGGCCTCGACTGTATGTGCTGTGCACAGACACCGAATTTCCAAATGCTTCACTTACTTTTTCTCTTTTAATCCTTTCCCTTCTGTGTGCCCTGAGCAGCAAGTATCTACTATGTCTACCAGAGAGCTACGTAGCAGAGGTTCCTGGACCCAAAATCCCAAATCAAACTGTCAAATGCCAGGCCATGATTTTCTGGGTTCAGTTAGGCCACCCAAATTTCAACAGCTCTACCTATAACGATGTGAGAAGACTCTTTCCATAAATGGATAGGGTCCTAGGATACATCCTAGGGTGCAACCAGAGCCGTCTCCTGAGATCACCACTCCTCCACACCTACAGCATTCCTAAGACAGGCCCTCTGAAAATCATGAGCTTTAAGACAGTGTTCTCTGCACAGCACCTTCCTTCTCCCTATTTTCCCAGGGAGTTTCAGCCTCCCTGCCCCAACGTTCCCAACACCAGACTTGTCCTGATGGCACAACATGAACCTGTCAGAACAAACAAGCTGAGGAAAAGGCGTTTGTGCTTAACTGCTGCCATAGCACCCTGGCATTTTCAGTCTGGCCCTAGGAATAGTATGGCTAGATGTGACCTACCGCCAACCCACAGCCACAGTAAATACCGATACCTCTCCAAGAAGACTGAGTTGGTTCAGGAAGCATACCTCAACAGAGGAAAAGAGAGGCCATCCATAAAAAAACATCCCTCACTTGACCAGATTACTGACCTTGCCTAGGAATGCAAGCACTGCACACAGGAGGAAAGTTATCTGTGCTCAAGTTGTAGTTAACACCCAGGCTCATGTGCTGTTTTCCACAAGGAAAAGCTGTGTGGATGGTCAGGAGGCAATAAATCACCTTTCATTTTGGATCAGCTTATTGTTTGGGACACACACATACAGAAATATCAAAGGCTTTTTGAAATTAAAAGCGAGTGATTATGTGAGGCAAACGTAATGAAAACACAACAGAGTGTCTTAGCTAGGGGTAGAAATATTCAGCCAAAGCCTTCCTCTGACTCCCACTGAGAACAACACAATATGGAAGCAACCAAAATTCTGTATTAGAAGAATGAAGACTCAAGGCTTTCTGCTCGGTTATTGTTTTCCTGAATCATTAATTGCAAGACAGCTTTCAGTGTCACAATAGCATTTCAGTTACTGATCTTTTATCTCATAAATTTACCATACATTTTTGAAGATGGACAAAAATTTTGTGATCATTCTAGTATGTCTAGAGGTAATAGTTATCAAGGACACTGAGCATTTGGTCCTCCATTTGCTGTTATAAAACTCAAAGTAGGCAAATAGATGATAAGCAATTAACAGGTTTACACCACATGCGATTAGCTGCAGTCATATTAAGATAGAGCGATTCTTATGTGTGTGTTAAGTGGATTATTTAATTAAGTGATATGCATTTCAGCAGAAGGCACTGGGTAAGAGCGCTTGCAAGCTGCACGCACACTGAAAAGGAAGCGTTCTTGCAAGTTCAATGCACCTAGGTGGGAACTGTGACACAGCCCATTGCTAAGGATTATCCAATACTTCCTATATGATCCAATTTTTACTTGTTTGTAATTTTGCCAGGTTAATTGTTTGGGCTGAAACTTTCCATGCTGGATGTGTGCCTTAGGCTATTTTTTTCTTACATCAACCCAAAACTGTTCAATGATTTCCAAGATAAAAGCCAGGGAAAAAAAAAAAAAAGATATTATTTTACAATGAGAAAGCAGTTTCTTTTAGCTCCTTCTTCAAGAATTCAAGTCTTGTTTTAAACAGGCAGAAGGTGCGTTTGAGTCAGGGAAGTAGCTTTTTCCAGGCCAGTTTAAACCAGTCCTAATCTGATGATTCTCCAAACCTCTGCAGACTTAGGAGCGGGGCTGGATATGGGATTTAATGCCAGGTACCAGTGACAAGCACCATCCTCAAATGAGGAGAGGAAGGTGAGATGCCTTTCTTGCCTTTGCTGCCGCCTGTGTCACAGCCAGGGATGGAGGTCAGGTGGGGTTGAGAGCAGGACCAGGCTGGCCCATGTTCCCGGGGGGAAAACCTGCCAAAGAGGAGAAAGAAGGTATACCTGGCCCATACAGACTACTTATACAGAAACCAGCAAGTAGGATCCGCTGAGGAAGAGGTTAAAAAAGAAGATTTAATTAGCAGACTGAAGAGACTTGGATAATGAGTTTACTATGAAAAGAAACAGCCAGACAGGGTCACGGCTGCAGTATAGCGCTTGAATTTGCAAACTCTGTGTGTTGTCTGCGTAGGGCACTGAGCTAAAAGTAAAATGCACTTAAAAGGGCATCCTAAAATGGTAACTCAGAAATGGAAAATGCAAAGCTAACGATCTCAGATAGCGACTAGAACATGCTGCTCCTAAATACCCAGGCATCTGTCTGCAGGTATCCTGTTATTTAGACTCCAAGCAGTCCCGTAACTGAAGTCAGAAATAAATCTCTCTTTATCAGGAGAAGATCCTTCTTTTTGAAGGGTTTATAGACTCACCCCTCCTGTTTCCATTGTTAGAAACCTATCTACAAAAAGTGAGAAAGAAGATTTGAAGTGTTTCAAACAGCAATGTGGCAGATAGCTCTTATTGAGTGTTTTAAGGAAATTTATGCCTTTGAAAATCCTGTTTCCTTTCCAATCCAGCTATAGACAACTTAATTTCAGCAGTCCCAGGGAGAGGACGCTGGAGGTACCAATCACAGCTGAGAACAAAAAAAGGTGAACAAAACCCTTTGGAAAGACAAACAGTGTGCTTATAGCTACTGTGTAGTGCAGCAACACGCCTCCTTAAGCCACCTACTACCCAACACTAGCAGCAGCACAGAGTCAGTGTGGGCAAAATCCTCCGTGTCCCTGCTGCTGGAGCAGCCACGGCTCAGTCCCAGCTCCACCATGTTTCCTCTACTGCAGCTGCAACGTGCCAGCACATACAAGGTCACCCGTCCAAAAGGCAATGGCAAGGACAGGGGAGACCTGGACCACTGTCCTCTGCAGGGAGGTGACCAGGATGAGGACCCTGCCTCAGTGCAGAAGAATTTCTGAAGGTTTTCACTGATTTCTGCAGTGATTCTTGAGCAACAGTCAGAAAGGAATTGCAAATGCTGGTTAATCATTTACCCTTCTTGTGCTGGTTGCTCAATATGGAGCAGGCATTGCTCACACAACTACACCATGACCTGGAGTCAAAATGGAACAAAATAAGGCAGAAAACTTTCTGTAGACTGGGAGTTCAAGGTTGTATTCAAGAGTTTTGCTTAGAAATACACATAGAAATGTATTAATTTAAATTACTGATTATATACTTTTTTCTTTCCCAATCTTCATCTCACTTTCTACGTCATTCATCTGTTCTCCTTTCCACAGTGAAATCCAGTTTCCACAACCAGCTGGTTATATGATGAATTAGTCTCAAAGGCAGAAGATGAAAAGGAATGCTGTCTGTGCAGCTGGACCCTGCTTTTCTTCCTACCCCACACAATATCATTTATTCCCACAGTTATAAACTTCAGTACCCATTATGACAGCACTATTTTCATTGATTATGTGCTTATTAATGCCAACTTTCCTTCAGTGAAGAAAATCACCTTCTCCCAGGAGAGAGATGATTTGCAATTTCGTAATAATTGCGGTGTCTCTTAAGTAGTTCCAATTTTATCAAGGCAAAGTACATCTCGTTTTACAAGGACGGCAGAGCCATTACACAGCACAGTGCTACAGCCTTTTCAGAATGCATTTCCTTAGAGAGGAAACACAGATCTAATTCTCTGTGAATTATTATTTTTGTCATTATTTAAGGATAGAAACAGATCGGGACTCTGAATGCTATGCACTGAAGAACACAAAATAAATAAAAACAAGTGAATAAGAAAAATTAGGGACCTTGAATAATTTTCTTCAGTCATTTTAACATAAACTATCTGGATAAAATTTGAAGAATTTTGGTGACGAAGGGGAACACAACTGAAACTCTGGAGGAGAACCATTTGTCAAAGACAGATCTTCTACTCCCCAGGATCATTTCTTTATCGCACAAAACTATTCCTGTTAGGATTGGGTGATGCTCCCAATAATGTGGCAGGAGAGTGGCCTCAGTGGATACATAGTCTCTCCTCCATGCCATCCAGTCTTACTGCTTGTCACTGTCACCAACTTCTTCCTACAAAAATTAACTCTAGCGCTAGCAGGGGAATCAAATACAATATACTTAGAAAACATCTTATACTACAACTCCTTGATTTATATTTGATCTAATTGCTAAGTAGTCTACTAGGGACTTGCTAGATCTGGCCCAAAAGTTACCATCAACAAATTATGACAAAATGTGTGTTGATGCACATAAAGTGAAAAGAATTGCCTCAGAAAAGCAGCACAAAGCACCAAGTGAATTGGAAACGGTCTCTGAAAGGCAGAGGGCATGCACTGTAGCTCTTTCATGCTCTGGTTGGTTTTTGTGAGCTTGATTTATGTATAATTAACCATTTTTTTTCCCCCTGCAAATAATTTCATTTGAAGCTGTGCTATCATTTTTAACCCCCACCCTCCTGCCACAGCCACATAAAGCAATCCAGCTAAAAATGATGACAACCAAAACACGTTGCCACAGCAAGAGTCCAAACTCTCTCTGTTAGCATGAAATCCCACTCTCTCGTCTCCCTCCCGCTCCTCCTATCATCACAAGAATGAAAGAAATTCATAAACTGTAACTCTCAGTCTAATAGAGCCTTGGCTAAAACTCAAGCTCGGTAATTAATTACATTCTGCCTCTCCAAATTCCCACACTAGGCTGACTAAGAGAAATAACTTCTTTTTCCCCTCCCAGACAACACGTTTTTATAGGGCTAATGGACACAGCATTTCACCTCTGAGAGAGCTGGGAGGTTAACTGGAGAGAAATAAGAGATGTATTTATACTACTTGGATAAGGAAACGGCAGCAGTTGAAAGGAGAAGAGTATTGTAAGTTTGAAGTATATGTCAACCCAAAAGCTGAATCATTGTTCTCTAATTACACTTTCCACCAAAGAATAAAAGCACAGATGATCGTACAGGACAGGCAGCTGTCAGGACTGGGTGTCTGAGGAACACAGACTGAATGATTTGGGATAGAGGGTATCTGAGACAATTCAGATACTGTTATGAAAAGCTGATAAATCACTAAGGTAAAACACATTTAAATATAGCACCTCCATAAAACACAGAAGGCACCCAAACCACTTCAGTCTGCAGAATATGGAGCCTTAACACTACACAATGTTCTTAGACAGCAGTAAACCAAGTCAGTACCTCATGCCACTATTCAGCAAATTACCAATGTATCAAGAGAAGGAAAACTGTTGCAATACCTGTGCTATGTAGCACACAACCTAAACCCCTCCTTGTACTGGGATTATAATTCGAATTTTCTTCTGAGAATGATAGATGAACACTGCAACCTGAAGTTCCACTCTTATAAGATTTTATTTATTGTGTATTTCAGAGGTATTTGTAAGGGGCCTAATTAGCTTCTTTCCCCTCTGGTACAAAAGACCGTGGATCATGACCCATGTTCCTTCCTTCATCTGGTCCGTGTCCCATTTGCTGTCTGTGCCACTGTACCTGCAGCCTAGAGGTTGCATCCATGCAAGCACAAGACATTAACATATGGTGACCAACTATTTTTACATTGGTCACATTACTACAGAGAATGTATGTGGTGGATGGTGCCAAAAGCATCGGATTGTTCCCTGTGAACCAGATGGTTACTTCTGATCCTCTGTTTCTGCTTAGTTTTGGTTCCTGAAAGCTCTTCCAATTCTACATCAGAGGCAGAGTAATTTCAGTCCAGCCTCACTTGAAAGCTGGTGTTGGAACAATTAATTCAATTCTGGTCCAATTCTCCATTCATCTCACTTATTTTTAATCCATAAGGCACAAAGACTCCCAATATTTTTACTCAAATAAAGTCCAAGATACTACAAGCATACAATCCACTGCACACCGCACCCATGTTCTAATGTGTCCTGTATGTGCTTGGGAGATTTACTGCAAGAAGTTGAGGCACTTAAGGCTTGGTCACCTACCCCCATGTCAACACCACGCTGACTGAGCAGAGACTCAGGAAAACAGCTCAGGTGGATTAATTAGTATTATTAACTTTTGCACAACAAATCCATCTTCAGCAGTGGAAATGCTGAAGATACCTTGGCCAAGAGAGGCAATAAAACCTCAAACTTTACTTAGCATAGAAATAGTAAGCAGAATACGTGTACGAATGTTTCATTCATTTTACATGTTGACCTGGCAGTTGTAAGTATGGAGTTCAACATTAGTTCTGCAAGAAAAAAATCTTTATGACTGTTTTATATCTTGATACTTTAGAGTTTATTAAAAAAACAAAAGAACATACACACAAACTTGTATATTATTTGCTTTACACATATTACATAAAAGTCTAAATCATCCTGTCCCGGCAAACATGCATAAAAGCTGTGACAAATAACTGCTCCTCTAAATATGCTACTTTCTGTTACCAAGTGAAAGGATGGAGCCATGAGACAAAGATTATCCCTATGTCAGTATCTAAACCAGAACCTGTTCTCCGATCTAGCACCCATGTACATCCAAAGACTGATAACCCTACAGCTCCCTGTGCAAGAGCCCAATTCACATGAACTCTCTTCCTCCCGGTCAGACCTGTAACTCATTGCTATATAGACACTTTCTATTTATTTCAATCTCTTAACTATTCCTGTCAATGCTCAATATGGTGAGTCCACAACATGCAAAGCCTCCAACACGTGTACTGGAACTTTTCCTGTCTCTAGTAAACAACTACCAGGAGTTAATTCCCACCTTTTGTTGAGCCGGAGCATAAACTCACTGATTTTGGTGCAGTTATTTTCAGTTTATACCTGTGACAATCAAGGGAAATGCAGGATCGCTGAATGGCTATTTTACCTTGATTTTTCACCCAAATGTAGGCATCCCAATGCTTTTTTCCCTTGTGGTAGGTGTTTGTTTATTGTACATCATCATTTGATTTAGGATGGATTATCACAGAATGCTCTCAAAGGAGAGTCACTGGTATCAGAGTTTTCTTGCTTCCACCCTTATTACTCTAATCTAGGAAGAATTTCCAGTACACAATAAAAGAGACCCAATACTGTTGCAGTGCCAAAACTCATGAAAAGCATCACAAATCCCAACCCTGTAAATCACTTCCTTCCTCCTCTTGGTCACAAAATGTAATTACAGCTGAATCTGAGCACAATGCACAAATTCTCACGGTATTTTTGCATGTACATCGGGCCTTTTATCTACAGATCCTAAAGCTCTCTAGAAATTTGAATTTAGATCTCTAGACTCCCCACAATACACAACTAAGAGGAGTGGATTCCATGACTAACTGACTATCGCTGCATCAGGACACGTAAAAGCAGTGCTTTACTTGAAATGGTATTCCCAGTTTGAAGAGGATTCATGTATCTACTTGTTCAGACAATGAACTCAACAACCCCCTCACTCTTATCCAGCAGTTCAGACAGACTCCAAGGGGAATTTATGTTCCTAAACTCAGGATGACTAAAGCAGTCTGAAAACACAGTGAAAAAGCCATTAATCCACCTAAGCTACCTGTAGCTCTAGCTTAATATCCCAGCAGGAGGAAGGGATGCACCAGGAGGATGGAAGGCAGCAGGAGGAAGGGAGGCAGCAGGAGCAACGTATGCACTCCCCTGTGCAGAGATCCTCAGGGTCAGTCTGCTCAGGCCTAGGCGTACTCTCAGGGCTCATGTGCTATGACAAACTACCCTGCAGAGAGGAAAAGAGCCCACTACAAGCTCATTTTTCAGCTCACATCCAGGTGGCCCCTTTGGGATGGTGGATTTTTCCAAAATCAGCATTTAAAGGAAGGAGGAATTTGACTGTCCTTCAATGTGCTACACAGGACACACCCATTAAATAATCAACTCATATACAGACCCTGAATATACAGAATCACAAGGTTGGAAAAGACCTTTAAGATCATTAAGTCCAACCATTCTCATCCTAAATTAAATCATATTTTTAAGTACCTCATCTATCCTTTTTTTTGGACACATCCAGGGAAGGTGACTCAACCCCCTCCCTGGGCAGCCTGTTCCAGGCCCTGACAAATCTCAGTAAAAAATTTTTTCCTAACATCCAATCTAAACCTGCCCTGGCACAGCTTCATGCCATTCCCCCTTGTCCTATCTCCTGTCACCTGGCTGAAGAGACCAACACCTATCTCTCTATAACCTCCCTTCAGGTAGTTGTAGGTGGTGATAAGGTCTCCCCTCAGCCTCCTCTTCTCTAGGCTAAACAGCCCCAGCTCCCTCAGCCGCTCCTCATAGGATTTGCCCTCCAGCCCCTTCACCAGCCTGGTTGCCCTTCTCTGGACTCGCTCCAGGACCTCCATGTCCTTCTTGTGGTGAGGAGCCCAGAACTGGACACAGTACTCGAGGTGTGGCCTCACCAATGCCGAGTACAGGGGCACAATCACCTTCCTAGACCTACTGGCCACACTGTTTTTGATACAAGCCAAGATGCCATTGGCCTTCTTGGCTGTCTGGGCACACTGCTGACTCATATTCAGTCTGCAGTCAACCAACACCCCCAGGTCCTTCTCTGCCTGACAGCTCTCCAGCCAGTCTCCCCCAAGCCTGTAGCGCTGCATGGGGTTATTATGTCCCATGTGCAGCACTCTACACTTGGCCTTGTTAAACCTCATCCCATTGGTCTCAGCCCATCGGTCCAGTCTGTTCAGATCCCTCTGAAGAGCCTCCCTACCCTCAGGCAGATCAACACTTCCTCCTAGTTTAGTGTCATCTGCAAACTTAGTGAGGGAGCATTCAATCCCTTCGTCGAGATCATTGATAAAGATGTTGAACAAGACTGGACCCAGGACTGAGCCCTGGGGGACATCACTCGTGACCGGCCTCCAGCTGGATTTTGTTCCATTCACCACCACCCTTTGGGCCCGTCCATCGAGCCAGTTTTTAACCCAGCTGAGGGTCCACCTGTCCAGGCCAGTGGCAGCCAGTTTCTCAGTCAGAATTCTGTGAGAAACTGTGTTACAGATACAATATACTACATAGACATGGTTATACTAAATAGATACTCATCTACAGATTGCAACAAACTGACCTTTAACTTCAGCCCACACTCCCCCTAAAGGTACCCATCCTCCAAGGGATGGAGAATCCAGGGCTTGCTGTGGTGGTTATCTCTACATCTTTGAAAATGTTGGTCACAGCTGCTAGTTCTTCCCAGAGTTGGAGACAACTCCTGGAGCATTTCGAGCACTTGAGGAACAGAGTCCAAACTACAGTGTTCCCTTTGTGCTTTATATTGCATTTACTAGTTAGCAAAAGTTCTTTTAACTGTCTCCTTGTACAGCCTTGGGGTTTAATTTGTTAAAATGGACCTTATGGCATTTGAGCTTAAATTTTTTTTTTCAGCTCTTCATGAACTTTACAAAACATTGAAGGCCTTTTTTCTGGAGGTCATGGGACTCCAAATGAGTATGGTGGCAATGACATCAAACCTATGGAGCATTAATCTGAAATAAGGACTGAGACTTTAACAATTTGTAAGGAAATATTTTTAAAAAAACAACCTTTAACCCCATAATGCTGCTGCTGAAACTCACTGCAGTAAAACAGGCAGCCTGCTTCTCTAAGATTTCTTGAATACCCAAGATGCTGCTGAATGTTAGGAACTTAACTAGCAACAGTCTGGTGCGATAGAGGTAGGATCGAAACGCTTGCTTGATTTCAAAGAACAGACTGGAACATCACCTGGAAAAGTGACTCTTTGGTAATGTAACCCCACTGACAATTTTAGTTTAACACATATATTTTTAATGTGTATGATTCGGTTCTCCATTCCCTCATTAATTTTATACCCCGTGTCATGGGCTGTGGCTGGTTACCCTGACCGGCTGACAGCACCGTGAACGAAACTCAGCTCTACAGATCTGAACTACAAGACAGCTAGCAATAAATAAAAGAAAATACACCAACATCTGGCTCAAGAACATCCTGAGCAGCAGTTCAAACATGGCTCACACAATGGAGCCATTACGTTATAGCATTACTGTACATTACACACATTACAGCAAGGCAGCCTGTATTTTGTTTGAGTGACACGGTGTACTACCAGCCTTGTCCACTCTAACACAGACTTTGGAATTGTCTGCTCAGATTTATCGGCGTAGCTGGATTTATTACACACATGTAGACACCTGTTTTATAAAACATACCAGCTGTGCCAGAATGACCATGCTGGAATCCTCTGGCTCTCACCCAAGAGGAAATGCATTGCAAGCTTTGCTGAGCTGCCCTAAGAAGTCTTCAGTGTTACAATGAGGAGATCACCAGAAAAAATAAAAGACGTTTTGTCATCTGCTAATCTCCACATCAAAAAGACTAAGGCAAAAATACTAAGTTTTGGTCATTCACCAGGCTGGTGAAGGGGCTGGAGGGCAAATCCTATGAGGAGCGGCTGAGGGAGCTGGGGCTGTTTAGCTTAGAGAAGAGGAGGCTGAGGGGAAACCTTATCACCACCTACAACTACCTGAAGGGAGGTTATAGAGAGGTAGGTGATGATGGTCTCTTCAGCCAGGTGACAGGTGATAGGACAAGGGGGAATGGCATGAAGCTGTGCCAGGGCAGGTTTAGATTGGACATTAGAAAAAGTTTTTTTACTGAAAGAGTTGTCAGGGCCTGGAACAGGCTGCCCAGGGAGGGGGTTGAGTCACCCTCCCTGGATGTGTTCAGAAAAAGGGTAGATGAGGTACTTAGGGATATGATTTAATTTATAACAGAGAAAAACTCAAATGCAAAAGGATGAAAATGGAAAAAAAAGACCCAAATTCTCAGATGAGTTCAAACAACACAGGGCTTACCACACCCTACACTCTGTTCCCAGATACTACCTCAACGTGCATTAGGGGGCATCTCCCACAGGAAACACCATTTTAGAGCCACTGCAGGAGCCAAGGGGGCAGACACCCTTTGTGACATCTCCAGTATGACTGGACATCAGCGTGTTGGCAGCTGAACCGAGACATCAGTTACATTCCCAAGCATGACGCTGCAACCCATCAGTCAAAGGCAGGCTTCACGGTTCAGGTTTGGTGTTGAAAAGCTGTACGGAGTCTTGTGGGAATAGTTAACGACAGTAACTTCTGGGGGATTCCACACACACCACAACACTAGATGAACGGATGCTTCCAAAGGGTTACTGTGACTCTGCCTGCCAAGAAAGCTGCCTTGATCAATGCACACTTTCGTGCTGTTGTAAGTGGACTGGCCAGTATCTTCCCAAGTTTCCAATAGTTTAATAAAATAAATCAAGCCTAAAAGTTTAAAAAAACTGCATTCAGTTTGCTTTTGCTCATCCTGAAATCTTCTGACAGGCCGTCTCTATGGTGTACAGAAGATAATCCACCAGATATATTTCAAGGTCATCTTTAGCTTGGAAGGTCAGTTTCTCCAGCTCTACAGCCAAACTCTCAAGCCAAGCTAAAAATTCCTTATGAAATTTTCATTGACTAAGAAGGGTGTGTACATGCAGAAGACTTAATAATGTTGTCTCCTGGCCAAACTAGTTGGAACAGCCCCTCTTCACATTTTTAACTTTATGTAAATATCTCACTAGTATGGTACACAGGTATGGTATAATAAAAATAATAATAATTTTTTAAAAAAGGAAAAAAAAGCCCTTTTCCTCAGCATTTGTGAAGATCTTAAAAAGCAAATTTTGACACAAATAAACTGACCACAATTGTTACATATTGACCACTGAACGTTCCAGTGACTGCAGTGATGAACCTCTAAGCAAAGGCACGCTTTAACCATGGGCAGCTAATTCCAGCCTTTCTTTTTTACAGTGCTCACAGGGTACCACCACCCCACTGTTAAGAGGTTTACACAGATTTGAGACTTCATTTCACCTTTTGCTTTTAGGGCTAATTTATCCATTCTCTTCCTTACACTTCCCTAGCAATGCTGTGCATTAAAATTCCATGCCCTTTTCTATAGGATAATAAATAAATAAATAAATAGGCATGCTATGATACCAAAGAAAAAACCTGAGCAGACTGCCTTGCAATACATAGACTGCTTTACAGAGCTACTATAAGATAATAAATTAGTAGCAATATTGGTAAATTTAGCAATAAATAATAACAGATCTAAGAATTATCAAGATCTGGTAGTGTTTGAGCTAATAAGCAGGTTATCAAGCTATCTCATTTTTGAAGGGCATTGTCAAACAATTTTAGGAAAACCCTTTGATGTGACCGCTCCCTTCAAGAGCTTTGTGGGAGGGGTTCTGTGCACCGGCAGTAACCGCTCTAGCGGTCCTGCTGGAAAGAGTTTCAAACCTGGCACTTGCTATGGGGCTGCAAAGGCAACTCTGTGAACTTAGCAAAACAGAAGAAATAAGACAACTGAAATTTGATACTTGGTAACATGGAGGAGATCTTCTCCTTTCTCTACAGTTACAGCTTGCACATATCCTTACAGTCAGAATGCAACTGTTGCTCATTTGGATTTGGCACTGTGGACAACACCAGAAGTCGGTACTCCTCACTCTCAACATTATCTCCTGACTCCCAACATTATTTTCTACACATACTTAATGCTTATAACCAACATAACGGTCATTGGGGATTACTCAAGCATGGCATAGTCAAACTTAACGTAATACCGACTGATGCCTCGGAAAGCCAGAATCAAAACTCACCAGCCTTGGTGACTCTGAAGCAGGGATCCTTTATTGCAGCACTGGGCACACCGGGGATTGCTCCTCCAAATGTGTGCGCCTATTGAAGCCAAATTTCTCATATTTATACAGATTAACTCTACATATTCATTATAATGTCTAGGAAAAGGCAGGGTTATGCAAATTATTTCTTAGGAAAAGGCAGGGTTATGCAAATTATTTCTAAGAAGTCATTTATATTAATTCCTCCCAGATAGAGCATGCTCAGTGACACTCAGGTGGTCTTCCGGTGGTCTTCATGGATGAAGGCTGGACGTCTTCCTCGCTCTCAGCGCATGCTCTTTATGTTTCTCCTCCATGCTTATCTGGGCTCCCAACACCTGCACCAGCTAGTTAGTTTTTTGCTGAAAACAAGATATAATCTGTATCTTAATTGGTCGTTAGTCTCATTATTTATGACTCCCCTAACTCCTACTTCCTCTAGTTTCAAGGCTGTCGCACTACTATGGTTAAGTTTTGTAGCTGCTTTCATGAAACAGCTTATGTGATTACAGCCAAATTCTGCTAAAATCCAAAACTAATCTATTCCTAAAAACACACAAATTCTTACTTCTTTATCTTCAAGGTTGTTACTGTTGCATTGTTATGGTTAAGTTTTGCAGGTAACTAGGTAACTGAAGGTCTGATCACAACACAGGCTTAATAGGCTTTCATAGAGAACATCGAATTTTTATTTTTCTTTTAAATAGAACTGCCAAATCAAGGAGTTCACTGACAACAGGATCCCGAGGTTTAAACTTTCTTGCCTTTTGTTCAAAAAATAAATCTTTTGCAATAAATAACAAGATAACATTATATTAATCCTCATTACTTGGTTAATTTACTAAGGGCTGTTGAGCTATTTGCAGTGCAGTTGACCTGCATCTTCTTGTCCCTTCAAGCACTGTGCACAATCCTGACAACTAGGAACGGCGAATCCACTCTCTGAGATGCTGGAAAAAACACCAGGAAGTGCCACTTTTCCAGCAACATCTAAGAAAATTCATGTAGTCACAGCAAGGTGAAATACACTCAGGGTCCCAATCTAAATGAAAGCCTGCAACTGAAACAGCCCTGGCCTACATGTGTGGAAAAGGTACTCGGTAAACACTGACCCTTTTCACTGTTTAGGAAAAAGATAATATTATTAAGTAGTTTTCCCATTTAATCTCATCTGTAAATAAATAAGTTTCCAAAAATTGACCTCCTCCTCAGTATCCAATTTGATTATCTCGGTGATGACAGTGAGGGTGATGGCATTTTGCCAGCTGCAACTGAAATCGCTACAATCTGAACACCTTCAGACATCACCAAAACCTTCAGTAAAAAATTCCACAGTTATATTCAATTACCTGGCAAGTATCTCAAGGGTAATAGTAGTCTACCTCTTCCCATAGGATGCATAAAATGTAGGTCTGTATAACATTATACAAAACCCTATGTGTGTAATTATTACTCTCTGTATAACAGAGTAGCTTTCAGATCACTGTAAATTTTTATTAAAATCAGGCAATTGCTTGTAGAAGTGCAGACAGATAACAGAATGTAATGTTACCCTACTGATGTATAATTTGAAAGCCGCACAATCAAAAGAAATCTGTCACAACGCCCCACACGATGCAGAACAGTCAAATGCTTTATTCTTCTTGTCAAACAATTAACTGATGCTTTTTTCTTTTTCAATCGCTGAAAGTGACTTTATAAATATCATCCTGACTTGTGACAAAATGACCCGGAATCCAAATTTACACCTGGGCTGAAAATTCAAAGCTAACATTGATGACCTAAACAACCTTCTCCTGTAGAATATATTAAGTAATTAAATGGGGGAAAAGAAAAAATCACATGCCCAAGCACAGGACAGAGCCCCTGCAGTGCTTGCACTAGATTTATTTTAAGCTACGTTCACCTTGCGTGAAGCAGTACAGTTTCGAATGAAAACACAGGGAAATCTCTGAGCTCCAAGGATAAAATCTGCCATCAAAGACTTAAAAACAAAAAGACTATTTTAGTTTCAGATGTGCTTTTCAGGAAACTGAGCTTGCTGTGTTTTCATTACAAGCTGCTGACACCCTCCATGGGAAACATGGGTATTTCAGACTTCTGGTGCACCAAACAGCTCTGGTGATTCCCTCTGAAATACTCACCCAACACTGGGATGGCCACTTCCTCTTCCCAACGGGGTGCAGGAATATTCTGTACAGCCATCATCACTGATTCACCCTTTCCTCCTCTCCATGCAGCCACAAGACCTGCCTGCAAACCTTTTGGGATGCCAAAAGAGGAGGAAGACTCCAGTGGCACCCACTACCCAGCTGCTCTGCACATGAGGCAGAGGAAAATACGCAGGGAAGGGATGCTTCCCTCGGGGGAAAGGTCTGGAGCACAACATGCCTTGGTTTCAGCCTGACCACCCATTTGTACAGGAGACAAACCCGAGCCTTAAGCCAGAAGAAAACACTGCCTAAGCCTAAAACACTTCAGTCACAGCTCCACCACAAAGTGTAACCACCTTGCGGTGGGAGGTAATCACTTTGTAACGTGGGGCTTGATAGCAGTTATTTTATGGAAATAAGTGTAATTTAAAAAAAAAAAATAAAAAAAAAAATTACAGGTAAGTGTTAAAAATAAGTTGAACCCAAACACTAAAGAAATGCTGGTTTTTTCTTCCTTTCCTTGAACAAAATTACATATACATACAGGACATCCACTATCCAAAGAGAACATCTCTTAAATGATCATGAGTAACAAAATGCTCTTGGGTAGTATTTACCTGCTTCTAATCAGCAGATAAAATTTAGGAAGAAAACCATCAAAACAAGACAAAACATTAACAATCTAAAAAAAAAAAAATTAAAAATCCAACCTCAGGAACAATAGGAAGCAGTATCATCTCAATGAAAGTCATGATTAAAGCTTTTAACTCAACTATGAGGTTTCCCAATTATTTCCAGCACTGAGTAACATCCTGACTTTAGCAGCGCTGACCTTCGCTTTCAGTTCCCTGCTGCAGTGCTGCTTGCTGGCGGAGAAGCAGCCGGCAGATCGGAAGTGTAGCGCACACGCAGCGCAGACTTCAAACAAAGGACCACTGTGGCAACGAGGAGCCTGTCATGAATCATCTCTTTATTGCCATCATGACTGATGGGACTCACCAAGCCCCTGAAGCCGCGTTTCAGGCTGCAGTCGCAAAGCGCACCTGGCCACTTCACCCAGCAAACAGATGTTTAGTAACGCTACGTGGTCTTACAGACAGAAAGCCTTGAGACGGTACAGCCACAGCTGAAGACTTAAGAGGAAATTAATTCTCCTATCATTATGTGTTTAAGTATCTTTCCCCTCTTTGGGAAAGGCAGAGGCATACCTACTTCCTCCCTACCACACTCTGCCTTTCATATCAGGATAAAATGCTCCAAATAATTCAGGATACAACTGACGCAACCCTACGCAGCCCTAAGTACTCAACAAGCTCTGATCCGTGCTCTGAGGAACCCAGACTGGGTGGCCAGCAAACATGGGTCACCCACATCCGCCCCGACCACTGGTACCAAGGGGCACATCTGCCATCGTGGTCCTGGTGAGCATCATGGGCACCACAACACCCACGTTTCTGAGCAAGGTACTGGGATGCAGCGACACATGCGGAGCGACACTGCCCCGTGTTTCCATGGCGCCTGAGCTAAAAGCCCTCACAGACCCTAAAACAATCCTGCTTAATAAATGCTTGCAACTGATACACTGGGCAAAGCCTGGTGGGGTAATGCCAGTTGTGATGGTTCTACAGGTTGCTGGGGGAAAAAGTGCCATTGTCATGCCACTAAGGATCAATACTAGAAAACACACATCCAGTCACAGAAAATATTCACAGAAGGGGGGAAAAAAAAGTGCAAGGGCATCAAACTGCATCCTTCGTAGACGAGAAACCAACTCAACTGCAGAACTCAGCAGCACCCTAACTACCAAACCTCACCAGCTGCAGGCAGCCTGGGCACACAGGAGTCCAGAAGTGATAAAATGACATTTTTATTAAAAAAATCCAAACCTGAAACTTAAAGAGAATACACTGGTCTTTCTTAATAAGGTAAATGAAGCTTCTTTATGAGTGTATTCCCAAGCTGAACACACATTTTAACTTGAAATACAGGGAGTGTTCTGTAAAAGCATTATGTAGATATGAAGCTGCTTTTATGTAGCTCACTTTATCAGAAAAACACGTTCTATCATGTTTTTAAAATATCATAGAGATAAAAGTACAATCATTGAAATATTTGCATATTTTGTAGTACAAAGAACTTAATGTATGCTAACAGACTATTTGTTGTCACATTAGCTTCAAACAAGCAAGGAAATAAGGGTTGATTTATTACTGTGCATCTTAGACTGCAGGATGGTAAAATTCCACTGACTGAAGTTTAAATAAAGGTCTAGTGAAAGCAATGGAAAAAAATCCTACCAATTTCATAATTCAGAGCAATAAGCAGAACAATGTAAGGTGTTTCACTTACTAAAATTAATTATTTTACCTTATTCATTTATACTATTTAAAAGACTGACTTCTAACCTGCAATACGTAAATCTGCACTTTAAAGAAGTGTTGAGGGCTGCATACCGTATCCTTCAGAAATAAGATGCCGACTGAATCTGTTTTAACCTCAAAACTCAGCAGCAGGTCTGCCTCAGGAGCCTGGCCGCTGGGTCTCCCGCCCTGCTCCTGCAGCCAGCCACCTCTCACCATAACTTTTCCATTGGATTTGTGGCCCCACCGTTACCCACTGGGTCACTCTGCAGATTTGGTCAGTTCTAATGGTGATCTCCCAAATTCCATCGTTAATAAACTGCAGATCAGTCTGTAGATGCTCCCGTGGCAATGCTGGCCTGGGTTTGGCTAGAACTGCTCCCTCGCTGCCTCACTGCAGCAGGCAAGGTGGGGGGAGACAGGAGGAGGAAAGGGAAAATAAACTCGAGCGTGCACACACAGACATGTGTTTACACACACATGCATACATGTGTATATAAATACCTATTTACATGTATACAGTACTCCTAAAGCCATGTTTACAAATATGGGATGTGTATATATATCTCTCTCTCATTAGAAATGAAAGGTGGAGTCCTCAATCCATGAAATCATTTTGCTCCTGTTTACACGAAGTAATTTTGGAGCAAGGCAGCATATACTGAAGCTCACCAGCAAACCAAATCCAACAGCTGTGGTTTGACTCAGTATGCTGGTCACATCCAAAAAAAAACCCCAACTCTCATGAAAATGCCATCAGTAAAACCCGATGCCCACGAAGGGCAGCAGGAAGGTGCGCTCACGCCGCTGCAGGGTTTAGGGCTAGGGAGCAAATTAAATGATATGTAAAAAAGCATCTCATACCCTTATCTGTATCCAGAGATAGGCTCACATTTACAGTACTAAAGGGATTTAATAGATAGATTTTAAAATAGCTTCAACTATTTCAGAGACAGCAAGTAGATTAATAAAGTGTTTATTTCTAGTATATCTGAGGCCATGCAACTCCACATGTAGATACCCGTCAGAGCAAGAACGTCCTGTTGTTTTTAAAATTATTCTACTGTAAACAGAGATCAAAACTGAACCAAAGGAAGACACTCTCAGTGCAGCATGAGATTGTCAGCATATTCCTTCATAATTCCACAGGTATTTTTGTAATGGCACAGAACAACCACCGAGTAGAAAAAGAAAGAACAATTCCTAACAATGTATTTGCATTTATTGTTTTCATTCCCTTCCAATAATATTCTCCCCTATAAATGCCATGGAACTGTAGCATCTTGGATTTCACCTCTCAGATAGCCAGGATGCTTCTGTGTGGTAACAATCCTTATGTAAGCATTAGCAGGTTTTTCGTCGATTTACATCTAACTTGAAAATTCTAGAGTTGTAGAAGTTTCAGACTAATGTTTCTTTACGTTGTGCTACGAATAAACAATTTCTACAGCAGAGGAGCAACCAGCAAATAAAATTGCTGACAAAGTCTTTCATACAAAAGAAACAGCAAAGTCCCAAACCTAAATTAAAAAAAATTCAAGTTATGATGAGATTTCTTAACGCAGGTCATTAGCTGTGTTCACATTTGCAGCATATTATGGGTATTAAGCAGAACACATTTTTATTTGAGTGCAAAAGTTTGGGACTTTCCTCATATGACCTTCCTGGCATACTGCCAAGGCTCAGCTCTTGTTGACAATTAATCTGAGCATAATCCCTGAAATCTCTGTGCCACTGCTGAGTTGCATGGGAATGATTCCCCAACAACGTACGTGGAATCGGGCTGTAAATTTTATTTTCAGCTCATGGCTGTTCCCCTTCCTTTCCAGCTGTTGCAGATTCTTTATTTGAATAAAAATAAATCATCTATACCTTTTTTTCATTAGAAAACTGCATAGTACCTAAGAAAGAAAACAAATCCAACGCTACTTATTTAATTATTTTCCTATAGATGGCTCCCATACTTTTAAGGGAGCAAAATAATAATAATTCAACCGCCAACGAAAACCCTGGGTAATGAACTGTGATGACTCAAACAGCCCCATCAAGTCTAAACAGGAGCAAGACCACATTGCAGCAGAGGGCCAAGGGTTCCAGCTGAGGGTACCTGCACTTGACAGTGATCTTCTGAATGAGGAATCGCCTTTACAAAAACCCCCACACACTTCAAAAGGGCTTTCTCACATTCAAAGATGCCTCTGGTCGCTGAAGCCAACCGACTTTTTGTCATGAACACTGTAAAAAATCGCGGTGTCCAAGTTTTCCACATCTGTGATTCCTGCCTCTTGTGCAAGGGCAGGGGCTGAATAACTAATGTCTGAACAGTGCTCGTGAAGCTGAGGGGACATAGACATTTGTCACAGTGATTTCTTTTTTGGCTTTTGTACGCTACCCCGCAGGGCAAGATGAGGTGGATCTCATTGTTTTCTGTGTGCTTGGGATTTCACAAGTATTTTTCCCCTGCATTCAGGAAGGAGCTGGGTAGGCAAAGCAGCACTGACTTTCATCTTGATAATGCAGGTCCTAAAAGCAGTAAATCATACAGCAGTATGAGCTCCAGTACGGGATGGAGAGACCTACCCACTGACCTGCATACTTACTTCACCACCAATTTAAATATGCTTATAGCAAGTGTGAGCTAGTGCTGGTCTACCTATATTCACTGTGGTCCAATTTCTGCCTGAAGCAAAGACAGGCTCTTATCGAGACTTCTTATTTCCTGAATGATCCCAGTATTTTCCCCTTCCTATGAAAAGCAAGTAAATATAACTAACAAGGAAAAACATTCCTTGCAAAAACATGAAGTCAATTTAAGAAAATTTAAGAGGATGACAGCTAAAATAATTTTAATTTTTCTAAACTCTTATCTTGCAGCAGAAAACTTGCTTTGTTCAGTAGACTCTTCTTCCTGTGCCTTAACCCTTTCCCACAAAGACGTTTCCTACACAGAGCTGACCAAGCAACCAAGGGCAATAATTCTGTGTGAAAAGGGAAAGTGCTCTGAAACTTTTCGTAAAAGCTTATTTTGTTACCTCAAAGTTACTTCTAATGCTAATTTACTTCCTACATGTAAACACACACCCTGTTTGAAAGGTATTCCTTTGGGTTGCAGTGCAGAAGACCCTTTAGTCCTTCTGCTGCTCTTTAAAGAAAGCTAAACTGCATTGGAAAAATAGGAGTTACTCCTCCAGTCCTGTTTCCTACAACAGAGCGGCTTGGTCCAACCAACATCCACTTAAATCAATGGGGAGCTGTCAGTGTTTGGTTTGGGCCATGTAAGAGTGAGAAACTGAGAAACCTGTTTTCACCTGGCCTTCAGCCACGTACAGTGTCACCACTAATGAGTGGCTGCTATAATGAGACCTTTTGAAAGAGTCATAGGTGAGATATGAATCAAGGAACACAATGCAAACCCCATCCCCATCTCAAAGCGGGGAAAAAATCAGTTCAGCTTGATCACAAATACTTCTAGGTGTTCTGGTGCCAGGCTACCGCCAACGGAATTCACTGATAGGGAAGGGCAAGGTCTGTTTGCAGTGCAGTCCTCCCCAGGGAGATGCATTTCACGGCTCCCAGCCAAAGCCTCCAAAACGCCCCCGGGGTAGCAGTTGGGCTGGAGCTGCCCCATCACGCCCTTCCACTGCAGCCAGATTTGCCTATTTTTGCAGCTGGCACCACCAAAGGCTACAGAAACTTGTAGTCAGCACAATCCCTTCCAGATCTCCTCTTCAGTCTCTTCAGCTAATAAATACCCAGAGCGGTGCATAGACTGGCGACGACTGTAAACAGGGTTTACATAGGAGGCTCTGCACCTCACTCAGCCTTTCCTTTCCTGTACAATGCCTGTGCGACTGTTCCCATCACGGTCCTCACCAGCTGAAAAGAAAACTGCCCTCCACACCAGCTTGTACTGACCCAACAACATCCTTTTTTGATCAGTGTTTCTAATCCCCACGGTATCAGCACTGTACACAGAGCCTCACGATGAAGAAAAGTGATACTGGTGAGTCCAGTGATTCAGCAGTGGTTTGGTTTCTTCCTTTGGTGCTCCTGAGGCATCAAGAACCAGCTCAGGAGATTAAAGCTTGATGCTAAATACATGCTCACTGTACAACAAATCCTGTTGTTTTCAAGACAAAAAAAGTCTGTGCAGCCTACAGCTACTCATGATGTACATCCTACTAGTACACCATGCACTACCTAAACGAAAACATACTTTCAATGGTGAGTGAGAGAGGAAGACTATGGATTTAATAACGCCTCCACATGCAACTAAAAACTCCGACAACAGAAAACAAAACCAAAAAGAGAGCAACCCAGGATTACAAAGAATACTACATATAGAGGTGTAGCATATACAAACAATTTTGGCACACAACACGTTCAGCCAAAGCATCAGCAGCACTCAGGAATTCAATCACCTCTTCCAACAGAGAACCACAGAGGGCTTTACAAATGAGAAGTCCCACAGAGACAAGTAAACACTACCTGTTTTCACGTGCTGCAAATGAAGCCTGAAGAGTGAACTATGGGTGTGAAGTTCAAAGAAAATCCATGTGTGCAAGCAAATGTATGATCTGTATGTGCAATTACTGTGTGATAAGTAAATATATACAGAGCAGAATGGTAATTATTTATCTAACCTGCTGTTGTGAGGCTGTGACAGCACCAGCTTTGTGAGCTACTGTTGTACCTCTGTTTGAAAGTGAGCTGTGATGGAAGAACACTCCCAAGAAAGCTCACTTAAACTCACAGAGTTTGGTTTTGTTCTGTCGCTAGCTTGACATAAAACATGAGCTGTGCCCCTCACCTGACTGTTATTCAAAGAAGAAAGATCTCAGTACTGCGTAAGAGGTGCTGGAAGCCTGAGCAGATGGCCCGTAAGGGAGGAGGAGGCGGCGGCTTGATATTGTTGCAGATAACAGCGCTAGAGACGCGGTTATGAAGCAAAAGCTTGTATTTCAGCATCCTCCTCAACTGCTAAGCCCCAGAGAGACTGGTCTATAAAATGCACCAGGATCCAGAGGGTCAGGGGGAAATGGCACAGCCAGCTCAAAGCTGCATCCCTACATCCTTTTGCCCTGCAAAGCATGGTTACCATTTCAACAATGCCTGCTGAGAACAGGCCCTCTCCCACACCACCCTGCCACAGGTGACACCTTGGAGCATGCTAGTCACAGCATGGGCCCAAACCGTGCCATGGAACATGCTAGAAATCAAACAATATGGACAAGTCATAAGTTACAAGTCCTGACCCTGATTAAGAGTGAAACACCGTGGAAGTGGAGTCTTTCAATCCCATTGCCACAGTTAAACACAGGCATCAGAAACAGGGAGGTACAGCGGGACCAAAGACTCAGACTCTAAAGTTTAGTGCTGTAGCCACAACACGCTCATGTTAGCGCCACAAGAAAGTGGGAAGCACACATAGCTTCTAAACACAAAGTCAAATATTTCTCTGAAAATAAAGAGACCAGAAGATGAGTGCTACAATAGATATCAGGGCGCTGGCAAAGGCAAAGTGTGAAATGGATGCCTTCCAGCATTCAGTTTAGGAAGACAAACATTGTTTCACAAATTCGCTGTAGCCCTGCTTATTTTCCAAGCTACTTAACTCATGCCAAAGGGCTTGGACTTTCTGAACATCCTGTTCTGTTTCCTCCACCGCTAAGTCTGAGTCCTCAGTGCTAAACGTCTTTATTTCAGAGTCCCATTTTCTATCATTTGATTCCGAACTCCTCACTCCGTAGGCTTTGTATTTTACCTCTGGGTAAGAGTGAAGACAAGCAGATTAATGAGAAGTCTGAACAGCACATTAAGTTACACCTATTTTAAGAGCCTTCTCCATCGAGCATCCCAAGGCACTGTATAAAAATAAAGCTACATGAATCGCATTTAAAACTAACAAAAAGCTTGCAGACCCTGGCGTGCCTTGAAGCATAAATACAGATTGGTGATTAAATGATTCCATGATTTCCCCATAGTCTAGGGGCCACATGAACACAGACCATTTTACCTGTCATTGTGTGGCTGCATCCATCAGCAATCCGCTCAGATGTAAAGCTGAGGCGTCTCCATGATGGCCTACTGGCAGGCAAAGTATTCCCTCCCTCAGGAAGGCAGGAGAACAGTTCTAGTCTGCATGAACAGCAGCTGGCCATTTCAGGGATTTCCTAACTGACTGAAGGCAACGCTTCCTGCACCTCTCAAAGGCAGCTGCAGAACACATTCCTGCTCCTTTCCTTGCCTCTCCACAGCTGCAAGAAGTTCAAGGTGCAAGTGGTCTCATGAGGGCATCTGCAGTAACAAAAGCTCGGGTGGAGACAGGGATGTCATCTCTCATCCTAATGAGCTTTAGCTCCCAGATTCACTGCTCTTGGAACTCCATCAACACCGCAAGAAACAGAAGCAAAGATCTTGCCATGGCGAGGCACATGCTGGGCCCAGCTCACCCACCCATACAAGAAGACCTCCTGGCCACTGGGTAAGGTGACACAAGGAGAAGGCATTTATCTCGGTATGAGAGGGAACCGCTGCTGCCACTGAAGTGCCAGGGAGCCTGTTGATGTGGACACAAAAGCAATCCACTTGTATCCTACTTCTTTGCAATAAGACTTTCCATCCTGCTTCCTCCCCTCTTCCTTCCCATGCCCGCATGTCAGACTGAGACCAAAGCCTTCCCAGCCAGGAAGGAACTGAAATGAACCGTGACCTTACTTGCCTTAAATAACTGCACTTTTAATGTCCAGTCACAGTGCCCAAGCACTCATGGGGCACAGCAGACGCTTCCACGGCAGCCTTAGATCCTGATGACACCTTCAAAGCACCCAGTAAGCCATCTGGGTGACCCCGTCGCTGCTGCTGGCTGTCAGTATCTATGTCATGAGACCTATGTCAGACCTATAAGCAGCAGGTGCAGTCCCGCTGTGCTCCAAGATCCCGCATCCTCCATACGACCCTTTCCTAGGAATGCTCCAGCATGGAACCTCACTCCTAGTGACTGGGCTGACCATGCTGCTCTCTGGTAAACATCACCCTTGTGTGAAGCTCCCACATAGCTGCTTCATCTTGCCCTGCCATTTTGAGGCAGATATGGTTAAAGTGGTGTATAAATAACCAGCTGGTCCTTGCTGAGGCTAGTTTTGCTTTCTTGAGATAGTTCAGGAGAAAAGAACCAAGTGATGCATTTGAAGCCTCTTCAAGCAAGTAGTGTGGAAGAGCGGCTTTGGCCTGCAAGCCTTACCAATCAGCGGTGTGGTTCATGCTAGATTCAACCCTACACACAAAAGAGGAAGAGTATGGTAAGCTGTGGTTGTAACAATGAAGTAAAGTTAATGCCTGAGGGCCATCAGGAGGTAAACCTGTTCACATTACTTTGTGTGCAGCTGAGGTGATCACCAGCACATGCACATTCCAAAATTTAGAATAATAAATGTTATGGCTGCCAACATACTGACATTTGTAAAGACTTTTGTTGACTTTAATAAGCTAGCTAAAACTAGAGCTACAAACTTAGGAGGGGACATGGAATAACATGTAAGAAGAACCAGAGGTCCTGAACAATGCTGGAATCACATTTTGAAACTAACTCAAGAATATGTACATGAACTCAACCACAGAGACAAAGCTGATGCTACACTAAGAAAGGCCTGGATAGACAAGACTTCAAGCTGACACTGCTCATGTAAGGAACTATTTCCTCACCATCTGGCTTAGGAATCACTTGGATTCCAGAGTGGCCTTCTAATAGCCAACAGGAAAGCAGGGAAACTATTTTAAGTAAGCATCACTAAAAATAAAATGGGAGATGTCATGAAAGGAAAAAAGAAAGTGGTCAGTGATAAATACAGTATAGAGATTTTGCTATTTATACTTTTAAGGCTATTTATATTTGAAAGCTTTCCCTTTGAGATGCTGACAGGCAGGCTTCCACATTCATCAGTCTGGTATTCATTCAACTACACAGTATTTATAGAAACACATGAAGGCCAACAGAAATAAGAGAGACATTAAAATTAATTTCTGTCACAGTTTAGGGTTATTATTATCACCTCACATTCAAGTTCAGCCACACATAAACAAAACATTTCCCAACATTACACTGACACACATTTTGAATGCTCTCCATGAAATCCTGCTTCAGCAACATCACACACGATAAAAACACTACTGCAGGAGTTTGACATGGTCTGACACAACTTCAGTTGCCTGGAGATAAGCTCTTTCAGATGAACTTGCTGTGTGGGCTTGAGTTCCCAAAGGGCTGAACACCTGACATCATTCAGGACGCCAGCGCAGCGACCTGTGGTGGCAGGGCCACGAAGAACCTATACAGCAGCAACTCACAGCTGAGCAAATCTAAAGGGCAGAAGTGAAGAGGAAAGGATCCGTGGGAATGGGGTAACTACTGAGAGGCTGACGATATGGTGAAGAACCACTGAAATACACCGCACAGTCCCCTTCCAAAAATGCTGACTTAGCGCTTGAAAGGAAAGGGCAACTCCTCTCGTGCACCTCTTAAGCTCCTCAGAAAACACCAACTGTTCATCCAAGTGAGCATCACGGACACATTTAGGAAACCTAAGTTAAGATGCACGCCACCTCTCTAGTAACCTGGGTAATCTAAATGAGTTTTAGAGTCAATTGACTGCTGCCTCCTAAAATTGAAGTCTGTTATTAGCTTTGTTCATGTGTCAACAGTGTTTAGCTTAATTAGCTAGCTTGCTTTTTTACTGTGCCTCAGGTTTTACTTTGCTAGCCTGCTCTGCAAAGCTATCGGCTCCCAGAAATCTGCACCTGTTCTAGTCTGAATTGTTATGCAACACCCAGAACTACACACAGTGCAACACATTTTGTTCATTTTGTACATTTTTCTTCAATGACTGCAAAATTTCCATGCCTCTAACACCTTCACATTACCCCTATTCCAATCTAGATCCATATTTATCTTTCCCAGGGGCTGCACTACTTACCCTTTTAGGTCTGGAGATTTGCCTTGTTTTGGTACATGTTTCAGGTACCTTTTAAAGTATTTTCTCTACTTTTAAATGTCTAGGCTTTCTAGTCTGGCCAACTTAACTATGTACCAACCTCACTGCCTTGTTTCCTTAATTTCACAGCCTGTTCTTCTGTGAGAAAGGAGCGTTGTTTATGGACCTGTTTGCTTATGTTTGTATTAAATATAAAAGGAAACAATTAAATACATTCTTTATCCAAGCTTATTTTTTATAGCTAACTCTTCCATTATGTCCTCATACCACACCAAAAATATGAGAGAGCAAGCCAACATCTAAATTCATTAGCCTTTTTTGAGAAGAAATCATGTTCACTGCCTGTCACAGCCTGCACCAAGGACAGCCGATGTCCTAAGTTTCCAAGGGATTGCATCCCCTGAGACACTTACAGCTGTATTTCTACAAGCAAAATAAACATGCCCAAGACTGTTGAGTCCAACTGGCACAGAAAGGCGCTATGCTACTAAACTCCCATCCGCCAAAACAAAACACCTACTGGCAATAACCCCAAGATCATTTTCAAACTTTATCTGGGAATAAATAGTTCAGGTGAGTTCCTGTAAATATAAACCAAAACTACAACAGGGACAGTTAACAGTAGAGACAACTGGTTTCCTGGGTTTGGGGATGCTTCCTAGCACCACTTCATTAACTAGTACAGACATGGGCACTGCACAAAGACCTCTTAATGCCTGCATGACCCTGAATCCCTCACGACTACTTGCAGATGTTAATAGCTTGTCATTTTCTCACCTTCCTTCTCAGAGACCAAAATAATTCCACTGATACTACACCAGCCAGAACTCTTAGGAGACTCTTCTCTGGCTTAATCTTTCTTTGGTTCCAACAGGGATCCTGAGATGTTTATCCAAAGTTTTTTCTTCAGGACCATTTTCAGCTTTATGTCCCGATGGTGCTTCTTTGCTCCTGGAAAACAAAACACTACTCTTTCCCCTAGCTAGGTTCTGCTGACAGATGTGTCCTTTCACCTAAAGGAGTCTTCAGACACACACATATGTCTTACTCATATCACTAGGATTCCCAGATCTTCATGGGTTATTTTTTTTTTCTTCCTTCCCACTGCCACCCAACTATCTTCTCTTTTCTCTCCCCAGTTCTTTAATTGCCTCCTTGTTCCTCCTCAGCCTCAAGTCTCTAGTTATCTACATCTTACACTCCTTTTTTTTTCTGGTGCCATTCTTCTATTTTGTTGTCACCTATTTCTCCCTTTTTCTCATAGAATCACCTGGGTTGGAAGAGACCCTTTAGATCATTGAGTCCAAACACAGCCTAACCCTGATAACCCTCCCTCTAGATCATGTCCTTAAGGACTTCATTTACCTGTCTTTTAAATACCTCCAGGGATGGTGACTCCACCACTTCCCTGGGAAGCCTGTTCCAACGCCCAACAACCCTTTCAGTAAAGAAATTACTCCTGATATCTAAAATGATGAGTTCTCCATCACAACAAATCAGTCTTTCACTTGATTTCTCCACCACCTACCAGTCCCAGCCTCTACGCTGTGTTTATACCCACATGCATCTGTGGTTAGCTTCCTCAAAGACCTCTCCCTTCCAACTACTATTTTTATATACAGCTGTGCATTCAGATCACCTCAACTGCTTCTTCCCTTCCCTCCTGTCTTTAGCTCCCTGCCTCTAGCTGCATCTAATCTACTTGGATATTCTCTCTCCTGACTTCTGTCAGGTGACATTTCTATGTAAAAATAGATCCTATCAGGTAATGCTGAAGGAAGTCAATCTCCTTCTGCATCCAGTCTCGGTGTCTTTCTTACTATCCCTCATCCAGTGCTGCATCCTTCCTTGTCTCTGCCTTCAAGGAAAAACAAGTAACACAGACAAAACCCATCCAGACCTTAAATTTTCATTAACTGTTGGCTTCCTCTGGCCACACACTTTTAAAATTTGTGGCTACACCCAAAAGGCAGTCATTTGCCCAGTCTAAATTAAGCTTACTTAGGTGAACAGTTTCAGTTGTGACCAAGGGCAGAAAACCTCCTTCATCTCCTTCAGCTGCAAGAAGATTAACCTGAAACCCACAACTGCAAATAGGTCCTTCAAACACCAGAGACAGCAAAAGAAGGAACAGTAATTATAACACAGCGCAAGAATTCTTGTGCATGAAGCTTTACTACAAGAAAAAAATGGATGTCTAACTAAATAGAGGACAAGGAGAGAAGTAGCGGGAGGAATTTAATGTCAGAGATCAGTAAGTGCAGTTTGAGTAATCTTAATTTTCTGGTAAGAGGCTAGGTACCATGAGATAACTCCTCATGTTTGTGAAATAGGAAAAAAAGAAGTTTATATGAACATCAGATACAGAAGATAATTACTGGAGTTTTCTGCAAAACTGGAAGTGACTGCAGATCCATGTGGCTAAAAGGAAAATACAGTTCAAGGATTTAACAAGGATATCCTAACAAATCAAATTACAGGCTCCTACCCTTGATTATCCTCCTCAAAGTGTGAAACAGTATTAAGGAGTTGGATCATACAATCTAAACTGCACTTTATGTTTTTTCCCTTGAAACAACAAGGATTTTATAGGGCAAGTAATAAGGACATACTTCTGAAGGACATGTGGACAGAGTACAGAGCAGAGTATCATCTGAACATTTTTATTATACAATCAAAATGGCACTTTGTTTTGAGAATGGGGGGATTTATCGATTTCACTTTGAGGTCCAGGCTTTCCGTCACATCCACCCATGCAAGAAAGAGCAGGCAATGAACTGCAGGAAGGTCTTGTGTCTTTAATGCTTTGGTTTAACTCCAGAACTTCAAACCCAGCAAGGCTGCTAAGTAAATGAGGCACACTGAGACACAAAGAGCACGCCGACTGCTTTCATGTAAACAAGCACCCAGGCACCAAATTTAATTGTCAATAACTGGGAGGATTTTCAAAGAGGCAAATGGACAGTGTAGGCCAAATTCAAAAGCTACCCAAGGTTGGCCTAAATGATTTAATTGCTCCTGTAAATCTACAGTTCCTGAAAGCTATGAAGTATCCTTCACCGGCGTTAAAGACTTTGGAACGTGTATCCACTATAAACACTATGCTAATTATAATTAATTACATTAATTTTCTCTTGTAATTTCCACAGTGATTTTCCTAAAACAAAGCAGGCCAAGAATACATCCAGAAAGGCATTTCCTCTGCTAAGTCGCTGAAGCATGCTGTTGTACCTGGCCTACTGACATTGGCAGACCTCTGCCTAAAACTGAGTTAGGACATACGTGAAATTGAATCTGAAGATTGTACAGGTTGTTTTTTTCCCCTGAACCTACATAAAATCACCATGAAGTCTGAAACTGCTAGACATTTCTCGCCAGAAAACGCCCCAAGACCCCAACTGTGTCGGAGTCCAGTCAGGCTGGTGGTATGGGAATCTCACACTTCACCTGACTGCACCAGCCTCACCTCAAATACTTGCAGAAAGCCTATTGACACCTTTCTGGCCGATTACGTTTATCTGTTTCGCTCTCTGTTACAACACAGAATGCAGAGATTGCTCCACAGACCCTGGCAAAAAAAACCCCCAGGAATCTTTTAGCTGGCTTTAAATTAAGGTTATTTTTTTTTCCCCTCAAGGAGCAGTCCCTGCCTCTGACCAGCACTGCCATGAATGATTTACGGAAAGAGGTATCAGAGTAAACCAAAAAAAGAGTAAGAATCAGTGTAAAAACTTACATCATTAATTCCATACTCGATATAAAGCGTATGGAGATAAAACAAAATGCAAGACTTCCACAGTCCCTTCTCAAACTTCAGAAATCTTCCTCTGAATTCCCAGTTGCTTTGCCTTGCTTTTTAGACTAATTCTTTGCCAGAGGTGATGTGTAATTGTTTATGTCTCCTCTAACCTGAAGTGGAAGTTGAATTTCGACAAATAAATATGCAAATATCTGCTAGTGATTTGTACTTGCAAAATATAATCCCAATGTTTATTGCAATCCTATTTAAGAAGGTCCCAGTAGACATATTTCTAGCAGCGGATTAAATGCCAATAGGATCAGATTTCCTAAGACCCGATCGTGAAGTGCTCAGAAAGCTGTGTAAAGAAATTTCTGAACAAGATTCCATAGATAAGTCCTTTTGTTATGAAAAATATTCCAAGAAGTATGCTTAGCAGGGAAATGGGAATGACTGGTTCAGTATTCAACTACTCACCACACATTTACATCAAGGAAAAACATTTTTTTTTCCCACCAGTGGAAGAACTTAATTACATGGGATATGGGGAAAAGAAGAATAAAATAAAAATCCATTGTGAAAGAACTCTTTCACCATTCTAGTCAATGGTGATGTCTTGGAATGGACAAACCGAAAATACAAAAGTAAAAGATGATTAAAGATAGTGTATCTTCACCTAGCAATTGGTAACTATGTGTTCCAGCCAGAGAAAACACTGGGAAAGCTACCGAAGGAGTTTTCCTTTGGCTCAGGGAACAGATGAGCAAGAGTTCTCCTAAGGCATTGCTTACAAAGCCAAAAGCTGTTAAATTCAGCAGCGGCTAAAGCAAGTTACAACACAGTCTGCTCCAGCCTATGTGGACAGAGCCAAGCTGCAGCACAGTAACATCTAGGGGAAAAAAGAGAGAGAGGAGAGAAAACATACCTTACAGTTTTATCCCAAGCCTGAACCAGGCTGCCAGAGCTGTCTCAAGGAAGTCAAACTACAGAGGTAGAAGAGGCTTTTTGCTCAGCGAGCGCTCACCTCTGGCCGTGCGGATTTTCACAGCGGTATTTTCTGGTGTTTATTCAGTCAACTTTTCAGTTCTCAAAGAACAGGGACACTTCCTTTCAAAAATTATCCCACTTGCTGTCCTTGAGGAAGACTTTTCCAGTCCAAGAAACCACGTCCCTCCTGACACGCATTCCTTCTCAGTTAATCTGATTTTTCCTATACGCCGCTTTACCGTCCCAAGCATTGTGATGAAACCGTCCTTACAGCGCTGCCTCCCCCATGCTCTTCTCCTACACAAAATCTCTCTCTTCATCTGTCCCCACACATTTCTTCATGCCCATGGCTCATTTTCCTTTCTCTTCGCAGAATTTCAGTTAAACCACATAAAACGATGCACTAAAGACTAGAAGGAAGTTTAAAAAGCCGCGGAAGCGCAGAACAGGCTGGGACTGTGAATAGCAGTTTAAGGGCTGTTTTCTGGTCAGCTGTGCAGCTCATTACATAACCATGAGCGTAAAATCACGCTGCAGCTTCAAATAACTCCTATTTGTGTGATTTCCACTCCATTTAAGACTAAGCTGGAGCAAACTGTACTGACATTCTAAGGAAGGCAGAAAAAACTGAGAGGATCTAAAAGATTTTGCTATAATGAGGGTGGTACTGTGCCAATCAGAACCAGTCTTTAGGATCTCCCCAGAACAAGAAAACACCACAGGTTCTCTTTCAATTTTATTCCAAGGAAGCAGGGAATCATTAAATTTAAACAAAATTATGAATGCTGATACATTTTACAGCACTCTCGTGTTTAACTTCTGTCTCTTCTTACATGTGAAAGCTTTACATTCAGACCACCTTTGGAAACACCCAACATGGAATGCACCCACACAGAATGGGAACCCACCAGGGCCAGTGTGCCATACTCCCACCAAGGACAGGTTCCTGAGAGAAAGGAGCACACCCTGCCATTTTCACTTACCTTTTGCTGCCAGCCAAGCTGGAGCTCTTCCCATAAGTCCCGGTAATTTCCAAGCAGTTGATTTTCAGAAATGGAATTTTGGCCAGAAAAATACATCTTACTGTACCTCACAGGATTCTTAGCTAGCAAACATCTGCATTGTGGCTACTTCTCAGGACATCTTGATGGGTTAGGACCGCCATTATACTGAATTTTTTACTACCCTGTGTGTCTGTATGTTTTACAAACCCATCTGTAACTGTGAGAAGTAAGGCTCTCTGAACCAGCCCCAATCAGGGGTAAGCCTAATGGTGTGTATGATTAGCATCTTAATGTAAAGGAAGTCAGAAATGTCAAAACTTGTCAGAACTGCTAAACAGGATTCTCTCTCCATACTATTCACCTACTGCAACTAAAGGACTAAGACACGTTTTAACCTGACATCCTCAGTCAGCAAAAATCCAGTACTTCTCTTCTGTGGTGACAGTCAAGATGCGGCAGAGAACATTCTCCTTGGTTCCTCGGTGGCCTTTATGGAAACCTCCTGCCTTTCTGTGAGGTGCACACGCACTCCAAGTCTAAGTTCAGAACGTACAGTTCCCCTCCCTGAAATGTTATTATTTTACCTTTACCTCTGTTGGGGATTTTTTTTTTTCCTTCTGTGATTATTAAATCAAAGAAGGGATGATGGCTTTTTAAATCAATTTGTGAGAGGACAATGAAAGATGCTGATGGCTAGAATGATGGGAACAAGTTTCCAAGAGAGATCAAAAGACAGAGAACATTAATGAGCAGATGTCCTGAAAGTTTTCTTAAATGCAAGCATGACGACTGTCTCAAGACTGACTCATCACAGCTACAGCCTGTCTTGGGACTGGGGAAGAGCTCTTACTGACTCTTGAGTAGAAAGGGAAAACAGCAGACGGAGTCTCAGTCAGCAGTCAATGTTTGAGGAAAAATACAGCAGACTCCATTTAGTTCTTGCTCTCTCTGCAAACAAAATCATCCAATGTGAAAACCCAGGAGGAGCAAGAGACAGAAGTAGTTGTCTCCCGTCCTCCTGTCTGATAAGGACTGCAGGAGCTGCGGCTTTTGTAGGAAGCTATTTCCAACCCCCCAGACTGCACCCTAAATCCAGCAGTACCCAAATCCCACAGAGAGCCCATGCCCTCCATGGGCCAAACTCCACAGCTCTTCACAGAGCAGCTCTGACAAAAATATTCCCTGCACACAGCATCCTTTTGCACTACACAAGTGAAGCCTCCGCATAAAGGCCCCAGTATATCACATGAAGCTGAGGAATTAAAAACTAACCGGTAAACATGACAGCCCACAGTCACTAGGCCGTGGGTGACTGAGTTGGGCTGGCATGGCTGAGGCAGCTTTGCAACTGAAAAGCAAAGCACTGGAGAATGCATTTCTTCTCCCTTCCTACTCCCCCCAAGATAAATGTTTTCTATTTATCTTTTTGGGTTCTTTTCTTTTTTTTTTTTTTTTTTTTTTTGAGGAGGAGGCAGGGCCTTTTAACTTAAAGATAAACTGTTCTCTGTCTGGAATAAAAGTAGCTATCAATCCTGGCTGAATGCACCTAAAATCCATTTTAAAAAGACCTCTAGGACATACGTGCATTTTACTTTGAACTTCCTGCTAGATTGCATTTGAACTTACTTGAGTGAAAAGTTAGAACTTCTACATCTCTCACTGCCTGAGGGAACCAAAAATATTAGTGCTGATTAAATATTTATTTTGTAGCAACATGAAATCTATCATGCTACAGAAAATTATTCTGAATGATACCTCTTCAGTGAGGCTGTGACTTAGGGCTTTTCCTTTTACTAAGTTACACATTAAATAAAAATACAGCTGGGCCAAGAAAACTCTGTTTTGTTTTGGCAAAGCATCAGACGGCATCTTCTGGTGTGCCAACACAGGCAGAATCTTGTCTAACTGTGGGATGCTCTTGGATTTACTACCTATTAGGGAAACTATTAAGAAGCACTGAAAGGTTCCAGCCCCTTTTGCGCATCCTCAGTCGGATCTCGTTAGCTTGCACACAGAGAGGCAGCAGTCTTCCCCCACCCCGACGGAAAAATTAATAGGAGAGTGTTAAGTCTCAGGTTACCAGGACTTCATTACTTTTACAAGCTATGCTAAATAATTAAACTGCACTTGTCAAATAAGTGATTAGAGAACATTTTGTGCTGGGTCGTATGTTTTTGCTGCCTGTTTACGTCAAGTGACAAAAAGTCATTCAGAATCTCCTGTCAAAACTAAGAGCCTAAACCTGGAGAGGGGAAGCGACCTGGGAAGCAAAGGACAAGTGTATTTAGGACGTGATTAAGGAAGCAGCACTGGCTTAAAGCCACAGCTGAGGAAGTTGAGAGGGCAGAAGCAAAGCTCATTCTGAGGATGCTGCTGAATGAGAATGACCTAGAAGCAAATCTAGCTACCACCACTTAGACCTGTGGCAGCTTCTAGACAGGCTTTCTGTGGGGTCTCAGACTATTAAAATGGGCAGAGTGGCAGAAAATGGGTGTGTGTTGCTTAGAGAGACTAGGGCTAATGATCTTCAGTGAACACTGACATTCTCAACCTTAGATTTACCTTTTTATCCATACGCCTGTAACTAGCTGTACATCTGCCGTGTTCTCATAGGGTTTCGTGGTAATACATATTTTAGGGGAGGAAAAGCTTTGGTGAGTGGAAGTAGCTGGGTACAGTAATCCAAAATATTCTGCAGTAATAATTTTTACGGGAACAAATTTTCCTCAGGGCAGAAATAGAGGGGCTACTATGGGAAATGACAAAGATGTGAGAATTAGACCAGTAGCCTACCCTTTCACCACGTTCAGAAGGCAAGAGCATTTCTGTAACGCCAAAACCCAATCAGAAATTCTGATGCAGTGCACATTATCCTACCTGCTCCTCTTCTCCTTGGGCAGATTTTAGGAGCCTATCCATCCAGTGGGACAACCCACACAGCCATACAAAGCAGATGTAGCCACACAAACAGCTGTCTCTCCTGCTGATGGGAATTTATCTGTTTGGCCAACCTGGCAATGTTTCAGAAGCAGGCTTCTATGGTTATTCAAAACAAAACTCTGTCCGGATGCAAACCCCTCCTGGTAGCAGCCAGACATACGCTGTACCAACCTGCTGCTACCGGTCCTTCCCGAGGCTGCAGCAAACAGCAGGACCTGCTGCCCTGGACATCATCGAGTTGGACTCCATCAATGAGCACATGCACACAATCTGCTATTTTTCAAATGTACCAGTCACCAAAAAGCCACATTTCCATTAAGCAGGAGAGAACGTTCCCGGTGCTCCCATTCTCTCAGGGCAGGAGAATTTCCCTGAATCGGCACTTTTGGCAAAGTTATGTAACAGCCAGCACAGCACGCTTAACTCTGATCCAAGCAGACACTGTAAGCACAGTGTAAGCACCAGGGTCCTTCTCTACACCGAACCCAGCGTGGAGATTTAGAAGCTAATTTAAAAAAAAAAAGGCTGTATTTATTTCTTGGAAGAGAACAGCAACCTACCCAGGCAAAATCACAGATCCTTGCATAGGGGTTATTAAGCAAACAAAGTGCAGGAAACAAGATTCAATAGCTTTTAAACGTTGCAAAACCCGAGCTTTTTTTTTCAGGAAAGGCAGTTCTTTGATATAAATAACAAATTTGGGACTAGCAGTGTATTGGAAATGAGCCAAAGGAACTCCCCAGACCTCAACACGACTCCTCCTTTTTGTCATGCAGACTGCCTTCACAGCACTGCCTGAACAGAAAGAGATGCCACAGAAGCTCACAGCGATAACCAAAATCAATTATGCAGCCTCATGTGCCACTGCCCAGTAGAGGTGCTTCCTCTGTGGTACAAAAGGCTGTTTTCCTTTACATTAAACGACTTCGCCACAAGCTTTTGCCCAGAAGAAAACAGCAGCAATTTGATGGGTCAAATACATTTACTAATGGAGACAGCAATTTTCTTCTGTGGCACAGCCTCCTACACTCCTTTTCAGAGTGAAGTATCCATTAAGAGTGACTCAGTGGTAGCAAAACCATGTGAAAAAAAGACATCCTGAAGTTTGTTTTCAGATACTCTCCGCAGTCAGTATTATGGCCAACAGGAATTTGTGAAAACCATAGGTATGTGGTGTATTTTCAACAGAGATGATGCATAAGAAATTTCATACTTAAAAATCACAACTTTTATTGCACAGCAACCAGCCAAATATGTTTGACTCCTGACTAACCAAAGTCTTCTCTCCTTTCTACTTTACCACAGCTGTGAATCCCTTACCTACTAGCAAGAGTAATTAACCTTTTCTTGTCTTTTTCCAATCTCTTGCCCTCCCTCACCCTCATCTTTTTCTTCTATGTCCAGGTAACCTTCATGTGCTTGGACACAGAACTCTTTCTCTCAGCCACCTTATTTTGGGTTATCCAACAAAAGGACATCTCTCTTCTCTGTTTTTGCTCTCCTTTTGGTTTAGTCTAATCATTTTCCCAATTCTGGTTTAGTCTGCAGGTCAACCTCAACCAAACAGTGACACCTAAAGCATCAGAAAGAGTTTGTGTGTCTTTGCCATCTCAGTGCATTAGTAACCCAACTCATGTTATGCCCTGCCTGCCACCTCAATTAACACGGGGTGCTGTGGCTCTAACTGACCCACGGCCACCAGTGAAGCACACGCACAGGTTAATCCAGGGAGGGAGACCAACCGGGAGGGTCAGATGCTCAGTATGGATGGTCAGATAGTCAATATGCTCCTGTCATATCGTTGTGGAGTTACTGCAACAGATGCTACACAATGTAAGCGCCACAGGATGACACAATTCTGATCTCAAATGGATTCTTTCATTTGCAAAGTTTTGCACGGTAACTCCCAGATTAATTTTGGATATTAATGAGTTTATCAGAGTAACAAAAAGGAGTCATGGGTATTTTTGTTCAACACAGGGTTTCGTGCTTCTTCTAGTATAAAACTACTTTTTTTAGCAACTATTTTTATGTATTTTCTCTGAAAAGAATCTGCTGCCTTTTAACTGGTAAAACAGGGGTGGCACCTCCTTGCATCCCTGATGAGAAATGAAAGACAAGCATCCTCCACTCTCTCTCAGTATCCCATGCAGGTCTCAGGGCAAACATACAAGTTACTAATTTTTCAGTTTTGGGGAAAGCAGTGTATTTTATATGAAGATTTTTGCATAATGTGCTAAAACTTTACTCTGCCTTTTCTACTCATATGGCTATTGAGACTGGCTGTAGAAGATCCTATCTTAAAGATGATGGAAGGGTGTCCCTGCCCATAGCAAGGGGTTGGAACTAGATGATCCTTGAGGTCCCTTCCAACCCAATGCATTCTATGGTTCTATGGCATTACGCTCACAGTCTAAATGAAAAAAAAAAAAAAAAATCAGAATTCATTCAGGATTTGGGTTGTATCACAGAAGGAATTCAATAAGCATGATAGATAAGTCATTACCTTGCAGTGTTCTCAAGAGAAAATACAAGTGACTGAGGCAGTGAGGCAAAATATTAGACTATTATGCAGAAAGATGTGCCTATGGACCAATCAGACCGGTGCAGAAACTGTCTCAGAACTTGCACGTAGGACTGCAGCATGGAAAACCTGCAAACTCAGCGGTGCTGTACCCACCGCCCTGTTTCATCAGGAATCTGCCCAAAGACTTTTCAACCTTTCACCACTGAAACAAGAGTGACCTGCTCCAGCTCTGATTTTGGAAATCCTGTGGCTGCCTGTACCACATTAAGAGCCTTTGTTGGTGGAGATGTGGATTTATAAGGCCTGAAGGAACTCTTATGATAATCTGGTCTGATTTCCTGCCTGGCACAGGCCATAATACCTCACGCAGCAATTTCTTTACAAAGCACAAGAACTTGTAACTCTGCTAGAAGATACTTCAGAAGGAGATCTAATCTTGATTTAATTACTCCAAGTGATCTACCACATTCCTTTCTAAGCCTTCCCAATGGTTAATTACACCTACGGTATCGTATTTCCAACATGAACTTCTCTTGCTTATCTTGCCGTGTTTTTGTCTGTTGGAGCCCTGTCCTATCTCTCTACATGGATATTTTTAGATACTAACCACATCACACCTCAAAATTCTCTTACCTGAGATAAATAGTTTGCCTGCTTGGCAAATCAAAACAGGGATTCCTGAATCCAACGCACAGCAGCTGCGTTGGTAGCGTAGACGGCCTCTGACTACAAGAGAAAAGTCAATTCAAGTGCCAGGGGAAGGCACCAAGCACATTTAACAAGCTTTTCCAGCTGTCATAGCAGTCACCCCTGTGTAAGACCTGGACATTTGAGATTAACAGCACTGCTATCTGGGGAGCTTCATTCTTACGTTAACTGATAAATTCCAGCTCAAAACAGATCAGTAGCTACTATAGCGAACACATAAAGAGATGGATGTTTGATGACAGGTGGATTTATACTGGTCATAAGTCAAAATCACACAAAACCCCTGCTGACAGAATGGCCCAGGACCTCTGGAGGCACTGCCGAGGCAGAAATCCCGGAGTCAGCAATACATACCCTGAAATACTTCCACCAGTTGTGGCTCTGGGAAACAAAATGAGTAAATTTCCACTCCTACTGTCATGCTCTATTACTTAGACATTTTTATTACTGTGGCATTCCGAGGCTCCACATAAGGCTCTCTTGTGTTAGGTGATCAGCTACAAACAGAGGGAGCTTAATTCGCTTTTGCAACGTTTGCACAGTTCTTGTGTGACTGAATCCTGGTAAGGAGACAGAAGGAGGACTTGTGTCCTCCCTGGATCACGGACGCTGATGAGATCAGTGTACAAAGACTGCTCAGAACTAGAATTTCTTCTGGCATTTACTAAATCCCTGTACTACCCATGTGATTCCCAACACATTATAAAGTTCCTCAGCTTCCTTAGCCCTGTTCCAGAAGGGCTTTCAGTCCTTCACGCTGATGTGGTGCAGAACAGCAACATCTTGCTGTCTCAGAGGTATATTATCTATGCACACACCTTTGTAACTGCAAACACATGCACGTTCTCTCCATGTACTAATACAAAGCAAGAATACACAAAGCTAGACCCTCTGCTATTTACAACATCCCTTTAAAATTTTCCACAACAACAACAACAACAAAAAAGTGGTATGACACCTCATTACTTTTTCACAACAGTTCTGGTTTGTCCATTAGTATTTCACATTTCTACTCATTTGTGGTTTCAAACAGTTTACATTTTGCATAGCTTAACTGGTCGGGGTTTTTTAGCCTCTCTTCCCTATTCCAAGGATGCCCTTGTGCAAATCAGGAACACTGTTCATGCAGATGTACCAACTTTTACTGGTTTAAGATCTCAGCAGTTTTTAAAAACATTCCTGCTAATCACACATCGGACTTGAAATAGGTGCACAAAATCCAGCTAACAACTCTGCAAGCTTTTATTTAACCACCAATAAAAACCAAAACAGGCAAATATGGGAGGAAAGGAAAATGGTAACCAACACCACTTCCCTTCCTTGGCATCCTGTGAATGGCTAATAAAATTGAAATGATTACCTGTGACTGAAAAGTAGTTATATATTTCTGTAATCCTCTGAACAGGTTCATACTGCAGCTGCCCATCAGAGCAACTCTCTATCAGACACCTGGTGATGTTATTTGACACAGCTGCTTAATTTTTTTGATAACATGGCACAGGAACGTCAGCATCCTCACTAGAGATTAAAGAAATTAAGAGATAAAAGCCTTTTTTAACACCCCTTGCTGTTGGTAACATATCAGAAGACCTTCTTCTGCCTTTTGCTTATCTAGCAGATGCACAGCAGAGAATCCCTTTCCAGACTGAATCATCTTCTACAGAAGAGGGAATATTCACTCCCAAAAGAGTTCACTCCTCCCCTACAGACACATTTATTTAATTATGTAACTCGAACTCCCACCACCACAGCTCAAAAAACCCCAAAATTTGATACAAAGGTACTTCCTTTAACAGCATATACTCTCGTATTTCACTTTCAAGCTGCAAAAAAGGTCTCCTTATTAGCGAAGATTTTAATTGACTGAGTAGTGAAAACTATATAGTCTGCTGAAAAGTAATTGCCAGCAAATTCCTTATAGGCAAAGAAGTTTCCAAATCTATGCAGATATCTCATTTTGATCGAAAGATGGAATAGTGGCTTAGTGACAATCAAAAAAATAGTCAAATGTTGTTACACTCATTCTGCAATACTCTTTTCCTTTCCATGCTTTGCCATACTGACCCACACGACATCCAGGACCTACTCTGAAATACTGAGCATATTGGTTAAAAATTACCTCAAATTAACTTGAATATCTTACTAAAGTGGAATAAAAAAACCCAACAACTTACCTTGTTAGAGCTTCATTTTCTGTTCTTTCACTGAAAAGAGTAAAGAAATCTGTATTAACGATCCATTTGATAAAAAGTCCTTTCTGAATTTATGTTTTTATTCACTTGACACCAATACCACGGGGTTCTTCTTATGTAACTGAAATAAACCACAATTATTTTGGAGAGTTAATCATTCCCAACACTCTGCAGTGGAGGCCTTTATTTATTTACTATCTTAACCAGCTGTTCTGAACAAACATTTCAGATCCTTTGGAAATATCAATACAAACAACTGACCTAGTCAGTTCAGCACCTAAATGGCAGGCTGATTTTTTTATAGGTTTATTTTTGCTGTATGCAGGAATTTATGACCAGTATTTGTATTTTTTTTTTAATTGGACACAATATTTTCTCTTATAAGAAGATGGGCTTGCACTGCAGAAACCCATTCAAGGGGTTTCCTGGCCTGGAAAGGTGTTTGTTTTTTTTAAGCATCTATTTTCTGCTCAATCCCAAAACAGGTAGGGTGAGTGGTGGTTGGAGAAAAATGAAAGCATCAAGCCACTTCATCAAACACCTGCTTCAAATGAGCCACTCTCAATGGCACATCTGCCCACAGCTTACCAACCTGCATCATGAAACCCAAAACACCTAAAAGCTTTAAGACTATTCCAAAAAAGTTCCAGCATGGCTCAGAACCATCAATGAATTTTGAGGCCTGCAAAAATATTAATTAATGCTTCGTTTCTTTGTGACTTTTGTTCAGCCCTTTACAACCAAGGAGGACTACTCACATTGGAACTGGGATTTGGATGGATTCTGGTAACTCTGAAGTAAGAAGGAATTATTTTTGCCACTAATATATGCAAGAACAGAACCAGACTTTATCTCATTTCATTTTCTAAATTAGCATGACACACAGCATAAAACAGAAAACAAAAAGCCAAGTCTAATAAAATCTGACAATTATTATTGGTATTTGCTGAAAAGCAGAGAAAATCACGCTGAGTCACAAGGAAAGCATCTCCACCTCTAGCATTTTCTGTACACTTCATTAGCCATCAGTATCGTTAGACATTTACAGATGAAGGGGGAAAACAAGGAGAGACCTTGTTCATCTTTCTCAAGGACGAATTTGAAGCTTGGCCACAAAGCATGTGACCACAGCAATGGCTGAAGAGATGAATTCTCTGCTCTGCAATGAAAATACCGTGTTTTGGGGGGGCACGACAGGGGAGTTAAAAACAGAGTCTTCTAGGAATGGCTGCGAATCTGTTCATCTGAGGTAAGCAAAGCTTACATGAGCAGAAGTGCCTTAATTTATATTCACCTGGTATTTTATGGGAAAGCCATGAAATGAGCCTATTTCAGGACCGGTTCAGGTAAACTTGAAAAGAGACATTCCTGAAGTGCAGAAATCCCTTCAGTTAACCACCCACTTTTGAGAAAAAGCATGAAATCCCATTTTTATGAATCAGCTCATCAGAGGTGGCATTTGCAATGTCTGATTGCCCACAGTGGAGTATATGAACATGTGTACCTTTAAAGGAAGGGGAATAACTGTAAGATCTTTTCATTACTTGGTAAAATACATAGAAACACATAAATTTCATTTTCTAGGGCTCTTGCTGATACTCAGCCATTAAAGCATGCATCAGCATCAGATCCCATCTGGCTTTAGGTGGGGGTCACCCATGAGAGGTAACTTAGGAAAGATTTTGCGTGCAGGAATCAAGGGCCAGAACCAGTAGGTATTGTATCACTGGATGCTACACAGGGTTTCAATAGGATTGAGTGGGATTTGTTACAGCAAGAGCCAAATCCTTCTTACTTTTCTCATGCAAAACACCCATTGAAGCTAGCTAGCCAGGGTGCAACTGAGGACATGTTACGTCTCTGATTCCTTATTACTCACCTGTCCCGATATTACAGCGGTCCACAACACAAAGTTTAGGGGTTCTGGTTGTGGGAAGGGAAAGGAGTATCTTACAGGACAGCCTGTTTTTACCACAAAGCAGGTACAGAGGCAAGTCTTAAGAAGACTAAAAGTCATCCTGGACTTGTGACAAGATCCACAGCGTTTGAAGCAAAGTATTTCTATGCTAGAAACACTCACAGCACAGGCTGCTTTGAAGCATATTTAACTCATCCTACGTACTTTCCGAAGAAGAATGAAAGCTGACTTTGGCAGGGTTTATGTCTCCCAGAAAAAAAAAACCAACAAAAAACGCCCCCTAGCATGCTTAAAGAAATCATTTGCATAAGTTTCCTTTATCTGATATAGCTGTTGATAACAGGACAAGCTATAATGAGGGCCCTGAACACCCCCCATCATACGTTCTCACGGGCTCTGCTGCCTGCCTAGCTTAATGGTCTCAGTAGACATCTGTCCAAGAGGACCATGTCCTAGAGAAAGGGCCCATTATTGCTCTCCATCAGGTGGCAGGGAGCTTCTCTCCATCTTCAGGTGATCTGGCTTCTATTCAAGTGGAGATAACCCCCACCCCACCGTGCCCAAAACCACACCGGGTAAGTGAGGCTCCAAGCATTCAACAGTCCCTGCAGAACACGTGTCAGGCTTCCTGCCTTATCTGCCTCTGACACCTTGGCAGTTTCACGTGGGCTCTCTGCTTTCACATAAAAACCTAACATTTCCTGTCAACTGCTTGCACTGCTTTCATGCCTAGTGATCTCCTTGCTTAGGTGGAGGGGAAGATCTCTACAAGAAAAAAAACCAAACAAAAAACCCAAGAAAAAAAGATGACATTTTCGTTGCAATATTCAGATGTGTCATACTTCTAGGCATATGCTGTAAGGACGGTTTTTGTTGCCAGTCACCAAATGTGTTAACTCTGGATGCACTCTGCAAGGGCTTGAGCAGACTCCCTCAGAAGCACATCAGTACATTAAGTCAAACTAAGCAGACAACTGTCCATGCTTGGTGACAAAATCCTCTGTAATTCCAACCAGGTATTTCACATTACCCTTTCAATTCTGATGCAAAAAGATTTATGATTATTTTGGTAAGCTCCATCTTTTTCTGAACAACTCCTTACGAATATGGTTTGTAAATACTAAAACTAACACCAAAAAAAACTACTGAGAGAAGTTGTTTTAGCAATGTACCTTGCTACTGATGCTGTTCATGAGTCTTCTTCAAGAAGACTCACCACTGATTCCAGCTGAACCACAGAAAATTAATACTACCAAAGTGATCAGACAGCAGAATAGATGCAGATGAAAATTTCCCCCTTTACCTTACAAAATTTTTGACTACATGGAGTTGTACACATGAAAGCAATCCTTTTAGATTCAGTGATTATTATTTCATCTTTTCTGTTGCATGCTCTTTAGCAGAAATTACAAAGCTGAATAAAAATCAACATATCTTACCATTAACCCAAACATGGGTTTGATCCCAATTAGCTAAAACAAGTTCTTTCCCAGTGATTCAGCACTTATCCAGCACACAGCAGGAGACAAGACACCCAGGTGTGCTTCATGAAATTTAGATATAAATGACACAATTCTGCCTACATCTCTGAACAGGTATCCTGTTATGGATGAGGGCACTAGTCGTCGTCTTCTACATATGTTATTATCCAACAAAATCCTATTAATCCTATTAAAAATAATTTTAGGCTCCTGAAATCCTTCACAGACGTCTTCAATTAGAAAGAATGAACTAGGGGGAAATCCTTTAAATTTATGAAAAGATGTAAATCTTTTCAGCCTTCTAGACTCCAGAATTTGCATCAGTTTACTTTGGTAGGTCCCACAGGATGTTCTGATGTTCAAGCTGTCCACAAGGACCACTGAGCAAAACAACTACTATTTCCTTTTTTTACAAAAGATCACAGAAAACCAACTGGGCCTGGAAAGGCCACCAAGTTTTCATTCTATCAGAGCTGAGGAAGGAATCCTGACCAGGAGACACATTCATTCCTAAAGCCACTCCAACAAGTTTGGCTTTCAGTTCTGCTGTTCAGCAACTCCCAGTAAGAAAGAAAATGCACATCAGTGAAAAAAAAAAAACCCAACCCAAGCCAACTCGGGGAAAAAAGCCCCCCCAAAAAAACAACAACAAAAAACCCCAATAGGGAAAATCTCTCTGACCTCCTGCAGCAAAGTTCTTTCTCAAGATGCAAGGAACTCTGCTGGCACAGAAAAGCAATTTAACTCTTCCTGCCCCACCAGTCCTGACTCAAGGCTGTTTGGCTTCACAGTGAAGCTCCAGCACTTGCAGGAGTTAGCAAGGTGTGCTGTGCACTCTGAAGAGCAAAAGGCCACGACTGCATCATGCCAAAGTCTAAACTGTGACAGGCGTCCTCATTTCTGTACCTCTGCACAGTGTGCCTGGGATTGTCCAGTGTTTCCTTAGGGAGACTCAGTCCCTGTGGGCGTGGGGAGGTGGCAGATACACCTGTGTGCACAGTTTAAACTCCAGGAGCTACAAATGCATCCTGAGAACGTTTACTGCCAGCAGAGTGCTAATCGCAATTACCATGCGGGTATATGCTCTCTGCAGGATAAAAGGCCAGAAGAAAGCCCGTGGTTAGATTGGACAGTACAGACAAGATCAGAGCTGGAAGGCAGAAGGCACATAAAACAGCTCCATGTAAAGCCTATCTGCAGATTCAGAACTAACCACTGCTGCCAAAATCTGCATATAACCCCACCCACAGCCAGACAGGCCTACGCCTAAGTGCCAACTGCAATGGGAGTACCTCGTGGTCCGTGTCTTCTGCCGCCCCACCAGCATGACCGGTCACAGAGACACTGCCCGACGCCTGTCCTTCCCCCCAGGGACATGCTGAATGTGCAGGCACGTTCCTCTTACTTCACCTGCCATTTATTACTGCTCTTGATGACTGGCGCTCACATAAGTATGGGATGCAGGGGGAATTGGCCAGCCCCTTTTCAGTGGTCTGTGGAGATAGGACAAGGGGCAATGGCTGTAAACTGGAGCACAGGAAGTTCTGCACCAACATGCGGAAGAACTTTCACACAGTGAGGGTGACAGAGCCCTGGGACAGGCTGCCCAGGGAGGTGGTGGAGTCGCCTTCTCTGGAGATATTCAAGACTCGTCTGGACGCCTATCTGTGCAATATGAGCTAGGGAGCTGCTTTGGCAGGGGGGTTGGACCCGATGATCTCTCGAGGTCCCTTCCAACCCCTACGATTCTGTGATTCTGTGATAAATTGGAAAGTTCAATGATGTTCTGGAAGCTACTCCTCCTTCTGGGTCTAAAAAGTCTTAAACTTCAAGCAGGTAGCTTGACCCAACTCTTCAGAGGCGGAATAATAGGGAAACAAAAATCACCACTGCTCCCATTGCAAGTTTATTGAGACCACCCTACAGAGCTAAAAACTGAGAGCTGCTTCACTGAAAATGCCATGAATACGTAGTCCAGAAGTTAACATCCCCTCCGGAAAATGGTGAACCCACAGATAGTGAAGTCTATAGTCCTGTTTTGCCAGCACTCCCACTACAATTATCCATTTTAATGAAGAACTAACATTAAAATATACTTTGGATAGTAGACCTTCAAGTTCTACTACAGCACATTTTATTTACATTTTAAATCTTAATGTCATGATATTCCTTGATTTAAAGAAGGACAAAGATACACTGATTTACGTTTAAAATAAAAACTGTACCAAAAGTAAGTGTTTCAAATCTTTGGATTTATTTCTCTACTCTTTTAAAAAATGTTATTATTTATGCCATTAAAAGGAAAAGCTAATGTATTGTTGTAACACAGGGATTCAGAGAATTCAAGAGACCTAAGCAGATCTCAGAAAAGGGCAGCTATTCTCTCTGTGATTAACATAATCATACACCCTAAACTTAATTATTTTCTCCCTCTGAAAGGTACTGAAGGATGTGATCTATGTAGGGCCCAGCCCAGTGCCACCAAAAGTGCAGTCTTCCGTTCACCTTAGGCTTGAAACACCTTGCCTAGGCCTAAAAACCCAGTTACAAACGGCAGCAGGACACTTGTTAACTATCGGTGCTCCTCACTTTTTTAAAGTGTTGCCCAAAACCTGACAAAAAATTAACAATATTCAAACCTGAGGGGAAGCTTCAGGCTTCAAATGCAATGTATGAAAGAGATGAAATAAAGTTTGGGAGACTTGGAGGTATTCATCCCACCCATGTTTAAGTATATCCTGCAGTTACTGGTGGAACTTACCACTCCAGCACCCTAGAATTTTGTCTTCAGCTTGTTGCAGAGGAACTTGGAGACCAACAAGCTGAGACAATTAAAACAAGGTGAGACATTTTATCCCAAGATTCAGATTGCCTTACACCAGAGGCCTGATTTTAATCATTGTCTGTATGTCTGAGTAAGCATAAACTACACCACAGATAAGACTTGGACCTTCAAACCTTGTATCAGAAAGCAGGTCTTTTTCTGCCTCAATCATCCCACTGACATAGGAATGATTACAGTTGTCTTAATTGCCCCTAGTTTGTCTTCTACGGGATGGCAGAATTAAAAAGGCTTGTATCTTTGAGGATGAATGCACAGGAAATATTGCTGCGCAATATCCCCAGATGATGAACATCATCATTGCGTCCTGCAATAAAACATGATGGACTTTGCTATGTTACCTTTCCCGGGGCGGGGGAGGGGGGAGGGGGCGAGTCTCAACCCAACACATCCCAGAACTCAGAGACTGGCAGTCTCCAACTTATGATACACCCAGAACGCACAGCTTTCCCCCAGTACTCTTTCTAATAACTAAGGTGGTGGTGCCATGTTCTCCTTGGGATGGTGGAGGACACCTATCATAACCACACGGTGGAATGCAGAGCTCATGGCAATTCCCATCTAAAATTAAAGCAAGAAAGTTCTACAAATGCAGAGCTTTAATACACACATCCACTGGGGTGGGGGAAAAAAATACAGTGAACTAGTCTGTAATACATCAACTGTTTCTCTTTGACTTTCAGATCTCTTTCTGTAACAATTCTTTCATCTATTTTTTTCTACCTGTGTGGCAAGTGCCCTCATGTAAGCCACACATACAGCACACATCCCAGTAAATCATCCAAACGTGGTTCAGAACCGTGGCACAGACTGCGTGATTTGGGCAAGGGACACGTCCCTAAGCTCTGCATACATTTTGAAAGCTATGACAAATACCCTATGAATAAATAAAACGGAAACCTGCCATCTGAAAGTCAGTGCAAAGCAAGCTTAGAGAGGAGAGCAATTTATCCTTATTTGTAAGGACTTTAAGAAGTATTGTACACCACCACCACCACCACTGTATTATCATCAGGCCAGGAGTTCTGCTGGGAAGTCATTTTCAAGTGGCAGGTTTGGTTGTCTATATGAGGAAAAGGGAATGAAAAAGAAATAGGTATTTTTAAGAAGGGCTTTGGAAAACGTCTCCATACACCCAGCACATACAGCACATATAAATCTTTCCTGAAACACAGTTATGCTAAGTAACCTCTGCAGCTGCCTACCTTCTCTTCATCAGCTGCGGAGAGGTGGTGCTAAACACCACTAGTGACAATGACAGCATTCACTAGTGACAGCCAACAGCACAGAAGCATGAAGAAATTGTATTTTATTTTCTGGAGTCAACGTCAAGAATGCCAAAGCTCCAAGGATTTTTCAGCACGGAATTGAGCTAAACTCGACTCAGAGACAAACTGATGGATTCAGACCGTAACTATGTAGTAATGTATTGAAGCCAGTGTGTTGCAAATGCCTTTTACATTTATTTCTACATTAAAAAAAAAATATAATTATCAAAGTATTCAAATTCAAAACTGCAATCACGCCCATCGAAAACCTCTCAATGTATAGCTGGGGGGAAAGGGAAAGTGGTGTTTGCCCCATTTCTGAGGCCCCATTAAAAAAGCTCAATTGACATTTCTGTGTTTTTAGACAGACACTGGCATTTGCTTGCATTTCCCCCCCGGTATATCACTGATAATACTCAGCTGCCAGTTTTATGAGCTATTTGCAGTTGTAACTCAACAGACAAATCCTTTGTTACAAATAGAGAACAAATAATGGGGATTTACAAAGCTGTAATTATACTGAGAGGGTTTATGCAAAGGGTGTATTAAAAGAAATACTATACGCATGGTATTTTTTTAAGAAATCCTCTGAGCATGATCACCATTTGCGCCAAGGACCCTTTTATAACGTTACCATAAAAAGGATTTTAAATGCATGTCATCCCTAAAGGATGCCTGCAGCTTCTGCCAAGCTCTCCTATGGAGGCTGAAGTTGGTAGCATATACCTGTTTTACGGCTAGCAAATGATGACAAATGAGCAGAGGAAACTTTGCGCCCAAAGCAATAAAGCACGCTAAAGGTAGGTGATGCACTCCAGCAACCAGCCAAAGCATGTCAGCTGGTGCACATCCTGGCAGTGAGGCGGGAGCAGAGACCGAAAGGTGATGCCTGCAGATCCCACCACTCAGCGCCGAGCAGCCGCACAGCTGCACAAGGAGCACGGGGAGGAGAGCCACTGGCGGGTGAGCCCACTCCAGCTACACATCAGGTTTGCTGCTGACACCGAGTGCCACTGGCACACGAACGACCACATCCATCAGGTAACACACCAAGTGTCAAGATCATGTTCTTGCCTTTGCGCTGGGCCCTCTAGTCAAGAAAAGCACCTGGTTACACAGGGGTGGGAACGCCCCAACTCACGATGGACGCAGCCAGTATTTCGGATGTCCTGCTTCACCAGCAGCCTTCTGAGGAGAGGCACTCCCCACGCACCAGAGACCTGCAGCTGACTGCACAGCGTTCCCCAGGGGACCCACGGCAGTTACAGCAGCATTTGAGGATGCTCTGAAGCAAACTGCCAGTCTGCTCATCCCAGAAATACAGAAGCTGTAGATGGCTTCAGCATATCTCTCTTCAAACTAAAGAGGATATGAAGTTTCACTTTGATAAATTCCATGACAGAATCTAGCTGACAAGTTAGTTTACAATACAGTGCACATTCTTTGGTTATTGAAAGCTCCCACAATTTCAGTTCTTGTTAAGTAGGGAAGATTTCTAAATCTCCTCATAATAAAGTGTTATACTGGGTGTCACAAAGTCAAAACATTCTGTATAAAGTTATCCCGAGATCCTTCTGGTCCCATCGGCTTACTGTTAAGGAGAATCTGTTAGTCAAGAAATTATACCAAATAAAAGTAGAATTATTTTCTCAAACCTCTTCCCTAAGATCAGTGTTTCATTATAGTATTTGAATTTTATGAATAATTAATTATTCATGAGCAGTAGCACATAGAATTATGCATTAGATTTTTAAGGTTACCCTTCAACACATCAATACAGTTACTACTGTTACACATACTAAAAAATACACTAGTTTGTTATTAATTGCTTCGATGGAGGCAGGCACTACAATTAATTATATGGTCAAGAGAAACCCGGATCCAACGCAACAGAAATCAATATTGTGAGTAATGAGTCTCCCATGTAGAACATTTAAAAAATATATATATTGGTTATAATGTTTTGACTTCTGGCACGGATTCCTGAGCCAGACTGGGCTGCAGGAAGGCGACGCAACAGGAACGCACAGGGAGAACCAAAGGGGTAGGAGGCATGTGCAGCAACCCAGCAGCGCGAGGGGCCTGAGGGGTCTTCATCTGACTCGAGGGAGGAATGGGTACCGTCACCTCAGCCACCCTTCCATATCAGCATGGAGCTGCTGGTGAAAGGAAACGCTCAAAGCCTGCTGGCAGGGAACAGGGGCAGAGAAGCAGCTTGAAAAGCATACGGGAGAGAGGCAGAGGTTCATAGTCTTCCACTCTGGTGCGCGATTCCACATCCATAGGCAACACTAGACCTGGAACAGCCGACTTTCTCTTTTCTCTAGTTCGTGCAGAAAAGGCTTTCGTACTTGTTTTGCTTCCTGTTCATAAGGAAGGGATTTTTTTCTTCAAAATGCATCGTAAGTACAACATGACAAAGGAACTGAATATTGCAGCTAAGTTACAACCGGGTAGAAATCTGCATTTTTTCACTTTACAGTCCAGAGGAGCTTTTGTTCTGTATAATAATTCAACATTGTGGTGTTGTGTTTTGGGTTATTTTTTTAAATTTCAGGCTCAATCTACAACTTTTGTATTTGGGATCGGTCATATGGACTATGTAATGGAAAAGCTCTACAACTTATCTGAATCATTACTTTATTTTGTTCTCCTGTGGTTCCAATTGTTCATCGCTAATTAGATCCAGCCATAACATCTCATTGTGCAAAAGGCATACTCTGTTTTAATCAAAATTTTGGACGGCGTTTTGGATGGCATCTTCAGCAACTTGGACAGAGTATTCTGTGGTTTCCTCACCGACAAAGAATCGAAATGATTAACTATGAATATGTCTTCCATCAAACGCTGACAGTTATTATCACGTTATTTTGATGAATATCCACCTCTTTCATGGAACCTTTTTACATTTCCTTGCATTTTTGTACCTGGTTTCTTCACTCAAAACAATGGCAGACTGTAAAGCTGTCCCAAAGGATGCATCCCTGGTGAAGTCTTAAATAATTTTTTAATTTCTCATTCTATGCACTGCTGAAAGTGATGCTGGAAACACAAAAGATGGCTGTGAGAGTCTCATCCATTTGAAACCAGATCATTTTATTGATGATGCTCACATTATTTTCCCCACTGTTTTAGGAGTGGAGAGAAATGGCCAGTGTTTGGGAATGAAACACGCCAACAAGCTCTTGCTAGCTGTGTTTTGGTGACAAGGTATGATTCAGATCACCCTCACAGGTATTTACAGATGACAGAAATCTGAGAAACGCCCCCCTGGCAGGAATAAACACAATGCTCTGCTCTTCCCTATTGATACATACTTGAGTTGGCATTCAACAGCACTTTGGATCCTGGTGCTGCTATTCTGAAAACCCTTGCTAGGTTCTACATTTTGCACCATAAGATTTACCTGTTTCTTTTCTGCCAGGCCACATGGCAGTGTCTTTCCTGCTGCCTCCCCCTGTCACAGCCCCGAGGAATCACAGACTGACAAACTGGTGTTTACCATTGCCTGAATCACCTCTCGATAGCAGCTCCATCACCAGCCAAAAACCAAAAAGAAGAAACACCCACTGAAATCATGCAGCACTGTGAGGATTGTAAAGAGAGAAGTATAGAGAGTTCTATTATCCAGCTCAAATTGTCTGGAGTTTAGGAAACTGAGATCCTAATAGCCTACAACTATGCCACTACGCAATCTGCCCGAATCTAGCATCAAAATTAGCAAAATCCAACACGCCTTCTGGCCGTCAGTTACTGCTGCCTGCCTTCCCTTTGAAAGAACACAGGCAATAATCCAATTGTTTTATAATAAATTCAATTATATCATAAATTACAGTATCATCACATCACATTGTATCTTGTTAATTACAGATAGACGTAAAAATTTGTTTGCTTTTAATCTTCTAACTTTTCCAAATTGTGAAAAGCTTTCGATCCCGGCAGGAGAGGAAATCTAATAAGCTCTGTTTGCACATACTGGTGGTGATTCTGGATGCCTGGGCATTTCGCTGACAAACTGAAATGTCTTTAATGGGACTGCGTTTCCAGTAAGAACTGAATACCAGCTTTCAGATGTTTTAGGTTATGCACTCTAAAATGGCCTTGTGCCAGATCATGAGTCACTTTGGAGAATTTAAGATCCTGTATCTAGTATCAAAAAACCAGCACAAAATAAAATCCTTAACTATTATCAGAGTAGCACCATAATTTGGAGAAATTTAAAAGCCCACTTTGTTTGGTTTCTTTGCTAAAACAAAACATCACAGCAGAGATTTTCAACTGATAAGTTAAAAAATAGAGCAAAACATAAAAATAAAAACAAGCCGTGTTCTTAAATGGGTTTTTTTTTTTTAATTTCTCACAAATTAAGCAACTTTTGCCTTTTATTTTAGAAGGAAAAAAAATCAAAGCAGCAGTAACAAAAGCTTGCCACAGCAGCCCATTTCAAGCACTGTGCCTCTAGTTTATACCAAATATATCATATTTCTACCACTGAATATAAATGCTACGGGTCAAAATCCCCCCAAATTTATCCAGCACAACTACCATAAGCAGCAATTTGCCCACACAAGGGTTTAAGAATTGACATTTCAAAACTCTTAAACTCTGCTTTGCCCTGAGTTTACATATGATTGATTCTGTGACACAGCACCAAATCCTGCGTTCATGTGAAAAGCCACAGGAGAGTGAAGATCGGTGGCACAGCAGCCTCATCCCTGATCACACAACTCTTACGTTTGTAATTCCTACCAAGTTCTGTAAAGTCATGGACAGGCATAGATTCTTTTCTTTGGGGGGGGCGGGGGGAATAATCATAGCTGAAATTGTGTTGGTTTAACGCTACAGCAGGAAGAGAGCAGCTCTACAGGCTAGCACAGCAGGAAAAAAACCCTCGGTTGCTTTTAATAGACAAGCATTTAGTGCAACTAGTATAATCCGCAGTGACATTTTCCTCTGTCTATTATGTAAGCCAAAAGCTAAACTTTTGCTTTTGTATGGTCTATTGCCCATCTCTAACATGAGGGCTGAGTGGTTTTCTCTCCATTTTTAAGATATTTTAGTAGCAAAGGAAGGAGGACTTAGCGGATTCTTGAGATTCTTTCTAAAACTCCTGTTGTCTTCTGTTCTGCATTTATGCTGCCATGCAGGTATCAATTCAGACAGGCTTCAGTAGGAAATGCATTTGTTTTGTTAGCATGGCCCATATTCTATGTCTAACCATCTCTTGGAGAAGTTTAACTCGCCACAGAAAATAGTATAAAAGGTAAAGAAAGATCCAGGAAATTCCAGAAAGAAAAGCCAGGATTTCAAAAACCAAGGATGCTCAATCCATTTTACCAGTGTCATTCCCTAACGTGTCTTTTTCTAAACTCCAAGAAAAAAGTGAAAAACCAAAGAAATGGCTAGAGACACCTACCAGCTTTATAACCCAGGTGTCCTACAGAACCTCAGAACATCTATCTTCCCAGCAGTGACTACCCTGGAAAAGACTGTTCAAAATGGCATTCTGCAGCAAGCTTAGAATGATCAGGGACTGCCCACAGAAAGAGCAACACAGAAAATGACAGACCTGCTCCAGTAAAACGTCCGTTTATAACCCCAAGATACCTGAATTAGTAGTTCATTTCTTCCCAGGATTTCTGTCTGTCCATCCACTGTTCCTGCCACTGGGTACAGCTGACACCTGGATCCTAACCCTTCCAAGACAGCCAGCTCTGACAGACCAGCTTGGTTTTAATGCATTTTCATAGACAACTAAAGCTCTCTACGTGCCAAGGATTTGCATATTTAGGATTCAGCACTCAAAGCAGTGAGTTATTAAAATCTAGTGATTTTGCAAGACAAGTTCACAAAGGTTATAAATACAGCACACAGCATCAAAAGACCTCATCAGCCAGACATCTGAGTACCAGAAGGAGATGCAAGGCATAAAAGAAATCAAACCTTCAAAAACAACATAGGAAATTGAATAGGCAGCGCTGGAAGAATGAGTCTTACAGGAGACACTTTATTGTGTGTATATGCCAAACATGTTTCTGATTTCTCTTAAAAGACCCGTATCGCATTATCCTGGCAGTAACAGTTTGTGCCCTGCCCGCATTCCCACACTGTGTATCCCAGAGTAAACAACACCACCTGTGATAGTCCAGGCATCCCTTCCAGGTACATACTGCCCCCTGAAAGGCCACTAAAACTGCCCCACGCCAGTGCTTACAAAGCACGATTTCTCGTGAGGAGAAATCTCTGGCCTTCCCAATCTGAGGCATGAGCACACAGCATACAAGCACAGATGGTGCTGCAGAGCTCACCGTGCTACCCATGGGTGCAGGAGAGAAGCCGACCTGCTTCACAGACCAGCATGCAGCCTGGAAGTCTCAGAAGAACTGGACGTTTGCTGAGCCACGTCACTGATGCTACCGTGTGCATCTGACAGAAAGCCACCTCTGCGTGAAGCCTGCCGGCAGGAGCACTGAGGTGGACGTAAGACGGCGACAGCAGTGCTAGCTCCCTGAGCAGCCCAGGGTGGCTCACCCAGCTGTCCCCTGACACAAACCTCTCTGGGAGACAGGGCAGGACACGTGAGCATGCCTGTGAGCTCCCCAACCCCAAGATTGGAAGGCAGTTTGCACTACATGAGGAGGACAGAAATCCTTGAAACTGCTTGAAACACACTCAGCAACCTCAAGATGCTCACGCAGGGAGCAGTGGCTGGCATTTGAAATACAAAATATACTACCTATGCCCTCTACCAGACAACGCTCTTTGTCTTCCACCGATATTTTGTACAGGGGCTGAGAAGACTGCCTGTGCCCACCGGCCAGAGAGGACTGCACAACCAGCAACGGCTGATGCTCTGCCCTTTTCCAGAAAATAGATGCCAAATGAGACAAGCAATGGGAAAAAACAACCTTAAGCTGTCTCAGCACAAAGGGAATTCCTTCCTCATTACAGCACAGAAAAACACAGAGAGGGCTGCATTTCCATCTCGTTTTCTTTGGGTTTGCTTTCTTCTTTTATGTCAGACAGGTCTCAAGCTAGTAATGCTGAGAGCAACCTTGTATTTACCCAGCAGACCCCAGCCGCGGGTAAGGTCCTCACATCACAGTAGCTCTAGGAACATTTTTCCCTCTAATTATTTTCACCCCATTTTCTATTCTCCAGGTCAGAAAGCAAGGAAGAGCTTTGAACACCTAACTGGGATGCCTCCTCCGAAAAAGAATTATCCAGAAAACCTGCAATTCGGAATTAGTAAAACCTCAGGTCTTTTCTACAGAGGCTTTTTGAGCCCTATAAGCAGAGCAGAGTTTTTCATTTATCAGGCAGCAGAAAGGGAAGGGCTTTCCATTGGGTGATTTTGAAATTCTTGGTCAAAGGTTAACTTGGCTTTTAACTTCAAAGTACCAAAAAATCTTGGAGGCTGAAAGAATATGGGGCAGAGGGGTGGGCAAGGGCTGCCCCAAAAGTAAAGGGAGACGTTACCAACCTGAAAGCAAACGATGAAGACACACACGTAAAGCCACGTCCTGCACTATACCTTTCCTCACTCTCGGTGTCACAGCTAGGAATCGATCCTAAGAATCGAAAAGGCAAAGTCCGCTTCGGAAAGTTTAACATATAATCAGACTTTTCCTGGCTGGCAGCACCGAAGGAGGAAAGGCAGTTTCGCTAATTAAGATCTGAACTTCTGCTTCGACTTCAGCGTTCCGTGATGTTACCAGATATTTAAAAATATGGTACTCTCCTCCACCGCAGGGTGCAGCACCCCCAGGGCAGTGAGTAATGGTTTTACTCTCGCTTCAGTACTGGCAGCAGCATGTTGGACTGGGAAATGAACCTCTATTTCCTATCTATTTTTATAATCAGTTTATCTGTCATCTGCTTAATTCTTACCCCCGTGCACACAATAGAAACAAAACATTAAACTCTCGGTACTACAGCGAAAGGCGCTCACCGGGCTGCCGTCGCCTCAGCCGGTGACGCTGACTTGTGAGGGAGGACTGACTGCACGTGGCCCCAGACGGTGCATCTGTAGCCTGCATGAAAAATCAATGAGCTAAATCTTTTCACTTCTCTTATAAATAGGAGACAAAATGAGAGAGTCATCCCTTAGTCAGGCGGGGAATGACCGCAAATCTGAAACCAGGGTATTGTTTCAAGGAAAGTAGCTGGCAACAGAGACAAAGTATATTTTCTGCTCATAACAGAGAAAGCACAGGGTTAAGTTATTTTATGCTTTTTTTTTTTTTTGCTTTCCTTAACTGAAAAAGCACGAAATGGCAAGCAAACACAGCAGCAAGATATCAGGCACAAAATAGAAGTCTGCAGCATTATGTGCCCGAGTATATTTTGCTGCAGCCCTGAAGTCATACGTGTTCCCGAATTCTGTCTTATTTGTGAGCTTTCCTGCTTCTCTAAACACAAACATTGTTTTTGGTATTTTGCAACTCGGTCTGTATTAGGAGGTGGTATTAGCTGTGGGGGTGACAGCTGGCAGGAGCTTCTGAATCGAAGGGTCTCTTTCTGACTGATACACACGAAGCTCTGTATTAGCTCTCACAAGATGCACTGTTTACTAAAGATGATTACCCATGAGTAAATAATGAGTCATGATATCCTTAAAAAAGCAAACACACAGAGTTAAAGAATAATTTCTAACATGGGTAAACAGACAGCACTGAAAATATAATCACTTACATGTTGGGGTTTTTTTCCTAATAAAGTGTTAAAAATTAGAAAAGCTATAGAAAATGGCTGTAATTAGATAAAAATACATGAGGAAATCTTGGAAGGACTGCGTCCCCTCTTTTCATGTGACTGCAAAGCACCAGCTACAGACATTCAAATGGGTAAATACATCCTTAAATATACACAGGAACAAGCGGAAGAGGGTTTTTTTATTCGGATGACACAACACAAACACACCACAGCAGTCCTGCCACCCTTGATGGTTTACTACAGACGGTATCCTTGCAAACAACGCAGGCTGCCGAAACACTCCGTGCTGGCAGGCAGCAAAGCAGCACTGCAGACCCAACGCTGTAACTACCACATGCAGGTAAACTGCTTAGTTTTACTCTGGGTTGTCTGGCAACTTCCTAGAACTTTGAGAATTTACTGGTGAGGAACTAATCTCCAGACAGCCACTGACTCTGGTGAAATACTCTCCTCTTCGTTACTGCTACTTCCACATGCATCTTATTTCGAATGCTACCTTATACCTTTCTGAGGGACCTGGGGCTTTTTAGCCTAGAGAAGAGAAGACTGAGGAAGGATCATACCAATGCTTACAAATACTTGAGGGGTGGGTGTCAGGAGGATGGGGTCAGTCTTTTTTTAGTGGTGCCCAGTGAGAGGACAAGAGGCAATGGGCATAAACATGAACATAGGAAGTTCCACCTAACCATAGGCAGGAACTTCTGTACTGTGAGGGTGGCAGAGCACTGGGACAGGCTGCCCAGAGAAGCTGTGGAGTCTCCATCTCTAGAGACATTCAAAACCCACCTGGACACTGTCCTGTGCAGCCTGCTCTAGGTTGTCCTATTCAGGCAGAGGCGGTTGGACTAGATGATCTCCAGAGGTCCCTTCCAGCCCTGACCATTCCGTGCTTCTAAGGTCACCATTAGGCTCCAGAAGTTCCTCTTGGGAGTATGAAGGGAGAAAAGATTACAAAAATATCTGTTTGTCCATCCAAAACACCACTGGTATGTAAGAACTTTGCCTACACTGGTTTCCCCACAGCCATTCTGCTCCTGCAAAGCTCATCAGCAGTTTAAAAGAGAGATTAAATGGAAGCTAACAATCCTTGTGACATCTCAGCAGCTGCCAGTGGTGGCTCTGGAGTGACTGGAAGAGCTTAAGACCATAAACATACCCTACTGTAGCTGTGCCTTTCCATACAGCATTTTGAAATGTTTACTTGTAAGGACTAATGCAGAGTAACCTAAGCTTTTAAAAAAATAAAAGACAATTTTTTATTAATTTATGGACAATAAGGAATTACGTGTCGTCAGAAAAAAAAAACATTCACCTAAAAAAACATGGTGAACAGTGCTGTGTTAGAAAAAGATCCAGGTTGAAGGTTGAAAATGGGTGTTGTCCAAATGCTAGGACTAATGCTCTTTACTTGACAGGCCACATTGTGAAATTCAGGAAGCCAGGATGCATTTGAAAGTTTCAAGAGTCACGTCAGGTTTCTTTCAGAAGCTGGGAAGAGCGCTGGAGTCGTACCATGACACCTCCGTTCAAGGCTGGCTACTGCCACCACATTCTGTGGAATGGTTACCTCACTGGTGCACCAAGCAACCAGGGTAAGATAGACCAAACCTGGAGCTTCTGACATGGAGACTGGGCTGCTTTTCCCCTTTTCTTCCCTCTCTTATTTCTTCTAGCATATTTGCCCTGAAATGCAAGGTCTCCTGCTTTGACCGACCTGTGACCTCCACATACTTACTCACAGTTCCTTTTTTTTGAGATTATGTGACTTTAAATCCCAAGTTTCTAAAAAAATGGCCGTAACATTTTAAATAGCATTTTTTAAGAGAAGAACCAGGCAGCTAGTGAGATGGCCAACCACAGAATGGATCACACAACCTGTCCTACAAGTTTCTTAAATTACAGACACTTACACTTCTGAATTGGGGTCACATGTGCATGTAACCTGCAATTCTACGAAGTACTCCTCAGTTTTTGGCTGCCTGGGGATGGTTAAGATCGCTGAAAAGGCATCGAGTAGCTTTAGCTGCCCATGATCTTAATACAAAAGATGGCACTTCTTCCTCAAAAATCCTCAAAATTTTAACCGACTACCATAAAGAAAAGGAAGAGGAAGAAAAAATAAGAGCAACTGGAGTGCTTCAACCAGAATAAAGACCTTTTTAGGGCACTTTAACTGCCAGTCTCCAGCTTAAAGGGAAAATGAAATAAAATCTGAAGCGTCACATGGCACTTACAAGATTATATACACCTACATTGGGTTAATACAACAGAATCCTATTTTTGCTGGATTTTGCTTTGTATTATTGTGAACATTTAATTAAGAAAAAAATATTACCACTAAAAATAGGAAACATTTCAATGTGAGTATTAGCCTTTTTTTTCCCCCCACTATCTAAATGGTCTGTATTCCCACTGCTGTTACATTAGAGTTAAATTAGGTCAATGGCATTATTGAGCATTCAAAACCAGAACATGTCACAGCTACCAATAACAGCTACCACACAAGAGGGGTCTCCAGCAGCTGCCTCTCCCTCGTCCTACCAAAGCCCTGCCACTCTGTACTGTACAGCTGCTGGTGCTTTACACAACTTAAGATTCCCACCGATCGCTTCCAAGGGGAAAACACCACCCCACAGAGACTCATCTTAGATATGTCCCTTCCAAAAAGAGATCCCATTGTTAAAATGACAATTAAAAGCCACTTTCACTTCTTACAGTTGTCTTTTATGCCTGTTCTCAGACAATTCAGACACATGCTGCCAATATAGACAGGCAGACACCTTGCAGCTTTTGCTCATGTCCGTTCTCCTTTCACTCCATTTTCCCAACTCCTCCCTGAGCTCTCTTCCGCTTAATCTCTTCTGGTTAGAAAAAATGATAAATAAAGAGGGGCACACAGAAGGGAACACAGTGTTCCAAGACTGGGCTTATGTAGCCATAGGAAAACTGTAAAGATGAGAAGAGCTGGGATCACCGGAGCCTGAGGTCGCGTCGTCTGTTTACAGCCATAAATCATATCAGCAAAGCGACAGCGTTCTGCATCACCCTGTATTGCTACATTTTTCCCCCTCTCTCTTCTTTTTTTTTTTTAATTATTACCGTGCCTGTCTTTGCTTTACTGTAGTCACTATTCTAGTTACTTCCTCCAGTTTGGTAACGGTCTAACCAAACACTTTATGTCTCCTTCACTTCCAAACAGAAGAGCCGCCTCCCCACTTTTACTGTCGCCACTGCCAGATCAAAGCAGCTAACCTGTTAGGGAACCACCAAGGCCAACACCCTAATAGTGTCCCAATTCCTTATGGTAACCAAAGAGATAAATTTATCCTTAATAAACAATGGGTGATTAAGCAAAAGGTAACTTAAAGATAAGCGTTGACAGAAAGTTACATTTATTGACTCAAAAATATGATATATTTACTACTGGAAATTCAGCTACTGATCTAAAAAATGTTCAAAAAAAAAGCAATATGATGGACACCCAGAGATAACAAAAAGACTACTGTATCTTAATTTATAGCTTTTGTTATATTTGCTGAATTACGTAATATTGATTAGAAGACATTATCTTGGATTAGAAAGGGAAGAACATTAATTTCTTTAAGTATTAATACCACTGGCTAACTGACATACAAAGGTGTAAGGACTCTTACAAGTTTTTTCATCAAGATACAGTAAACAAGAAACAGAACAAAATTCACTAATGAGATTTTGTACTACATCAGAAACATAAAACAACACAAGTAATATAGCAAAAAGTCTGGAGAAAAACAAACAAGAGGACAGTATCAATTTAATCCCTAAATCAAGATATTAGGCTTGACATGCAGATGGCTGGGGATACCGATTCCAAAGTAGTGCTGGAGATAAAATTATTTCTATCTTAAAACCGCCCTGTAAGCAGATCATTTTGGTCACAAATCTGCTGAACTTTGGAAAACATTAAGCTTTTATCACCTACTTTCATGCTTGCCTTTCTCATTTCTCAGGTAGAAATAAGCACTGAAGCCAATCTCAGGGGTACTTAAGTAATACCACGTTTCCATTTGGAGCCCCAGCCCCAGACTTCAAACATGGCAGGAAAACGTGCATTTATTAAAAATACATAATATTCACTGAATTTCAAAAATCATTGTTGGGATCATAACTCCCTCCTCACCCCCAGAACATTATCACTTCTGGGCACTATGTAAGGTCATAATCTGCCTTTGATCCTCAGTGAGATTTCTTCACATCGCAGTGAGACAGCAACTCCACCCATCTGATATAGGTAGCTTGTTCTCTGTGGGGAATTTTATTGAAGAGATCATATCCCAAGTAAATTAACACTGAAGTAACGCAAAGGCTGCTGGCATCTGCTGGCTACATCCTAGTCGCTCAGACTTGCTGTTCTGATAGCTGTATATAAAAGGAGTAACGCTAGACATCATCTTTTCTGACTCAGTTAAAAACTATCCATCCAAAAATACAACAACCACGCAACAAACATGAATCCCCAATGATTATCCCCAACACAGATAAGCTCAGGAAGCAGTAAGTGTTTGAACTGTAACTTCTGATCTGCCCGTCTGCTTTCCCCACTTAGGCCTGCTGTCCAGATGGGAAAACAGGTGAGGTCTTGAATTACTCATACATGGCTCTGTATTTTGCCCACACCCTTCTTCCTGTTACACCATCACCCCAGCGTTGTGAAATCTGCATCTCCCAACAGAGATTGCAGGTCTCATCCTTCACGCAGCAGTAGGTAAAGCTTGGTCCTATTCTGTCCCATGCCTTACAACATCTGCCAAGGGGAACCCCTCAAATTCTTCCCTGCTCTTTCTGGGCTTAAATACTCATTCTCTTAAGGAAAAAAAAAAAATGATACTGAGGTTTTCACAATCCTAATTTGCAAATTGTTTCAAGCTCTTTTAGATTAGATTACTTTCCAAAGCAAACACAGTAATACTATACCACTCTCCTTTCCCAAACACAGGCTGGCTTATGACTGCAATGGGCACACAACGCATTTGCTTCTTTCAGCTGCCCCTGACCACAAATGGCTTTCACTGACTTCAGGAGAACTCTGCAAGACTACGGGATGCTCCACTCATCCAGTGCTACTTAAAGGACCGAGACATAAAGAAATATGGATAAGATCAGGCACGATGTATCAAGTAACTATTAGCAACAAAAGATTAAAAAACATAATAATCAGACTGTAGATTTTACCCTGTAGATCTGGGTTTATGAGTCAGTAAAGGTCTGCCTCTAAATATCTTTTTTGCGCTGTCAATTAATTAATTCAGCTGCAGACTTATGATCATCAAAATGGACTAGAGCTGTATCTACACAGATAATGTTTTGGAGAGACTGAGCTCAAGTTATAACTTGGCTTGGAGCTGAACATCAAAAAGAGGAGTCCAAGCTTTACATCTTATTGCACGGTATGCTTGCCCAGACAGCAAGCAATACCCTGTCAGCAATCCACTTCCCCTTTGCCTTCTATCTCCAAGGTAAATTGCTGACAGGCCTTCCTGCTAGCCCTCCTAAGTTCAGGAAATCAAATATGTAAAAAAATATTAAGAAATATAAAGCTTTAAGAAAAGAAAAGGCAGCCTGCAGTGTTGTTGCAAAGCGCAGGTTAAGCTGATGTGAACTTACATTATGGGCACAAGTTTCTAGCTGCAGTTTGTGGATGAGCTCAAGCTATGAGCAAAGGTAAGGAGGTGTCTGCTACATGCCATGGCAGCCAGCCAGTGCCCACACTGGTCCCCACAGGGCTGTCTCATGAGTAGGTGTAAGAGTAATGGGAGAGGGAAGATTATCTGCTCGAGTTCAGGTTCTGTGGCTGCAATTCCACCACCTTCTTGGTTTCAGAACTTGGGTTTCTCACTGGAGGCACACGTAACACACAAAAAAAAATCTCCAGAAAAGCTCTTGGAGCCAAACTGGGCAGCAAAGGTCAAGGGAGATGGGAGGGCAAGGGTTCACAGAGTAGTTTGCTTATGTTAATTTGGCTTTTTACAAGTACATTCCTATGAGGAAAGCATGATCAGAAAGTGACTCCTAAACAGCTGCCAAGTCCTGGCCGCTTTTTATGCCCATATCACTCTTTTCTGTGGGATCAAAGGCAAGGCAATGGTCCTGAGCATTGGCCCCTTATGTGCAAAGGCAGGAGCACAAATGGTAGTTTAAGTTTTAAGCAAGCTCACCACTTCTGTGTGTGCATGGAAAACGCATTCAGGGCACTTTTTAAAGTTACAGAGCAGCTCAAGTTGTTTGCTTAACCATAAGTAGTCAGATTCACTCTCAATTCTTTAGGTATAAACTCACATTTTATTGACTCCCCTGAATTTGGAACAGGCAAGCCTGGCAGACCAGCTTATTTTTAAAGCACGCTCAACATTTTGCATTACATAGATCTATCTTAAATTATTTTTAACTTCACACATCTCTACCCAAGAGAACTGCAGTTCCCCATATCATACTGCCCATCCCAAGATTAACTTTTTCAGAAAGTTTCAGTCATCCAATGGCCAAGGCTGTGAGGCAACTCTGGGGAATGTCTGGTCCTCCCACTGCTCAAGCAGGGTCACCTGGAGAAGGCTTCCCAGGACTATGTCCACCTGGGTTTTTAATATATCCAAGGATGGAAACACTGCAACATCTCTCTGGGCAACCTGTGCCGGTGTTCAACCAGTCAAAAAATATCTTCCTATTTCTGCAGAATTAGCCAAAGTAAATGGTAGGGTTTTTTCACTCTATTTTTCCCTTGTTTTCTTTTAAGTACCTGAGATCTCCTTCTCTTGGAACAGAACCTGTACTTTGGCAAGCAAAGCCTTTATGACAAGAATTAACCCTGCTGTCCCTGTGAAAAATCCCATCAGAAAGGGAAAATGGGGGAAAAGGGCTTGTCTATCTTTGTGCTCCACAAATATTTTTATGGTATGTGGAAAAAAAACCCTTGTTTCATACAGATTCTTGAATTTACTATTGGTCAGGTGTTTCAGAAGATCTGAAGACACCTGCCAAGAGAAGGAAGCACATGATATATACATACCTTTCTCCATATACATAGCTCCACACTAGGTAACAGGCACTGTAAAGAAGCTAGTGCAGAGTCCAAAGGTCAGAGATAACGGTTCTGAGTGCAGGAACAAGCATGGCCAGGTTTGTCCTCTCCCCCAGGACAGCCCAGTAAGCCTACAGAAGTTCAGGCCCTTACCAGCCACTGGGCCACAGTGCCTGTCCCTTATCCCTCAGACTGCAGTCAAGCAAACCAAGACGGACTGGGGTGAAGGAAAAGAGATGGCTGGCACATGAACCCTTGGCCTGGGGCAGTTTGGGGAAAGCCTGTTTGTTCCTCCTCCACTCATCAGACCAGAAAAACTGACCCGGACGTGCTGGCAAGGCTCCATCTGCTCCATATCCTATGGTTTGGAGTTAGGAAAGCCCTTCACCAACAGGTACCAACAAGGGCATTCTCAAAGCCTGGCCACTGGGCACTAACCCCTTCTGTCTCTCATGAAGAGGGCAAAATAAGAGCATGATAATGAAGGATTTATTGTCAGACAGGTGGGGGGAAACACTGAAACACTCCACAACCACAGATGACAGCTTTGACTGTGAATGGTGAACACTGACAGCAACCAGAGCTGTGCCACAGAAGGAGGGCAGAAGGCAATCACCTGTAGATCTGTGTAAGAAACACACCATCTGCCCTGAAGAGAAAATAAGGCAGAGGAGAGGAGACCGAAGTAACAGAGGAAGGGAACCTTAGCCTAATTGTTCCCCATCCATGTATCCCACACCAAAGCAAACTATCTTATCCACGTCACTGACGATAGGATGGGGGGGTCAGGAAGGCTAGCTCAGGACACAGCACTACAGAGAGGGTATGACCAATACCCTCCTTCACTTGGGAATTACTGAACCCTGGCACTTCCCTGCCCCAGGCCATACCACTCCCACCCCACAGGTAACCTCCTAGCAGAGAAAGCACTTCTACCTTCGAAAAACTCAAGAGTGTTTTGATAAAAGACCTCTCGAAGAGGTGACGGTAGAACCTTCTGCCTCACAAAACACACTCATGCCATTCACCAACTGGAAAGACATTGCTAGAATGGCTGCACACACGCTCCCCACATTCTACTGGGAGAGTGACAGTGGGTGAGATTCATCTTCCCCAGGCAGAAGATGAAAGCAGAAGAGCTTTCCAGGAGGCATGACTATCAGAGCAGACTCTGGGTTCTACCAGAGTTCAATGGAAATGAAGACAGCTGCCATCAAGATGATATCTTGTGCAGCAACCTACTTGGCAAGACATAAGGCTTCATACTTCATACAGAGGCTATCACCATTTTTGCCAGAGTCTAACAGCACGTGCCAGTGCAGCTGAACTGACAGGTGGGGGAAGGAGGGCAAGGGAGGGAGATGCCAAAAGGCAGTGGGTTGGGGGCAGGGGGGCAAAAAAACCACAAACCCCCAACAACAACAATAAAGAACCCAACATCCTGTAATGCAGAAAGATGAGAAGACAGTAGTGTAGGGTCTGGTCAACACAATGGCAAGCAGGAGTCTGGCCCTTGACTTATCCTTTCTGGAAGAAAGAAGACCCTGACAGAGGGAGCCAGGCAGCAGAGGCCTCCAAGGACAGCGCAACCCACTCTGCCAACAGCAGGAGCATGGCAGCTTGCCTTCAACATCTGCCAGATTCAGCAACTGACAGGACATCCTATGGGGAAACGAGGTTGAGGATGCCATTACCATGCACAGGTCTCTTAAAGGAAAGAAAATGTCTCTAGCATCCCTGTCTTATTTCTGGCGAAGGAAAAAAGTGAGAAGCATCTCAAGAAGCGGGTCTGGGGCCCAGGGGAAGAGACCTGAACAGTTTTCAACAGCTGAATGCTAAGTTGGATAGTCGAGTTAAGATACATTCATGGTGCAGAGCCAAGTGATTTTTAACTCAAAATTAACAATAAGTGGTGACAAATTACTGTTATATGCGTACAGCTTACAGGCAAGGGGCACGTGTCTCCCATATTCCTTGTAACCAACTGCATTCCATGTGATCTGATGTTCAGAAGTTTCATGGCTTCAAATAAAGTCAAGAGGAACTAATCTTAGCAAGCACAACTGTCGCTACATAACGCTGAGCATCCTGAGAAGTAAAGCAGTAGCATCCATGGACTTTAAACCTTAATATATCTGCATAATCAACTTTAATTCTGGTATTTCTTCTCCTAAATCAGTGAAGTTATAACCTTAATAATTAGCAGCACATGCCGTTAAACAGTTGATCCAAGTCCTCTGGCCCAACTAAGATGTTTCATCCTGGTTACACAGAGCTCTTCAATAAACCAAATCACTTCCGTAAGTGAAGGGAAACAGGCACCACGTATTTGACATGCAGCTCAGTGCCGCATAGGAAGTACTCTGTGTTCCAATAAAATTGTCTCTGTGTTTGCAGAAATAAAATAATGCTTCAATATTTAATGGAAGTAATTATTTTGCTTTAAAAAAAAATCTGTCATGAGTATTTTATAGGCTAATATTCTCTTAGTGCGTAGGTGCGTGGGCATGTATATTCTGGATTTACAGGGATACAACTCAGTACACAATCTTTCCCTGTTTGTCAAACTGGATAACATGTTTCACCACATATTTTTCAGAAGAATGAAGGTAACATGAAAAGTAAGACACCTAACTTGAAAAAGAAGGCTCAAGGTAAATTCTTCCATTTCCTGAAGCCACGATCAAAATTATTCTAAGCCTTAAACAAAAAGGCTACAGCTCCCACTTATACTGTGAAGTGCCTTGCACACAAACACAGCCCATTTTTAAGATCATGTTTGAAATATTTTTTAAAAAAGAGCCAGGGGTAAGTTAATACACCATGGAAATAAAATTATTTTAACGTAAAGCTAGAAAATGGATGTTATACCAAAGCAATCCTACCTGTCAAGAGTTGCACGGAGGATAGGCAAATGGTCCAGGAATTACAAGATCATGCTAAAGCCACAGGAAAAAACAATTCTATAGAAGAAAAATGTTCAATTTATTAGCACACACTCTTTCTATAGATAGGAAACCAAGAAGCAGTAGCAGCAGCACTCCATACATGCTCAAGCGCAGCTTGGCTGCAGCGCGTGGCAAGTAACTGCCATGGCTGAGCCGAGGGGAATAATGCAAAGTCATGGGCAGGAGGTGTGAAGTTAACAGTCTACTAGGGGAGGCCAAGGTGCAAGACCAAGCCAGTGGAAGACAGACAGGAAGGCCTGCAAGTCCATGAAGCATGACAGAGGGAAAGGCATGGAGTTCAAGAACACTGCACAAACGCAGAGAACAAGAGCCAAGGTGGCTCGTGACTCAAGGAGGCTGACTTGCCGTGGTCACAAAAGCAGCTGTCCTTACCCACAGAGGTCTGTTTTTCTTGTGAATTATCTTAAAAATGGTTCACCCACATGCATGCCACTAAGATATTGATTACAATCGTCCAATGATCTGACTACCTGGATAGTTGAAAAGGATTTCTAATTTTCTTCAAAGAGCTCCTCTGTTCTCCTACATGGCAGCTGTTCCAAAGCACCTCCTACTCAAGCAACGTTGCTGCTGTACCTGAGGCTTACGGCTTATTCCTACCAACTCCCATGAAGTAATATGGAAGGCGTTCAAACATCAGCATTAAAAAAGGAAAAAAAATGTTTAGCAGGTGAGCAGAATGAATGATCTTCTATCCAAGACAGAAAAGCGTGCATTGCATATGGATGCATCCAACGAACTTGGCTCTACTTGTACCAACTTCATTCCTTCCTCACCCGGCAAAGGAAAGACTTACGTTTTGAATTTATAGCCACTTGAAGAGACATTGATCTTCTTGCCCTGTTTTCCACCTTCCTATCAGGCAGCTTGACAATCAGTCCCTTTATTTCTTCCAATGGAAAACAGAACCCTAATTTATTGGGTTAGGTTCACCAGAGGACACAGAACAGTTCGGTAATCTAGAATGATCACACTGCTTTCATGCGTATAATCTAATTATAACATAAGAGTATTTGCCATTTTAGTTCATCAGTAAAAATTATTACAATTCTGTACACTTGAGGATATACAGTGGGTCTTTTAAAACTGCAGTTTGATCCTTTATTCTTTGACTAATTTACTGGATTAAGTTTCACAGGACCTTCAGTTTCTAATAAGCTACAACAGGTCAGAGTAAAATGAGGGGGTTTTATCATCAAAAGCATTCAGAATTGAATGCAGAACTTAATTTTGTTGTTATAAAAAAGGCATTTTATTTGCTTACAATTCCCTCCTGTCTGTTTGCAAGCTGTTACATGCACTTTGGCAGCGGGACCGTAAACCGAAAAGGTTAACGATGGAACCAACTTTTTCAACTGATCTTTCTTCCTGTAACGTCCCCCCCTACCCCAACCATCTTTAAAATAGAGTAGTGGTGGTGAGTAATGGAAACAATCTCATTCACGTGTTGTAAGTTAAATGAGAGAAACGACTTCTGAAAGATTCAGTGACTTTATTCACTTGGACCACATACAACTTACGGAATAGCAGAGTCCTGAAGAAACACAATTCTTTAATCTTTACACAGAAATTAACTTTATTTATAGTCTGCCCCTGATTTTCCTAGGAAAGGTTCCTGTAATACATGTGCCGCTTGTTCAGGTATCCCTGTAGAACAGGCAAAACCCTCACTCACCCCTGAGAAGGCAGAGTCTTTCTCTGCTGCGCAGTAGTGAGTTCAGAACAGCATCAGACACAGTGCTGCCACACGAATGCCCACGTTGGTTATTCTACTAACCTCTTTGATGGGATAAATGAACCCCAGCAGACTGCCAGACTAACGTACCTATATCGCACTCTCCAGAACAGACCTCCTCGACCCCTCAGAGGCCAGCCTTCAGCCAACCTGAGAGGAGGAGAAGAATACCTTCGCGACTTCACAGAATTCTGCTCTCCTAAACCTGAAGAGCTAATGAACCACATCTATCTATTTATTTATTTGTTTGTTTACTTGAAGGAGGCCACGCAGGAAAGGATCTAGGGCTGCAAGTGTAACCATTTCCAGCATATGGACAGGAGGGGACATTGGCAAACTGTGGAACTATTAAAAAAGAGTATCTTTCTTGATCTGTTCTCAGACCCTGTCTGAAGGAAAATTAATGAACTCAGATCTTGACCATACTCTGTGCAAACTCTTGGCATGGATGTGCTGCCTCATTCCCTGCAGTAGGTGAACAGTGACCCAGCAGTATCTCCTCCCTTCTTCCAGACACCAGATGCTCACGTGCTTTGGAAATCCAGCGGATGAGACAGAGGAAATACAGAGTTCTACACTGCTACCCCGCATCCCACCACGCAGCTCTGCCTTCTGCCATGACAGCCATCTCCTATTAAAGTGCAAATTACTTTGGCTGGAAGAACTAGCACTTCCCATGTCTCAAAGGCTATCCAAGACACAAGGGTTCACAGAAATTGTGCTACCTTCCTTCTCATGCCATCCCTCATCTCAGACTATTTACCTGAGCTTCCTTCATATGCATGCCTCTTTTGCCTTCTTCAACTTCTAGTAATAAGCAAACTCCAACCCAGTAAACCAGAATGTGATGGAGGAGAGATAACGAGCTCCAGAATTTCCTTTTCCAAGAAGCCAAAATTCCTGGTCTCACCCTTCCGGTAGCAAATGAGATTCTTGCTGGAGGACGTCTTGCATCAAATCAGGTGGCTTTTCTGAGGTTTCATCTCTTGACTCCCTTCCAAATAGAATCAAATTTCAAGACAGGCCACACTAGACAATAAACTCCGACAGACTTCCATGATTAAGTTTAGCGATCCTTCTCCTCCCTAACTTTTCTCTTGGCTGGATTTTTACATATAGCCAAGAGGAACAATCCTGCTCATCATCAACAACAGGGAAGCCAGGAGAAGATATATGCCTACCACAGGTATGTGTTATTCTGAAAGCTTCTTTATAGAACACCAGTATCTGTTATCACTTATCACTAACAACTTTCTCCCCTTCATCTTAAAAAAAACACAACAACAAGAAGCAGCAAAGCAGCAACCAACCATACACTGAACAAGGGAAGTACAATGAGCACATCAGAGACAGTGTGTCTTACGACTCCAGATGTCCCACTACCATAAACTCTTCGAAAAATATCTGAAACAACCTGTCTGCAAGGTAAGCAGCCTCTGGCAAAAACAGATCCCTTTTCCAAAATCCCCTCATTTTGTGGGGAGCTGGGAGAAAGCAGACATGCTGTTCTCACGCAATAGGAAATGATCTGGTAATAAAATTAATGCCATAGCATAGGAAAGAGCAAAGAAAAACACCACTACTACCACTTTCTGCTCAGCAAAAGAACGTTCCCACACAGGAGAAGGAGACAGCACAATAAATTTGACTTTACATAATGACTTGGACATGCAGAATTTCAAAAGCACTGAACAATTTGGAGTAGCCATGATGTGCTCAACACTAGCTCATACAAGACTTCATCCAAAACCACTAAAAATCAATGGGAGATTTTCCATCAACTCTACCAGATTTTGCTTCGAGCCCTTTCAGCTCTGAACATCAGAGTCCACACAATTAAAAGCCAATGCAAACCACAGCTAAAACCTCCCTTTTTCCAACGTGGAGCCATAGGACATTTAAATTTCCTCGGGACCATCCAGCAGCAGCGCCCTCAGTTTCACAACTGGTACGTCAGGACTAGATTATTCTATCATTAGCAAGTAACAATGGAAAAAACACCAGCTCATCCAAAGGTCACAAATTCAAATAAACTGAAGGAAGGCTGAGGCTAATTTAAAGGTCCTGGGACTAGTATGAAGGGTGATTTTTTTGAGTCAAGTTAGAAGGAAAACAAAAAAGTCTTGTGAGGAAGGAAGTAGGTATCTCCAGTTTCACAAAACTTTTGTTGCTTACTGTGCCTTAAACAGTTGTTCTATGAGAAAACGAAGGGCTATACCTTCCAGTGACTTACTCCAACTTCTTCACTTTAAAAAAGGCTGTATGTTTAAATAGTTTACAGTCCAAAGGAGAGAACTCTAGCCTCTCACTTTAAGGCAGCACTGCCAATTTCTGCAACTGCATTGACTATGATAAAGTCTCCTGAAAATTACTTTTTTGCTACGGAAATCTCTCATAAAGAACAAACCTTTTGCTCTGGGTTTGGGGGTTTTTTTGTTGTTGTTGGGGTTCCCCCCCCCTTTCAAATGTTTATTCAGAAGTGGGAGCTGGGAAAACAGGAACCAGAAAATCTAGTAAATTGTCTCAACACACACACACAAGTAGTACTGAACTGTAAAAGGAAAACAAACCATTTTATAAAAAGATCCACAGTCTATCAATTATGCAAACATATATTTACGACAGCCTAAGTTTTGTAAATAAAAGCTAAATATATTACCATAGCGAGCAGATGGCTCAGTCTGAGCGTACGAATCTCGTGCTGGGTTAAAGTAATCAAAGGAACACGCGTACACTGTTGGGGGAAAAAAAGTCTCGTTCACCTTCCTGAGTCAGAGCTGGGATTTATTACGGCATTTTTAACCTGCGCTTCTCCTTCCACCGCCCGGATCGCTGGGGCCCAGGCAAGGTTTCTGGGGACCACGGAGCCACCGGGCTCCCGCCGCCCGCCAGAACAGGTGCGATCGTTGCGACCGGCAAATAGCTTCTCGGGACTGATCATTTCCCCTTTCCCTTTTTTTTTGGACTCACACGCCGCCTGATCCATCCTCCCGCAGCAACTTTCAAGCCTCCCTCGCCTGTATTTAGTTAACAATTAACGCGTTTGGCTTTTCAGCCCCACGGATTTGCGGCGGTGGCGTTGCTTTAGAAAGTCAAATAAAACTTCAGTGGGTAAAAACTCTTTAACGGGGAAACACCACCTATGCTGCGAGCATAAATAAACAAGGGAAAGCCGGCAGACGCGCGCACCGCCGGCTGCTCCCTCCCTCCACCTCCGCGGCACCGCCGACCCCCGCGGTGACGAACAACGGAGGGTGCCGCCGTTCCCCTCCCCGCCCTCCCCGTCGGGCCGGGCCGCCGCTCGTCCCCCGCCGCCCCCGGATGCTGCGGGCGAGCGGCCGGCGCCCCGACGGATCTCTCTCCTCGAGAGCGTTTGCGCGTCGCTGCCGCCGCTCTCCCTGCCGGTGACGGCTAAATATAGTGAGCGGCCGGGGAGCGCCGAGTGCCTCCCCCGCAGCCTCCTCCCGAGATGGGGGAACGGCCACGGCGGGTGACAGCCCGGTGTGTCCCCAGGGCGCCCCGGGACGCCAACCTGCGGAGATGGCAGCCCCTGCCCGCCGCCGGTGCGCCCGCCCACGCCCGCGGCCGGGGCGCTTCCCCCCACCTCTCCTACCCCCTCTACCCCGCGCCGAGCGGGAGCCCACGGCCGGGTGACTTACCGGGGGAGCGGAGCGGCCCGCCTGCCCCGCGACCCTGGCCCGCCCGGGCGCGGCGCGGTGCCTCTCGCCGCGTCCCTCCCGCCAGCCGTCGTCTGGCTGCGGACGTGACCTGGATTCCCCCCGCCTGCGCCGCCGCCGCCGCCTCCCGCGGGGCCACGCACACGCCCCGCCGCGCTGCGCCCCCCCCGGCCCCGCCCGCCCCGCCGCCGCTGCTGCTGCTCACCTCCGGCTGCGGCGACCCGCCTCGCCTCGCCTCTCCTCCTCGCCGCCCCGAGCGACGCGCGGCGGAGCTGAGCGCGGCGTTACGCAACGCGCCCCGCGGCCCCTCCGCACCGCGGAGAGGGTCGCCGGGAGGCGGGCGTGGGGCGGAGGGAAACCGCGACGGAGCCGGAGCCGAAGCCGCCCCCGGCGGCCACTTGTAGCGCCGCTGGGGCTGGCGCCCGCAGGCGGCCGGGATACCCCCGCCTGCGCCGCGGCGAGGCGGGCGGCGCCCGGTCAGGGCGGGCCCCGGGGCGCCGCCGAGTCACCCCGTCTCCCCCGAGGCCTGGGCGGCGGCGGGGTGCGGGGATGGGGCTGCGGAGGGCGGCAGCCACTGCGGGGGACCCGTCGCGCCTTTCTGCCACAGAAACGGGAATCCCGCGGCTGTGACGCCGCAACATGCGGGCGCGGATCGCCTTGGCAGAGGCGTACGGGCATGGGCGGCGGAGGAGGAGAAGGAAGAGGAGGAGGACTCCCCCGTGGTCAGAGGCTGAAGGCAGCGGCCCCCGTTAACGACTTTGCCGCGCCTCAGCCTCTGGAAGCGGGAGCCCGGGCCAGCCGCGGCTTTGCACAGACAGCCAAAGGGCTTTTTGATTGCACCTTCTGCATCCTGCCGGGCTGTCCGGTTATTTACCGCGTGCCTTTCCCACGCAAGGCCTCTGTCCCGGGGGTGTGGGCAGCCCCAGTGGGCGCAGGCGGCTGGGGACATCATCTTTGCAGGGGTGCTCAGCAAGGCTCTCCCCGTGCCACCACATCTCTGGGTTTGGGGAACCAGCCCAGCCGTGGGAGTGGCATCAGGGTGGGTGGGCAGGCCACCAGTTCTACAGACAGCTGACCAGCGCAGGCATGAACATGGATGAGGTGGGCTGTAACCAGCACACCCGCTCTGACAGGAAAATGAAGGGTGATGGGCCTCCAGCCAACAAAACTGGAGGAAATAAAGTCTCGGAAACAGCATTGCCGCACCTCAGCCCGGCAGAAATGCTACTTCTAGTGCCTGGCAAGGCAGGCAGTTTTGGGAGGCCATACGTTGCCCGACCTCCAGTCATGCTTGGAAGGATGTGCTAGGAAAAAGATGACAGTGCATCCCTACCACCCATCTCTAATTCATGAGGCAGGGAATGCAAGGAAGGAGAAGTACCCAGAGTCTCATTAACAGCTATCAGCTCAAGTGAGTAAGATGGCGTCCGAAGTAACAGGCGTGAAAGCAATAGCTACTAGAAAGAATAAGATCGGTTTGTTTTTCCTTAAGGAATTACAGGAATATTAAACCCTTCTTGCAGTTATAAATCATTTAATGCAAATCATTTAATCCAAACGGAATTTTTACAGGCTCATTGAGGCTCACTCATTTTGCCAAGAGTGAGTCATGTACAAATAAAATGAAACCAACAAAGAAAAGAGCTCTCATACCATGTGTATGTGGGTGATCCTTTGAAAAACTTGTAATTATTTTTTTAACTCTACCACAGCCAGGAAGACAGGTTTGTGAAGCAAGAGCAAACCTTGATAACTGAGCTGTAGCCCATCGACGTCTAGTTTTTCCTTCACACTGAAAGTAACACAACAGGTCCCTTGTCAGGCCGCCGACAGCCACGGCATGACTAATCTATCAGCAGCCCCTCAAAGGCTGTGATTTCAAACCAAACCATATACTGACACACTAAGGAAGCAAAAGACTTTTCAAAAATATGAAAATAATGTTAAGTGATTAACACTTAGTAAAAGAATGCAGTAGGCAGTTAATCCCTCACTTGCGGGTTAGTTAAGGACATGAGTTAAACTTCATTCTTCACTCCCCATGTCATAAATATGTGCTGCTAAACACAGAGCACAGCATGAGCCAGTGGGGCGGTGATGCACTGCTCTGAAATGACTAAAATGCAGGGACACAAAGCCATGTGATGGTGAGAATGGCAGCCTTGAAATGTGTCATCATCCCCATCAAATGAAACTGTTCCAGAACACCATTCACTGATGGCAACACCAAGTATTCGTGGATACTAGAGAGGTATGGCTTCCTAGTTGGCTTTCCGATGCTGACTCCCTGCATCATTCCAAAGAGGTATGTCAGAGTAGGCACTCCTCTAGCCACCTACTCTGCACCTTAACACAAGGACAAGATGCTCCTGGCTGCTCACACGATCAGTCTCCCACCTGCTTGGCCAGAAGATGAAAGTGCCTATGGACTGTAAGCCCCCCATGTGCAGTACAACAGAAAGGGGGAAGGAATCCAACAGCATTTTGGTAACAAGTCAGAGGATTGGACTTTGGGCAGTACAGCTGCTCGGGTCTGGTGTGTGGTGTGCAGACCACTGGAGCAGAGGGCCTCAGATTTGGGCAATCCAGAACCCTAAGCCTTCTGTGACTTTCAGTATCAATGGCCCCACCAGTGCCTGAAACACTGCTCCCCCCTGGCAGAAAGAGAGACTCCCCCTTCAGGAGTTCTCTTCTTGCCTTGCTGCTACCACGGATGTGCTGTGCCTGCTGTGCATTCATATAATCACTGTTCTTACACAGAGACCATGAGATGGGGGTGCAGTAGAATTACACAGCGTGCAGAAGAGCCTCTGAAACCCTGCACGATCTGTACTGCCTGACCTGAAGTGGGCACTAAGGTGGGAGGGCGCCCATAGTTTGCACAGCCAGAAAAGTCATGGCAACATAAAGTTCAGGTGATCTTCCTAATCTACCACTGCACCAGTCACCCACGGGCTGTGATTTTGTTCAAAAAAACAGGAGTCAGAAATTCCCTCAGTTAAAAAGCAACCTAACACTGACCTCATCAAATGACCAAGAGCTGGACCAGGAGTGCATGGATTGCAATCCAGCCTTGAGATGAGCTGGAAGAGAACCTGTACATCTCCCAGGGTATAAGGAGCTTGTCAGTTAAACTATTTTTTCTTCCGCATTTTAATGCAAAGACATAACTTGGTCCCTTGCTGGATTTCAGCATTTTATCCCTTATTGGTCTCAAATTTCTTTTCCTCCTAAGTATTTTCATTTGCCTGGCTTTCATACCTTGGGGATGAGCAGGCAGGGGAGAACTTCAGTTCACCTGGGCCTGCTAATGGTAACAGACATCTTGCATCTGCCATCAACTGGCAGATTTCCTTGTTTGGTTATTTTGATTGTTTTTCCCTATGGATCTTGGATTTTGGAATGGTTGCTTGGCACATTAGTTCAGATAAAACCAACATTGCTTTTCTCAGAAGTATTACACACCTCATCTGTTCCTTTTTGAGGAGGGGTGTTACTAATTTGTTTATACACAAGCAGGCGGATAGCAGAGGCAATGGAACACGAGCCAAGGAAGCAGCTGAATCACTGGACCACCTAGCACATGTTATCTGGTGGACAGAGAAGCCCCTGATCACTTTCTGAAGCAAAGTTTTACAAAACATGCAGGTTTTCTTATTATTTGTAATTCCTCAAGACTTACTGCCTCAGTCCTCTGACATTACTGCAGTGCCTGAGAAAATGGTGATTGAAGAGAAAACCACTTAGGGTAAAGCAGCACAAAGTGCCACTAGTTTAAGATCACTCTGGAGTCTGCTGATTAAATGAGAACCTCACCTTTTGCAAGACAAAGAGAATCCCAACTATTTAAAAAACCATACAAGGAATGTGGAAATCAGGAAGCATACGTGTCCCTTTTCATTTTTCAGCGTACCAGTAGCAAGCCAGCACAGCAGGAAAGCATCCTGTGTGGGTCCCTCTTTAAACCACGGATAACCAGTGCTTATACACACACCAGAACTACCGGCCAGTACACAAATACAATGTCTAGATTCATTTCCATTTATTAATGACCACTGAAAGCCAATCTTCCCTAAATGCCACAAAAGACTTCAAAACATTTTGGTGTTAACTGAAGGTATTTGGTCAACACCCTCTAACTCTTGTCTGGGGCAAACATCCATTTCCTGAAAAAAAAAAAAAGGTAATAAACTGCTAATAGTCTATATACTGCTTAATTCTTTTCCTCTTTGACTTCCATTTTACCATACAGGGTAATATACATCCATTTGGAAATTCTTGGGGAACCTAAAAATAACCTAGTGTAATAATACTTTGTTTTTGCACAGAGACCCCATTCCATCCTGCCTTCAGAACTCGAGGGGAACCACAGCGGATGTGTGAGAACAGAAGAGAAAAGAACGAAAATGGAGACAAATGCGAAAGAAAAACAAATAACCAGAAGGAAAGCAAAGAGAGAGAAACAAACCTAGAGGCACAATCTAACCTCCAATGCACACTTCATATCCATTTTCAATTTTCCATGCAAAAACACAGCAGGGAATTTTTTCCACATTATTCAGGGATGCACGTGGCACAGGACATTACTGCTCGGTCCACAAAACCCAATGAACAAGGGCAAAAAAATCTGAACTGAAAGAAAAACAGCAAGATTAAGTTATCACCAGAAGATTTGTGTTTCTAAATTGCAACAACAAAGTACTGGGGAAAACAGTCTCAGCCCTCCTACACTGAAGCAGGCGTCCAGACTCAATAGGAATTTGTGTGTATTCTCCTTTTTATTGCAAAATCTGTTTTACTATAAAAGGCTGTTTGGACCCTCCTCAAAGGATAATGTGGAGGTTCAAGAAAGTTCAGAACGGATCAGACAATTTATGGTCGATAAGTCTATCAATGGCTAGTAAACATGATGACACAATCCAGTGAAATCTCAGGCTCAGGAAATTCCCATAACCTCTGACTGCCAGAAGTTAGGAAATCCTACACTTGTCCTATTTCTGTCAGCCATTCTGCTAGAATCCTCTGCTTATCAGTATCAGTCAGAGGTGATTGGACTAGATGGGCTGCTGGAGTCAAGAAAACAGTAGTTCGTGCTTCTTAAGCTCTGAAGAGATGCTTGTCTGCCACCTGTAATGAATTTTTCAGTGATCCAAGAATGGCTCCAAATCGTACTAAAAATGATGGTGGACCTTGTTTGATTTCCCAAAAATACACAGCAGAAGCAACTCCACATTAATAAATTAATGGCAAAAGTAGATGACAAATGAGACGCTTCATTAGCTTTTCCTTTATACTGAACAGGATGGACAAAGGGTGAGATGGGCACACTAAGGACACTCTGTTAGGCAAGAAGAAATAGCATTTAACTGACCTGCAGAAAATCCTCTAGCTTGAAGTGAGCATGATAGCAACCAGAAGCTTTGCACACAGTTCCCTTACAGTGGTGGATAAGGGACATCTCCATCAAGGAGAATCTAAGCAAGAGTGAATGCAGCCCTGAGAGAAGGTAGAGCAAGAAGATGGCTAGTAGTCCTATTGAAACCAGATCCCTTGTCCCAAACCGCTGCGGTTTTAGTTAAAAGATTAGGGCTTGGAAAGGCTCCTGCAGTTGGAATAATTGTAACTGGGTTTCTCTGAGGGAAAGCTAAAACCCACTGGGGAGAGGCTTGATTCTGGAGGCCTGACAGAAGGAAGAGCTTTGCGCGTTCTCTCATTCCTAATCTAAGACCATATGGAGCTCAACTACCAGGTGGGTGGGTGCATTAATTGAGGGAATGTGCAGTTCGTTGTATTCTAAACCAACTTCTTCGTAAGTGAGCATTGCTGTGAAAAAACACTGCGAGAAACACTGAGATTCTAAGAAACAACCTCCATCTCTAAAAATAACAAACATTAGGAACTGAGATTCCACCTTTCTCCTAAGCTCAGAACAGAACACAGAAGCCTGGTATCTCTTCCACGGAGAAGATGAGGGCATCTACTCATTTCCATTCAGTGAAAATACGGAAGATCATGCACTATCATCTTTCCATCCATTCCCCATCTCCTGCTTTAGCAGTACTTTTTTAGTCTTTATTTTAGCAGGCCTAGAACATGAAGTGAATGAGATCGCTTTACCATCTTCATCCCCCATCAGATCGTAGCTGGATTTTTGAAATAATTCAGAGAGACAGTTGGAGTTTTCAATGAAGTATTTTGGTTCCTGCGTTCTCTTCAGAGGAACGGGAGAGAAATATCACTGTGGTGCTACCAGAAATGTTACAGAGGTAAAGCACTACAATTCTATTACTTTAGAATGGCTGTTGCCATTTTTTTGCTCCAAATTTAGCACGTAGTGTAGTAGATGTACCTGCTCAGTCTGATGTGCAGCACTGGTGCAGTTCCAACAGTCATATTTCACTAAATACCAATTTAAACATGATTTGCCTGACATACAAGAGGAAAGCGTCTTCTGAGTGTGATTATGGTCTTCATGTTGTGATATTTATGCTAATAGTGTCTGAAAAAAGAAGCAGTTCCTTCCCTTAGAAAACCTGATCTGCCAGGAATCCCAGAAGACGCTTCGGAGGCCAACCTGAAAAATCTCTCTGTAGGACTTCAGTCAAACTTTGGCTTTTCAAGTGACCTCACCTAGCACAGATGTGCTGCAGCAGTGTGGTGGTGTTACCCAGTCTGGATAAATCTTTGCAGAGGGAAGTACTTCGGTGCTAAAACATATGGCAAGTCATAGCATAGCAATCGGCAGTGCTATACATTTTTATAGTTACCTGGTCAGCCAAAACCAAATGATATTAAAACTAGAAAGCTAATTATGACCCAAATGGATGAGAAGTATTATGGAAACACCTACAGATCCTACCTGGAGCACTCAGACCCACGGCTATGAACTCCTGGAACAAATTAGAAACTGGCACTACCATAATAGCTGGGTATCTCGTTTCTTTAGGATACATCTGAATGAGTTAAACATGAACAAACAAGCAATGGATGAGACAGGTAAGAAGCTAATTCCAACACGCAGGAACCTCCTGCTTGTTAACTTATCCACCCTAGTCAGCCCTCTGACAACAGAAAAACTATTTGCCAAATCTACACTCATGTTCCAGGGCAATAAACAAATTAGAAATGCACAGGGACAGGCTGAACAACTTGCTTGTTGTTTTTAAATTATCTTTATAAAAAGGAGAACTTTGGGAGGTGCTGGGGATGATGAGAAACTGATGGTAGCACACACTGCCTGCTTTTCCTCTCTCCAAATATCTCACTTCATTTCTTTCAATTCACTAGGTCTTCAAACATAGCAAAAGCGGTTACTTTTTCTTTCTAAAGACTTTTAGAAAGGTGGCACTTACACTTTTAGCACTGTGAAGAGCAAACAAACCTCTGAGGAAATCTTACCTGTTAAAACTGCTTTTTAATGGTCTAATGGTTTTTTAAAAACAACGATTTGAATTTTGCCAAAAACGTCCTTACAAACCAGAATGAAACTGCTCCTCCACCCTGACTGTAGAATTCCTGAAACAGCATAATAATCATCGTGTGTATTTACTGTTCATTACAGTGCCATGTTTCATCATTCAACATTGAAACTGTCCATTAATAAAATAGTGTTCATTGGTTTTGTAACAATTCCATTTCAAAACCTTTTTGAAACTCTAATTGATCCTCCAAATGAGCTTTATTAATCATTGACGGAAAACTGGCAAAATCCTACCCCATACTTTGGCAACCTTTCAAAATGTCCAATTAGGTCAAATCAAGAAAGCCCTAGAAACCAATTACAGCAGTATTTCTAAGCCAAAAAAACCTCACTGTGCTCTGAAACAACTGCAACATTATAGGAAAAAACCCCAAACCCAAACCCGCAATCAGGATCTGGTTATGTACTGAAATATCACCTCCGCAGAAATGCGCCAAATAGCCACTCCTTGACACCACATCAATTACTGGTATTTGCTCACAGATTTTCTTTATCAGTGCCATGAATGTCACCAAGCAGTTCACCGTAAGGAACAGTGCCAGCCAGCTCCTTCATCTGTCAAGTGAACGCTTGCTGCCCTTCAGCATTTTCCTATACATCTCATCTTCGGCGCTCCAATTCCCTGTGTATACAAAGCCTTCACCTTTTTATGAGTTTCGCCTGTTCTGTATCTCACCTGCGTGTTTGTACATTAACAAATATGTTGACAATGTGATAAAAATAATCTTGGCAGGGAGAACAATAGCAACCTTTATCTAACTGCTCAAGAATGCCATCTTCGCTTCGGCAGTGCTACTGCACGTACAGCCATAGGTGCTGGTGGGCTGCTGAGGTGCGTGTTGCTGCCAATCCTAATCCCACCACCCACAGTTAAGAATTAATTAGGACTCGAAGATGCCAGAGGGAGGCAAAACAAACAAAAATAGCATTTTAATTAACTGTAAACAATAATTAAAATTCTGCATTATGTTTAGCATCTGCACATTTCTAGACTTACTGCAGTGACTCTGAATCTAATGAGAACATCCGACTAAATCCCGGAGGACTGGACAGATCTCAGATCCTAACTACATCTCCTATCGCATCCCAAACCAGTAAATAATTCATGCATCCTTATTGTGAAGACCAGTAATTAAAAGTCTAAAAAACTATCCCTGTAAATGAACCAAAAGCCATATACCCTGGCCAGACTGAAGGGGAACAAAATGTGCATACATACAGCAAATAGGTTTTGCGTTTCCTATTCTAGATGTACACTTGCTCTGCAATTTCATAACACAACAGTCCCCACTTTATACTAATTTATTTTGTTGGTTATTTATTTATTTACTTATTTACTAGTTCCCTTTTACTTTTTTATTAACCTTTTTTATTAGCCTGCCATTATACAAACAGAATTAAGATGGTAGTGTCATTATACAATGTTCTTTTGCCAGTCACAAAAGTTATTTCTAACGTTTCCCACCCTGATTAATTACAATGTTGAGACATAGAGGCCTCTTAAGTTTCTTCCTATCTATTTTAGTTACTCAGTTTTCTCTGCCATCTGATCTTCAGCTGGCTAGTTTACAAACTGGGTCTCATCAGTTCATCCCAATGCGAAGTACTCCCTCAACTCACACCTGAACAGTCACCTGTCAATCAGGAGTCAAACCTCTTAACAAAAATCTCCTTACCTTCACCAGGACAACAGGTAAATAGGTTGCCCAGAGATGTAGTGGAGGCCCCATCCCTGGAAATATTCAAGGTCAGGCTTGATGGGGCTCTGAGCAACTTCATCTAGTGAAGATGTCCCTGCTTGCTGCAAGGGGGTTGGACTAGATGACCTCTAAAGGTCCCTTCCAACCTTACACATTCTATGATTCTAAACTTCCTGAAGCTTTACTTTACCATGGCTTGATCAAGGGAAACCACCAGGACCTAGCCATACTTCTCTTGCTCCCATCTCTAGAAACCTGAGGGAAAACATCTGACTGAAGTAACCATGTGGCTTTTGTACTCTGTCATTTTCCAAAAATGGCTAGACCAAACCTCTTAACATTTATTAACTACAGCTAAAACTTTAATTCACAAAAGAAAGATAATCAAATTCATTATATTATTTATATAATGCACCCAGGATTACAGCCCCTAGTATCTCATTTGAATTATAGCCACCACAAGGCAGACAACTGAAATGTTTTACCTAGTTTGTTGAAAGCTTTGCGTGGATCCTTTCCTTCCTCCCATTATTTGTTTACTAATCCATGCATCTAAAATTCAGGAAATATTTGGAAGATCCTGCCTATCTCTAGCCCTCTTTTACCTTTAGTTTCATAGGTTCATCAGGTTTCCTAGGTGACACGTATTCTTCCCTTACATTTTGCTGAACTAGTAGGTAGGTCAACTGATCAGGAGTGATATTCTTGATGTTTTCACTTCCATAGCACACTTTATGGAACACAAATTGAAGGATTGTAGCTGAAGTATTAAGAACTTCGTAAAACAGAAGAAAAAAACCACGGTTGGTATGTATTCAGGAAGCAAAGGTCAGACCTAAGTGTGAGGTCTATGTCAGGATGTATTCCAGTGTTAGGCTATCTTTTGTTAGAATGACTGCCATTATTTATGACTGATTGCAAATGTGGCTGAAATGCTTTGTTGACCTGGAAAGGTCAGGAAGTTTACTCCATACATTTTGGTTTTCCTCTCATTTTATTTATGTCATGCCTTTTCTTTAACCATCTATACTCATAACTGCACCACTTTGCCACTGTAACAGAAAAGAAACCCCAATGACTAAAAAGGAAAATGGAAGGAAAGGTTTTGTAGAAAGACAAATGTAGCAAACATCCCATTAAAAGTTCTACATTTCCTTTTGCCCCCCTTTCTTTAAATGAAAGGCTGTTTTGCCATGACCTAGAAGGCCCAGTTTGGTACGAGCTAGCCATGGACTGCTGTTCCCTTGTCTGAGACATCCTGTAGCAGACCATACCTCATAGTCGCATATGTGCTGCTGTACAAGGGCTGCTGAACCTCAGCCCCTATCGCAGTTGCTCCTTCTGGTTGGTAATACTTTCCTGGAAATTGCTTCACAATCTTTTTCTTTCAGATGTATATAAAACCTGCATCTCCTATAAGTACCCTTGGTTTGCAGTGCCCCCTAAGGGACTTTCCATTTTTCCTCAACTTTTTTGGCCTTTCCTCTGACATGGCCCAGGTTGGGGCAGATACACCCTTCTGTACCAGCTGTTTTCCTGCTTAGTCCTTTTCCCTTTCCTGGAAATGCAGCCCTTAACACATACAATAATTTTTCAGGTTTCTCCAAAGCATCTTCATTTGCCCATAAAGTAAACCAGTAAGGTTGCAGGGCCTGGGGTTCTAGTTTTATCTGCCATCCACACAGCAAAACTAGCTCACAGTTCCATAAGTCAGTTTTGCTTCCCTCCCTCCTAGACAAAAGTCTCCACTAAGGTCTGTCACAATTCAGCAACCTCCCTATGTTCTGTTTCCCACTCCTTTCCTAATCTTTTCCCAGAACTCTTCTACAAGCTACCTCTCTTTTTGGACCTTACTTAGGTTGATCTCCAGATTGTGATGATTCTTTTAATGAGAATAAAAGTAATTAATCTATTTTGTCTCAGCTGCTTTCTGAGTGATACTAACCAGTGTCTGTTTTCTTGGACTCTTTTGGGATGGTTAACTAAATCCAGTATTACCTTCTCAAAATGTTCATGTTACCTGGACCACTTCAATTTCTTACTGAAAAGAGGTTTCCATCATTATCAAAGACATTTCTTTGGATTTCACTTTTTTCCCTCAGCTGGTTTTTTTTCTGAAAATGTTTCCATTTCAGCTTTTTCCATGGAAAAAAAAGGCAAAAAATGCGTTGTTGTATTACCAGGTTCCCTTTTTTTACGAGGCCTCATTTTAAAGAGATTTCCTTTTTAAATCTGAGACAATATTTTCTTAATTTCCTTAATAAATCCTGATAGCATTTCCCAAGCCTTTTTTACTAGCAATGCTTTCTCATTTATCCTGGTCAAGTTATCTCAGATGCTCAGCATAAGTTTATATTATAAGCTGTGTATTTTTTTAATTGATTTGATGAAAAAGACCAAGACCTTAAACTTTTGCAGCCCAACATACTGTTGTGCTGTGAATCCTTAACCAAGTCTTACTCCTTCTGGAAGTCTTTCTTGCATAGATAGATTCTATTTTCAAAGATGCACGATACCTTTCTGCTTCCCTTTGCATCTAGTTTAGTGCCTCGGTCCCCTGCAGTATTTTCTTTTGGGTATAGTTTTTGGGCAAAAGCTTTTTAATATGTGAAAGAGTTGTGATTTAACCATCCTATACTGCTTTCTTTTTATTGAGGTTCCTTGTGCTTTTCACTGCCTCCTGATTGCTCCAGGGTACAACTGAACCACGCTGCACAACCTCACAGAGCACCCTTCTGTGACGGCAGCGGTCACCTCACGACACATGGCTGTATTTGGAAATGGAAAAGCCCTGTTTTCTCAGTAGAATACTGCTTTTCTGGTCACATGATTTGGACACAGGGACATTTCTTTTTCTGCTCAGAGATGCTTTCCTAGTCTAATAAGAATAAATTAATCCCAGGTCTTTATCACAGCCTCAGTAAGCAAGAGCTGATCCTGCCTTATTTGCAGCTGATGGTATTTTGCAACTGTTTTGGTGAAAGGAAGCTCTGCCCCTAATGGAGGAAGATTGTGCTACGACAGAGATGCAAGACAGGGAGCTAGGACATGCAGCCTCTTCTCAGCTCTGCCACCTGTTGCTGCGAGACTTAGGGTAAATTACTCCATATTCCTCCATCTTCCATTTTCCACACAGAGAATATTTTGTGTTAGTTTGCTTACATGTCTCCCACGGAAGCATCCCACAGAAACACACCATGCAACTGCCTGTCTTTTCCATGGGGTATACATTCATTCCCTTTGTTAAAAAAATATTGGTTAATTATCCTTCATAGTCACGAGTACGATTAAGAAACAGCATCACTGCATTCACAGAGAGATCCTTACAACTTTTGTCCTAATTTGTCCGCCAGTCACAGAGTACAGTCTGGAACGATAAGCCTACACGGACTTTGCCATCTGTGACCCGAACTCCCCAGCGTTTCTCAGCCATCTCCCATGCGACCATCCCAGCGCAGCTCCGCGCTCCCACACGCACCGCACAGGGCAAGCAGCATAAAGCCCCTGGGAGGCAGCCCGGCCCCTCCTGCCAAGTCTCTGCAGCTCCCGGGGGTGGGGGAAAGGCATGAACTCTGCAGAAACAACAAACACGACGAAGCCCTTCCTGAAGCCTGTTTTCTTCCCGTGTAACGAGTAAATACATCGGGTAAACCGAAGGTCCGCGGGACAATGAATAGTTGAGGCTGCCCTTGCATCTCCAGCGCAGTCCTCTCACCCGCGGTCAGCGCGGGGAGCCCCGGGACCAGGAGGGGAGCTCCGGCACGGCTGAGAAGGGAGGGAACAGCATTCCCCGGGCGGCAGCACACCGGGGCCTCACCGCCCCGGCGGCAGGCCGGGCCCCGCGCTGTAGGGGCGGCCGACGGCGCCGCTCCCGCCCGGGCGCCTCCGTCCCCCGGCGCTGCGCAACCGCCCCGGCCGAGCGCCGGCACAGGAGAGCGGCCCCGGCACCCCCCGCCCGGGGCCCGTCTGCGGAACCCCAGCTCGGGCTTCCCGCCCCACCCGGCCGCCGCCCCGGCCCCGTCGGCCCGGGGGTTTCCCCCCGGCCCTGTGTAGCCCCGGTCGGGGGCGGTGGGGACAGCGTGTCGGGCGGCAGCCGGGGGACCGTGGAGGGACGCGGGGAGTCTCACCTGCCACAGGCGAGCGCCGAGCAGGAGGCGCCGGGGCGGCTGCGGCGCTTCCTGCGGCGGGAGGCGGGCGCTGTCCCCGGCTGACCCCGCGGGGGGAGGTGTGGGGGGGCGGCGGCGGGACGCGGGGACTGAGGGCCGGGCCGGGCGGGCGGCCGCCTCTCCGCTGGGGAGGGAGGCGATCGGGAGCGGCGGGCCCGAGCGGAGCCGTGTGGCGCGGCGGCCGGCAACCGCTCTGGCGCTGCGCGCTGTCATGGCAGCGCGGCCTGGCGCAGCGCGGCGCCACACGGCTCCCGGCGCCGGCCCGGCCCGGCCCGGTGGGAGCTCCGCTCCCCGCGGCCGCTCGCCCCTCTGCGCGGAACCCCCTTCGCCGCGCAGCTGCCCTCCCAGGGGCAGTCCGGGGAAGACGTGCCGCCCGTCGGGTGAAGCAGTGCCGGGAAGCGCAGGGGAAGCACCCTCCATCTGCTCTGCAATCCCTGTCAGCGCTAACGAGAGGCAGAGGAAGCGATTTTCCCGCAGGCGCCGGGGCCGGCGGGGAGGCACGGACCTCCCCGCTCTCCCGGCTCCCGCCGCCTCACGCCTCTCCTGCGCGGTTCTGCCTAGCTTGGCCGGGGACAGTACCCGCAGTGTCCCCGTCCCTCTGCGGAGAGAGGCTCCGCCGCTCTGCCCCACAGCACCGCGCCAGCTCCCCGCCGCCACGGTTCCTTCACCGCCAAAACCGCCAGCGAGTTAATTGCGTTAAACTCGAGGCGGGAAGGTCTGTGTCTGTTAACGAAGTGCCACACCGGCACTCACGGCTACTGCTGCGCGGCTCTGAGCCCCGCTCCGCGCAGTCACCCGCGCGGCACAGCGCGGTTGCGTAACATGAGCCGGCTGCGCTCGGGCGCCGCGTCACCGGAGGCAGCTCTGGGGGCAGCTAGCGGGCACTGAGCACCGCGCTTCTTCCAGGTTCAGAGAAGTTTGTTGGGCTGGGGTGCGTTTGGTGGTTGGGTTGGTTTATTTTCTCCTTCGCACGGCTGTTCAGCAGTCAGGTGTGGAAGCTGATCAGCGGAGCAGCCAGAGTAAGACGCCCTTTTGGCTCACGGGGTTTAATTGGCTTGCTTCTTTCTGTTTTTCAGCGTCATTACCACTATTTTTTACACGTAATAAGGAATATGAGACACGGACAAAGCATAGTTTAGCTACACAGTGCTGGCCTGCGTTAGAAATGCATAAATAAGATAAGCACCTACATGACTCCTACTAGGGGACGCGAATTAATTTGACTAGACAGCCCCATAATATCACAGCTCAGACAGAAGTGCAGTTGAAAGGCAGTGAAAGGATTAAAGCACCATCCCAGTTAGCGTTTAAACTTCTTGATCAATGTTCCTCTCTAACGTGATTCTGCTCTGAAAATGTGATACCATGTGCTGGCTGTGGCGGTGCTTTCTACATCATGGGTGCAGTTACACAGAAAATTACTGCTGATGAAATGCAATCCCGCAAAGCCAACTGAGATGTTCTCTTCAACTAATGGAGTTAAGTACAGTGCACTGAAATAGATTGAAAGTCTAACTTCTATCCACAGAGTTAATACCTTCAAGTCTTCACTAATATAACACAAACAAGCATAATGATCCAGGAAAAACATGCTATGTATTTTAAATTTAAACTAATTTAGTAATGTAGCTTAAGGAATGACAGAAAAACTCAACAAACATGAATTGGCCTGAGCAGGAAACAGTGCAGGTGGACAGACACAAGCTTCTTTACTGAGGTCATCTAGTGCTTCGGTTCTGACTCCTGGTAGCACATTGCAGAAGGTCTCCCCAAACCACACTTGCGGATCTATTGAATTAGGAACTCACCATGGTAAAAAGTTGTCTAGAGGAGTTTTAATGTATTGTAGAAACACCGGGGAGGGATGGTTTTGCTCTGGAGAAAAAAAAATTATGTGCTTTAAAATAGCTACAGGTAATGAAAATAATTACATTCATTCATTTTTATACAAACTTACAGTTTTTCAGCTAGCACAAATGTGTAAGGTGTAATTGAACCACCTTTGTCCCTTGAGACCAGTTGCTCTTTACAGAAGGAGATGGTCCATAGAGTAAGACTGTAATAAGTCAGCAAAAGATCTGACAAGGCTCTGTTGCTACATGCCAAAAGATGAGTGGAGTGATGATGATAAAATAAGAAACATTGATGGCAAAGAAGAAGGCTGAAGGCAAGTCAGAGCCTAAACTTCAGCTTAAAGTAGCAGGGCAAGCGAAGCCAGTTGAATGCTTTTATTGGGGTGATGGAGCCAGGAGCACAAAGAAGGATGGTGACCATCAGAAAGTGTCTTCAGAGCCTTTCTCAAGATGTATTTTAAGGGTTTTGTTTTCTGTGGAATCTCCGTGGTTCCATCAAGCAGCAAAAGAATATATCTAATCTAGATATGATTTTACTATTGGTGCAGGTTTATTTTTTTTCTGTGCTAAAGGGCTATATGGGAAGACACAACTGGCTGGAACTGGGAAGAACTGAGAACTATCTTAGAGTACACAAGGCCCAGGGTACTGAAAACAATGCTGGAAGGAGGTTCTGAAGTTTTGCTCTTCATGCTTCCTTGTAGACTGTCACGCTGTTTTCTATAATGGTGATTTTTATTTTTGGAAAGTATAGAAATAAAACCATCCAGAAATAACATTTCTGTACTTGCTTACAGAAAAAAAAAAAAAAAAAAAGACCCATCTCCTCCCACAGCCTTTGCCCTTAGAATCTGAAGTGGAATGTAGGTACTCGGAAGCTCCCAGCCAGCACACGAAGCAGCAGGCCGCTTCGGGCAGCCATTACCTGAGTGTGAGCACGGCATTTCCCCTGTGCCACGCAGCCGGCCGGGCTGGCGCAAACAGAGCCCGTTTGTGTGTGGTGTGCAGCCTGAAAGGGGCTCGGTTTTCATCATTTCCTAGAAGTCCCTGTGAAGGATGGATACTTATTTTCTGAAACGGGAGTCGTTCCTCGGATTGGGAGTAGCCGCTCGGGGCTCCCCACAGCTCCGAGGGCCACGGAACGGGAGAGGCTGGGCGGGAGCTGTCCTTGGTGAGGGCCCGCAGGCTGAGCCCTCCTGCATCGCTTGGGTGGGCTCTTCCAACAGCCGGGTTTAGGATCTTCACGGTAAGGCTACAGAGAGGAGGAGGGGACTGGAACATCTCTTGTATGAGGAGAGGCTGAGAGAGCTGGGGATGTTTGGCCTGGAGAAGAGAAGACTGAGAGCAGATCTCATTAATACATGCAATTATCTCAAGGGTGGATGTCAAGAGGGTGGTGCGGAGTATTTTCAGTGCTGCCCAGCGACAGGACAAGGGGCAACCGGCACAAATGAGAACACAAGAAGTTCCATCTCAACATGAGGAAAAAACTTCGCTCTGATGGTGACAGGCAGGAACAAGCTGCCCAAAGAGATGGTGAATATCTTCTCTGGAGATATTCAAAACCTGCCTGGACATGGTCCTGTGCAATCTGCTCTAGGTGATCCTGCTTTAGCAGGGGGTTGGACTAGATGATCTCCAGAGGTACTTTCCAATCCCTGTGATTCTGTAGAAGGTCCGATAAGCATTACCCTGCATGGTGTTCAGTGGAAGGTGTCCCTTTATTTCTCCTTTTCTGCATGTACTTCTACCTCTGACCCAGGAGACTCTTCATTTAAATTACACATATCCCAGGTACAGCTGTCTTCTTTTTTTCGTTAATACCTGACATAAGATACTGTTAAATTTTGGCAAACTCGTTTTTAAAAAATACTATTTTTCTAAGTTTAAGTTCATCTGAGCATTTAATCAGGCTTCTTAGATGACTATCTATACTTTTGGTAGATTTCCAGCTTTCACATCCATCTGTTAAGTTGAAAATAACATGGATTGAATATTCAGTTTGTTCTTTAGGTTGTAGATTTTTCAAGGACTGAATCTTATTTAAGCAGATAAATGCGCTTGCTGCCTTGCCAATTTGTGACATTATTTCCTTCTAGATATCCCCACCACCTTGCATATTATGGCCGAGGTATTTAGCTTGACTCATCTCTTGCAATGCTTTGCCTTCCAAAGCAGTGCTTGAACTTTAGGTTTCTTGCTGGAATTATTTTGTTGCGTATGGTTGTTAACCTTATGTTTCCTCTCATGCTCAGTGGTCTTTTAGTTCACCTTTTCAGAGAGTATTACATGTCTGGACATTGAAAACTTAAGCCACCGGCAAAATAACATTTCAGCATATTGTTATTGAGCCATTTAACGCCTAATAGTCTGGGCATATAAACCTTTCTGATAGTGAATTAGTAGCAACCCTGAAACATTTAATAGTTTACATTGTCATTCTTTTGTTGATGGGCATATTAAAAATCGTGGCATAGAATCAGAATCGGTTAGGTTGGAAAATACCTTCAAGATCATTAAGTCCAACCACTGCATCTCCCTGTTCAATGCAACCTTATTCAGTGTTAATCACCATGCAGATTACTTTATCTCATTCACCCATGTTTTGTCTGTACATGCTGCACCTGGATATAAAGCTGTGTTGGTATTAATTCCTCTCCTTGACAAAACACATTGCTTTGAGATACAACAAAATAAATCAGGGTAGACACTGTCAAAATGCTTCCGTGAAATGTGTGTGGTTTACATTAGTATTTTTTTTGCTGTTCAGTCTTCTTCTGATGATTGTTTTTAGACTGCTGATACACATTCTGAGAAGTTGTGATTTTGTCCCAGCTGAGAGCCGGGCACCACGCAGCCACTTGTTCTTTAAGTGGGGGAGGAATTGAGGGAGGAGGAAAAGGAGGGAGAAGAAAACCCAAGTAACCAAAACCTTGTGTCTTGGGATAAGGATAGCTTACTGGAATAACAGAAAGATAGATATAAGAATAATAACAGGACTTCGTAGCAAAATACATGAAACTGGTGATACACAATGCAGTTTCTCACTGAACCACACAACCCAGGCCGTACAGCTCAGAGCCATCCCAAAAACCAGACTGTCCCCAAAACCATGCATTCTGGAGCTGCCTGCTCCTCCCCCCCACCAGCCCCACTTTTATGCTGAGCATGACATAATTGGCATGGAATACCCCCTTGGGCCAGTTCGGGTCACCTGTCCTGGCTGTGTCCTCTCGCTTCTCGTTAGCGGGGAAATATGAATAACTGAAAAGTCCTTGATCACTTGACAACAACTAGAAACACCAGAGTGTTATCAGCACTGCTCTCATCCTAACTCCCAAACATGGCATTCCATCCACTGCTAGAAAGACATTAACTCTATCCTAGCTGAAACCAGGACAGAAGTTAAGAGTACAACAGGTTAGTAGAAAAACGATGCATGACAGAAACTGAACAAGGTTAATGACATCTCTACACCTGAGGAAAAAAAAAAAAAGAAAAGAAAAGAAACCCAAAGTTTCTATGGAGAAAGATGTGTTTTAGCTTGCTAGGTCATGCACTGACCAGTCGCTGCTACGGCTGCCACACAATGTATACTGGAGCTAGGTTTAAACTGGTTATCTTTAAACCAGCAATGACTGCTGTGTAATGATCCTTTGAGGGGAATATCTAGTACAACTTCATCTGGACCAAAGCTTCAGCCATGAGCAATGCCTCACTCAGCTCACCATGTTAAAAGGTTTATCCACAAAGAAAGACAGGAACAGATAAATTTTGCACAGAGCAAAATGGACTCTCCTGGCATTGTTACTTCAAGAAGATGGATTTAAGGGTTGAAAAACTTCAGAAAGAGAAAAGCCCTCGATCGTGCAGTGGTTCCCACCCAGTGAAGCAAACCAGGCTGCTTGGACAGCTCCTGTCCCCTCAGGGCTCCCTGCTTGCTCTCAGCTTGCACATGGCCCTTCCTTCCCACCAGCTGCGGAGCTCTGCAGGCATGGCTCTGCCGCCATGCCTGCTGGCTGCCTCCAGTTTGCCAATCCTCCTCTCAGCTTTCTAGTTAACCCTCTTTCTCTCCATGCGATCCCTGAGTGAAATCTGCAAGAAGTGTTATCAGGAGACTGACTAAGCCCCTAAGAGATGCTCTGTTTGTGCTCCCAGAGAAAAGTATGGCTGTTCATGTTTAAAAATACGGATTTCAGAGAGTAAAGAAATGTGGGCTTGTGATGCTCCTAGTAGGAACATAGAAAGTGATGTCATTAGTTCTTTCTCATCCAAAGGGCACTGAAATATTCCATTGTTACCACTCTGTTAGGGGTCTCACTGGTTTAAAGTCAGTATTAGACATGCAGGGGTTTGAATGAAAGTTTTACTCAAGATTTCTCCTGTAGTAATGTGCTGCCATACATCTTCCAAGTATGTGCCCATATGGCAGACTTCCGTATACCATCTCCTTTTGAGCAAAAAATATATATGTATTTCTCTTTATAACTCCCTGCAGGAACAGGAAGGAGGAAAGCCTTATAGCAGAAATTAATTCTAAGCTCCACAGTTTTGCTAGTGGGTAAGGAACCCAGTTCACTAAGGAGAAGGCATTGTTTGTCTTGTTCATACAGGGACCTGGTAAGAACAGAGCCTCAGTAATGGGAAGAAAGAGAGAAAGCCATGGAGCACAGCAGCTTCTTGTGTTTGGCTCTGTTTTCTGCCCATGTTAAATGACCCGTGTAATGAGTAAAGAATTGTTTAGATTGAGTAGTACACAAGCATGTTAGGACAATAACTACTCTACTGCTAGTTGGCAGTCTGGACTGGCCAGGAACAAAATCAGTACTGTCATTTCACAACTTTCTGAAACTAACACAGCTGCAGAAAAGCCTCCTAGAACGGACAGATTCCTTTGCTACGCAACAATTAACTCCAAGAACTTAAAGATGCAGAGAGGTTCAGTGTGGGGTATTTTTAAGAGTCCAAATGCCTCTCATATCAACCAACAGAACACTAAAGGCTAATACCAGATTCTGTCGATAGTACTTCAAGATGATTTAAAAAAAACCCAACAAATAACTGTTGGAGCTTCTCAAGATTTCCTTCTGACTAACCACTTTTATGTGAGTGTGTTTTATTGTCCTTCCTCTCTTCTTACTGCACTGATTTGCCCTCAGTTTTTAAATTACCTTGCAAATTGCACAGGGTGAAAGTTACAACTGGGTTTGCATCACACCCAGTCCAGAAATTATATGTCTAGGACTAGGAAACTGAATTTTTACAGATACTCAAAAAGAAATAGAAAAAACAAGTGATAAATGTGACTAACAAAACCTAAGATAGAGAATTGATGGGTGTCCTGACTTCTCAAAATCACAGCTCACTAACCCCTGTGTTTTGAAGGATGGGTTGTGAACAGGCATCAAAGGTCAGGGTGACAGTACTCTTACCCACTGGGAATGTGGTCTCATTAGGTAAGACACCAAGGTAATCTCAACGTGCAAGGGAGAATCTGGAGAAGAAAAGGCTTTGCTATACCACACTGTCTCTCTTCAGAATCTTATTCTGGTTAAGGTCAACTCTCACAAAGTGTCATTTCTTGATGAATCTTACACTTTTTTTTTTTTTTGCTACTGTTTTATTGGCTACACAGACAATTAGTAAATGTTTCCATGGCAATTCATCGACAGGTTCTCATAGACAAAGACAGATTTTTTCATTCGTAGACAAAGACTCCCTTCTTCCTTTCTGTTTTTAAAGTGTTTTCAAGGCTAACCCAGTAGGATCATGTGGGAGTATGTTCTGTTACTGTAACAATACCACCGTGAGGATATTTGGGGAGGTCCAAGTTAAAAGTAGTCTATTAATACCTTTAAGCATCCACGTTAAAAGCACATTCAGATGAGATCAGACTGTATGCAAATCACTGGGTTTTCTGCTCTAGGGACGGAAATATCTTGTCCTATTCGTTCTTCAGCTGAAGCTCTAATCAGAACAAAGCCACAGAAGGGCTCCCCTGCCCTTGTAGAGTACCCAGTTCTCACTGTAGCCTGATGCCTGCTGGGACCAAATGGAACCTATGACAAGGTAACCTAATAAAGGCACAAAACTACACCAACAGATTATCTGAGGGTCAGTGAGACTGTGAAACTATATATGTATTTGTCTCAGTTGTTCCTGAGAAAACATGACCTGTTCATATTCTGGGAAAGGAAGCCTGACACTGGACTAACAAGGAAAACTAACACCTTGCCTGTAGTATCTTCTTGTTGGGGCCAAGATCAGAGCTCTACTGGAAAAGAGGTCTAGGATGCAGGAAAAAAAAATACCAACCAAAAAACCAACCCAGGCCTCCAAAACAGGGTTAAATTTTGGAGCTTCAAAGAGGATTAACAGTGTGAACTTTGGCACAGTTATGGATGGACTCAACTAGTCTAAGAGCCATGGGTCAGTCATTTCACTTACTTCATTTCAGCCAGCCAACACATAGTGAGTGGTGGCGCAGATCTACTTAAGTCTCGCTTTTGAAGTGAGCTTGGACGGTCCACAGGAAATGTCTTGGAAATGAGAACTGCAAAACCAACCAAACAAACAAAGGAAAAGCATGTCAAGTTAGTTAGCAAGGGTCAGAAAGAAAAAGCTTGCTTATTCTTCTTCCATAGGAAAGACACTTGATGAGAGCATCCCTTTGTGAAGAGGAGCAAAAGAGGAACCGCTGACATTGCAAAGTGAAATTCTGGCTGTCTAATCTATGGCTGAGTCCCCACTAGTATATTCCCCAACGGAGTAACAACTGAATGGAGCGGAGGGGGTGAGGGACTGAGGTAAAGTCAGTTCTGGATCTAGTATCTCACTGCAGATAATTAAACAAAGCTTTGTAAACAGTCTTAAAACCACTTTAAAACAAAATATACACAAATAGTTATAGAACATCTGAACTGGGTGGAAACAAAAGAAATTACATACTAATTTCGACACGCATTTCTCAGATCTGCATGACTTGCTACTGTCGTTTTTTTGCAGTAATAAACAGAGGTTAGTACTGACAGCAGACACTTTCCCTCAATACTCACAGTAGCATCATAATACACTGTTGCTGCATTTCCAAATGATGGAGGGTATTATTGAGAAGGGTGTTACAGAGAAAAGAGAAAAAAGACTAAAGGAATAATACTATTTTTATGCTACACCATTCTGGAAGGAGCTTTTATAGTTGTGACCAAGGGTAGAAACAATTAGGCAGTTTCCACCATTCAATTCCTTCAGCTGATGTTTATTCTAAATAAATAATACTTCAGTGTCTGTGTGTGTTTTCTTCTCAAGTGTGGGCTAAACAGAGGCGTAGTGAAAAAAATAACTACCACATTGACTGCAACAGGCTTGAATTTCACCCAAATGATCTTAACTATGTGCATCTCTGTTTGTAAAAGCACTGCTGAAATTCCAGTTCTTTCACTTCATCTTGCAAGCCGAAATGTAGATAGCGGGTTAAATTTCAATCCCGCTGAAGTTTGGAGCAAGCCTCCTGCTATCTTCCCTTGCATGTACAAAACACAAACATATGGCTGAATGAGGAACAGAGGAAAATAAGGAGAAGCAGACAAAGCACTGTCACTGGCTAAAAAGCAGTGCCCAGCCTTGCCCATGCAGGCTACCACTGTAATTTCGTAGTGGATTGGAAGAGCTATTCCTTCTTCCACCAAAAGCAGTGGTTTGTACCTAACAGAGCTACCAAGTACTAGCTGCTGACATGGGAAGGGTAAGGACTTGAACGGCTGAAGGATACTCAGGCAGGTACTGAAGGCAGTGGAAGACCATGAGAAGGTGAGGTGGAGAAAAACAGGGAACAGGAGAAACTCAGAAGGACGAAGCTCAGTTGATTTCCTTACTGCTGTCTGCCCACTGCAGCAGTAGCATTATCCATAAACCTGCCTGTAGATTTGACAGTGACGAGGAAAAGAGCAGCCTCCTTTTCCTCAGCAGTCCTGTACGACATGTCTTGCACAGAAACACGTCACGAAAAGCCCAGTTAGGGAACTGGATGGACAGTATTTCAAAACTGCTACTTTTAGACTATGAAAGAGGTAGGGCTACTGGGGAGTCTGTTATTTGAAACAAATGGTAGGTTACTTCTTTCTCTTCCACGCATAAAGCTGTGTCACGACTGAGAAATAAACACATGGCTGAGAGATTTCTTCAACTCCTGCATGGTGGTTAATTTTTCAACAGTTCTTTTAATGGCTTTGAGAGTATTATACAGCAGAATCCACAAAGAGTCAACTCTTGCCGTCATTTCTTCGTCACTGTGTTGGAGAAAATCCCATTTTTAGCTACGTTCTTTCCCCATCTCTCTCTGGTCAGCTTTTGAATGAATTTCAAATTTGGGATCTGATTTTTGAAACAGTCTACAAAACCTTTGCTTTTTTAACCATGTTTGCGTAACCCTCCATCTGACTAACCTGCTAAATTCCTTGTTCCAGCAGGCATAGAGAAATGACCCATTTTCAGTGGTGTGCTGACTGTATACTTAAGGGCTGCATAAGTTTGCCTCACAGGACACAAATGATCCCTGAACTGCCTCTTGATAACCTCTAATTTTTTTTTATTGTGCTGGAATGAAGCTTTTTTTTTCCCCCTTTTTTTTCCCCTCTCCCAGAGCAATGGAAAGAGAAAAAAAAGTAATTGAAATAGATTGGAAGACTTGATTTCTCAGCATTTAAAATCCAAAGCCAGCTCAGTTACATGTGGCGAATCATTCTTGGTTTATGATGGGCTATGGAAGACAATAAAGTTTTCATACTGTTCCCACTGGCCAGCTATTCATATCCCAGACCCACCAGTGTATCTGAATTACTAGCATGCTTTTTGGCACTCAGAGAAGGAAGACTGCAGGCTGAGTGGGTGCCAAGATGGATCTATAGTGTGGGCCAATTCTCCGGGAAAAGTCAAAGCCAACCTTGCTGAGTGGACCAGACATTCAACAGCACAGTCTGAGGAGCAGCAAGGGGGTAAAGGAGAGACTGCTCATGCTTTAGGCACAGCCTCCCATTGCTTTCCGAGGCAGGGGAGCTTCCCTTTGGATCCTGCAGAGGTTTGGCTATTGTTGCTGCAGCCTTGGTCCGTGTGTGTTCATATTGATTTGTTTGCATGGGGGTTCTGGGGGCTATTTTTGACTCCTGTTAGCCCTGCATATCTAAGCAGAGGAGGTGAAAAGGATTCTGTTCCTCCTCGTGTACAATGTCAGAATCCATTCTATGTGTGCTTGCCAAATATCTCTGGTGGCAGCACTGGCCTGATGGTGACAACACACTGGAAAAACAAGAGAAAGAATTCAAAATGACATTCAGCTTCTAAGCAAGTTGACAGAGCCAAGTATTGGCAAGTTAATACATTAGGACTGAGAAGGGAGATATCTTTCCTTTCCACTTGTAAATTTGATATGTTTTGTCTGGAACAAATCAGAACAAGATAAAAATATAACCTGGTTATGTCATTTTTCTAGCATCAGCTTTTAGAAAATAGATGTGTAATGTAAGGTGCTATATAGTGCCTGGGACAAGGCTCCATCTGATGCACCACGAGCTTCTCCTGTTTTTTATGGGAACTAGTTGAGGATGCTGAATACACCTACTTCACCACCACCACAAGCTCCAGAGTCCAAAGTCTTACTGATCTGGTTACCTTCTGAAGCTTTATTTATTAATCTCATTATGCAGACTTGTGAGAACATGGTGGGAGAAGAGTTAGATGGGGAGAAAGCTTTTAGCTGTGTAGTAAATACAAATAAGAAGATAACCATAAGCCTCTCAATGGGTCCTGCTGAGTGGGAGGGACACTGCACCACTCCTCACTAACAGGAGCCTGTGGTTGTTCTGGTGAATAGAAGCTTTGTGTCCAAAGGAAAACTGACTTTGAAAGCAACTAGTGAGGCCCAAACAAATTATTTTAGCAAACTGAGTTGTTTTGTCCTTTGTATTCTGAGGGAAATGCATCCATGGTGACTGTTTTTCATAAACCTGTTTCTCAGTTTTAAAAAAACCACGACCCCTCAAATGTTATGATTTCATCATCTTCCCTGCTAGAGTACTCTTCTGGACACTGGGTCCTTCGGGCTGCCAGAGGCTCAGTGAGTTGGACAAGCTACTGGACAGTGACCCAAAGGAGAAACTTAACCAAATTAATAAAGACAGCGACTGAGGAGATCTGGCAATAATTTACCTGGCAAGAATGAATAAATGGCAGTACAAGCTACATCATCAAGGTCTCCTGACACTCTTTTTCCAATTAGAAGGTACCGGAATGATATCAGATGGAAGACAAACAAAATGCAAGGTAAAACTTCAGAACTTTAAATTTCTTTGAAAAGAGTATTTCCTTTACTGATTGTGTCTCTTGGGTTTAATGAATTTAACAATAAAGAAGAAGGGTCATTCTTGTTAATGGATTTAAAACCATAATGCACTCAGAAGCAGACAGTTTAAGGGTAGCTTTTATGATAGTGACCATCAGGGAAGATTTTGTAGCAGAAGGAAATTTACCAGTCAGAGTTAAGCTCAATAGGAAAGCCATAAAACCAAAATCTTCAGTCACTTTCTGCTGTGTAACGAGAAAATAATCAAAGAGATGAAATACCACAGAAATCTTAAATGTCCTCCTTCAAAGCTGTTGTGCTTCCAATACTGTCTGTCTAGGAAAAAATACTTTAGTCGTGTGTTAAATGAGGGGTGCTTGTTATTGTTTTACTTTAATTTGCGGGAATTTGTGAGATTTCTTTCTCTTGCATGAAAAGATTTGGAAACTTTGGCCTTGAGTTAGGATGTTTTCTACAGGAACAGACTGACAGCTGTACAGGATGGCCAAACCTGCACTGATTTCAGCATTGGGGAGATAAAGCTGAGTGCACTTCCCCATCTAGCTCCACAGTACAGTTTGCCACTCATGGGATGCTGGTAGCCAGGGCTACTAAATCACAGAATCACAGAACATTAGGAGTTAGAAAGGACCTCAAAAGATCATCTAGGCCAACCCACCTGCCAGAGCAGGATCATCCCTGCTAGACTAAATCCCACAGGAACACATCCAGGTGGGTTTTGGATGTCTCCAGAGAAGGAGACTCCACAACCTCTCTGGGCAGTCTGTTCCAGTGCTCTGTCACCCTCACAGTGAAAAAGTTTCTCCTTATGTTCATATGGAACTTCCTATGCTCTGGCTTGTACCCGTTGCCCCTTGTCCTATCACTGGGTGTCACTGAGAAGAGCCTAATTCTGCTCCTGTTTGTAGCAGATAACTTAGAGAAGAGACAAAAGATTCCCTGGCAGCTTGATGCCATCACTGCAACAGATTAACTGACATGGTGCCATTGCATCAAGAGTGTGGGCAGTTACATGCTTATCCTCGGAACACAGAGCTGTCCCATCCATAAAGGCAGAGTGTGGACATACAGCTTCCAGCAGATACGCCTACGAGCATCATTGGCTCCAGAGAGTCATTTCTAAAAGAAGGTGCCACTAAAACTTAGCAAACATATCAGAATATGGACTTTTGCCACTTCCCTCAATAATCCATGGCAGGTGTGGCCAGCTGACTCTATGAGGCATATACTGTAAGAAACAATCTCTCTCACGTGCTTGTATTACAACGTGGCTGTGGAATTAGACACTGGATACCACCGAAGGGCCGAACACTTCCAGTAGGCCCCAATTATTTGCAGGAGCAGGCCTCAAAATTGGATTAGAGTTAGCCTGTGTTCCTCCTTTCTGTCTGAAGCTTTGCTGTACAAAGGATTCTTTCAATGGGCTTTATCTCCTAAAAAATACTACAAATAGGATTTGTCATCTTCTTTGTCTCTCTGTCTTCTTCAGAACTAGCGCTGAATTTGCAAACGAAGACAAAGCCAATGGTAATTACTGACAATTTTTTTAGAATTTGGTTACACTGTTTATATTTGCCCAGCAATATATTTATGTTTTATGCATCAGAGCAGATAGAAGGAAAACCTGCAAATGAATTCAGCAATCAAAGGAGCTGCAGGAAAATATTTCTGTACTTGCTTTTTTCCCTTTGTAAATTTTACAAAATGAATCTGCCCTAAGCTTCACTGTAGCAAATGCTTTAAAATCTTTTATTACATTGTTTTATCTTTCCTGCTTCTGAAGCAAGAAATCTTTGTGACGTTCTGCAGTGAGTCTGTGCCTAGGGACACAAAGAATGACTTGGAAACCATCCAAAAAAGGACGTCCTTCCACAAGAGATGGGTCAGTATTAATTATAAATTGCGATTGTCATATAATGGCTTAGCAGGGCCTATGATAGCTATTATCTGTGTCATGCTACATTTGTGTTATTTCTACATTCTGTGTACAGGATAGCCTGCAGAAATCATGTGCCCAAATGCACTACACAGGAAACTTTTATTCTGATAGATATTAATTTTTTTTGCATTTACAGCTATGTATGTTTAAATCCTGACAACATCTGATTCCCCAGGAGCATGATTCATTTGACAGATCTAATAAATACTAAGTGTAAGATTTCTCCAGACCTTGTAATTTTGTTTGTGGGATTTGGCAGGGAAGTTTCATGCACTGAATTTGGAATGTATCAGTTATTCCACTTAAATATTTAAGTCCTCATATGACAGAGGAGAAATACAAATTTGTAAGGAAAAAGTGCAAATCAACGTATTGACCAAGCAAGACCATGGTGGGTTTGTCAGAGAGACCAAGGGAATTATAGCCTTATTCATACTGCCCCATGCAGTAATTCATCTTGGATTGCTCAGAGAGGGACTAAGCTTCACAGCTTCCCCATCAGCTGGATTGCAGCCAGCCTTAACCAAACCCTCAAAGGCAGCGGTCTGGGACTCTTCACACTCATCTTACTGCCCTAGGGGACAATACGTGCACAAGGTATTCACGTGAGGTCACGTATTGCTTCTCTTTAATAGAAAAGCAAAATATGTCAAGGTTTTGTTTGATTTTGTTTGATTTGGCACTTTTTTCCCCCCTTTAATCAAAAGAGCCAGTAGGTCCCACACTGACATCCCTATTTGTGGAAGCTGTGCCTAAACAAAGTGTAAATATTGGCAAATACTTCAGTCTCACAGAAGGATAGCAAAACACATACTTGGGGAAAAAAAGTAAAACAAACTTTTATCAGTATCATAATGAGTTCAGCTCTGTCCAAAGGGAATTGAAAGTTACTCTGTTGATTTAAACAGAAGCAGGATCGGATCCTTTTTATCAGGGACTGATTCATAGCCTAGAAAAAAAACAACTAGAGAATCTTATGAATATTTTACGATTTCTGCTGATCTATGTACCTATGCATACAGGGATTTGTCTCAATGTAGAAGGAACTACATTACCTAAATTAAAAATAGATGGATCATTTACAAATGCAAAAGAAAATATAAGGCAATCAAATGATTACATAAGAAAATCCTTCAAGGAATACTTGAGCACCACAGAGTATATTTCAAGTGACTTGGCAACCGTATGAGAAACAAAACTCAAGAAAGAGATCTATTTTGTACCCTGCATTGTGCTTGAACCCCAGAATTTATGTTCTCTAGTCAGCCAAATCAGAGGTGGGACTCAGGAGCACAGCAGCACTTTTCCATTTGGTGAACCCCCATTCTGTTTCCACAGAAACCTGGGCGTTGCACCAGGGACCACATGGCTGCACATCAGCAACACTTCTGAGTGTTCATATACCCAGCCCCTGGAGAACGAAAGCTTTCAACCAGTGTGGACATAGCCAAAGAAGTGTGCAGATCCTAAAATTCTTTTTTGGGTCAAAAATGGCTTTACTGACTTCACCATGAGTAGTCCTCCATGGATGTCAGTGACTGATCCAGCTATCCCCACAGTGGAAAAAGTTAAAAGTCACGCTAGCAATAGAAACAGAGAAGTTTGGACTCAGTGCCTGACTTTGGACTTTGTTGGTCTCAATGATCTCGAGGGTCTTTTCCAACTGAAATTATTCTGTCATTCTATGATTTAATTCTAAGTGATTTCCCCAATAACATAGGTTTAGATTGCTTTGTAAAAAACCCAGCATCAGCCTGAAGTTTGTGAGATATTTGATTATAAATATTCCTATGGAGGCAAGCACAATGTTTCTGAACTCTTGAAAAATAGCAGTTTGATCTCCAGGAATTTTAAATACACAGACATATTTATTAGTAGATGTTTCGGTCACATAGATAGTAACCTATCATTTCATATTTATAAGCTCCTCTTGCAAAGCTGAGTAATATAATACTTAAAACACTTAGTTCATAAGGGGTTACTATTTTTATTCAATTGTGGATAATATCTAGTCCCTGTTGGAGCTGGTAGAAGTTTCTCCATGGAACTATTTCAAACGATGAGTTCGACAGCTTGTTCAGCTACATGTTAAATGCTGAGGATGAACAGTAGATGATGAGAAATTTTGAGAGTGGCTCAGCGCTCCACAGTCTGGCCTCTTGCTCAGCAAGGAAGGGAGATCACTCTGGACTATTCCTTCACATGTGACAGAGTAGCAGGAACTGCCCTTTCTGAATCTCCTACAAGCCCCTTCCACCACAGCTCTCTTTCAAACCTATAAAACAAAGCCAAAACTTTGGCCAAATTACAAAACTGGCCAAATAATTCACTGCAACCAACTAAAATGATGAAATTCTGATTTACAATGAGAAAACCTAGAAAAGACTAAGCTGGGTGTGATGATACTAGAAGGATCTTCTGAAGAATTGGCACAAAGTGGATATATTTTACAGGCTGGAATGGGGACTGTTAGAATCCAGTAGGTTTAGTGTAGGAGGACAGTGTCATTATAGATTGTTTAAATCAACAGCTTCAGAAGCTGTTATAGCCTTAGTCATTCTGAAAAGGATGGTTATTTTTCACCGTTGAAGGTTTAATCCTATCAGGTGCCAAGAATTTCCTACTTAACGTACCCAGAGATATTGTTTCTGGCTCCCACCCTCATAAATTTTAATTAAAAAATGAGAAAAGGAGTAAACGTAGCTTGCGGTTACACACTATTCAAATATATGAAATTTCACTAGAAGAGCAGGAGAGAAAGCGATCTTTCTATGCCCCTTCACAATCCTTCAGAAACACCATGCATTTATTCAATTATGGGCTATCACATAACACAGTCTGGAGCTGTAACTACTGGGTGGCAAATCTTAATACATCTTTATTGGGCCACATTTGCAGATGGCAAATTAAAGGCTCAGTACAGCAGATCTTACTGATGCAAGTAATTCTTATTTTTGTGTGTCTTCTCAATGATTTCAAACCCTTATTTATATAAATCTTTCCATTACCCTCAGTAATACTGTGAGTAAGTTTCCAGCATCAGTCTATCAATTATTCATGGGGTTTTTTACATGAACAGATGCCATAAGTTCTACTGAGTAAATTAGCAGTTATAGATTGCTTAGAGGATATATGTTAAAACCAGAATTTTCCCCTTTTTTTGGGGGGGGATGTCAGGGGGTAAAGCCTACAGACTACTCTGTTCCTGCTCTAAAGAACTTAAAATTTGTGTATAGGAGAAAAAAAACAGAACATATGTCTAGAATAAACAAGATTACATATTACATGTAGTAACCACAGACAAGATAGAACAAGCAAAGAATCAATGAGACTATCTAAATCAAAACAGTAAATCCAATGGAAACACCAGTAGTGGGATTTATCTCATCCAGCTTTAGCTGCACAGAAGTAAGGCATTCAGTCTTAGACACCTAGGCTGTTGCCATAGTGCAGGGAGAGAGACACATGGAATGGACCATTCTCAGAATCACAGAATCACAAGGTTGGAAAAGACCTTTAAAGATCATCAAGTCCAACTATTCCCGTCCTAAGCTAAACCATATCTCTAAGTACCTCATCTACCCCTTTTTTAAACACATCCAGGGAAGTGACTCAAACCCCTCCCTGGGCAGCCTGTCCCAGGCCCTGACAACTCTTTCAGTAAAACATTTTTTTCTAATGTCCAATCTAAACCTGCCCTGGCACAGCTTCATGCCATTCCCCCTTGTCCTATCACCTGTCACCTGGCTGAAGAGACCAACATCTACCTCTCTACAACCTCCCTTCAGGTAGTTGTAGGTGGTGATAAGGTCTCCCCTCAGCCTCCTCTTCTCCAGACTAAACAGCCCCAGCTCCCTCAGCTGTTCCTCATAGGATTTGCCCTCCAGCCCCTTCACCAGCCTGGTTTGCCCAACATATTTTAGGATGTGATGAATCACTTGCTGCATGTTGTCATGTTCATTGACTGCAGAAGGCACCTAGGTAGCTAGTCTACATTTAGTGCTTAAATACCCTTTAGATGGCTAAATTAGGTAAAAGAACCCAACCTAGCAGCCCGTAAAGGTCAGGGTATACATAAGGGTGGAGGTGACTTTTAATGAAGGATTTATGGATGATAAATTCAGTTAGATCATCAGCACAAGAAACAAGTCATTAAATGTGTTTACAAATGTTCTATCTTGGGTCAGTAGATCAGACATGAAATACATCAAGTCTATTTTCACATGCTATCTGCTTCCCCATCCATCCTTGCAGTTTCAAACATATATTTTGTCTTTTAAAACTGTTTCTCTTTCCCTCATTGCTGTGTACAAGGGAAGAGAAACTGGGCTGTATAATGAGACACTGAAGCTGGTGTGAAGGTGCTGCTGAACGGTCAGGGCAGAAAGGTGAAAACCATTGATTATTTTTTTTAGTGACATTTTTATAGAAGACAATATACAACAGCAGGAGAGTAACTTTCAAATGTATTTCAAGTGGAAGTCAAAAATCAGAGAGTGGAAAAATGGTGAAAGGTGGAAAATACCAGATCTGCATTAGATAAACATTATCTCTGACAGGCAACAATTTTCAGAAATGGCCATTGATTTCACAAGTCTCCAGGCAGCTACCATCACTGGGTGTTTGTGAATTTATCAAAAATAATTCTTGCATGAGGTCTTTGAGTCTTTGTAGTCATAAGTTTCATGGCAGAAAAGTCTAGATAAACACAGGAAAGGTATGTGAAATCTGTATTATATTTAGAGGAAGAGAAAATAATAGCCTAAGTTATATGTTGTTTAGTCAGCTGAGATTTGTTTATATTTCCATTACTCTGTTTAGTATGTTTCTAGTTTACTTACTGCAGTTACAAAATCTCCAGAAAAGGTAATTTAAAAAAAGAAATTAAAGGTTTTGTGGAGATTAAAGAAAACAGTAATTCATAACTAGCATTATAATTTGCATTATAAAATCACTGATTTAATAAAACAACTATGTTTTATGGAAGCATTAAATAAATAGTTCTCCCACTTACAGCAAGTGAAATCCATAATGCTACGATAATCAGCAAGGAGCCAGTCGTGGAGACTATGGACTCAGAAGGAGAGCAGATAAATCACAGTAAAGAAGACTGCCAAACTTGTACGTGACATTGAAATGATTCTGGATACCCTTCAGGTCTTAAATCTATTTTTGTGTTTGCAGAAGCATCTTGATATTAGAACGGTTCCAGTAAATCTCCCTCTTGATGTCAACTCGTTAATATTACTAAACAATAATAAACCTTATGTCAATCCATAAAATGCTACAGACACAAGCTTTGTCATTTTTTCCACTTTGACTTTTCCCCCAGTGCTGATAAAAACATCTGTGACACAAGCACTAAAGCCTGGATCCCTGGAAACAAATCTTCAGACAAAAGTTGGCAAGGAAAAAAAAACCCTGGTAGTCTGATGCTTTCTTGATCTGATGACACGTTGGATTTGTCTTCTAGACATGACTTCCAATTAGACATAACAACTGAAGCTCATATTTGCAGCATTTGTTTATTCTGTGGAAATGTATGGACTGTTACTACAGCCAAGTTTGCCCTGATGTACTTCATCATGAAGTCCTGCTGTAGTTCAGAACAGTGCTGGCACAGCTTAGGAAAACTTACTATAATGATCCTTGAAAAGCAGCCCGTTTTCTGGCAGTTCTCTTGCACTTAAGTCCACGTACTTGTGGCATGGATGGGGAACCTGGACTCCTCCACTCTAGCTGTGTTGCAGAACTAACGAAGATCTCGGATGTTAAAGAAAGGGCGCCTTGGCCAGTTGTATATACCATCACCTACAAAAGAAACTGGGAACAAGGCAAAGTCCCCACAAGGTTATCAATCCATGGAAACATATTCTCTCTTTTTTGTTGGGTTTTTTTTTTCCCCTGCAATAAAATATACCTGGAAAGCAGTGATTTCTTAAGCAGCACTCTGATTTTAGCTCTCCCTCCAGTAACTTTGGACACAGCTATTTCAAGGGATGGGCTGGAAAGTACCCCAGTCCAAGCCTAGCTCTGCTAAACCTGTGATTTGGTGAACATCTATCTAGAGATTGCAGAGTTCAGTTGAGATACTCAAGGTAGCTTTACACAAACTACATCAGATATCAACTATAGCCTGGGATAATGCAGAACTAATCAGCAGAGGATAATTTCATGTGGAAGTGGCTCTCACTGTGGGACTGGACCCTTGTCAGTGAGGCCCCTGCCCTGCCTGCCTTGTCATCCTCAACACAGCCAGTTCTCACCATGTCCTGACATCAGAAGCCTTCTCCGTGTCTCCATTTGCTCTTCAGTGAGCAGGAAAATATCTTTTGCTGGGGTAGGTGGGAATCTACATAATGCTCACAAGGAGAGGAGCCTCAGCTGCAACAGAAGATTAAGATGGCCTGCTGCACGGAACAGGGAACAAGCCAGCTGCACAAGGAGGCAGGACAGAGGAGCCTGGAGAGAGAAGAGAAAGGCAATATGGTTCCTCAAACACCACCAGATATGTGCAGATGAGTGGACAGCCTCAAAAAGCAGTTCCTTCCTAGTCTTGAGGTCACCCACTCAGGGCAATCAGCATGTGAGCTACAACCTACTGCTCAAACATTCATACCAAACAATCCAGAGGAAAGAGTCCTGTGCAGGTCTGAACTCACGTGTGTGTGTTCACTGATAGTTGGCAAGCAGATAGTCTGCAGTAGCTTTTAAAAGTGCATGGTTTGGATTCCTGTCATGTTTGTTAGTAAGTTGTTTTGACTGTGCTATATATTGCTATGTAAACACATGAAAAAGAGTGAAGAGTAAGAAAATTGGATGCAAAGTTGTTAACGTTATCAAAATCTTGTAATTACATAAAACCATCAGGAGATAAACTGATACAGACACTGCAACAGTACATATTATCATTACCTCACTCCCCCTTTTTTCCTCAAGATCATCTTCTTGCATAAGGGCATGAGCATGGAAGACGTCATACTTCCTGTTGCTCCTCTGGACTCAGAGCTGACTGATACACTTTCTACGCGCTGCCCAGAAGTATACCCACTGAGGCAGCAATTCCCATCCATGTCCCAAATATCCCAGTTACAGTTAACATTTCAGCAAGACTGATAACTTCCTTTTTCCCCTCTTCCCTTTCATCCCAGACCTTTGGTGGGAACTGTCTTACAGCGGTCTGCGACCCAAGTGCTGGTAGCTGATGGATCAAGACCTGATGGGCTAGCCATGAACCTGCTGGCTGGAAGAAAAGCTGTTCATTTCTGGGTTTTACTTGGTTACAAGTTCCTTGATAACCAGAAGAAAACGAATGAAATGCAGCAGAACTCCACCAAGACCCCCTTTGTGACTTAGGCTTGAGGAAGAGCAGAAAAGTCTCCAAGTCTAGCTGATCGGAACCATAGGTGCAGCTAAGCCCACAGAGACTGTCTTGCCTATGGGGTCTCACAGCGTCATATCCTCTGTACCACATAACTGATCTCTAGAGTTTTATATCCTTGGCAGGTTAGATTTTTTTCCAAAGCTCTTCTTTTTCATGAGGTTCCTATAGAGACCTGCACACACAGACTGAGAGGCTCTTCAGGGCAGACAGTGGTACCCTATGTGCCTGCAGTGTCACCAAGTGTCAAATCAATACCACAAGTATAGCAGCAGCCAATGCAACAACGCCAAAAGTTTGGCTCCATTCACACCATGTAGTTTGCATTCCCATACAAGTAAAAGAGAAGAAAAGAACTTTCGCTTTAGGAAGTTCAGGGCTTTCTAACTCATGCACAAGTGATTATAAAACCATACTTCATTGCAGCAGATGAGAAGAAATGAAATACGAGTCTCAATGGCAAACATATAGATAATGAATAAAACTGTAGCTAGCTTTATTCAGTTCCTTTTCAGATGATTCTTGGTGGGTCCCTAAGCTATTTTCTGGACCCTAAATCAGACTTGTCCCAAACAGGAATACAGGACTGAGTCATCTAGTCGAGTTCTTTGTTATCAAGAGCAACTACATTGTGCAATCCCTCTTCTGGTCGATACATCTGCATTCTTCAAAACAGTTTGAAGTTTTTTGCTCCTGGTCCTCCTAGGGAAGAAAGCTTCATGTATATGATAGCAAACTCCTGATTTCCCTGCGTAAGCAAAGTTCTACTTTTTTTCTGTGTGGGCTTGTTGCCACAATATCTGATTGCTCTGGAATGCTGTGGGTTAGGTACAAGTGTTCAGAGAAAGCATGAGGAAAAAATCATATGTACTCATTAGTGAAAAAGATCATCATGACAGATTGGTCTCCATATGCGGAATGGCTGCACGCTAATCTTGCTATTTACATGACACATGAAAAATGCATCATTCTCTAATGACAAATTTCATTTTATATAATACCTTATTAATGAAAAAGACATGAAAAGGTCATTTAATTTGTAGCTATTTCATTAGGAATGACCTGACGTAATGTAATGTGTTATATTTATTGCGTCAGCATTAATGTATTTATTGATATCACTGCAAAATACAGACATTACAATACTGCTTTGAGCCAACAGAAATCAAATGGGCCAGAGTAATTAGCCTGTAATTGATGTCATAAAGCTCAGACAATTCTCTATACTTCAGAAGCTTACCTACAGCTGTTTTCTGATCTACTGTATGTGAGAAAAGGGAAGTATTTATTAGTAAGTCAAACAAGTCAATGAAATCTTGCAGTCCAAATACCAGGATTTACTTATAGTTAATTAAGTATAAGTATACTTTCTGTATACTTTTAATTAATTTAATTATTTGAAAAATATTACTGATATTGAAACATTATTAAAATAATTTACTCTGTTTCCTTGACATTTGAATATTTTTAGAGGTTACATATTTGCAAAGAGAAGTGCTATTTAGGGGAATAAAATAAGAAGATACAGCAGAAAAGTATGTGATCTGGTAAGCAGATGACTTTTTCTTTATCTCAGCGGGGGTTTTTTTGTCTCATTTTTCTCATTACTCAGTTGTCCAGTAAAAATGTTAAATGGAAATCTCTTAAAATAGGCATTTTCTTAATTTCTCAAAATAGAATCATATTCCTGTAATCTTTCCTTAGGCAGAACCTTAACTGGCTTGAAGACATACACAGTCTGTTCTGAAACTCATGTAATCAGTGGAAACATTTCCACTCACTTCAGTGAATTTTGGAGAAGGCAACAGCACAAGAAGGAGTAGGCAGCTATGGCAGGTTTCTGGGCAGTTAAATACATGACATTTTCGTAACCATGTCGAAATTATCTTAAACTCCAGCACAGACTATTGCACATGATATTCACAGACCTAAACTTCCATTTTAGGAGGAGACTGTGCCTGAGATAGACTTAGAAATACAGATTTTTATTTTTTTTTCCCAGATATATTGGGTGAAGAAAGGCAAATAAACCAAGTTTTTGTTGCTTTGCAGAACTGCTGTGTAGAACTGCTTATCTTATGGTAGTAATTTTCCTTCATGAGGATCGAAATATACCGTAGTGATGTGGAGAAATACATGTTTCCACATTGAAGCTGTTGGTAATGATAAATTGCTAAGTATTTTTGGGGAAAAAAGCCGCAGATCATAATGGGCATATTACAGTATTTTTCCATAATGATGAAATCAGAAATGTAACTTGCCTATATATTTATCAATGTGTGCCTTTTAAAGAGTAAATCTAAATTTCTCTAAATGGACAACAATTTTGAGAAGATTCATCCTTACTAATTTTATTTTCTTTGTATTTATGTGAACACATTAAAAAAGCAACTATTGGAAAAAAGGTTATTGCATTAAACTTTTAATAAAGTTCTCAGACAAACACCTGAAGAGCTTCAAGGATAATTTTACCACATTACTTCATCTCACACAGTGTGCCTCCAATGTAAGAATTTATTGTTTTCTGGATGAATTCATATACCTGCTGTAATAAATCATTTTCTGATATTACAGAATAAGATTTTATGGTGCCATTAATTACGTACTTCAGCTGGAGGCAGTTTTGCATGAGTTGTAGAGAGATCTGTGACAACAGTGAAGAACTGTATTAATCATATGCAGATATTATTTGTAAGGTACCTGTAAGCAATTACAGACTTTACATGTAACACTCCAAAGGGGCTTGACATGCACTCTTACGTTTAGCCTCCATTTTTAGGGAAAACTGCCTGCCAATAGCAAGAGTTCACTGCATGAAAGCAAGCCAAACTGTCTGTTTGGGAATGGCTACATCACCCTTCTGTGGACGTACATTAACTGGTATTTACAGATTTAGAGACAGGGTTGGTTTTAGGAAAAACATCTTTCTTGAGCACAATGATGGCAATGGCTATAGCAGCAGAAAACAGAAAATGAAGTCATAGTTTACTTGCCAAAGTCTCACAATACTTCAATAAATCTTGTAAATTGAAAGACAGGTCCTGATTTTGTTTTGCTGTTTGGTTGGGGTTTTCTTCTGAGCTGCTCATACTCTAAGGCTATGGAGAGCCCTTTTCTTTCACACTTAGATATCTGACTTTACCCAGCAGCAGCCTGGCCCAAGCTGGCCTTTGATATCTTACCAGATGCTACTGATATCTTACTATTTACTAGCAACAAATTAACAAGTAAACATATTCAAAAGGCTTTTTGATCTTATTAGCTATTAAATAATCTTAAAGTTCTTTATCCAGCCTCACTACAATTTACTAGGGTTTTGTTTGAAGGACTGATCCTATGTTGATTCACCCGACAGATAAATAAATAGGTGGGGTTGTTCAGATGGAATTTCCTCTATGCTGCCCCAAGAACTGTGCTCATTTCAGGAGCACAACACTGAAACCATCCTCAGAAAGGCTTTCTGGCATAGAAGTTAGAGCAAACTCAAAAAAAAAGAAAGAATAGAAATAAAATAACTCTCATAGAAGTTTAATTCTTTTCCACACACACCAAAGGAAAAAAAAACCAGTCAGAGAGCCCATGAAGCCATCCAAAGTTTCCACTACTGCTACTAATGTAAGGGGGAAATGTATGCTTGGATGAGAGGTGACCAAAACAGTGGTTTTGCCTGGCAAGGTCACCATTATTAACCAGTGAGGCTCAGATTGCTCCACAATGTGGGGCAGGCTGTGTGATACTAGCCTGGGAAAGCAGGCAGGCAGGAAGAGAAGGAGTATTTCACACAAGTTGGCTGCTTTTGCATGCCTTTTATCTTGTCCATGATCAGCTCTTAAGTGGCTGATATGTATGTGTGGTTTTTTAAACATCCTATGTTGTAGCTAGTACTAATTCAATCTTAGCAATGTTTTGTTTGGCTGGGATTCACTTTGAACAAAGCCTTTCAGGAAACCCCTCCAAGCAGCTGTTGTGTTCTGAGGCCTTCTGCTACCAGACATAAAATCCCAGACAAAGTCCTTTTATTTAATTATTGAAAAATAATTATGAAAATCCAGTATCTGACAAAGTTGGATATAACGTTGGCTTGAGATGAGAACACTACTCGATGTGTTTGATGATGCTCAACAGTTAAATTTTCACTGAGAAGTGAATTCCTTGGGTAATTCCAAAGCTATAAAACACACAGATTCCTTACTGTCTGTCATCAATTTTTCTTGGTATCACTGAAGTCAAGGGAAAAACTTCCACTGACCTTACTTGGCTCTACATGTTACAACAAAGCCCCGTGCGATGTTTAGTTTCCCATGTATTTCTGTGTGTGTGGATGATGAGTTATTGGGTTTTGTCTATCCAGCCTAAGAACACTGGGATTTTCTGAAGGAACCACTTACTTTAAAGATGTTTGTTATCCACTAATAAACGCCCATATTTAATCTACCCAGATGTACACCGTGATGGATACGTGTCAGGGCACAACGCAGGAGGTACAGTGGATGTCACTGAGCGGTAAGATGCAACGTAGGCAGTGTTTCTCACACAGACCACCAGACCACCAAAGAGTCTGTGTAACTTTGTCAAGCTGATGTGAACCACAGGAGGTATGTGGGTTTTGATTTCCATTAAGAACATTCAGAAAGGATCCATTTTAAAAGCTCCAAGGTATGCATTACAAAAAGCAAGACATTGGCCTACAGGCATTAGAAGTATCATCTGAATGCTAGGAAGGTCTCTTTCTGAGGAACAGCATCTTGCAGCTTATGCAGTTACCACAGTAACTTCTTGGTTTTGCTCAGAGAATCTCAGCAGAGTATCACCAGGGAAAAAAAAATAAAATTCACTTCTCTATGTTGGGCTAGTCTTCATGAAAAAGAGACTTTTCAGACCCTAGCCAGACTTCCTAAAATTCAGTGGAATTATTTTTTTGAATGCCAACAGGATTTTTCTGTTGCTTGCAGACAAGGGGCAAACAACAACTTGCCTTTTCCTATTGACATCACTTCCTCTGATTATTTGTAACAATAAAGACTTTATATTTTTATGAAAACATGAGACATTGAACAAAACCTATGCCTTGACAGCAGTCAATCATATCATAATTTGATTACCACCTTAATCTGACCATTATGCAGAAGCACTAGTTATTCCTCCAGATTAGATCGAAGCAACTTCTCACTATTGGCTTCAATCTGAAATTTGTCCCATATCCCTCTTCCCTTATTTCTGCGTTTTTGGCTGCTTTGTTTTATTGAAGGAATAGGGCTAGTATTTGAGGGCAAGAGTAATAGCTGCCTGCCTGGAAAAATTCAGACAAGGATCAGATCTTCATCTGGTGTTAATGAACTTAGAGGTTTCAGTTTCATAGAAAAAAAAAATGTTATATTAACCAGATGAGGATTTGGCTCATGGAATTTTTTACATTAACTTGTCATCCAGTTTTTGAAACCTTCCCAAATGTTTCTGTTGATCCATGAGATGTCCACAATGGCTTCTTCGAGCATATTTCGATCTTTTTACTCCTTTGGCTTTGCTTAAGAGAAGGTTCTGTAAGATTCTAGGGACATTAGCCCTAGATCTAGCGGTATCATGAACCCGAGAATCCTGAAAAGTATCATCAGTCAGTTTTGTCTATGGGACAGTATCCTCCACTCTTACTGACCGGCAACTAACGCCTGTGCAGAAAGGAAGGGAGAAAATGGATATGCAACACCTGTGTTTCTCTTTTTTTTCCTGACTGTGCTGAAGGCTGCCTCAGCAAAGCCAGAGCTGCTATAGATATCCACTGTGTTTTGACTGCCGCAGTTCCCAGCAGACCTCTCATGCAGCCAAGGCATATGCAGAGCGCAGTACCGCTCCAGACAGATCCTCTGGCTTTACATTCTTAAGCCAGGGGATAGAAGAGGTGTCACCCACCCGTTAAGCTGCTCTGCCCCCTCTATGGATCTCTCTGAAAGCAGCAAAGTCCCTATTACCAATCTTACATAAATTATGTTTCTGAAGCAACATGAAGGCTGTGGACCATAAAAGGTCCAGTTCTCAAAGGCTACAGTGATGATGAATGGGAAATGTCAGCAAAGAAGCATGACTCTAACCATCAAATCACTAGGTAGTTATGAAACAACTTCTTCTTAGTGACTTTATATTTGACTTACAAGTTTTCAAGCTGGTGGCACAGGACTGGATGACAGTGATGAATTTAAGAAATTTATCACCATGAGTTTATGTGCTTTAGCACAATGCTTATTCAGATCATTTAAAAAATAGATGGAGTCTTAAAATAATTGTAGAGATCAAAATGAGTAAGTGTATCATCTTCCTACTCTCAGATTCTAAAAAGCAGATGTACTCAGAGTTTACAAGGTCCTGATTGATTTTCTGTATTATATACTCTTGATATCTTTATTAAATATCTCTATAACCATATTTTATATGTTCCTGGAGGAATATGCTGTGTCTGCATAGTTTCTATGCAAAGCACAGGATTAGATAAACTTCTTAAGTACTGACATTAATAATGCTATGAAAAATTTGCAACTTCTGCCAAAGTCACTTAAAGGAAGGTGAAGAATATTCTGGATTTCTACATGCCAAGATACAGATAATTAATTTTGATCTCTCACAAGCAACGGTCAGAGAAAAGAAATACATTGGCAGTTATTTTTTGGCAGGTATGAACTGAACAATTGGGAGAGAGCAAGCAAAATGAAAGCATCTGGAGACTGGGAAGAAAAAAAGCCTTCCATCTTCCTACTGAAAAATAGAGCAGCCAGAGATGGGAACTGTCTGCGAGGAAGTAGGCATTTTCTTTTAAAGGGCAAAAGAAAATAAGCTTGTTGAATAAAACATATAGGCAAGTTGTTGCATTCATGCCTTCTACTGGAGGCTTGTGTCAAACACAACAAAGCCCTTTCCCAAGGAACACCTGTGTGAGTAAAACCAGACTTCCACAGCACACACTGAAAAACCTGGTGGTCTGCTGATTGGTAACATCAACTGCAGCAGAGTTGGCCCAGTAGCTTCTACATGAAGGTGGAAATCTGAACCACAGCCAGCTCATGATTTAAATCCATTGCCCCTCATCCTATCACTCCATGCCCTTGCAAACAGTCCCTCTCCATCTTTCCTGTACTTCAGGTACTGGAAGGCCACTATAAAGTGTCCCTTACAAGGTCCGAATTACTTCTGACCAACTTCCATTTATATGACTTTGCAGTATCTGAGATACCAATGCAGATTGTTCTCTTTGGACAGCATCTTGAGCACATTAGTGTTATTCCTCTTTGCTACACCAAAACTACCAGTGGGTATGCCAGCCCAGTGGGTGTGTGATTATCTAATTGTTATTGCCTGCCTTTCCTAAGGCTGCTTCCCTTGCTCTGTGTGCAGGCAACTCCCGCTCTTCCTCGGAGGCCAACTTCTGGGTGGCTCCCTTCTCATTTTTCACTACTGAGAATCCATCAGTATGCTCAAACGGTGACACAAAGCAACTGTTATTTCTGGTGTAGCTTTCAGTGGAAAATATGTCACTAAGTCAAATGACAGACTCGGTCAGAAGGGCCGGTTCAAGCCTGAAGGCTCCAGTCACTGTTTATTCGGACACCAAGGGCAGTCACAGCTCCAACACACCCATGGTGGTGTGCACCTGCAGTTAGACAGGATGTCTTCAGGCCTTGCTGCTCAGCCTACACACGTCTATGACACCAAGTTCTTCCTCTGTGCTTTTACCAGTGTTTCTGTTGGATCATAAGGATCTCAAAACATGTCACAAAAGTTTGTAAGGCAAGAATACTATTTTAGGGAGAAAACTGAAGTGAGAAGTGGACTGTGAAAGCATGCAAGGGCCCTCTCTTCCAATCCCATGTCCCAAAACATGGTCCTGCTCTCTTTGCTTCACCCAAAAAGCACACAGGGCCCCAAAGCAGGTAATCAGCCCCTCTCCCGCAGTGGCTATCCAGAGTGGGGAACATGCACATTACTGTCCATGTGGGGTTTTCTTCCTCCCGCAGGGAAAATGAACCTTTTCTCTAATCTTTCCTTTGTCCTGCGTGCAGATGCCACATAATGGCACCCCAGCCCATCTGCCTCAAACTGCTGAATCTTCCAGGAGGGTGCCTGTGCCCAGGGTGAAGGGCGGGGGAAGGTGGTTTGGCTCTTAGGCCAAGTGCTGGTTCAGGTCTGGCGACAGCGAATGTTATGCTCTGTGTTTTATTCTGACCACTAAACATCATTTCTTTTGGCCAAGTGCTTAGAGTAGCCAGAACATTTAACCAAATCTCTGATTTCTACCCAAAGTTTCTATCGGGCTGTGTTATACATCTTTTGCTCATTTTAAAGGGCGAGCACTGCAGTTGAGTCGTCGACCCCCGCTAGCACAGACGGGTGCCATGCTGCTGAGGGTCACGAATGAGAGCCCAAACATCACAAGACTGCCTAAAAATGTTAAAATAACAGTAAAATTTAAAATAACACTTTACAATAACAAAGGGAAATTCTTTTCATTACACTTCAGATGCTGGAAATGTGTGTTAATTTTTTCCACTCCTTTCCTACTGTCTTGCAGACGGGAAATACTTTGTGGAAAGGAAAGCTGAGATTTACACTCTTCTGAGTGCTGGTACACTGCTGTTTCTATCAAATTTCATGATAAGGCCCTGGGAGCTGGTAATATCAGGCAAATTCCTCATAAATAGTTTGAATATGCAATTAAGTTAAGGAAATGAACTCAACTATTTCTTAATAATTTAAATATTTAATAACAGACCACTTTTTAAGTGATGCAAGGCCTGACATGACAGTTACAGCATCTGGGATTGAAAACATGGTCAATTTGATCCTGAATCTCTTGCTTTATATGTACTGAAAAGAGACCAATAGATATCCCAACCCTGTTTTCACGTGCAAACTAAACTGTGTGTGCATAAAAATGCAGCAGCAAAGCATGAGATTGTCTTAGAAAAGGAGTTTGGTTTCTTCAGTGGTGCAAAGGCAGGAGCTAGACACTTTGCACTTTCTAACCAAAGAATACATGTTTGTAAACAATATTGCACACAGAAAATGTGGGTTTTTTCTATAAAATTCTACAACAGAAAACTGTTGTTCATATTAGAAACGGTACTTTTAGTGCCTAAATTTGGTTATGTGTTTTTCTTTTCTATCTCACACTTTCTAAAAATGTGAATCTCCCATCACTGTTTCAAAGTTGCAATCCCATTGCATTCTTTTCAACTCTGGCCTGAAAGAAGTCACAGCAAATCTGGTTACCACCTTCTTCATCTGGAACATTCTGGTTCAGGGTTGGTCTCAATCAAGCAAGTTTCTATTAAGTGTCACTAGCTTCTCTTAAAGTGTCATTGGCAGAGCTGAATCATCACACCCATTCTACTGGAAGATTTGATAGTTTTAAGAAACTCCTCTGAATTTCAAGTTTCCAATTCTAAATGGTTCCATTGTCGTTCTCATTTGGATCTTTGTCACCCTCTAGTGTTACGACAATGGAAGCCAGAAGCAAAAAAGGCAAGTTCAGAGTAAAGACTATCTGAAAGCTATCCACACAGACCCAGGATTATAGCTACAGAAACAGCCAGGATTCAGGCAATAGATGCAGCAAGTGCAGTCATATGCCACTGCATCACAAGTAACAAAGAATCAGGAGTCAGCTGTTAGTGTGGATTAGGAAGCTGCAACCATCTCTCCCTACAAAGGGCACGGGGACGTAGCTGCAAGCTTTGTACAGCAATGTCACAGCACGGGTGCGCTGTGGCCAAGCATGAGCAGCCATGGCAATTCGCAAAGTACCTGTCAGATCTCCCCTTGCCTGGATTTATCAGTGGCTCATAAAGACAGTTTTGACAAGCAAATGCTTTCGTGTTTGAAAGGCAATAGCATCATACCCAGCAGACTCCTGCTGGTGATGTCCAACACGAGGGGGAATGGATTAAAGCTAAAGGAAGGAAGGTTTAGATTAGATATTAGGGGGAAGTTTTTTACAGAGAGAGTGGTGAGGTGCTGGAACAGGCTGCCCAGAGAGGTGGTGGATGCCCCGTCCCTGGAAGTGTTCAAGGCCAGGTTGGATTGGGCCCTGGGCAACCTTGTGTAGATCCAGGCCTGAGGTTGGTGGCCCTGCCTGTGGCAGGGGGGTTGGAGCTCTGTGGTCCTTGGGGTCCCTTCCAACTCAGACTATTCTATGATTCTATGATTCTATGCCACGGATTGCAAAGTTTGTCCTTGGCCCAACACAGTCCCCTTCCAGCACAGGCCAATGCTGTTCAATTTAGTTTAGGTGAAAGTAAATAAAACATGAGTCCTACCTTTCCCTCAAAGTTTTCCACAATAACAAGAACAAAGCATTCTTCCTGATATGCCTCAGCACATCTGTCTCCTTCCATCTGTTCCTTACCTTCATCTCCAATCTCACCAAGATCACCTGAGCTCTCAGTCTCTAATATCAACATTAATATCTTCTCATGAGTCCTGAAAGTCCATCTCTCCCCTCACGGTGCTCACTACATACATGTCCTTTGGTGGGTGGGGGTGGGGAGCTGTTCACACTGTTCTGTTTCATTACTCCTCCTGCCTGTTTTTGTGTTGCAGTGGGCTTACTTATTCAACTTCTTTTTTTTCAGAATACACCCTCCAATTCTACCCTCAGAGAGGACTCCCAGGGAGCACATCTGGAGCCTGCACTTCTGACATGCTCTCAGAAGAAAAACTAAACCTTGCCTCATGGCCAGGTAAGGAGGGGACATGCACAGGTGGCCCTGGCAGCTGAGAAGAGGGCAACAGAATGCAGTAGGCGGATGGGCAGAGGGAGAGGAGCAGCAGGCTGGGGTGGCAGCTCTGGGCAGGAGAGGTAGGAAGGGAGAAAGCAAAAGGCTGTATGGAGCAGGAGGCTTCTTGCTGGGGGCCCTGGGGCTGTTGCAGGCCTGAAGGATAAGAGTTGAGAAACTGGAAGGAATGGGATGCTTGCCAGTGGAAAAAGGAGCTGGAGGTAAAAAGGTTTGGATAAAAGGAACAGAAGGGGGTCTGTAGAATTTGCAGGCTTTTGTCCCCTTGGATGAGGAATGGGAAGCTTGAGAGTTTTGATCAGGAAGCACAGAGGTTAGTGTGGGCATCATCCCTCAGGAGCTCATCTACCCAGGCTCTTAGGTCAGAAGTAGAAACGTGCACAAGAATGTCTTCAGCAAAACTGCCAGGTGCTACCAGAAATGTTGCAGCCCTGCTGTACTGCTATGTTTGGAGCTGTTCCAGCATCTTGTCCACACCACCACTCTTTCCTCTCTGGAAACCTTTCTCAAAGCACATGACAGACTGCCTTAAACAGGGGGAAAGTCTCTGCCTTCATCACAGTTTTTGAGGTTTTTTTTTTCATCACAGATTTTGAGAGCCCACATATCAATGAATGCCTTTCAATGTGTATTTTGTAAAGTTCCATTAAACTAAGAATAATTATTAATTACAAAGAATAATAACATTGGCTTCTACATGGTAACTGTTCACATTTCAAAACTACCCAGAACTTCTCTTGCCTAGCAGCACCTGCCATAAATAAAGTCAGGCCTGAGAGGCACTAGCAGAGCTCTGTAGGGATCTTCTCACAGTGCGTGCCTGCTCAGGGCTTTGCCTGGCTTCCTGGGTCATACCCCATCCTTTTTGTGAGCGAACCACATTCTTCAGTTAAAATATCAGAACAGTGCAAGTTCAGTCAAAGGTTCACACCCAGGGAGTTAATTGTCACAGTAATTTCAACCTCATACTAGGCTGGTTTTTGTTGTTTGTTTGTGGAGTTTTTTTAATCTGTCTTTAACTGACATGCAGATTTCCTATTTGTCAGTGAGCATTTAGAATCATAATATAGTTTTAATTGGGAAAAACCTTTAAGATCATCAAGTCAACCTAGTACTTCCAAGTCCACCACTAAACCATGTCCTTAAGTGCCATGTCTACACATCTTTTAAATACTTCTAGGGATGGTGACTCAACTACTCCTCTGGGCAGCCTCTTCCAATGATTGACAACCCTTTCAGTGAAGAAATTTTTCCTAATACCCAATCTAGAACTCCCCTAATGCAACTTCTCCTTGTCCTGTCACTTATTACTTGAGAGAAGAGACCAACATCCACCTGCCTACAACTTCCTGTCAGATAGTTGTAGAGAGCAATAAACTCTCCCCTCAGCCTCCTTTTTTCCAGGCTAAACAACCCCAGTTCCCTCAGCTGCTCTCATCAGACTTGTCCTCTAGATCCTGCACCAGCTTTGTTGACTACGCTTCAGCACCTCAATGTCTTTCTTGTAGTGAGGGGCCCCAAAACTGAGCACAGCACTTGAGGTGCAGCCTCACTGGTGCCAAGTACAGGTAGGTGATCACTTCCCTAGTCCTGCTGGCCACACTACTGCTGATACAAGCCAGGATGCTGTTGGCCTTCTTGGGCACCTGGGTACACTGCTGGCTCATATTCAGTCAGCTGTCAACCAAGACCCCCAGGTCCTTCTCTTCCAGGCAGCTTTCCAGCCACTCCTCCCCAGGCCTGTAGCGCTGCATGGGGTTGTTGTGACCCAAGTGTGGGACAGTATTGAGCCTTGTTGAACATCACATAACTGGCCTCAGCCCATCAATCCAGCCTGTCCAGATCCCTTTCTATCCTCAAGTGTATCAACATTCCTGCACAACTTGGTATTATCTGCACACTTACTGAAGGTGCACTTAATCCCCTCATCCAGATCATTGATAGAGATATTAAAGAGAACTGAGCCCTGAGGAACACCACTGGTGACTGGCCACCAACTGGATTTAACTCCATTCACCACCACTCTTTAAGCTTGGCCATCCAGCCAGTTCACCCAGTGAAGACTATGCACACCCAAGACATAAGTAGCCAGTTTCTCCAGGAGAATCCCATGGGAAAGACTGTGGGAAACCCACTAAGCAGGTCACCTTGTCATTTGCTGTATTTCACCATAGAAATATTTTACTGCTCAGTGCCACAGTTTGTCTAGCACTCTGTAATCCTCCAGAGGAAACAAAATATTTGAAAAAAATTATGCCATTTAGCATAAGCACCTGGGAAAACCTGAAAAATACAGATTATCTCATTCAGGCTAATTTACCGCATAAAACACTGTTTCCCTGATCTGGCAAATGGTTGATTAAATAGCTCACATCTTAAAATGTGGTTTACTATATTGAATGATTATGCCTAAGTACATTTTTGGATCTTGGTTTGTAGGAGCACAAGCACCATTTAGTTAATCCACATCTGGTATGCAGTGCATAGTGCTGGATGTTTTACTCAGAGCCATGCCAAAGTCTTCAGTGATCAACAGAAACAATGCCTGCAAGCTGAATATACAAGAACTTAAATTACAATGACAAAAGACAAGACTTTTAAGAGACCAAACATAGAATCCAAATAAAATTGATGTATTGAGGCTCAGTTCTCCAGGGGCTGAGTAGAAAGTTTTGACAGATTTTGGGGCTGCTTCATAGAAGGCAATTGACACTTTGCAGGATCAGGCTCGCAGAGAAAATAGTGTCAATACTTTTAAAATCCTACCTGAAACTCATGCATTTAGCAATCTAACAAAACCTTAATACATAAATGGGTTCGAATTTCCCACAGTATTATATTAATCCCCCTGTTGTTTACACAGCGCTAATTCTAAAATGGCAAATTAATGCTGGGAACACAAGGATCAACCCTGAGAGGTTTAGGCCACAAGCAGTCAAGAAAAAATAGCCTATGATGTGTTTCAGGAACATAAAACCTATCTATGACAGAGAAAGTATGAGTTTACTATGTGTGAATTGCAGTAAGAGGTGGTGCTGATAGCATCAGCTATGAGTAAGTTTGCCTGACACTTTCTACAATAATCCCCTATACTCTGTTGCTATAACTTGCCTGTGCATTAACTGCTTGCTATTTTACCATTAACATTTCACACATTTGAATTTTATACAGTCACATGTGTCTGTCACAGACCAAATCACCTTTCCTTCCCTCTCTCCCTCACTTCACTCCCTCCCTTCCTCTCTCCCTGCCTCCTCCAAAGTCCTGGCCAAATTAAATAGGCTTGTGTCTGTTCACAACCCTTTCTCTGAGCAGCTGCAGCACTTCACACCTTGGAGAAGTGATGTGGTATTTGTGAGAGAGCCATTTCTGTGCAATGGGTATGGCCCTTCCCGGACTCAGTGAAAAGCCTACCAAGCTTGACCAGGGTCCAAGTCTTTGAAAAATCTCTTCATCGGTGCTCAGGAGGGACTCACCAGCACTTTGCACCTGAAATTTGAAAGGGTGCAGCAACACTCTCAGCCAGTAGTGACAGATCTTTTCCTACCAACAGTTGCAACTTTGGAATGTTAGAGAGTAGGACCAAGAGCTTATTTTTCCTGGGTTTTAATCCTTTGGGGTTCTTTTCACTTTCTGTCACAGGTAGAGGATGAAGCTGTGGGATTTCTGTGGGCTACAAAAGGGCGTGAAGCTGATACATGAGGAAACTGCTGGGAAAAGCTGGTAGGGAAAGGAACTGGAGGGTTATGGAAAGAAAAAAAAACCCCCAAACTGGGTCAAGAATTTACAATGGGGAGATGGTAGGATTTAGGGATCAGGAAGAAGAGAGGAAAGAAGAAATGACTAAACAAGGGACTTAGTGGGGATATCAGGACTGCAGCTGGAGGTCGTGATGGGATGTGCCATGAAAATCATGGAACAAGTTATGAATTTCTGGAAAACAATTATTTCCAAGTACATAGCAGTACTTGTTAGTCATTTCCTAACTTTTCAGGATGTACCAGCACTCATCACATTCTCCCAAATTCCGTTGCACCTCTTGAGTTACTCATGTAGCTAGGTCACGTATACAAGGCTGGAATTCAAGTAACCATGGACATGGTTAAACTTCTTACTTCTGTTTTACCCTTGACTTTACCCTTTGCCTGAAGGAAAAGTACACTGACTGGGCTGGGGTCCAGGAACTGTTAGTTCTGGGTTCGTCTGTGACTAATGTATGACTTCTTGTCTGTGTAGATAATGCTTTTCACCTAGAAACGATGACTCAGCAAAACCTCTAGTTTGCAAGCCATCTACATTCTGAACTTTATTTGTAGTCCAAGTGTTTGGCTAAAGCAGTTAAGGGTGGGAAGGCCACACAGCAAGATCCTGAATAGATGAGACCTAAGTCAGAAGACGTTTAGTACCTGTCAAGACTAGGTCCTCAGTGTGTGACTTGGACAACAATGGAAATCAAGTCATCCTTGTACCCATTCCTCTGCTGTAGTAACTAATTACACCACCCTCTCCATTCTTTTACAATGCATCCCCTTAAGACCACTGGCTAAACCTATTTCTGGTCCATGCAAGCAAAGTTGCCAGCTTCAGTTGGCTTTCTACCACCTTTGCACCACAGCCAAGTATTTCCCCCCATCATCAAGCATCACAATACAATGTGAGGTAGACATGGCTGTGCTACTTGGTCTCCCAGCTTTCTCCCCACTGAGTAGGGAATTAGTGTTTTTAAAATCTAACATGTTTAAAACCCCACTATGCATTGCCTGAATCCTTTTTTTGAGTAGCAGACTAACTTTAGGAAAGGACAAGTAAATTAATTTATACTGGTTAAATTAAAAATAGTGGCTGTGCTGTGGCAATAGCAGCAGGGGAAATCCCAGTCGGTCTTTTGGAACATTTCAGGCTTCCCGCTTCACTGCCTCGGCTGCAGTATCCCCCCTTACATAGAGCAGCAAGCAGCACCGACACACTCATCTGAGCAGGCACATTGCCAAAAATATTTGGTCTATTGAATACCCGTGGTACACAGACTGCAGACTTTTGTGGCCCTCCTCCACATGAACTACAGCTTTAAATGGCAAAGAAATGTTTGTGCTCCCCCGAGAAACTCAGATTTACTTTTATGAGGTCGTCAATATTAATGTTCCTGTGGCATTCTGAAAAGCTGTTCTCCCCTTCATCTTACCCTGCCAAACATGAACAATAAAGCAACTTTGTTATCATAGAATCATAGAATCATAGAATCATAGAATGGCATGGGTTGGAAGGGACCCCAAGGATCATAGAGCTCCAACTCCCCTGCCACAGGCAGGGCCACCAAATCAATGCCTTATTTAAACTGCTTCTTGTTTCTTCTTCCTCCTTCCCCACTTCTCTTTTCCTAATTCTTTCAGGGGTTTGGGGCTTTTTGGTGGGTTTGTTGTTTTGGGGTTTTTTGGCTGCTGAACCCTATCTTTACATTCCTTTCTAATGTTTCCCTTGTTATGTGGCCTCTTTGCTTTGGGCTTGCATCAAGTTCCTCTGTACCATCCAATCAGACAGTTATACCAATGTCCCCATAATGCTGAAATTGTCATAGAATCATAGAATCACAGAATGCTTTGGGTTGGAAGGGACCTCAAAGATCATCTAGTTCCAACCTCCCCCTGCCCTGGGCAGGGACACCCTCACATACATTCCAGATGTCAAATCCAAAATGCTTTTGCTTTTGAGAAGAAAGAAAGGCAGGGGAGGTGCAGAACTGACTCGAGCGTATGCAAGGACTGGGGATCTGGGGAGGTGTGTGTTGCCTCTAAAGCCTTCCAGAATTAGAATGACTGAGTGCCACGCAGGCACTCACCAGAGCAGGAGCCCTGCAGACCCTCTGTTAAACAGGATGGTCCTTCTCTTCTGAGCTATAGGTGGTCCACAGATGAAAGAGAAAAGGTCCTAAACTTTATCCAAGAATAGTCTACATTTCACTGGAGATTGATTAACCCATAGGGCTAATGAATGACAGGGATTTCTGCCTTTTCTCTGTCTTCAGATCTAACTGAAATAATTTTTCAGACAACCCCTATTTTAAGGAAGTAAGACAGCAGAGAAATCTGTTTACTTCCCCCCAACACCTTTTAAAGAACCCAAAAAATCCAGAAACTATGCTGTATGTTCTTGAGTGCTCATCTAATGATTTTCATGTAAATATCAATATCGAACTCAACTTGCTGAGGCTGCTTCACATTGTCTGGGAAGCAAGTGTAGTTGACAGCCAACTTGTGTCAGCAAGCTGGGGAAGGGACTTGGTCCAAGCCATACTATGAACGCATGTCTACATCGTCAGGTGGAGACAGTTGTGGAATAGCTTAGCTCATTTTCTAAGGTGAAAAATGGAAGATACATTCAATCCAAAAGCTGTTTGGACACGCTAATGTGGAACTGTGCCCAAGCTAATAAGTTCTGCTCAGAGGCAGGTTATTCTTTTACACAAGTTGGCTGGTCCCTTATTTGGTGAGGTATATATGCTACAGCTTGAAATAACACAGCGTTTAATATGAACATTGGTTGTGAGACAAAGTCTGCTCAGAAAATGAGATTTTGTTTTTCTTTTTCCTTTTCATCCTTCTGAAGATCCTAGGAAAGTCATCAACTAGTATGTGATATAATACACTTGCGTCACAGAAGTAAAGCTGAAGTTAAGAGGCTAAACCTCTTAATTTTTTTTTTCCTCTTTCATATTCACAATGTCTTTCAGTCCCCAGGAACAAGGGAAAGAAGACAGAACTGCTACAATTCCATTAGTCAAAAAATGTCCCTTTTCCCCTTGTAACTATCTAATGTCTACATTAGTTTTAAATTATAGTGGTAATAGGTCCCACAATACATTTGGGGTTTATAATTTTTTAAGTTAAATGTTATGGTGAAATATTTTTTCCATTGAAAGTCTATTACAGTTATCAAATGTATTATTATAAGATCTTAACCTTATATTTAAATGCTTGGTGTCAGCATATCATGACCTTATAAATGTCTTTTCAGGGAATTTAATGATAATGTACTTCTATTTCCCGTTCCACACAGATTCCAATTTAACAGATTCACATGAAAAAAGGTTTATTGCTTTGCCATGTCATTAACAAAACCAGATGACCTCTCTGTGTCAGAAGTAAGCTATTTCATACACCATCCTACTCCTATGTCTGTTATCATAAGTAAGCTCTTAATTTGCTGGGAGTCTCAGCAATAACTTTCTAATACTCTACCTGCGATTGCTAAAAATCTCCAGGATTTAGCTTGGACACAGTCCTGAACTAATGCATCTCAACTGGTTTCTGGACTGTGCAGAGCTTCACACTCTCCTGCACTGACTGTGCACACACTTATCTTAATTACTCTTGCAGCCTGGATGTCAGAGTACCTAGCACTTTTGTTCTGCAGACGATGTTTACTATGTTAAAGAGTAAATACTATGCAGAGATACGTGTTGGGAAAACACTGATGCTTAGGATTTCGAAGCTGTTTTCACTGCAGAGTTAAATTGTAATTTATGTCGCATTAACTCCTCTCATGCTGTCTTGAAAAAAAAAATCTGCATAAAAAATGCAGAGAGAAATCACTTTAACTCAGATTTACTTTGTAGCAAAGATAACAGGGCTGTGGTGCTGAAAAAGACTTAAATGCTCCCTGTCTCTAGTGGGTCAAAGAGACAAGTACAACTGGAAATTGGTAAGTCACACATCTGGCTTGTACCTCAGAGTGGGAGAAATCCTCTGGCAGGACTTACTTCTGTCCACATGTGTAGAAGGAATGTTGTTCTCTCTGGTATTGGAGTCACCTTAGACTAGATCTGCCTACTTAGAAATGGCAAAAGCTAGCTGGGATACATCCCACCTGGTAGTGATGGTGAACATTGTAGTGAAAAATCCCCCCATGTTTCCCTGTGATACTGGTGACGTTTCACTGAGATTTGACTGCTGTAAAAATGTGTGGTGAAACTGAACAGCGCAACTGATAGACTCCTTTCTCAGCTGAACACAGCACATCATTTCCTCAGGGTTTCATTCTCCTCTGACAACAGAGCTCCCTGGAGCCAGTGTCTATCTTTCATAAATGGTAGACAATCACATTTGTTTATGCCTGACTGGGGTACAGTTTAGCTGTTTATCTAATGTGCTTTTGTCTCTGCAGGCTTTTCCAAATCTCCGTAGAGCAGGAGTTGCTGCCGAGACAGCGGCTACTCTTCCATGGCAACTGAAAATAAAACTCTACACCCTTCTCTTCATTTTAAACCTACCATCCACAAATGACATTTCAGGCACCCCAGTTCTTAGACTGTGAGAGAAAGGGAAGAATCACCCCCATACTCAAGATTTTATAGCCTCTGTTATATCATATCCCAAAGAGTTTTTCTTAACTTTCTTATCCAAGTTAAAGTATCCCTACTCTAGTAAGTTTCATCTTTTGTGGAAGCCATTCCTTATCTTTGGTCACACATAAATACTATTTTTCCTAGTTCTACAGTTGTTGGGGTTTTTTTTGTTGTTGTGTGTTTTCTTGTGCTTGTTGTTGTTATTTTTTGGGGTTTTTTCTAAGCATGACCAGGACAATGCAGTTTTCAAAATGTAGGTCAAATTTATAAATCTGGATCTGTAAATTGCATCATGGTTGTAAGTGCAACCTGGTTTCTGTTTTATTCTGCATTTCCTTCTCCTAATACTTTGTCTGTTTGCTTGCCATTGCTGAGTAATAATCTGACATCTGCACACAGCATCTCTCCAAGAGCTCAGACAGCTCTTTCTGTGGTTGTTACAACCTAGAGCTGTACTTGTATAATTATAACGAGGCTTTTTTGTCCCCACGGGTATTACTTTGTATTTAACATTGCATTTCTTCTGCCATTTATTGCTAAATTGCTCTTTATAGAGAGAACACTCTGCATCCCATCACAGTTGGCTCTCGGCTTGTATCATCTGCTGGTTTTATCACCTCACCGTTGACTTCTTTTCCAAATCATTCAAAATGTGAAGTAGCACAGGTTTGGGCATAAAACCTTGAAGAACACCTATGAGTAAACCACTGCCCCTGTGAAAACAGAATGCTACCCTTTCATTTCCTACCCTGGTTTCTGAAGTTTGTCTTTCTATTACAGAAAAACACCTGAGAAAACACACTTTGTCTCATGCTTGCTTTATTCAGCATGCTTTGAAGGATCTTGCTGGAGGTTTCTGGAAATCCATCTACACTGTATTATCCAAATCATTCTCAGTCACCCACATGTTATTTTTTTCAAGAACTTTGGTCATTCTTGCTTCATACCTCCCCTTTGCAAAAGCTTTATCAATTTTCCCTTTTTATGTCATCGTTAGCTATAACCCCACCCATTTTTCATCAAGCTGGTATCAGCTTGCTCACTGCAGAGGTCAGGCTTATTGGTCTGCAATTCATGAATTTAAAAGGTCCCCCTGAATTTAAAAACAAATTTGCCACATTCCATTCCTTTGGAACAGAGGACAATCTATCTATGTGTTGAGTTACATACAGTTAATAATTTGTCCCATATATCAGACTTCCTTTAGCAGTGTTTTGAATATCTGATCTAATCTAGGTGATTTGTTACCATTTGGTTCTATCTAATCTGAAATTTCTTCTCTGACACATCAATTCAAGATAATTTCCTTGCCTTGGCACCATAAAAAAGGTTCGGCTGTGGAAACCTGCCTGATCTTGTCCATGGAGAACATTAATGTGAAAAATTCATTTAGCATTTCTGCTCTGGGCTTATCTTTTTTTAAATGCTCCTTTTATATCCCAAACATTATAGAATGCCTATAAACTGTCTGGCACAATTTGTGCTTCTGATGTGTTTAGAGAAAGTTTTATTATTCCTTCTTATGCTTATCACAAGTTATCCCTCAAAATAATTTTGGCCCACTTTATAAAGGGTTTATATTAAATGTGGAAGAGGTTATGTTCTTTTGTGTTTTTCTCATTTCAACACAATTTCCACTTTCTGAAGACTGACTTATTTCTAGCAGGCGCTTTCCCATTCCTGTTTATTCATGCCAGCTTTCCGAGTGCGTGTGGTCCTTTTAAAGTCTTTTGTGATAAGGAGTAAATGTTTGCTCTCAGTCTCTGGTACAGCATCTTTAAAGAATCAGTATGCCACCTGCAAACTTTTTTTACTCCTTTGGCTGCTCCTTTTAATTCTTCCTTAATAGGCATGATTTGCATATTTCAATGCTACATTTAATAGCCTAATAATGTGTAGGGGATATGTGTGCTTTGATACTGTCTCTTGGTTCCTAGGCAAATCCTCATAACGTAGGAATTTCTTTTAAACTGCAATTTCTAATAACATCTGGGCATCGTTAGTGCCTTCCAGAATCCCTCATTGTTTCTTGAGGAATTTGACCAACTTGTCAATGAAAAGAGAATGAATAAGTTCTCAGGTAAGATGGCACAGAGTAAATGACCCTCCACCTGATCTGAACAGTACTGAGCAGGTCCTCAGAGCTAGGACTGATGGGCTCCTGCGCCTACACTCTGGCCCTGACCTCAGAGTTTGCACAGTTAGCTTCAAAACGTTTGGGGAATACGAGGGTTATAAAAATGTTAGGGGACTCGGTAGAGCAGACAGGGGCAATTTGGAGAGGTTCATTTTGAAAGTAGTTCTGGTTAAAGCAAGTACATGAAACAAATGTGAGATCAGAACTGACCACAGACCTTTAGCTACCGCAGGACTGTATAGTGAAGTCTCATGGATTTCCTAAGGAAAACGAAATCATTTCAGTCCATCAACTCTGACATGGCACTTCTGCTGAGCATAAATCACATCCAGGTTTCCAGGGATTGTTTTCCCACCCCAATAACTTTCAAAAGCGGTTAAATTAGTAACTGATGATATACAAAGTGTCTCGTATAAGAAAGTTGCATGTGTACTAGGAAGGAGCGGACTACTTCAGTTATGCACGAGTGTCCGAACGATGGAGACCAGCTTTTTGTCAGCTTTGCCGTGGGGATTGTCAAAAGAGTTTCTTTCTCTCTCCTGCAGTGCCACCTGGTGGGACTCGTCAGAGAAAGCTGAGTCTAGCAAAGCTGAGCTTGGCAGCACTCATGCGAGGAAGGATGCCCCCTTTCAATTCTGTCTCTCACAAGTTTACTATGACTGTTTTCTGAGCAGTTTGGTTGCTGATGCTATAGACACAGATTTTTAAACTTTTTTTTTTTAAATTTTAGTCTACATGTTACCTTACACTACCTGTGTTTGATTTCGAAAACCTGATTTCTGCAGCTTGCTCTTAATACAATGATTACATTAAATAATAAAATTATTTTTGGAGAATATGCGATTTTTTTTTCCCTTGATAGCTACTAAAATTATTTTTTCCATACAACAACAACAACAACAACAACAACTCCTCCAAAAAATGTAAAACTTGCATGTTTCAATTTCTAGGAGAAAATCCTGGTCATGTTGAAATTTCTGGGGAAAATGCAATTGTTTTTTGGGGGCAAAAGCATGGCTCATAAAGTTTTCTTGCCCTTGTGGTGGAAACAGGAGAGGAAGTATCTGTCTTGCATGCTATGGAGGAAAATGTATTAGAGCAACTTACACCTGCCATCTTGTCTCTGGCTGCCTCTCACTCCAGATGTACAGCACCAATCAAGAAGAGAGCTTGAAGATGTCTCAGGAGACCTATAAAGTCAACAAAATGGCTTATGACCTCTTTTTTGTTCAATATTTCATGATGTATTAAAAAAAAAAACCAAACCCAAAGCACTGAGGTTTTCCATTTGATTTTCCATTTAAAAGACAGATCTTGTAAGAGTGTAAGGTTTATCACATCAGGGAAATGGGAAAAGTGTAATTCAGTTGAGATGTTTTTTCAGTGCAGGCTGTTTTCAGCTGTTTAGTTTGTTACTTTATTTTTGTGCCACTAATTCCCATATCTGGAAGCGAAGGTTCGGTATCTCCATCTGTCTCAAAGACAAGAACAGTGGATACTCTCACCTCAGATGTCTCAGTAATCCAGATGTGAAAATAAAGGGGAAAAAATAAAAAAGAAAAAAAAAGGCCTTGAAGTTTCTTGTATTCAATGTAAATAATTAGGTGGGTGAGACCATAGAAAGCAAATGATACTTTTTAAATCAAAGCTTTTGTTGTTACTGTGCAAATCGGAGTGGTCAGACTGATCACATGTTGTTATACCATTCTCACATTTAGGGTCCCTGTTTGATTATCAGCCAAAATGCTGCAGGGTAATACAGGGCTCGTACAGCTTCAGCCTGAATCAACTTCTGTTTCGGATTAAGAATTACCCAGGAGGTGAGCTGTCTCATCCTCTTTTTTTGGTTTAATTCCTTTCACATCCTTTCCACTCAGCATACACTCTGAACAGGATGTTCTGCTTCTGCCTCTTGTATTCCTAATGCTTTTGTATTCCTAATCCTTTTGTGGGAACCACTCCGTGTGTCTCTTCTGCCTAGTTTAACCACAGTTTATATGGCTATAAGATAAAGATATTTTATACCTCGCTAGCCAAGTGTAAACTATTACAGTAAATCGTGTTATTTTCACAAGTTTGGTACCAAGTGCTAGCTGGCATTATAAGTGTGGAAGTAACACTTTTATTTCCACATTCCTGCTTTCATCATTCACATTTATTTCTTCAGGGGAAGAACGATACTTGATGTCACATTGAGGAGTCTCTCTCTCTCTCTCCTATATTTAATCCCTGGGCTGGGAAAAAATATTGCCTAAATACGAAAGGTCACAATTAAACTCCGTAGTATAAATGCACCACTCCCGATTTCTCTGTTTTATTAAACCTTAACAGCATCTGACCGTAGCAGAACACTGTCCTGAGGCCACGGGGAACATTTTCTCGAGCAGTGGTTAACTCTCTCTCTTTGTTTTTCCTCAGTCGTGTTGTTTTTTATTTGAGCTGCTGCAGCAACCAGGAGAGGAGCTGTTGTGCTTGTATTTAGCTGCTGTGCTCTAGTTCTCTAGTGATTTAAGTTGTGTAATTGGTACCCACGTTTAGACCTAGCTGTGTTTCCAGGCCGGAGGGGTATCTTTAAACGAAAATCAACCCCCAGATTCTAATAAGGAAGAGAGTCGGAAGAGACACTGCGCAAGGAAAAGCAAATGTTTTCTATCAATCCGCTTTCTTCCACATCTGTGATGCAATTTCGCCAGCAAAAATCTGCCACATTTATTGTAACCAAAAAAATGGGACAAATCATGTTTGTCAAACTTTAATCTGCTTCCCCACACATCAACAAGCCTTTTTCTTTGTGTGTTTGATAACCTAAGCGGTCCCCCCGCCCCCGCCGAAACCAAGAGCTGACCATTCTTCAGGTGGGATATTCCCTCACTTTTGGGATGTTCCAGTATTGCTCAGCACAAAAGTTCTGCCTATATTTCTGGGGATATCTGGAAATGAATAAATGGTGCCAATGGGATTTATTTCAGTGGAATGTGGAGTACACAGGCTGTAGTCAGAGGAGAGGATAAATCGCATGCAGACCGTTGTCTCACAGCAGTGCTTTTGTTCTTGAAATATTCATTTAAGGTTCAGGCTTGGCTATATAAATATCAGTCAAAAAAGTATCTTCTTAAATACATTTTGGGAAAACCATTCATTAAATTAATATCCTTCTATTACTAAATTTCAAACAGTATGCTCCATCTTTTCAATGGCCCCACAGCTCTGTTCTCCAAACACAAAGAGAATGCAATGACTAAAAAGCCATCAGACCGAAGCACAGACAGTGAATGCGGCATATTTGTGGGGTGCTTGGAGACAAATGAGATTTTGGCGTAGTGGTGAGTCATTTAATTGCACAGCTATCACAAGATAATGTGATAGTATTAACATAAGTAACCATGCGCTGCAATTACTCCTCTCAGAGTGCTATACGCTTGCGTTTATAACAGTGCTCACTGCTTTCAGCTCATAAAACAAATCCTGAAAGTATTCTCAGAGATTACTTCCTAAGTATTCTGAATAAGCTATTAGATTTGGTGTGTGTACAGCACCAGTAGCTATCCCTTCCCAGGAGTAAGTGGCACTGGATCTGGCAGTTACTCCGGAATGCGGGAGCAGGCAGTTCAGTGCTCAGAGCTGAAGAGCTGGCAGCGAAGGCAGTGCTGGTCCTGCAAGTGGGAAGTCTTTACCCAGGCATTCCCCACCTGCAGCACACACCATCAGGGATGCACAAATACTGCCAGGAGGGCAAAATGTCCCCCTCTCTGCACACAGCCCTGAAAAGCCGGGAGATGCTACCGAAAGCTAAGTTCAGGAGCACTCTCCATAGGGCCATCAACTCAAAACAACAGGCCAGAAGGAACTGAGTAGAAATAATACTTGACGTGGCAAGAAAATGGGTAAAAGAAATGAGTGGCTACAATGAGGTTCGTAAAATTCTAATTCCCCATTGATGTTAATTATCTCTGACCCTAAAATTGCCAATAGGATGTCAAAATAGATGGGGTAAAGAACACCAAGGCAAACAATTTCTAAGCCAAATAGGTAGGCAAAGGACCCTGAATGATGATTTATTAAAAAAGTCATCATGGCTGGGGTCAGCCTTATTTTCACAATATGTACTTTCAAATAATGTTTTTTAAACTCTCTTAATTTACTCCTTGAATTATGGTAGGCCCTAATCTAGGCCTTCACCTTTCCAAAATGCCATCTGAATGGTGATATTACAAATTTAAACAAGCAGTCATATGTAAATCTGAGTTAATAGAGCATCCCCTTTGGTAGCTGCACATGCATTATTCAGCTCTGGGTATCTTCTTTTTCCCCTGTGGGCTCCAGCCATGATTAAAATGTTACTTTAAAATGAATGTGTCCACAGAGACAAAGATGGATTTAATACATAATGGATTCCCTCCCATCATGCTATTAAGCAAGAAAGTTACCTCAGCATGAAGATTTCACTACATCTCACCAAAATCTTTAGATGCTCCATTGCAATCTCAGAGATTCCACAAGGCCAAAATGGAGTAAACCACAGGATCTCTTTAAAGAATATGCTCTCTTTTTTTAAATGCAAAGATGTAAGATTTCCTGTGCAGATAGTTGTCAAGGTACATGTATGCCAAATGTATTTATTTATTTTAAAGCAGAGTCTATTATTTTTATTAAAATGGCCTGTCAGGGTGTAAAGCCTGCAAGGTGTAGTTCAACATCAAGTTTTCAACTGCATATTTTATTAAGGAGGTGGCTGTGGTTCACTGGGCACAGAGTCAGACTCCCTTTTAGAGCACCATGTGATTCAGAGGCTTTGTGGTCATCACCACACAGTATTTGGAAGGAGCAGAGTTTGGACCAGGTGGCTTCAGATCCACCTGGTATTTTGGTACCTTCTGCACAAATATTAAATTCCACAACACAGTGGAATCCCCAAGGATGCTGCCTAGAGAACTGTTCCAAATAGACTAGGGCACAGTTAACCAGGATCCAAGCTGTGGGATAGCTAGAAAGATAGATAGAAAGATAGGTATAGCCTTTCAGGTTTTTGCATAGCTATATTCCTCATCCCTCATCTAACCAAAGGAAAACTAAGTCCATTGCTATGTTCCTTCCATCTTCCACAGAGCTTAGCTGCCCTTATACACTACTAGACCACATCAACCAGAGCGACCTGCAAGCCTTAGGAACTGCCTGTCCCAAAGGGCAGGCACTCATCATCTCTTTCCTCTTCGAAGAAACTCGTGCCTGCACTGCCACTTGACACTGATTTTTCCTCAGTGTAAGTCAAGGCCTTTCTCTCCTGATACCACCACTTCAAACAGCCCTAGATTAGAGCAGGAAAATGCAAATATAACTCTCTGCTGAAGTTTAATTCCTTGAAATCCAGGCTGCTGCCTGGCTCTTCCAGTAGTTCTTGCTGCAGTGCAATCATAGCAAATTCACAGCATCTGCAGTTTTGACAGGAAATTATAATGCAGCTGATTACTTAAGAACACATTTTTTGTGTGATGGTCACACAGAAATTCCCTAGGACTAATCTTTAAAAAATTCTAGTCTGTGTCACAGTTGCTGGAGTCTGTAGGGGTCATACATAAGCTACAATAAAATACACAAAACCGGAGTAGCATTAAAATAACCTACTTGCATTTGTCTTCATGTCTTGAAACGTGAAAACTTTGAAGAAAAAAATCATTATTATGGGAGAAGTTCTTACTTTGGGCTTATAGCATATGGGATGGAGTGATTTTATTGTTCTTTTGCTGAGCAGAAAGATATGTAAAAAAAAAAAAAGATCAACCTCCAAAATAGCAAAGCTAAATAATGAAAGGTTTAAGGAATTCTGCAGCAGTAAATAATTCGGTCAAATGAAGATTGTGGAATGCAGCTGTGTTTGTGTTTATTTTTACACCACATTAAATAGGAGATTTTTCCTTCTTATATTTTAATTTAAAAGACCCTGAGTGGAGCCAAGCGAATACCTGACACATTTTTTCATAACTACTGAATTATGTGTTACCTGGGTTTGCTTTCCATTGGCTTCTGCCAGTTCTCTGGTAAATAAATGTACTGGCAAATCACAGGGGAACATTCTGACCTCAAAATAAGGTAGAATCTGCACTTGTGTCTCAGTCCCATTTGGAAGAGACAATACAAACCCACATGAATGATGCTGATAATCAAACTATGCACAAATGACACCAGGTCTGTAAAACTTGCAGTGATCTGAAGATGAGGAAGCAATGAGAGCACCCAACACATACTTCTGGTCTAAACCCACTGACTTAAATACAGCAAAAGTGTGCAGGGGTGAAGACAAGAGCAGAGTTCAGCACTGCAGACTTGTAGAAACAGATCTGCAGAGAAAACGGATTGGTCAGGAAAGTTAAGCTACCAATGCAACACAGCTCTATCAGTTACCCACAGGTACATTGCAAGTGATGTTGCTGAGGCCCATGACAGCCCAGCAGAAGTCTCCCCCATATAGATGGGTGAGAGATCTGTATTCACGTAGCCACTGTGCTATTAGCAAGCGGTATGCGTGACATGACTGAAAGATGAACACATGAGATCAGAACAAACAGCCTGTGGGACAATACGGGGCAGCTGTGGGGAAGTAAGACAGGGGCTCTGAAGCTGAGGCAGATTGTGAGATCTAGCAGGGAAAGATGGATGAAATGTAAAGGTAGGTGTCATCTACAGGGTTTAACAGAGATCTCCGGGGACCTGTGGTGACTGTGCACAGATATTTATATGTTCAGCTCTAAAACAAGACTATCTCTAGAAATAAACAAGTGTTGTTCTTATATATTTTTCCTGACTTGCATATTCTTTACCATTATTGGAGAGAAAACAGATCAATAGCTTTAAGTACTAATTTCCAGAGCTCCAACAACACGGTCCTTTCAGAGCAGTAAAAAAGTGCAACCAGGATTCCTGCACATTACCTAGAAACAGTTAGCACTAGCTTGATACCTCTTATAAGCCCTAAGTTCTGATTCCACCTACGAAAAAGGAACTCTGTGTGTTGGAGCTAATGTGATTGACCAGCGACACCCTGATTTTCATTATGTGTTGTTTTGCTGTAAATGTTGCTAAAGAAAGAAGAAATCAAGTAGTCTTTATCTAAAAGTATATTAAATACAAAATCTTCCCTGAATCAAAATTACTACTACCACCATCAGCAGCCCAGCTGGATTCCTTCCACTCCTAGAGGAAGCCCAGAATTAGGATGAATTAGATCCCTTCCATACCATTATACCAATTCTGCCTGTTGGAGAATGTGGGAGGAAAACTGTTAATGCTGAGGCCAATTTGTTGTTTATGTCATCTATTTGCATGCTTAATTAATGTAAATTACCAGCAGCTACAGAAGTTTTAGACAATCGCAACAGTTATGCTCCAGTTTTTAAAGCAAAAACTCCAGGATCAAAGCATATCCAGTTTCTATTTTCCCTATAACAGTGACAGCAATTTCCAGGTTTTATTAATTTATGGGGTTTTTTTTACTTTTGGAATTAGGAGCCAGGCAATAATTACTTAAGTAGGGAAAAAGAGATGATAATGAGGTTTAGTACTCGGCCGATGAGAATTGGGGAAACCATCCTTGTTCCCATAAAGCGAAACAGCCAGGACCCAGGGTAGTTCTGGGCACATCCTGGAAAACAATATTACACTGTGCAAAGGAGCTGTTTCTCTGGTGTTGGCTCCTTTGTTTGTTTTTTTTTTTTTTTTACTCTCCTTTTCTAAAAACAATCTGATGCGAAAGAATTCCATAGCACTAAAACTCCCAGACACAGACCCCATAATGGCAGTGGCGAGAGGGCTTTGCAAAACAAGCGCAGTGAGAATGAAGCCTGCAATGATTAGACTTCTGAATAATCAGGCAAACAGCCCGCATTGTAACAAGCAGTGTTTATGGGGCTGAAGCACACACAGACAAGTTTGATTCACATGCCTCAGTAAGCGCAAAAACACTTGTAACAAGGAGCCTTGCAAACTGAGCAATTAGGGCTATGGAAACAGTCTCTGCCCCAGGATGATCAGAAGCTGGGAGAGCAGGGAGGAGGGGGAAGGCCAAGTTGGATGCCCCAGAGGGACGGGTGCTCAGCTTCCAGACAGACGACGATGGCAAAACCAGCCCCTGACTGGGACCGTGTTCCCCATACAGCTGCCTCAGCAAAGCGCTGCCAAAAACTGCCCGAGCAGAACTACATAAAAATCCAGCAAATGAAAGCACTACAAAAACCAGCGCTCAACATTTGAGAGTTTCTAAAACTGTTGCAAAAGGTATCATTTTTGGTAAACAGCACTTTGTTGGCTCCAGTACTAAACCCTAATATAAACAGTCCCAGCTGCAGCAGCTGAGGCACAGGTTTCTGCTTGCAGTAAACACGAATGCATAGCATTACGTGGATCTAGAAGTATGTGTATCATGTTGATCCCCTCACAGAGATATTTACTTTACATAAAACCAGTGGTCTACTACAGCGCTTCACAGGCTTTTCTGTGTTAAGGTTTTTTAAGAACAAACTTCTCGTGAGCACAGCCTCCTAAGGGGTTTTATGGATGGCCACCTACATGGGGCTGGCAGCCATCAACTAACATGGCTGTAGCCATGAAGGTGTAATCACGGTACAGTTGCTAAAACCCTTCCCATCTCCTGTGGATGGTCCCAATGGCTGGTTCTCTCTTAAGCTCCCCAGGATTTTTGTGCCATGATTTGGGCCAGCTGTGCTTACTACCACCATTCTCCCACAGAGAGACTCACCCTCATCCCAGTATAGATCACCAGGGCTTTGTGCTATCCTGTAGTATAGCACATTTGGGGGTAGAGGCACCCAGGTATCAGAGCTGACAGCCTTCCTGTCCAGAAATGCACCCCACTCCCAGGTACAGCTAAAGGCATCCCTTTAACACTACTGCTCCATTACTTCACTTTTACTTCCATGGTTGACCACAGCAAAAAGCTCCTTTTCTAGGCCATGAACTTCACATGTTGCAAATGACATAGGATCCTCTTTTAGCAACAACATTTTTGGATCACCTGCTATCCTGCTTTAACAGAAGAAAGTATACCAATAAGTTACATTAAAAATGCTAGAGAAGCTCCAGCAAAATTAAACTCACTCTCCTAAAATGTGTGTAGATGTTAGTCTTCACCATATCCACACTGTAGTAATGTTGATCTGGTGCACAGTGTCAGCTTTTTCGCTACCACTTCCTTCTTTTCCTGAAGGCCTAGCAGCCCTGACATATTCAGATCACTTTACAGCTTGTTTCTGACCTCCTTACTCCTTTTGTCTCATATGAGCGTGGCCGTATTAGAAATCGCACAACGCAGGGTGATATGGAGAGATGCAGAGCAGGGAGACACCTGCTCATTTTTCCTTACTTTGGCATCACTAAGTGCTAAAAAGGATTTGGAAATACAACATACAGATTACAGTTAGCTGGGACAATCATCACTATTGTCTTTGCTTCATCTTTGTGAAAGCAGCAGTGCCACAGATCTCATGAAGGTGCTCTGCTGAGCGCCAGGAAACCTCCTGGTCTAATAAAATGGATCGCTGCATGTCAGAAATTGCAGACCCTGTTTCCATGAACCTGTGTGGCCTCACCATACTTGTTTGCCACTTAGGGATGCTACTGAAATTCAGTAATTGTTCATTAAATGCAATAAAATATTCTAAATACATACAAATCAAATCAAACTAGTTTACAGTTTATCCATTTTAATTTTGTGGGTTTTTTTCTGTGTTTCTGTACTAGATTTCTGTGCTAGTCAGGACATGTCTCACTTGAAAATCATTACACTTTGACTCCTGCTTCTTCTGAGTATAACTGCACAAGAATTTGAAGATACATTTTACAGATCTCCTTTTGAGTCTCAAAGCTTGTTTACCTTTCCTGACCATATTAGTACCAACCTCCCCCCCAAAAAAACCCCAAACCAAACAAAAAACCCCAAACTAACACCTACCTGCAAACTGTGTCAGTTCAAGCATTCTAAAATATTTTAAGTATGGATTTATGTATTGACACTTTTAACATAAAGTTCTTTACTAGAAGACTATTAGTAACTATCAAGTCAAAAGGAGAACATTTAGCTAATGTCTCTGAACTCTTAACACTTTCTATTAAGCTCCAAGGATATAATGTTTTTCTTTCACATTAAGCATCATTCAAAAATATTTAAAAATTGGTTCCTTGTAGTTTATTCCATGTAAGCTGTGTAAGACTAGTGATAATTTCCAAAAAGTATATAGCCAGAAGATGGCACCTGCTATACATATTTGATGCTGCTGAAACAACAAAGATGTGCAAGCTACTCTAGAGCAGAGTGGAAACATAATTGATTTTGCCCACTCTGTGTTCCAGGGTTTAGAGACTGGAAGATACATTTATTATATAATGACATCCAGTTCACTTCAATAAAAGCAGAATTTAGCCTCAATGTTAAATACAATTGCAAGACAAAAACACTGCTGTGCAGTAAGTATGTATTACAGAATCATCATTTCCTCTCACATATGGTTATTTGGAATTTCTGAGGCCACACTTCCATTTTTGAGAAGGAGGCTGCAGCCATAAAATTTTAAATTGTGTGTTTGTTTTCAATGCCAAAAACTTCCACAGGAATATTTTGGCTTCTTAAATAAAGAAGGTGTTTTATTTAAAACTGAATTTTTGAATTCTTAAATATTAGTATGTTGCCTGTTCCTCTTTTGTTCTGCCCATTTTATAAGACAGAGAAATCTCTAGTTTTCCCTCCTCGTTCTGAAGCACTTTTGGCTTCATAACAATCAGTGAAAAAAGGAGATGGAAACACGAAAATATTAAAAATATCAGAAACCTGGGCACTATTGTGTTTCTTTCTCTCAGTCACACAAAAGGAAGAAGGGTGGGATCTTTCTGTTGGTACCCAGTGCCCCTAGGTCAGAGTCACTTATCCCTGCGGGCTGGTGGTTAGTGCTGAGGCTTGGAAAAACATTTCCACTTTAGCACCATTTTTTTTTTTTTTACAAAGTTTAGGATATCCTTAAACTTCAGGACTGAAGCTTTTCTTGTGAAGTAGGGTGAGTTGCCTGTGTCTGGAGAGCTCTGAGGTAGCAGTGGGGCAGAAGCTCCAGGATGTCAGGGTCTATGAAATTTGAAGTGACGCTACAGGAATTAACGATGTCCCTGTTTGGTTCCATATACCCTGCACAGTGGTAAGAGCTTTCAGTAAAAAGAGGGCTGTGAGCAGGTCAGGAGGCTGTGGAAAACAGGATGCTTGCTAAGTGCTATCAGGTAGAAAATAGAAGCAATAAGTAAGTCCTGTGGGGATACCTTGAGATCTGTGAGGTTTATCTTGCAGACATCCAAATGCTTGAATGACTAAGTCTAGCTTTCACTTTCTGGGAAGCAGACACCCTCCACTGGCAATATTTTCTAACCTACTCTTTCCAAAATATAAGGGTTTCATACGTTATTGCATTTGGAGCAAAGATAACAAGGTACTGTTGGGGAGCAAGGAAGACTTTTAGGGACCATCCTGAACAGTATGATTTAAATGATGCGCCAAGATACATAAGGTCTGTAAGGACCCCTCAAACTGAAGGCGCCAGAACACAGGTAAGGCAAATCCACTTTGCCAACTGCAATTTCTTTAAAATGGGAGGACACTACATGAAATGCTTCTTCACTGTTTCCCTCCAAGATCAGCAACTCCATCCCCCCACTTCCTAACTGTTGTTGTCCCAACTCCAGAGGCTAGGTTTTAGCCTCCAAACTCATGCTCTCTCCAGGACTCTGAAATCTCTCTCTATATACTTGCTTTCTGTCTAGACTCTAAGATGTGATGTGACCTCTGAGATATGCTGATTTTTTGCATTACTGTTCCAAAAGTTTTTATACAGCCAGAATCTGTATCTTGCACTGTTTTCATTCAAACAGTAATTAATTCCTTTTAAGTCACTACTTCTAGATGCTGGCATTTTCTGACTATATTAAGGCAGAGACTTCAATGGAAGCAAAACCTCAGGTTCTGTTTAATGCAAGGAAAATCTGTGAACTAACAGTCAAAAGAGTTTTCATTAATTCCATGTAGATTAAAAGGCTAAAACATTCAAATTTCCTAGGGGGAAAACAACAAGGCAAACACTGATGCTCTCAGCAGCACACAAACATGGGAAGACACTGAAAGTTTAATTTTGACAATATGCTGAAAAGAAACTTCCTCAAAATGTCAAATGGTGAACATATTTCTGAAAATACTGAAGCACTTTTAAGCACTTTACTAAAACCTACTCTAGGCTTAGACACAGGATGAGAAGAGCACAGAACATTAAGCAGTGCTGGTTAACACACTATTAGGAGGGTCTCTCTCATGTGTCATTCCTACCTGGCACTGCCCAAGATCACACAGCCAATTGGCAACCGGGCCAGAAAAAATAGTTCAGATATTTTGATTTCCTATCATAGAATCATAGAATGGCATGGGTTGGAAGGGACCCCAAGGATCACAGAGCTCCAACCCCCCTGCCACAGGCAGGGCCACCAACCTCAGGCCTGGATCTACACAAGGCTGCCCAGAGCCCCATCCAACCTGGCCTTGAACACTTCCAGGGACGGGGCATCCACCACCTCTCCAGGCAGCCTGTTCCAGCACCTTATCACTCTTTTCTGTGTCCCCCAAGCTGTTTGTTAAAGCATAGTCACATCTCAGACTAATGGTATTTGTGTTTGCATCTTCCATTTATGTGCCTGCTAGCATTTTTTCACAGGACCTGTGTGTAGTACCTGCCTGTTACTTCCACTTTCCCTACAGGGAAATCAAAGAGATTTGTCTCAAGCAACGTAACTGCTTGTGAACAGGATTAACATTAAACCCCAATTTTCAGTTGACTACCTGGTGCAGATCAAGACTCGTCTGGACGCCTCTCTGTGCAATATGAGCTAGAGAGCCTGCTTTGGCAGGGGGGTTGGACCCGATGATCTCTCGAGGTCCCTTCCAACCCCTATGACTCTGTGATACGGTAGCGATCTGCAAGTGTGCTCTTGCAGCTCAGAAGGCCAATGGTATCCTGGGCTCCATCAGAAGAGGGGTGGCCAGCAGGGATAGGGAGGTGATTGTCCCTCTCTACTTTGCCCTCATCAGGCCCCATCTGGAGTACTGTGTCCAGATCTGGGGCCCCCAATACAAGAAAGATGTAGAACTGTTGGAGAGGGTTCAGAGGAGGGCCACAAAGATGATTAGAGGGCTGGAGCACCTGCCCTACGAAGAGAGGCTGAGGGAGCTGGGCTTGTTCAGTCTGGAGAAGAGATGGCTGCGGGGGGACCTCATTGCAGCCTTCCAGTACCTGAAGGGAGCATACAAACAGGAGGGGAATCGGCTTTTTAAAAGGGTAGGTAATGGCAGGACAAGGGGGAATGGATTAAAGCTAAAGGAAGGAAGGTTTAAATTGGATATTAGGGGGAAGTTTTTTACAGAGAGAATGGTGAGGTGCTGGAACAGGCTGCCCAGAGAGGTGGTGGATGCCCCGTCCCTGGATGTGTTCAAGACCAGGTTGGATTGGGCCCTGGGCAACCTTGTGTAGATCCAGGCCTGGAGGTTGGTGGCCCTGCCTGTGGCAGGGGGGTTGGAGCTCTATGATCCTTGGGGTCCCTTCCAACCCAGACCAGTCTATGATTCTATGATTTTGACACAGACCTGAAATCTTTTGTTATGGCAACAAATGTAAATATTAAAGCATATTCCTTTATCTTTTATTTGATATGTAGAGGTACATCCAGGTTCTCTTTCTTCAGTTTGAGGCTCAGTCACCTTAAGAGAAGCTGTTCTGTACCCCCTGATATAAAGAAATACTTAATTAGTCACTTCATTGTGAGTGCTAATCAGGATACTTATGTGTTAATTGATTATTAAAATTGTAACTACGTCGTAATTGAGGGTTTCGTTCTATACCAAACAGACATACAATTTGCATATTCATAAACCTCAGTGGGTGCTCTTTTAAAAGTCAACCAAATTTAATAAACCTAACAAAAAATTAGCTTGTTAAATACAAATTAAAGCTGGAGACACATGAACTGAAATGTCACCCTGTTTTACGTTCTTGGGTTACTGCATCAAGGATTATTTTTTCAAAACAAGTCTACAAGAAAGACTTTTAAACAACAGTCCCAGCATGTGATGGGGAAATTTGAACACCAGAGTGATAATCACTGTGTCAGTTATTAGTAATGCTCTGTAGAGTAGCTCACATATCTCTAACAAGCCAAATTTGCTTCCTGGAGGTACTGGTGCAACTAGCTCCATATTTCAGGAATTCCCTATAGTAATGTCAGATTTTTAAATAAAGTAAAACCATATATAATTTGTGGTATTACAACTTACTAATTGATAAGAGGGAAGTCCTTCTCATGGATTAATATCTAATTAAATATTAATATCTAACAAAGACCCAGAAAAAATTGCCCAGTGGAAGAATTCTACATGTGTGAGTTTCCTAAGGTTCCGTACTATTCATAAATTATTTGGAAAACGGTGTAAATCTGGAATGAATAAAGTTGCTGACTGAAAGTTATAGAAAAAGTTTTGCAGTCCTGAGTGAGCATAGAACAAGACTAGAGATGAATCGTTTCTGTTTCTGACAAGATGAGAACTGGCAGACATGGGCTGAACTTACCAGGTAGCAAACAGAAAACAACATGAAATGCTCTTTTGTAATGGATCTAAGTAAAATATGGAATTCCTTGCTACAGTAAAATACAGACAGCAAAAATCCAACAGGTATTGAAGATGGGCTTGTTAAATTCATGGAGGATAAGGACTTTGGTAGATGTTAGATGTGATGGTCCAACACAATCCCCCCCACCTATGTACGTTGGCAGGATTTGTGAAATACTAGATTATGAAAAAGAATCAGCCTCAGATACAGACTCAAGACACATAACTGGGCCACCATGTCCACCACACAATGCATGGTGGACATGGCTTTTGCTTAAAATGCAAACAAGTCAGCAGTGCTCCAAGTCAATATTGGCTCAGACTGTAAAAATCAAGGAACACCATGCACCTCCCACTCACCCAAAAGCTCACATTTCTCTTTCACATCTAGTGAAGGTGGACACCCTAGAATACAAGACTGCAATCTAGAGGCTGCAGCAACACATCCTCTTTAAAATCTCTAGGTTAGAGACCAAGCTGTGCAGGATTTAAGGCAGATTACCTCACATCAGTCTCCTAAATCCTAAGAACCTAAAAGTAACATTCTGTGTGTTTGGTTTTTATAGTCACATAAAATATGTTTTTATTTATTCACTAGCACTTGGGCGGGATTTTATGCTAAGAGGTTTCCTACTTTCAGAAACAGCCTTTGTCTGGTTTGAATCACAGGGGCCTTTTAATTTCTTTCAGTTCATTTTTTTGGAGCCTCCATTGTAATTCCCATTCTCAGCTGTACTGCAGAAGGGTGGGTTGCAACATACTCTTTGTTGTGGAGGGGGTTGTACGGTACGGTCTCTGCAGCAGAGGCATCCCATGAGCTCAGGCCCTGAGAGGAGCTCCTTGTCCATCCTGGGACCATGAGCTGGAGCCTCTGCCTGTCACACGTCTACTCATGTGCCATGCTCTCCTCTGAGCCATCATGCTGGCCTGTGGGGCAGCTTTTAAAGCAAGAGCATTGAACAAGCTTGGGATGTGACACACTCAGAAAGCTATAATTTTCATATTGTATCTCCTTACCAATTGTAAATCAGTCATTTTAAGGATGCTTTCCATTCTTGCTTCCCTTCAGGCATCTCTTATTTCTCTCTGGAAAAAGAAAAGATGTAGTTTATAGCTAACTGCAGGACTGAAATGACATATATAATACAACAGCAGGCAACAAATGTGTCCCTAAAGTGGCAATATGGTGCCTTTTGTTTTGTTTTAAGACTTTGGAGTGATAGGCAATTTGTCTTTTTGAGCTGCTATTTGAATAGTTACAGGGAATTTAGAAGACAATGTTATGCACGTTCAGTAATGAAAACTGTGTAGTCTGACCTAGGCCCTTTGAAAACTGAACAATATAAAAAGACAATCAGGACAAAATACTGATTATTATGCATAGGGTTATTAGCATTACAGATTAATAATAGGGCTCTTAATTTTCTTGCAGTCTTCTTTTACTTTCAGCTAAAGAAGACAAAACAAGCCCATTCTGATCACTAGATACTTTGACATGAAACTGAACTCTGCCCCATATTGTGGGAACAAACAGCCTGTGTGGAACACTTCTGCTATTAGAAAAAAAGATACATGAAGAGATTTAGAATGTCTAAATATAATGGTTTACATATATGATAAAAATCGAACTCCCCCACGTAGCTATTTAAAGAGCAGATATTGCCACTCTATCCACATGAGTCATGCAGCTCGCATCTCTCTGAAGGGATGCCGAGGGCAGAGTAAGTAAGTACTTGACCATGCCCCAGTGCCCTGACAGAGACAGGTAACGCACCATCCCCTCACCACATCCAGGGCAAACCCCATTCCTGGTGCAGGGGTGCAGCAAGGCAGGAGGCAGGGAAGCCACAACGTGTTTGGTGCTCCCCGGATCTCTTTTCCTCTCTTTTTGACTGAACCCAAAGAGCTCAGAGGGGCAGGTGGCACGGAAAAGGAAGGGGGTCGGGGGTGTGACAGCTGAGCACCTGCAGCGCTCACTGACTTCAGCCGCACTTGTGTGAGCTCAAGTTTCTAAAACCACCGTGCCAGGAAAACTGATGCCACAGTACAGAGCTCAGTGACGGCTGATCTGAAGAAGAGATCTGTGTCTGAATACTTTCTTGTTAAGAATTTAAAGGGGAGGGGATGGAGCAAGAGGTGCTCTGAGTGGCATCGATAGCTGCTGGCTGAGAGCCACCCATCCATGTCTTTGTGGCTCTAGCTCATTACTCACTTGGCAGCTCCTCTACTTCTTACTTCACTTCTCTCAATGACTTCAATTTCACTTTTCTGTCTCCCTGCACCTCCCTTTGCTTATTGAAAGGAAAATGTGAGTTGATCACACTGGTTTATTATCTGATATTTTTAAACATCCACCAAAACTTCAGCAGTGTCACGGGTGACATTTTATTGCAATTATTTAGTTAGCTGGTTTGTTTCTATTTGTAAATGTGTTCTTAAGGGGACAACTCTCATTAACCAAAATGCAGAAATTAAAATTAAAGCAATAAAATAAATATGAAAACCTCATTAAAATTAATCCCCGAACACAGGATTTTTCAATATAAGATCGTTTCTGCATTTGTCATTATTCCAGGCTCCACATGTTTTCCCAAACTAACTCACAAACAAGATGTGGTCGAAGGTAACAGTATGTATCAGAATTTTACACTGATGATTTAGCTAGACTACATGTTATCCCTGAACTGAGTGTCCTTAATGAAAGAAATGAAGGTTAAGTATTACAATCCACATAGTTTAAGTGTGCAAATGCCTGAAGAGGACATTTAAACTACCTTATTTCTGTCCTCTTTTGCTGGCACAAAGCCATTTAATGTCTGCCATCAAAATACATCTGCATGCAGTCCAAAATTATACTAAACTGACTTTTACAAGCAGATTACCCTCTACTTCTTTATGATTATTATGTCAGTATTAAAAGCCAGGCTTATCTCCTGGATTCTCCTATTATCACATGCTAGAGGAGGCAGCCAAAACACCATCATGGATCGGTTTCTCTGTCGCGGATAGGTGGGGCAGGAGGGGGTCTCACTGTCACAGGGCCACGGGCAACGAGGCAGCAGGGGAAACCAAGTCTCTCCAGCGGAGGGCAAAGTGTGTGGGGTATCCTCTCACGGTTGCCATGGCAATCAGGCAGCCAGAGCCATCCCCACACAGAGCTCCTGAAGAGGCAGCATCTCACCATGATCCCAGGCTCTCACTGCCTTCCACTTGCCCCTCATTCAGCGATGCACCTTTTGATAAGGTGCAACTGCCAGGAAACAGTCTCTCCTGCTTCTTAAGTTTCTTACACGACTAACTTTATGGCCTCCTGTATTTTCGGTCTTTGTCACATCTAGAATCGCCCACTAGGTTCCACATAGAGATAATATCATTGCCCAGATTCTCAGGCCTGTCTCCAGCCTTTGTGACCAGCAGATAAACACCCTGCATCGCAGCAGATTAAAAAACTGCAACAAGAATTCTTAGGAATAAATAAATTGAAACTAGTGTGGGTATCCTATCTCTATTCAAATTACACTAGTAATGTATCATGATACGCAATATATTCAGTATTTTCTTCTGGAATGAAGTTCAAGCATTTCTACTATTGTGTTGTCAGTGGTTTTACAAATCTTGGCTATGACACTGAGCAAGGTTCTTTTACTTAAAACGACTTTGTTAAACTCCATGTCTATCCCTTCTTTTACAAAAGCTTTCTCCCAGGCTCAGGGAGACAACAGCACTGCTCTGGCATAAATGTATTGATAATGTACTAACCCTTTGCTGTAATTTCACTCAAGAGTGTAAAGTGTTTTTATTGACCTTTGTGAGGTAAATAAATGACTGCAAAATGTGGTAGCAGTGGAATTCTTGGGATTGTCCTGGTTTCTGTATAAACATACCAGTGGGTCACTTGCTTAGCTTGTAGAATACGCACTGCCTCTCGCTAAGAAATCACAGAAATACTAATGTGAAACTACTGCCGTGTCTCTTGCTGCATTATCATCACATTATGAAACTTTCAACAGATGATCTTCCTCATGTTCCTAGACAACCTTGACCTTCAGTTTTTAGTGAGGTGAGTAATATTACATCACATCTAAAGAGAACAGTGTAATCATCTTTTCTATTTGCAGCACTAAGACAGTCAACAGTATTTGATACAATCAGCATGTGTCTTGATACTGAAGGCACATGGTGACAAGTCTAACTGAATGTAGTTATTTGGCTGTCATGAAATGCACCTTATGGTGATAAACTTCAGCCATAAAATTGGAAGACTATCACATAAACATGTTTCATGAAGAAATACACTAACAGAATTCACTGCTAGTTTATAGTTGGAAAACTGCGTTCTATTTATTATGCTGCAATTTTTACAGTAACTCAGGTTCCAAAACTCATTACATTTTACAATGAAGTAATTACTGGGTGTTGATTCTTCTCCTTCAACCAATAGGTCTATCTAATTAGTGCACAATAAATTGAAATACCGCGATTAAGGATGTGTGAAAGGATACTAGGATTGGATGCAGCTTCAGTGTGCTTGGATGCAGGGGGAATTTCACAGCTGACCCCCCCACTATGACGTGTCTGGGGTAGGTACCTCATGGGGCAATGCCATGGGGAAGCTCCCTCTACCTTTGTACCCTCTCCTCTGTAAACACGTCCTAATGCAGACACTACAATAGGTGTATCAAGGCTGTTCATTTCACATTTGTATGCATTAAATCTTAAACTCAATTCAAAACTAGCATTTTCTTTTCATTACTTATCAGACATTTTATCTTTTAGATAAATTTCTTCTCCCTGTAATCTTAAAGGATATGGTGTTCATAACACTTACTGAAGGTTAAGCTATAAAACCACCCAAAACAATAGCTTCAATAAACTCAGAGACATTGTCTTATCTTCAGCATAAGTCAGCCTCACTGCAGTGCAATGCTTCTAGCTTGGCATTTTATTGGTTATGGGAGATGTTCTGAGGCACAAGGAATCAGAAGGTTTCTCAGTCCTACTGAAAATCAAAGAGAATCAGAGGCTTAACCCTCCACTTGTGTTTTTGAAGACTTCCACTGTGTGTTTGACTGGCTGCCTTTGAATGAGATTTGAAATACAGGGTCACTCTTCTGCTGGATTAACCATCCTGCCACGAACAGTAACAGGATGGGGGTATATGACTGTGCTTCTAAAATATTCCCCCAAAGAAATACGACTTCATCCATGAGTGGCGCAGCTATCTGGTATTCTTAGGTAAAGAGCAGAGCACTGAGAATAATCCAGGAATATTCTCAAAGAAAGGGGTTTCTTGATACATATTTGCCACCTTGAAATCTGCAAACTGGACAGCACGCAGAGGTACCCCAGAACGGCAGGAGAGAAAGACTGATGCGAGCTATGCTCTAACTATTGAAGCCGCAAAGCAGCCCCCTTTGGGCCAATGCAACTCAGCATAAACTGAATAAATCTCAGCTGCAGTTCATGGATCTGCTAGAAGAAAATGAAATAATTAAATAATCTGTTGGGGGGTTTTCAGACCGGAAAGGTTAGCCTGCTCTCAAAATTACTGAATATTTTCAGACCCCTTGCAGCCATTCACAATATTAGATGGCTTTATGATGATCCAGATAAAATTAATGCCTCACTTTTTATGTAAGACTTATCAGGCCAATATTAATCGTTACTTGGTTAATTCAACAGACAAATATAATCACCAAGCCTCAAAGAAACAGGGAATGTTGTTACAGGCCCATTACATCTGCACATTTGCTAACCTTGCTAGAGCTGCTGGAGCTCAGCAGAGTTGATTAATACAACTAAAATAGGGTTTCTCCAGCCTAAGCGTTGACATTGCTGTATATTACTTGCTAAAAAGCAGATTCTATTAGATGCAATGAGGCTGTGTTTCCGATTTCAGACATGCCAAGCAGGGATTTTTGTGGTCAAGTTAGGAAAAATTGAATCTTCATGTTGGAAATAAATTGGAAAATTTAATGAATTCTGATGAAGAACTGATTAAAAAAAGGTTTCTAGGAAGACTATTTTCTTTAGCCTTTTTCTTTCCTTTATTATTGATCCACATGCTGATATTAGAATGCCAAGATCACTTCCTATGTTGTACAAAGAATAACTAGTGAGGTAATACATCCCTGCTGAAATCCTATTTTGCCTTTTGTCTGCTCATATTAGAAAAAATTGTATCAGTCCACAATTTAGAAATAGAAAATCAGATGTGCTGTTGTTCATAAAGTGGGAAAATCCTTCAGTTTCATTCATATATATATATATTTATACACAACAAAAAAATCAGATGGGAAAATTGTATGAAAAATTACAGTACAAGACAGTCTGACTACAGATAAGAGTTTTAGAAATATGAGATTGCCCTCATAGAACTGGGCATATTCACATGAAGAAAGTCATTAGAAAATGACAGATAAACATCAGGGCAGAGATCACTGGGGAATTATGATAAATTTCTTGTTCCTCTGATCATTAATCAAGAGATATAGGTGTTGTTGATCTCCTGAGATAGGCGGAATCCTGGGTTGCTGCCTCTGCTCCACAAATTATTTATGTGTTCTCCTGTTATATGCCTTTCTGTTCCATTGTAGATTAGAAGCATTCCCTATGGTTAGTTAGAATATACGAAATGCCAAGAGATTAAAAAAATCTGCAGATATTAGAACAATGGCTGGACAAGACAACATGAGGCCGTGCATGTGGTAAGAAATTATGCTAAGCATCAGAAAGGGGGTTTTTTGTACAATCCCTACCACACCTGTGTAAAAGGCTTCACTAGGCAGTGACACAGCAGAGTGGCAATTTTGTGGATTTTTTAAATGGGCTTGAGAATTTTAGAAAGTTTTCTGAATTTTGGCTTTCAATTAATCTTTAGTCCTATGGGAATTAATTATAAATACGAAATAAATGTACATTTAAACAGATAGGTCGGGACACAGTTTGAACATTTTAACTATGAAGTTTTAAGACTGCTGGAGTCTAGATGTGATTAGAAATGAAAACCAAGATTTAATGACCAAATCTCATCATGGTAGGAGATTAACTGCCCAGGTGTTCCTTATGATGTGCCATAATGTTTAATGAGTTCATTAGTGACTTGGAAAGGGGAAAGTCTCCAGGAGTCTAAGTTGTATACATGTACAAGGACTTGAGATGACTACAGAGAACATTAAAGAAACTTAAATAAGATAGGTGAAAAGTCAGCATGAGACAATGAGATTCAAAAATCAGGCTGCAATTAGAAATAATCTGTTCAACCTGGAAAGCTCTAAGCTGATTTTATCATCTAAAGGAGACCTTGGACACCACCATACACAGACCAGTGTCAAAAAAGCAATGGGACTCTGCAAAGGGTTGTATAAATCAAGACTGTGGAGAGCAGTGAAATGGTAGTACAGAAGCAGGGACATAGCACAGTGGGGTATGTGACACCCAGTCTCCACATGGGTGTGGAACTGGAAAGGAAATAATTTTCCTGCAGATGACAGAAGTTGCTTACTTTAGATACAGGAATCTTTAGGATAATGTTGCAGTCAGGGACCCACAATTTGACCTTGTTTATAAAGTAGAAGAACCATTCAGTCCAACTAAGCAGCAGAAAACTCAATACCATTTTAATCCACTTCAGCTGTGAAATTCAGTGCCATTGGAAATCACTGAGACTGAGAATTCAGTAAGATAAAAAGGGACTGAATAATCATATAGATAGCAAGAATATACACACCTATCATAATTATTGATTTTTTTAAAAATGATCAATAGCTATTGTGTGACACTGGCGTGGTTTAACCTGTCAGTCACTTAAAGCAACCACATGGCTGTTTGCTCCTTCCCCCCACCCCCAACCTGGGATGGGGGAGACAATTGAAAAGAAAAAGGTAAAACTTGTGGTTTGGGAGAAAAGGAAGATAATAATAATATAAGAAGGAAGAGAAGGAAAAGAGGAGGAAAAGAGAAAGAGAAGGAAGAAAGAGAAGATGATGACAACAATAACTGAGCCATGCTGCCTCCCAGCTGGCTTTCCCAGTTATATACAGATGATGACACCACAGGGTATAGAATATCCCACTGACCAGTTAGAGTCCCCTGTCTTGGCTGTGTCCCCCAGTACTTCTTGGGCATCTCCTGCCTTCCTGTTGGCAGGCTGGTACAAGAAGCTGAAAAGTCCTTGACTGCTTGGCCACAACTAAAACATCAGTGTGTTATCAACATCCTAAACCCAAGACACTAGGAAGAAAATTAACTGCATCCCAGCTGGAATCTGGACCTGCTTGCTGGTCACAGGGATTTTATAACTTCCTCTGAAGTTCAAGGTGCTGGACATATTATTAGGACAGCAGAAGTTGAGGATAATTTGCATTTCTGAGCCAAACACAATATGGGCTCAAATATTTTATTCATGCTGTAATATGGGAATAATAACAAAAGTATACTAAGCTAATAATTAAAATTACTGACCTAATCTTTTAAATGCAATTTTGTACTTATGCCTATCAAAACACAGGCAGATAATCACAAGCAGAACACTACCTCCTCTCAGCAGAGCTCCCCATCAATTGCGAGTTCAGTCAGAAGTCAAGCCATCTAATGCTTTATTTTCTGACTTCATATTTTCTAATTTCTTTTTGGGGGGAGGAGCAAGTATGATCCCTTTCCCCATATGAATGCCAACATTTGGAAAAAAAAATACAAAAAAGTAAAACTGAATTTTTTAATAGAAATAAGCCACATAAACCTATACTGATTTCAGCAGTTGTTCAGATGACTTCTTCACAACCTCGTAACTTCCTTCTTAAGCACTCAGCAATACTTCAAGCACAACGGCTCCAAAATGGCTTTGATTTTGTACCTGTCTTTCTGCCTGGGAATGCAAACTCACGTTCCTCCACATGGCTTGTGCCTTACACTCCTTTGCCATTCCAGGTCAAGGACAGTCACCATGTCACCTCAGTCAGGAGGGCAAGCCCCAAACCACCCCCACCGTGCCCACACTCACCCACAGAATCCTTTGCAGGGCAAGGGCATTTCAGACGGGCAGGTGAGCCCCTTCACACTCGGTGGGGCCATAAGGAGGTGGGGCCGTGGGGGTGGGGGGGATGAGGGAGTGTGGCCATGAGAGGGTGGGGCCATGAGGGGGCGGGGCTATGAAGCCATTGGAGAGCAGATTGGTGGCCACCAGGCCTCTTCACAAAACTGACAGCCAGTTACTGACAAACACTGATGGAGAAGCTTTTAATCCCCTGGCATAATGAATGGCCTCTCCTATAATGGGGCCTCAAGGTGCTCAGCATTAACCAATAAATGCTTTAGTGTGTTAAACCAGGGTGGGGTTGGTTTGGGTGAAACAGGAGAGTGGTGGTTTCAAAGAAGAGCATCAACCATGGTGTATTATGATTTCTTAGCCACAGCCTGCACCACCATATTTCCAAATCAGGAAAAAGGCTTCCAGCTGAGCATACATCCCACATATGCTGAGGTGAGGAGAGGTGGCAGTGTTGCTGGGGAGTAATGTTTCCTCGGTATTGTACTTGGTTGGGTTTCTTGACATAGCTGCTTCCTCCAGCTTCTCTGACCTGTCAGATGCATGAAAATGTCTTCTGTTTGTGTTCCAGGAAAAGATGCATGGCTGAATCAAGGAATGGCTGCGTAAGTAATTTTGGATTTTATGATTTGAGTTCCAAAAGGTCTTAAACTGTCAGATTTATTGTCTATCCAATTTTATGACTTTTAGTTGTATTTATTCTCTGATGTTTACCATCAAATGTGTCTACGTGAGCTCTGGTTTGTAGGCTTTCATATTGCTAAATCATTTTTTAAGCTTGAGATGTAGCTTCTGTTCAACATCAATCCCCTGAGATACACCATTAACATGAATCATTTCTGAAAGTATGTCGTGCAATATGAACTTCGTGTTGAGTCAATCATTCACTCTGATTGAAAGAAGTGATGACCTTCACAGAAGCAGAGTATCACAGCTAAATATCCCAGGACCCTCTTCACTACTGTCAGTCGTGGCTGCTTTTGGAGCTCATGCAGACTTAATCATAGCACAAAAATAGGCTGAAGATTATTTTCCTTTATGTGGTTAGGTCAGAAGAGCTTTAAATAAAGGACTGACAACAAACTGAGTCCTTTACTGAGGCACGGAGATGGCTTTATTGCTTGAATGTTGTTTTATACAGTGGACTTAGAGAAAAATTTAAGGTGTACTTTGGTTAGTTTTTTTTCATTTTCCTCAGTGCCCATCAAGTAAAATCTTTTTTTAGAAGTATTGGCTCCTCAGTAGGTATTCCAGAAATAGATGGGTTTTGGTCATCTTAAGTAACAGGCCTAGATTTGCAGAATTACTGGGGCATCTCCCTCCACTGATTCTGTGAATCTGTACCCAAAGCCTGGATCCTGCAGGTCTGAACTTGCAACAGGGGATGAAAGCATGACTTGGTTTGATCAGCCTATTAATTTGACAAGTGCTTCGTTGACTTGGTCATTAGCAAAACTTCTTTTTTAAGAGTAGATGCTGTTTTGCATCAGCACCTATTCCTGTACAAGTACAGCAGAATTGGATTGGGTAAAAAAAATAAAGTTTGTTGTTAAAAGGTATATATTTTATAATTAATTCTGTACGGGTGTCCTATGGGATCTTGGAATTGTCACTCACCCTTCCAGTACATGAGTTCTTTCCTTTTTTAAATTAGCCTAATTATATGTTCCTGCTTTATAAAGTCAGTGGGAGGTCTGGTTCACCCTGCTTCATCCTGGTTTGTTCAGTAATGATTTAAAGATTACGGGATGCAAAGGGGCATAAAAGGGAAGTTAAATTCAAGAGAGGGATAGTCTAAAACAAAGAAGAAAGAAAATAAACCAAGTGTCAGTTCCACACACTTTCACAAAGTTATTTTTCCCCACTCCTCATGCACTATGTTCTGCAATATAAAATATAGATATTTTCTTTTTTCTTTTGGTGAACAGCCAGAGTTTGGGGACATTCTTCTCTGTTTGTGAATGTCATTTTCTTCTGAAGATAATCTGATTTATAAGAGTAATTATCTGCTTCCTAAGCAGTATTTCTGCTGCTGAAATACCATATTTTAGCAAATATAAATACTTCAGCAAGACTAAATATGCAGTTTGATTTGTCTAAGTTAACATTTGCACTTAATTTCAAATTTCATCAGTCACTGCAATTACTTCTTAGATTCTCATCTTTGAATGAAAAAAAATCAATGTTTACCCATGAGATTTGGCCAATATATACAGGGTAGTCTCAAAAGAAGTAGGACCTACTGACCCCATGTATGCATTCAGTCCAGTGTCTTATGCCCAGTGTGAAATATTGCCCATGTCATTTGAAATAATTCAGAAGAAGACACAAAAATCTCTAAAAAGGCAATTACTGAGTACAAAAAAGTTTCATCTCAGCTCCTTCTGTTGAATAACCTGGCACAACATAGGAATAATGCAGTTCCGAATTTGAAAAAATGTATTATTAATGTGACTCTCAATAATCCTATTGGTTGAATAGTTGGATAACAGACTAATAATATTAATACAAAATCTTGCACCTGACAATTAGACAAACACTGATATGCTAGAACTGCATTTGGAAGCATATATTTTTATGGCATACCTGATGTACAAGTGAGAACCAAAAAAAAAAAGGAGATGGATGTTAAAGAAAAATCATTGACATCGTACTTAAAGGGTAATGAATCAATTGTTGTTTCCAGTAGGAAATGCCATGCCCAAAGGTAGTGATTTAGAATTCAGAATGTTATCTGGTTCATTTCTCACTGTGCAGAGTGAGCCAACGTACAGATATGTCCCACTGTCATACATACTGCTTAAACATAAAAGCAACTTGATTTTTTTTTTTTCCTAGTTGATATTGAAATGAAGGAATATTCTTTCTGCATGATCACTTAGGGCTGTGGCATTTAAAGGTCATCATGAAAAGCATCTTCCAGACACCTACTATCTACAGCAACCTCTCAGAGTATTGACTGATAATGATTACGTATTGTTAAAAGTATTTTCTGTCAAATAGAAATAAATGTTTTTCATATTGTTTCCTCCTTCTCGGATAAATAGAAAAAGATAAGATTTTCAGTATTTATTCTACTGTCTGCTCATGGATGTGAACAGCCCCTTCAGAGTTTAATCTTTATAGCAATATTTTCTTTATAGATATTACAACCTTGAGTTGAGATTTTAACATGAAATACAGTAAATTTTAGTGTTCCGAACTGACAACAGTGATAATAACAAAACATCCCTAAGGCTGTGTGGTGGCAAAGAGGAGTTTTTAAAGTAACAAAATACATAACAAATCATCATAGACAATTGTCTCCTTCAATTTCTTGAGCCTCTGTCATCATATCTTCAGATTGTCCCTTGACACTGAGAGCTAATTGACAGCAGCTGGTTTTAGGTGAGGATGAATACTGAAACACAGCCCAATGTAGGGAAATCCTGATTTACTGTTAGGTTGGAGGTTGGCTGGAACCCAGAGTATCTTTGATCTTTTGGCGATCGCAAACCTTATGGAACCTGTAGGTGTAATTGCTGCCTGCAAGTTAGGTTAAATCAGGAAACAGTCACTTTCCTCTTTATTGTGGAACAATATTAGCCTGTGTCCCAATCACAAACCTGCACATGAGGCTGGGATAAGCACTGAGCCATGAGGGTTAGGGGTGAGTTTTGGCATTGTGACTTTTTGCAGTAGACAAGGGGTCCCCGCTCCCCTTTGCTCCTGTTTGTTTCTGCTCTTCTTCATGTATTACCATCCCAAGTTGTGCTGCAAGGCTGAGTGTGAAGGCAAAGCCATGAAAAAATCTAGTTGTGGTGCTTTATATATATATATATATATATATATATATATATATATATATATATATATATATATTTATTTTAAAAGGCTTCCAAAACCAGAAGAAGGAATGGTTAGCTTGGAGCAGGTCAGTGATCAAAGTTACACTGTAATCCCACAAACATTTGCACCAGTACTTCAGAGGGGACTAACTGCAGACAGAGTAAGGGGGATAAAGCAGGGATAGAAAGAAGTAAAAAAGGGCAGATAATGGTAGGGCCCTTTTAAAATGTCTTTGTTGCTGAGGAAAATATCCATGGAACTGCACACTTAAAGAGTTTTCCCTAGGGTCTGAATGGAAATACAGAGACCAAGTGTTTTTCTGATGTGCTTGTAAATATTTGTGAGTCAGATGCCACCACGAAGGCAGCAGGAAAGCCCAGAGGATAACAAAGGGATCATGGTAGCATGGCTAAGGGACAGTGTTTTGGGGCTAGGTACTGGGTAGAAAAATTTGGAATTATGATTAAGGATTATGAGCAGTCTCCTGTTGGCTGATTCCTAATGTGTTCAGGCAAGCAAGAACTGATGCCTATTCTCTGAGGATAAACAGAAATCTGAGGCAAATTTCTAATTATATTTCATCTCTGCTGCTGCTGCTGGAAACAACTCACAAAACTCAAAGAATTTAATAGCTTCTCAGCCTAAAAGATTAGCACTATTACATATAGTGGAACTGACAAAGAAAGCACGACTCGCCCAAGGAAGTAGCTTCATTATTAATTACAGTAATTATTTATGATGTTTTTGTTAAGCTGTGACAGTGCACTTAGGACTGTATACAGCCGAACCAAATGCCCGAAGGACCATACAATGACAAGCAGGTGCTGACCATCTGCATCTCGTGTCTTTGGTGGATATTGAAAGTGTTGACAAAGGATTCTAAGATGAAACTCGTAGCTATAGTTGTAGAAGATGTTCAATCTCTTGAAATACTTATACTGTTATAATACCTAATTGTTGCCAAGTTTGAAAGCTTTCTAATAATTTATTCTTAAAAACAGGAAGCAAAAGAGTAATAACTGTGTTAATAAACAGAACACTGAGATATGCTTTATTCAAACGAAAGACAGACCAAAGGTTTAAACCCAACTCCCCACAGTCACAATAGGTTTGGCCCAGTTTTGTTTTTTAAGCTGAGATATTAATTCTTGTTCCCTCCCTTGCACTATACCCTCCCTTTCCACTCTTGCTCCTTTTCCACAGTCTATTTCAATGAGCTACCTGTCTGCTTGCCAGGGATTGTTGCTGCTGTGCTGTAACTCACCTCCAGCGCTGACGTGTAGGGAACTGCTCTTGATTTACTGGAAACTAGTGGTATATCCAATAAATTTACTGGATTTTACTACTCTTCATGTAGGGTACTTCTCATGTACTAGGGTACATGGGTTTTAGAGTTATAACATTGTTTTTCCTTAATGGATTACCATAGGTAAGCTTTTTGGAAGACTTGATACAGAATGAGGGATTTGAATGACCAAAGAATTAGAACTGGAAGGAGATTTTTTACATTTAGGTGAATCGGCAGGAGAAATAACATATGATTATGAATGCTGGAAAAGAGCACAAAAGCTGTGTTTACACAGGATATCAGTGAAGCACAAAGGTAGGAAGACCATATTCATTCTCTACTGGCAATGAATAATGGACATGGTAGAACAAATTGTATGTTAATATAATAAATAACTTTGTCACAGGCTCAGATGCACAGCTGAATTACCCAGCTGGCTGAGACGGTATTACTCAGCTGAACCGTGGCAACTATCTGCAAACTTCTCACTCGTAGGAAGTATGAATTAAAAGGTGCTAGCCTAAAGCTCTGCTAGAGATTTTCAGCAGGCTAAGGAGATGCATGTGGTCACATAGGCAGTTCTTTAAGTCATCATCATTCAGATATTTTTCCAAGTCCTAAGATACACTGGTATGGACACACCTAATTCTGCTCTTTGCTACCTTCTGAATATGGTATTTTGCAGATTCACAGTTCTTCTGTGTAACTGCTTAAAAACAAACATTTTTGATCAATGATTGATAAGAAACCAACATACTTGGGGCAACCTGAGACAAATGTGTGGCATGGAAGCAAATGTAATGAGTACTGAACAGAGAGCTCCCTAATGTGTTAGGCCTGTAACCACCCTGGAGAGGCAAAACGCCTCAGAGCTTTTCTCTTCAGCTGTCTGTGACTGTTTCACACCATCAGGCTAATCTAGGGAGGAGCAAGCCCCAACATTTTCATTGGCACTAGAACATGCCACATGCTTATTTACTCTGACTGTCATCAAACTAAAGATAAATCCAGCATCAATATTGCCTTTTTTTATTTGAAAGGCCTACCAGACAAGATAAATGAAATACAAGCTGCAGCATTCTTTCTGAATTCACATAATGGGGGAATTTCAAAAACTGTAACTCTGCCTCTCTTACCAAGGATTTGTAACCCATAATTACATTGATACATGTGCCTTGTCAGCAACAGCAGTGAAATTCACAGTATTTTTTATGTGAAATGTACTGTTTTATTGCATTAATTCACATTTAATGTGTACACAGTAATAACCATAAAGTATGATAACCAAAGTTATATATTTTCTACAGAACCTTCATTTAGAGAGCTTTCAAAAGAGTCCAAGGAAATTAAAATATCAGTCAGTTTACCTGCAGATATAGAGCCAAAGTGCTACACACTATGATTTCTTTTATAAGCAGCCCGTTCCTCACATGCTGTCCTACCTCTGATAAAATACAATCGTCATAATACTTGCACATATTGTTAAAACCGCTGCTCACAAACCCAAGGTTTTAGAACTAGAGAAGAATGCATCACTAGAGAGGAGAGGAAGCTGTGTTACTCAGTAGAGGGCTGAGGAAAAGCGAGCAGTAACGAAGGTATGAAACGCAGTAGCCCAGGGAGATGACACCCATAAAGCAGGGGTGTCACACCCAGTTAGGAAGCATAGCTTTTGTTGATAAGGAGCGTAAATGAATAGGCACTAAACGGAGCTGAAGTCTTCAAGCCCCCTCTCTTGAAAAGAGAAACAACAATAAAACGGGGTAGGGGAAGATTAAAGAGAAGCAGCATGATATTTTTATCTTTCTTCTGTCTTAATTCTGCTGGCTGCCAGGGCTACACTAGGCTAGCACTGATCTAAACTGAACCCTTCTTCATTAAAAAAATGGGGGGGAATAAATGGGACACAGTATAGTGCAAGAAATGTACCTTTGTTAAACCAAAGCAAAAATAGTTATAGCTTGTCCTGACAATGGACAAAATTTTTTGTAGATATAACCCTACAGAAATAAAATGAAATTTCAGGATAATTTTTAATTGTTAGCCATTTAAATTTAATCACACATATAAAAACCAAGTGAGCAGTCGAATAGTTAAGTAGTAACTGCACATAAGGTTTATACTAGGTGTAAGAGCAGGAAGCAGAGGTGCAGAATAGATATCAGTGGAATCTGAAAGATAAAAGCAACCTCTGATAGATTATGATTCATGAGTTGGATGGATTTACTTAGAATGACAGAAGCACGCAACACTTGATGGCAAGAAACAGGCATAATCAGAGCTGGCTTTTATCAGCTTGGGCTTGCCAGAACTTTGTGCCAGTAGCTGTCACAGATCAGATATGAGAGTTTAGATTTTTCTCTCTTGCAGCAAAATATTCAGTAAGGAAAGTGCCTTCTTGCTTTCCATCTCCTGAACTTTTAAGATTGGCATAAGGCAGAAGCTGATTTGGCACAGAAACATAAGAGTTGCCTGCTCCCACTTCCCCGATTCTGAACAAGACCAATTCCGGTACAAGAAGAAGGTTCTGTAGGAACCTCCTTTCAGATTTTTAATTTTAGATAATAAAATATACTTAGCTGTATAAGAAAATCACTTTCAAATTACACAACTGACCAAATGACAGAAACTGTACCGGAATTAAACATGCATTTAATTTGGAGAAAATATCCATGCTCTGTTCCTACCATTCTCACCTTTTCACCCTATAGAGTTTTTAAAATTATTATTATTATAACCAGTCATTAAAACCGCTCTAATTTGAATTTTCTCTGATAGCTCCACAAGGTGTGAAACTTTTCCTTTGCAGGAATCTGTGGCACTGTGATGCTTGTGATGACTGAACGGGACTCCTGGTAAAATACACAGATGGAGATTCATGTCCACTGGTGCAAAACATCAGATGAAAGCACTTAGTACAAGACTGCAGGGCGATGACACAGATAAACTCCTGAGCCACGCACTGAGATCTTTTCTGCTTCCAGAGAAGACTCTTGATTCTCTTTGGAGTTTGTTAGTCACCCTTGTGTTCAGCTGATTACATGTTTGTAGATGTCCTGAAGATTATATTGACAGCTATTCCTGCTTACATCTTAAGTGGCAAGAAGCTGAAGAGTGTGAGTTGACATGATATGACAAATGGAAAAATTAAATGCACCCCTGTGTAGCACTTACACTCATCTCCTGCTCACCCCTTGGCATTTTGACTGTGTTGAGAACGGAAGTCAAATGAATGGATGACATTTGATTTTGCTAAGATAGCAGTGTTATTGGTGATTTATGGCCAAATTCCTTCATAAGTACACAAATTAGCAGGGAAGGTGAAAGTTAGCTCGTCAGAAGATTTGTAGAGTTCTTGATTCTCAGTGGTAATTTCGTTGAAAAATAAATCATGTAAGCCATAAATTTAAAAGAAATTTAAAAGAAGGAAAACAGGTAGAATATAATGTTGTCTGAAAATGACCACATGGTGCAGATGTCTGCAACTACAGCAAGACACAGTATCTCTTTTAGGCATATCTTCAGATTTAGGACCTGATTCTGGTCTTATTCTCACTTCAGTATAAATCCAAAAAACAGATCTATTGTGAACTCATCAAAGCGTTAAGAAGCAAATTAAATTTCCAGAGTAAAATCAAGCTTAGAATTTGGATGTTGATGCTTACATAGTAGGTAGTACAGTCAATATCATATAAAGTTTTTGTCATTTTGTATAGAAAGGGTCAAAATTCAGGTAGCTTTTTTTTTTTTTTTAAACTAACTTGCATATGAAAGTAAGTAGACTTTTGGAGCATATATTCATTTACCTAAAAATGTTACTTTTGGGCACATTCTTTTTCTTTTTTTAGGAATAAGAAATTATTGGTTTGTGGAGCAGCTACCCAGGCAACAAATAGATACCCATTCGGAGTACCCTAACAGTGACCACATTCATTATCCTCAGAGGAAGGGAAAACACCCTAAATTTACCACAATAACAACATTTTTAAAAAGAGGAACAATATAAAGCGATGAACTAGTGAAACAAGAATTAAGAGGAGTGAGGTAAAATACTTGCAGGGAGACCATTTAGGGAGTTTCCATATGAGAGATACAGAGAAAATGTATGCTATCATTAAAAATATAAATGAGGAACAAAACCTGCTGGATGTATGTTAGCTAGTAGACCAGAGAAGACTATCAGAAGTGATCACTGAGAGCTACATCCAAGCCAACAGGATAGAAAGGAGTATAAACGGTAGCAAGCTAAATGCAGAGACACCATCTGACAAGCTAAAGGGATCTGAAGGAGTAGCAGTAAGGACAGGTAACCTATTAATAAAACTTTTTTCAAACATACCATTACCGGAAAGCCTGACAGAGAGTCAGATGGGACCACCAGGCAATCAAGGTATGAAAGGAACATTCAGGGAAGATGAGGCTATTGCAGGAAAGCTAAATTAATTTAGTGCATCAGTGTTCATTACAGAAGAGAATGAGGCCCTGCTATCAGCCATTCCTTATGGGAGATAAGGCGAGGAACTGGCTCAAATTCAAGTGTCAATAGAAAAGGCTTTAGAGCAAATTGACACACTAAACAGTAAGGAATCTCCAGGAACAGATGGCATTCACTGAAGATTTATAACAGAACCCAAATATAAAATTGCTAAACTACTAACAGTGGTGTCTAAACTATTGCCAGAGGAACAGAGGGTGGGAAATGTGACACCAATCTTTATGAAGGACTCCAGAGAGATCTCGGATCTCTGGACTGCAAGGCTGGTTTCTGTGCAGGCAAAATGGTAAAACTGTAAGAAAGGATGAGATTAATAGTCACCTGAACAAACACAATATATTGCATGATACAGTTTCTGCTGAGGGAAGATGTTCCTTACAGATGTCTTTCAGTTTTTTAAAACTGTCAACAAGCATGTAGATTACAGAGATTCTAATGCTTAACGTACTTGGATTTTTAAAAGGCTTTTGACACATTCCCTCATTAAAGGCTTCTACAAATTAAATGACCACAGGATTAATGGGAAGCTGTTGCCATGGATTAGTAATGACTTAAAGGCAGATGGCAAAGAATAGTTGTAAGCAGTCAACTTTCTCAACCAACAGGTCCCCTAAATACCAGTAGTTGTATCTGCACTGTCCATCATTGTCCTGTGCTACCTGGCAGAGGGGTGGGAGGGATGTATAACAGAAGGGACTTCCAGAGCTCACTGAAAAGGACAGTGGAATAAAGTGGAAAATGAACTTCAGTATCAATAAGTGCAAGGTAATGTATTTATAATTAAATCAGTCCTGATTATAAAAAGAATGGACTCTGAAAAAACTATCTCCATCCTGGGCAGAGATTTGAGGGTTACTGGGGTTTGTTATCTGCCAGATGATGCCATCACTGATGACAACTAAAGCATTAGGACTTCTTAAGAGAGGAACTTAGAACAATTCAGAAAACTTCTTAATAATAAATCTCGGATGTGTGACAGGTTTAATACTGCATGCAGTTCTGGTGACCCTGTTTCAAAAACCTTTCAGTAGGACTAAACACAGGCAAAGATGGCAATAATCTTGGGAGAAAGCTACAGAGCAGGTCAGGTTCAAAACACGGCAGAGATTTATAAAACAAAAAACTACATCAGGGTGTAGGTAGTGAATTGTTATTCACTGTTTTTCACAATATTAAGAACGAGAGAACATTCAGATGGCAGCAGTTTTAGAACAAACAGAAGAAAATGCTTTTACACACCATATAATTGTGGAACTCATTGCTTCAGGGTGGAGACCAAAATTAAAACGAGTCAAGAAAAGGATTAGATGAGTCCCTGGAGAAGAGATTCATTAATGAATTTTAAACACAATTCTACAGATGCTGCCTCTGCTTCAGGAAATCCAAACAACCACGAAAGCTGGAATAATATAGAAAAGAAGATGCCTCAACATGCTTTGTTCTTTAAATACCTGTCGCTGCTTTCTTTTGGAAACCTTCATGTCACCTAGAAGGAAAGGTCTTATGTAGTTAAATTAATTGGCAGTAATATACACTGTAGAGCTTCTTATGTCCTATGTTGTTAGCAGGGTGACATTAATAGTGAACTGAGATGTAACTTTAAGTCATGAATATTTGCCTTTTTCTCTGCTTCTTTCAAAATAGAAATTTGGGATGTTCCCAGTGGAAGAGACATTCTAACTTTGTAGTTTTACTTTGCAACTTGCTCTCATTTCTGCAAAAATGTTGCGTGATACAAACTCTTCTGCTTTTAGACTGGGTTTAGCAGATCCAGTCTTTATTTCCACAGGTCACAGAAATGTTTAAAAGAAGTGAAACCATTGAAGAACATGCTGTATAGTTTTAAAAAGGCCTAAACCAGGTTAAAAGGGTAAGTAAGTGTCAGGAACTGTATCTATTCACAAACATACCTGGGCACAACGCACAGATAAAACCAGAGGTGCCAGGAGAAGAGGGTGCCAATTAATGTTTTGAAATTCCTCAGGTCTGAAAAAAAAGTGTTAAAAAAAGTCTCTTCTGCACTTCTTAATAATAAATTCTAATGAGCAAGAAGCAAAGCTACCAGATTGTTTTCTTATGTGAGTCATATTCCCAAATTCTGATTAAATAAATGAGAAAAACTGCTTAATTTCCCACCATTTGTCTCAGAGGTATGCAGTTTTCCCCTCAGCCTGAAATTCCTCTCTTAATTTGGCTGCGAGGAGGCTTTCTTTGCAGCATCTCCTTTGTTGAGAGCTCCTACTTAAGTTCTGCCTCTGTAAGAGAATAAAAGATATGCTCCAGCTTTTTCCTCTATTCAGGGTATAAAGAGAATCCTTTAACTTCTGTCAAAAACCTGGGGTGTTTTGGCATAACATGGAAACAGATGCAGAGCTGCCGAGACAGCAGATTCCTCTACGTGTGTATCATGGATGCTAACACCTAGCAGGAAGCTAGGTGGACACAACAGGCCAGATACAGCAGGCTGCCTTCCTGAACCACATCTGGGGTAAATTTTGCAACGTGCAGGCAAAGCCCATGTGCTCCGTAGTCAAGGGCACCTGTGGCAGGGGCTGGGTACCGCACAGAGGGTAAGAGGACACAGATGGCTGCACTCATCTCACTTCACTATTAAAAGTATGTTTCTGCTCTAAGAAAGTGTTTTAGGCTGTGTCTAGAGCCTTCGGAGAAGGGCAGACCCCTCTATGGGGAGGTTTATCCGCTTGGGTACTATTTAGGATGGGATTAATTGGACTCTTAATTACTTGATCTGTTTCTCTCCATTGTGCATGAGAGGGAGCCTAGCTGAGGGGTTTACATTTGGTGAGAGGACTCCTATCCATAATGTATAAAACCAGCAGAACCTATGTCATGGAAATGACTGTGAGCGGGGTAATACACACTCACAGACTGTGAGTTTCTCAGAAGATCCTCAATAAAGGATAAACAGTGGCGCTTGCTTGTTCTTACAGTCTTGTAACGGCACAGTGTTAAATGCTAAATATAGAATGCATGGGCTCAATAAAACAGAGGTGAGGCTGCTAGAACAAGCAGTTCAATTCAGCGAAGAGCCCAAAGGTAGCAATCAACGGGCATTTCAATTCCTTAGTCCAACTGCTATGTAACAGCAATGCTACTGGTTTGCCATCAGAGTGTGAATAATGCCCTTCTCTTCTTATCTCTTCCTCCCCAAAACTCGCTGTGATGTATGAACTATCGTATCTGGTTCTGCAAAAGTTATACAGAGGCACCTGAAAGAACAGCCAAACCCTCTAATTCTATATTGTGCCTCACGAGAACTTTTCTCAAAGCTGAAATGGTTTGTAACAGGTAGGGACAGTCTATAACCTGTATAACAGCAGGAAATAAACTATGACATAATCTAGGGAATTAGCAGATCTTCTAACAGTTGAGATGTACAGGAGCTGCAGCTTGTTTTAGCTTATGAGACTGCAAAACCAATCCCTAATACCACATCTTCACTAAGCTTTAGTCTTCAGAGCCAATAAACTGTGAAAATTAGTGTAATGAAGTCCAATTTAAAAATAAACAGTATGCAAAATGTGCATAGCTGCGTGCCATAAATATAGCGACTACTACAAGATTTACACTTCAGAACTGTGCACTTGACAAACGTTTTTCATTCTTGCTTGCAATTGATACCCAAGTATGTTTTCTGAATGTATTTTGGTCTCTCAGAAGCATAGTGCCATGTCCTATTATGTTCCACATGCAAGCAGTTAGATTATATGCCAGCCACCAGCATTGTGCAAGTCAAAAGTGATTTACCATGGATACATGTGCCTCTTGATGAATATTTCTAAGATTATACAGCTGTTGTTTATCAAGTATCATTTATAAAGCATTACATGACAGTAAGCTATAAAGAATGCATGTGCAAGCTTGTAAAATGAAACATAATGCTTGGTAATTTAAAAAATATATTCATTGTAGATTTAATTGTTGAATAGTTATGTTGATTTATACCACACAAATGGGGACTTTATGATTCACAATGACTTAGCAGACAGTGAACTTCATTGCATCACTAAAATTGGTTTATGGGATTGACTTGCAAAAAAATGTTAAATGTGTTCAGAGGGATCAGGCCTGCATTCCCCACACTGCTGAAACTTTGCACTACTCTTGACTCTGCTTGTTTAAACAAGAACACGACTGGACACAGTCCCACCAGCCTGACTGAGTCTAAAAGTTTATGAGAATACTAGTCACAGATTCATGTGATATCAGTCAGTAACACCAGTCCTGCTTCTAACTGACTTTCCTCAGACAATTACTTTGTAGCTAAAGGTAAAACGGATTGATAACCAAACTTTCGCCAGAAACTTTCACTTGTATAAGCAAAAAGTTTAATATTTGGAGAGGATTAATGAAATAAAAAAATAAATAGTAATTGTAATTCAGTAATTGTGATATATTTGTGCCTTGCCTTTACTTCCCACTAGGAGCTGGATTCCCCAGAGAGACAGTAACTCCCATAACTCCCATCCTACATCAAAGCAAGGCCCTGTTAATGTCAAACCTGTGTACCACGAGAGAAGTAGTCCAGCGAGCTGACAGATTGGGGTTACTCAAGCTTAATGTTCATGAAGCCCGTGAGACAATATGGCAGGATCTCCAATCACGCCTTTTTCAGTCGGGATTTTGTTTTTAATTATTACCTTTCATAAGATGCCTACATTTCTGGAGGAGTTCTGGTGCAATTGCACTCCCTGACCACGTTTGAGAGCTCTGTGAGCAGTCCTAGCTGAGAATCCTAGAAGGTTATATGGTGATGGTGTATGTCTTTCCTACCTACTCTGAGAAAAAGCTTGCTCGGTAGCTTGCCTGTTTCCATATACAGAGAGCTTCAGCATCAAAAGTCTGTATTCTCTGTAAATGCTAAACTCAGTAAATGAAAAGCAAATGCTGTTTCCTTAAAAAATTTAAAGAGTGGGCCTGACGAGTGTAGTCAGCCAAGAATAATCCAATAATGCTGGATCCCAGGTGAATGTATAATTGGATGCAGTTCATCACCGTGCCTGTCTACCTTTTGCTCATAAGGAAGCGGTAAAAGAAAACCTGTTAGTTTTCTGAATGAGTGAGCAGTAGCCTTGTAAAATGTGTGTAACTGCTTGCCTACCCAGAAGAGTAAATACACACAGCATTCATGCATACGCTTTTGTCATATGTTTGCACACCTGTGACTGTAAAATGAAAATAAAGAAATATTATTCCAAGCTCAAAATTAAATGCACATTTTTTACTTACTGAATACTCATAATGCAATCTGAATCTAAAATACCACTGCAAGAAGAGTGAAATTCTTGCAGAGCACATGGATAAGATTATTAGATCCTTCCTGCTTCATCAGCTGGCAACCTATCCACTTCAGACCGTTTCTTTAAATGATGAGGTATTCTCAGTATAGAATCTATGTACATGCAGCATGTACTTTGCTCTTTCTTTTTCCTGTTTATTTTGGAAGATTGGATGTGTATTTGTGCTCAGCCATTTGAAAAATGCCAATGCCCTGCATTAACCCACTAACCAAATACCGAAAGCAACAGGAATTTCCTACAAATGTGTTAGATGATGAATACTTGGCTCCGATCTCACAGGAATACGTCGAATAGAAAAATCAGAAGTACTGGAATTCAATTATTATGATAGTTCAATTAACCTCTATTGAACAGATGTAGAAATTATACCTAATTATACATGTAGCTGACTTCAGACATGGACCTCTGCCCACTGAGGACTAATCTAAGATCACCAAATTCATTTCACTTCAGACCTTTGCTCTCAGAAATGAGTACTATAGTAAGTGATTTCACCATTAAATATCCCTCCAGCGCCATAATATTTCTGAAAGTCTGTTCAGCGCTCAATTTTATACTAAGAAACTTAATATGATATTCCCAAGTGTTATCACAGAAATTCTGAAGGAAAAGTCACTGATAAAAAGGGGTTTTTAACATGAGCTTTGCTGAATATTGCTGTGAGCCTACCTCATTTTGGCTCCGCAGTCGTACACCAAAATGCATGAATTTCTACCTCCAATTTTAATACATCCATGTCTTGGTGACTAGAAGATGTTTTGAATGTATTCTTTGCACAAGGCCCAGTGCTAGGCAGTATTCCTAAAACCAAGGTGGGATATGAGATATCCCTCTACAAGATTGTATTTTCTGCCTAACCATTAAGTATCTTTCTTTATGATCCAGCAAGTTCCCTAACTTATAACAGCCTTTTCTTAACACAGACAAAACAAAGCTTGGCAATCAGTTATGCAGCTATGAACACAAATTCTACACTAACATATTCCAGGAAAATGCTACCTGCATTGTCTGTGCAATGTCATTTTTATTGCTCTTGTATTAAGACTACAGAAGAAAAAATGAGGACAGGGTGCAAAAACAGTGTCTCTTTCTTCTAAACATGGGTTTACCACTGCCTTACATGTATTAATTGTTCACTTACTTTTCTCATGCTAGGACCACTGCATAGGGAGGAAAAGAGTCTTTTTCCATTCCTCCATGACATTTGTTTCTGTTTCTATTTGTTGGTGAGATTGACTACCCTGATCTCCTTGCTCTCTCCTTAACTATTTTTATGAATACTCTCACTTTCTTACAGTGGCCTGTTTCCAGAGGGAGTCTGTGGGCTGGCATCCAGTGAGAATATCCCTAAATATTCACCACTACCATAGAATCACAGAATGGTTTAGGTTGGAAGGGGCCTTAAAAATCATCTAGTTCCAACCTCCCTGCTGTGGGCAGGGGCACCCTCCACTAACCAGGTTGCCCAGAGCCCCATCCAACCTGGCCTTGAACACTGTCAGGGAGGGGGCAGCCACAGCTTCTCTGCGTAACCTGTGCCTCACTGCCCTCACAGGGAAGAATTTTTTCCTAATATCCAATCTAAAACTACCTTCCTTCAGTTTAAACCCATTTCTCCTTGTCCTATTGCTCCATGCCCGTGTAAACAGTCCCTCTCCAGCTTTCCTGCAGGCCCCTTTAGGTACTGGAAGGCTGCTATTAGATCTCCCTGGAGCCTTCTCCAGGCTGAACAAGCCCAACTCTCTTAGCATGTCTTCTGAGTAAGGAAGAGAGAACACCGCTTTGTTATAACCTCTTGGATCCCTGTTGATGGGGAAAACCTTCTGTCATATACCTAGACTCCTTGTCCAGTACCCACTCAGTCATCTAACTTTCCTTCCTAACATTCTGCCAGCATTGGCTGGAGTCTTTTCCCACAGAAATGACACAGGAGATGGAAACTCTCCATTTTATTCTGGACCTGTGCATCTTGCATTTCCAATGGTTGTAAGATTTAGTTGCTGTTGACCATAGTTTTCCTCCTGTTGAGGTTAACTTTCTTCTTTTGGACTCGTCTGGCAAATATGATGTTACTTAAATAAGCAAACCAACAAACTAGATGGGTGCACAGAATGGGGAGTCAGTTATTCTTCTGTGGTAACACCATATCTACATAGGGTCTCATAGGTCTGAGTACAATGCCTTCTTCCTTAGAGATGCCAGTATTTTACTGTTAAAGGGATCTAGTCCCATTGGTAAAATTAGTTACTTTCTATGAGACAAAGTGTTTACCTTGAGCTACAGAAAGGAAAATCTAGATGCTTAGTTTTATACCATTGGTTTAAAGTGATGGTAAGTTATTATTCTTCAATAGTTAATAGAAAAGTGAAGTGGTTTTCAGTGTTTTCTGCTGTGTGGTCATCATCTTAATGAGATAGTGTTCACTAGGCCATTTTCTTTTTTATTTGTGATTACACTGAACACCTCACCGATGTTTACTGCAGGATAATAACCTAGTAGAAAGTCAAGCAATACCAGTTTCTGAACACTGGGAAGTATTTAATGTAATTATAACTTCTTTTAAAACAACTAACAGCTTGGAAATATGGGAAAACTGTAGAGTGGATAACTTGAATACTGCTGCTAAGATTGTTTTTCCCATAATATATCTCTTTTAAATAACGAAACTTCATTATTGACATGATAATCCAGTAAGACATTAAACTTCAAGCCTGTTAACAGGGAGGATATTGTCTCATATTATATATAAACTATGCTTTATGCATTACATTTTGTAATTTACAATTATTGTCTATTGTCTACAAGCAATTACATTTACAGTAAGCAGGTTGTAACAACAATACTAAGGCAGCCTTGTTTCCCATAAACTTCTCTCCTACATCTTCTTCAAAATCACCCTAGCTAGCTCTGTTTCCTCTCACACTAATCCCTCTGCGAGGGCACCTCTAGTTGCCTCTCCCTGGTCTTAATTGCCTTCTACAATAACATCCTCTTATTCTTTTCCCATCATTAGCTGACCTCCTGCAAAACCTCCCAGATGTATCCACCAGACCATCAGCTTCCTCCTATTCCCCCCTTTACACTTTATTTATGTTGCCAGGTGAAGAAAAGCCTGCAAGGACTGGGTGGCATTTGCTGGCTGGTTGGCCCGGTATTGGGCACACGTAATATCAAACATCAGATCCCTCATGGTCTGATTTTCCTCTCTTGGTGGCAGCACCAATAAGGTCTCTGTCTTCCACCTAGGCCTGAAGTTCGTAAAACTTGTAACAGCTTTTATCTTTGAGACTTCTGACAGATTTAAATGAAGTCACTGGATTGAAAAATTTATGGAGGACTGGCAAAAAGCACAGCCATGTCAGCTTTCTCCATGGAGAGAACTGGGCTAAAAGTGACTTTCACAGTTGTAAATTAAGATGTGAAACTTAAAAAGGAGGAGGAGAAGTTCTTTTTAGCTCTTTATTTTTTTTGGAGGCAACTAAATGTTAAATATCCAGTGTGGTCAAGATCTCTTCCCCGAAAGACTTGTGACTGCTATATTGCCTGCTTTCCTGCCTGGAAATTTAGGATATAAACTTCTGAAATGTTACCATTTTTTTTTCTCAGCACATTGCCAATAAGTATTTCTGAAGACATTTTCTCTGGTGTAGAATAAATCCAGATGGAGAAGACAATACTATAAATGAAAAAGATAGCATTTCCCATTAAACTGTGGATGTGAAAATACAAGGCAGTGGAGCTGTCTTGAGCTCTAACAGTCCTGAAGTGATTTCGCCAGCTGAGTGTTCAGAGAATTTGTGGCTGCTTAGACTAAAACAGGAAAGCAGAGAAATTGCTGGTTGCAAAGTCCAGAATTTTCAAATGCAAAAGGACAAAAATAACTTCTCTTGTGGACATTATTTTGCTTGCACCTCCCTGAAAACACATACACACACTGACTCACACGAATACGCTTTAAGCAGACACATCAGTTACTACTGCAGCTGGACTTTGTGAGGACAAATGCATATCATAGAGCCATTTAAGATATTTTGGCACTTTTCCTGGCACAGTCTCAGCAGAGGCCTGGGATTGAATAAGGATGGGCTCCATTAGAAGAGGGGTGGCCAGCAGGGACAGGGAGGTCATTGTCCCTCTCTACACTGCCCTCGTGAAGCCCCATCTGGAGTACTGTGTCCATATCTGGGGTCCCCAATACAAGAAGGATGTGGAACTTTTGGAGAGGGTTCAGAGGAGGGCCATAAAGATGATTAGAGGGCTGGAGCACCTGCCCTACGAAGAGAGGCTGAGGGAGCTGGGCTTGTTCAGTCTGGAGAAGAGATGGCTGCGGGGGGACCTCATTGCAGCCTTCCAGTACCTGAAGGGAGCTTATAAGCAGGAGGGGATTCAACTTTTTAAAAGGATAGACAATGACAGGACAAGGGGAAATGGATTAAAACTAAAGGAAGGAAGGTTTAGATTAGATATTAGGGGGAAGTTTTTTACAGAGAGAGTGGTGAGGTGCTGGAACAGGCTGCCCAGAGAGGTGGTGGATGCCCCGTCCCTGGAAGTGTTCAAGGCCAGGTTGGATGGGGCCCTGGGCAACCTTGTGTAGATCCAGGCCTGAGGTTGGTGGCCCTGCCTGTGGCAGGGGGGTTGGAGCTCTATGATCCTTGGGGTCCCTTCCAACTCATACCATTCTATGATTCTATGATTCTAAGGATTGAATAAGAGTGAAAATTGAAGCACCTTCATATTCAAAATGGTGCTCATCCCTGGTCAGAGTTGAAGGAAGGCAGATGCGGAGGAGCGTGCACTGCTGACAGCACCCTAACTGCCTATAGGTAAGCAGAGGAGTTTTGTTTCAGATACTTGCTACCCAGCAGAGTCCAAACAAAGGGAAAATGTCATCATTGTGTGCCATTCCTGCTGCCACTGCAAGATTTCAAAATGCTTCACCATTTCCTTGAGTCTTACTGTAACACAACCATTATTCTATGTAATCTATATCATGGCTGTATTGCAGAAGCTGCTGTACTGTAAACCTGACACTCTGAGGGGAACTAAGACATTTTAAGTGGATTAAAAAACAACCTTTGATAAAACCTGTGAGCAATGGTAAATTTCCATTCTATTTTACACAAAAGAAAAACAAATAACACACAGGAATAATAAATAATGAACTCCTTTAAAATATTTTAAGGCCAAAGACCAGTCAGGTCAGGACCCTCATGCACTGTGGGCTGTAAAAGCATGACTTCTTTCCCCAAAGGCTTCAGTAGATGAACTAAGTCAGTCAGGGGAAAAGCAGAAGGACATAACACCACAGAAGGAGGCAGATTAATGGGAGACAGTAATACAAGTTCCAACAAAAATAGTTCTTATCGAAATTATTCCTTACTGTAATTGAAAGCCAAGTGTTAAAAATTTAGAAGCTCATGCTTGTGCTTGAACCTTGTCATACACAAGTTTCAGACTCACCTTGTGAGCACACTGAAATGCAAGAAGGAAATTATTTAACTAAAAAGTAGTCTCACGTATATAAATAATTCCAAGAAGTATTTTCCATGTTTAAAAAAATGATGTTTTAAATAAAACTTTACTCAGATCATAAATGCCAATGATACTACAATGATACCTTACAACTGGCCATAAAGAGAGAAGTTGGCCTTAATATATGGCACATTTCTGTTCTTTGGCGGTTTTTTTCACTTTAATTTAAATAGTGCCTTGATGGTTGTATTCTTTGCATTAATTTATTCTGATTCTTTTCTGTAGAAGAGGTATTGATTTTTGTGTTAGTCAATGGAAAGCCCAAGCAAAGCTGCGCCACGAAGCAATAACAAGCAGTAAAAGAACACAACAGAATAATGCTCATTTAAAATGGAAATGTGACTTAAGCAGGGCAATGACAAAATCCACCAGATGTTTGGGTTAAAACGAGAATATGCTCGGTGATGAAAGCTATCTGCAACGGAAGAGGGAGCCCTCACTGCACCGGCCCCCACGAGCCACAGGGGTGAGATGCCTCTCTCCTAGCTGAGGCTGTGGAGGTGGTGGTGCCCCTTCATTCTCCCTTTATTTTCACTCCAGGATATGATTCAATGCAATTTTCATATTACTCCTTATAGAAAGCTATAGCAGAACGCTCCACAGCAAATTACAGTCAGATGTGAGCAATGGATGAAACTCGGTAAGGCTTACCAAGCCCAGCTGTCTGTCAGAGGGATATTATTTCCTCAGTTAGGAAGGCACATTTTATCCCCACAGCAGTCAGTCTGCTTCTCCTGTATTTGCACAAAACCCAAACACATTCGAAAAAGTACTAAAGCATAAATAATAACAAATATCAACTGTGCTTATGACAACCAGGAATGCAGACTGAAGGCTTGGTGTAAAACTCACTGAATTTAATTAGAAGACTCTGACTCCATTGGGTTGAATGAAACAGTGACAGCACGATTTCACAAACCTCCTTAGAGTAGCTCTTACCCCTACACATCGCCATGTCATTTTTTTTTACTAAGCTGTTCCACGTGACTAAGAAAGTAGTCAAAGGTTAACATAGATAAATAGCTATGTCTTATCCTCCATGGATAAACAATTATGCCTAACGTCTCAATTACAGACACCCCAGTGGTATTCTTGTTTGTTTGCTTACTTGTTTGTATTGTTTTGGAGATAATTATTTCCAAATAAGCATAAAAGAATGAAATACTTAGATTCAATGTGATCCTCTGGAAAGATGGCCAGAAAGCATCTAGATGTTCAGTGTAAAATTGACTCCAATTTAGGGAGATTAAAGGCTTGCTGTGACACAGGTGTTGAGTGCCATTATGAGATGCCCTAGGATATCTTTCCTAATCACCAGATACCCCTCCAGGAAGAGACTGGAAACCCATGTTTCAGCCTGTGAATCATGCCCCATCATTCAACAGCGTCTGCAGGCCTGCTTGGACCAGATCCTACAATGGAGCAGTAACTTGCAGCAGCAATGGATCTATGATATGTTTACTAATCGAGCATCTGCTTAATCTTTTCTTCGACCAATTCCACCCACTTACAGCATATCCAAGGCTATACTGGAAAACAATAGAATATAAGTTCAATTACCACTCTTGATGCACTATTACCTTAAATATTTGTTGCTAACCCTTAAGGTCCTAGGGAAGGTAGGTACACTATGTGCATCCGTGCAGCAATCAACTTGTAAAAAGACCATAAAAACTAAGTGTTAAAATAGCCTTTTGTAAAATACCCTTCTGTAAAATATCCTAACTGTAAAAGTATCCTTCCATAGTGTACACCACACTGCTCACTTAAGGAGCCAGGTTAGAGAAATGTCACTTCAAAAGTAATTGCAGGACTGAAAATGTGCCCTAGAAGCTGAGATTGGGAAGTTGAGACAGAGAGAAGTATGTTGAGAAACTGAAAATTTGAACTTCTACATGTGCTGGTAGGACTTAACTTTTCTGAATTTATGTATATATATATATATTTAAAAGTGTATGTCTATTAAAAACTGTCACATTTATAAAGACATATATATCCCTGTGGCTGATTGCACCGATTATTATGGCTTTTTCTCTGCTTAGTTTAACAAGAATTCTAAGCAGCAACAAAAGTTTCAATATCACAGAAACACCTAGAAATCCAAGGAATACACCATCTACAAAGATTTTGAATGCCCTGGTCATTCCCAGAGCTCTGCTATTGGATGGACCGAAATTATGGAGAAATACAGATTCTTTAACTTAAAGGCCAGGGCCATTAGCCACCTTCAGATTTTTTAAGTCCTCCTCTAGATTCAGTCTTCCACTGTTCTTGCACAGTTTCACCTTTCTGGTTTTTTTCTTAAATGGACAGATTATTCTCTTTTTCGTGGTTGTTGTTATCCTGTGTTCAGGATGCTCGCACCTGACCAGTATATTGATCCATCTTTTGAAATATTGTCCCAGGTCACTGCCATGAAAGTCTTTTGCATCTGGCACCCATACAGGTGCAAAGGTCCTTGCCAGGTTTTGATAAATATGAAAGCTTCTCAGGAAGCATGAATCCAAAAATAATTTTATCAGAACAGTATTGGATTGTTGAGGGCTGAGTGGTATTACATAAAATGATGACACAAGGACCTTTGTAACACAGATTTGTTGTTCTTCTCTGATCAGAACTCTAAGCATGGATCACCGATGTGATTTACACAGTACATCCCTTCTATTACTTGCAGGGCAGACACTAGTTCATAGTTGTCTGAAGATGTCTAAAGCTTTGACTTATAACAGCCATTCGGATTCCTCTGCCAGAGCACGCAGCTTGTGGGGCCAAACTGCAAGGCTATGTGTCATCAGTGTATGCGCAACTGCCCCCAGCCCTTCATCCCTTAGTGGCTGGGCTACCAAATCCTTCTGAGAAGCATGCTTTGCTGTTGCATACTATCATCAACTTATTTCTACTTATTATTTGTGGTAACATCTCTTTGGTGGTGCTTGTAAAAGAGGCAGGCAGTGTAATCCATGTACCCTGTGAACTCCCTACTTAACGTGATCAGCCTTAAGGACCTTGTTTAATCTGTGACCCCCAAATAACACTGATCTGTGCTGACCACCTGCATCAATTCCTTCATGGAAAGATCTAGCAGAAATCTTGGAGGAGCTGCATGTTATTGTAAGTGTATGGGACAAATCCAGCAAGACAAACACAGCTTTTATTTAGACATCTGTCTTTCTGTAACTTACATTTCTGTTCTTTCTCCATCCAAATCAAGTTTCTCCCTACTAGCTAATTCCACAGTACTTTACTGAGCTCTGTTTATTTACCTCCACATCTGTAAGAATTTTTCTGCCCTGTACATTTTTTTCCCTGTAATTAAGGTTCCAGTTCATTGCCACCGATTATAGGCCAAGGTGATATGATTTCTTACAGAATGGCATTGCTTTCTGCAATTTTACATCCTAACTCCTCAGGGACCTCTACAACCCTTTACACTCCCACAGTGGCTCTCCCGTGTTCTTCATATTGTCTTATCAGTACACTTGCTCCCTGATACTCCCTGCCAATCCGTCCTGGGGACAACGTCGAGGAGCAGTCCTTTAAACACAATGCACCTAATTATCTCTCCCATTCTTCTCATTATCATTGAAGAAAACTCTCAGGTAATAAACAGGTTAGCTCTTCTGATGCCTTCCTTCTTTGTCTTTTATGCATGCCCTTGTTAAGTCATTACTGAGCACAGTAGAGGAGGTTTTACAGTATCAGTTATACTGGTTGGATTTTTCATTAGCTTTATTTTTTACTTCCTTTATCAGGCATTCGTAAGTCATGGCACCCATGTGTTGCTGATATGCAGAAGCCTAAAGGAGTCCCAGCTGAATATTTGTAGCTGCAGATGCTCCTATAATCTCAGCTGCCACCATCAGTTATTGGTCTGATTGCACCACAGCTTTATTTTTCATCTCTAAAGGTAAAATACTGCCTCTGTTACCTAGCAAGCATGGCAGAGACAAAATTCATGCTCTAAACTCTTTCTACAAACTCCATGTTCCCTCTTGCCAGTATCTTCTAGAAAAAAAACCCCAATGAATATTGCCAGGGATTGGATTGCTATTATTAATACCTTGGGATTTATATCATGTCCTTAGGTGAGTGCTGGCTGTTGCAAGAAATGCTCATTTAAGTGTGCAGAAATCCCCCTAAGCTCAGGGGGATTCCGGATTTCTCTTGTTTGTTAGCTGCTGTTTTGAGTCCCACATGATGCCTTTTCTTCCTTTCAGCACACAGAATCACAGATCCACCTGGGTTGGAAGAGACCTGTGGGTGAATGGTTAAGGGACCAGGGAGGACATGAACCAGTGTCCGAGCAAGGTCTCTGTGGTGGTACTGAAGCCTTAACAATGGAAAAGTACTGGCAATAGAGACAGGCAAGGTGGGAACTAAGGAGCCCTAAGCAGGACGGGGTGCATGTGAAGCATGTAGGCACAAGCAGCTGGCTTGCACGTGATCAGCTAGCTTGTAGACCGGAGCTCTAGCAACAAGGCAGTTGACCAATAGGTGCAACCATTTATGTTTAGAATAACCAATGAGATGTTGCCACGTATGTTTCTTTGGCTATGTAAGCCTTGTGTTGTACGCAATAAAGTGAAGTTGGATCACTCATATTGAGTTCGTTTTGCTTCCCTGCGTCATGGGCACCCAAAACCCTGAAGAATCCGTGGCAGAGACCCTTAAGATCATCGAGTCCAACCACAGCCTAACCCTTCCTAGTCCACCTCTAGATCACGACCTTAAGCACTTCATCTACACATCTTTTAAACACCTCCAGGGATGGTGACTCCACCACCTCCCTGGGCAGCCTATTCCAGTGCTTGACAACCCCAAAATGATGCTTTTCATTAAGAAAAGTGATTTTAGATTCTGAGTTTCAAGCATTTTGCAGTTTTACATGAGCTGCTGTCTCCAGACCATACAGTAACAGATATGTGGGAGGCTCTTTATGTCATTTTGTTTTAATGGCTGCTGATGCTGGTCCTAGCAGATCAGCACATAAGACTTTCCTCGGTAAAGCTTCCTTCTGCATAGGTGATTCTTTTTCAGATTGACATCACTGCCTCCATATAGCCAACAAATGTTACTCAGCTTGGGATCCACCTGGGAATCAGAGTCTCTCACCTGACCTGTTAGGTCCATGGCAAGTAACTCAGAGGTGAAACTCCACTAGTTTTTCAGGCAGGTAATTAGCAGTCCCTCCAAGTGTGTGTGTCTGTCCCTGATGCTGGCAATTAACAGCTGCTACTTTTAAGACAAACTTAATTTCTGCTTTCACATTTGTAAATATATAAATCCATCTGTCGTAGTCACATTATTGACCTTCACCAGCAGCTTGTGAAATTCTCTGTGTTAAATCCATCTTCAACCTTCCTTTCGTAAGGGATTTGCTCATTTTTTTTACATAGGTTCCCTCTTTACTGCTGAATTAATGTATGGTACGGAAGTTGTCAAGGGACCTCCTGAGCAAAAAGTAGGGAACTTGATTACAGACTACTTACAAACTTCTTTTCCTATGACAAGAGACTGTGTAAAAGTTTTCAAATCTGCATCTGGTCACAAGACCCAGTGTAGTCTTTGCTGCTGTCTCAGAATCATTGCTTTGTTCCAGAGCATTGTGAAATGTTTTGGTTTGATTGGTTTTTTCCTTTTTTTTTTTAATCCCAGGTGACTTTTCTAAAAATAAACCTGAGCCATATGCCTGGAAAATGGCTAACAGTAGGAAAAAATGGTAAATAGAATTTGACTAGAAAATCCACTTTCAACACTCTCCCCTTGTTCTATTTTCTTTCTTCTTTACAGTCTAAAGGAAGAGTCTGACTGATCTTTCATGAACTGTAGGCAAAACGGTAGAATCCTGAATAGAATTCAAGTAAAGTATTCAATCCCCTCCTATGAGAATTTAAGAGGCATAGTCATTTCACTTGAAGATGGGAGACAGGTATGAAAGGATTATCCATAGTTCTTTCGATGATTTAAGAAAGTCTGCCCTACTTAACAGGGTAGTGAGCCTTTCTGCTGCTTGAATTGGAGGATATAAAAGTACCCAGTGAGCCTTAGGAGGCCAGGAATTATGAGGAGTTCCAGTGGAGAGCAGCTAAGAAATCAATAAAATGTTCCTGAAGATCCTCCAAGCTACAAGAGGAAGGAAACTTCTGAGGGGGGGAAAAAAAAAAAAAGAAAAGAAGAAAAAAGAGAAAAAAAGGATATAGTGTCAAACCTCTGACAGGAGCCCAAATGAGAGTAACATTGACTTAAGACTCTTCTGATCTCTACACCTAACTTCTTAATGAAAGAGAGAATTAATGGAATGGGAAAACCAGGAGGAGTGCTTTCTCTGGGAGCACTAAGGGAGAGTCACACTTAGGAGGTTCTGAATCAGGGACTGCTGCCATATATGCCCAACTGGTACTTACCAGCACGGCTGCTACACCTCCTATCGTCCGTTGCTCAGGAGAGTCCAAAGTGCCATGCTGCACACAACGCCGTTGATGGGCAAAGGTGATTACCCCACAGCATCCCTGATACCATCTCATCGTAGTCTGAGCTTGCAGGACTTCTCCCTCCAGATCTTGATCTCCATCCTTAGCTCCAAGTGGCCGCCGGGAAGAGAGGTCTTCTTGGATTGCCTAGGACTAGTGTGCAGGGTCGGCGATGAAGTCCAAGCTGCCGTGTGATTAATGGAAGGGCTGACCTCCTGACCTTCAGAGAGGCATTTAGGAGAACCCAACCGAAGGAGGAGGAGCTCAGCTGAGGCGATGTAGATGTCCTAGCTTTGTCAAAGGCTCCGCTGTGCCCGGGCAGCGAAACAAGCAGTGTGGGAAAGGTGGCTTTAGGCATTTTAAATGAAAAGAGAACAGTGCCGGAGCTTTGAAAACTGATTAAGCAAGTAGAACGCAGCGCTGAGTCACTCTGCATTTGCCTCTCTGCGTGCATGTGTGCATATATAGATGCATATTTTTGTCAGTGTGTGCGTGTATTTGAGTGAGGTTATGAAAAAAAAAAGGAGGCAGTTCCAAAAGCCACTGCAATAACGACTTGGGAGCTGAAGCTGTCACATCATATGAAACAGACCCAGAGAACACGTGAAGATGCAGTCATAGATATTTTAAAACTTCTCTTCAGTGTTTTGCTCACATTTGGTAGCATTTAAATCTGATATCCTTTATAGCTTTTTTTTTTTCCTTGAAACCACCATTACCCTTTTGAAGCAATGTTTGATGAAAATTTGAAAATTCTTGGCTAGCAAAAGAGATATATATTTTTTTTTTAATCTCCCAAAGTCGTGTCGTTCAGTTTCATGCAGCGAAAAAAACTCGCCGATGTTCTTCTGAATAAAAGAAGGATTAGGAAGATTAAAACGCACACCACCGGACTTGTTGAGAAAAGGCTCAAATAGGATACAGCCTTCTGCGCAGCTTTGCCTTGAGGATCACAGCCAAAACTATTCTCGTCTTTACTTTCGGGTAGTTCAGAGGGATGCCGCGTGCAGATCCCCCTCCCCGATATTGAGTTTTTCATAAAAGGTGCAGTAAAAAAGGACACTGCAAATAGAACGCTGCTGAGTGAATGATCAAATTTTATTTATTTATTTATTTATTTATTGTTATTACGGCCAGATGTTGCCTCAGGAAGTTGAAACAAGGAGTCAGGAACTGACAGCTTAATAATTAAATTGGGAAAGTTGGCAGGCCTCCTGCTACTTCCTCTAATACGGAGCATCTATGAATGAAAGTGTGCAGTATCCCAGTGGCTCTCCTTCCGAACTAGCTCATCTATTACTGGGTAATGATTTTCTGTCCAGGCTACAGCAAAGCACCGGGCCTATTACACCAGCTACATAAAGTTAAAAAGACATTATGAATAAAGCGCTCACCATGGCTTTTACCAACATTTCTACACAAGACTGCCTAATGCTGACATGTGTTTAGTACACTTAATAATGTTTACATAATTCCTCCTTGAGCTCATTACGGCTGTCAGAAATCTGAATAGAGCGTATTTTTGCCCATGTGTATCTCCGAAAGGCTTCACAGTCACCAAGCCGAAATGAGTGGCAGCTGGGGGGAGGCTGAAGGCCCCACCTGCGGCTGGGCTGTGGGGATGGAAAGCTTGTGGCTGACTGCCCATCCCAACCTGAGTATCCCTCACGCCTTCTCTCCCTCTGTCAGGGTTTCTTCCCCAGCAGGAAATCTAACATTTTGCGCTGCACCCTCCCGGAGCCTGTGGCAAGAGTCACTCCAGCCCAAGGATGAAGGCAAGAGGAGGCATATCAGCCCCGAGGTTCTGAGAGCAAAACTTTTATCCAGTGGCAGCGGGCAGACCAACGGAAATGAAGAGCATTGCTGTGGCGGCAGCTCCACTCTGCACGGTGAGGGGACGGCGGGAGAGGACAGCGGGGGGAGCCTGTCCCGTGCCCCTGCCCCGGGTGCTAGGCAGAATGGGGTACAGGAACGACGACCCCTCTAACCCAGCGGGACCGTGCTCCTGTTCGATTTGTGAGGCGGCTGGGAGCGCCCAGTGGGACGCCAGCCCAGAGGGCCGTGCGCCCCCCACACCTGCCCGCGCCGCGGAGCTCCTGACGGGCTTCGGAGGGGGCAAAATGGCGGAGGGGGCGCTGCTCCCCCCACCCCGCGCGGGCGGCAAGAACCTCGCGACCCCCTCCTCAATCGCGCGCGCCAAGGGGGCGCGCGAGTCCCCGACGGCCCCGCCAGGGGGCGGGGCAGGGCGGGGCGGGGGGGGGTGTCCGGGGCTGCCGCCGCCGCTGCCGGCTGCACTGGCGGGGCGGCGGCGGGAGGCAGCGGAGGTAAAGCGGTGCCGGTGGCGGCTCTGGGGAGGGTTCCCTTCCTGCCCCGCCGCGTCCGGCGAGGGGGGCGGCGGGTAGGGGAGCGGGGCGCGCCGCGCCGCCGGCTGTTCCCTCACAGCCCCAGCTGGCGCGGTGCCTGCCCCCGCGGCGCCTTCCGCGCGTGTCTGTGTCCGTGCCCGTGCGGGGGCCACCCTGCCCCGGCCCAACTCTGGCCGGGCGCGGAGCGGCGCGACCGCGGTGTCAGCGCGGGGTGCCCGGCGGGGCGCGTCCTCCCGTGGGACTCGGGCCGGCAGCGCTCGGCGGCGCGGTCATTATTTTCGTGTTTCCCCCGCTAGCCGCCGCGGTGCCGCGTCAGTGCCCGGGTGCTTTATTCCCTTCTTCGCAGACAAAAGCGCGCCCGAAGCGTCGTCAGGGAGCGATCCGAGCGTAGAAAGTCGCGCGTAGGAAGCGCTAAACTGTGCTCGGGACCCTGACAGCCCGGAGCCGGGGCGAAATAAAGCCCCTCGAGCTGTCGCCCAGCCGCCGTTCGCTGTCCTGTTTGCCGTCGTTTGCGTAAACAAGTGGTTCTATTGGGGGGAAGAATGTACTTGATGTTTACAGATTTGCCGGGGGAAAGGAAAAAAAGAAAAGCCGCCGGGTCTCGGCAGCGCTTGCTGTTTAAAAGTGATGCAGGGTATGGCAGCAGAAACCCAAGGACGGTGCGCTCTGCTGAATGAAATTCCTGTGCAGAGGGAGCCGCGACGTGCACCAGCTTTCCTTTAGCCCGCCGCTTCCCTCGTCCCTCTGCGCCTCGGATAGGGATTGACTCCAATAACTCGGTCAGTGGCCGGGGGAAGGCGTGCAGGGGCGGCTCTTGTGCTCCTTTTGGGAGTGAAATTCAGTTTCACAACTACCGCCTCGCCTCGCCTCAGGATACTGTTGGGACCTGGTGGCAGCGGGCTCGGTGGCTGGAGCGGGGATTACTTCTGGGTGAGCGAGGCTGGCGGGGCGAGGGGCTGCGGGAGCCCTTCTGCTTTCGGCGCGTAAGTGATAGATGTGTGACACGCACAATGTGAAGACTCAGCAGCGTGTGTGTCTGTGTGTGTCGGAGGCTCCGGTACGAGGAGGTATTACGAATGCTGTTCATGCAATTTTTGATGTTTCCTGATGGCGCCTTTTTGCGTTTGGAGTGACGGCTTTGGTCATTTGATGCTGTGGCAGAATTTTGCTGGGTTTTGCACAGTTGAGATTACGCCTTTGGCTGAGATGTGCTTAATGGCGTTTCTCGCCGGCTAAGTGTAACGTGAATTACGGGAGGGCTAAATCACTGGCTGTATATTTAATCCATAAAGCAGTCTTACATCACGCTTTGAAGAGAGATGGGAAATGATAGCCTGGATTCTGAAAGGAAAATATTGAATGGAGCAGCACAAAATATTATTGTCCGAGGACCGCGCCGGATCCAAGGAATGCCCACCAGGACAGTATAGCAACAGCCCAAAGAGAGGAAACTCGCTGGTTTTCTAACCTCTGGTTTTCTTACCTTTGAAAGAGTTCTCCCGTAGAAGTATATTAGCACACTTAGGTTAATTACATATGGCACTAGAGTTAACTAAAAGAAGTGAATACCTACTGCAAGAGCCTGTGCATGTGGGAGAAGCTGGTTTAAGGTAAAGTGGTGTCAGGGTAAATTTAGACCAATTGTGTCATTGTGGTAGAAGTTGCCATGTGGACATCAACTTGTTTGCAGTTCTGGTTAAGTCATTTGGGAAGAGTTGGAAGCAAAACTGAAAAAAGCATTGCTCCTAAAATAAGAGTACTGAGAGTTGGTCTGTGTGTTTTTGTTTTGTTTTTAACCAAGAAAGCTTGTTTTAAAATATTAATAAATCCTTCCTTTGTGAACCAAGCCCTGGGTAAGAGCTTGATGTGTCAGCATCTGTCTGCGTGTGATTTAATGATCAGAGAAAGTTGTTCCTCAGCTTTTTGTGTGAGTAAGTTTCCAGCTAAATACCTTTTGCTAGGTGAAGGGTTGCAGAATTTGTCCTGGTGTAGTAAGCAGTGTTGCAGTGTTAGTAAATGAGAGTGGTTACCAGTATAGGATCCGCCTTGACCCAGGTTCTCGTTACTCTGTCACTAAGCATGCTTGTGAAGAGAGCAAAGGCTGGCTCCAAAGCAGATGGTCATGCTTTGGGGTACTTGGATCTTGTCTCATCTCTTGTGCAACTTCTTTCAGGGCTGAGGGTTTTTGGCAGTGTGCCTGCATTTTCAGGATAATTCACCCCAATAGCAGTATGGTAAAGCATCTCTGTTACACTTGAAAATCAGGCTTCCTCCAAGTAGAAGGAGTGACACAACTGCAGACTGCTTCATCTGGATGCCGTTTTTGTTTTCTGCTGAAGTAGTTTTGTTTTTATCTGCAGTAGAAGTTTTATTGTGGCAAGGATACCAGCTCATTTCAGGGGTAATGGGTCTCTAGTGTGAATGAGATGGAGAGGGCTCAATAGTCTCTCACATTTCCATGGAATTGAATTAATTATTCGAATGAATTCCGAATTACGAGGTGCCCACAGGTTGGTACAGTAGGAGTTTGAACCAGTTGTTTCTGAAAGGGATCATCCATTTTCATGCTAATGCCTATATGGATTTAGAGGGAGATGTATATGGTGTAAACAAAGTCCCTGTTCACTTCTGTGGGTTTACACATCTGTAAAATCAAAGTTGCAAGCAGGTTCAAACAGATCTCTGCTAATACCTGTATGTCTTGTGTGGAACACTGGTATTTTCAAGGCAAAGATCTAATTTCCAACTACTTTGTACTCCAGGGTATGATCATCTTCATGTGGGTTATCAGGAACGACTTAAAAAGCAGCCGTCCAGCATCATCCAACTGCTCTGAGCAGTTACGGTGTGTTTTTTGTCATGGTGGAAGTTTCTTCAGACTCTTCTGAGCTAGCAGTTACTTGGTGCTTGAGGCTGGAGTGTGTTTCTGCCTGTTTAATAGCCTGTATTAATACCTTGTAGCATTGAACTCTTAAGTTACCTGCATTAAATCTGTTGTATTTCAATATCACTGACTCTTTCCTTGTTTATATATTAGGAATAGACAGTAGTGAAATTACCTGATACAACTTAGCTGATCTTAATTGTAATAATGGAGTCTATTAGGATGCACACTGTATATTAAAGTTTAGGCAGAACATTGAGGAAAAATTGTTAAATTTTGCTTTTTCATAGGTTGTGTTCTAATTCAATATTCAGTCTTATAGGAGATAATATTTGAGTCCCAAGATACTGAGGAAATGTCAGTGAAATTGTATTTCCCTCCTTGAAAGCATCATGCAGTATTCCATTTGCAGCAATACTGGGATATCTTTCAAGAGCTGAAGAGTAGTTTAACTTTTTACTCTCTCTGGTGTATAGTTTAGTTCGTATTCAAGGTAGATAGATTGGAAAATGCTGAACATGTATGAAGTACAAATGTAAGAAAACAGAATTAGGCCTACTGGGAAAAGCCAAACAGTTATGAAATACATGAAAGTGTAGAGAATTTATAGACATTTACCTATAAGGAAGACTTTTGTTTGGTTTTTTTTCAGGAGCTACTTATGTTAGTGAAAGCAAAAAGAAGTTAATTTTGTTAAATATTTATTTAGTTTAAGCAATACTTTGGAGGTTTTGGATTTATTTTCTACACCAGCCTAACTCTTCTCTACTGTTCACCTCTTGCATGCTGACACAGTGAGCTTATTGTTGCCAGCTTCGATTATAGCCATGTATATTTTGGTAGTGCTTTATAGCAAATCTGTAGGGCAAAGACTGCTGTATCCCATGTCTAATCTCTGACTTTATTTTTCAGTGATTACGGCAAATATGCTCATTAGATCAGAATTTTAGTTACTGGGATATAATTAAAATATACCAGTATTAATGAGATGATGAAATGTGTATGAACACATTCAATTTCCCTCTTCCCTAGGTGTTTGGGGTTTTTTTTTTTTGCTATTTTTGTTTTCAATGTTGAGTGCAAGCTGTTGCTAATTAGCATGGCACTGTGGAGGTGGTCCATATGTGAGCTAAATGCAGAGGGTAGGATGAAGGGGATAAAAAGAAACAAACTCAGACCTGGAGAAGTAAAAGCGACGGTCTTGGAGGTGTTGTTAAGAGCTGTACAAGGAGAGTGGGTTTTGTCCTTCTTACTGGAAAGTTTATTCCACCACTTGTCTAAGTCACGTGTGAAATTTTGGATCTGAGTTAAGCCCTATACCAATGTGTGTGGGTTGGGTACAGGTGGAGGGGTGTCTCTTGAGATGGTCTCTTGTTCCTCTCTTCATTCTTGTGCAGTGCTGCAGCTCTTCTCTGGGGTAGTGGGCTGGCACGGGGAGTTGATAGACAGCAGTGTGGGGCTGGGAGCACATACACGTGTTTCCAGCGTGGCAGCAGGTTCACCGGAGAGCAGCCATGAATGCTACCACTGTGCAACGCCTCTGGTGTGTTTGCCATGGCGTTCCTCTCGTGGATGCACAATATTACAGACACCTACATCTCTTACTGAATTGCTGGAGGCTTCTTTACTTTGGATGTGACTGTAATATGCAGAGTTCTGCTAATGGTATACACAAACAAATATACACCTATGTGTGCATGAATATTTCCATGCCTCCATTTCTCTGTGTTAAAATGTATTTTGTGCTCTTGGGTGGAATGTCTGCAGCTGCTAAGGGGACAGATGTTGAACTTGCACAGAGTAACCTTAAGGTCCAGTGCTGCTGGTTGCTGTTGGAGTGCTTGGCAGTCATCGTCCTGGAGGTTTTAGCTCTTATCTTGGCAGATAGGAAAAAGCTGCTCCCTGCGGCAGCAATATGTAGCAAGGTAATAGAAGACAAGCTTTAAATAAATGATAAATTGAATCTTTATTAAACCCATTCTTGCATATGGGGAGCATCCTATGAAGCTGTGTAGAAAGCTGCCTGCCTTGGCTCTCTGAAGGAATCCTGATTCACCCACCCCGCCGCGAGGGCACGCTTTTTGTAGTGCCAGGCAAGGAAGTTTGCACTCAGCAGCTCAGTGCAGGTAGCACATCTTCCTTTTCTCACATCTCCTTTCTGTTTTGACCTGTGCTTGGATCTGCTTTGACCTTGAATCTGTAGATTCTCTGCAGATGCTTTGGGATTAACCCTGTCAAGTGAGTGGCACGTACTACTCATCAAAGGTAGTTCAGAGCATCCTGTCTCAAAATAATGATCAGAAATTATTTTTCTTTGAGAGGGTGTTTTAGCCCTGGTACCTACCATGGTATTGGTACATGCAAATATTTTAACATTAGATAGTATGTGGAAATTTAATTTAGGAAAAATCATAGATGTAAGTAATAAGAAAATCCTGTTCTTTAAAACTTTCCATCGGGAGTTCAAAGAAAAGTCAAAGGAAGTTACAGATCATATGTCTTCTATTTTTTTCTGGGGTCAGCTGCAGGAAGTTGTATAGCTACATTCTAAACCACGTTGAATTTCTTTTTAAGTATAGATATTTCTTTATCTGGTTGTTGTAAAAAAAAAAAAAAAAAAAAAAAAAGGCAAGCTATTCAAGAGTAATCTCTGTTTAGGCGATTTGAGGTGCCACTCATGAAGCAGTGCATTCACCTGTGGAATCCGATGTGCTGCTCCTCTGAGTCTGTCCTCAGAAGAACTTGCTTTGACATCAGGAAGTGAGATAGCTGATGCTGCCCCATATATCAGGGGATCTGGAAAGCAACACTATATGATCTAGGTGAAATATGTGAAAGGTGTTGATGCAATTTCATAAATAGCTTAGAGTTTTAACTCTGAACAGTCACTTTGTTCCAGCCATCTGTAGACGTTAATATTTTAGCTAAAATATTTCCCTTTAAAAGTTTGTGGTAAAAAGAACCAGAGGAGTGCTCTTCAGTTTACAGTACTGATTTGCAAGTTTACTGTTTCTTAAGATAAGGGGTATTACGACCTTTTCTCATGCAAAATTCAGCTCGACCTCTGTGGCTGTAAGATCATACCCTACTACTTTTCTTTGTAAGTTTTTCACAAAGAATATTAGCTGTTATAGCTTCTTGTTTAAGTTACAGCATCTCCCAAGGGATATTTGGTGCCGTTCATATTGCTTGCTTTCTCCTAACCCTTTATTCTTAGGGCAGAGGAATTGTAGGAATAAAAGTATATAGTGAATAAAAAGCAACATCGAATCGCAGTAAGCAGTGTGCTCTTACAGAGCTCAGCATGATGTGAGTATCCATCACTGCATCAGCATGAGCATGGCCATCCAGTTGAGGGGGGTGGCTGTGGCTCTTGACGAGACTGTTGCTGGAATAATGACTGTGTCCAGCCTTTGGCTGCCAGTACAAGAGAAATGGGGACGAACTAGAGAGAGCCCAGAGCAGGACTGCTGAGGTTGTTAGGGCCTGGAGCACACCGCATACCTGGAGATGCCGAGGGATCTGGATTTGCCCAGCCTGAAGAATAGAAGATGAAAGAGAATTGCTGCCTTCCGTTTCCTGATGGGCTATTAGGGTGCAGAGAAAGATTATCTTCTCAGGGGTGTACTGAGAAAGGACAAGGTGTGGCCATCACATTGAAACTGGGAAATTCTAACTGGGCATAAAGAAAAAAAATTAGCAATGGAAATGGTTAAGCTCTGAGCTGGGGTCTGTGGAGTTTGTGGTATTTGCTCTTGGAGACTTAAGAACTTGACTGGACATGACTCTGAAACACTTGATCTGACTTTGAGATCAGCACTGTTTTGACTGTGAATTGGAGAATAGGTCTCTAGAGGTCCTTTCCAGCCTGAATTATTCTGATTCTGTAAGAAGATTTCCCACAGAGAAAATACATATCATAGGAGTTATGCTAACTGTTTTTTTTCGCTCTGCTCCTAGAAGGGATGAGCTCTTTGCTTGTGGGGTCAGAGGAGCCTGTTGTGCGGCACTCGTGGCCAACATAATTTAGGATAAAAACTGATCTGTAAAGAGGGTGTGCAAGGGGAGGAAGTTTGAGTTGTCTGTGGGGCAAAGTGCTTCTGCACCGTGCTGCTGCTGGGAGTAGTCATGGTCTTGCTGCGATGTGTTGAGAATCACCCTGGTGAATAATGCTAGGCCTTGCTGGGCTTGGCTGTGCTTGGTGTAGGTGAGGTCTTCACAAGCCTGGGAAGGTGAGCATGCTACAGTTGAAGAGGCTGCTATAGCTTAGTGTAATAAAATAATGACAATAAAGGGCTCTTTTTTTAAAAAAAAAAAAAAAATTATTAGCATGAGTAATGAAGCTCCCTAATTGTTGACATGTCCTTTGGGCCTGATGTAGTGACAGTACTGTCTTTCATGGAGGTTCAGATTAGATGTTAGGAAAAAAATTTTTACTGAAAGAGTCATCAGGGCCTGGAACAGGCTGCCCAGGGAGGTGCTTGAGTGACCGTCCCTGGATGTGTTTAAAAGATGGGTGGATCAGGTACTTAGGGATATGGTTTAGCGTAGGATGGGAACAGTTGGACTTGATGATCTTAAAGGTCTTTTCCAACCTTGTGATTCTCTGACTTCCTTTTTGTTAGTTGTGACATCATGTTTTACCGTCTGTGTTTTGTAATACACAGCTTGAACGTAAGATGTACTGTTTTTCTCAGTGTCCTTTTGTATTTTTCCGAACTCACTTTGTGCTAAAGCAGGCAAAATTTCTTGTCTTGGCATCTGTTTGAGGTCTTAATGACATCGCAAGAAATCCCCATAGTTTTAGCCGTAAGACTTCAGTTTTTCACCAGGTTAGTGATGACTAAATGATCCACATTACTCTAATTGCAATTCCTCCCAACATAATTTATCCTATCACACTGAAATAACAGGAACTTTCTATATTGATGCCTGTATGTTCAAACTGGAAAGTTGAGTAGTGGAGGATGAGTTTATTTGTATATGTCTGTGTGGATATGTACTTACTAGTTTGGCTTTTCAGAAAGGCTGTCAGAGACCATGTGTGTATATATGTGTGTGTATACATGCATATATATATATATATAACCTGCAGCAATGTGAGTATATACTATCAATCTAGGCTGCTGTGTTTCCACTGTGGGCTGGATTGAGTGGGGCCTTTCTGCAAAGGTATGATGGACTTGTATAAAAGCTTGAATGATTGCTCTTGGTGAGCTGTAGGGTGCATGACTTCAGTGGCTTTTCTTTGCAGGGGCTGCCTACCTGTACAGACCCCCCCAGGGTGGGAATTGGGGAGGCACGATAAGGAGAGCTGCTCAGAAGGGTGTTGAGCAGGAGATTAAGCTGTATTGTGCTCCTAACAGGGAAGGGAAGATGCACCTTTTTTTAATCTGGCCCTGAAGTCCTGCTTTTTTTTGGCTTTATTATTATTTTATACTTTATTAATTTATTTTTTGCTTTGAGGTTCAAGCTTTTCAACTCTTAAATCAGTTTTTCAAAAGGACCTGAAAGTGACTTAGTAATCAAGAGATATTAGCAATTTTTAATTCTTTTTTAGCTGCTCTGTCTGTCTAAATCATACTCAGGATTTTTTTTTTCCCCAGCATTTTGCACAAATAAAAGGGGAAAAAAAGATTATTTTTTTTTTTTTTTTTTTACGTGAAAGCTGAAATTAATGATTTGTTTTTGAGGAAGCATAAGAAAGGACAAATATCCCTAAATTCAGATAAGTATGGGAGCAGCTCTGCTGGTTTTAACAAGATTGCGATGTGGAAATAGCTTTGCTGCTAGGTGTGCTGTCTTACAAAAGATTCAGTCTGGGTTTTTGGTTGGATTTTACTACCAGTTTAAAAAATGTTAAGTGTGTATCTTTGATTTATAGTATCTTCTGTTTTAGGAAGTCGGTAGAGAAGCGTTTTCAAAGTAATAGTAGGAGTACTGTGGGGTGGACAGGCAGACCACTTTGTTAGTTCAACTCTCATTGTGGTGCTGCTGATGGGAGAGAGAAATACGAATTGTCTTTTGTGGCTGCCGTTTCTGCATTCTGGTAGAGACCAGGCAATTCTCTGCAGAAGATGAGAAAGGGCAGTACAGAACAATTCCTTTTTTCTTGTTTTCTCATTTGGTTTTTTTTTTTTCCTTCTCTCTTGTCCTGCTTTTCTTCTTGGGCAGGAGTGGGGTTAACAGGAACAGTGGATCAAAAGGATTGTTGGAGGTCATGTTATTGAAATCATGTTTCTCTTTTTGTTTTATAAAAAGAGGTTAGAATTTTCTTGTGTTGGTGGTTCAGCTGTGAGGGTATTCCAGCTTTTTTATTTATTTTTCTGAAGTTGAGCGAAGTGGGGGAAGTTAATGTGCGTGCTCTGTGTTGGTACAAACGCAGTTGATCTGTCCTGGAATTACCTTGGGTGCTCACAGGGAGTTTGGCATGGACACCTGCTTCTTGAGCTGGAACTGAGGAGAGGGTGGGTCAGTGGTGCAGTTGGTGGGGGTGTTCAGTGGGAAGAAGAAAGGAAACATGACAGGAAGCTGAGACACACGCACTCCTGGATTTTAGTGAAGCAGCGGTCTGGTTTTGATTTCTCATTTGTGGATACTGGAGATAGAGTTAAAGTCTTTGCTGGTTTTGCCCTGTGTATCATTGTTCTGATGAGTGTGTTTGCCTGATTCTTTCAAAGTGCCACTTTATAAACTGCTCTTTCCACTTACTCTTCCAGGGTGTCAAACTGGCTTAGGTCCATGAAGACTGACCTGGTGTCAAGCTCCATCTGACCTGCCTCCAGTTCCCAGGAGCAAAGGTACAGTTACGGGGTAAGTTAAAATCCACTGACAGAATCCCCTGAAGGAAACAAAGACTTTAATTAATGCTGGCTCCTTTGCATGGCAATCTCTGGTACATTTCTTCCTTCAGACTTGCTTGGTCCATGACAGCAGGCTATCAGGGAAAGAGAAAGGGAAGCCCAAAAGAGTGGAGTCACTTTGAAAATGTAGTGAAAAGTTAATGAATAGAGCACTTACAGGGAAAATACCGATGCAGGCTGTGTCAGGTAAGCACTTTAAAAGTGAAAAGTGCCCCCCTGTTGGTTTGTTCTCCTTTTAACTGATTTCTTTGAAAATCTAATTGGAATCACAGTTGAACTACCATGATAAAATATGTTTTTGGTAGATAAAGTTGAAATAATACACATTTAGCAATCGGGAGTGTTGCTGGAAATAGTAGGCGCATGTAGAAATGAACACAAATTCCCATTTCTTGTTTCATCCTAAGGGCAAAGTACCCTTGGTGCAAAGCCCAGGGGACCTATATAATCATTAGCAGATGGAGGGGGACATTAATCTTCTACCCACAAATCTGCCCCAGCACATAAAGCAGGGAGCTTCTCTGTTGTGAGGATTGCTAGAGGTTGTATTAAACATGATGCTATAGTTTATAATCACAGTGCCAGCCGCTCTTGCTGTTCATTGCTGTGTTTTTTCTTGGTGCTCTGTGTCTCTGGATTTCACTTTTTCTATCCATGTATAATGGAGTAGTGACAGTATTTCTGCTTCTTGAGATGTTGGCAGAAGCTTCTTCCAACACTCTTTAAATCTCTTGCTGTAAGCACTAGAGCATGTTAGGATATACTTTAAGTATTTTTTTGTTCACAGGGAGAAATGTATGATTTTTCTCTGTCACTCAGTCTTTCTCATTTGGCAGTGAGTGAGGAGACAAGCATGGTTAATGAGGTATCTCAGCAGCGTGTTTTTATGGGAGCACAGTTTAAGGTTAGGAGTATGTCCAGTCTCCAAACTGCCTAGTGAGCATTCTGTATTTGGAAACAAATGCCAGCTGGCAGTGGCTAAGGAGTGCATGCTTATTCCGCTCATGATAGCCAAAACATGCTCCCCGCTGTGTGCTTTTGGCAGCTTTGCACTGGCAATATGTCTCAAATGCCAGTTGCATGTCCTCCTTTCTTTCTCATAAGTACGTCCCGTAAGGCATGATTTAGCCTGAATAAAAATGCACCTCTGTTAGATTTGGTAACATACGGGAAGAGAGAGATTGCTTATTTAAAAAAAAATCAAGGTCTTTCAGAAACACCTGTGGTATATTGTTCCCACTGTGGAAAGAAAAAGATTATTATCATGTCATCCTATACTCAATAGCAAATTGGCCTTAAATATCTGATGATTTGATGATTTTTGTGACACCAGTTCTTAGGCATACTACCCTGAAAAACCTGTGTAATTTATTCTCGGTGAGAACTCTGGGTGGAATTTCACTCTTAAAGTAGCTGCCTGTTAAGTGTATTTGAAGCTCTAACTCTACCTGTTGTGGTCAATGTAGTAATTACACTAATGGTCAGATTTGTGATTTGAACATACAATCATTGCCTCTTATATTTATTTCTATTTGTTGAATTGTTTTAAGTCAATAAACATCTAAAATAAGTCTTACAAGGTATCTTTTCAATAAAATATATGTAGGCAGCCTGAATTTTACAGTCAAGTATTGCAAATATGCTCAACTGAATTCTTTGAAGCAGTTTGTGCATTGTGGTACACTGCATACAAATTCTTGGGAATCTGAAGTTAAATAAATCCAGTCTGAGTTTCTCTGTCTTTATCTTCAACAAACCTGTAAAAGGTTAAATAAAAGCACAGTTTAAAACAAAGAAAACACTAAACAAAGCACCTAGGCTTTTCAATTATATAGTCTTAACAACTGCATTTAAGGTGAAGTCAACCATAGGGTAAGGTACCTGTGCTTAGAAGTTGGCTTTAGAAATACTTATGTATTTAAGTTCTGTATTACTTTTTCTTTGAGGTGATATTCCACCTTCTTTGTTGCAGATCTTTGTATTTGGCAAGATGATAATTCTTAAACAATTTCAATGCCTTTTTCTTTTCAAAACCAGTGAAATGCGTTGGAGATCTGATAAGATACGGAAGTTTGAAAGTCAGTTTCTCTTCTCTAACCTGTATTCATTAGGAAAAAGTTATCACCTTGCCAAAATCAGGAGCTTTTCCAAAGTTAATCTTGCAACTGATAAAGAAGGGGAGGGAACAGTATGCATTGGAAAATGCTAGGCTTTTTGTTACTAGGCTTCCATGTATCTCTTGAAACCTGCTTGTTGCAGCTCGTTTAATGCTCCAGTTGCTCACTCTGCTTTCCCAGTAAGAACCAACAAACTGCATTTCCTGGGCAGGAGGTAAAGAGGGCCTTACTGTGACCTGTTTCTCAAACTGATAAGCTTACCTCAGCAGCCTTGTACTGCTATCGCTTATCTTTCTCTCTGGCAAGGAGGACTCAATTCACTTGCTTTCAACAGCTGTTCTAAAATGGTGCTGTAGGTTTCCTCCTGAGTTTCTGTTGCATCCGCCACCCAGCTATATACTGGATATCCACAGGCAGGGGCACCTGTGTTCAGGTACATGAATGCTTTCGTGGTTGGTTGTGCTGTAGTGGAGTTGAGACTCAAATCTTGCTGCGGTCTGTGTTGAAGCAGCACTGCTGCGCATCGGTTAACTTATTCATACTCTATAAAAACCTCGGGTATGACGTGCAGAAAAGGTATTTTAGAAAGTAGGCTGCAAAATCAAACCCTCAGAAGTTGTGAAATGTCAGATTTATGTTATTTTCTTCCGTGCCTGTAATTGATGCAGGAATATAAATCATGCAACTTTAATTTCATCATATCCTAACCACTGGGCACTGTGGGAGTTGCACCTAAGAGGTTAACCCTTTACGTGACAGGCACTGTTACACTGAAAGGCACATGTGTGGTATGGTCATGTTATTTAGTGAATAGCATGGTGGCATTTGCACATGAGGAAAAGTAGTTTCTGCAGAAGAATGATTGTAGAATTGGATGCTAAGTTGTTATAACTTGTAGAAGTTAGGCAGAATTGGTTCAACAGAATTTAAATTCCATGTAAGCTAAATATATTTACGTTATATAAACTTAATGCGGATTCAGACCCGCAGTATGTAAGCATGTGTAACGTGACTGATTTCAGTGAATTTTCTTCCCTTTCTGTGCTGGTGTTGAATTCTGCCTCTAGTCAAAAAGAAGCTTTCTAAAAGTTCTGCCAACACAGTTTTGTCTCAGAACAGCTTTGAGGCTTGCCAGCAGTGTTATTTCTTCTGCATTGTAGGAGCAGCTTTAGTTACGTGCCAAAGAAATGGGAGCTTTATTGAATGCCAGATTCTGACCACATTACCCCCACTGGAACCACTAGGACCCCTTTTGCAATCTGCTTTGCCTTTATAGCATTAAGAGGTATTTCACAATGTGGGAAATACTGGAAAAAATGAATGCAAGAAAGGCAGGAAATCTGCCAATGTCCATGTCTTTTTAAAAAAAGTTATTATAACCTACTTGCTGAGATGTGTTTTATGCAGATATCAGATTTAACTAGACTTCATTGTGGCCAGCCAGCCTCCATTTCAAATGTGTTATTCTATGGAGAAGAGGCAGATCAAAAAAAATGTGTACTTAAATATTTTCAGCATAATAATTTCATGATTTTGGCCCGCTTTAAGACAGTAATATGTATGAGCTTGGAAGCTCTGTCTTTCAGGCTTCTTTCCTTCCGATTTTTCTTCCTTACTTAAATACCTTCTGTAAAATACAAGCTGAATTTGAAAAAGTTAGTTCCAGTAAGATAAGGGTTAAAACAGATGGAGGGTTTTGAGAAGGAGGAATATTGGCTTGCTCTAAGAGCATCTTCCTCAGGTACTAATCCTAGTATAAAAGGCCCAGATGTTTTGCCTCCAGCAATGTGCAAGCAGTCAAGTTCATTGAGGGCTTTGAGAAGAGGCTCTAGTGATTTCGGGTAGTCATTGACTTTCAGCTTATGTGAAAATGATAGAACCAGTATATCCTAATCACCCCCACCCTAGAAGGAAGGCAGAAATTTGTGGTGTTAATCTGGAGGAGTATATTGCATCTAGACTCTCAACTTGGTCTTGATCTGGTGTCTTCAGTGGAATTACAGAGGTAAGGTACAATCAAGCTGAGCTCTGCAAGTATGATGAATGCTAATGGAGACAGCAGTTGCCATTACAGCATTTTGGAAGCATGTTCAGCCAGGTAGTACGGATTAGCAAGAAATCTAGTAAGACCTGAAATGTTCTCTACTTCTGATAGCTGAGCAGTTAGGCAGTTAGTTGTTCTTGGTATGCCACTAGGCAGCTGTGGTCCTGCTAACCTGTGGCTTAAGGATATATTGCTTAGCACAAGTCCTCCTGGGTGGTGTTACGCTGGTGACACTCAAGATTTGTATCACTGCTTCTCAGTGATGATTTATGAAGAGTGTTACTAGCAGAATACCTGCTAGGGAATGCAGAAAGCTGAAGTTGATCATTTGTAGGATTGCAGCACGAGACTGTTCTGATGGACTGCCCTTCTGAATCTGATCTTGGTACTTTTCATCAGGTTGTAATCTGCAGAACGAAAGCCCTCGCATGAGGAACTGAGTTCACTTTGGGTGATACGTAGTTCCTTTTAGACTGGAAAATGGGCATGATGGGTTTGTGCTCTGAGCAGATGCCCCCTTAGCTCACATGACAGGTTTTATGCATAGGCCCCCTGCTTTGTACATTTACACTGCTTTTGGTGGTGGAGTTTTGCTCCTACTTGTATTTGCAGTTGTTTAATATTTGCTTGCTCTATCTCAATTCATAAGATAGATCTTCACTTGGTACTTAAAGGGAATTAATAATTGTCTTCTGTCAGCTTTTGGCAGGGTCAGCTCTACGGATCTTTGACTGTAGTAATCTCATTGGCAGAAGATGTAACTTGCCATAAATTGGATTTCTTTCTTTTTTTTTTTAAGTCCAGAAATGACCTGTATCTTTGAGTTTTAGAAAGAAGAAGATTAAGGGTGTAAAAAGGCAGTTAGACACTAAGCTCCTGCTGAGCTGACTGTATTTGGTGCATAACTCCTATTTGTGTCTTTGCAAATCTTAATTTTTACTCGGTATATATGGTGGGTGTTTAAGGAGGCGGCAAAGGAACTACTTTCTACTACTTGATTCTGTAATTACACATACATTGACTTTGGTATGAGAAACATCAGACAATAAGTCTTGGTGATGGTTAAGTTAATTCACTTTTAGAAGTTCAATAATTCATCTAAGAAGTGTCAGCAGCTGGGTCTTGTTAATGGTGAGCCTTTCATTTCTGTTAAATCAATTGTGAATAATAGAATCTTTCAGAGAAAAATGATGAAGTAAGCATTGATTTCCAAATTGGGTGTCTGATATTGGAGCATTAATAAAATCTAGAGCAAGCAGGCAACTAGGACCTCATACACTCTGATCACCTAAGTAGTAACCAGAGAAAATCAATGATTTTTATGTATAGTGCTAGATCTGTTAACTTTCATCTGTTGCCATTCATCATTGTGTCTATAATTTCATTTTTATAATTGTTTTGATTTTTTGGGGGCCTTAATAGTATGCATTGAATCAAGCTTTTGCTGTCAAGCTTTTGTGAAACAGAAGTGGTGGTGTCACGTTGTCTGCTGCTTGCTAGCTGTCTTAGTATTTAAGGGCTTTCTGTGTGATGGTCAAAGTAATATTTATGTATTTTCCAAGGAAGTTAAATCTTTGTAGAGGGGTTCCAAGCAGACTTTGTGGAGCCCTGCGTTATTTCTTGCTAAGCTGAGAGGAGCTGCATTGCTCACATGTCTGTAGTCATGCTCAGTCTCACAGGGATGTTACAACCTTCTCTAATGATGGTAAAACTGTCAGAGAGAAACAGTTGTAGAGTGCATCTTCATAACAGTCAGACTCCTGGCGTGGCTTCCTCCTCCACGTCTTCCCTGAACTGTTCCCCAGGTGCACTTTCTGGCTCCCTATGCTTTTTTTCCAGGCTGACTGGTGGTGTTGTGGAGGGCTGTGATGGTCTGGATGTGTCAGTGAAGGTGATCGATGCTGATGTGGCTGGGTTCTTTGGTGGCTTTAATATGGAGGACAGAAGTTTTGGTGATGGGAGCTATCAGTGAGTGATCTGAGAGGGAGTAGCTGATGATGGACCATCCCACTGAGGCATGGGAGACCGTGGGCTTTTGTGGGTGGGATACCTGTATGACTTGCACTTTCAGCCTCGGAGGCAGCGGATTTTTGTAAAACACCATGAAGCTTTGTGGGTGTGGGGCTTCATTTACTCATTTTAAAATTCCACTCCAAGGCTGAACTCACCGTTGCTGTGTAGAGCTGTTGGGCACTGGCTTTTCCATCCAGCATTGTGCTTACCAGCGATCCCATTTTGTTTAAAGCTGTATTGAATTTGTGTGGAAAATCGCATACAATCAAACCTGCTTCCTCTTGAAGTCAGTTGGAGTTTAGGCTAAAAGTGGACCAGGATTTGGCCCATAAAGCATAGCAAGAAAATTTAACAGTTATAATAAAGCTCTTAAGGCAAATAAAATGTTCTAGCAGGTGTTCATAAATGTGCTTTATGCTCATAGACTCTGTTAAATGTTAATACTAAGGTCCTGCAGAAGCTGCGCATAAGGACTGTGTGAAGGAAGCAAATGTCTGTTAAATGTGCTGTGCAATATTGTAGCAAAGGTGGGTGGCAGTGCAATGCCACGGTACCTATTAGACTGAAATATGAAAGCTATTAGAGATTCTGCTGAATTTTCATTTTGCAAGGGAGTAGTTTTCAAGAGAGAACATACCACATAAAAAAGCCGTGTGTTGTGCAAAACTGGGAGCGTGTTTGTCAGTGTATGCAATTTTCTTGGATGTACGCAGAGCTTATTAGGGACAACTACTAACATACTGTATTAACAATAAATTTAAAATAAGACAGTACTTGTGAGGAAAATAGTAGCTAAAAAGTGGTTTTATTTTTTTGTATATTTCCTTTTCCTTGAATTAGGTTTTTTGGTGCCTTAGTCTAACCCCCAGGCAGAGGTCCTAACATGATCCTGAACACATTTGGAAGATAGTAGGTGTTGGCAGGACTTTATATGTATGTCTCTGTTTTATCTTCTTAATTTTTTTCTTTAATCCATCACTTCACCACTTCATCAAAGCACAGTAGGGTCTGTTTCAATTTCGAGGAGCTTTCTGGCCTTCCTGGCTTCCGGGGGGAAGCATTTGTTGGCTCTTGGAGCAGGCTTTGCGGTGTGCCCTGAAAGCTGGTAGCTTGTGCTGGCGTGGTTTCTTCTAGCAGTTAATTTCATTAGGATTCAGGTCAAACACATGGGACAAAAAATATCTGTGTGTATTGGAGTTGGTTCCTAAAATGACACCATGAATGCGGTAGTCATTGTTAGAATGTGTTTTGTTGGTGTTTGATTAATTGACTGAGTTATCATCTCATCAATGCTTGGTCATTGTGTTGCAGGATAAAAGCAACCGCATATTACAAAGATACTCTCTTTCCCAGTTAACTTCTTAATTTTCTGTGCTAAAAGAGAATGCATTAGCTTGGAAAACACTAAGATTGCTGAGTGAGGGGAGGTCTTTCACACGACATCGAGATCTATCAAGTTACAAACATGATGCAGCTGCCCTTGTATCTCATGTTGTTGTCAGAATGTCCATGTAACGTCAGACTCTTCTTTGGCTGTTGCTTTGGTCTTGTCTTCAAGTGTCTGTTCCCTGCAGTGGCAGTGCTAGGACTTTTTTAGTTGGTGAGTGTCTCAGCAATCTTACTTCAATCACCTTATTGTGAAAAGGATTGAAGCATACACTTACATGGTGAATTCTCATCGCTTGCTTCCCAAAGTTGTAGGGCTTCCAGGGTGCTGGGACCCCTTAGCTTACTCCTCTGTAGTAGCAGTATGCTGATGAATTTTCAAAGCAAGGCTGAGGATCATCATCAGCCAGCAGATTGGGAACTCCAACACATGGTAGAGTATCTTTTCTTGTAATCCCTTGAGGGCAAGGAGGCCTAGTAGAGAAGGATGGGGAGTGGGGAAGAAAAGGACTTGGAACTGTTTTTAATCAAGTGGAAAATATGTCAGTACTTCTTTCCTAAATTGTGGCACTTCCAGAATAGTGATATTCATGCAGAACTTTTAATCCCTGCAGTGCATTACAAATGCATTGTGTGAGAATTAAATGTTAATTGAGGCCATTATTTTATGAGTGGACTATTTATATAGTAAAGTTATTTGAAGTAATGGGCCATGAATGCATTTTGTTTATTAACTTCACCAGTGCTCATTCTTCTACATCTTTCCTTATCACAGAGCAGTAGTTTGGAAATGAAAGTCTCTGCAGTGACATTCAGATGCTTCAGGTGTGTTGCATATAGTGTGCCTTCTTCATTTAAAGATATGCAACAGCATATAGCCGAAGCCTTTGGAAGCTTGAGCTGTCAGGTGACTGTCTACCTAAGGTAAACATAGAAATACAGAGGAAAAGGGTATTTTTCCCCTTTTTTTTAAAAAAAAAAAAAAATCTTGATTCAGATACTTCAGTGGTCTTCTACGTTTTAAAGATGGGCTGCTGGGGTAAGGAAAATTACTTTGTTTGTCTGGGATTATGTGGTCTAGAGGGCAGGGAAATGAAATTGAGATACCTAAAATGTCAGGCTAGCTCTGTAACTACTAGAATATCTTTCTTTTCTAAAGCGTCTGTCAGAAATGTATAGTGAAGTTTAGATTTTGTAGGTTTTTCTATAAGACAACTGCTTTGTGGCCTTGAGGATGTGAATGTCCACGTTTTGTATAAATCCATCACCCCTTGAAGCTGAGAGTACTGTATCTGTTACTAAATCTGGAAAAAAGACAGCGTCAAGCCAACATACTTGTAATAATATTTTGGATTTCCTTCTTTAATTGTTTAATGGAATTAATATGAACATTTTAGCTATAAAGTTGGACAGCTGCAGCAGGATGTGATTTAACAGGCTCTTCTTTCAACACATTCTGGCAAACTTTACAATACGCAATGTTATAAAAGTCCCATTTATCTGTCATGTAGCTTTCCCGCACTTCCTTCGTTTCCAGTTATTTATTCATTGTTTTCTTTTAAAAGGCCAAGTTCAAATTGCTCCTCAGTTCTTGGTTGTGATAAAATGCAGTGCAAGGCAGAAAGCTTGCATGCTGCCTTCCTTCTCATCGAGGATGCCTGGACTGTGTATGAGCTGTGGTTTACCTGAGGAACTGCAGCACTAAGCGATGCAATGTGTAACCACACTACCCTTCACATCTTTGTCCTGCTTTCTTCTGTGTGCTGAGACCATTTTAGCAGTTCAGCCTTTCTCTTGTTCCAATCAAACTCTGTTTCAAATATTTCTTGTCCACGTAAGGAAAGCATTAGGAAGTTGCCTACAGCTCCATTACAGGCTCTTGTTTTCTAGTAGAAACTGACTTTTTTTTTCCCCGGCCTGCTCTGTGCTTATGAAATTCTGTAAGCATTTATTGTGCTTTGATGTGTTGCAGTACACTTAGGCTCTGGACTTTGGAGTGTTACCAAATGGACACAGCAGAAACAGCCAGCTGTTTATAAGGAGGGAGTATTGTATTTATATAATAATTGTATGCTAATAAAATACAGAGAGTATACGACAGTTTAATGAGGTTTAAATACCACTGGGTTGAACTAGCGATCTGTAGCGCTCAGCACAACATGGCTGTTACCTTGCTGTGGTACCTTCTGTGTGGTTCTGGAGCCATCAGCTTGGGGAGCCATCAGCTTGGGGAGCCATCAGCTTGGGGAGCCATCGTCACAGCCAGCGCCTGGTGAAGGCGCTTGCCACGTGTGCCAGCGGGACTGTGCCAAGCCTTAAATTCTGCCTCCACAACTGAGGCAGGTCTATGCGCTCCACTCAGTCACAAAATTGAGCATTAACTGCTTTCTACCCCTTGGTGATTGTGTGGTATCTGGAGTTGCTTAGCTGGGAAAGTGTACAGGGCTTTTCCAGGTTCAGAGTCTGGCTACAGCATGTAGGGAACTGTGATAAATGGTAACTTGAAAAAAACCCACACGTCAGAGTCCTGACTGAAGTCAAGATTAAAGCAATTTATTCTGGATGATTTTAACAAAAAGGCGGTTCTTAGAATTTTAAAAGAATACCTTATAAACTCATCTTCCAAAGATAAAAGGCTATCAAGCACAAAACCATGATATTACCCCAGATACCAATTACTGTGGCTTCTTAATGTGCTTGTGTTTTTTGGTTTTGCGTTTATTAAATATTTAGAAGTTCAACTGTAGATATTTTTAATCAAAATCAGAATTTTCTCACAAAATGGGTGATTACATCATTTGCACATTTATATTGCAAGACATTTTAACGATATAAGCATTTTTTCATTTAGACAGCAACCATAATAAATTGAAATAAAATTCAGCCTTGATTGATGTTCTATGTGTCATGTACAGGGCAAGTCCCATCTATTAAATGTGGTTTGCCAAGGCAGCAATATTAGTAGCATTTGAATGTTTTTCTTATTAAGGAGAAAAATGGTCAGCAACATCAATACCGTCTGCTCCAAAGACCATGGTAAATGGAAACTGCCTGCAGCACATTTGAATTCCTCACTGTATTTGGGATGAAGGTACGATGCAGGCAGTGAGAATTTTTTTTTTTTCTTTTTTTAAATTAGGATAGACTATTACAGTTCTTAGGATGAAAGAGAGAGGCTGATTACAACATAATGGAGTGTACCATATTCATCTCTTTGAAATATGACCTCACTCGGCCTTTTCCATTTTACAATCGATTCTCTCATTCCCTTAATGAACCTGTGCGTTCATGAGTCTTCCTTGGAAGTATGCACATGAAGTATTACAGTAGCAGAGAGTAATTGTCTGACAAGCAAGTGCAAGTAAAGTGTGTCTCTTACAGTCTTGTTCAATAACATTATGGACCGTTAATGCATTGCATCAGGTTCCATATTGTTTTGTTAAAAATTATGCAACCGTGTTTTTCTTGGTTGTTCATAGCTTTCCTAAAATGGGAGCTTCAGAAAGCTGGTTCATCATCATCTGGCTTTGTTTTTCTTGCAGAACAGTCCATGTGTGCAAGAGACGAGCTGTGAGAAAGGTACTCTTGCAAAGTCAGTGCTCTGTTACTGGGTGCTGAAATTGAATAAACTGTAGTATTACATTAAAGGAAGAGAAAAGGGCTCTATGAGAAAAGAAAAATGTATAAAGTCATGTAGAGAATTACTGGAGGTACCGTCATTTGAAAGATGTGAACTTCTGTATCTGTTAGCTGCTTCTGGCCATTGATGTGATTAGATGTAATAAGAGAATACCATTAATAATTATATTGTATGTTTTATTAACACGTGTGTGTATTTATGGATGTGTTTTAATATAAATATAGACTGTTTATATGCCTATAAACTAAAATGTATGTGGCCATAACTAATATGGAGAGCATTTCTAGGTGGTTTAAACGCACATATGTGAGTATGCATATAGTTTTGTTATCAACCTATAGCTGATAACTGGCTGTTGACCCTTTTCAACTTGCCACACGATACAAAGCCACTCACTGGGTGAGACTCAGAAAACATCCTGGATGGTACCTGGGGGATCAGACTGTGAGCATAGAGTTTGCTGTGTTCACCACTGGGAAAGCAGGAGAGCAGGGGACATGGTACACGCTCTTCCTGACCCAATCTTCCTCTAGTAGCAGAGACACCAAGAAGGCTGAGACTTACTGGGAAGTACTCAGGAGAGCTGGCAAAATGTTACAGAAGGATGTTGAGGGTAAGCCACACACAGAACACACCAAACAGAGAAACTTTGCAGAAGCCTGAAAAACCTTTGTAATGACAAATTCATTGAAATCTGAAGCATTTGATGTATCGCCACCAGCACTGATGATAAAAACGACCATGAAATAAAGATTGAGCTTGGAGAGAAGCAACAGTCCTGTCTGTTATATCAAAAAGATAATTCATCATGTCAGAAAGCAGTGTTTTCTTTTGATTAGGACAAAGTCAGTGTCCTAAAGTGTGAAAATTGCCTTGAACAGCAGACCTGTTCTGGTCATGAACTGTGGCTCAGGACCGGAGATAAGAAATAAGTAAAAGTAAGGTTAATTTTATAAAACATCATATTTAATATAAAACTTCTCAAGTTTTGGATCACATTAGGCTTATTAGAAGCTTTTGGGGTTTTCGAATTACTTTGGAAGGAAAAACACTTTTACAAATGTAGCACAGTCTTTTGTAAATCCTGTCTTGCAGTTTTGATGGCACTTTTGTTCCTAAGCAGTATGATGCAGATTGCATTTGATTGCAAACACATTAGTGGTTGCTTTTTCGCTTTGCCCTTCCCCTTTAATGTGCTCTATAGGACTATGGTTCTTGTTAGTTTTTAGCTGTTTGTTTAATTTGGATTAGTGTAGCTGACTTCATGTGTGTGGAATTGGCTTCTCCCTATTTTAATGGAAAAAGTACTTGGAAACACTCCATCCTTCTTGTTGTTTTGCCAAAGGAACTTGGAGTGTGCTGTCAGAATGTTTAATTGTGGTAGGGAGTTCATCTGTAATATTAGGGTTCAGCTGAAGACTTAGAACTCAGGGAGGGGGTAAGAACGTTTTCTTTTCTAAACGTGAAAAAGAAAAGCCACGCTGACAGATTGCCATCTTTGTTATCTGGGAAACTGTGGCCAGGATGGTTGAAAATGTAGTCAATTTAACTCATCCAGTTTGTTGCCAGTTCTTTTTCCTGTGGTTGACTTTGCTTGCAGAGCAGTGAGAGCTCTGCCAACTGAAAAGCTTGGTTGTAGAAAGTGTGGTTTTAACTTGGAGGTGGCCCAAGAAGCCTGACACACCGATTGCCTGAAGGAGAACCTGTGCTAGTACATTGACTGTCGCCTGGTTCAGGATGTAAACTTTGCTCGTGGTACTTCTGTAATGTTTCAGCATCTTCATTCTCTTACCGTGCCCGTAGCACCTGTATCCTTCTGTCTTCAGCATGGGCTCTGCATCTCCCATGTGTGAAGTGACTGGAGCCTCATTCAGAAAGCAGATACTCGGCAGGGGTGCTTATGTGTGTGTTTGATGATTAGACCAAAGCCTCAGCTGTTGTCAGTGGGATTGAATGTGCATTTATGTGAGGCCTAGAGTGAATAGGAATGGGTTCGTGTTGAAACTCCTTTGGGTAATGAAGAATGAGATGCTCTGTTCAGTACCACGTTGTGCACTCTTCAGAGGACCTGAGGATAATTTGTTTAGCCTGTGTTAAAATGAAGAAGAGTGAGCTGTTTTCTTGTCTTCGTCTGTTTAGAACCATATTGCAGGAGGTCCTCACAGAACAAGCTGTAAAAGATCACTGTATCCATCCTGAAGAACTTCAGACTTGAGACAGGGCAACTTTCTGTGAGGGCAACTGGAGAGACTGGTCCGCATCCTGTGAAGTGGTTTGTTATTTAGTGTTATGAAGCAAACTTAGCGGAGGGTTTTCGATAAGGCCTGTCTTTCAGAAGGTTTGTGTGTGTGCTTAGATAACTTACATTTTCTATTTAGTAGATAGTAGGAAGAAGGAGCCATTATTTTTCTCCAGATACATTAACAACTGTGTTGAAGAGTCAAATTGCAGAAAGACTTCGTTATTCTTAATCAACCGTTAATCTTCTTTTCACCATCCCAGCCACTTAAAAATACAGTTCTTCTGGTCTTCAAAAAAATGTTGAAATGAAATGAAAAGGCTTTTTGTTTTTCTGAATTCTTTTTTGTGGGGTTTTTTTTTGTTGGTTCAGTTTTTTGTTGTTCATAAGGATCATGCATTTTTAAGGTTTTTACTTTGTAGCCACAGGGCTGAGAAACTTGCTTAATTTTTAAGTGAAGGATGTGATGTTTAAGCTGTAGCAGTGCCACAAATGCTTCAGACTGCAAAATCGGCAGAGAATTGATAGTTCGTTAAATCAAGTTTGGAGGAACCGTCTGCATTTGTGAGGTGGTAGCCCAGTGAAGAAGGGAAGCTACACTCTGTGGTCCATCTCACTTTTACATCCAGTGTTTACTATACTGATCCACTCTAGAAAAGAAAGAACTTGCCATTCTTTTGCTAAAATACTCCATTCACAGTTGCTTCTCTTAAGCATTTTATGATGGCATGGTCTGTGCCTTAAGTTAGTGCCCTGCTTTGCTTCCCAGTTTCAGTAATGGCTGTGCTTTGTTGCCTGCTATTGTTCTGATACTTTAAAGTTTCTGCTGCTAATAAGTACTAGGAAGGTGAAATGTATTGCCTCCCTGGATATATTGGGGTGCTGTCTTTGTAGCTATGGAGATCAATGCCATTTTTCCTTTAGTGAGCCACCTTACACTGTGCTTTCAGAAAAATAAAAAAAAGATTCCTATAGGAGTGTATACGAATCATTGATTCTGGTGATTTTAGATGGAGACACAATAGCTGAAATAACCAAGGACAAACTGTTCTTCAAAAACATGAAAAAATTTCCCTCCTCTTAAAAAAAAAATAAAAAAAAGCAGTGAGAATGGAGTCTAAATGTAACCCTCATTGCTATAAAACTGTGTCTGACCCATGGAAGCAATTTCTTACTGAAGGCTGACTGCAACCTGGTGTACCAAAGAACCTCCTAAAATCCCAGAAGTGAAAGTTCTTTCTTATACATCTTAGGTGCACTTGTGAGCTGACACTTAAATGGATGCAGGTTTTGTTGGGGGTGCATGTGAGCTCTTAGAAGCATTGCTGTTTCAGGCTTTTGAGGTCAGCAGAGTGCCTTTTGGGACAAAAGCTTTTTCAACAATAGCAGTGAATTTCACTACTCTGTAGTATTTCAAGCTGGATTGTTGCCCCTTGTTTGGATTGCCCAACTAAGGACTGTGGAGAAAGACAGTATGTCGGTTATTGGTGGTACTGGCAAGCCAGGCAGGCTTAGTGAAGTACTGTGAGAATCTGATGTTCACATCAAAGCATAACCTCTCGTTTGCTCTGTGATATTGCTGCCTGTTGTAATACTCCACTGTATTTTGTATAAAATGTCTTCCAGTACAAAGAGTTTGTTGGATCACAGGATGTCTGTGGCACTCTTCTTCATTCAGAGTTAAGTTCTCGTAGGAATAAGAAGTAAAGAAACATACAAAAGGTAGCACTAGAATATGAGATTTTTGCTTTGTTGAGCATTCCTGGCATTAGGTCTGATGAAGACAGGCTGAGAGAATTGGGGTTATTTAGCTGGAGAAGGCTCCAGGGAGATCTTATTGGAGCGTTCCGGTACCTGAAGGGTGCCTACAAGAAATCTGGGGAGGGACATTTTAGAAGGGCATGGAGTGATAGACCAAGGGGGAATAGTTTTAAATTGGAAGCGGGTAGATTTAGATTGGATATTAGGAAGAAATTCTTCACTATGAGGGTGGTGAGGCACTGGAAGAGGTTGCCAAAGGGGGTGGTGGATGCCCCCTCCCTGGAATTGTTCAAGGCCAGGTTGGATGGGGATTTGAGCCTGGTCTAGTCGAGGGTGTCCCTGCCCATGGCACAGGAGTTGGAAGGAGATGATCTTTAAGGTCCCTTCCAGCCCTAACCATTCCATTATTCTCTAATTCTAAGAAGGTGCAGGTACAATTAAAATTAATAAAGACTATTATTTTGTGTTAGAAGACATTAATGGGTGTAGTTCTTTCCTAGACGTTCTAGAATTCTCATCCCAAAGTGTTCTCTTATAAGAAATGTTTAAGTGTATTGAATGGAGAAGCATGATGCAGACTTAGTGGGACTGTTCCTTCCTCAGGAGTTGTGGTGTGCTGTAACTCAGGGTTATTGTCATGCTAACAAGCCACTTGGAAACTTGGCAACTTGGACATCATAGAAGATTAGTGGGAAGATGTAGGAATCTGAGGAGTAGGGTGAGTGTTGTTAATGTTACAGATGTATAGTGATCCCAAAAGACGTGTAAAGAGATGGTAGAATTTGTGGGTGATAAAAAAAGAATTGGAAGAAGGCTGAGGAACTTTAAGGAATATCTAGCAAAGCTTAGGGACTAGGCACTGTGATAGCAGATGGAATTTTGCAGCTGACAAATCTAAGTACAATCTTCCGAGTACATAATTTGACCTAATTGCATGTTGCTGAATATTAAATTAACTACATTTGCTGCAGGGGAAAAAAAAAGCTACCAAGTTAGGCTTTTATCTGGCTCTTATAAAAAGGAAAAAAACCCCAAACCCAGTCACTTTATAAAGCAGGGTGTCAGTGGTAACTACTAACCAGGAACTACTGGTTTACATCATGATCCTTTATCATAGGAATGCTGCATTTTGTTCTGTATCACTCTTAAGAGAATTCAAGGAGGACTGCAGATGGGTGGAAGTGGTATGTGGCATTGGGAGGAATTCTTTCTAACAAGGCACTGAAAGAAATAGAACCGACGTAGCTGGCTTAGAGGTGGAGCGGTCAGTGGTTTGTGAATCATGTACTTTAACCTGCAGCAAAAACAAAGAGCTATATTAAAAGACAATAAATTGAGATAACCGATTGAAACTTATTTTATACAACACAATTAACTTCAGGAACTCATGGCAAAAAGGGTATCGCAATCTAAATCCCTGAATTCAAAAACTGACATTTACTTGGATGGTTAGAATTTGTGCACTGTTACAATAAACACCCCATTTACCTCCCCCCCCAGTGATTTAAGGTGCAGTTAGAGGAAGACAGCAAGTTTCCTTGTGCAGTATAACTTTTGTCTCTGTGGTACTGGTCGCAGATGGGTCAAACACTAGACAGACCACAGAGCTCATTAGTCTGTCCATTTCTATTGGTTTTGTTCAGGCTTCTTATATTCTTACGCATCTCTAGTGCAGCAGAAAGTATGTAATTCTTGTGTGAATACTGAAGTCTCAAGCTTCTAGTAATTCCTAAGGGAAGAAACAGCCAAAAAAAAAAAGACTATTTTTTGGAGTTCTTATTCACAGGAGGTATTTTTGTGAATAAAGGAAGTCTCTGATAAATATCTACTGATACATATTTATCTAATTGAGAGTGTATTCATGGAAGTGCCCTCAAGAAAAGTAGATTTAGTCATACCAAACAGTATGTTCAATCAAAGTTTCACCACATGCTTGTCCTGTGTATCTTCTAGGATGGACTAAGTACTTGAGCATAGTCACGTATGAGCTGACTGTGGATATTTTTATTGGGTTTTTCCTTCCCATGACAACTGACACTGATTTGGATGAGCCTTAAATCCATGATTGTGATGTAGCTTGTGTATTCTTCTGAAACGAAGTAAATGCATGGAACTTATGCAAGTCCACTAGCTGTTAGGAATATATATGCTTCTCCCAGGGCAGTGAGCACAGGCAGTTACTGCCCATTCATAAATATCCTTATGCTTCCTGTATGTAATGGCACTCAAAAGACGTTCCTGTTCTCATGGTGAGGGCTGCATTTGCAGTGGAACCGCACATATTGTGTAGCATATAGTTACAGTTTATGGCATTTGCTTTTGTTAGGGTTTCTTCTGGGTAATCAGCATTTCAGCCACAGCTCCCTTTATTTGAAAGTGCAGTCCTTGTAGAGAAGAATGTGATTTTATATTATTTTCTTTTTTTTTTTTTTTTCTTCCCACGAGGGAAAAGCCCCAAAGTCACAAACAAATGATTACACTAAAACTGATTTGGAAGCTCATGCAGGGTAAAGTTGAAGTGTATATCTTCCCTTAAAATAATGTTCCCCAATATTCCTTCCTAGCTTTTCATCACCATGGCGGGGCTTTCCACTCATGCATGAAATCTGAGTCTGACTCTGTTTGTAAACTTCTGTTTCTTGTCCATGTGATTGTGAATAGATACAGAATGTGACTTACCACAGAGAGCATTTGGCTGGCCCAGCCCCTGGGGCTGATGGGCTTTAGCAGCATGCTTTGTGAACGTCCATCCTTTAGATACACTGGCTGCTTTTAACTTTTGAACACGTCGGGTATTTATCCCTTCAGAATGTGACTGTAGGTGGAGGGCTGTGGAAATTGAAGGATGCCATGGCAAGGGATTGTGGTGAAAAAGCTCCCATGTGCGTGTGTAACTTCTTCTAGCATTAAGTGAAACTATCTGCTCACACTGAGGATAGAATAGAGCCTTTTGTTAATATCAAAGAGCCAATCAAGGAAGGTTTGTGGGTTTTTTTTATATATATAGAAAGCCTCCTGCTGCTTCCAAAGAAGCTCCTTTTGCAAAGCACAATGATAAATAATCTTACTTCTTCGGTCATTGTATTACCAAGGGATATTGTTTTGTACCGTTGCATTCAGTGAGGCTTGTGAAATGCAGCTCTGTTTGATTAGACGGGCCAGTGACGCTGCCGAAGGCGATGTGCTGGGCTGGGCTGGTTCTTTACAGACCCGAGCCTCAGATGCTTTAGCTGGGTGGTTTTGCAACGTATGTGGCTTTGAGCTGCCCCTCCAGCTGCCAGGCAGGAAGAGCAGTGAGAGCTGGGCTTCAAGGGGAGTGTAAATAAACTGGGAGGGGGAGGCATTTGACAGATCTTCTTGGTAAGTGCAATAACTCCTGCCTCATCTTGCAGACTGTATGTAAGGATTAAATTATTTTCTTTTTTGCTTACTGTGCATTTACTGGGAGTGCTGTAGCAATCTGTGGGATTTTGTTTTGTCTTTGAATTGTAATAAGCTTTTTTTTTTCCCCTACAAAAGTTGTCTAAAAAGCCACCCTATCTCTAGGTATTGAATGCTCTTTGTGAATGGACAAAAGTTAATTTTAAATAGCTGCTTTTTATAGGTACATTATTTTATTTGAAAGAAACTTGGGCATATTGATGAAGATTTCCTCTTCAACAACTTAAATTTTTCTCAAAGATAAAAATACTGAAGGCAGGTGGACAGTTTGTGAGGGTGCTTTTCCCCCTCTTTTTTCAGGAGATTTAAGTGAAAGACACTAACTACTGAAGTGTTTGATGAAATAGTTCGTTATATTATGTCAGAAACAGGAATTACCTGATGAACTGGAAAGAAGTGAAATTGTAGGGGTGATGTTAACAGTAGGAATACAGAGCCTGCTCCAGAGCATTTACACGTGAAGTCAAATTTAAGCTCATGCATTCCTCACTGGTTTTAAGAGAACTAATCAAGGACTTAGCTAAGCTGATGTTTAAGCACTCTACTGGTTGTGGTCGTAGGAAAGTGATTTTTTTCATGACAGAGTACTACAAGCCTAAAAGGTCAGTCTCCTTAATACAGCTTCTCTGACTGGAGCCCAGTGAAGGACGGGAGGAAAATGCTTATCTGAACATGAGCTGTGGGTTGTGCCAGGTGTTGGTCGTGGTCCAGTCATGCAGTGTGGTACGTACCCCTTTGTAGTTCTGGGGCGATGCTCTTCTGCCCACGCCTTCCAACAGAAAGACCCAAGACAAAATGCGATGTCGTTTATTTAGCAGGCTGAGATGTAACAAGACTTCCCAAGGCTGGGGTTTTGCTTAGGAAAGTATTAGAAGCTCACAGGTTAGGCAGGTGAAGCACTGGACTTACCGAAAGAGGGAATAAAGCATCTGACGCTCCCCAGGCAGTTTTTACTTCCTCTATGGATCCATCTGCTAAGTGCTGCCTAAATCCCTTTCGGAAACGTGTCAGTTGCAATGGTATGACATCATTCCACGTGAGAAGAGCGTAGTTGAGCCTGCGTGCTCTCAGGCGGTCTCTGTGAGCTCTGGGGAAGGACTGAGCTGCTTTAGAAACAAACCTTCCTGTGAGGGTGGTCTGAAGAAATCACACCTGCACGCTGCCTCTCTGCGCCTCCTGGGTCACCTTGCTGCTGAGGAGAGCTGCTCCTGCTGCTTGGGCTCTTCGTGCTTTTCTTGCTGTCAGGGCAGCTCATGAGAAAGTGGAAGGTGATTTGAGGCATTCAAGCTATGAGTGACATTTGGGGAGCCTGTGGATATTTTTGTGTCGTGGGTTATTTTACTGACATTACTTTGGAGATGTGCTTCCATTGAGAACTTTGTGTTGCATAGAATATACATAGGATTTTCTTTCTTCCTGATTATTAATAACTGACATGACTGAAAATGGAAAACATTACAAAAAGTAATTTGATTTTTGACCTGCAAAACTCTTCAGTTATTTTCATGCTTATTTTCAATTGACTTTACTTTCTTGTCCAGATACCTGAACTCATTAGTGTAAAATTGGGTTTGTAGGGCTTAGTGGCATGGTAGGAGTGAAGCACCTGGAATGAGGATTCAAAGTTATTTTCAATAACAAAGAATGCCCCAAGTTTCCTGAAAATCTCAATATTAATGTTTGTCATGGAATATTTGGTTTGGGGTTTTTTGTTGTTGCTGTTGTGAATATTAAAATTGCACTTTTATTACACTGGTGACTTTGAATTATCATAATCTCTCTAGAGTTATCTGTAGTACTCCCTTGCAACTACTTATGGAAACTTATTTTGGTAATTTTCAGTGGGTTTTAGTTAAAACTTAAGACTTTGTGATGGTAATATTTGCCCTATAAGCTAGGCCATGCCGAAATGCCTTGAGATTTGCATGTCAAATATATGAATGCTCTTTAACTGGAAAATAATGATGAATTAAAGGCAGTGAAAGGCTGTTAAGAATGGAAAAAACAAATGAACTATTTTAGACTTTAGTGCTATATTTGAAAACACAAGAGTTTAATTTTATGTGTTTATGTTAAATTACTTAAGGCTTCAACATCCGTGGCTACTTGGTAGTTCTGGTTCTCTTCAGATTTCAGAGTGAAATCTGCAAAAAAGTGTTATTTCCTCATCATGTTTTAGGACCAAGAGAGTCACTGGCTGTATATATCCTGACTGCCCTGCTCCTAATTCAAATATGCATAACAATATGGTGTCTAGTACCATATTATATTATAAAATGTTATATAATATGTAAGGGGTTTTTCCCCCATAGATTTGAATCTTGCTAGGTCTAATTAATTTATATTTAAATTATATGTTCTATTCTTCGTGTCTTGATAGTGAAAAGGTTTTTTTTCCCTTTTATTGCAGTGATGTAAAGTAACCTTATTAATACGAGTGAAAATTTGGCTTAAGGTTTCAGGCTGTAATCTCCCTTGTGTTTAAAAGTCTTTGCATCCTTTCATGTGCTTTGTCTCTATTAAAGAACAGTTTAACTGTGGTAAGAATGTACATCAGTCACTTGCTCTGAGGCTAGTATCACCGTTTCCCTGCAAAAATGTCGTTTGTGTTGCTGCATATTATGGTTTTAAATAATACTTAATTCTGTGACCTCATTCACCATGCCTTCCCCACTGCCCATTGACTCTCATCTTTAAGCAGGGACAATCTTTGCTGCATGAATACCAGGGAGAATACCTGGTAAAATTTGAAGTAACTTTCAAAAATGTGATACCTTGTACGTTTGGCTCTTCTCGTACCGCTCCTTTTAATAATCCTGATCAATGCCATGCAACCCGAGTGGTGAAAGTTAAGAACTGAAAATGGGGGAAGGAGAGGGCTGAGGAAGGAGGAAGAGCAAACCATTCTGACACGCACACACCAGGAAAATGTAAGGTTGAAAGTAACCGTGTGAAGTTGTATCACCTTACTGCACAATTGCTCTCATCTATGCAGTAATTAAATGCAAATACGAGCACCTTGGGTCTCTTTCAGTTCTTGTTGTGGCAAACCTACTTCCATCCCTGGTTGTTTTATAGCACTTAGATAAAACAGTGGTAGTCATTTTAGAAAAATTTGAGTTATCTGGACAAGTTAAGACATCATCTTAACACATTTCTCCTTCCACCTTTGAAACTTGTGAGAGACGGATCAGACAGAGCTTTCAACAGCTAGCGAGCTGCAAGGAGGATTTGAATAAAATTAGTAACTTGAATTTAGTTAAAAGAATAAGGAAAGGCCCGTGTACTTTGTTGATGTAAGGAAGAGAGCTCTTTGCATCGCATGGATCCTTTTTTTCTCCTCTCCAGCTGGCTTGTTTCTGTTTGCTTTTCTTATTTTCCCATTCACTGGAAGTGCCTGTTACGAAACTGGCTGAGGACGGCATTGCACACTTGTCTCTCTGCAGCTACCAGCTGAGTCCAAGCCGTTCCTCCTGCTGTAACCTTCCTTGCCGCGCCTTTCCACATACGTGGAGTGCAATGGTTAAGTTTTTCTTCCCATAAACCTGTTAACACTTCTAATTCCTTTTCACAACTGCCAGTTTTCCAGCTTTGTGAAGCCCTTACTGTAGGCAAATGTTGCACGTTTGGCGCTGAAACTAAGATTCAAAATAATATTTATGTCAACATACGGCTGTTCACATGTTTAGAGCACGTTTTTAGGCTACAGTGCTGTTAAGGGTGAATCCACCGAACAATAAAAGGTGGAGAGCATTTGGAGGGACGGGGGGTAGAGCTGAACTGAGCAGCGTTGTTCACTGGAAGTGGTTTTAACCTGTTTATCCCAACTCAACGTTTGGTCCTTATCTCCATATTTCTTCACGCCTTTTGAGCACTAGTTGCTTTCTGTCTGGGATCATTAATAACTTGTCACAGCTCACCCCTAGGAGACAGGGCTTGCTTGGCAGATTCTTAACCACAGGGTGTGGGATTTTATGCAGACAAATTAGTGAGCTGTTACATTGCTGAAGTTGCCTTTAAGAGAGGGTTTCACTGAGCAGACTTGACTTTACTAATGGGTGTTTTGAGAAATGTATAGCTGGCTCCCTATTTCAGTGGTTATTCTGCAACCTAATGATGATCAAATAATTTTGGAGCATATTATTTGCTTAATATGGGATCATCAGTGTTTTCAAATTTTTTTTTATTCCTCACTAAATAATGCTGTACCAAAGAGAGAAGTTACTAGCTGTACATACAGACTGTCTACTTTACAAAGAAGTTCTGCTGCTGCATGCAGGCCAGTCCATTCGTAGTTCCCTTGGTCTGTGGGAAAGCCGGTCAGATTTTCCAGGGAAATTGTGAGTACCTGGATTCTGTGGAAAATCTTCTGGTGTTCATTTCATTGTGGTCACTGGGAGACCTCCCATGTACTTCCAATCGTGTTTCATCCAAATCTGCACAACTGATTAATTAAACAATTCATTAGTAAGTAACAGGCGCAACCATTGATCCTGAAGACTGTTGTCAGGAGAGTGAGATAACCTGTTGCTCACATGTGGATGCTGGCTCTGATTCTCTCCTTGATCAATTCTGCTGTCTCCTGGGGTTGGTCATTTACCATGGTAGGAGTGGGGGGTGCCTGCCGCCAGTGGTCACGGTGGTGCCATGGTTCTATCAGATGCAGCTTTTCTACTTGGAAACTAGTGAAGAAGAGTGAAAACTTGCCTCAGGGATTTTTAGGGCTGATGGGCTTTTATCTCTGAAGGAAGGATTGGGGTGAGCTTGTAGAAAAATGGTCCTTGCTAGCACACAGTGCGTTACTTGCTGGAGATGCTACGGAGGTGTCCCTGTCCAGGAGACTGCTACAGTTTTGAAAAGAATATGGATTAATACAGTCTGCCACGAATCCCTGTTCAGACCAGTGTGTTAACTAGCTGGTGTTTTCACAGTGGGTTCTGGGTTTCTCTGCTGCAGTGCTAAAACCCAGCCGAAGTGGCGGCTGCAGAGCTGTTCTGTGTTCTGATTTGTGCTGGCCCAGGCGGGCACAGCGCAGAATAACCCGATGAGCAAGCACACACACCGTTTGGGCTCAGGTTCCAGTTCCCTGCTATCCCTATTGTAAGGGAGATTTGCATATTTAAATCTTTTCGCTTACTGAAAAATGCATCCCTTTAGGTTTGACAGCTTCCCAAAGAATATTTTAGATTTCCCACACTGATTGTGGGCCATATGTTTGTACTAATTATATAAAGGAGACATCATAGAATTGTGACATGCTTGAATGTTCAGTGCTTTATAGACTCATACAAGTGCACGCTAGCTTGGGTAAGTGCTGGAAGAAGAAAAGAGGAGCTACAGGTTTTGAGCAGACGGTAGCGGCTTGGTGGGGCTATCCATTGTCTTTACCACTCGATGAGAAGCCGTTGATTTTTCGAAGGGTTTGTCAGATTATTTTAAGCTGCTATAGTGAAGGAAAAGAAAAGAATTTCCTTTTTGCACCTATGGATGTGCCAGAGATACGTTACGTATTAAATCATATGAAATGTTGGATGCTGATAGTCTCATTTTGCTGTTGCAGGTAAAGATTAAATGTGCCACTGTAGCTGAGTGTTTCTGCGCTTCTTTTTATGCGCTGTGGGTGTTGCTCTGAGGTGTAGAGGCTCACAGGTATTTTAGTATGAATTTATATTGTTATAAATGACATTATTAGGAATTAACTAAGGAAGAAAAAGGAAAAAAGAAATGGTTGGAAGGTCAGAGCTGTAAACTGAAGCTTAAGGACTAAGGAAGGGATTTTACAAGATACTTTTATTAATGTTAGTGGGACAGATGTTACCTGTAAAGTCAATTATATTTTGAACAAGTGTCTGGTAGAAATTAAAAGAAGTGTAGTTTCTGCTACTGCTGTCATACTGTGGTTTTTATTGCTCAAAAACTCAGTGGTGCATACAGGGGTGAAGACAGTGTCACAGGAAAATATATTGTGCAAAAGTTTTGTCTTCATAGTTAAAAATGAAATGCATATGCAGGCTATGCATGCAGAGCTGGTAAGCCAGAATTATGTCCTGAAACTATTTCTGTACATTTAGCTTTAATGCTGATGCATATTTAATTGCCTGGCCTGTTTTCCCCACAGCAAGATGTGGCTGTCTTCAACTGAAGTCAGCACCTGAAGCCTGCAGCAGCCCAGTTTGATGTTTGTACTTTCACCAGTGAAGTGCTGCATCCTCATCTGCAAGTAGAAGGTCTGGGGGAAAACAAAGCAACAAACCCGCTCTACTTTCAGAAGGGTGTTTCTGAGAAGGGGTTCTCTGTGGGACTGTAAATGGATGAGTTTACAGTTTTAGTTGCTGTGGCTGTAATTTCTATGCTTGGGAAAAAAGGGATATACTGTCTTTTCCTCCTCCATGCAGACACTTTCTTCAACACAAACAAAATTATATTATGTTGCTTGTCTACTTAAACAAGCATAGAAAGGTATTTTTAATTTAATGTGAAGAATTGTTTCTTAATTGTAATTGTACTTTTGGCTTTCACTTCTAAGACCTAACTTACACCACTTTCTGTATTTCTTGTCAGAACGCGTTTGGGAAATGGAATCACAAGAAGCAATTAGTAATAATCGTGCTGAAAGATCACTCTGTAGTTAAGTCTCAGATGCTTTGTCTGTGAAAGATGAGTATCATTTAATTTCAAATGAAAAAGCACTTGTGATTTGTAAGTGGAGTTTGAGTATTTGTTTCATAGGAAATCTTGTTTGTTTTGCTTTCATTCGGTGCAACATCTTAGATGGTAGGAACCAGTAAGACAGGAGGGAGCAATAGAAAAAAAGCTTTGGATTCAGGCATCAGCAGAAAGGTATGTGTGAGCAGAGGAGGCATCTAGCTTTGTGAATCTATTACTTGTCTTTTCTAGTCAACTAAACCAACTTTTTAATGCTGGAGATAAAGAGGAACTCTTCTCCTTTTTCTCTTGGACTTGTGTCCCGTTGCTCTGCTTTTTGTAATTTGTGTAATACTGTAAATTCTCACTGTTTTATCAAAGGATAGCAGTTTGTTTCATTTTAAATGAAGAAATCCCTTCAGATTATACATTTTCTGCTCAGCTGCAGATTAACAGTTTTATCCAGTCACAATTGTAGGGTATATTGCCAGAAGATAATTTGTTCCCTCTGTGTCTCAGTCATGCTTATTACCTTCATTTTATTATATACTTTGAGCCTGTGAAATGATTTCTTAACTGCACTTAAAGATAGTTTGTGTAGACAGCAAAATTACTGTTCCCGCCCTCAGGATCAATTTGTAACGTGCTTTTGTATAAATATTATGTGCTACACTTCAATATTGTTCATAGTCCAGAAGATAACTGCTGTGATGAGTCTTGCTTAAGAAGCATGGTGAAAATGGAGTCCATATGGAATTTGAAGGAAAAGGTACTTAATTAGCTGTGCTGTAATACCACTGTCCTGTCTCCAGCAGGACTGATGTGCCCTAAAGCTGCTTCCATGAGGAAGAAATACTGGTAAATACTAGTTTCTGTACAGCCATCTATTAAATTTGTTCTGGGTTATGGTTGTGTTTTTTCGGGGGGGTGGGGAGCAGTTATGAAATGAGAATGCAATTTTAAAAAGTCACTGACTTAAAAAGATTCACAAGGGAGGGAATAGGGGAGAACCCTAAGTGGAGAGGTGAAAGATTGGTGGATAGTCAAGCAAAGAAACTGTGAAAGAAGGGAAAGAAATAGTTCACATGATCTTAAAGAAGATTGAAGGAAAGTAAAAGGAAAGAAGGGAGAATTGTAAGAATACAGTACAAATTGAATTGTGAACTGTCAAAGCAGCACCCAGATTGCTCTGTTAATGCTGGCCTGCTTGTCTCCCCTTTTTTCCTTTTCTTTTTCTCCTCTTCTCCTGTCACCTATGCTGGAAAAATAGTTTGCTAGAGTGAGACCACGAGAAGACTGAATGCTGCAGCTCAGAGGTGTCTTAACATCTTTATGTTGACTGCCTTACGTACATTTACTTAGGTTTCCAAGGAGATATGCTCACATACATTTAGTTATTTCATTACTGTCTTTCAAGTTCATGCTGTGTAAAAGTATCATTGGAGCCTCCAATGGAGTACTACTTTATTTTTTTTTTTCTTTGCCTGCATGGAATATTTGGGTGGGAAAATCGTGTATATCTAGCTAGGAAAACCTGATGCATGATGGCCCCAAAAGTGGGTTGCCACATACCATTCTTACTTCACTTTTTTGAAAAGCTTTTCTCCATTCCTGTGGAATGGATGGCAGGTTTTGAAAGGTTTGCATGTGGAAGCATTAACCTTTGCACCCGAGCTAGACTGAATTTGGTAGGCATGGGAGCCAGACTCCAGAGGGGTAAATACAGTGCAGAACACTGTTAAATTATGGCTCAAAATAAGATACATAAAATATCCTTAGTATTCATGTGTTTGTTTACCATTAGCTTTGCTACAAATAAAACCAAGATTTCCCAGTGCTGCATTTGAGATAGGAGCGAGATCTCTGAGGTCTCATTTGTTAACTTTAAAATTGAAGTTAGTTGTTTCTTTGATTTTTTTTTAATCCACATGACTTTCCCTCCGGTGACTTTGGATGCAGTACTGTGGATTTCAAGATACTCTCACACTGTATAATACTCTATCAGATATAAGGAAGCCCTAACGCAATCAGAAATTCACACTCCTTAATGACTTTGGAATGACAGGAAACCTGCATTGCTCCGGCACTGTTAAATCTTGCTAGCCTTACAAATATTTGTGGCTTAGATTCCTATTTAATGTAAAGACTCTTTATACTTCTTGGCAGTATAAACGGGCCTTTAAATAGGGGCGATTGTAACCTGAACTGTAGGGCCGTGTTTGCAAGGCGCTTGTGTGGGTGGCGCTGGCGTGTGGGACTGGGCTGGGCTGTGTTCTGCAGCAGCTCTGAGCAAGGCGCCCTGCCTGACATGATGTGCCTGTGCCCCCCCCAGTTACAATTGATTTAATTATTGCAGTTACAGAAATTTTCTTACCCTATTGATTGCAATTATTTTTTATGATGCTCGGTGTGACTTTCTCCCTGACTAAAATTCCCTTTTTGTTAATAGGTATTTATATTTTGTTGGGTTATTCAGGCAGTGCATGTTCTACATTATGAAGAATAATTTGCTCAATTACATTGATTTGTTTTGGATTGGATCAGTGTGTATTGTTCTTCTTTTTGTCCTTTAGTCCATTTGAAGACAAAATTCAATGTGATTCACTCTGTGTTGAATGCTTTTATTTCTTTCTTTGAGCATGTGTGTGTGTTGGCTTTCCCTAGCCTTATCTTAAGTGCCCTTTGTGAAACTTAGTGAGGTTGATGCCAGTCCCTGTGGTTTTCTGTTCTTGCTGCAGCTCTGCAGGGTCACCACAAATCATGCCTTCTTCAGGTTCCCCAGTGCCCGATGCTAACGCGCACTCTTTGACATCTACTGCTTAAACATAGTTAAATGTTAATACAATAACAATTTAATACTGCTAATACACCATGTGTTCTTTGACATTGTGGGGCTTTGGGTAGTCTGTGCTTTGCAGGGCCAGATTGCACCCCTGTGGACTTGGAAGAACATCTCACTCCTTTGAAAGTCTTCTTGAAGTTAATGCAACTGCTTGAGGAACAGGTTTTGCTGAAGAACCACTCCTAGGGTTGTCTTAATACTTCAGGTTTGGCATGATGTTCTCAGTTTCTCTAGAAGGTTGCTTTTGCTGGAGTATGGGTTAAATACTGTACACTTGCTTCATAATACTTTTAGGAATAAGACAACTTACTGCGAATAGCATCCACCCTTCCTAACTGTCCTGCACAGAGCTTGGCTCACCGCTGCTCAGTCTTCGCCAAGCTTGAAAACCTACATTTTTGTTCTCATAATACTGGTTTTAATGTAAGAGGAAACATCCCTCTTGTTTTAGATCTTCAAAATTAAGTATATATTTTGACTGTGGGTTTTCACAGAACTTGAATCTCTGAGATGGTGCTTTGCTTTTATAAGTCAGTACATGACATTTGTAATATATCCATAAAGGACTTTGTCAGAACTACCAAATGATGAGCCATGTTAAAAGACTTTTAAGTATTTACATGTTGTAATTGCAGTTACAGTTTTAAGCTCCTTTGTTAGTTATGCAGAGTGTTCTTGAGAGACTATAGCATGGTGCAAGTTAATTTCCACAGGACGTGATTTGTCACATGATTTCTCCCCCCGCCTTCAAAAATGGTATTTTAAATTTATGTCTTTTTGCCAACTGGCTGAGTGCTGTGTGATGCCTTTTACTGCCATTTCCTTCTCTAGAACATGGAGGATGATAGTACCCAAGGGGATTGGTGGGAAGCTTGGACTGAAAAGGCAGGAAGTGTTTGTGTCCACTGTAGCAAATTCCTCCTTGGATCAAGGTGGCCATCTATAACTTTGGTTTTGCTCCTGTGAGGAGACACATGTGCACAGCCCCCCATGGGAGGTGCCTCCTTCTCATCTGGTTATGGTCTGTAGGACAACAATGTGGTGGTTACTCCTGGCGATGAAACAGAACACTGTGTGTTGAGCTTGAAGAATCAGTCCTCCCTTTGACCCAGCCTGTTACCAGTGTGACATAATTTAATAGAAATTCTGATCATCATTTAAAAAAACCTGTAATCTAGAAAATCACTTAGGAAGCACAGCGTCAGGAGGGCATTGTTGCTGGGCTTACAAAGTTAGATGCTAAGAAATAAGATAATAACGGATTTAACATGTCAGCCACTTGAATTCCGTGAATGTAAATGAGGCTTTTGGTAGCTGCTGTAATGTGTTAAAAAAATGTGATGGACTGGCAGTCTTGTCATAGCTCATTCAGATCTTCAGGACAGAATACTGCATCTCCTCTCAGAGAACCCCTTCATGTTTATATTAATGTATTTCTTTCATAGAAAAGGCTTCAGCTGCTAGCTAAATTGTGATACAGGGGCAAATTTTGATAGCTTTGAGCCTGGATCTTTGAGCTGGATGGATAAACATCTGGTCTTGCTGACTTGTAGTAGATAAAAGTAGTTTCTAGACTGTCACAAAAGATATATGTTGACCATCAAGCAGTGACTTCTCTGGCATTGATTGTCCAATGGCTTAGAGTTACACGGGTACTGAAGTGGTGTGCTCTGCCATGCTGGTAATCCCTGTTTTTTGACGTAAGTGTTCATCTGTGGTTAATTTATAAGGCTGTTAGCCTAATGTTGAAGGATTCTGCCATACTGGATTTTAAAATGGTTTTTAGTGATATCTTAATATCAGGAATTTTGTTTTGTACTTTTGCTGTATTGCTTTGATTTACTGTTTGTTTGTTGGTATAGATTTAGAAATACACTGCTTCCACCACACAGCAGAATTCCCATATGTAGGACTGTACCTGATTGGATGTCTTTTATTTATATATTTTCATTGATTTCTTTATTCTGGATGGATTTAAAGATGCCAAGCATAAACGCACTGGGCTGCAATAACTGTGGACTAAGAGCTTTGGACTAAGGTATGTGAAGACAGTAATTACTTCTTCCCTCCCCCTCTCCCCCCCTCCACACCCCCCCACTAATAGTTTCTCTGTAACCTAGAAGCTGAATTTGTGCTGGGAACAATACGGAGGTAGGATCAACCTTTACTCTTGGTACATGTATGAAGCACTAGACTGTAAAGTCTGAGTCTTGATTGAAGTCCCCTGGCAACTCGGTAATGACAATAAATAAATAACAGCAGTAGGATGGCGTGGAGACGAGGAATCCTGCGTGAGTTTGCATATTTGTGTGCATGATAAAAGTACGTGTATCCAAAGATTGACTTGCCTATGGAGGCTCTTTTTTTGGACAGAACAAGCCTTTTGATTTCTTGCAGACATCAACAGTTCACTCAGCCCTTACTGTTAAACTTGAGGGTTGGGTCTAAAAAGATGGTTCCTTACTTATATCTTGCAGAAAAATAATTTCCACTCATGAACAGGTACCAAAAATACAATTAACCACAACACCACAGCTACCAAGCCCGCTTATAAAGCCAAAAATAGATTTGATTTGCTTGTAATTTCATGGGAAGGTGAGGTTATGCTTTGTTGCGTACTTAGACATAATTTTTGAAACCAAAACACAATTCAGATTTCTAATAAAAAGACTAAATTAAAAAAAGGAAAAAATAAAACATTTAAATACCCATGTTGGAAAATGAATTACAGGGTTGAATACTTATCTTAGTAAAATCGTTTATTTGTGTGGTTCTTGCCGTTGTTGTGTGAAAAGCGGCATCAAGTGTGTATGTGAGGCCAGGACTGTTTAGGTCACGGACACTTTTGGGAAGTGATTATGTATTTAACTGTGGGGTGGACAGTATTTTCTGAACCAGAAGTCACCCAGGTCATAAGAATAAAATAAAAGATGATTAGGTGGCTCTTAACCTGGCCAGCCAATTATTTTTATTTTTTTTCCCCTCCTATTCAGGAAGGTGAAACGTGTTCCTGCGCTTCTCGCTGAGGTAGGGAAACCGGCGGTACGTTAGGGCGCAGTGGCTGTAAATCACCTCACAAAAGGCCTCGGCCAGCAGAGGGCTTCTGTGCCTCACCGCCGGCCAACCTCCCGCCTTCCCGCCGTGGTTTCCCTTCTCCCGTGGTCCCGCGGCCTGGCGAGCTCTGGGACGCTGCGCGGGATGGGATCTGCGCGGCCTCCTCCGCTTGCCTTCGGGTTATACGTGATGCCAGTCTCATCTCCTCAGGGCAGGGGAAAGTGCACTCCTTCTGTAGTGGCCCCGTTTTAATTGTGCTGAAATGCTTTTTGCTGCCGAAATGGACAGGGAGGCATGTTTCTATGAGTCTTTGGAGTTCAGACAGTGGGATAATACATACTACTGGTGGCCAACTTACAGGTAAACTCCATGTCTTCTTAAACCACAGCAAAGGTTTATTCTTTCCATCCTGCTCTGGCACAGAGTGGCATCTGATAGTCTGACTCTTAAAATTTGTGTCCCTAGCCATGTGAAAGGTGTGTGCCTATGTGGGTGCACTCAAGCAAGTGTCTGTAATGGCAGGAACGCAGATCATACTCTGCTAGAAATGTATTTTGAATCTGTCTTGCTGCCTCATTACAGAATATTCTTTGTGACACATAGTTTTGCATTTTACCTGGCAGGCATTAGTTTTTGTTTTGGCTAGGTTTTGCATTACTTTTATCTGCTTTATCTAGAACTTGTCTCTGTTGCTTATTCTGTAGCCACGATGTGCTGAACAGCCTTAAGTCAAATATTGCCACATACAGCTCTCTGCTTAAAATACCATTAATATTGCTTGGTGCTGTGAGCCATCCAGTCAGAACCAAGCCTTTCAGCTGGGTGACTGGCAGCATATGGAAAGACAACCTCTTTTGGACACATTTGGTTAAAAAGATAGTGTTTCTTCTGCCTTTCTGTGTTCAGCAGTGCCTTTTTTTCCTCAGAAGAATTGGAAGATAATAGGATTTTAAAGGGTGAGTAATTGACTGACGACCACTTCCAGCCATAGCATTTTTCTTCATATTGTGTGGCCTCAGTGCTAAGGTGAGGCACAGCCTGATTTCTTATTTTCACAGCTCGCTGCACTAAATCCTGTGGCAGCCTGGACCTTCTGCCAGCGGCATAAGGGAAACGGAAAGATACATAACTGATCCGGGTTGTTTTTGTTATTTGTGGGGATTTTTTTGTCTCTAATTGCATTTCTATAAGAACTGTATGCACTGTCAGATGCTAAAATCAAACCAAATAGATACTTTTTTTTTCCCTGATTTTTAAAGTTTGTTGAAAATGCTGTGTATTTTAATATCTCCTTTTTTGATACTTTTTTCCTCACAGGGAATTTTTTTTTTTCCCTGCAAAGTTGTCTTTTTGGTTCACATAGTCATGTTAATTGTTGATGGCTGCACTGTGGAAGGATGAGGGCTGGAGGTTGTGGATGCTTCAAGAGCTCAGCTGAGTAAGAGCTTTTGCAGCTGAGAGAGGCTTGGGAGCTTTGGGAGGAAGATGGCAGTAACAGCTTAAAGCTTTGGTCATCATGGGGGAGGTTTGCAAAAAAAGGAGTTGAACGCTTTAATCACCCAGGAGGGAGTGAATGAATACTTTTCTCCCTACTTTTATGAGGATTTATTTTGGATTAGGTGGTAGTAGCTGTTTTCATTTAATCTTTCCTCCGTTTTAGCTTTTTTCCCACAAGCCTCTCTCCCTCAAGCCTCTCTCCCTCTTTACTCCTTTTGCTTGAGCCTGAATGCCTCTAACAGTAAATGACCATTTGATGAGTCTTTCCTCACCATACCTCCCCCATATCCAGTTCACCAGAGAGTGCCTTTGGGGTGGGGGGCACCCCACACCTCTTAGAAGGGTTTTCAGTAACCTGGGGAGCTCGCAATGCCCATAAGGCAAAGGGCATGTTTATTAATAACGGGGGGAGCTGGGCTACCTTAGCTTAGAGTTAGCTTTAAAGTGACTTAGTGAAAGTAGTCCTAAAACCCTGTCTGGGAGACTTACTTAAATATACTTTTGATGGATAGGTAATCAGTATAAAACTGCATTTATTGATAACATTTAATTATATATTAACATATTTGTTATCCTAAGCACTGAAATATGTGTCCAGGTATTTTTGCATCAGTTTCTATAGAGGGATGTAAGGTGCACAGATACAGGGCTGTGATTATATGTAAGAACCAAGGGTGGCAGAAGTTTTTGATAATACCTTTTTCTTTTTTTCTTTTTTTTTTCCTCCTCTCTCTTTTCCTCCTCTCCTCTCTCTCTCTCTCTTTTCCTCCTCTCCTCTCTCTCTCTCTCTCTTTTCCTCCTCTCCTCTCTCTCTCTCTCTCTTTTCCTCCTCTCCTCTCTCTCTCTCTCTCTCTTTTCCTCCTCTCCTCTCTCTCTCTCTCTCTCTTTTCCTCCTCTCCTCTCTCTCTCTCTCTTTTCCTCCTCTCCTCTCTCTCTCTCTCTTTTCCTCCTCTCCTCTCTCTCTCTCTCTTTTCCTCCTCTCCTCTCTCTCTCTCTCTTTTCCTCCTCTCCTCTCTCTCTCTCTTTTCCTCCTCTCCTCTCTCTCTCTCTCTTTTCCTCCTCTCCTCTCTCTCTCTCTTTTCCTCCTCTCCTCTCTCTCTCTCTCTTTTCCTCCTCTCCTCTCTCTCTCTCTTTTCCTCCTCTCCTCTCTCTCTCTCTTTTCCTCCTCTCCTCTCTCTCTCTCTTTTCCTCCTCTCCTCTCTCTCTCTCTCTCTTTTCCTCCTCTCCTCTCTCTCTCTCTCTTTTCCTCCTCTCCTCTCTCTCTCTCTCTTTTCCTCCTCTCCTCTCTCTCTCTCTCTTTTCCTCCTCTCCTCTCTCTCTCTCTCTTTTCCTCCTCTCCTCTCTCTCTCTCTCTTTTCCTCCTCTCCTCTCTCTCTCTCTCTTTTCCTCCTCTCCTCTCTCTCTCTCTCTTCCTCCTCTCCCCTCTCTCTCTTTCTCCTCTCTCTCTCTCTTCCTCCTCTCCTCTCCTCTCTCTCTCTCTTCCTCCTCTCCTCTCCTCTCTCTCTCTCTTCCTCCTCTCCCCCCTCTCTCTCTTCCTCCTCTCCCCCCTCTCTCTCTTCCTCCTCTCCCCCCTCTCTCTCTTCCTCCTCTCCCCCCTCTCTCTCTTCCTCCTCTCCCCCCTCTCTCTCTTCCTCCTCTCCCCCCTCTCTCTCTTCCTCCTCTCCCCCCTCTCTCTTTTCCTCCTCTCCCCCCTCTCTCTTTTCCTCCTCTCCCCCCTCTCTCTTTTCCTCCTCTCCCCCCTCTCTCTTCTCCTCCTCTCCCCCCTCTCTCTTCTCCTCCTCTCCCCCCTCTCTCTTCTCCTCCTCTCCCCCCTCTCTCTTCTCCTCCTCTCCCCCCTCTCTCTTCTCCTCCTCTCCCCCCTCTCTCTTCTCCTCCTCTCCCCCCTCTCTCTTCTCCTCCTCTCCCCCCTCTCTCTTCTCCTCCTCTCCCCCCTCTCTCTTCTCCTCCTCTCCCCCCTCTCTCTTCTCCTCCTCTCCCCCCTCTCTCTTCTCCTCCTCTCCCCCCTCTCTCTTCTCCTCCTCTCCCCCCTCTCTCTTCTCCTCCTCTCCCCCCTCTCTCTTCTCCTCCTCTCCCCCCTCTCTCTTCTCCTCCTCTCCCCCCTCTCTCTTCTCCTCCTCTCCCCCCTCTCTCTTCTCCTCCTCTCCCCCCTCTCTCTTCTCCTCCTCTCCCCCCTCTCTCTTCTCCTCCTCTCCCCCCTCTCTCTTCTCCTCCTCTCCCCCCTCTCTCTTCTCCTCCTCTCCCCCCTCTCTCTTCTCCTCCTCTCCCCCCTCTCTCTTCTCCTCCTCTCCCCCCTCTCTCTTCTCCTCCTCTCCCCCCTCTCTCTTCTCCTCCTCTCCCCCCTCTCTCTTCTCCTCCTCTCCCCCCTCTCTCTTCTCCTCCTCTCCCCCCTCTCTCTTCTCCTCCTCTCCCCCCTCTCTCTTCTCCTCCTCTCCCCCCTCTCTCTTCTCCTCCTCTCCCCCCTCTCTCTTCTCCTCCTCTCCCCCCTCTCTCTTCTCCTCCTCTCCCCCCTCTCTCTTTTTTTCCATTACTGTGTCTGTATGAGAAAATTGTATCAAAACTTGAAGCAATTTGTTGTTGTTTGGTTATTGGGATCCTCATGGTCTTCGCTTTGGTATCAGTTTTTGATGTGTTCTGTAAACAATCCTCAGTAATGTAAGGATGTGTTAAGTGTGAAGCAGTTTTAGTACATCAAGGTTTTAGAAACGGTTCCTAGATTGCTCTTGTTAGTCTGTGACCAATTTGGAAGATTTTATCAGTGCTATGAGCATCAGTGTTATTTAAAACATATGCATATTAAATGTGATATTATATATTTTGTGTTTTCTGAAGTAATTAAGAATAAATAAAAAACACTTGTGACTGGAGACTTGAATGTTTTGGCAGAAAAGAATCAGAAAGCAAAAAAAAATGTGTGATAACAATTGAACTTGGTGTGTCTCTTACCTCAGTGAGTAACTTGCTTAGTTTAAAAGGTCAAATAAATTAAAAGGCGAATTAATGTTAACATGTTGGTGAACTACTTACTGACTTTAATTGTAACTGTAAAAACAGATACCCTGAGGCAAATTTAAGCAGTAGCAACTAACATTGTTATGATAGCCTCAGGAAGCAAGTGTAACAGACAGGATGTTTTGTAATAAAACTGTAAAACAATTAAAATAGCTGCACAAAGCACGCTGCTTTTTAGCCTGTCCAGAGGAAAAGACTGTGAAGGGAGTGTCAGCCAGTCACAGCATCACAGTTGTTATAAATTGCCATCTACTTTTGGAAGGGGCAAAAGATGGATAACAAAGTCGACAAGTAAATACACGCTACATAAATATGCATAAATCCATTACCATCTGCCACATTGTCCAATTTGACTGGGTTGTCTTTCTGTGTCTACCACATAAATCAGTTTAAAGCAGTTTCCCTCCGGCAATATTTTCTGTAATGAATGGGTGAAAGATCTACATTCTTGGGTTGTGACTGTAGTTCTGGTATATAATAGAGAAAATACCGTATTTACCATTTTCTCAAAAAAAAAAAAAAGAAAGCTGTAGTCAAAGATTTATTTGACTGTGCAGCTACTAAACTTTGCATTAGTCTTTGGAAGCCAAGCCAGGAAGTTAAATTATCAGGCTTTTTGCTTGGCTAGGAATTTTTAGTGGTTTATTTTATACAATCACTACTGCAGACAGTAAGCAAAGATTAGACGTATCAGTCTCTAAATGTACTGGGGTTCATATCCCAGCGTTATGATCATTTTAAATAACAATTTTTTGTAAAGTTTTCATTCCTTGCTTGGTAAGCAAACATAGCTCACAGTGCTGCTGTTTATTCTTTGTGTCATTACTGCGATATGTCTCAGTTTAGGTCCAAGTAATTTTATTTTCCTGTCCTGTATATGTATAGCACACTTACATTTAATCTTCTATCCAGATGTGGCCTCTGTCTCTTTAGATTCAGCTTGTATGATTTTCCTACATCCTGTTCTGGATTTCTCCTAATAGCTATGACTATAGAATCACTGTGCTCTGCCCTGTGCTCATCTGGGCTTCGTTTCTTTTACACAGAGGCTGCTTTACGCTGTTCTGGCAGTGAAAAGGGGCCCCAGTGAGAATGGGACTCAAGACCCAGCTGGCTTGTCTTATTTTTTTTATGACTCACTGGGTAGATTGCACCAGGATAGATAAAATTTTGTTTGTTTGTTTTTTTTATGCAAGAAGAAAGTATTAAAATTTCCTTGGTTAGATTAAATCTCTAAAAAAAGTGAGTTGTCTTTTTATGTACACTTATGTTTTATTTTTTCTTGCTTCCCTCCCAGTTTGGAGATGTGTAGTTACTACTGGAAGAATTTATAGTTCTTGATTTAGGGTTAAGACTTTACATCGAGATATTTTTTTCTGGTAAGAGGTGTGTTTGTGGTTTGTTCTTTTTTTCTTTTTTTTTTTTCCTTAAAATGCTTATTTGTGTTGGAAAAAGGAAAATATGGGTTTTCATTGTTGTTCTTGTAAAGAAACCGGCAGGAGTTTATATATCAATCTGATAAACCCTCTTCGCTCTGCAGATATTTGCCTCTGGTAAGTCAAAGGTCAAAAATCTAAAATGTCTGTCAGGGTACTTCTGTGGAGCTTTGTAAACCACTTAAGTATTTTTAAATCTCTCCTGTTAGGTGTCCTTTAGTAGGCTGGAAATCTAACTTTGGATTTCTGGTTTGTAAGAATCACAGCTTTGTTTGTAAGGAAGTGACTTACAATACAGTGATAAAATTATTGGGAAAGTAATCTGTGGGTAGTACTGAAACAGCTTTTTGATGTGGTAAAGATTTTTGTAGTGTTAAAGTAATTTCTAATAAAAACTCATGTTCATCCCTTAATGTAGCAGCAATTTCATGTTAAAACTAGAAATTAATCCACTTAGAAAAAAGTGTGCAAGAGTAGGGTTGATTATCACTTCAAATTAGCTGTCAAAAATTTAAGGATCACATATAAGAAAGTTGTCCAGACTTTCAGCTCAGCCATGGAAGGATGGGGGCCTACAGAGAAAGAATCATCTCATCAAAAAGTGTCCTGTAAAGGTGGGATATATTTCCCCTGGGGGGGCAGGGTGGCTGTGTTGGTTTGGAATGTTTTGACTAACTTGTAGTTAGCTAAAGCTGGAGTCCTATCCTAAATGATGTGAGCTTCAGTGGTTTGTATTCCTCTGTGTGTGTGTGTGTGTATGACAAGGCATAAATCTCAATGTGGAGGGAACAGGGTGCTCATTTAAAATAAATAAATAAAAATTATGCTAATTTTCAGGTGGGTGTTGTACAGCTGGAGTAGGATTTAAAGTAGAGATTCTTTTAAAACAAACAACCCCCCCACTTAACTGCACATCTTAAGTCTTGGTATCATCCTTATTGACTGATGCGTGAGATAGAAGACCAAAGTATAAAGGTTTGTTTGAGAAGGGCCCTTTTCTGATCTAAACCCACTCTTTCGTGAGTTCTGTGTGTTGACTGGTTACCTTCAAGCACATTTTGTGTGTGCTTAGAGGAGAGAAGATGTTCTGGCAACTACATATCGAGGCAGGAAACCTTCTGTTTCCAGATCTGCCCCAGGCTTCCTGTATGGCTGAGGGGCTGATCCTGCTACCCTGGGCTGAAATAAAGAGGCGGGGGGAAAAAAAGGGGGAGAAAAAAGGAGTCTTGTTTTCGTGTGCAAGTTTTTAATGCAGAATTTCTGCTACCAGTTTTCTTGTTCGTAAGATCTAACACTCACCTGCGTGGCAGGATGCTAGGAAGGTGAATTTTCTGACCAGCATCAAGCACTCTCTGTTGGGAGCAGGACTCGAGGAGATTCGTGCTGGGTACCAGCCTCTGAAATGGTCTTGCTCCCTGCCCTTGATAATGAAGTAGAGAGGTGAAACCCTCCTTAGAAATGAGGTAACTCGTTGTTACTATTTTCGAGCAGCGATGGCAGAAAATGGGAGGAAAACAATTGCTCTGCAAACAATTTCAATGTTGCTCCAGACAAATAAAAGACCAAGGCGGTGGCTGACCTCTTCTGACAAACAGCTGGAGCCAAAAAGGGCTGTGGAGTTGTCGCTTAAGGACTTAATGGAGGAGATCTTTCAAATCCAAGAAACAGTAAACAAGGTAGATGGAGCTTTTACAGAGGTTAAAATTGAGATAGCTCAAATGAAAGCCAGGCAAAATGAAATTAAAGAAAAGGTGAATCAACAGCTCCGCGTGTGTGAGGATGAATTGCTTACGTTAAAAGAGACTTCTAATCAAATCAGCTTTCTGGAATGATCTTTGAAGAATCAGGAGAATAAAAGGAGGAAAATCAAATTTGAGACCGGATACCTAGAAAAGGCTTGAAGGACATCACCCAGGGGGAGGCTTAGGAATTATTGCACTGGAGCTGGTAAACACCGAGAGGGGCCTCTGAAGTGGAAAGGTTACACCTGAGCTTCCGTGCAGGTAGGCATCAGTCCCTTGTATGGGAAGCGTCGCGCTCGCCTTATGTGTGGCAGATGATCGCGCTGAAGTTTCCTGCTGCTAGTGTTTCAGATCGCTCTCACCAGACCATTGCTGGATGCAGGCTATCTGCCATTGATGGTTTTACAGCCTCCCCAAATGTGGGGCCTGATTTATGGTGCCCCAGTGAAATGGGGGTGGGTTATTGCATGACAATATGGCAATAACGGGATGAGCCAGTCGGACCCTCCTCAGGCTCGGGAAGGTACCTTTTCCTGTCAGCAATGGATGCAGAGGCTTGTGCTGTGCGGAACTGAGCTCCCTTTTAAAAGGCAGAGACCTACATGGGAGTTACTGTGATCGTCTGGATTGTCTGTGTGTGATTTAAAGAAATTCTGGAAAAGAGTAGACAGGAGGGGATTCCTCTGGTAGTTCACCCGTTTTGTTATGGGTATGGCCAGTGCTCTAGAAATATGGGGCAGACAAGGAGAGAAGGAGGCTCTACAGTGCCTGGCACCAGTAGTATGATTAAGGAGGTTCCTGTACGTTCAGTTGAACTGGGGTCGGGCAGCTAAGAGTTACGTGAGTTTGCTCTAGAGCTGAGCCCAAAGCACTTAGTTTGCCACTAAGTTGGACAACTACAAAAACTAGTGAGTAGGGGAAGGAATACCTCCTTGCAGTTTTGCAGGAGGGAAACTTGTTTGAAGTATCTTATCAAGAAAACAACTAGATTAATTTTTTTAAAGATGAAAATCTAAAATTAGGGTGAAATTAATTCTGCATCAGTCTTGTTTCTTGTCTCGAACTAACCACCGGTTGCCACCTTGCTAGGGATGCCTTAATGAGAAAGATAGAGTAGTTTGTTTAACGCTAGTGTTTTATTTGTCCTTGGAGATTTCTGAATGTATGCAACAATCTTCATTATTCCTCTTCTGATTTATTTACTTTTTAATACTTTATTAATTATTTTACTAGTAAAATTACTGTAGTATTTTACTACAGTAATTATTTTTTACTTTATGTTCTGCCAGTTTCAACTAAAGTGGGTGAATTGGTTTAGAAAAAGTAAGTAATGGTTCGAACTCCCCAGTCACAGTAATCAAAATATTTTGATAACTCAGTTTTCATTTTTGTTTTTAACTTTGCTCTTAATGACTCATGATGAAGTATATATCACACAGTGTCCTGTAAAAGAGAGATGGTTATAGATTTTATAGAAGACTTCCTTTTTTTGTTCTTTTTCCCACTCAGGCTAGAAATGGCAAATAAATATTGCAGACACAAAACGAAGGTTTGAATTGACTGCAGATTTTGGGTGCTGAGATAAATCAAGTGCTTCAGTTTCTTGATGCTGACTAGCTATTTGCAGCTCAGTTGTGTTTTTGGGTAAGGTAGTATTTTTACTATTGAGAAGAGAAAGTCCTTGAGTGGTGAAAAATGAGAAGAAATCATTGGTGAAGACAAAGGAGCAAGGTCTGAAGAGCTGATATTTCCCTTGTTTCTTGTTGCTGGATCACTGTTGTAACTTCCTACAGACTAGTAAGAATAATGAGACCTGTTAATGCCATTGCTGAACAGGATCCTAATGAAAAAGATTTTTGCCACTGGAAGCATATCTTGGGGATTTAACAGTTGGGAGATCCATCATTAGCTGATGTGCCAATCTGCATAGCTGAGTGAGAGTTTATCCCTTATTTATGGAACCCCAGTCGGTTTGGTTTAAATAAACGTTGTAAATGTCTTCTGGAGATCCTGAATTTCAGTATTTAGTGGACTGATGTGTTGTGTAGTGGTAGTCTCAAGAAAGCAGAGCGAGACATCAAGAACTTTCCTTTCAGCATCATCTTTTAGGATGATAGCGTGCAAGGTGAACTATAGTGATTCAGACTGCAGGGGTGAAGACAGTAGTCTTCAAATATTTGTGTAGATTGGTTTGTTTTGGGGAAGAGCAACAAAGTGTACTGTAGTTTTGGGAAATGCACTAAAATGCTCTTCTTACAGAGCAAAGACTTCACAAAAGTCAGTCTTCTAAAAGGGTCACAGGAAAGGTCAGTGCATTTTTAGGTCTGCATTTGTAGGATGGTCTTGTATTAGAGAATTTTTCTGTTTGTATCCTTCCTTCTGCTCTTACTTGCTAGGGATCCGGTCTCTTGAGTGCCTTGAAAATTGGCTTCAGTCCAAATGCTTTTCTTTGCAGTTAATTGGCTTCAAGGTTCATGTTCCATCTTACACCAGAAATAGATTTAGGTGCATCTGTCTTAATTTCAGATTTCTGGATAGGTAGCTTAGGTGAGGCATTGCAAGAAACTTTCCATTGTTCATACACTTTTGAAAATAATATACTAGCACAGGATTTGTTCACCTGGATCTTGACAGTAACAGATGAGAGAAAATTGTGTGCCTACGTAGAAATTTGCTATTTTGGTTCCACTCTTAAGTTTGCAGGCAAGCTACCTTGTATCTGTCTGTCTACCTATAGGTGTGTGCAAGAGTGTGTATAAAGCTGGACTAAATATGTGTTTGTATTATATAGCTTTTAATGACAGTAGACACTAAGGCTGTACTGAAATCCTGGGAACTCCTGTAGTGGTGGTAGCCAAGATTATCAGAGGCTAGGTGATGTCTGACAGCTTTCCCTTCTCCCTTTACTGGCCATTGCTGTGAGAATGGTAAGTCTGAAAAATTCAGATCTTTTAATCAACTAATACTTATTTTTCTTTTAACTTCAGTAAATTGTATTCCGACAGTATTGCTGTATCATAGAATCACAGAACATCCTGAGTTGGAAGGGACCCTTAAGGGTCATCAAGTCAAACTCCTGGCTCCACACAGGGCCAGCCAAGTCAGAGCACACAACTGAGGGCATCGTCCAGAGGCTTCTTGAACTCAGTCAAGCTCGGTGCTGTGACCACTTCCCTGGGGAGCCTGTTCCTGGTACAGTGGCTAGATGTGCTTTTGAAATGAAATCTCCAGGTTTCATTCTGTGCCAGAGTTGTGCCCACAAGGTAGGCACGTCATTAAACAGGGCTGCTCTCTGCGTTCATCACCAGCAGTGTAAAGAAGACCCTGGATGGCATGCATCGAGTACCCTGACACCAGAACTCAAAAGCCCTCAGTCAGAAACCACTGACAGCTGCCTCAGCTCTCTCTGGAAAATAGAGAAGTGTGACAGCCACTTAAGAAGAGCGAGCAATTGCTTACTTGATGTATCTGAGTTAATTTCCATCTGGTGTATGAGCAGAGATTGTCTAGGCTGATGAAGGAGTGGAAGGCTGTTGAAGCTGCCGAGTCCCATTTGTCCCAGCTGCTGTGGTCAGGATTCCTTGGGTATGAATGTGGTTCCGATGGATGCTGTTCTTCCGAGGCAATTAATTAATTTTAACCCATATTTACCCACAGGTGCATCTCTATTGATAGCACATCTCAAATAAACTGGGTATAGTGCTGTTCTTTTTTTGTGTTCTTTTTGGTGGTACAACCAACTCATGTCCTGGCCCTGCTTATCATGTGCAGGAGATACTTTTCTAAATTACATTTAGTGTAGTGCTAATGTGCAGTGTGTATGTAATCTTCAACTTGTCAATCTCTTTTTTTTTCCTTTTTTTTTTTTTTTTTCTTTTGCCTTTTCTTCAGAGCAAAATGACAGCTTGGTAAACAGACAGTGGTTTTTTGTTTGGCTTTGGTACGATGAACTGGGAAAAGGCGGCATCCTCTTGCATTGGGGGATGCTCCTGCTTTGTGTCTTATGCCAAGTTATGCAGGAGCACTTTTAAGAATGGACACGGCAGAAGCATAGGTGAAAGCAGATTGCCACCAGGAAGTGATTGCCTCTGAGTTTTTATTTCAAGTAGGTGGGCTGTGTTTGTTCCTATGCAGGTGAATTAGCGATTTTATTAAAGATAAAGGAGATGAATTCAAAATACGAAACACTACTTTTAGAAGTCTTTTATGATCCTGTAGGTTGTCTTAACAGAGTAGTAGAGACCAGTCAAAGCAGACAGGAATGTGTTTATCTGTTTGATTTTTCTTACAAAGCAGGCTTTATTTGGGTTTCAGTTTCCAAGTGGCACTGTGATTTTTGTTTGTTTGCTTTTATGAGTCCCGCTTTTCAGAATGGCACCATCGCTCTGCACTTCACACTGTAGATACAGCAGCTGGGTTAATTAAATAGATATGTCACAGCGCTGAAGCCAGTGCCTGCTGCCATTTCATGCAGGCAGCCAGGAGCTGCAGCAGATAGTGCCTTGCAGAAGCGTCAGCAATGCAATACCAGTTGTAAAAAAAACCTCCCCCCAAGCTCTGGTATGAAAAATAGTAGGGCAAAAAATGATGCTTTGTGTGCATTAATTGAGAGTAAGTATGGAAGAGGTGAGATGTGCATTCTTGGTATCTTACACCAGTTATTGATTGTCATGAATCAGTAACCTGCGTTTCAGATAATTGTTAGCAATCTTGGTGTGGAATTTATGGACGACCTTCTTTGCCTGTAGCTCTGTAGCACGCTTCACTCCTCCCCTCCCTAATATTGGGAAGTTTTAACATGTGGTTAAAATAGCCTTTAACATCTTCATAGAGAAATTGGTTCTCTCCAGTGTCTGGACCAAATTTGGAGACATCATCCTTGTGAGCTTCCTGTCTTGTTTACTGCACATGGTGAAAGTTATATGCTGTAGCCCCTACTCCATCTCTGACGTGCTGATGAATGCAACTGTGTGAGTAAGTTCTGCTGTGCTCTTCTCAAAAGCAGCTGTATTTCAGTAGCTGCCAAAATATTCCTGTTATGTGTCTTAGTTGTTTTGCAGGGTTCAGGTTAGCTGTAACTCCTGAGGCTGAAGTGTTCTATGACCTAGGTGCTTTGCTGACCTAGCATCGTAGGTGTGCTGCAACTGAGGAGATGAGGTTATCTCAATGAGTGTGATGAAAATTGTTTAATAGGTTGCAGATTTTAAAAAATTTTATTTTCCCCCCCATGAAAGGATCAAGGCTCTATGTACAGCTGCTGGGAGGGCCACTGAGGACAGCAGAAAAAGGCGAACCTCCAGAAAGGATGGATGTGGAGTAAATCACAACACAGGCTCCTCTCTGTGGTCTGGAGGCTGATTGGCAGGTTTCCAAAGAGCAGATGGTGCCAGCAACATTTTGTTGTTTGTTTGTGAACTACTTGCAGCATTGCAGAGGGAAGACGGCGTGGGGCTGCTCAAAATGGCAGCACTGCCCCAGCAGAAGATGGGAAGGGTCGTGGCCGCTTGGGAGTGGTGACTGCTAAATCACACCTTGAAAGTAATTTTTGGCACTTGCTGTAAGAACTAGTATTGGCCTGTTTGTCTTAAACGGTAATGAAGGAGCTGTATAAACATCATTAATTCTGCAACAAATTGTTCACAATTGTGTAATAATAAGGAACTAGTATTTTAAAATCAAACCCTGTTGCCTGTGATATGGGGATTCTCAAAGTATGTGGAGCAGTCAAACATCGGATTTCCAGATACTTCTGAGGAATCTGCATAGACATCTGGAAAGCCAAATCAGAAATCTCATTGCTGAGACTTAGTAGCTATGGGGCTGCGTGGGTTGGCAAAACCTATTACCTTTGATTTTATGAAGCCCTCAAATTCCTGTTTTAATTTTGTAAGTTAAAAAGCCAACACTAAAATACAGACCCAGGTCTCAGTTCTGCAAGCTCCCAGGCGTGTGAGTAGCTGTCTGCACGTAATTAGTCACTGTATTTGTATCTCAGGGAAGACGGGGTTGCCCAAGTAGAAGACCACGAGGTACCTGGAAGAGGGAGATGGAAGGCATGCTATGACTCATGCAGGGCTGCTCCTCACTGGCATCCACATCCACTTAATCATCATCTTGGGGACAGCCTGTCATCAGGGCTCTCTTTTCTACCTTCAGAAACCTGAGGGACAGAGGTTAGGATCTCCACAGTGTTTGCACCCCACTGCCTGCAGCCTGTGGGGATGGGTAGTCATGAAAAAAAGGGTCTCTTCACACACAGAAGTGTCCTCTGCCTGTCCCCTGCCTTGCTTCTCTTTGGAAATGTGTGCATTCAAAGTCACTGAGGATATCCAAAGATTTGGGGTAGTTGGGTATGAAAAGTTTCATCTTAACGTGTAACATGGGTGAATAGAGGGTGCAGTTTAGGGAGGTTTGATATTTGGGTTGTTTAGGGGGGTGAAGGCAATACTCTTAAGTCATGATTGGCAAATCTGTGCCCAAAGCTTACAAGCTTACAATGCAGAGCCAGTTAAAATACCTGCTCATAAGTTTTGGGGAATCTTTGGGAAGTGGGTGAGATGCAGTAGTAAAGGGATCAGTGTAGGACAACAGACCTATTAACCTACTGGTCTCAGGTGATGAGCCCCAGGTTTGGCCTGAGGTGACTCTTCTCATCCCCTCACAGCACCTATGAAATGGTTGATGGCAAGAAAATGGTAGCTGAAAGTCATGACTTTTTGGGGTGTTTTTCATCCTGTGTATGACGGGAAGCAGAGGGCTTTGAGTGCAATGTAGTGTTTCTGGGCCGGCTCACTGTGTCGGAGGGAATTACAGTGATAGCTCTCTGCTGACTCACTGTCTAGTTTTCATTTATGTATCACTCCTTTGGTGTTGAACATGGAATTAATTTAATTAGTTTATTTAAAAACAAAGCTAACATATTTACTGAGCTACAGGAATACATACACTCATCTCCCAACAATTTTGAGATGCTGCGTAATCTTAGAATCATCATAGAATCATAGAATAGTATGAGTTGGAAGGGACCCCAAGGATCGTATTGCTCCACCCCCCCTGCCACAGTAATCTTGTTGCTGTGAGTTTTGCCTTTTCCCAGTGTTCTGTTGCTCTGTCTCTTCTGTGCAGTTGGTTGGTTGTTGTTTTGGGGGTTTTTTGTTGTTGTTTTTTCCCCCCATAATTGTTGTCATGCATAACATTAGGCTGTAAGCTCTGCAGAGGTGACTGCTTGGCAAAGCAACCTTTACAAAATTGTAATTAGTATCTCTAAATAGCAAGTAGGATTAACAGTAGCAAACAGAATCATTCATGTAGAGGGATGAACATTTGAAGACCATGATGTGGGTTGTAGGCACGTGGGTCTTCTCTTTTCCTGCCTGTTTTACATTCATTGAAAAGTCACGGTGATCTCAGAAAATACTGAGGCAGATTGTGCCTTCTTTCCCACGGGAAGAACCGTGTTGGAGAAATCAACACTTAGCTTCCAAGAAGTGGGGACATCTCGAGACTCCCAATCCTGACTCCTGTGGTTGCTTCTTCTCACATCTTATAGACAAAATAAATTTATATTCTTTATTTCAATGTAAGGGTTGGAGCTCTATGATCCTTGGGGTCCCTTCCAACCCATGCGATTCTATGATTCTGTGATTTACCAATTATGATTACTTTTTCCAAGAAGCTTACGGGGTCTTTGGCTTTCCCCTACTCTCACAACTGTTGTAATGAGAGATGCCCTTGAATTTCTTTCACATTAAACACAGTTTGTGATTATTATGAAGTTAGGGTGAGGAGAGACAGAAGGAGGAGAGGCAGGCGTTTTATATCTTTGAGCAATTTCTGTTTCTGCAATTGGACAGCATTTTGAATTAAGATATTCTAACATAGCTCTTACTACTGTTGTAGGTGCTGTAGGTTTTACTAGACTTCAGGTTTGTTGCTTTTTGTTTTTTTCCCCCTCACTCTCCTCTGTTCAGATCTGTAGCAAACGTGAGGGCAGTGTCCTACACGTTGTGCTGACTTGTGCCTTTGGAGATGTGATACAGCCTGAGATTATTCATTGTGACAACACTTAACCTAACATACTTCAGTTCAGTGCACTAGAAGTAGAATGATAGAATATTTTTTTTTTCCTAGGATGGGTACCCATCCATTGTCACTCTAGTTACTGCGGATTATCTGATAGGAACATAAGAATATAGGAGTTGCCATCCCAGATCAAACCAGCAGTCTATCTAAGTCACTGTCCTTTCTCTTGAGACAGGCTGGGGCTGGATATTTCAGACAAAAGTGTAGGAAACCCTAAAATAAACTTGGAAAAGTCTGTCACATTATGGTATCTTCTTCTTAATCCTGTCGATTAGACTTCGGTCTGCGCTGTGTACCAAAAGGACTTAAATCCCTTGTGTTTCCTAAATCCCCTGTGAAGTAACACTTCATTTTCATGTTATCTATCTAAACCTTATCTGAAGCCTGCTGTGCTTTTGATGTCAGTGTGGTGTGGCGGCAGTGCATTCCACAAATTAATTATATGTTCTACGCAGGAATGTCTAATGTATCTCGTCTTGTTTCTCAAATCTGAAACATGCCTTCTATTAGATATCTCATCTTTAAGCTAAAAGGATTTCCATCAGTGTTTTCAGCCCCTACCCTGCAGGACTCTTCCAGTGCCTGTAATCATTCTAACAGTTATTTGTATCTACACCTCATGCTTGTCACAAAAGCAGATCGCAATATTTCATATAAGGTGTATACACAGGTTTTGTGTAGTAGAAGTGCTGTTTTTTCTGTCACATCTTAAAGCTGGAATGAGGAATTAAGGGGAAAAGGGAGATGCTTTCAGTGAGAATTATCTTGTAAATGTTTCATTTCAGATATGGAGAAATGGTGCCAGAATCCTTAGAGCGGGGAGAGAATGGTCCTAAAATGTATGTGGAGCACAGACAGGGACGTAAGACCCCCTTTCCCTTTAATGACTTTTTTTGCCTTTTAAGCTAGTATTTCTGTAGGTCAGATTGTGCACTCCTTAACTTAAGGCTTTATTTCTTATTCTTAATCAAATCCATTAAGTTCATATGGGATTTAAAGCTATACTTAATGTAGATGTATCTTAGCAGTAGACTTAACATAATAGTTTGTTTCTTCTGTTAGCTCAGCAACTGTAATTTGAAGGGTGGGGAGTTTTTTTAAGAGATTAAAAAATCCTTCCTTTTATCTGTTGGTGTTCTCTCTGCCCAAGTGTTTCCAAGAAACAAATCACAGAATCACAGAATCGTAGGGGTTGGAAGGGACCTCGAGAGATCATCGGGTCCAACCCCCCTGCCAAAGCAGGTTCCCTAGCTCATATTGCACAGATAGGTGTCCAGACGAGTCTTGAATATCTCCAGAGAAGGAGACTCCACCACCTCCCTGGGCAGCCTGTCCCAGGGCTCTGTCACCCTCACTGTGTGAAAGTTCTTCCGCATGTTGGTGCGGAACTTCCTGTGCTCCAGTTTACAGCCATTGCCCCTTGTCCTATCTCCTCATGTTTTCTTGTATTCTCTTTTTTTCTTGTATTCTTCTTTCCTTCCTCTTCACCCAATTCTCATCTGTGTTATGAACTCACAATTTTTACAAATGAAGGAAGGACTGGTGGTTTTGCAAGCAACTGACACAGTCTGACGTGGCGGGTGGTCATCTGCGCGTGTGCTGAGACACGTGTGCGAGCCGCTGGAGATCGGGGCGATGTCCTCTCCCCACACCTTCCATCTGCTGAGTGCTACTAGTGCCCCTTGGAAGCAGCTCTGCCTGTGTGGGAGCCCTCAGAACTCCTGCGGCGTGCTGGGTGTTGGCTGAGGCGTAAGGGCTGGAGTAGCTAGATGAGGCGTAGTCACAGCACGTGTGCAGGCTTTTAATAGAAGTATTTTGTGTATACTGAGCCGCAGTGGTTGTGGCTGTTGGGGGTGCATGGTTGCTTTGGTGACATGTCTGACTTGTACATCTGACCACAACTTTGCTAGGTTCTTTTTCTGCAAAACTCACAGCCTCCACTGTCCTCTTCCTTGAACTCTAAAATAAATAGTGAAAACTACCATAAACACAGGATTTGATACTGATTTTTCCAGAGTTTTAAGATAATCTGAGGTCTTCAGAGATCAGTATCCTTTACTGTGTCATACACATATGTATGCTGCTGCTATAAAAATAAATAACTGAAGCTCTTTAAGGTCTAGTTTGTGAAAAAGATGAAACATTTATTGGCCACTATATTTTGAACATTGTATTTCTGAAGCTGAATTTGATGCTTTGCGTCCCATAAAATAAAAATGATGAGATTGAAGTCAGTAATCAAAAGAAAAGGGCTCAACGTGTCATACTGTTGCTAGAATACATGTGGCTGGTTTAACAGAGCTTTACTTCCAATATACTTTTATTAATTTTTAATGACAGCTAATGAATCAAAAGTTGAGAGGCCTTGGAGGCGAGTTAGTTATCAGACTATTTTCTTTTCCCTTTTGATGTTGTGTGGTGCTTCTCCTGGATCCCTCCGGTTGCCGGCTGTTTCTAAGATGTGGCTTGCATTTCAGTCTGTTCCCCGTCCAGCGTTTTGCATCTCTCCTGGAATACCAGGGTAGGGCTCGGCGATGTGAATTCTGAACTTTTCACATCAGCAGATGTGTTTGAAGACCTGCAGGAACAAAACCATTTTTTTCTCGTTGTGAGCGCCTGGGCGCTGCCTGAGACGCGGAGCAGTGGTGTTTTCCAGCCCTGACCGGTCCCACCAGGTGCCGCTGTAAGGCAGTGATGCCTGGAGCCGGCGAGGAAACCCAGGGATGTTCAGTCCCCAAACTCCTGATTAATACAAATAAAAAGGCAAAGGAAATTGCAGCCTGCGCCCTGTGACCTGACCAAGCTATTGCAAGTCATCAAGGAAGCCTTGATGAATCAGGAGCAGTCTCCTAAATATCAGAGGGCTGTATGGCTCTGCAGAATATTGTACCTGCTGAGATACAGATTTCTACCATGTGGCCATAGCACAGCATCATCAATTTGAAAGGAGAGGGAAAGGAAACTTAGGAGCCAGGCTGCAGGAAAAAAAATTATTCAGAGGGAAGTGGCTCGGCAGCTTTACGCTCAGCCTCGCCTCCCCGTGTGTGTGATCCCTGCCAACAGGCGTGTTAGCACGGCACAGAGGAGCGCTCAGTTCTCTGCCTGCCCCAAGCACGGTGGTCTCTGTTACTCAACAGGCGTTGCTGGTGGCACCTCAGAAGTGGCATTTTGGCAGAAAAGAAACTGCGTGAGGCAGAATCATGGTGTAAATTGAAAGCGAGTGCTCTGTCGGCCACCCAGATGGAGTCAGCTGCACTGTGGGTTAGGTAACCTGGGTGACTCCTGCGTGTGGATCCTCCAAGAGGGGCAGCAGCAGCAGATCATATGATGCTGCTTAGAACAGTATGTGTGTACTAAGTGTGAGAGGGAAACCCCCAATACTGTATAGAAATGGTCAAATATAGGAGAAAAGTTGATGACAGTGAGTGTCTTAAAATTTGGCTGTGATACTGAACTGATGAATTGTTGGGTTGTTACAATGCCTTTTCAACCATCTCCAGTAAGAAATAAGGCAGTAGCATTGGCAAGGTATTTGTGGATCCTAATTCAGTATCGGGGTTTGACTCTTCCTAGTTCTTATACTTACATGTTTCAGTTTTTTTCTGGTCTGTGGGGATCTAAAAGGTAGCAGATCCCTGCTAGGTGGGACAACAGGTTTTGGGCAAAACCTTCCAACCTCCCCAATGTTTGGTGCTATATCCCACCCAAGCAGAAGTCAAGATAGTATCCTCTTTTTCTTCATCTTGCATAAGTCTTATTTCCTGGCCTTGTCAAAAGTAAGATGTCCAGCATTTTGTCTTTTCATCAAAGCTCACAATGATGTGAGGCCACCCCAGCTTACTGTGCATGTGGTTAGCAGGAGAACCAAAACTTCAGAGATGGCTATGTGAGAACTCAGTGTGGTTTGCCAGCTAGACTCAAAGTATGCTGGGCTCTCGTTGGGGCATGTGAGTATAATTCTTCTTGTATTTTTATCACAGGATTCCGCTGCAATTCTTTGAAGAACAGGAGGGTGCGATGCAAGGTGAATTGAACTCAAACTTCAGAAAGATCAATTGAGATGGCACAGTTGAAATCATTCTTCATTGATACAGGCAAAAAGTACCTGAAATATTTTTCCCATTTTTCAGGCTGGTGTTCTCTTCCCTAAACTAAATATTTATCAGGCATATTTAGATGCCTGAGAACAGGCTTGCTTATTTATGTGATGAAAGGGAAGAAAGGGAAGGGAGGGAGGGAGAAAGGGTAGTTTTCATCTTCTAAAATGAGTTAGCTAATAGTAGCATCTTCATAAATCACTTACATGCTGAATGGTGCAAGTGAATTTATTCCATGTTAATTTATTCTGGATCATTTTAGAGGGGGTAATACTCAGTCCTGACCTTATTTTCTGCATCACTTTTACTTGGAATTGCACATGTTAATGTTACCCTGAACCACTGCATGTGCCAGACAATTGGACTTGAGGCTGCTAGCCTACATGTTACATCACTCCTGGCAATTATATTTGAAACACTCTATTTTGACAAAATTATTCACAATGTACAACCCTATCAGTACAACCCTCACTGCCTGAGTGTAAACAGTTTACATTCATGGAGTTGGAAGGTCTAACGTAGTATAAGTAATTGGATTGTTGAATGGTTGAAATAGCTCTGACTGGGATATTTGGGCCAGACTTTCTTTTGACTGACATAATACAATATTCAGATCATTGCTTTTGAAGGCTTGCATTTCAGTAGGCACGCTGTACATGGAAAAAGTGTGCAGTACACGTTAATGGCTTAACTCTTCATGGTGAACCTTGTTAAACTTTATCCTGGAAACTTGACAGTGGAAGCTGGCTGAAGTTAAAGGTGAGCTTTGAAGCCCAAAGCAAAATTACTTTGAACCTGAATGTATGGGATAAATCTCAACTGCTAATCAGAATATATATAATATATTCAGCTAGTAATTTTAATTAATGTTTTAATTAGTTTTTTACCTAATAATAACTGCAACAATTTCTTCAGCCTCTGCTGCTCTACTAGATGTGTTAAAGTGGAAATCAGGAATTCATGACTGCACACAGACATCTGGAGCCAAAGTCTCAGCAGACTTTTGCAGTCAGTGGTGTTGCTCTGATTTACACCTTCTGAGGATCTGCCCTATGAGATCACTGCCTATCCAGACTTATGTATCCTGGGTCAAATTTAGTGAACTTGGGAGAGTCAGAGGACTTCAGAGTGGATTTTGTTTCTTTTAAAGGTTGATTGGACCTTCCTCTATCTATGTTGAGTGCTCCCCATAGTCTGATTAGTGGAGGACATGCATTACATATTTCTGGGATTAATTCAGTTTCCCTTTAAACTTTGATTCTTCTAAGAAATCACATGGCTTTATGGTAATTCCCTGCTGCTCTCTAAATCCCTAAATCACTTTCCTGCTTGTCACTTCTTTACTTTAAGGTATTGTTACTCAATAACATAGTGTGTCTGGCTCTGTGTGTTTAATTTCACTGTTAGGCATAAACAATTTTCAAGTCATGTTATTTCAGACTGGATGTATTTTGCCCAACACGCTCTCAGGCGCGCTGGTAAGGTTAGCTGGTATTCGTTGGCTTCCAGCTACATCAAGTACTTCAAAATACCATAACCCAAATGTAAAATTGCATCTTAGTGCAATACTGGAGAAGCCTGGCCATGGAAAATCTCCAGGTTAATGAACTTTATGGTTGAGGATATTTTCTTCCCAGCTGCTGAACATGAAAATTGGAAGAGTGAGCTCCTAGTATGTTGGTCCCCGACCCATTGTAAACCACCCTGTAACCCCATGCTGACAAGGGAGAGCACAGTAATGCCTGTAGCACACTGTGGTACCGTCTGTGCTCTGTGGGACCAGGCAGCTTGTTTGAGGAGGCTCCTGTGATGTTACCTTGCAGTGTGGGAGCTTCACACATCCATTTATCCTAGGCCTGGTGCTGCTGCACTGTACCAAGCACCAGGCAAAAGGCAAAATGAATGTGTCTGGAATAGGGTCTTGCCTTATAGCAGTGGGTCTGTAGTGGGCAAAGTCAGGGAATCTTTACATCATTTACATTAAACTTAGTATCACAGAATCACAGAATAACACGGTTGGAAAAGACCTTTAAGATCATCAAGTCCAGCCATTCACATCCTAAACTAAACCATATCCCTGAGTACCTCATCTACACTTTTTTTGAACACATCCAGGGAAGGTGACTCGACCACCTCCCTGAGCAGCCTGTTCCAGGCCCTGACAACTCTTTCAGTCAAAAATTTTTTCCTAACATCCAATCTAAACCTGCCCTGGCACAGCTTCATGCCATTCCCCCTTGTCCTATCACCTGTCACCTGGCTGAAGAGACCATCACCTATCTCTCTACAACCTCCCTTCAGGTAATTGTAGGCGGTGATAAGGTCTCCCCTCAACCTCCTCTTCTCTAGGCTAAACAGCCCCAGCTCCCTCAGCTGCTCCTCATAGGATTTGCCCTCCAGCCCCTTCACCAGCCTGGTTGCCCTTCTCTGGACTCGCTCCAGGACCTCCATGTCCTTCTTGTGGTGAGGAGCCCAGAACTGGACACAGTACTCGAGGTGCGGCCTCACCAATGCCGAGTACAGGGGCACAATCACCTCCCTCTCTGGCTTACTTTTGGGAAAAGTTAAGAGAGTCGTCACTGGATCCATGGGTCTCAGATGCACTTCCTGAGGTTATGGGAAGGGTTATCTCCTCTGAATGGCACCCCTCATTTCTCTGCTCGTATGCTTGGGCTATGTGAAGTAGTGAGTGAAAGACCATCACCTGGAAAGAATGAAAGAAAAAACCCGAACCAAATAGAGAAGGGCTGTGTTCCACACAGGCACGTTTCCTTGAGAGCCTCATGGGACTTTCTGTACTAACAGGCATCTTGACTGCACACACAAAAAAGTTGTTTTAATACTTAATGATATCTGTATCTTCTGAGCTCGTGAGTCTGAACTGTCTGATAAGTTATGGGATACATCATGGAGTTTGAACTAAGCAATCTAATAGGGTGGTTACTCGGAAATTTATATTAGTGGGAACATTAATGTTTTCTCCTTATATTGAAACCAGGTTTGACAATGTTTATGTAGCCCGTGGGCTGAACGGTGATGTTAGTATGAAAGAGGCAGATTGTTTAGCTGAAAGGAGAGTTGAAACTTGTCATGTCTGCATTACTGACATTAATGTTTTATGCACTCAGGACTTCTAGGACTGCTTCTCTGTGTGGGATTATGGTAATTCCTGATCAATTGTGTCTTTGTAAGAAAATATAACCACACATAAAGTAGCTAAAATGCAAGGTAGCTCTTCATTGCATAAAGACCAATTAGAGGATAGTTTATTGCCCACCTGAGGTTTGAAAAGAAAAATGTTCCAATAAAAAGGTTCTTGATCAACAAAATGTGAAAGGACTTAGCAATTTTAGTTCACTAGGATTTGGCTAATGTGATTGTCCTCGTTTCAGAGCAAGGCGTAAATCCTTTGTATCAAGGTACAGGCTTCAGCTTCTCTTGCATGAAGACATATGTCTTGGAAACATAATTACATAGTTGTCTGTGAGGAGAGGAGGGTTAGAGGAGTGCAAGTCTTGGTGGGCTCAGTCCCCTCTAGCTGGAGGCACAGCAGGTAGAGCACCCTAAGAAGCCTGGATGAAAGGCAGCAGAGTGGCTGCTTTGCAGTTGCCTCACTCCTTGACCATAAAACCTTACCCCTTTGATTCGAAAACCTCCAAAATGGAATGAAAAATAGAATTAAGTGAAGGTTGGCCACCATGGTTAGCCTTTATTTGACTAACTGCCATGAAATTATTCCATTATCAGAGTTTTGCAGCGTATCGTTTGTTTGTTTCTTTTCCCCCAAGGCACAAATGTGTCTCCTGATGAATTTATTTGCAATGTTTTGTTCTGAAACGGCAAAACTGATCTCAATTACGATTTTTATCTTTGGCCACCAGTCATGTCAGAGCCTAGCCTAGCTCTTTAAAGCAAATTCAGCATTGCTTGGTATATTGATTGCTGCCAGAGTTCCATCCTGCTCTAGTTGGAGCATGTTTATTTTGCAGTATAAGGATGATACTTTGGAAAAGTTGTTGTAGTTAGTACAAAAATGATAATTTTCCTAAATTTTTATGCTGAGAAGATTCTGAACGAATCTTCCAAAATGAGTAACATGTCTAGAAGGAGTAAGGACTAGGAATTCAAAAATCAATGAGCTCCTTTTGTTCCCCCCCCACTCCCCCAGTGCCAGAGTGACACAAATTCATTTATGCACACACACATTTACACACAAATAAATGGATGAAGAGATAGTGTAGATAGAGCGAAAGAGCCCTGCTATTTTAGATTGAAGTGCCTGTCACTGACATTAATTTAGATGTAGTATTAGGGAGCCTCTTAAAGGTCAGGTTTCCCCTGGAGCGTTAGTTTACCCTGGACATTTTTACAGATGATGTGCTAAAGATGTAATGCATCTAATAACTACATCTTGGCTTCATCTACTTGATTCATCAAATACCTTCCTGCTCAATGCTGAGTTTTCAGTGACATGTTATATGTGAAATATTAGAAGATGGCATGTTAATACTGTGTTGATTACAACTGATTTTTTTTTATTTGGAGGTACGTAAAAAGGGGAGGGGAGGGGGGAAATAAAGCTCATTTATCACCTAATACTAGTGGCCTGTGGCTTCCTGAAAATAGGGACCCCTCGTTGTTCGATTGAGGGAAGATGGTTATGAATGACAGCTGCCCTTTCCTGGGAAGGTGGTGGTCAGATGCTCAATGTTTTATTCTGGGGGAACAGCATCATTGGCTGCCCATGCAGATGAGTTCATCTCGTGGCGTGTAAAACATTGTGTGTTCAACCAAATAATATTTCCTGGGTTTCTGCAAAGCCATAGGTAGCTAAGTGCACTGTTATCTTAAAGACAGAGCCTAATCCTTGCTGTTATCCCGTGACCTTTTGATAATATAGATGCTTAATCCATTTTAGGGGGTCTTTTAACTTGATTGTGAAGACCGTAGTTGACCAGAAACCACAGTAGGGCAGCCCTGGGGTTAATAAGATTGTTTGCTTTATAACAGTCAGTTTTTCTTTCCCACCCAATGTGAGTATTCTTGTCTGGTAACGCTTGCATTGAGCTGTATGCTCTGCCCTTGTCAATAAGTACGTGATACAAAGATCCAGTGCACAAAAGATAATTTTTAGAAACAAATTTGGTTTGAAATTAGCTGAATTAGGGTGCTGAAGAGCTGGTAGTGGCACAGTTTAGGAGTTGCCCTGGGTTCCCCTCTGTGTTGCTGACTTGCTGTGGTCACTTGTGCATCTGTAAAAAGGGTTTTAAGGTTTAAGAACAAACAAATGTAAAGGCCCCCACCAACTTTGAGATTGTCGTATGACAATGAAGTACCAGTGTAAAATGTTGCCACTTCACCAAGGGAATGTATTGTTTCTGCGTCACCATGCTGGAGATGTGTGTCTCTGCAACACTCTCTGGGGTGTGAGCCACCCGAGGCCCCGGGGCAAGCACTGGGGAAGGGGACCAAATTACGGGTGGTTGGTGGATCGGGTCTACGTTCTTCTTCTGAACTGCAGAACTCACACCCTGTTTGTAACCACATCCCAGAAGGAGGGCTGGTTTTTTGCCTACGCAGATTCCTCATGTCACCTGGTTTTCCCTCACCCCCAGGTGAGGACAAAAGCAGTGGAGTAGTGAGGAGTTAGGGTCTTGTGCCCTGAACATCACCGCACCAAATCCATTTACTTTAGTTTGGGCTGAAGACTGGGCTGTGTGTTCTTTGTCCAAACTTTGTTCTTAAACTCTGAAGCAAAGCACAGCCTCGCCTTTGTGGGTTTTTGGGGTTTTTTTTCTTTTTCCTAGAACTGCCTTTTGTATGTATTGGCAGGAAAATAGCATTGCTCTTAAGGATCGCAGAGTCAGTTCTGCTTCTGCAGCCTTGGAGCTGCTGCTACATTAAAGAGAGAGAGAGAGAGAGAGGGAAAAAAAAAGCCTTTAAATATTGAAACAGTTTCTAAAGTAAAGAGGTTTGAATTTATGATTGATTTCGCAGTGATCTCTGTTTAAACTTTGAATGGGAATAAAATAGTGTCTTGTTCAAATATTGAACTAGTTTTAAAAGTTAAATGGCTCGAACATAGAACTCTCTCATGGGAAATTGTATTCTCGTTTCAGTCTTTGACTTCTCTTCTGTATTGTACTATACCTCATTGTACTCACACTCCGCTGTTTGCTTAGGCTGCACTAAGAAGCTTTCTGATACGATTTTATTAGTTGATTTAAAAGAAAACCAACAACAACAAACCACAAAATACACTGGAAAAAAATGGATAGCGGCGGATATTTTTTCAAGGTAATGGAAATTCAGCAGAAGGATATAAGCAAAGACTTAGGGTAGCTTCTTAAGGCAGGAGATCAAGGGAGATAAAAGAATTAAAAAAACATTGACACGGAGATGTGGTCACTGAAGTATGGCACGATGAGCGAGAACTAAGTAATTGGAGGGGATTTGTCTCTGGCGCTTGGCCGAGAAACAGATGAACAGAACCATTACCTGTAATTGCTCGCTGGGCCCCTCTTAATTTTTGGGGGTGGTGGTTATTCTTTATTGACTAGCGTGCTGCAAAAGTTATTATTTTGTGACTAGCGCGAGAGGCCCACAGTTGTGTTTTATAGCATGTGCTGTCAGCTTCTTAATGCGGCCGTGTGTTTAAGAGGGTTTGGTTCCCCGGCTTGGCTTTCACATTTGGCCACATAATGCCTCATAAAAAAACCTCGTATCGGGAGCAGCGAGAGCTGCGTTCAAGGACTAGATAAAATGCAGCATGAGTAATGTGTATGCTGTTGTCTTACTGACCATAACATTACAATTCCCTGTGTATTTTATAGCCAAAATGGCTTTTCAGTTTCCTAACACTTGAGGGCATAATTACTTCAACTGACTAATTGAGTTGATAGCCACGTTTGCATATTCTCAGTGCGCTTTTTTTTTCCTTAGCGTGGGGTCATGCAATGGATCAACGTGACATTGATAGTACTGTTAGCCTGACCCGCTCTGCTCAGAGTTTGTCATGGTTGGAGAAGGTGAAGCTGCAGATGAGCTGCCCATGCCACTGTTCCCAGCCCAGCAGCGGCAAGAAACTCATCTGAGGTAGCTGGGGATTTCTCCAGCTAGAAATTTTCAATGGCAAATCCACTCCTAAGTATCTATCTTTAGGGCTGCAAGCAAGGGGGTCAAGGGTAAACTGGGTTAGATAAAGCAAGGGGGTCGAGGGTAAACTGTGTTAGATAATAGTGTGAGGAACGATCTCTGCGTTGATCAAAGTTTGGTGAACCTGTAGTGGAATGTGAGTTTTTTGTTTGTTTAATTTTTCTGTGTTGCCACAAACTTAAGCCACTGCCACAAGACCCCCATTTGAAAATGTGTAAGATTTTGGTTTTTTAGGTAGGATGGGGAAGGATATTATGGCAAGTTTTCAGAACTACCAGTCTGAAATATTTCTTTCAATAGTGTCACTTAATAAGTCAACTAAAAAAAAAATAATGATCTCAGGAACTTAACGCAAAGTTTAAGAACAGTGGCTTTTCAAATATTCTTGTGGTACAAAACCAGCAAAGAATCAGTGGAAGCTTTTCTGGAACATCCTAAATCAGTGCCGGCATATCTGAGAAATCATGGTAAGTGTAGAAATTTGGATCCTATTCTGAAAGATAAATAAATTACAGTTAGTGGAAGCTGCTTAATCAAACGCTACTGTTAGGTCTTGGGAGCCACCTATTTCACAATTTTGATAAAACAAGAGACACAGAAGGAAGCTTATATTAGGAGCCATGTGCTAGTCAGTGCAGCTGTCTGTCACAGGAAACATCCTCCTCCTGCTCCTCCTCTCCATGGCTAAACAGCCTGTTAAACTGAGCTGGCCGGGGCTGCCTGGTGGGATGCAAAAATGTTTTACCCCATAAGAAGGCGGGTAATTATTGCTATACAATAATTTTCAATTTTCAGACTACACTTTCCACATTAGGGCTATATTTTCTCATGCTGTTGGCATTTAATGCTGCTTATGTTCTTAAGACAAAGCTTTTTATACAGTCAGTAAAGTTAAAAAACCCACCCCAACCCAAGAGTAACAACAGCTAGGTTGGTTAGCTACACTACTTAGATGGTTGGAAGCATACCACAAATGACTATGAGGTGTTGATCAACTGTGAATTTGTATGTATTTTCCTCTCTATCCAATCAGGCCTTTCCTTTTGAATCAATAGCCCTTTAAAAGGAGGGTTTGGTAGAAGCTGTGGGAACAGGGAGATTAAATGCTTTTTGCTTGGGGACTGGTGCAGTTGTGTCCCAAAAGAGAGGGATGTGACTGGCAGACAACATCAGGTAGGAAATTTTGGAGAGATCTGCATTTCTGACCACAGAGAGCATCTCTGCTGGCTCTTCAGCATTCAGGAGGTTGCCCAGCCGTCATCTTTGATGTGACTCTTGCCTTTTATCCAGCTTGCAGTAGCGCTGTTGTGGAGCACTTTGGGTAGGGCACACGGTTTTCTGGTTCCTGAGCTTTGTGCAGCCCAAAAATGGGCTTATGGCCTCTCAGCCTGCCGCTGTAGGGTGTGATGAGCAAGGAGGCTTTGCTGCTACGGGTCTTCTTGGGCAAGTATCTCCCAACTAGTTGTGAGTTACACAGGTTGCCCTTGTTTGTAGGAACACGTTGGTGTTTTGCTTTGGAGTACTGGCTGTGTAAAAGAGCAGCTGGCCTATGCGGAGCTGTGACATGGTTTCTCTAGCTGGTGTGCAGGACAAGAGCACTTCTTCACTGGGTTGTGTCCATGCAAACAAAAAACACACTCTTGCTGGTATTAGTTCACGTGCTTTCTCTTCTTTTTTAATTGTGAAGGACCTTGGAAATAATCACATTCATTATGTTCTGTGAACTCTGAAAGAGTAAAGCAGACCGTTCAGGCAGGTGATCTTTATCCGTTCTAGTTTTGGCCCCAAACTGCATGTCTGTTTGCACATGTGTATCTGTATGCGTGTGTACACGTGTGTCAGCGCCCACACACAGTGTATGCACACGTCTGTGTATGTAAACAGAAATATATTGCAAAAGACTCCATGTCCGGAAGACTCCCAAGTACATGAGGTGTAATGTGAAACTCCCAAAATCCTGTCACAGAGGGCATTATGCAGAAGAGTCAGCGCAGCAGTTCCTGAAAGCTCTGCTGAGCGTACTCCAAAGGCCTGGGAGAGCTCTGGAGCCGTGCATGGCTGTGCCACATATGTCAGTGGGTGTTTTTTGGATCCCCTTCCTGGCCAAGACACAAATTCAGAGAAACAAATCCATTTGAGATAAAGGCAGCGGAAAATTGTTCTAATGAAGTCTCAAAAAGGAAAGCAGAAACTTAAGAGATATGATGACAGAAATTATACATAGTTTATGCAACCTGAATTTCACCTTAGCTAAGCTTTTCCCTTTTTTTGGGGGGAGGGGAGGGTTGGTGTGTGGGGTGGTGGTGTGTGCGGGATATATAAAATAAAGTATTGTATGGATGAGTGTAATCCAGTGAATGGTTTATGGACACACTCCTCCAGGGAGTGTTATAAGTTCACCACTGAGTGCTAGGTTTTGCATTTGGATCTCTGATTTAACTGCAAGAGGTGTAAAAACTGATGCATCGAGCCAACTCCCTACTGGTTACACCTCTGAGACTCAAGTGCTTCGTTTGTTACTTTTAAAGCTATAGTAAATAATTTTACACACAAGGTGGGGGGAGTCGTCGGGTTTTTTGGAAGGCTTATTGTTTCCAGTAAATGATGACAAATCTAAAGCAAATAAAACATTGTGTAATATCAGTAGAAATTACTAGACTGGCTCCAGACCGGTTTGTTTGAAACAGTAGCTGTAAGACACTTGTATGTTTTGGTAATGTTACTGACTTTTGTTCTCCTTCTATCTCTTTTTGGGGGTCAGCCATCACAAATGCAGAAGCTATGCAGATCTGGAGATAACGGTACTTTTTGTTGGATGGGGAGGATGGGTCGAATTAATAATCCGGTTTGTAGGCTGCTGGCAGCGCCCTCGGTGCTTCAGAAGAATCCCAGCACAGCTGCACAAGCAGAACAGATTCATAGTGTTTAAGGTCACTGATCGTGATTAGCGTTAGTGTTATTGTCACAATTTTACTTCTACTGTGTCCAGAGTGGGGCTGGTACCTCATTAGAAGACTCTTAAGTCCTGGATTCAGAAAGTTTGGGATCTAAGTAGAAAGCTTGATGCATGGGTGAGGGGAGAACATCGTGTAAGAGCTTTGATAGAGAGGAGACAATAAGGATTATGGGCACAGAGCAAAATAGTTACTTCCTTTGGGTGTGCATTTGTCTCAGAATGTTAAAAATGTGTGGGCAGGCTTGTGAGAGAGATTGCCTGCATATTCAGAGGCAGCGTGGTAGCTCTTTACAGCGAGGAAGGATGTGAGGAGCACTTCCTGTATAAATTTTGGTAGTTTGAGGATCTAAAATAACATGGATTGAGGAGGAAGTTTTCAGAGTGGCACCACTTGGGTGGAAGAATCAGAAGAAATACGCTAATAGGTATCACCTGACAACAGCATTGGTTGTCCTCTGTTTACAGCTTTAGCAGCCCCCTGAGCTCTTCCTGCCAGGGTCAGGTGCTGTTACCTGCCAGGAGAACCAGAAAAACATTGCTGTCTGTTTGCAGCTAGGAATAAAGACACAGGAACAGAGGCTGGTACAGGACTGGAAGGCAAGTAGTGCATTACCGAGTTTTATCCTCTGCTGCTGCAGGATACTGGTGTCACATGAATTTCTCAGCCTGTGGAAGGATTTTCCTCCCTCCACCCCAGTCCTGCAGGATGGTGGTTGGAGCACCTCACCCTCCCGATGGTAGACACGTGCTTGTGAATTCCAGTCTCACTGTATTCGCGGCCAAGACTTAATCATCTGTTCTTATGCCAAAATTGTCTTTTAACTTGCATAGCTCCTCTGCCTCTCTGTTGCTTATCTCTTCTCCAACCCCCTGCAATTACACAGAAATTACATTCCTTCAAAATAGGTTATAAAACCTTGCACAACGTTGAGGCCAGACTGATGGCTCGGTAGTACGCTGGATAAGTTCCTCCCACATTCTTAAATACAGGTATTATATTTGCTGCTTCTGTAGTCATTTGTATAACCTCTGACTGAAGAGATTTATTAAAAACTAAGTTTTCCAGTAAGTTGGACGGAGAGCTTGAACTTTGTTTGTAAAGTCTGTCATTTCTTCTGCCTGTACATACATTTTGAACCTTAAAACACCGTGTCTTGTACGGTTTGCTTCCCTTCTCTGAGAGTACGGAAAGGATTTCAGACCAAGATTTAATCACTTCACTGTGCGTTTTCTGCCATTTTTTTTCCTCAACCTGTGATGACAAATGTCAGTGGGTGCTACAGCTTAGCCCGAGAGGGAGGAATGGTCTTCAGCTCCATCTTAAGGATGGTCTTCTGCACTTGGGAGAAGGTAAGGCACTGAGGGAAGGCAGAGGAAATCTTTGGCGTGGAAAGCGAACATCGAGGGAAATAAAAAGGTGGGAAATTTGAAGAGTTAAGGTCATTTCATGTTACGATATTCTGAAGCTTTTAATTCTCCAAGCTGCAAGCAGTGATAAGACAATTCCCTGTTGTGTCTCGTTGACAAAAAGCCAGAATTAAAACTCTGAACATTTCATTTATATGTATATTGAACTGCAGGTGCACTTTCGGGAGGGGAGGTGCAGGGGGGGCAGATCTTAATGAAGTCTATAAAAATCAACCAGAAAATTCTGTGGAGACTACACAAAAATACTTTATTTTCCTGAAATAGTGTGGGATGACTCCACAGGTCATCTTTTCCATCTGAGTGTTGGCTAGTCAGTGTTCCCAAGTGAGGACCACTTTGATTCTGGTGGCCATGTGTCGTATGCAAAACAACCAATGGTTGTTTAGGGTATGGTTTCCAAACTTCTTATTTTTTTTTTCTTCCCCTACAGTGAGACAATTTATCCCCCCTTCCCCCCAGTACCCTGGAAGATTATTGAATAGAGGCATTATTGCAGCCAGTGTGTCATTTTACTGTACTTCAGTTCATTTAGTCCCAGGTGTACTACGTGTGTGTTCGGTCTAGGGGAGGGCATGGGAGCCTTGCCAAGCCCTTCGGTTATTCTTGGCTCGGTGCCTAAGCACTACATTTTTCTAACTTATGAAATGAATTTCAACTTGTAACCCGTGGCACTTTCAAGGTCATGATTGGAAGGTGTCAGGTGTGCTTTAAGAATAGCTCAGCAAGAAAAGGACCTATTTTGAAAGTTTCTTTTCTTTTCTTTTTTTTCCTGCCACCCCCCCTTTTCTTTTTTTTTTTTTTAATAATTTCTGGCTAACAAATAGCCCAGAAAGCAAACTAACATGAACTCTTCAACACCTCTCCAAATTCAACAAAACTGACATTTATAGCTTTATTGTAGCAGAGACATGGCATTTGGATTCAGATTGTTTGGACTGCAGAGTGTCAGTATAAATAGCTATGATTGACTTTTGTATGGAGCACATCTGGAAGCAATTTATGGCATTCCAGCTAGATTAAAGCATGTTTTAAAGGCATTTCACCAGTCTTTTTTTCCTTCTTTTTTTCTTGCTATGGTGAATAAAGTTTCAAAGACGGTTTAGCTGCTGTTTCTGTTAATGTGGACCATAGTGAAGTCAAATTAAGGGCAACTGGAGAAAATGGTGTATTTGTTTGTTTTTGTTTGTTTTGCTTTGTTTCCCAGAATAGAAAAACCCTGAAGTGAGTGTAACTAGAGCTATGTTCTCCTTTGGAAGGTAAGATACGGCATTTGATACCAGGATGCTTGCACACTGAGTGTGAGGGAACCAAACAAACTTGAGGTCCTGTAAGTAATGACTCAAGGGTACAAATCTGAAAGATTAGAATGCAAACAGGGACTGAAACTTGGGGTGCAAGAACCAACTCACTGGTTTTGAAGTATATAAAGACGTATAGAAGCAAAAAAAGAAGGAAGAACAATCATTTAGCATGGCCCATGGTGAAGTAATTGGGGTAATACGAGGAAATTAAATGCATGAAATTTGAAGCTGGTGGAAAAGAGCTTTACCTAAAAGGGCTGTTGCACTGTGGCAGCAAGAGGTGAAGTGGCAATAGTAAATGAACTTTTGCTGCAGAGAGCACCGGTTTGTTAGCAGATTTCTAGCTCTGTCTCTGCAGTAGAGCTCCTGGCTTGCTGAAGCTTTCCTGCTTGCGGTTGTGCTGAACTGGGTTAAAGGTTTGAGTTGGACGGTTTGTCAGAATGCTGCTGCTGCTGCAGGGCTGGCTGCTGCTAAACTGTGTTGTTGGGAAAAGCCTCCTGAGAAGTAGCCAAAAACTGAAAACTCTGCTAGTGATCACTGTCACCGTGGCGTACTGGGGGCAGCTGGTGACGTCGGCTCCTGGGGTCTTTGTGCTGCAGAGAGATACTGCCCAGTGTTGTATGGATGTGTGGGTGCTGCTGGTCCTTTTTCAGTTTCATTAACGAGATTGGACTAACTGTTTCAGTTTATTTGTGGTGTTTCTCTGACAGTGCAAATGGCAAATGAACCATCTAAAGATACACCTGTACTGCGGTCAGAGATGGGGCTTCAACACCAGAGGAAGGATGAGCTGCAGAGGAAGTGCAGCAGCACAGACTTGAGCACAGGTTAACCTTCCCCACTGCTGTCAGCACCTGAACTAGCTCAGCTAAACCTGTTTTGGAAACCATGCCTCGTCTGTGGTTGCTTTATAGGTTTTCCATGGGTGTTAGCAATTTTGACCTGCTTGGAGTTAGAAGAGAAAAGTAGACTCTCTGGTTTACTCCCTCACATCTTTGACCAGTGGTACTGAAGTCTGAGCTGCTTTGGGTCTATCTTCAAAGAAGTATTGAGGATGATAACGTAGAATGGGGAAGCAAGAAAACAGTGTTTGAAACCATTAAGTAGGTTAAGTGCAGTTTTAAATTAATATAGGGGAGAGTATGAGAGCACATGACTTCTTGGTAGGAGCTGCCTGGTGTGAGGATAAATCAAGAAAAGAAAAGAATTGTAAAAGTCATGAAGGTGGGATATTACTTTGGCAGCCAGCTTGGTGACAAAAGTGCTTGATAGATAATTTTTCTTTAAATGCTGCAACTCAATTTTTTACTGTACTCCTGGCCTACCTCCTGCCAAATAGGAGGCTACATATATTATGACAATTCTTTTTTTTATTAATTTATTTAATTCCAGCCTTAATAAATCCCACTTTTAATTAGACCATATGAGGCTCGAACTGCCCTCTAGGAATTTTATGCAGGCTGCAAGAGTAAGGTTAAACAATATTCAGCCTTCAAAAAGCAGCAATGAAAAGGGGCTCCCGGAGCTTAACCCACTTGGATCTTTTCCCAGCCAAGATAGGACACAGACAAAATTTGGGAAAGGATTCTGGTGCTGCACAAGGATCTGGAGTCTGGCAGGTGCATGATGCTTGTGTAGTTGCCCTTTGAGTTCACTGAAATATTGTGTGTATGCGAAGTGTGTGTTGGCATCCATAGTTCTTTGTTATCTATCAACAGAAACAGTTGGTAGGAAAGTTTTTATTTGGAAGTAGATCTTTTTAGAGTTAATTTAGATGCTTTTGAAGGCAGTGGACATGTGTGCTTGCTTTCCTTGTTGAGCAAGTAGTTTCTCTACCATTTGCTGCATTACCTTGACTGACTTTATGTGCAGGACCAGGAGCCTGTCCTGTATTGCTTCAGCCTTTACATCTGAATAATTTGCTGTGAAATTCTGTGCCGTGACACAGTGTGCCTTGTGCTTCAGCATCTGAGCTTTATTTGTTAGAAAAAATGTCTTTCTGGCTCTCTGACTTGTGAAGATGAGCACAATGCCTTAAACCAGAGGTGCTAAACCAGCGCGTTGCTCGTCCCGAATTTTCACACAGCCGGGAGCAAGTGGCATTCAGTTTGAATCGCTCGGTCCCTCTTAGCGTGGGACCTCTCCACTGGTAATTCAGATGGCAGTGTTGGTCACTGCATGTGATTAGAAGAAAATTCATCAACATTAAAGGCTTTCCAAGCAGCCAGAGGGAAGAGGGGAATTGCTTACGGCCAGGTGCTGCCTGAACTGGGTAGGGATGCCACCAAATACCATTCCAGTTCCTTCAGTTTAGCCACAGTTATTGGCATAATTTGCCATGGGTGCTCCCAAATTTAACATTTAGGTACTCAGTACAACAACTTAGTCCTGTGGGCACCTTTCTTTGTCAACTGGAAGAGACTGAGCTACACTTAGAAACTGGGTGCTTGAAGCTTTTCTGTTAGATACCTTGTGGCACTTCTCAAAGTGCCCAAATGGGTTTGGCATATAGATTTTTATATGTATTAAAAAATAAATAAATGCAAAATAAAAAATATTTTTTTAAAAGCAACATTTTGGTGCTGGAGCTGCTTTGCCATCAAAGCACCTGTGGTATCTTCAGCAGAGCAGAGATGGTTTCACCCCTCCTTCCAGCAGCGCTTCCACGTACCCCCTGCAGCCCTTGTGAGCCATCTGCAGGCATAACCAGCGCAGCCCGTACTGCCTTCATGTGTGGGCCCTGAAAGAAAACACACAGAAAATGACTGTAATTGGTTTATGCTGCCTGATTAATTTATTACTTATTTCCTGACAAGTCCATTGAAATGTAATTTTCTGAGTGGTGATAATATCCACAGAGTAAAAGATGGAGGATGGACAAGTTGAGAATACTAAATCACGAGCAGTATTGTTGCAGGGAGACTTTGTTCGGCTTTTCATTAGAGATTGCATTCTGTTATTATATGGCCTCATTAGTTATGCTGATTGAGGCAGGGGAAACTTTAATGACTGCTGCGTTAGGCACTGGAAACATATTTTAACTTACTGATGGAGAGTACAGAAAATAATTGCTGGAAGTGTATTAGCAGGATTGATAGGGGCATCTTAGACTCTCCATTACTTTCGGCTGTGGAGGGCTTGGGGAGTGTTCTCGTTATGGATGGTAGTTGACTTACTGGGTGTTTCTGCTGTTACAGGTTTAGAGCAGACACTTTTTATGCTCTCTGATAGCTTTACTCTTTCGATGGTGAGTTCATGGGGTCCCTGGCGAGCGTGCTGCGTGGCTGCTGGCTGTCCCGTAAAACTCACAGGCTGGCTTGGCCTGATGCACGCACTTAGGCAGTCTCGTAAAATGCATATCTGCTCATCTCTTATCAGGCTCATTTAAACACAGATATTTAAAATTGACATTCTTAACACAAGCCTCTAATTTGCAAATAGCAATAAATAGCCCAGGCAGCGTGCCAGAGACACCTCGGAGGCGTGTAACCTGATGCTGGCTGGAGCGGACGAGGACAGTGACAACTCCATGCTTTTTTAATAATTAAGACATTGAACTGTTACTGTGCTGGATCCAAACTGGTGTGGGTCAGACTGATCTTTAAATCAGGTCCTGTACAGCTTCTGAGCCAACTCAGTCCTAGTGTAAACTCACCAGCGGTTTCCAAATAATTTGCTGTGTGGATTTTCTTCACTGTAATTGTCTTGGGGATTGAGATTGTTCTGCTGAATACGTGTTTTTTATATATGCACCAAAGTCAGTGGAAAGTACTCTTTAGATTGTTTTACTGAAAGTAACATTTCTAAACGTAAACTTCGTCTGTTCACCAAAACAAAGTGTAATGCAGATGAGAACGTTTTATAAGGAAAGAGTTGGCAAAAGGTATGGGAGTTTGCTTAATAAGAGCTAGATTTTTTTTAATATTTCAAAGAGGCTATTTATAATGTCAGCCAAAAAGCTTTATAAATAAATGAGGCATTAGACTTACAACAGAAAGCAGTATAAATTACAACAATGATGATGATTACCCATTTCACTGACAGGCATGTGTAATGTTTTATTTGTGTTTGAACTGAAGGAGTCTGATGGTATATTTTAGAAATAGGTAATGAAGAATTAATTGTTTCTTTATTAATATTAGTGACGTTTAATGGTAATATATCCTCTCGCTCTTAGAATGGATGTGTGGGTGACATTGTTCAGAAGTGCTTTCCAATTATTTTAACAGAAACCATATGTACAGAGGGTAGGCAAAGTGCAGGATATCAAGTCTAGGTAATTGATGCAATGCAGACTTTATAGACTTTCTCATTTCGTTTTTAATTAAAGTTTCAGTGCAATAGAATCCTTTAAAGTAAATTAAAATTAATCATCAGTAGGTGAAGCTGCTTTGTGGAGAACATAAAGCCACCAAAACTGTTTTTCATATTGTGCATATATTGATCAATCAGTCAATATTAATTGATTTATATGTAAGCGTACCATGTGAACAATTTGGGAAACTTAAAGAATGTTGGATGTGAATCCTATTAGGGCAACAGTTATTTTGTCATGGGTGTCAATCAATAGATACTTAAGTAGATTACAGATCCAATATTACTGTACTAGTTCAAGTAGGTGATTACATTTCAAAAACTCTACATTGTTATCTTTCAAAAGAAATTTTTATGCCTTTTCCTTTTTTAGTTAATGTTTCACTATTCCTTTCTGCAGTGATGATCTTTGAGGTCACCAGTATTAAACGGTGCATGAGAAATAATTTTTAAAATTACCTTACGTACGCTTGTCTCTATTTCAGTGAAGCTTTATTTAAATGCTACCTTTTTTGTGTGGTGTGGTGTTTCTGGTTTTTGTTGGGAATATGTGTTTTCCACTGAATGAGTTTCTATTTAACTGCAGCAGAAAAACAAACTCACTTTTCTGTAATTCAGTGGTATGTGATAAAATATTGTGAATTGCTCTAAAGGGAAAGTCCCAGATTTTATTTAGATAAAAATCCTCTTGACATTAGAAGATGAAATCCTGACACTGTTGAAATCATTGTAAAATATCCTGTGGAGTTCAATGGCATTAGCAGCTTCACCTTTGGAGTTTGTTGAAAGTAAGGGTAACATGTTAGGAATTAAGATAAGGCGATCTGGCTGTTAAACTTCCTCAGAACCTTCTGTAAATCCGAACCATATTTCTTTGTGCTCCCTGGATGTAAAGCGGTGATAAATGTTCCTTACATCATAGAAATACTGAGAAGGGAGAGAAACTAAAAGCTAAAGATTTTGGGGTTGGTTTTTTTTTCAGGCTCTGGCGAGTTTGAAATCCTGCAAGTATATAGATGGGTTCAACAAATACCCACGATGTCTGAGTAAAAATACATATAAATAGCAGCCTAGGAATTGTGTACATATTGTCCAGATAGCCAGATAAGTCTTGGAAAACACAAAAATAGCTCTGTACCTAGGAAGCTGTCACGATGCGGCATAATTTAACCGTGTCGTGAGAAACAACAAATACTTGCTAGGTGAAAGAACCTTTCCTGTGTTTTTCACATTTGTTCTCTGTTGACAAGGAGAAGGATGAGCAGACGATGAGCTAATTTAAGCCCGTGCTGAACTTTAAGCATGTAACTAAGCCATGTGTTTAAACACATCTTTTCCTGATCTGAGAGCCTGCAGCTCTTGCTCAAGGAGCAGGATCTAAAGAGATCCAAGCCACGATAAGGTGTAAGGACTTAGCAGGCAGCCCTTTTTTCCCCTAGAAAATGGAAAATTGTAGGTAAAACAAAATTCCCCCCCATGAAAGCCTATGGGTTTTTCTTCATCATATTTACAAAGTTCTCCTTGGGAATGGTAAAATACCTCCTTTTTGTTCGTGCACCTGTGAGAGGTTTAGTTCAGGTTAGAGAGCCTGGGCACTGTGGGGGTTTCAGGTTTTGTGGTAATGAAAAACAGATAATCCGCATGGTTTTGTGAAAACATGAAGGGCATGTAGAGGGCGTGTGAATGAGTGAGTTGGCCTGACAGTATTTTTAATGATACAAAAAGAATAAAAGAATCCTTTACTTTCTCCAGCCAACCATTTATTGGGCACTAAGAACAATTAAATATGGGAAATAAAATCGAATGGCCTTTTAAGCAATCAATGTGAACTTCTGTACTAAATTGCTGAAGAATAAAAATATACTGTGTCATCAGTCTTTAAATACCTCGCTCATTAAAAGGTTGTGCACTAACCTCTGATCCCTAATCCTCTGGATTATTAGTATTAATTTCTTTTTCTTTTTTTGCCTTTTTTCATTTTTTACGGGACAGTGGGAGTCAGTTTCCACATCTATCAAATTAGAGCATGGTTTTAAGAAAACAAATTAAATGACTCTTAGGTGGAAAGGAGAAAGAAAGTGTTTCTGTCTATATTGTCTGTGCCATGTATGATTTAACATTTTTTAAGGGTTTTTTGTTGTTGCTTGTTGTTTTGGGTTTGGTTTTGGTTTTTTTTTAAATAAGGCAGCTTCTCTGCCCTGACTCTTTCATTGTGTCAGGTATCCATCCAAAGGAGGTTAGGAGTCCAGGTTGAAGTCTGTCCCCGCTCCCCGGGCTGCAGAAGCTCGGGGTGGGGGAGCTGGTGTGCTTCACTGGTCACAGAGGGGACTCCAGGAGCTGGAGCAGCTCCAGCAGCCGGAGGGTTTCTCTCCCACACGCATCTGCCCATCGCATGACCCAGCTACTTGGTTCCTCGGTGAACTATGGGATGATGGGTCATAGCACCGCAAGGGACAAATCTTCAGCCTTAGTGAGATCTCGGTGACTTGAGAGTACACTGCTGCTGGCAGGTGGAAAGCTTGTTTGTTTTTCAAGCCAACAGCTCAGTGTTGATTTTCATCTCCTTTGCCCCAGCCTTTTTTTCTCCTCTGTTAGCAGCCAAATATTACTTCTGTGTTGTGTAGCTTTCTGACTGTTTTCTACTCCCTTGTCATGCTGCAGCGGTAGCGTCGGCAGAACGAGCTTATCAGCGTATGCCTCTCATGTTGTGGCATGGCACTGAACCACTCCATGGTGGTTTCAGAGGGATCATAATTGCCTAAAACCCTTTCTTTGCAGAGCTGAAAGCAGTCGGCAACCTTAGCAGCATTTGGAGTCTTTTGGGGTAAAGGACACCTGTTTTAGCCATACCAGAAAGGCAAAGAGGAGAGCCGGGTACCCCTTTGGCATGAGAGTAGCAGAGGTAACTCCCTCCATGGTTGAACTTCCAGAAAGGTGGTGGTGGTGGTTCCTATTCTTCTTAGTGGCCTGCAGGCTGTCCAGAGGTTGCTGTTGATGTGTTTGAGCTGTGCCTAGGCCCAAGCCGTAGCCATAAGCTCTGCAGGGAATTGTCCTTGGGTTCATTTCTCTGAGAAACCAGGATTCATGCCCTTTCCACTCCCTTCATGGCTGAGTCTGCTGTGACACAGCGATGGCTTCATTACCATGAGTGGTTTTGTGACCATCTCTTGTTTCCCTTTCCATGTTTCAGCGATTGGCGAGCCGTCTTCTCTCTGGTCAGTATTGGCAGCTATAAACCTGCTCTAAGGGTATTACTGTTCTAGTGACTGCAGTGGGCTTTGCAGCGAGCCGGCTCTGAAGAGCTCTTTAGTAATTGCCTGGTATTCACCGATCCATCTCATATTTATTGTGATGTCTTTAACAAAGTTGATCTAATTTAATATTCATCTGAGTGTTCATATGCAACTTTTCACTGTAATTCATCATCGTTTAATGGGAATGTTGCCCTGAAACTATTTTGCTCTGAGGGAAGTCTGGAATTGTCTCACCACTGCCTTACCTATAGCAGGTTTGTTGGTCAGGAAAATTTTTCACTGAAACGCTAACCTTGATGTGAGAAGCAGATGTCATCGCTGGAAATCAGACTACAAAGGAGAAGGAGCTGCTTCTCCATGTAGAGAGAGAAGCAGGAGGAGACAAACTGTTGAAGGGTTCTTGCTTATGAAATAGCTTTGTCTTTGTAATTTACTTTTTTTTAAAAAGGACCTCATTTCTTATTTCTTCATCCAAAATCTGGAGTCTAGCTTAACACGTTGCCCTTCTTTACTTCCTTCTGGTATTTCTGTAGGTCAGTGGCTCGATGGTAAGCAGTATTTCAGAAATTTCAGAGGCTAAAGAAGCTAAGGAGTTGTAACGCCTGTCACAACTGCTCTGTCTAATTTTTCTTTTAAAGGCAAGAGTGTTTTGGTTTTGGGGGATTTAATTTAGAATTGATAAGAATTCTTTCTATAATCTCATATATATATAAAATTCTGTATCTCATACAGTATTTACTTATTATTTTCTAGACATTTCCTTAAACACAGGAAGAACTCGAGGAAAATTCAACCCATAGAGGTGCTTTCATCAGACTGATACAGGACTGTTTGTTTTAGGCACTTTCTGCCCTTTGTGCTAGTACTGCTATAAACGAGGGTTTTCTATAAATAGAGCTATTACCTGCCTGATGCTTTTTTCCCTTGTAGGTTGACAGCATTTCTTTTCATTGCCTTACAGTCTGGTGTGACACAGATCCCAGCAGTTTCTTTCACATCATGTCTATTTTTCTTCATTTTCCTCTGACTGAAGTACTTCTGTGTCGCTGCTCTTGTGTCGCTTGAGCTTTAATTCCTTTTGAACTCGTTATTACACAAAGAGTATGGGACTAAAGGTGTGCTTGAAATGGACAGGTCCCTTCAGATTTGGGAATTGCTGTTCTAAAATTGCGTGCTAAAGTCTTACTTGAAATTCTTTCTGCATCATAAAGGTTTGTGGCTAGAGGAGGGCCAGCTGTCCAGGGTCTCTCTAGAGGTCCTGCTGGCAAGGAGAGGGAGGGCTACAGCAGCTCTCCAGGGGTCCTGCTTGTCCCCTCTGGGATGACACCTGGCTTAGACACCTGCTTACCTTCAACACAATTTTTAACATGGGCTTTACTTCTTGGTAACTTCAGGACAGTAGTTTCTAATTTTCTAATTTTTCAGTGCTAAGGTCCACATGTGGTTATTATTGTGACAGTTTCGGAGGAGGAGAGAGGACAAAATGAAAAGAGCTTCTTGGACGTACCCATGGGGTAGGATGTTACTGAAAATCACAGTATAACTGTTATTATCTATGCTGGGAAGAGGTCTCTTTGGGACAGTGTAGTTGCCTCAGGCCACTTCCTTTCTCAGCCAGCCCTAAAAAATGTTGTTATTGTAAGTGGCAGATTTTTTCTTAATTTTATCTTCATTGCTGGTTTGTTGAATTTCTCACTTCTGCCTGTTGCCTCTTTGCTAAGGGGATGCATTTTTCCCCCAAGGCTCCTTTGCTTAAGGAAACTTTCTCATCGGCCTGTGGTCTGCCACAGTAGTTTCACCAATCTGACATGCTGTTGTGGGCATGTTGTCCCCTCCCAAACAGACCTTTTCTTTCTCTCTTGTTTTGGTGGCAGCGAGAAGAATTGGTAGGACTTCAGTTGTGTTTCTCATTTTCAAGCCTCACAGTGTCCTGGCCAAAGAGAATGTTTGACTCGGTAACATTTGTGAAGATTTTGGTGTGACGTGTGCCATCAGCTACATAATCACACAGGCTTTCCTTGATAGTGAATTTCTCTTTTCTTTCTCTTCATCTTTGAGGTAAAGCGTAGAGACACAGGTACATTTTGGACCTACATAAGCATAGGCTAACCCTGTTGATGTAGCTAAGCAGTTATGCCAACTGAAGGGCCTTACCCACATCTTCTGTGCTGAGGACTTTGTGGGCCAGGGTCTTGATCCTGCTTACTTGGAGTTGTGTGTGTGAGCGCAGGGTCGTTGGAGAACCTGCAGAGTTTGCAACCAAAATGAGTTATGAAACAGTGATGGGAAACTACCTCTGGTGTGTATTTTCATAAAGCACAGGGTGGTATTGTTTCTCTGCAAGGTTTGCCTGGGTGGTTTGCAGATGTTGGTAAGCTGATGTGAGAAGTGGGGAGAGCAGGGCTCTGTGTTCCGTCCCAGAGCGCATGGAGAGGTGGTAAAAAATGTGATGATGATGAATATACTGCGTGCACGGCATGGGGTTACATGGTCTGTGTAGCTGTGTCCATACAGTGTGCCAAGAGTAGGATGCTTGCAGCACATGGAGCAGTGTACTGCCCAGTTTAGGAGAGGTTGGGCATGACTCAGATGGTATCACAGTATGGAGTATTTGGCTGAGGAATGGATAATGCTGTTATTACTGTTGGTGTTTATACCTCAGTTTCCCCTATTTCAGTCAAACTGTAGAGAAAGGCTCTTACTGAAAAGTAAGTTTTTCTCTGCAGCAAGCTGTGTTACCCACTTTTAATGTCCTGCTAAAATCCAGTGGTGTGATATTTATATTGTAGTTCTCTTCAGCTGCCAGTGACTATTAATCATGTCAAATGTGTTTTACAAGAAGAAAATTACCCAAAAATGCATTTTGAGAGCTGTTAAATAATGCTAGAATTTGTGTTTGTTGGGAAGATAGGTGACCTTCTATTGGTTAAACATGTTGGATGTGTGCTTAGGCAAGGCCTACGCCATCCCAACTGAAACCTTGCAGCGCCGTGATCCCGTGGGTAATATTCTCCTGTGCATGTTGTGAGGTTGTGAAAGCCACTTTTCCCAAAAGCCTTGCAAAGATTTACAGCCACCAGCAGTGTTACTAGAGTGACACAAAGTAGAAACTTCTCCAAGAAAGTATTTCAGGCGCTTTTAATTTGTCCTAATTCCTTAGAAAAGCTGGAGAAGCTGACAAGAGATGCAGATGTGTTAAGACCTCGTTCAAAGTCCGGTAAAAAACCTGATACGAGCTGTAAACTGGCTTTCACATATTCAGTTGCAGGGGAGAGCTGTTCCCTGCATTAACAGTCCTGAGCTCAACTCCCCTGGCTCCTTCAGGAGTAGTAAGTCATCGCTGTGATGATGTGCCTCAGTGATTTTTACTGTCTATGAAATAGAGACCATCTTCATATGAACCTCTGGGGGTTCTTTGTAATAATATTGTATTTTTAAAAAATGGCTGTACCACTCTACATAATCTCCCCTAATCGGTACATAAACCCTGTTTGGCAGTTTAAACTGTATGCACAAAATATGAGATTTGGCTCTGCCTATTCCAGTAGTTAAAAGCTTTACTCTGGTGTGAACCGCTTATTTAATTGTTTTTAAGTGCAGCACTCAGGCTCGCCCTGTATGCCAGATACATTTGGGTTTTGGGGGTTTTTTTTCTTCTGTTCCGTTGTATCTCTGAGTAAACAAAATCTCGCCTAAATTAAAGGATTACTTTCTGAAATAAAGCCTTGTTCTTTGGAGTTTGCATAAACTAATCTCCTCTGTCGTTTGGGCTTGATTGAATAAAAATTCTGTGTCCATTATTCTGGCATTTTCACCAAGTAATCTTGTGTCTGGAGCCAGTTTTCATCTATTATTAATATATCCTTGATGGATGGGTTTATTTTCTACCTACATATGGCAAAAATGTATTGTTTTAAGCAAGTTACCCTGCTCCCTCTTTCCCCATAAACAAATGCACTTTCATTAATCTGCTTTGGGAAGCCCAAAACAAGAAGTTTCTCTTCCTGTGCACAAGTAATTATAGGTGGGCCCACAGATTAAATAACCTCCATAGCGTGGCTGAGAAGGACTCTGAGAACGAGTCTTGTCTGTTTAAGTCTCCATGCTATGGGAAGAGGCACAAAATCCATTGGGAGGTTGGAAAAAGATGTTTTTCTTCGCTGCTTGATCGTTTTGCCCTACCTGTTGTAGTTCGTGTTAGTAATAGAAGGAGTCATATGATGCTACTGCTGTGTACAAAGTTATCTTTCAATTTGGGGATTTTAGATCTCAATGTTAAATAAATTCAAGTAAAATATAACATTAAAACACCTGGGTGTTTTGGTTTGGTTTTTTTTGTCAGATAGATGAGAGAGGCAAATAATCTTCCAAGGTTTCCTTCATGCTCATTCAGTAGTCGTGATTATCAGATGCATTTTTTTTTTAAACCTGAAAGAAGATACTTGAATCTTCTAGAAGTTCATTTAACTTCCTTGTCACCAGCTCTTTACCTGACTTTTTAGGACTGGAAAGTATATGGTAGGTATGTGGTTCTGCCTTGGGATTTCTGTGGGGTTTTTTTAATCCCTCACCTAGGCAAAGTTAAGAAAATGCAGTTCCCTCCCACTTTGTTCAAAGTCAGCACTGCCCTCTCATTTGCCAGTGTTGCTGTCCCTGATAAACATGTCTGGGTTTTTTGAGCGTGCTCCCATCATGATCCCACAGCTTGCACATCCATCCCCTCTGGAGGTTTGCTGGGTCTCACATCTGATGCCCGTGGTATCAGACCTGTTGGGCTGAAGTTGGAGTCATGTTCCTGCTTGCTGGAGGAGCTGGTACCGTTCCAGGCTATGTAGATTGTCCATGGCAACCACCTCTTGCCACCCAGCAGGTCCAGAGGCCGTGTTCCTGGCTTTGACAGTGAAGCGGAACGGATGCTCGAGTCAGCCCTTCATGATCATAGAATGAAACTCCTGTGTGTGGATACAGTATGGCACCCCATGTTTGGGTTTGAAGTTGGACCAGGATGTAGTAAATAATGCTTTGATTCCGCTGAGAGACTGTCCGCTTCTCACACAGATTGCTTGCTTCCTGGCAGAGCAAGTGTTTTGCTCCTTGATTTATAACTTACTGTTAGTGTCCACAGCTGCGACTTTTGTGGCTGATGCTTCCGATACCAAATCTTGTAATTTTTCACAATTTAGATTCTGTTTTTGTTAAAGAAATGCTGCATTGACATGTGGTCTGGCTGGCAAATAGCAAAGCTTCAGAAAGAAGACCAAAGTATTTTGGTGTTCTTCATCCTCCCATCCCTCACCAAGCCAAAGGCCTTTGGATTAATTCCATAAATATGCTGCACATCTGTGCACTACCAGACTCTTTAAGTTACCTTAGTACCTAGTCCGGTACTAGGTCATGCCAATATTTCAGATGGGAGTGTGTGTGTAAAAATAATTAATTGCCATGTTGATTCCTTTTCTAAGTGATGACACTTCGGCACAGGGCTAAGGAAAATTTACTTTTTCTCCTACCTCACCAGATGATTTACACTACAAGGCATTTCTCATTAAGGAAGTCAATCAAATAACCTGGTTTATATAAAGCTCAGTCACAGCTGGTAAGGATTATGTACAGAACAAAACCCGATGTTTGTTTTCATGTGTTTAGATTTCTAAAAGCCATTAAAGAGACCTAAGCTATGTTCTGGATGCCCCTCCTGTAATTAATGCATAATAGAGAGAGCAGCGGGATAGGAAAGGACAGCTCATCTCACCATGACAAATGTTCAGTGGCAACGCGATGAGCACAAAACGTTCCCAGTCTTCAGGGTGGAAAGGGAGACTGGCCTCGCAGCATGCTTTGAGGACTAACAAATAGAGACTTTGGTAGCCCAGGTATGCAAGGAATCACAAAATTTGGACTCTGGAGAGGAGCATGCCCCGCCAGCAGCTCCGTCTGATTCTCAGCAAGGGGGTTTCAGGTTGGGCCTACGGATTGATTGCAAGGGAAGGTAGCAGGGGTGGTAAGGTAGAGGAGGGAGGAAGGAAAAAGAGAAAACTAGTGCTGCAGACATTCAGCATTGCACAAGGTGGACCAATAGCGTGACATTTTGTTGGGAATTTTGCTGGCAGCCAGCACAGCTCGAGTATCAACGCCGCTGGCGTTCCACGTGAGCCACCCTACCCTGTAAGCAGCAGCCATCTGCTCCTGGGGTGGCTGCCTCTGTGCTGGTGTGCTGCAGTGACCTGGCACCTTGCTGGGGAGGAGCAGCTCGGGCGGAGTTGGTGGGGGAGAGAGAGCAGTGCAGAGGTGGGCATGTGGAGGGAGAAAGAAAAGAATAAAGTGGTGTTGGCACTTCTTGGTCACTGGAGAAGCGTCCTCCCTCCTGGATGCTGTAGCCATGTGCAAAAAGGCTACAGAGCAGTGGTGCTGGAGGGGTTCTCCTCCCCAGTCAGCATTTGGCTCTGTCTTGTTTGGTCCACAGCTGTCATCTCCCAGTCCTCCAGCATATGTAGTGTGTGTCTGTTAGAAGTATTGCTGTGATGTGTTTTGTTTTCCCCAGCTAGCGAGCTACATAGTACATGTGTCATTGCATCTTTATAAAATATAACTTCTAATGCCTTTTAAGCTGAGGGTTCAGCAGAGACAGTCTAGAAGAGAATCCTTTCCTGGTGAGTCTGAATGAGAAGCCTGAGAGGATGGGGAACAGCTTTACCTTCTGAGCAGCTATTTCTCCTTATGCTCTATTAAGCAAAGTGAGGCAGATTAGTGCTTGTTTCAGGTTCATAAGGGAGAACACAAAGAGCTGTAGGTGACAATTCAGTAGAGATAAAACTGTTTTTCATGCAGATATTTTTAACTGATAATTAAAGTTTGAGGGTCTCAATTTACGGCACTTGGCAACTAAGACAAATGAATACACTTGTTTTTCTTCACTGAAGTATAAATTGCTTTCCTTGCTTGAGGAGCATCCTGTTTTCTTTAGGTTGAAGTATGTTTCAAACTTGTTTTCACCCTGAGGATTCACTTCGCCTTAATAAATTCTGTTCCTCACCAACTGCAGATGTTGAGGTTGGTGTCATAGTGGCCAGGATGTTTTCTTTCCTTCATCTGTCTGTCTCCCCTTGCTGGGCAAGCTTTTTTTTTTTTAAAAAAAAAACACCCCCCCAAACAAACCCAAAAAACAAAACACAAACCCAACCAATGTTGGTGTTATATTTTCTGTGGAGAACAAATGACCACCACTCTCACTAATTTTGCTATGCTACTGCTTTATGGATCTGTATTGTTACTTTTGTTTTCTTCATGAATAGTACCGGCCTTTCCTTATGTAAGAGGACAGATTCCTGTCCCATATGACCTCAGTTCTTGTTGAGCAGGAGGCTGCCTTGTCATTTCATCTGGGCAGCGAAGATGAATACAGATGAGAGCTTGCTGGAAAGCAGCACAGGAGAAATGCTTTTGTCTGGCAGCTGTCAGTCGCCACAAGCTGCTCCGCACGAGTGAAAATCAGGTTGTGGCTTTTTAACAGTGTGTGAGGAGGAACAGAAATGGCACAGATGCTTCCAGGATCTGCTCTGCGCATGGCTGGGCAGGTAGCCTGGGTTTGGGCAGGGGCGCATTTGTACGCTCGCACGTGGGAATTTAGGTGCCTGTGCATGCACCCATCTGGAATGAGCCAGGCTCACATTTTTGTACAATCAGACAAATAAACCTGTGGCTGGCGGTTAGAAGTCTTGGATGTCTGTTACCTAAGGCTGAAAACACAGGCTGGCTTTCCACTTCACCTCTCTTGGAATGATGTTGGGAATGGTACAAAATGCCTGTACTTGACTAGTCTGTTGATACGCTAAATAATACTCCTGACATCCAGCAGCCTGCTCAGTTGTGACTTCTGCCTCCAGACAGTTTCAGCAACTTGCTTTATTGTTTAGAAAGCATTAAATAAAAAAAAAAAAAAGAGAGAGAATGTAGGTTTCCCTTGGATGAGCTGCATTAAAAATAGTACATTGCCTTTCTGGAGTAAAGGGGTGATGCTGTTACAGGAGGGCCTTGTTCTGCTGGATAGTGTGCAGACACCTCTTGGAAAACAGTCCTTGTGCTCAGAGGCAGGGTGTGGGTTGGGAGAAGGAGCTCAGACTGAACAAACATGGGGTGGCAGCAAGTACCTTGCAAGGGCTGGTTTTTGCCATGTTTGGTTTTGAGGTTTTTTTCTGTTGAGTGATGGAAGGGAGTCTAGTTACATGGCAAGACTGAAGTGAGCTCAGGGAAGAGAAAAAGAGCAAGTAAAACTTGGAGAAGCTGGTGCGAGGGCATGGCTTTGTGGCACAGGGTCCAAGTCTAGGGGCAGCATGCTGAGAAGTTTGGAGAGGACAGAGGGCAGGAGCAGAGGGAGGGGAATGTGTTAGGGAATGCGTTAGGGAATGCCACAGACATGGCTGGAGTGACAGTGGTAACCGTTCCCTGGGGGAAGAGACAGAAGGACACCTGGGGTTGGGGTGAGCTGGATTCGCAGAGGTGGTCTGAATGTGTGGGACATGAGGGCCTGGAGACCATGGGGGAGAGGGTCAGAGAGAGAGAAAAAGGAGTTGGGGTTGAGTCTTGGGTAGAAGTGGAGTGGGGGTGTTCAGTGCTGGTTTCAGGTTCATTGGGTACTGTGCTGAATGCAAGGTACAACTTTTTACATTTAAGTAATGATTTACTGATCACTAAGGGTAGTGCTTAAACAAAACTCATCCCAGTAAGTGAAATCCGTTATGAGAGTACATCTGCATTGATTGTCATGCTAGATCTTTATCCTCTCCCAAGTGTAGGATGGCACATTATCTCAGCTTTCTTCAGACGGATGGTTAATCCATAGTCTTTTGCTGCCTCAGCACACTAGTTGGTGATGAACTTGAGGTGGATGGAAAGTTGAAGTCAAGTTCTATAGGTGAAGAAGCGTACATTGGTTAACTCTGTGGAGGCTTTTAATTTTCTGAAGCGAAAAAAGCTTGCCAAATGTTCAAGAGAAATATTCCCAGCATCTGTACTGCAAAAAGAAGCCCGAGCAGAGGAAACCAAAACACAGCGGTCTGTGTTAAGCAGTAAGACAGGTAGCGCTATCACAGTCATCCCACTGGACTTTTAAATGTAGGAGCCATATTTCATAATCCATCTTTCGTTGTAAATGGATCCAAAAAAAATAAGTGCTGACCACAGAGGCTGCAAGCGGGATTCTGCTGAGCTGTGGACAGATGGCTTGCACATCTCTCTTCAGACAGAGCTTTCTGTAATTCGAGTCATCAGTAGCTGTTTATAAGCGTGTAGGTGCATATTCTGTTCTTGTCATGGTGCTTCTTCTGGACACTAAATACGGTGGTGATCTATAGCTGCCTTGAGAGTGTTGGGGGAAACGTTGATGAGTATTCTCACCGCATGAGACAGCAAGCCAAAAATTGTTATTCTTGCATTTCAGTATCATGAAGTAGCCCAGTGAGTTTTTAGATTTTTTTTTTTTTTCCATTTACATTTGGTAACATTAGTGATGAAACGAGAATGTACTCTCCCAGGAGGAGGGATGGTGGTGATCATGGTTATTTGGCATTGTGGTCTTGGGGTACTGCAGTGTGGAGCGGCTTTGGCTTTTATTTTTCTCCAAAATCTGTTGGTTGTACAGTCACACCTTTCTGTGAAGCAGGCAGTTAGTAATCTGCGGAGGACTTTGTTCCAGTTGATTGTTAGAAATTTAAGTAACCAAGGAGCTGAATTTTCCTGTGAGCTGGGATGGAATTTCCAGGGAGTGTTACTGGAAATAAGAGGAGAAGTTGCCTGGGTACACTCAGGGAAAGAGTTTGTTGTCGGCATCATTGGTATCCTGTAGTGCAGAGGGTAGCAGTGTAGAAGTGATCTACAGAATCTGCTGAATATTACATCCATGCAAATGTAAAATTAATAGAGATATGCACATATATAGCAGAAACCCGTTCCATAATTTGCATAGTTTTTCTCAAGATCTTGTATAAAACGGTGACTATAAGGACTCAAACAGTAGTGTTATTTTTTCCAAGTAAATAAAATTAAACTCTGTTGTATTATTAAAGTAAACTCCTATGGACTCCTCTCAAAGTTGTTTTTTTTTTCTGATTGGATACTGTGCACTGTACCTTAACAGTGCTGTTCCTTTAAAATATTTAAATTAAATATTACTGTGAAGACAGCTTAGGATATGAAGTGGGAAAAAATTATTGCATTTCAAGTTTGATTTTTGCTTATCTTCCATCCTCAGAAAATGAGGTGATGCTTCATTAAAATTCAGATTATCTAGACATTAGGTGTAAATACTTGCAATGTGTTTAAATATAATTTTAGCTTAGCAGGGTATAATATTTTAAAGAGAGACTCAAGTTCCTTTGTGTCTGCCATTATGAGTTATAAATACATTTAATGCTTATAAGATGTTACATTTGCATATAATTCACCCTACTTTTTCTCAGATTGATATGAAATACTGTTTATTTTCAGAAAAAAAATACATATAGAAATCTTAGTGCTGACTGTAGTAGAATGAAAGTATTGGAGAAGATTCAGGATGTATATACGTATAAATGGGATAGTTTGAGGCCTGCTGTTTCTCTTGCTGTAGATCTCAGAATACAGAACAGGAACAAAGGCGATGGCCTAGATTCCCCAGTGTTACAGGTATCACTGTAAACAAATACCACTAAAAATTGTGCCCCACAAAACAATGGCAGCTGCTGTATTCTCCGTGACTGGAGATGAGCTTCGTTGCAGTAGGGTTGTGATTCCGGTAGACTGTGCCAACAGACTTGTCCTTAGCATTTTTGTGTGTTTTATCATTAAAATACAGGTCAGCATTTTATAGTGAGAACAGTTACTCAGCGACAGCTTGACAGGCACTCGTATTTAGTGCTATCAAAATGACACTTCTGCTTATGTAAACTTACACGCTTATTACTTGTGTCTCCCAAGATAATTGTTCGCTAAACAAGGCAAATGTAAACAGGAGGCTATTTTTTCAGAAAGTTGCTCCTTCAGCTTCCTGTCCATCCCAAAGGTCAAATCCTTTTTTGTGAGACCAAAACCAGTTGCTGACGCAGTGGTGACAGTGAAGAATGACAATATTATGATCTATGGTATAGTTAAGAACTCGGAGTTAAAGGTTGTAACAGAGAAACATCCTTTCAGCATGTTTCTGCAAACCTCACTAAGTGGCAAAAGAAAAATGCTTTTGAAATGGGCACTCATTTAGAATGCTTGTTTCTTCATATTCTAGTCTTTAAAAGCGTTTTCCTGCGGAGTTCTTTACCTGGTAGAGCTCATTTGTATCGCGTGCGTACTGAAGTACTGAATAAAGCTGTGCCACCGCTGAATCCGAACCACTCAACAGTGTTAGCTCTGGCTCTGGTCATAACACCACTGTGCAGTGGAAAGTATTATTAATGCTTTGCAGCACACTGAGGCTTGTAATAGCTCAGGTAAAGTGGTTCTGATGGAGGATGAGCCCATGACATAGCTTTGGATAATCCCCCCCTTCACTGTTACTGCCCAGGGAGGTTCCCAGCTGTAAAAGGGTTTGGGAGATGATCAGAGGAGGGCTGGGGCACCTCTCCTATGAATACTGGCTCGGAGAGTTGGATTTGTTCAGCCTTGGGAAGAGAAGATTCCAGGGAGACGCTATAGCGGCCTTCCAGTACTTAAAAAGGGCCTACAGGAAAGCTGGAGAGAAACTGTTTACAGGGGCGTGGAGTGACAGGAGAATGGGTAATGGGTTTAAACTGAAAGAGGGTAGCTGTAGATGAGGCATTAGGAAGAAATTCTTCACTGTGAGGGTGGTGAGGCCCTGACACAGGTTGCCCAGAGAAGCTGTGTCTGCCCCTACCCTGGCAGTGTTCAGAGCCAGGTTGGTTGGGGCTTTGGGCAGCCTGTTCTGGTAGAGGGTGTCAGGGACGTTGGAACGAGGTGATTTTTGAGGTCACTTCCCAGCCAAACCATTTTGTGATTCTGTGGTTCTAGGTTCTCTGACCAAGGTGCAGCCCTATTAGATAGGAATTGTTTTGGGCCAATTGCAGGAACGGTCTCAGTGGCGTCGCTGTGATGAGCTGTTGTGCTTTAAAAAATCAACTCTGTCCCAGAAAAGTAACTCTGTCCCAAGCAAACCCAGTACATGAGGTCTGGCCACAGGCTTCTGAAGCTGGCTGTGGAGCCAATACTTGTGTTGCCCAAGGTTCCGTGCCCATACTGGGCTCAGCCCCAGCACTCAATGCCATTTTGGGTTTGTACAGGACATCTCTGCTGATTTTCTTCCTGAGTAATCCTCTGCAAACCTAGGGGAAGAGGTTGTGCTTATTCATAGCTGCCTGTTTGTTTGTTTATTGTGAAGGTAAGGGAAGTTTATTAGATATCAAGTTTATTTTTGATTTAAGCTTCTGATGTTGGGCATGCTGCAGTTCAGGAGGCTTCACTGGGCAGTTTTTGTTGTGCTTTAAAAAAGCTTTAATTATTTTTCTCTGATTGGACTATTTTCTTTTTTTCTAATTAAAAAAGTCAAAAGGTTTCTTTAACGTGTTGATTTTTGTCTTAAAAGAAGAAGTGGACATTTAAGGAGAATCAGTTTTCCTGAGGAGGTTGGAAGCTGGTGTCACCTCATAGTAAACTACAGTAACTATGTAGTAACACAGTAAACTACATAGTAGACCACTTGCCGTTTAGGAATGGAAAACATTTGGTATTGTGGGTTGTTGGGGTGATGAGGGGACGGTGTGCTTGCTGGAAGGGACGGTAACTGGCCCTTTTGCAATGTTAATGCTGAAGGACAAGAGACAGTCCTGCCACGGGACTGATTTGTTTTTCCAGCAGAGAAGAGAAATATGCTAGTTTTACATGGGAAACTTTAGAGAAAATGCAGATAAAAGAAAGCAGGAATTTAGGGGAGAATTCACTGTGGCAGAAGAGAGATGAATTTGATGAAAGGAAGGAAGAAGTTAGAGAACTGCCTACCAGTTATGGGAAAAGAAATGACAATTTCCCCTTACTTTTCTAGACTCTGCGATTTCCTCCGAGTTCCTTGCGCCAAGCAGTTAGCTGAATTTCACAGTACTAAATTGATATTTAAGAGTTAAATGGTGACAACAATGGAACCTTTTTTAAAGTAGCAGCCCAGCTAGTGCTATGACCACCTCAGTGAGCCATGCTGCTAAGGCTAGGGGAGCCCAAAAAGAAGAGAAGTCAGCTAATTCTTGGTAGAGGGTAGCAATGGCAGGTAAAAACATTGTCAGTTAAAACATATTTTATCATGATTACCACAGAACTCATTATTATGATTAAAGATGTACTAGCCATGACATGCCAGCTACATGCTGGTAGCAGAAAATACCTGCTGTTTGTAGGTTATTATCAACCTCCTTTGAAGAAAATCAGTCTTTCTTTACATTTGCAATGCAATGAAACCCCAGGCATTTCTTTGCATCTTTAATTTAAGCATGCTTTTCAAACGCAGATACCCAGCTGTAGTGAGCAAGAAAATACCCGTCTCACATGGGTTGATGGGTTTGTCTCTTTTTGTGGCCACTAAGCAAAAAAGGAGGGGTTTTTTTTTGCAAATATCTGTGTTAGCATTTTTGGTTTGTTGTATTATATGTTGAAATTGCAATATATATATATGTAGAGCGGTAAAACAGAAGACAAATTGATACCAGTGCTTAACAGAGTATTGTGCAATATTGTGAACCATAATTGTAAATATCATTGCTAATGTTAACATGATACCATAAATAACATCAGGGGAAATTGCTACCATGAAAAAAGTCACTAACTGTATCGAAGTCATTGGTTTTAAACTGCAATTTACCTATAACAGACCATGATGGGAAAAATGACAAAAATGCAAGTAAAATGCAAGTTCAGATATAACTAAGCCCATTAGAGTTTTTTCTAAATGCTTGAAGCAGTTACTTTCATGGAGGGATATATGTTAAACATCAGCTTCAATAAGCTCAAGTCACTTGGTCAGATAGATGCTGTGCAGATATTAACCTTGCTGCTTTGTCACTGAACTGATGGATATGTCATTCCTCCTATCTTTATTATTTTTTAAATAATTCAGCACTTGTGCACTATTAGCACTGCAATGTGAACACTCCCATGCTGAGGATTTTATTTTTGCCTGAGAAGAAAATGAGCGTTGTGATTCAAAAGGGGGCTGATTTCTCGCCTTTTATGACCAGCTATTGTCTTCCTTTTCGAATGAAGACATCCCAGTAACTCGGTGGTGCTGAGCCTAAGTATCACAGGTGGAGGAAGCTATTCCATTTGGATTTGCTAACTACAGAAACTCCATGTCATAAGAGGTCAGTTTATACCTAGTGCTTAACATCACATTAAATCTTAATGTCTACTTCTCTTTCTAGTGTGGATTAATTTTATTTAATCTTTGAAGATTTTGATCCTTTTTTGTACTCCCTTTTTTTTCTTTCCTTACCAACTGATGTAAATGCAGCTTCCCATCTCCATTTTTTTCCCCTATGCCTCTTGCTGTTGCAACTTACCTTGGATGGCAGGTTATTGGTTACTGCCTACGGGAGCCTTTTCCATGAGCTAATTTAGCTGTCAGTCCGAAATTGGTAAAAAGGATGAAAGATGGATCGTAGGCCTGGGGCATGCCTAGACCAATATCTAGCATATCCCTATCTGGAAGTACGCTTATTAAAACAGATTTGAAAAATATTTTTCCCAATCTTGCTCTGCCATCGTTTCATCCAGCTAAGAAAAACATTTTTACAGTGACACTACTGATTCTTTGGCGGCTCTCTTTTTTTTTTCTCTGAAAGGGAGAAAACAGTATTTAGATACAAGATCAATAGAAAAACAAATAGACTATTATATTCCCTGGAGAAACCCCTAGAGAGAAGACAGATGCACAGAAATTTAATATTCTTGTAGGCAAAAATCACGAACATGGGGGTTCTGTTCAGCTGAAATGAACTGTGGTAAATGTGTATGAAATAAACATTTAAATCTGAGTAATAAAGAAAAGCAAGCTTTTAGGCTAGGCTTTTTGATTTGCTCTCTTGATGAGGTGTGCTGTGTTTGAATTTGTGACCCTTTCAGAAAGTCATTTTTCAACTACAAATAATGTTTATCTTAAAATTATATGGTTGAGGCATAACTTCATATAGTGAGTGAAACGAAGGTTTCCCTCCATCTGCTCTTTTTAGATGTACTTGTCCATTCAAAAAGTTCTTCCAGAGAGCTTTGTCTTTAATGTTGCTTCCCTTTTTTATGAAGGTTATTATATTCTTCTGCATGACCTTGATCCTGTTGTTGTTAGAATTAGGGATGTACTTTTGTTTGTTTTCCACAATTATATGTAAATAAAAATAATCAAAATAACAGCCGTAATCCTCAGTGAGGATTTAAGCGTGCCTGTCCACTTTCTGTCCTTAAGTCAAATCTTCTTGTATTTACTGAATGAAAAGGACATAGGGCTTGAGCTGTTTGTATCTGCTCTCTCAGGCTTCTGGGAGCTCCTGCAGTAAACATCTAACCAGGAGGATGAAGGGTACCCTCCTGCCGGTTGAGCCTTAAAGAGGGGAGGTAATTGGCTGCTGTCACACTTCAATTGATGCTGTCCTCTTTTGCCATTTCCCTGCACCTAAGTGCAAGTCTATCTGGTGGGTTACACATTCAGCTTTCTGAAAAATCACAAGCTTTTCCTCCACTCAGCCCTTCTTTCAAATCACATTTGTGTCAAGGCCACCACTGCTCTTCTTCCCTGGGAACGCTTCGACCCCATTTGCCTGACGTGGAAAACTTGCAGAAGTCCAGCAGACCTTGTGTTCCATTTTAAACACACAGATACCTTTGAGCTGAGAGAGCAATGTTACTTTCTATTCTTAATATTTAACACGAATCAGAAGCAGCTTACAAGCTTCCACCAGCTTGGACCTCGTTTGAGTTGGACTGGCATTTCTACAGACAAAATGCTATAGTGTCATTGTCCCTAAGGTTCTTGTTGTCCGAAGCAGAAGATGTATTTGTCAAATGATACGGGGAAGGAGGGAGAAATTTGGGACACATGGGGAAATAAAGCAGTAGTATGGGTAGTTCTTAAACTACTACTAAGTGTTTTAAATCATACATGATGTTGATGTCCTCTTCAATATTAATAACAGTATTTTACCTCTACCAACAACTTCCTGGAATTTAGATGTAAAGTTGATTTCAAGGGAGTTGGATGTGTATAATGTACCATCCTAGAAGTTGGCACAGTAGCATTTTCACTTTGTATCTCATGATCCCTTGGAAGTTTGACACTGAAATCTACTTACGCAGTGGGTATTTTCTACCTAAGTGAAGTGAGTATGTGTGGCACCTCTTACATTGTCATTGTAGAAGCCATTTGTGAGTGGCTGTGATTGTGGATTGCAGAATTTCTTCATGAAAAAATATTTTTGAAGAACAAGACCCTCATTTTGCAAACTCTTGGGTATGTGAGTAGACTTAGTGATATGTACTCTCTGGATTTAGAGTGGCAACAAAATAAAATTAATCTCATTGGGCAGTGTTCACAGAGACCCATCTCTCTCATAAGAGATATGCTCCAGTCCCCTCATCATCTTTGTAGCACTCCGCTAGACTCTCTCCAAATTCCCTGTCGCCTTGAACTGGGGAGTCCAGTACTGGACACTGATGCATCCTCACCAGGGTGGAATAGAGAGGGGAGGATAACCTTCTAAGACCTGCTGGCCACACTCTTGGTAATGCATCCCAGGGTACAATTGGTCGCCTTGGCCATGAGGGCAAACTGCTAGCTCATGGAAAACTTCTTGTCCAAGCCATGTATCATAGGTAGAACTTCGAACTCAACAGTATCAGTGTAATCCAGTGGCATTTCATACACTGTGAACATTTATTCCAGCCAGATGTCACGGGGAGGGCACTAACTGTAGAGTCTCCTCTCAGTATGGTGTATTGTGGTGGTGCCTGTAGATCTCCTTCACGTCCAAGGGCTGCAGGGTAGTAATTCCATCTTTCTGAGGACAGTGTAAGACGTGTGTCAACCCCAGAGAGCTGCTCAAAGGGTGAAATGGAAGCAGTGTCGAATGGAAGTGCTCCTTACAGTACAGGCCACAAGGAAGATGAAACTGCAGTACACTCCTTTGGTGTGAGAAAGTGTCATTTATTGTAACTATCAAAATTAATCAGGGACAAATGTTTTTTTCTTAACCCTGTGTTACAGTTTGAGGAAGGACAGGATTTAGTTTTAGCATTAGAAACTAAGAAAGAATAATACCTCTTTCCTGTGTGCTTTTATGGACTTTGGCAAATGTCTTTTTTATTAGTGTGGAATACACAGGAAGGGAGGTGCACTAACATGGATATGTGCATCGTGGAACTCTGGGTAACAAATGTTGTTACTCTTGTTTGAAGACAGACCCATGAAGGAAATCATGTGGGGTCTTAGAAGGATAATTTGTGTAACGCTATAAGAGTACCTTTAAAAAAGCCTCTTTTATGAACATCTTTATTTTGTCTTCTCCAGATTCACAAAATCTGGAAAAAAACCCCTAAAGATAAAAGGTGATTTTATTTTTTTGTGTGTTCGTAGAGCTGATAGAAAAATTATCATCAGTTAAGAAAACTGAAAAGGTTCATCCAGAATGAGCATGCCTAGGAGAAATGAAATTCCAGTATGTACTCACTGGTCCCGTTTTCATAGAAACTGATCATCTGCTGTTTTATTTGGTTGCTCAATGATGCAGACTTTCATTATGAGATGTTTTGATTTAGGTGATGCAGAACCAGCAGCAGAGCTGGGGTTTAGAACTCAAGACATCATGGTTACTTCTGTGCTCAATTTGGCAGTCATTTATTCCTGTTACCAACCAAAAAAAAAAAAAAGAAAAAAGAAAAAAATATTCCTGTTTTGTTAGTAACCAGTACCATTGATACCTGTGTTGCAAACCTGCAAGACAGTAAGCATAATGTCCTGGTTCTGGCCAGGCCAGAGTCAACCTCCCCAAGTAGCCAGCACAGGTGAGCTGAATCAGCCCGGGCTGTTTTTCCCACCACCTGGTTGGTATGGGGCAGGTTGAGGAAGGGCAGGGGCTTGGGGCCTTTAGTCTGAGTGTGGCCAGGGTGTTGGGTCGGTCAGTCCTTGCCATCGAGCAGCACTCTAATCTTAGGATTGGTAAGGTACTCAGTATTATCACTGGGTGTGAGTGTAATTTGGCCATTACTGTTCTATGTTCACAGTGATTTTGTCAGTAAACTGTCCTTATCCCAACCCACAGGGTCTCTGTCTGTTTCTCCTCTGGGAGTGAGTGAGCAGTATGTGGTCCTCAGCCACTGGTTGGGTCTGAACCACTACACCCACTCAACTTGGGATTTTTGCTGGGAATTGCTCAGCAGCCCTTGAGGGGGTGGTCCATCTCTCTCACCACAGCTTTACTTAGGTTATTTACATACTTACCCTTCTGTGCGTCATGCCTTTGAGTTTCTTCTGAGAGAAGTACCAGCATTCCGAGTTCTACGTGGAAGTGTTGCAAAAGGCAGGAGTAATTTGAACAGGAATAATTTGGAGACAGAAGAAAGTAATGACACAAATGTTAGAAAACCTTTCTAATGGTACAGGTAACAAATCTCTGCAGAGGTTACAAGCTTCCCATCCCTAGAAGTAATTAAGAATGATGCTGGTTGTCCTGGGATGAGATGGGCTCTCATGGTCCAGCCTCACTGTACTGCACTGCGTTGTGTGTTAAGCTCCCTCCTGTGTTGTGTGTGGCATTAGTAACCTACAAGAGCTGCTTCTTATTAGTCATCTCACAAAATAACACATTGAGTAAGGATCTGACCACAGTGCTTTTCTGGATTTTTCAGGAATTTTTCCTTGGAAGGCTCTTGGTCTGCGAAGGAGGGGTGGCTTGGTGGACAGGCTGTGGCACCATTTGTTGTCCATCAGTCATGGGGCTCGGTGTCCTGAGAGTCCTTGTTACCACAGAGGCCCTAGGAGTCCTTCAACTCATAATGGATGGTGTCTTTACACCTCTGAATGTGTTGAACCTTTTTCAGGAGAGCTTTGTAGAGGAAACAGGAGCCTGTGTATGCATTAATGTTAGTCTGGACATAATTCACATGTGACAGTACTTGGTCAGAGGTACAGTATCTCTCACAGAAACTCCATGTGAATTGGGGTAGCTGATGCCTGTTGCAAGCTGGAGGACTGTAGCATAAGGAAGGACTGATAAAAATGTGGTGTAGGACAAGGTTTCTATCATGGGAAGGCAGAGTTGGCCTGAAGGCTCCTCCTGCCTTTAGCTGTGCAGCTTTAGTCAGAGTTGTCAGAAGTAAATTTTTCACAAACATCTGAGGAATTAGAAGTCTTGCTGAAAAGTATACAGAGCACTTTCCTCAAGCATCTCTTTCTTCAGAGAGAACCAGAATTTGTGTGAAATGTGTTCCGCAGTGGGGACTGAATGCAGTAGAAAGCATCAGCTGAATTTTTTTGGGTGCTACTTATTTGCATTTTGACTGATATTACATTCTTTGGCTTTCCAAAAATTGCTGGTTATCAAAAAGTGGAATTTTAAATGCCTGAAAAAAAGGGGAACTCAACCCCTTGCAGATAATTCACCTTATCCAGAAGGGAAGAGGTGCATGAGGAAGGATGCTAATAGTCTTTTGTCTCTGTGTCCCCTAGTGGGTTTTTCTACTATCTCATCTGAAAGCAGATTGTGTGTGAAGGGTATTTAAAAATATCCAAACCGATCAAAATCATCTATAGCACAGAGGCAGAAATAACCAAGAAAACAAACAGACCGGAGATGAAATATGGATGAGATAGACATACCAGTGTTTCATGAAAGAGAGCTTAAAACCAAAAGCCAAGAAACACAAATACAGGGAGTTAAAGTACAGATACTTTATGATTCACGTTACTGTCTTCAATTAACCGTGATATAGAATCACGCATTTTTTGTCCTTTAAAAAGAGAAATCCATCTCCTTGCTTATTTTTCCACTTGCTGCTTTCTGTTTAAGTTAATTCAGCAGTAATTGGATACACTGTGTCTAATTCCTAATAAATCAACAGAACTTTATAGTGATATTGACAGTGGCTTTGCTAGCCCCATTGTTTCTATCAAGAGTTTTATTCTGCTTCAAAACAATTTGCTGTGAACGCCCTTGTTTGTTTGCCACACTGGGCTTTGTTCTGGCTGAAAACTTTGATTTATAACTGTATATAATTGATGGCTGTGGGGTAGGTGGACTATAGCTATTGCTCCTCCTCTTTTAATCTAGCTTTGCGTAGAAATCCATGTAGTGGAGCATTCTCAAGGGAACCAGGCTGGGAAATTTTCTGTATACCCAATGGGAGGCCATTAATCATAGTGAAGAGTCTCTTACTGGCTGCAAGCATGTTTGTGAAAGTCAGGAAAACAAAAGTGGACCACCTCAAAATGACTGATCAAGAGAATAGATGTTAAAGCCAATGTATTCATTGTGATACATCAAAAAAAAAGAATAGTTTATGCATTGCTGATTGCACTGCAGTGTATTTATTTGGATAGATGTGGCGCTTTCAGGGAATTTTTATATACTAATAAATGAGTGCAGTTGTAGGTGTTAGAGATCAGATTCCTAGGGGAGAGAGAGAGAGAAAGAAAAGAAAGAAAGGTGGAATTGCTGCTGTAAAAGAAACTTGTAGAGCAACAGATGAGAAACACCAAAAGTGTTTGCTGAATGTGTGCTGAGCAGGTTAAAGAAACGTGCTAAAAAACGAAAACCATTTAGAGAGATTTTGGTAAATATTCATCCAAACCCTCCCCTCACACACCTCCTTCAAAACCATTAAAAAACAGAGTGAACATTCTTAGGAGAGTTAGCAGATGTTTTGGGGTTTTTTTTCCCTGCAGCTCGTAGCACCCAACCTTCTGGCTGCGACCCAGTACCAGGTGAGGAAGCATGTGCTTCTCAGAGGTGGCACTCACGTGCTTGCCATGAACCCCAAAACCCCCAAAGTTTTCAGGACTGGGGCAGGGGGAATGTGGGGTGTGTCTCAGTGTTCGTGTAGGTCCTGCTATCTTCTCATAACCTTCAGAAAAAATCTGCTGCTGAGATGCAAATCTAATGGGTTCCAGTTGTGACTGCTCAGAAGGTATTTTTACAGCAAAGTGATTGTGCTAGGATTTGGGTAGAACTAAGTTGGATATGAGACGGACTTACAGGAGGTATTTTTGTGATGAAAAATTTCTGCCCAGCAGGGAGAAATAAAGGAAGTAAAGAGGCTCAAATGCAGTTTTTTAAGCACTGAGAGTCTGGACCTTTTCCCATATAAATAGCCATAAAGTATAGGAAGAGAGATAGTATAATGCGCCATAACAACATTAACTTTATTTACTGGACAAACAGGGGTTTGGTGAGGTGGGTTTTTTTTTTTTACTATAGAGGCTAGATTTAATGCAGGCAAAGGTAATGCTCCAGTTAGTTTTCTCATGAACCTGGGGTACAGGGGCACACTTAAATCAGTTCTTTACCTCACAAAAACTCCTCAAGCAAAGTTTCCCACCCAACGGTTTCGGCCTGTGCACTTTAAAAAGAGTCACTGGAATTCATTGGTGATTGCCATGAATAGTGCTTAAATATGAAACGTGCTTAAGTATGGAAATGGAACTAGTACTTTCCATAAAGGAGAAGCTGCTGTTTTGATAATCTGATAAAGTCAGATGGAAACATTTTCTCCAGAAATTGGTACAGCAAAAACTACAGCTCATTCTGACAAGGTGGTTATAAAGTTATAAATAGATGTAGCTTAAATCTCAGTGCAAAATGGAGACGTACCAATGCTCGTTCTGAAACATTAGGTATAATTTTTTATGAATTTATACTAAAAACATGGTGCAGCGGAGAGCAGGAAGAGGGGACTTCCATTTGGTAAGTTTATTAAGATCAAGGGGAAGAAAATTCCTTGTGATGCAAAGAAAAAACACCTTGGTTTGTCTTTTTTTGCTATTTATGGCAGGGGATTAATTTCACCTGTATGTTCTGCTATCGCTGGTATTTTTATCCTGTATTTATTCAGTTCTGCTTAACCCATGAGTGTGACTGCATTTTTATTCACGTACTAAAATGAAACCAAAGTACAGTCTGTGTCCCAAAGACGAATACTCACAGTTGACACAAAGCACATGTTAAGATCTGATTATCTCAAGTTGAGCACATGCTTAAGCTGCTCTCAGTGGAGATGGCTTCTCTGAGCTGCAACTCACACCCCTGGTGTACTTTGTTAAATTACAGCCTTGTCAAACCGAATGCTGCGTGCTGTTTTAATGGTGTGCCACACGTGGGTGTAGCGCTGCCTCTCATCTTAAATCCCTTTTAATTACTGCCCCTTCACTTGTTTTCTTGTTTCCTGGCATGGTGGATGTCCGAGTGAAATGAAGCCCAGGCTTAAGTGTTCATGTCAACTATTCATCTCAGCTTTTCTCATTGTTATGTTTATGCAGAGTTTTATTAGACTCGTGGGATCAAAATGTATTCCCTTAGTTTTACAAAAAATGAATAGCCTTTGTACGTCCTTCGCATTTAAAGTAAACACAGCGAGTTTTTAAAGTGCAGGGGCTTTTTTTTTTAACAGCTAAAATACGGTCTTGCATTCCAAATATAAATCATAATTTCATTATCAACAGAGAAAGGTCCAAAGCCACAAAGATGTATAGCTGAGTGATATAAGTGGCACTTGTGTGTAAAATGTGTTCCCTTGCCCAAGCAAACAGTTCATAACAACATGAGTGAAAAGGTGTATTTAAAAAACAGGGGGCTTAAAGCATATTACTTATAATTTATATGGAATGCAGTTTTTGTAAAATATGAAGCTCGCTGGATACGATCCAGACCAGCTGAACTATGTTACAAGGCATAATAAACAGTCATAGCTTTGCATGCGGTTATTTAATTGGCAAATAGATTTTTCTATCACTGTCACTGGCAATAGCAGCCATTTGATACCAGGGCTTGGATTAAATGTTTCATCAGTAGTGCCTATTTAAGGATCTTTATGGAACAACAAGTTAGTCCCCTGGGCAAGCCCATGTCAACTGCAATAAAGAGATCCACACAAGTGAACAAGATGTATTTTTGCAGGATTTACAGGGAGACCAGGGTTTGCTTTTCTATCTGGATGCTTTCGAGGGCTGCTTCCCATTTTGTTTACAACAGTGTCTGCTGGTGGCAAATGCTGAATACTGAGCATTGCGTATCCGAAGGATTTTTGTAATTTTCTTGTGAAAATGGATTTAGAAGCAGTTGTCGTCTTTCTGGGAATAGGTGAGTCTCTCATAAAAGGAGATGTTGCAGGATTTAGGGAGGTTTAATTTTCCAGTAAATGTTCTGTGTCTAGAGTAAACCTATGGATACTCCAAGCAGCAGCCTTGGTTTTTTTCTCTCTCTCATTCAGAAAAATATCCCAAAACCTCTCTGAAGACATCCCTCTCTTAGTCTGGGGAAAGTGTAATGTCTGTGGATTTCAAGATTGCTTGACTTTATTTGGTCCCCTGTCCTGCTCCCAGGGTGCTTGTAAGATCTGTGTGTGTAGTTAATCCTTGCTGCAGTGTTTTATAATTGCTGCATAGAATATATATACATTTGTCATTTTATAGCACATTGGTTGAACTTAGAAGCATTTTTTAAGTTAATTTTGATTGTGTATCAATGTTTGTCATGGAACCTGAGTTTGTTCTTCTTGGTAGCTAGAGTAATTTGTCCCTGGTTAATTTTAATTTCAAGCTTTTTCGTTTAATATTTGCCTTCCAGAAATTCTTTAAGAACAAGCAAAAACACATAGCATAGATGAAACTGATTACACCTCACATTCGTTACCATGTCACTGTAAGTGTGCTGGGTATAAATTTAAGTCTCAGCTGTTCATTGACATCTTTTTGATCTGAACTGATGGTACTGCATCCAACCTCCTTAGCTAGCTTACTGCTTTCTAAGGTTGAAAAGGGGAGAGTGAATGCTTCTGCGGTTGAATAAAATGAACTGTTTGCAGCAGATGCAAACTGGTGAATAAGCATCTTTTGGGCTCACTTGAAAGAGCCCAAACTTCTGTTCACTGACTGTTCTCCAGTGCGAAGCACAACTTGAGCATGACCATTGCTTAAGAATTTGATTCCTGGGATTCTGGTGAGGGTAAGAATAGTCCAAGTATGCAATATATATATTTTATTAATATGAGTGCGTGTATATATATTTGTGTTTACAAATGTGTATAATTTGTATGTATTTTGTATGTACGTGTGTGTTTAACTTAAACCGACCCTCATAACAAGCCTTTACATTGTGTTTTTGTCATACAGAGGGGAAAAAAAACCCACAGCTAAGTAAATTCTAAAGCTAGAGATATAAAGTCAAATTCCTAGCTGTCCAAGGGCCCTTTTACACCAGCTGATAGTGGAGAAATGCTTCTAAGTAGTAATGTAGTATTTTACATCCATCAGAAAATCATTAGAACAATGTCAGTTTAAATAGGTGTAAGTATAATGTGCACTTAAGAGTTGTAACTGCAAATTTCTCTGTGTAAAATGGGAAGGGGAAGCAAGTGAGCAAGTGCCATCGCTTTGCCAGACTTCCTTCCCTCCTGCTCTTCTTAGTCCCCGCTCCTTTATGCATCACCCTGAAGGTCTGACAGCCAGCATTAACTCGGATTGTGTTTGTTGGTTATTTAGTCATGTGTTTAGATGATTAATGCAGGTCTCACTCTTCTGGTTTTTGTAACTTGCCTCATGTGTTTCTTTTCTGAGTTGGTGTAAATAGCGGATGTTGTCATGGTACAAACAGTGTCAGAAAGATGTGTCTTTTCTGACCCACTTAGGTCTGTCCTGTTTGTGGTTTAAAGAAAGTGTTATGTTTTATCTAGGGACTGCAAAAGTGAAATCCTTTCATGCCTGCAGTATTATCAATATTAAAACAAACAACCAACAAGCCAACAACCAACCAATGGTTTCTGGTTGGAGCCCAAATTAAAGCCTTTTCTGCATTTTACAGTAGCATCAAAATGGAAAGGTCTCTTGACTCTGCTTTATTTACATTGTTATTAAGGAATCACACCCTGTATAACTCTGAAAAAAACTTTCTGTGTCCTTGAAATCAAGACCTCAAGACTCTGTACTCCCAAAAGACTTGGAAGGAATCATCTAACTAATCAGCTATTGACTGGACAGCAGGTGAAGATTGCTTAGTTTATCGATAAATCATCAAACAACTGGATGGAAAAACGATGCTTGTGGCTAATCTGTATGTTTCTGTGTACTTAAAACCTTGAATTGTCTTCTGCCCTTACGGTGCGTGTGCTTGTTCCAAGGTGGCTAAGATTTTTGTGGTAAAAAATCCTGGTTTTAGAGCCAAGCCATTTCAGGCTTTGACCATCGCTGAAGACTTTGCCCGCTGCTACAGAAGAAATAATGCCACGTCATCACAGAATCATGGAATTATAGAATGGCATGGGTTGGAAGGGACCCCAAGGATCATAGAGCTCTAACCCCTCTGCCACAGGCAGGGCCACCAACCTCAGGCCTGGATCTACACAAGGTTGCCCAGAGCCCCATCCAACCTGGCCTTGAACACTTCCAGGGATGGGGCATCCACCACCTCTCTGGGCAGCCTGTTCCAGCACCTCACCACTCTCTCTGTAAAAAACTTCCCCCTAATATCTAATCTAAACCTTCTCTCCTTTAGCTTTAATCCATTCCCCCTTGTCTTGTCATTGTCTACCCTTTTAAAAAATTGAATCTCCTCCTGTTTATATGCTCCCTTCAGGTACTGGAAGGCTGCAATGAGGTCCCCCCACAGCCTTCTCCTCTCCAGGTTGAACAAGCCCAGCTCCCTCAGCCTGTCTTTGTAGGGGAGGTGCTCCAGCCCTCTAATCATCATAGTGACTAACTAAATCCGTCCTGTCCCATTGTTCCTCACTGAGAGCTCCCATCAGTAGCTGTCCGTGCTCTGCTCGTGAATCCTTCGGTGAGTGGATCAATTTGCATGATAGTTCAGGCCTGTAACCTGGAGCACAGCGGCTGCTGATGCGGTTGTTGGGTAGGTTTTTCTGCTTGTACAGATTAATGACCCGATTCGGAAACTGCTCTACAAGCTGGACTCCTGCTGGTTTCTGTTTGTGCAGAGCTGCTAGGGAAGCTAACTTTGAGCATATATCCTGGCATAATTTATTCAGGGTCCAGTCCTGGTACCCAGCCGGAATTCAAATAATAATAAACTGGCCTTCGCGCAAAATCCTTCATCTTGAGACAGGAATTTTTCCTGCCTGTCTGCAGAGGTGTACCCTGAGCACTCTGGGCACGGGCAGGGGTCTCTGTGGACCTCTGGTACCGCTCCAGGCACTTCTCTGTGCGTGTTGTTTGAAGACAAGAAAGAAGTACTGGCTTCCCTCTTAAGTTGTCATGTCATGAAATACAGAGTACCTGCAGTATTTTGAGGAAATATTTAGCATTTCCTTCATAAATGTATCGCATCTTTAATTTGCACCTTTAAAACACTCCAGGTTTTCTTGATACACAGCAACTGAAGGATCTGTTCCCCCTTGTTGCGGCCTCAGTTTTACATGGAGCTGGTGCTGGGTACACACCCTTAGCTACCAGAAGAGCAGTCGTGTGATGGGTCAGTCCAGCTTGAGGAAATTATGGTCTTGCTTGTAGGTGAACCAAGAGCAGCTGTGCATGTGGTCTGTTGGTCAGTATCTGTAGGACATCACCACCTAACCCCATTCTCAGCTGTGTCTATGTATATAGGTCTCTGAGTCGCTTACTGCTTGTTCACCTGAACTGTGATTTTTTTACTGTTAGAAATTCTAGATTTCCATCTCCTAGAAACAGTAATAAACCTGAAAATCTGTAGAAACCTAGATTTCTAAGAATTTTTTTTTCTAACCAGGTTGAACTGCAAAATATTTGAATTTAAATCTTTCCTGGCTTCTCGCCAGTTCACTTTTGAGGAGAGATTCTTTCTTGCAGAAGGCAGCTGTTTGAAATGACTCTGAGATTTGTAATGCAAGGAGTAGCCAGGGTGAGGATGGATTAGTAGGCAGAGTGCAGGTATGTCTTTAAATGTCATTTATCACGTGGATACCACCTCCAGGTAGATGGGTGGGTCGATGTGTTGAGAGATACCTACCTAAAGCTTTAACTTGCTCAGTCAACACTTAATTCGGAGGATTTTCACCATTTTCACTGCTTCTGACAGCAATACTGCGGTCATAGTTTCATGCCTGTTAGTTGTGCTTGAATAGGTTTCCCATTGTGTTAAGTCTTAGCAAATTTCTCTGCCAAATCACTCAAGAGCAGATGCCTTTTCTTTCCCTCTTGTTGTTGCAACAAGCATACCTATTGTGACTGCTGAGAGGTTTTCATCTGCCTGGTAGGCAGTATTGTGACTTCTCATAGAGGATTTCATCTTTTGGTTTCATGTACGCATCTATGGAAGAGGCTCATGCTGTGAAATCTTTGTATGTTACCACCATCTCCTTTTCCAGCAGCACTGGACAATGAGATGATATTTTTATACATATATTAGTGTGACACTATTGAGATGTCTGTGGATTTATTTGTGATGAAGTCCTTAAGACCGAGTTATCTGACTTTGCAACTTACGTTTGGCTTGTGCTGTCTCCCAAGAATATCTGTTTGCATTTTCATTAGAGACTTCGGAGGCAGTTTCTTTTCAGATATGAGAAGCAACAGCAATAAACTGCATTAGCAAGTCCTCCTACAAGCTGCTTCTATTTCTTTAAACTCCGTGCTTAATAGTCGCTGGCACATATAATCTCTTTTCATCAAAATAACTTGTAAAGAACAGTGATTTTAAAGACTTCTTGGTGTTAAAACTGCAGAGATGTGCTCGGCTAGCTATGTAATAGATGCTAATTGACTGCAGCATGAGAATAAACAGGGGAGGTATAAATCTGACAACACTACGGAAGTTGAGTGAAAAGTGTCTCTGGTTTTGCAGTGACGCTGTGTCTTTTTTGATCATGTAGGGGTGAGACCGGATCCATTTAACGCCAGCAGCAGAACGTCATTGTCTTTAACTGGTCTGAGATTTTACTGTAATGGGTGTGGTTAGAGCCCACATTTCCACTTTGATACTTGAAACCACGCACACAAAAAAAAAATCATCTGGTTTCTTTTTTCTGTTACCATGTAGACTCTACCTCTGTTTTCTCCCAAAGTTCATTTCATCCCTCACAGCTGAGCTGAAAAATGAAATACCAAATCCGATATGCTCGCATTTCATGTGGAAAAGAAAGCCTGGGTTTAGAGTCGGTACTACCTCTGAACAAATAGACCCTGCTTTTCAAACAAACCCATTGCTGATTAATAACGCGCTCTCATATTGTGCCAAAGTTAGTTTTGCTATGAAAAAGCACGTGGAACCTGGTTATCTGCAATAAGTTTTAATCTTGGTTTATGTGAAGTTCCAGTTTAGGCAGTCAGGGCTACACTAAACCAGTAAAGAAGCTACATCTGCCGCTGTCTGTGGGAACCGCTACAGTCTGCAAAACTTGTGTCTTTATTTGCTCTTCCAAGAGAAAAAAGGGAGGTCCAAAGCTTCAATTCCTCTTTTTCTTTTCTTTGTGAGCAAAATACCTTTAGTACAAAAATGAATTAGTAAAGAGGTGTAACAGGCATTAAGTCGTTAAGGACATTGCTTATGATACATAGTTAAAGTGCCTTTCTCCAGATATCATTGTTCTTAAGGCACATACAAAGCCCATGCAAGCAAGTGGTTACAAGTCAGGGCTTCAAGCATTGCAGGGAGACCGACTTGCAAGGGGCTCTGTTGGGAACTGACATTTCTGCTGAAATGTTGAGCTTTTGGGGCGGTGTTATGGTTGGCTTTGTGAAGCTGGGATTCCGTTTCTTTGGACTGGAACGTGGATCCACGGTGAGACTGCGGGAGAAAGAAATGCGAGTTCAGATGAGGAAGATAATGTGGTGGTTACATTGTGGTAGCGGTGAGAAAAACGTGTACTTCGAAGCAGATGTAAACCATTCAGAATGAATACATTTGCAGTTCGTGATTGTTCATGGCTGGCCTGAATGGAAGAACAGTAATGCACTGTACAGCAGTAATTTAACACTGGCAGCTCCATCCTCGGTGGAAGCGAGGAATCATTTTGCAGCTCTTCATGTATCAGTTTGTCAAGCTTGACCATGTTTTGTATTTATTCAGGAATTATTGCGGTGTAGCAAAAGGTGAAATTTTTGCTGTGACGTGTAATCAGTTCATCTGTTGGCTGGTGGCTCAAGCTATGCGGAGAAGCGGCTCAGGCATCACTCTCCTTCTAGCCATTTGCATTACTTTTACATCCAGCTGCTTTGCTTCAGCTAGTGCCCGGTTCTGCTGTGCTCGATACAGTAAATCATGGCTAATAAACAGCAATTTGTTAATGTGACGACAGAAAAAATATAACAGCATATATAGGGCTATGGGTTTTACATGCTAATGAGTTCTCTGCTCCGCTCCTCATTGTGTAATTCTTCCCTGTTGCCTTTCTGTGATGGAAGTGCTCTGTTCACAGCTCCTACCATGTGCAGTGTCCCCATGGAGACTGTGCGTGGCGTGCACCTCTTTTTTTTTTTTAGCTAATAAGATCCTGGATGCTGCTTCTTCAAGGCATATTGTAAAAGATACCACTGAAAGGAATGCTTTGCTAGACTATCTAGTATGGAAAAATACATAGTGACAGATGATTTCTACTTTGTGGAAGAAGGGAGAGAGGTGAGGGGCCTGTTGAAGACATTGTGAGCTTTAACAGCACATATTCAAAGAATTATTTTTAATTTTTTTTTCCCCTGGTGAGGATGCCACCTGTCCTATTTACTTTCTTTTTTCTTCCTGCCTAGAATTGCTTGCTTTTGTTAAAGAGGGCTGCTGTACCTGCGTTATTGACTGGTGAGGTATCCAAGTGCTAAGTTTGCAGTTTCTGTGAAAGCTGTTTGGTTCTGATTATATCCTGTTCAATCTGTTCTGTAACTTGGTCTCCTTTCGTATTTACTGTTGTATGCCTTTATTTATAAATATCTCTTTTTTTGTACTCTTTTTGTATGCCTGGCTCATAAAATCACAGCCAGAAGTACAAGCCTTATGACTATAAAACGAGTCATGCCTACCTTGTAGCTCGTGTCATCTGCTGTGATGTTGTATTCTATGTATTATCAATTTTACTGTAAGAGGAAAATTAGAGCATGCATTTTCCACATGAAGAAATCAAATGTAATCTAAATGCAAACCACAGGTTTTATTGCACAGTAATATTTGATAGCACTGCTATTACTAATCCCAGCATGACAAGAAACATAGCATAGTTATGAAGTTCACAGCACTCATTTTTTAATGGTCTTTTTTGGTTAGGAAAGCCACAAAGCCAGGACAGATTGTTTGCCAGTTGTAGTCTCCAACTTGCAGAAAAGTTGGTGGAATGCTGTATGTCTTACAAACTCTTTCAGGTGTGACAGGAATAGGTAACCTTCAGAATTTCCATAAAAACATTATTGAATAGTAAAAATGAGATAATTAAGCATATCCAGTAGATACCCTATTATCAGTGCTTTTGCTTCTGTAGGGTATTTTATGGGCAATTTTACTCTTTTTGTATTTAGATGCATAGTCAGAGAAGTAAAAGGCAAGTGATTGCAGTACAGAAGAGCGTGGGGAACACGCTGTCACTGCTCATAGCTCATACAGAGCTATGAAGATTGCAGTGAATGAGCTGCTTTCTGTGCCCCACTAAATTCATTAACAGTCATGTAACAACACGGTTTTCTAGCCACCTTTGGTAAAAGTGCCAGAACTGACTTTGTGGTACAGTGGTAACTTAGGAGTATCAGGCAGTACTGTCTGGGGGCATTGAGTATTAACTGGCACGGACCAAATGAGAGTATACTGAGTGTATTCTTCCTTCTTGAGAAGTGTGGGTTTCTCCACAACAGCTACTGCACACTGTGTACCTGTGGGTGCAGCCCATAAAGGCTGAGCTCAACTCAGCTGTGGTTAAATCAGCTGCAATTAAAAGTGCATTCAGTGTGTTTCCCTACCCTTTCCACTTCATGCCCAAGGAACACCTGTTACGTGTAGTTGTTCTCAGGGTGAATATTCTCCTTGTGTTTGTTACAGATATCACAGTATACTGCAGCCTGGGATTTGAAAACAGACACAAGTAGGACGTGAAGTCGCAACTGCAGGGGGAATTTGGAGGCTGTTACTGCCAGAAGAAAACTTTGGCTAAAGCTTTGGGCATGACACCCATTTTTGGGTGATAAATAGTTATAAATAGTGTTGAGTATTAATCCTCAGCAGTTGTTAGGAATGCACGTCATCCTGAAGTCAGAACCATCGTCCTATCTGGTACCTCTCTCGATTGATACTTACTTAGAGTGAGGGATGGAACAGTTTTTTTACACTTGATGAAGCTTCCCTACAGGCCTCTCTTTCTGAAGTGGGGATCTAAATTGGGTGCACCAGACCCATCAGACCAGGAGAAAGGCAATGCTGGTACACAGACAGGCACTTCCTGGCGCTGCTCTCTGGTCTGTGGCTGTCAGGTCTACAGCTCTTCCTTAAGTATTCATGCTATAACCATGAATGGGAGAGGGAAAGGGATAGGAGTTTAATGAGAGCGACGAGGAACTTGCCATCGTTTCAAGTCTTTTATGTATGTAAAGAATCGCATTAATTCAGGTTCTGGGGAAAAATGCATGCCCCATGTTTAAATTGGGCCAGACTATGCTGGTGGTGGCCTCTTGCTTTACTATATATAGGAAATTTGTTAGCTGTCCTGAGTTCATAGTGCCTTTTTATCTAGTTAGAGTTTTCCTGCCTTTTCATTTAATCTGTTACTGTCTGGGCATCCAGTCCTGTTCCTGTTAAGGGGATATTAACAAGATACCTGGAAGGAATTGACTTGCTTAAATGATATACACTGTAACTTAAGATAAAATAAATCAAATTCAAAAGTAATATCACTGGTACTTAAGTACATGCTACTTTGATCATATCTGGTTCAGTGTTATTTACTATTGGTGATACTGGTTTGTCTGCTTTATCTCCTCTGCTCTGTCAGTAGTTTTGCCTCTGTCTGTACTCAGTTGTGCCAATTAATAATGCTTTTAGTTCATTGATTTTACTTTCCAGCTGGCTGAACTTGAGCTGGCCAACTTTTCCTTTGTGCAGCTTTCCTAAAATTTACCTTGCAAATACTCATCCCTTTCTTCTGATTACCTCTGATGACAGTGTCCAGTGTAAGGACAGAGAGATTTCTGACAGATCTGAGTTCTGTGTGTTCCACTAAAACTCTCTTTCCTAAGGAGATCTTCACTTTCAGGTTGTCTCTTGGTCTTCTGGGTGTAGTTACAGCCAGCCTTTTGGTTGCTAAAGTAATGAGCCATGCTGGGGCTTGGTTTTTGTTCGTTCATAGTATTAGCTTTCTGTATTAAAGCAGAGGAAACAGACCTCCTGTGCATGTGCATGTGTATGTCCTGGGTGCTGGGTGTAAGTTAAACCAAGGATTTTAAGTCTTCCCAACATGGCATTGTTTTGTTGCTGGAAACCTGGAAATCTCTGAAATACTGTGTGTGAGGCTGCTGAAAATGCCACTGTGGGCGTTATGGAATAGCACAGCCCCATCCAGTGACTCTTGCAGTCACTTTTCCATCACGGCATCCTCCTGAACCTATCAGTCCCTGTAAAGGTGGGTTCAGTTCGAAAGTCCAGCTGACCTTGCCCCTTCATTTACATGCTTAACGTGCTCGGTTTTGTTGACACCTAAAATGCATTCCTCTCCTGTAGTCCTTCTGCTGGTAGATGGTTGTGGGAGCAAGTCCCTAGTTAGTTCCCCAAAAAGCAATGTACCATGTACACGTGAGGCAGTTGCACTGTTTTTTAATATGCTTTATTTTATCCAAAGTTACAGTGAAATGTTGTACAAGCACCTCAAAACATTCTTCCAGAGCCTACATCTTTTGCAGACACCAGGGAGAACAGCATGTGCTTTCACTGTTTTCAGCTATCTTGTCCAGCTCTGTCATCTTCAAAGACAGTTTTTAGCTTTTCTTATTTTTTCTCTTCCCTTCTTTTTTTCTTCTTATTTTAAATTAATTTTTTCTTTTCCCTTTTTTTTCTTTTCTCTTTCACAATTCTTCCTCTCCTGGCTTTCCTGGGTTAAGGAGAGAAGACTGAATGAATGGGGCAGTATGTAATGTAATAATATAAATTTTTATTTCATTTCATGATTAACATTTTGAAGATAAGTTCAGCAGGCAGTGATTATAATCAACTGAGGATGTCCAGAATACAAGAGAAAGCAGTGGTTGATTATAGCAGTTTACAGTTTTACAGTTAAAGATATGAAAAAACACAAATAGTCCCTTTGGGAAATGAAATATAATGGAAGTGTGGTTATTAAAAACTAGATATAATGTACACTAGTTATTACCTATTACTGTAAATCACCGTGAGACGCAGGAAACATATCAGATAGATAAAACAGCCTTCTTGGAATACGTTGCCTTATTTTTCAGTGGATGTTTTTTTTCTTCTGAGGCACTGAATTGATTTGGGGTGTGGAATTCATTTAGGAGCATGTACATTGCCCTTTTCTGAATGGCTATTGAAATGAAGTTGTTATCTGTACTAAACTGTAAGTCATGTTTCCCTGTACCCCCAGGAAAACTGCTTAAAGGGGCAATCACATATACCAAGTACTAATAGATATTAGTTACTTATAGTTAATGATGTTGCCAGCCTTGAGTATTTCACTTATCTTAAAATGGAAATGCATGTTGATCTCCATTTCACAAATGGAAAAATTGAGTCAGATGGAGTTCAAATGACTTTCCTGAAGTCACTAGTAAATCACTGTCAGATCTGAAGATAAAATCCAGCAGCCCTCTCCCCTGTGCCCTACATGGTTATGCACAACGCTGAAGTGCCCAAGTTGTTTTAGTTTATTAGTGTTTTTATGCTCATTTTACAAAGATGTGAGCAACTTCACATCTTTCAGGCATCTGCCAGTACCCTGTCTGTCCATCACTGAACAACTTGATGGTGTTCCTACCACCTGGGTCAGTCGGGGTCTTGGGGCTCTGCTGTCATGTCTGTTGATGAGGGTGGAAGTGGAGGTAGGTAGTGCAAGTGTAGGTGGCTGTGTCACATGTATACTGTCATTGTCTAACCTTTTCCTAAGGATTTTTTGACACAATTCTTGTAAATTACAACATTAAATTTATCCCATGGATTGGAGAGACCGAGGCTGACCTAAGGAGGACATCCAACTTCAGCCAGTGACTTCACATAAGTCTGTTGTGACTCCGGGCGTGCAGTGATGCTAACAGTGCCGGCTGCTATGCCAGGGCTTTTCTTTGATCTGCCAAATTAATATGGATTAATTACAGTAATTAAACAGAGGATAACTAGAGATGAAGAAGGAGGTCAAGAAGAAAGTTGTTGACAGTTGTAGCTTTGTGTTGGGTTAGCCTTGGCTAACAGCCAAATGCCCACCCAGCTGCTCACTCACCCCTCTTCCATGAAGCAGGGAGAAAACTAAAGGAAGGTGAGAAGATTCAGGGATCAAGATAATGACAGTTTAATTGGAAAAGCAAGAACTGTGCATACAAGCAAAGCAAAAAAGAAGAATTCATTCTGTACTTCCCATTAGCAGACAGATACCAGCTGCTGCCTAGAAGGCAGGGTCTCAACACGCGTGGTGGTTGCCCGGGAAGATGGACACCACAACCATGAATGTTCCTCCCTTCCTCCTGTGTTCCCTGAGTATTTATTGCTGAGTGTGACATCCTATGGTTTGGCATAGCCCTTTGGTCACTGCAGGTCAGCTGTCCCAGTTATGTCAGCTGCCAGTCTCATGCTCACCTCCAGCCTATTCACTCAGCAAAGGTGCTGCAGGGCAGACCTGGCACATATCGGTGAGATATCAACTCTGTTTCAGCCACAGATCCAAAGCACAGCACCATGATGGTTGCTATGGAGAAAATTAACTCCATCCTAGCCAGGCCCAACTAAATGTGGGTCTACAGCTCTAGAGGACTGAAAAAGTATTTTACTTTGTTAGAGTACAGAAAGAAAACCACACCAAAACCAACCAACAAACTGGAACAGCAACCCCCTCCAAAACCTTTTGTAAGGAGCAAACAGCAGCAGACTAACCATAGGAGGACATGGACCTCTTGGAGTAGGTCCAGAGGAGGGCCATCATGGTAGTGAGACACTGGAACGGGTTGCCCAGAGCTGTGGTGGAGGCTGCACACCTGGAGGCATTCAAGGTCAGGCTTGATTAAGCTCTGAGCAACCTGATCTAGTTAAAGGTGTCCCTGCTTTCTGCAGGGGGGTTGGACTAGATGGCCTTTAAAGTTCCCTTCCAACTTAACACATTCTATGATTCTATTCTGTAGCCATTTGTAAAATTAAAATGATGCAGAGAGCATTGGGTAAATTAGATATTAACAAATTTTCCAGAATGAATGGAAGACAGTCTGGGTGTCTCTGGGAGCTGAGAAAGAAAATGACAACATCAGAGCCTCTATGAAATGTCGTGCTGTAACAACGAAAGAACCATGGGTAGCTGGAGAGAGATTGGGATTAAAGAATACAGGAGTTTGTGTCAAATGAGAACATACTCATTTCTAAGAAAAGCAAAGGTGAAATTAGCAGAGACATTTTAATTAGCTTATGTGCCAGTGGTGTTTTTTGTTTTTAATGAATATCTCGATCTGTGACATGGTTCTAGAAAGACCTGTGTTTGGGCAATGAGCAAGAGAAGGCAGTGGGAAAAACCCTATTACTTATTTCCAAGCACTTAGTTAATTAAAATACAAAACAGGCAATATGGTCTCTGGATTTATTTTTCCCATGTAGTCTGTAAGCAATAAGCTGAAATTGCAGAACAAAACAGTACACTTGCACCTTCTTATCTTGACCTTTGAGCTGCTGCTTCTCTGACGTGGATGTAATCCAGGCCCAGCTTTAAGATGTTAAGAACTCTTTGTCTGCCTAAACTCAGCTGGGAATACCTCCTGCAGGCAGTCCTTAAATCCTACTGGGAATGGTAAACCTTGAAGTTCATTAGCTTTTCGTTAGTGTTTCTTTTCAAGTCTCACTGAGGTGAGATGCAGCCTTGGGTTCCCTTCATGTGATATCGTCATCTCTTTCCTCACTAACACCTGGGGGAAAAAAAATAGTTGTTTTCTGGTCTTTCTGAAACGTTCCTCCTCTGTGGTGCAGTCATAGTTTTTCACCCTCGCACTTCTGGCTGTGGTAGTCAAGCAGTTTCTCCAGCTGACTGACCCCATGAACTGTGGTGGTCTCATTGTGCCCAGGTCTCTGGTTCTTGCCTGTGCCTTGCTCCTTAGTGAGGCTCACTTCCAGTTGCCAGCCCTTTGAGTGCATCCAATTGCTGACACTTTCTGGCTACCAGAGTAAGAGAGGAGCTATGGAAAGAACTGCAAGGTCCATACCTGGGATTTCTGTCCCTTGAAACTCGGAAGCTGTGAGGTGCGAGTAGAATATGGCCCTCTCAGGAGAACTGCTCTGTAGGCGTGGAAAACTTAGGGTTGTGAATTGTATATGCCATTCCTTTATTTCAGTTCTCCTTATGATTTCTTTCCTGAGCTGCTGTTGTTATCTTGCTTGGTGCTTACAGTCCTGGCTCGAATCAGCTGCTTGGTGCCAGAATGGGGGTTGCAGCCTCAGGACTGCTTGCTCCCCCCAACTGCCTGAGACTCCAGGCCCTGGTTTTGTTGTTGGGTTTACATTCTAAAGCTAGTATAAACAGTGATAGTTTACATATGATGGGTTTAAATACAAAAAAGGTTTTTTTGTTAGTAAATTTAAAATAAATATTAAGCCAACAACCTAAAAAATTAGATTTTAGAATTAATACTTTTTTTTACCCGTAACCATGTTTGTTGTAGTGAAACGTAAAGTATTGCCATCCTGTAAGCAAATGAGAACACAGCCTTTCCTCAACTTGTATTTATAATAGGAAAAAGCTGGACTTGTTTTAAAGTCTTAACTAAAGGCTGTTCTGGGCTGAAAACTGATGAAGTGGCTTTGTATAAAATCCAGTTCTTCCATGTACAATTAATTAAAATTCAATACAACTATGACCAGCCTCTAAAGAAACACATGGGACACGTAAGAAAATAACTGTGACTTAAGCTGAGACTAAGATGATGGATTCTTTGTGCCCAAGGATGTAAACTTTCTTTGCAAAACATCATGTCTTTAGAGGATGCATGTATGTGCTTCCAGATACACTTTGGACATGTGGGTGATGTTTCTTCATGGTGAGCTGCAGCGTTAATTAGCAATTAGTGCAGCCAGGTGGAGTGGGTGGGCAGGGCTGCTCCCAGGTGGGCCTGGTCATGGTTTGAGGGACCCACCTGCCAGGTGGGTGGGACTTGGGACAGCCTCAGTAGGTAGGCGGTGAGCCCACTCCAGGACCTCTAGTCCACAGAATTGGTCCATGGATCTGAAGGGGATGGATCCAAGTATCTGTGAAATAATTTGGAATTATGTATCTGCTGAGATTTACGCAGGCAGATTTTGGGACTTTGCCTATTATGGGACCTACAGCTTCAGGTGAGTTGTCTGAGGTCTATCCCTCATCCCTGTGGCAGGGGGGCTCTGTGGGGCCAGAAGCCCTGCCTGCAGCACTGCAGTGTGCTGTAGTTTGTAGTGAGTATATGCCAGCAGCAAGCAGCTGCGTGGTTCCTACCTGTGCATCAGAGAGGTGGTAATGACAGATCTACTTCTCTGCAGAGTTCTTCACAACTGGTTGAGTGCTTTAGGAAAGGGAGGGTACAATGTATTGTAGGACTCCCCTGTCCTTAGGAAGCCTGCTGCTTGAAGGCTTCAGCTGTGTGTGGGGAGAATTGCCTTCATTCCCAGGAGCAGCCCTGGCTCGGGGGTGAGGCCTCGCCACCCCGCAGACTGTGCTGGTGTGGATGGTTGGGAGACCAGGTATGGGCATAGGCTCATGAGCATTGGCAGCCATTTTAAGTAGAGGACCTCCTGTGGCTTACAGTCCAGAGTCTGTCTCAACCATGCCTCCAGTGTTACTCTGAGGCTCTTCTAACCTCTGCAGCAAAGGCTGCTGGGGAAAACCTGGAAGCTGCTGAAGTTGCAAGCATCTTTTATTTGCTCACTGGTGTCAGTTGATGCCATGTACACTTTAATATACATAAAATAGCAACTTTTTTCCCCCAACCAACAATTATAAATAGAGGAGAATCTGTTGACCAGTCACAGAGGGGTGAATATCCTGAAAAGCTGTGAGTTGGAAGGAAGTGTGCTACTTCCAGGCGTTACTCCTACTGAACTGTTGACATGAGCAGAGGAATGCGTGTCAGTGTCCTTCTGTAACATTTAAATAGGGGTGGGGTGGGTGTTATTTTGTTTCCAAAACATATTTTGTTTTACACTAATGGGCTTTTGTATTCTCCCTGCCAATTAAATGTATGTACTTCTCTATGCCTTTTGATCCTAAAATGAAGCTTGTAGAAGGGAATGTGGTGGCTTTACTGTTGACTTCTGAAAAGATCAAAATGCTGGGCAGAAAAACAGCAGAGTCTGTGGGTTAGTTTTGGAGTTTGGTAGGTTTTTGTGTGTGGGGATTGTTTTTTGGCATCATAATCTGCAGTGTTTTGCTGCTTTATTAGGAAATTTATGGATAAAGTTGTTTTATTGTTCATTAGAAGTATAAAGACCTTACGTCTGTTCATTTTGTAACCTTTGACTTTCAGCATGGTCACTGGAAGGATGAGGTGGTTAATATTTAATGAAGATGTCCTTTGTTTCAAAGGCTAATTAGCCTTCGAAACACAATAGGCTTTAACCAAAACAAAGACCCTTCCAAATGTTTCAGATGAGCTTTCCACTCCCCCAAACCCTCCTCTTCCTCCCCTTGGATTTTCCCTGTCATCTCTCACCATCTCCTCCTGCTCTGGCCCTCAGAACCCTCCTGTGTATGCAATGCCCCAGCATGCAGCAGAAACCACAAGGCAAAACCCTAGTCCCGTTTCTTTCCTGGATAAATACAGAAAGTCTGAGGTGTGTGTTGAAATGGAGACATGCTTTTCCACATACTGGTGTGCCTTTTTAATTCTTTTTTTTTTCTTTCTCCCTTCACGAAGAAAGGAGGTCTATAAGACAACCTAACAATGCCCGTACTGTTCTGTCAGAAACTGCCTGGCTACATCTTGTTTTATTTGGCCCCTGCTGAATGGCAGTTTCATTTATGTTTTGGGTGTTTGGCAGATATTTTATCTTTGTCAAACTTGACTTTTAACATTTGTTTAGATTACTTGTCACAACACTTTTGACTTTTTTTCAAACTCTTAAGATTTTGGTCAGCTTGACGTGGCTTAGAAGTGGTTTCTAGTATTTTTGAACTTGCTTCTTACATGTTGCTCCTTTTTGAGCCATCCCAGTAAAGTTGGTTGATTTATAGTTTCTTTTCACACTTTCCCTTTGCTGGTAGTGCAACATTTATTTTGAGCTTCTGACTCCATTGTTGGCGGGGTGTCTCCTAAATCCTGTGAATAATAAAGAAAAAGACTATAATGACATTTGTAAAAAAACCCAAACAAACAAAGAACCCAACCCAAAAACATGAATGCACATGTTTGATTCCATCTTGCCTTGTATATAAGACAAGACTCCTCTGTCTGGGTTGAAAAGCTTTGTGGAGATCAGGAGCATCCTTCCCGCCATTTTGTCTGATAGGTGATGGTATTTGCTTTTCATACCCGTGAGGACGCCCTGCAGATGTTCAGTAGTGCTTATCTGAGCCATCAGTCCCTGAAATTACCAGGAGCCCTGGGCTAAGGGTGCCTTGTGCCAGGTTTTGCCAGATGCTGTTGGGTCTGTGGTGTCCCTTTGATATTTGTGAGGGGCTGATCACATTTGAGTGTGAGCTGATCCTTGGGTGCAGACCTGGTTCCAATTCTTGTCTGTCCATGCAATGTAATCTTTGCATTGAATTTATTTGGCCAGACCTGCAGTAAGATATGGGGGAGGGGGGGTGATACTCCTGAGCCCTCCCAGCTCTCCGTCAGCATCTGTTTCTGTTCATTTAATTCTTCCTTCAGCTTGAATCTCAAGCAAGGACCAGATTCTTGCCGGTTTTGCTATGCCTTTTGGCTCTCTGTAGAAGGAGCTGAATGAGAGAATGTAATTTTAAATGAGATCAGGGAAACTTGAAGCATGATACTCACACTGTGCTGTTCAAAAATGAGAATAAAAGAAGTTTTCCCATGTAGCCAATCCTTGCTCAGGTGTTCTGTCACAACTGATTTCAAAGGGGTGATGTGGTTATGCTAGTCTTATTTGCACCAATAATGTTTGGAGGGTTGCCAACATCCAAACCTACTTGAACTTGTACACTTTTCAAAAAAGTTGTTAACTTTGGACATTGGGTTTCTGAGCTGCAGATGCTCTGGTTTGGCAAAAGGCAGCTTACCAGAAATAATGTGGTAGCTGAAATAATTCAGTCTAATACTTGCCCATGCTTTATTTGTTTCCATGCTTGAGCTGACTTGGAAATGAAGACATATGTATGTGGATGGTGTGAATAAATTAACAGAAATTGCAAATGTTCTGCCTTCTCCAAAAATCCTGGAGACAGCCTGCAGACTTTAGCCAGCATGGATGAATCCCTAAAGTCAACTGGAGGCCAAATGATGGGGCGGATGACCCAAGAACTGCTGCCCCTGCTTGCCTAGGGCTTCCCCCATTAGCTGCTTGCTGTGGACCAGTTGAGAGGATGGCAAGCAGACTGGTAATGGCTTGGTATTTACAGAGCCTGAGTGCTTACGTGCAGATGCAAATACAGGTTTTTGGGCAGCTTGTGTCCATCTTATTCCACTTCCGCTTTCGTTTGGAAGACTGGTGGTGTGTTTGGGGAGTAAATGGAGCCTTCTCAGTAGTATGCATCTGTCAGCTGCTCTCATTAATTGATGTAATTGTTTCTTTACTAATATTTACCTAGGGTTTTAACATGGAAGTGACTCTACAGATAATTCTAGTGCAATCTTAGAAGAAAGTCAATGCCTTAATTAGAGGAATGACTTGCTACTCTTGAGTTGTTACTCACAAATTGATTTTTTTTCCTTTTCCCTGCCCAGAAAAGTGTTTGCCCTGAAATCCGAGGCAGTTGTTAACTAGGTGGGTGACATTGGCAGAGGTGTATGCTAGCAATTAAGATGGACAAGAACATTTGACAAAGAAACTAATATTTGCACTGAAGGAAACCCGAAACATTTGGGGTGGCGGAAGGAATTTGGAGGCCTTTCTGCCTTCTCCCGAGTCTTCGTGTGAAGAGGCACTGCAGTACGCGGTGGTGAGAAAGGCAGAGCAGCAGGGGCTCTTGAAGAGGGTGAGTTACATCCACTTAACTTTTCTTTTACTACGCTGCACTAGGTCTTGTAACTGCATAGGATCATCCAGGGAAATGAGCGAGTTATTTAAAAGCATAGCTGAGTGTTATTTTAAGCAGCGCACTGGTGATGTTGAAACTCGGTGCCTCTCAATTCTGCTAGGGCCAACAATTTTGAGGATTAAAAACATATGGAATATAGATACAGAAGATATCCTCGATGCTTGGGGTATTATTTAGCATTATTTATATTATTCCTGCTAGCAAAAACAAACAAAAAGACCAAGAGAAAAATCTGCTGTTACAGGGCATAAGCCATCCAGTAGACGATGGGAGTTGGAAAGAAATTTTATGGGAAAGTTTTTCTGTAATTGCTCTCCTAGAGATTTCTTCATCCTTTCCCTGAAGCATCTGATACTGGCTGCTGTCAAATGAGAGGTTACTGAACTAAATGGACTATTAATCTGACCCAGTACAGCAATTCCTGTATTCCTGTGTTTATGAACGGGCTTTGTCTGCTGAGGGTCGTCTCTCTGGAATAAACCCTCCGTTGGAGGTTAGGGAAAGGAAATTGTCCAGAAGCTTTTACACTGTTGCTATGTAATTTTGTATGTTGTTTTCAAAAAGGGGGGAAAAAATTACACTATCCTTTTATGTGTATGCATGTTTTAAATTATAAAATTCAACTTCCTGTTTTGATGGATTTTCTGTTCAGTAATACTCAGGACCGTTGAGTAACATAATTGTTCAGAATTATGTGCTTTTAAAAAGAGAGGGACAGAGTAGGGTTGGTTGGCTGGTATACGGCTAACCGATGGATTCTGTTCAGAAGTGTGTGAACTGGGTGCCCTTGTCACCACTTGCCAGATCCACTAGCTAACAATTCTGTTTCTTCTTCAAAAGTGGAGAGCTTCTTAAAGGATTACCATGGTGGTTGTTATTAATTGGGGTTGGTGACGTTCTAGTGAACCCAACTTTCTGCCATGTTCTTTTTTTAATAGAAGTTTCTCTGTTGTACTTGAGCCAAACAGGTTCAGTGAGTAACTTACCTTTGTGGTGAGGGATGTGAGGCAGAGTTGTAATGCAAAGGAATTAATGTGTCTTGGGTCTGTTGTGTAAATCTTAAATTGCATTTCCTTATTTTTCAAAAGCTCGAGAGTGGATGTGACAGTCGGGCTATTGAATTCAGATCTTTTTAGCACGTCAGGCAATATTGCTTCGTGTAGATGACTTTCAGATCTCTTGCCTGCTTTAGAAGGTGCATTAGAGACATGGGATACAAGCGTGCTTTGTTTCACCCAGAAAAATGCAAACTTCATATAGGGAGAATGTGTTTCATTTCCTTACCATGTGTCAACAACTGGATCCTAAACCAGCGTGTATCAGATGCAGAACTGGTTTTGGAGGATTATCACTAAATCAAATGCTAGACTGGAATTTAAACTCTCACCATAGCATTTCTCAAATTTTCTTATGGTTCTACTTTTGGACTTTTTGGCCTTTGATGCTTAAATCTGACATCCAGAGGCTGCGTTTTTGCGTTCTGCTTTGTACGAGAGAATAAATACTTCTTTCTGCTTCAAAACCCTTATACTCTTGTAATAAAGTCAATACACCTGATTTTTTTTTTTTATTGTGGCCTATCATTACTGTTCAAACACATGCAGAAAAAAAATGTTCTTAGCTCATACAGATGGTAAAACCATAGTATAGGCATATCACTGTGGTTATAAAATGTGTTAAAAGGGAGGAGATCTGATGGGGGATTTTTTAGCACATGGCTTCCCAATATTATTCTTATTATGGGAGTATATCTGGGATAATATATGTTGAAAATTAAAGCGCTCACTTCTCTGGCAAAACCAGGGCCAGGGTGGTTACATGAATGTGACACCCAGTCCATGTCATAAATGCAGCTATTTATACAGAGGAATGATCTAGAGGGTGTTGCTTCTTGATTTTCTCCGGTATCTCTTCCATCTCCTACTGTATTAGAGCTTTGAGTAATTTTTTTTCTTAGAATATTCTTTCATGTGTCATTGTCAGGTATGTTGCTGGTAATACATGATTGAGTTTCTTACTATTCCACACAATTTAGTGACTTTTCATTTTAAATAGTTATTTTAAGTAGACCGGGGTGTTTTTTCAGCCTTGTCATTGTGAATCTCTGGCAGCTCGCATAAGCTTTGTGTTTGTTGAAGGGGGATTGTCATATCTGGCATCAAACTAAGCAACAGTGACTGAACCCAACATGTTCATTTTTCCTCCCAGTTCTGCTTCCTTCCCCTCTGCCTCATAAACTCAGGTAGGCAGTGTGGAGTGACCACGCTTCTCCCCGGCTCACAGTCCCTGCAGTTGATGGACTCCATGTTGGGAATTGGAAAACTTTTTTAGGATCCATGTTGGCAGAATATCTTCAAGAACCCTGACTTCTATGAAGGAAGTGACAGTGTTTACAGATTTCACTTACTTTGAGAGAATATTTCCATTAGCTGGCATCTTTATTGTGTTCTCTTGCTTATGTATCATTTTGAGGACACTTAAATTGCTTTCTTCTGCTCCCTCCTGATTTCCTTTAGCATGTGACACTCTGTGACGCTCCATGTAATGGACAGCTGTCTGAGACCTGGTTGGTGCAAACAGTTCTATCTGGGAAGAGGATGAGTCAGGGTAATACTAAGGGATGCGCTTGGACCAAGATGTACCATTCAGTCATCTCTGACTGGACTATTCTGCATAGTAATTTTTTGGGGAGGGGCTAATAATTATTAAAAAATTCATAAGTGGCTTTTTAATGGCTATTACTAGCCAAGATTCAATTATTTTTATTTTTTTCATTTTTCTATCTTCCTCAGGGATTAATTAAAATTGCTCACTAGATGTGTGCATCTGTTGAGGGAACTTCAGGTGCTGTTAGAAAAGTGCTCTCTGCTGTGACATGTCTGCTTTGACATTCCCAATTTGAAGATATGCTCTACTTGGCTGCTGGTATTTGCATGGTTAAATCAGATTGTCTTATCAGCCTTGGGCATCCAGCTGGCCTTCCTGGCTTCTAGCTTCTCACTCTCCTGTCTCATTTGTGGTGCATTGGGCTGCTGGATTCTGAATTGTGAGGTGCTGCTGTCCTGAAAATCGTGCAGGACGAGCGTTGATAAGGTCATTCTGCTGCAGAGGGGACGGGCAATTACCAGGCATGTAACTTTAGGTGGTATGGAAAGCATGTATGACCTGTCTGGCTCTGGATATGCTTCATTATACAATAGAAACACAGTACATCACAGAGTGACTTGGACTGCTTCTCCTGGTAAGCACAAAGGATGGCTGGGACACTGTGGCAGGGATGGTGGTGTTGGCACCAGGGAGTGGGTGTGCGCTGCCTTGTGCTCAGGAGCATTTTTGGCTTGACCCCTGGCATGCGGGAGGGATCTGCTGTGGGGAGCTTTGGGAGCACTGCTGCTCTTACTGGTTTATGTTTATTGGTGTGTGTGGGTTGGAGGTTGCAGAAATGAGTGCCCGGTTCCTGAGGCTGAATATCCTTGCTGTTGGTTCTGCTCTTGGTGGTTCAGTTGGTCCGGGGGTTGCTGGAGGAAGCACTGCTTGGCTGCACCCTGCCCTTGTGCAGGAGTCGTCTTTGTGGGGACATCAGTCAGCCAAGTGTAGCAGCTCCTGTGGGTTTTCAGATGCTGTTGAGAGCTTTAGAGTTACCTCGTATCTCATGATGTGATTATTACATTGGTCACAGTTACTTTCTTGAATGCTTTCAAAATTAATAACTTAACTGTGTTACTTAGCCAGTGAAGCTGAGAGGTTAGTGATCCAGATGTGTTCAGAGCCCAAATGCTGCCCTGGTGAGTCAGGGTTAAACTGGTCATGGCTAAAATGCTTAAAGATTATGGTAGGTTTGAGCAGATCTAGATGTCATGTGGTGGGATACTACGTCTCCATCCCTAAGTATCTGCATGCCAATTCCTCCTGTTACGGTGCAGGTGAAGTAATTGGAGCTAATTCCCCTGCCTGCACAAGTGGGGAAAGTTGTCTTGTGTTGGCCAGTGGAAAGATGCTTTTGGAAACAGTCTTGCTGGGAACGATTGTTGTGATTAATTCACCCATTTGCTTATTCTGCAAGAATACCTATGTATCACAAGTCCTACTTTGCAGACTGACCTGCAGAACACAAGTCTCCTTGAATTTTGTCAGCGTGCCTAGGCTCCCATTAGGTTGGTTTTTGGAAGTGAAGTGTAAGGTCACAGTTGGCTTTGATCTTTCTGATAATGTAATCCATCTGCCTAGCACCTCTTGCAGAATAATTCTGGGACATAGATCTTCTGAATGTGTTAGGATGTGGAAAAGATGTGCTGGTTTTGTGGCTACCGTGATTGATTATTGCACCTCTGTCCTTATGACCTGACTGATAAGGCTTTACAACGTTTTCAGATGATTCAGAGGATGACTCTGAAATTGCTTACATGTGCAGTGTTATCTCAGCATATTATTAGCATTTTGCAGTTGCTTTATTGGCTCCCCGTTAAGCAAAATATTGACAATAAAAATGCTATTTTTGTTCTGTAATCCGCCCTATGGCTCTTTCCCCTCCTAGTTAATGGTTGTGCTTGTTCCTAATTTTGCTACCCTATTGTTCTTGTGACAAGGAGCTACAGAGAACAGAGGTTTTAAAATAAATGTTCATAATCTCTACCAGCCCTCTGGCATATTCTGCTGACCCTAGGGGAGTCTTACTGGGAATATATTGGAACTTATGGTATGTAATAAGTGAAGGTTCAGGAGCCTGGATTAGACAGCAGAAATGTCATCTTTTGGGTAAAGTAGGACTGAGGACACTAATAACTCAGAGGAATTACAGAACCTTTCAGCAGACATACTGTTAGACTTGCCATATGTAACAAAAGATGATAAATTATGTGTGGTGTTGTTCTGTGTTAGTGCAGTGTCCGCACCTCCATGATACTAAGATGATAGATGCACCTGTAGTCTAACAGATGATTATGCAGAAGCAAAGTTCACAACAGGTGTCTGACCCCTACTGCTCCCATTCCATGTGGATCGCCCTCACAGGATCACAGGACGGTTTGGCGTTGGAAGGGACCTCTGGAGATCATCTAGTCCACCCTCCCTGCTAAAGCAGGATCACCTAGAGCATCTTGCATGGGATTGTGTTCAGATGGGTCTTGAATGTCTCAAGAGATGGAGACTACTCTCTGGGTAGCCTATTCCAGTGCTTTGCCACCCTCACAGTGAAGATGTTTTTTCTCATGTTGAGATGGAACTTCTGTGTTCCAGTTTGTGTGTGTTGCCCCTTAACCTGTCACTGGGCACCACGGAGAAGAGTTTGGCCCCATCCTCTAGACATCCATCCTTTAGGTATTTATTTGCATTGTAACCCTCCTCACTTGACGTTGGGGTGCAGCAAAAATACAAGCTCCTCTAGCTCCAAGGAAATAAAATTTCAAGTCTTGTAGTGCAAAAAAATGTACTGCTAACAGACCAAACTTACCTTCTGAACATAATGCCTTGTCTCCTACCTCTGGGGGACTGGGAAGCCCAGATCACCATTTCATAGTTCAGGCACATCTCTAACAAAATCTTCTTCCAGGTTTCTCAGACTCCTGAATAAACATTACTCATTTCTTGAATGAATCCACATACTCACCCTAACAATAAGTTTAGATTACTCAAGATAGCGGATTTTTTTTCTTTGCAGTAAAGTGGACTCTTGCAGGGTCCTTCTCTGTGTGACATACAAAGTGAAGTGTGCTGAACAGGCTGCAACCCTCCACTGCATGCGTGTTTTCTGGATTAACCACTGTTTTTATTCTCTCCTTTGTTTATCTCGATGAATATGTTGAAGTCTTTGCATAGTGTGTGAAGGTCACATGCTGATCACAGACCCTTTTTCAATGCGTTTCCAGGCCATAGCAGAGCAAAAATTGTGCCTACTGAATAAAGCATAAGTGGAAACCAAAGCTCTAGGGCTTTTTCTTCCTTAAATTGGTGATGAAGGCAAGTCTAATGCCATGATTTGTTGCTGTCGCTAGACACCCAAGTTGGTGAAATCTGACTAATAAATTCCATCCTCTGTGCTGCTAAAGGTATCCTGCATGGGTGCATGCAGAGAAAGACTACCTAGCTGATTTTGAGGAGGGAGACGGCATGCCATTTTGTTTTATTACAATGGTATTGCTAAGTCCAAGATTTCCCAGATGCTTCTAAGGCTGAGCAGACAGGTGAGACTTGCTTCTGTACTGGGACAGTCATGGTTCAGAGTATCTTGTTCAGTGAAGGCTAACGACAAGTGTTGCAAATCTAAATTGGCCTGATCCTTCCCAGTGTTAGCATATGGTGACTTTACTCCAGCTATACTGATGTACAGATAAAGTGGAGACATCAACGCTCATGCTTTCAACACCTGCCAGTCATAGAGCATTTGATGAGTCTCTGTCCTGACCTGTGCCTTCACTGGTGGAGGTTTTCAGTCCAGCACTCGTGTATTGTGACCAGGAAGTCACTGCTGGTCTTGCCTGTCTTTGTGCTCTTCTTTAATGAAGTATCTTGTCATCCTGTTTCAGTGGTTCACCTGTAATGCTCATCAAGACCACAGTGTTGGCCTCCCAGAGAGATGTAGTTCTCTGTCAAGGAGTTGCCCTTCAAAGCTACTTCCCTTTTCAGCTTCTGAGCAGATGAAGTACTCCATTCTTTTAATGATTCCCAGGCCACCATCATTTACTAGGGATCTTCCGTCTGTCACCAAAACAATAACATCACTTGACCCCTCTTACTGATCTCAGAGGCCTCTTAAAGGTTATAAACAGTCAGTATAAGGCCTTTTTAGTAGTTGCAGTGATGGTAAGTGCTGTATTTGCCATTGGTCACCATGACATGTTTTCCATCAGCTAGAACATTAAGGATGAGCTCTCGGAGAGCATGCTTGGGAGTCTTCAGATAGATCCACCACATCCTAGCTGTAACGCCACTTGAAGACATTGGCATACGTGTAAACATCTGCACATCCCATAATACTGGATGACATTACTGAACATAGACAGCAGGATGTGGTTTCCCTTGGTTATTCGCTCTCCTTTCCTCTGGTTTGCCATCTCTTTCCGAGAGTCTTCCTCACAGAAACTTACGTAGAGTGGGGATTGATGCCATGCTGGCTTGAGGTACTTTGTAGCCAGAGGCAGTGACCAATTAATTGCCAGTTTAGAGGAAGACCTTCGGTGGAAGGTCTTTTTGCTGGACAGGAAATGTGTCCCATTCTGAACTTGATCAGAGATCAGTGGTCCTACCTGTTCTTCATAGATAGTTGAGTACACTGTCAGTTTAAGGTGTTACCGTTGGCATCCAGAAGTCTTCCCAAATCTTGGCAGTCTGGCGCTTGTTGCTGCTCACCTTTGTTGTCTGTCAGTGGTTCTTTTTCTCCTCCTTGACTGGATGATGGGAGGGAAGCCCAAGAGACAGCTTCCTTAGTTCCATCAATGAGAATCTTTCCTCTTTGATTGCCGCCTCACATAGAATCAGGTAGGACCAAAACAGTCTGGTTTGACACACAGGTCTGTAAAGAACAATTTGGGTTGCAAGGTCCAGTCTAGTTTTTCTAAAAGGCAGGGAGAAACTTTGGGGATGAAGGAAACCTACTGGAAAAAAATAGTCTGAGAACAAGGCTAAAGCAGTAGTTATAGCACTGTGGGTGGGAAAAGCTTCATAGTGGAGTTTCTAGTTATATGTTACTTGGGTGCCCAGCCTGCTTTATAAGAGTTGTTTTTGCTGGCTAACCTTTGCTGCTTAAATTGTGGATCATCTGGACTATGCTTGAAGGGAGTGATGTATTTTTCCTTTTGAGTTTTGGTGATGGGCAGAAATATGGAAGCGGGTTTGGTCTGGAAAAGACCCCACAGGTTTGTTTTGGAAAATCTCTGATTTCCTGAACCTCTGTAGCCCATGGGATGGGTAGCTTATTTATGGTATGCTAAATATGTAATTACAATTTAGAAACATTAGTAAGGACCAATGGGGATGACAACACAAGAACAGTTTTTTAAGTTTTTAAGAAATAGTTTTTAAAGTTGGGGATGGAACTCAGGGAGCAGGAAGCTCAGTCACCGTCCTTTTGGTTTCCATAAATGAGAGAACTTCTTTTCTTGATGGTCCATTGAGATTTTTGAATGTGGCAGAGTAAGGAATGAATTTAGTTACACAGCAGAGTATCTTACATGCCAGCACAAAATGTCTTCAAAGCCCCTTGAATTGTCTGCAGAAAACTGGAAGAGAGTCCCTTATAGGAGTGATTGAAAGTCACTGCACAGGAAATCAACTTCTTATCCTGTACATAAACATGAGCCAATTCTACTATATCTGGCTCCCAGGGCTGTACACAGAGTAAATTGTTAACCCCATCACCTGACCTAACCATTTTTCTTTACTTCTCAGTATAGTTTTGGCAACTGCTGAGTAATGAAAGAAACATGGAATGCAGATAGCTGGAAAAAAGCAGAAAACAAACCAAACCAAAGACCCAACCAGCAGAAAGCCCTCTGCCCCACACCTCTGTTACAAACAGCCCTTCAAAACAGCAAACAATAGCAGAAAATGAGAAACTGCCTGATTCAGTGGGAGGATCTTAAATATGGTTAGTATAGAGCAGGATTCCCATCTCTGTAGAATAGCAGGCATGCAAGGCTTGTCAAGGGATTGTCAATCCTTTGCATCTCTTCGTTATGCCAGCGCAATTAATAACTCCCCTGAATCTTTATGGAGCAAAACCACAGCGCCTTTCAGATGTGGAAATGTCAGCTGTGTGTGTTTTTAATGTTACGTGTTGTGCACGAAGGTTTGGCTGAAATAGGTTGTTCTGCTTATAGAGCATTGTTCCTGCGTGAGGATTCCGGCGATGTACTCACAGCTGCTGCTCTCCAACATGGACTCTCAGTTCCACTAAAATCAATAGCTGGCACAGCGGGGTACTGTTGTATGGTGTGTAAATAAATGGGTGTCATTGTGTCTCACTTCCCCCCCCTCCCCGCCCCTTCAGATTTAGATTTGCCTTTTTTCAGGCATACATCAGGGTGTGTTTGCAGTGCAGGCAATAGGAAGCATGGTGGCTTAGGGAAAAAGAAGCTTCTCCCACCCCCCATGCCCCCCCTCCTTTTTTTTTTTTAATATTTCTCAATAGGATTTTCAAATAAACAGCAATTGCATTAATTATATTAATTATCTCTCAACAATCTCAGTCAGGAAAAAACAAATAAAGCAGAAATCCATTTTGCAAGTGTCAGCTTTATGACAAAAAGGAATTTGCAGTCACCCAGCAGATAGCTATCTTACATACCAAGCTGTAGGAGAAGTGTCGCAGTGATAGCGTCTTAATTCTATTACAGCCATTTATCTTCCATCCTCCCCTAAGTCTTGCACCTACAGTTGAAAATATGACAATTGCGGTTATGGGATGCGAGAGCTACAGATCTGCTTTGCAGTAAACTGACTTTGAAGTTCTGTTCCATGCATTTTCTTTTTTGCTCATGCATCTGGTCATACAGAGTGCTGTACTTTTTTTGGCTGCAGACTTGGCAGATACAAAATGCAGATGTTGTTCTTCTGACTTAAGCTGCTATTTTAAGCTTTTTGGCCAGCGGTTGAAAATTTTAGGCTCAGTTGTTTATTTGCTTATCATCAAAGTGGTTTTTGTCATATAATTCATATGCAAGTATTAGCTTTCTGTGTTTACTTTCAGAGTTTGAGATTAACAGTATGGTCGGGGTTTGGGGTGGTTTTTTTTTTTTCCTTTCCTTTTTTTAAAGCCAGCATGCTCTTTTGATTAATAATACAGTAGAATATGTTATGCTTCAGAGAGCTTTTATTTGCAAAAAAAAAAAAGCCCCAAGCAACCCCAACCACCCAACCCTCACATTGTGCTTTAGTGCTTTCCCTTTAAGAAAACCATATCTCTCTCCAGATGCCTGCATCTCTTTGATACAGAAGGGTACACCAAGTTCCATCTATAAACAGAATCCACTAATTAAGAGTAATTGCTTCGGAGATTGGTACAGACTATTCAGCATCAGATGCATGTTCCTCTCAGATATCCATTAGCCTCTAATAAGATAATGCAGATGTGCCAGTCTGTTTCCTGTTTCCTTCTATTGTACCTTTATTGCTGTATATGGACCAATGGGATGGGCTGAACAATAAGTGGATGTCCTTTTGCTCCCGGAGCCCTTCTCAAAGGAATGTTTGTTATTAGATTGCTTTTTCTGTTTAGTTTCACATCACTATGCTAATAAAGGAAACATAACACTCCAAAGGCTTCTTCTTTTTTAATTTTTTTTCTTTTTTTTTTACTTCTGCCGTGGTAACTAGTCTATTGTTTAATTAAATCCTGTTGGGTAGCCAAGAAAACAAAAATGCCACATCCCACAGTCAATGAGGACCGGTGGAAAATGGAGTATGCCCCTTTATTTCATAAAGTTTCCAGGCAGTTCGAGGAGTTTAAAGGCGGTGCGGTTATCGCCTTACTGTACCCGACTGATTTACACTTGGGTCGTGCTAAATCTGCTGAATTATTCAGGTCTATTCAGTGCAACGCCATCAGCTAGCATAATAGAAAGCATGTGCATAATCAGGGATTTCAATACAAACTGTACATTAAATACAGTAAGGGTTCTTGAAGCTATTAGGTCTTGACTTGTTTTGAAAACAGCATTAGAGTATGTCTCAAAGCCACCTAATAAATAAGGGCTCGTCAACTCTGTCCCATGGGAAAAAGATGTAACATATTGTTGAAAGGTTTTGCATGCAAAACTTCGCTGGAATTGTTTTTGTTGCTGGGAGAGGAGCAACTTGCCTTTCCCTGTCTTACTGCCCAGGCTGCCCTCGCAGTCCAGAGGTTCCTGGTTTAGGACTTAGGCTAAGATTTAAGACAGGGGGGGTGGATTTTTTTGGCGTTGGCAAGAACGTGGGAAATGAACTTAGAAGAAACTTCCTCCGTGACCCTGGAAACTTTGGGGACAGCTTTGCTGCAGAGTGCAAGGCTTCAGAGCGGGAAATTCCCCAGCGCCCAGCTCTGTGCAGAGCACGTCCTCATGTCGGCGTGCCTCTCCTGTGTTCCTGGCTTCATCCCTCAGTTGTAGAGGAAGAGCAACAGTGGTTCTCTATGGCAGAAGGGGGGGGGGAGCAGCAGTGGATTTAGCTTGGAAGCTTGTGGGGTGCTACGATCATGGATATCTTAAAATGACTGCTGAATTTCAAACATTGCGGCAGGTAGGGCAGAACTCCCCGCTGACCTTTTCAGAAGCAAGGGAAGGGGGGGAAGAAAAAAAAAAAGGTGAAAATCCTGCTTTACTTCCAGTGCTGACAATTTAATTTCCTGCTATGGCCAGTGAGAGGGGAGGGAGAGGAATGTGGAGTCAGGATGATGTTGGCAGAAGGGAGAACAGAGCATAACCTTCCCACTAGCACGGCACTGTTGGCCAAGCCTCCTGGCTTGGCTTCCTGCCTATCCAGCTGTTGATGTGCATCAAAGTCACCTGTAACAGCAGAGGTATTTTGTGAATTCCAGTGAAAATCTTTCCTAGGCAAGTGCAAAATTCAGAGGGATGAATTTTGTTATGATAATACCAAATATTGTTAACAAATGTAAGCTAAATGCAGCAGTGCAAGGGGTGAGAATCAGTTAATACAGTTCTAGGAGAACTGACAGATGTGTGGAAAGCGAAGCTGTTTTCTACAGTAAAGCTTGTGCAGAATGCAGGGGAAATGAGGAGACAATAAGAAAAGTTGGTTCACCATTTATCTGTCAAAACTTGGAGTTCATATATGAAAATCAGTGGGGTCAAGTTTCTGCTCAGCTACACAGACACCGAGAAGGGATGTGGAAGAGACAGGTAAACCTGCTGTATTAACCACAGCTGATAAATGCGCTGTCTGCTTGGTGCTAGAGCTACTGTAGCCTCCTTCCCCTGTGGCCATCTGCTTTATCATTGAAGTCAAGTCAATAAAAGGCCTGTAAAAACCAAAAAGGGAGGCATATGTTATGTCGCAGAAGAGTCATTGGCCGCTGTTCAACGCGACGTAGTGTACAAATGCGATCATCTCTTGGTGAGCCTTCAGAGAAACTTTTCTGTATGATCCTTTTCCATACTGTTCATAATAAGGGCCTTGTACTCATGAGCAGTCACTAAGGTCAAGTCTGGTGGAAGAGAATTTTCATCATGCACTGGGCAGATCTTCTGGAGTGCCTTGACAGCCGCCATGTTCTGAAATGCCATTTTCTGAAATTGCCTCACACGTAACAGGGCTGAAATCCGTGGTGCTGCCTCACGTGGGTGGCTGTTTGACCACCACCAATGTGACTGCAGTCAGTTTAACTTGCTCCTTCTGGGATTTTTCCTCATCTGTGGTAGCTGACTCTTCTGTCCTGTTTAGGGTAAGCTTGTTAGTTGTCTCATAGGAATCCAGATGTAGGCCTCTTCAAGGTCCACGTGGTGTGGAAAGGATGGGGTCTTCTTCTGAACAAATGTCATAGTCTGAAGAGGACGTGCTCCTCAGCTGAGGGGCATTTACCAAAGCAAACAACAGCAAAGGGAAGTCTGCTTCTCAAAGCTGGCAGCCATACAGTGTCAGCGTTTTGCGCGGTGGTGCAGGTTTAGTTGATGTCCCCCAGTAACTACAGAACATGGTGTTTGCTTCTTTACAAGAAGCTGAAATTGCAGGAACGTAGGCATCTGTCTACAATTTTCCTCCTCAGCCACGTGAACATTTATAATGTCCTTCTGCTCCTGAGGGAAACTACCTGGAGTCAAACGATAGACTGTTTAGAGCATTATACCTTTACACTGCCTTCACTCTCTGTCTTTATTTGGAGACAAAAGTTCTGAAGAACAAGGATCTGAAGATCCTTGGAGAGGATCAAGTTCGGAAGGTTCATCTCTGGCACAGCTACCTGCAGGCAATGTCCTGCCATGAGGGGTGAATGGAGCATCATTTTTGAGTAAGGCAAGAAAAACTTGCCTTATGGTTGTAATTTCAGTACATAAATATGCCTCATGTAAAATTAGAAGCATAGAGAAGTATAGGATTATAATCTAGTTTTGGCACTGTTTCCCTGAGTACCTTTTTTCCCACTCTGTCCTGGAGGATTTGCTGCTTTTCTGAATTCCTGTCACTTAAATATACAAATATATCCAAAGTTGTGGTCTAGGGAATTTTTTTATGATTTATGATGAGCTCTGCATTTTCCTGGCTAATAGAAATATAATTGAAGGTATTAAGTAGTTTTATAAGATGAATTTTATTCCAAAGCCCTATATAATTTAAAAATAGGTGACCTTGTTCTGTGTTTAATGCACAGATTTTTAGGCTGCTTTTCATCAACATCCCTCCCCTCTTCATTTTCTTGCAAAGATTTGGAAGTGCAGTATTTTTGCCAGCTTTGGTGGAACTGCTTTAGTAAACATTAGTTCTTTGCTTGTATCTTTGACTTTCCCTGCCTCTCAAGCCTTGCGAAGCTTTAGCTAGGTAAAGCAGTCACCTGCGATGGTTCATCTCACTTTGTGTCATTAACAAGTCGATAGATATATTTGGCCTTGTTGAGGCTTCCTGAGAAGATCTGTTAGGTTTCACTGGTCTCTGGGCACTTGGTCCTCAAGCTCAGCATGGCCAACAGCTGTGCTTTAGCTCGCTGCACCCCCCGTTGCAGTCTCATCTCTGCTTGTGTCTGGCTCCATTAGCATTAAGGGTATTTTGTGCATAATTTACATAGTTATCAAATACTTAGAAGCTACGTTCCTGTTATCCCCCAGCAGGCTGCACTCAGCAGAAATTGCTGTCTGGAAACATGCACAGCTGGTAACCTTTGCTGGTATTCCACACAGAGCAGAGACACTCTGCTGCTCTTTGACAGGCAAACGTATGCGTTTGGGCTGGCGTTTTTTCCTTGCTCATTTGAATTCTTACCAACAGCTAGTAGGCTGAGTAGCAGTAGTGATAGTCAACGTTGTGTTGTCGCAGTTTCCCCTCCTCTGGCATCGGTTTTGCTTTGTGACCTTGACAAGCCATTTCGCCACTGCCATTATTTTCCCACCCAGAAATCTTTGTTGCCTTTTGTTTCAGGCTCTAAGTTTAGAGAATGCTGAGTAAAAGCACTGCGCAGGCGGTGGGTGTTGTTACTGATTGGTGACTGTAGCATGTCTCAGGAAACAATCCTCTAGGCAGCCCTGGCCTGGCCTTGCTTTTGGGTGGTTGAGTTTGCTCTGTTGTCTTGTCCTGACAGCGTGCATCAGAGGAGATGGGTAGGTCCTCATGCAGGGTGATGCTCAGTAGCTGGTGGTGGCACTCGCTGACCTTTGCCTGGAGCACTGTGTCAATAACTGCAGGAGGAGCACTCGCAATAGGGAGAGGGTGCAGCCTTCTCAGTAGCTCTCAAACACCAGTAGAGCTTACTGGTGTCACACAAACGGGTCGTTAACAAAAAGACCAACTATTTGCTGTACATGGACTTAAACAGCTATAGCAGGAGGAAATTTTGCTGCTGAGAATAGCACGAAAAGCCCCCTGTTCTTAGCCTGTGGCTTTTGGTCTGGAGACTGAGCAAATGAAGACCCCTGGGTAGATGCCAGCTGTTTGGATGAAATACCAAGGCAGAGCTGTGTAGCTCTGGGTGGCTTTGGAGATGGTGGTCATGAGAGCAAGCGAGTTCCCCAGCAGAGCACAGGAGCGGTGTATTGCCGTCATGTCACTTGCCCAGTTTATGGAATCACAGGTGCTTGTTGTCTTGGTCATAGAGACAGTTCCCTCTTTTCCCCTTAGAAAATAAAAATAAAATTTAAAGGAGGGAATGATCAGTGAGGTTATCTCTCAAGTGATAATGCGATAAACTAACTTCCCTCTGCGAGAACGATCACTGGTAAACCAGTTAGTGTTTTAACAGCCCAATACAAAATCACCCTCAGACGCAGTTCCCCAGTGCTCTGCCTGAGCCATGGCACTGACGTGAGCAGAGGGCCTCTGGGAGGCCCAAAGCTTTCACATGCATGGTAATTTTTCAGAAGTCGATTGTTTTATTTTTTAATCTTATTTTCTTTCTCTTCTTGTAGCAAAACTTCAGGTAATTATTGATACATCAGTTTTAAAACTGACAGCTTTCAAAAAAAGATTGCACCTGACCAGAAATTGCTTCTGGTGTAACACATCGAGCAGGATAATCAAGTTAATGGGTATTCTGCTATTAGCTTCAGTAGAGTGAGAATTTTACCCCCACATAATCATCAAGCTGGTCTCGTTGGACACTGATAAATAAGTAATCACTTAACAAAAGCAGCAAAGAGAGGAAAGAATTTTCTATGCAGATAGATATTAAAATAGTGTATTATAATCAGTTTATTGTTTTCCTCTTCCCACAGACTGTATTGGTATGCGTCTGTAGAGAGCAACTGTCCTCCCAGAGAAGGATTTGCGTAAGCAGCAGGACTGCACCCAGATACCCAGAGTAGGAAGACTTTCTGTCCCCAGTCTGCAGAGCAAGAATGTCCTGGAAAAGAGAACAGTAAGAAGCAGCAATGAAATAGAGGATGGACCTGATCTAGTGAATTAACCTGTCATCATCACGCAATCCAGCTCAAGCCATACCTGCACGCTTGACAGCCCTCTTCATTCACGAGTTGAGCTCTCTGTTTGCTGGCCTGGAGTGATGCAACATAATATTTATACACTGTGAGGTGTTAACATGACAACCAGCAGCCGCACATGTCCAGTACCAGCAGTGAATGGACATATGACTCACTATCCAGCAGCGCCATATCCATTGCTTTTCCCTCCAGTCATCGGTGGACTGTCGCTACCTTCCCTCCATGGACTCCAGAGTCACCCACCAACTAGTGGATGCAGCACCCCATCGCCTGCAAGTAAGTGCTTGGTATTGGTAACTTTTATTGACCAGTTTTCCTCTGACAAAAACTTGAAATACCGTTTTCACTTACAGTTGCTTAAGCGTACAACATTATGACATACCAAAGATGTAGAAACCAGGGGTGGTAAAACCTGCTATGGACTTTGACGTCATCTCTGTGTTGTGTTAGCTGCAGAATATGGTGATGTGCTTAAAGAAAAATTGACCATTGTATATTCATTAGTGGCGATGGTTCCTCAATACAGATTTCTCTTAAGTTGCACAGAAATTAATCCTGATTTGGCTTTCTTCTGTAAAGAACTGCTCACTTTCTGGGCAGTTTGTGTAGAGCAGCCCAGTGGACAGCTAGTAACTGAGCTGCCTACAGCTGCAGAATTAGCTCTGGAGTCTATGGTTGGGTTCCACCTGCAGCACTCTTGCATTTTCAGCACTGCTGAGTGTGTGAGCTGAGCAAGTTTTTCTTCACTTTCTGATGAACACGTGTTTTCTTCTTGGTTTTAGTTTTACATAAAAGTAGCTTCAAAGAAAGCTGTCCCAGGTATAAACTCTTTTAAGTAGCATCATGTAGTCAGGATGCATCTCTGGAGGGCTTTGCAGTGGGTGACTGATGTATTTATCACCCACGTGAGAAAAAAAATTAATGCATACAGCTTTGCAGGTGAGTTTGTTACAAAAATGATTATCTAAATGGATTACTGGGGCTGTTCAATGTGAAAAGGTCTCAACTGAACAGTGGATTTGCAGAGCTACAGCACTTCCCACTAAAAGAAAAGGAGACTTGCTGTAGCAGTGCCCCTCACATCTTTATAAAGTTGGAGCTCAGAATGTGAATAGGAAACCACTCTGAAGAAAAAACTTCTGAAAAGTAACATTGTGGGGTTTGTGTGTCACATACTCATGTTTGAAGTCTGGGCAGTCTTGAAATAAAAGAAATTTTATTTCCCCAGTTAATGTGGACAGTTTTCATGCAGCCACATGTGGGAAGAGGTATAATCAGGTCAGGCCTGTATTTGCCATGTTGCTGTAATATATAAACATGTATTTATTGGAGGTGAAAGCCAAAATGCTTTCAGCCAGAAGGTCTACAAGCAATTATTTGACTTTCCAATCTTTTCAGAAATTATCCTGATTAATTATCAGAAAACCATACTGAATTTATCCCTCAGTATTGCAGGAGTACTCACCTGTTGAAGAAATAAGAGTGCTGTTAGTTAACGGGGACTTCCTGATGTGTGTGTTGGAGAATACCAAATGTATATGATCAGATACATAGAGTTCTTCTTTGCCATGCCTTGTTCCTGTAGAATTGTGTTGCAGATGCATTATTAATGATGAATAAACCCATCGGTGTTCAGCCTTTCAGAAAAATAGTGCTCAGTATGAATTCTGTGGCTATGCAAGTGGCAGCTACTGAATCTTTGGGTTTGTGCCTTCATGCCCTGGTCCTTTTCAGGGTATATGAGTTGCTTTGCAGCACTGGCTCACAGTGACTGAGCTTGAAAGCCTGACAGCTGTTGTGCACAGCTCGAGGCAACAGTGTTGGAAAATACCAGCTAAAATTGGCAAGGTAAGGAGAAGGGTGACTTGAATGAGAATTTCTTCTCAGACCCAGTCCTCAGCAGGATGACTCCTCTGGTTTGTACTGTTACGTTTTCTTGTCTTTGGTGGTGACATTCTCTCTCGTTTTGAAACTTTTGAGACTTTAGATTCTGGAGTTTGAGATTAATATCACTAGAGTTATGGAGACAACTTCTTGGAAGAAAGCAGGTTGAACTTTGGGTTACATTTCAGGTTTCTCATGGTGGATGTCTTTTTTTTATTATTTTTTTACAATAAAGCCACCCATGGTCAGAGGTCAGTATGATCGATGGCCTCTTGAAATTAGAACTTATGCTGGGTTGTGGAAGAACATAGGTTTTACTTGCAGGAACCTGAAGTAATTAAAGTTTGGCTGAACCATTGGTCTCTATGTGCTTGAAGCTATTGCACTATTTAGCTTCTAGATTCTTTGCATTCATGCAAAGTCCGGTAGAAATTATTTTATGGAATAAGAATGCTCTAAAGATCTCTTTAATCTTACCAAAACAATGCAGTTTGACAGCTTTGTTACAAACATTTAAGCCTTCGTATTACTGTCCTGTTATATTTTGTTCTGTCTTGGTTTTGGACTTTCCATGATGGTGGATAACCTTTTATCAAGCTGCATTAAGTTACCTTAACCTACCGGTGGGGTGGGTGTCTCCAGTCCTGTTAAACAGACACCAGTGTTTCAGGCATATGAATTTTGTGAGCCTAAGGGCCTTACAGTAAGCGCTCAGGAGAGGGTGATTTAGTGTCATGGGTGTTAATAACGGTGATGCCTCCATGACCTGTGACTTAGATTCTGTTTTTATACTGAGATACATAGTGCAAAGTACTTAATAATTAGAGGACTGGTCACAGTGCTAAAGGGGTCAGATTCAAAACCACCACTTTTATGCATACATGAACTATGCATTAGCACCAACTGAGACCACGGTCAAGAGGATCGTTACTTTCATGGTTCTTCACCTCCTGTGATTAGCTGAGGGACATGCTAGCAAAGCATTTAACAACAGGGACTTTGTGAAAAGCAGCAGACAGAAGGAAAAGCTACAGACAACCAGAGGAATTGATTTACCTACCACCTTATTATCCCATACAGCACGAAGCAGATGTCTTTAGTCCTGAGATCAGATGGCATGTAGGCTTCCCTGGTTTCATTAGTAAGGCAGAATTGCTTCTATGTTAAATAAATAAATAGCAAAGATTGTTTCAGAAGATTACTTCTTGGCTTGTTCAGAAACAGTAAGGGAAAGCCAAACTGGAGGCATTCCTGGGCTCTTTGGGTTGTGTCTCAGCCAGTCCCAGACCAGTGAGGTTCATCTCTCTGCTGGACTGGGAGCACCTGGAGGAAATGGACTCTCCACAAAATTCCTGCAGAGCCCAACGTGTTTGTGATAGGAAAATCACAAAGTGTTAGTGAGATATTTGGGGGAGGAATAAATAAATGTGGGCAAAGCTTGTTGCACAACATCTGATTAAAGCAAAAGCGTCTTAGGTTGAAGTGAGTGGTGGTTGGGCAGGTGCACAGTGTCAGTTCTGGTGTCTGGGTGACATTGTTTTTCATTAGCCCTGGAAAAAGGGGCTACTCATGATGAGACCTAAGGCTGGTAATGCTGTTGCCAGAGACCAGTAATACAACCGTTGTAGTGTGAGAATAACAGCTTAAGAAGAGTTTACCTTCTTTCTTAAAGCATCTTTTGTGGATGTACTTGCAACTTTTTATTTCTAGGAAAAGAACTAATTATAAAACTTACACTTAACCATCCTCCCACATGTGCCCTCCCCCCCGCCCCCCAAAATAACAAATCCCGAGAAACAAAACAAAAGCAATCCTATAAAAAACTGTAGTCAAGTGAAGCACTACCTAAAATTTGAGAAAGAAAGCATGTCCAAGCCACACAGATCATCATTGTATATCCCCTGAGTTGAAAACTGGTGAGGAAAGTCCTGTCTTCGTGTAATGGCTCATGGAACCACGAGGCGCACCAGAGTGTTGCTGTTTCACAAGTGAATCTCAGAGCAGGAAAGGTGAAGCCGTGCTACTCCTTGTTAGAGTATCTTTGTAAGGCTGGTTTCCTGTGATGTTAACTCACCAGAATAGTCAGACTTTATTAGTTCAACATGGGATGAAGACCATGACATAACAAAGCCAGTTGCTGTGAGCTGGAGATTGTGTCATGGAGAGGAAAAATCTTAATTTGAGCTAATGCTGTGATGAACTAATCCCTGAGTGTGTCCTAGATCAAATTAGAGTCAGGACAGTAGCCACGGTGGGAGCCACTAAATAATAAAACACTTTGGTTGGCAATTGTTCCCCTTCTGCTTGAGTTGAACATCCTGCTTTAGGCATCCTGCTTTAGGCATCCTGCCTGAATGGGGTGATGCATGCAGCTCGTGGCATTCAATGGGAACAATTTCATGGTGTACCTCTAGCCCCACACCACATTTTGGTCCTTAGGCTGCTGATGTGATCCTTTGGATCCTCAATATTCTGCCTTCATTTTTTACAAGGGTGAAGGGATAGCTTGGTAAGGGAGCAGAGGAGAGCGGTGAGCCTGATAAAAGAATGTCCTGGAATTTATATAAACTTAGTAAGATTGCTTCATTCAGATAGTTCTGTGGGTTGTTTTTTTAAATAATATCTGAATGTGTTATTTAGAGGGCTGTTGGGATGTCAAGGAGAAAAATCCATACTAAGGTCAGTTTTTATATTTGAGCCAAGCTTTTCCATATTCTTCTGTCTGGGGTGTTTTAAAAGCGTGTTGTAAAGAATAAAGGGCTTTATGTTCTGGTTTGTGTAAATCGTTTTGGTATGAGAGAATGTATGGAACGTAAGATCATCTGAGGAACTGGAAAAAGTAGACAAGGTACTAACTAAAGCTTTATTTATGTATAGTGCTATGTAAATACTAATTACTTTTAGGAGCCAGTATTACTGCATCTTAGGCTAGTGTGATATCATTAGGTCAGGCAGATTGTTGTTTTAAGCGTTGTTTTCTACTGGAATTGTTTTTCCTTCCATTGATGCTGATTATTTACTGCTCTAACTCCAACTCCAGCTTCTTTTTTTCCTTATTTTTTTCTTCTCGTTCCCTCAGAAATGGATTTTCCACTGGTATCATTAAAAGAGTACAGTTAAATCCAGTGTTACTGGTATAGTACTGCAAGATATTTTTGCCAGCCCCACCCGTTGCAGGAATTCATTTACTTTTCCAGTTCTGTTGTTAATCATTATATTGACACAGAAAGTCCTCCCAAAAGCACTCTTTGGCAGATTGCATTAAATATGAATAGCAGATATTCATTACGATGTGTTGCCCCCAAGAGAACTCTAAACTATCTCCACTACTCATGAACAGGCAAATACACTAATTCTCCAGCTATTCAAATTACTTTCAAATAGTTTAGTGTCTCTCTGATAAAAACAAGAATGTCTCTGTTTCCCTTAATTACTTAGAAGGTCAAGGACTCCCACTTCTCACTTCACTTCACAAAAGAGGGAATATTTCTGTTGGAGGTTGGAGTATGGTTAATACATGATGGATATTCTTCCCTCAGTGTAGTTACTGAGGCAAGCGCTGCTCTGTAATGGTCAAAAAAAAACCCCAACCCGAAAAACCCCTCAGAGTTCTTTGGCACTCTGGAAATGTCTAAAATAATATTATAATAGTTGTATTGAATTAGGAAAAAAATACACAAACCGACCTTGCTTTATTATGTTGCTGAGCTTTTTCGTGCCTTCTAATTTTAGTGTGGCTGTGTCCCTTTTCCCAGTCCTGTATGCCTTTTTTTCCAGTTCTGTCTCTTGGGGAAGGCTTGCTGTGTAGTCATTTACACGTATCTGCAATTATCAGATGACTTTTAAGGCTTCTGTACCTATTCAGTGCACGTGTTGCACATCCCTTCAGTGAAGACGGAACATGTGTTTTCATGCAGAAAGAAGGGGAAGAGCTGAATATATGGATATCAGATTTCTTAGCTACAGCCAACGTTGCCTCACATTGGCAAGCCTGAGGAGCAATGTCCAGATGATACCCTGCAGATACCAGTCATGACCTTAAAAAACACTATTTTCCTTTTCAGTTCTTCCTTTTGTTTATGTTGTGGGCCTTTTCCTGGTTAGGCTCTTTGTGCAGTTGAAAGCATCCATGCTTTGATTAATAAAAGGTGTTACATTATAATTTTCTGATTCTGGTTCATCTGAAACTTACCATAACTTTGTTTTTTCAGGTGTTGTAGCTTCTTTTTTTCACTCCTGCTGCTCCCTATGAAAGCGGGAGTGCCTCTTGGATGGTGGCTCTTGCTGTAGGTCTGCCCTGCCAAGGCGAATCCTTCGGGTCTTAGCAGGCAAGCGGGGCTCATCTGCAGGATATCGGTTCTGGGTGTGTACAGACAGGAATTTGCATCCTGGGAGGAAGCTGAATTTAGAAACTGCCTACCCTGGGAGAGGAATGACGTGGTGTCATTCTGGCACGTGCTGTGTAACAGCCCTGTGCATCCCTCGCAGAGCTGCGGTAGCCTGAAGGAGCCTGGCGTTTGGAAGCCTAATGGGAGCTGTCAGAGGATTGCTTCTTTCCTCCTCCTGGGCCCCAAAGCAAGGAAATTCCCCAACAAAATGCCGTCTTACCTAAGGTTGGAAATATTTGCAATATGCTGCTGAAGCATGACCTTTTCCTTTGCTCTGGGCCAACAAAAATAACACCCAGTATAACTCCCTGTGTTGGGGACACCAGGAATGACGAGCGAAGGGCTGGTTCCAGTACCCCTCTGCTGGGTCCTGCTGGGTGACCCCTCTGTTGCCGTTCCATTCGGTGATAGTGTTTGGTGATAGATCATCCACTGGAAATCCTATACACAGTATGATGTTCAAAAGGAACATAATGCTAGGCTCCGGGTTTGGCGTGATAGCGATACCAAAAGTTTGATGTGCTTCCCATCCAAAGCAATAGGTGCAATCTTCTGAAATTGTTAATTATGTGATACTTCATAGTATTAAAAATGAGCATAAGCTTAAGTTTTGCTAGGTTTCTGTCTAAAGCCATATGTTTAGCAGCAATAGGTTTAAGAAGAACTAATCATGTTATTTTAATTACGTGGAAAGTTTCCATTCAATCATGTTGCTGTGGTCAAAAGGCATATCACCTTGTAAGGTTTTTGTAAGTACCCTTTTCTTAGGTTTGGTTTTGTGGGGGTTCTTTGAGCTAAAATGTGCTTTTATTTGGCCTTAGTGCTGGTCTTGGTAAGGCTTTCTTCCTTTACACTTCTTGGGTCCTTAGTTTGTGTTTACTGTGCTTTTAGCAGTACCTGACATTTAATTGGGAAGCCTTATTTAAAATTCGGATAGGGCAGATTTTCTTCAGGACAGATCAAGTTATGCTTTTCCTGGGCTAGAATTTCTTCCCCTTTCACCTATTTAGGGAATATGGAGAACAAGTTGTGTTATGTGGACTTTTCATCTGTATCAATGACAGCATGTTTCCCATTTAAAATGATAAATACCCACCCTATCTGATGAGCCCCAAAAGGGCAGGGAATCCTTTTTCCCTTCCTTTGTCCTTCAGCACTCCGTTTCCTTTCTTAATGCCCAGAATAGGCCTACATCAGTAATATTCATAAATGATTTACAAAAGTAATTCCTGTGTAATAGCTTGGGACGTCAAGATTTTATGATGCTGCCAGATGTGCTATCAAACAAAATTATCTGGTTCAAAAAACTTGTGATAAATCTAGTCAGAGAAAATTCCCTGGGGCAAACTAACCCTCTACAAAAGTAACTATATCTCATAAAATTGTTAGATTCTCCTTTACCACATGTTTGAAATCAGACTTAAAGCAGCAGTTTTATTCACGTGTGAGCCTGGGTTTGGGATAAACTAACAAACAGGAAGGACTGGCCTCAAGCAACAGAAAACTCCTTTCCTTTCAAAACACCACGCACGCTCAGAGGAAATGTCAGAGTAAATATCAGAAATATTCGGAAAACCAGAACCTGCATCCCTGAGATACTCAACTGTTTTGTCTAGATAATGCATTTTTAGAAAGTAGTCGTACCCTAAATATAGTGTCTTCTGGGTTAGGCCGCCGCGCTTCCGATGCAGTGTCTGAGCACCCTGAAGTTGTGTGCTGAGCGATGTGCCCAGCGGCTGCCACGTGTATGTGTGTTCATTCCTTCATGGTCTCTGAAGGGGGGAAGCGTGTAGGCTGCAGGGTGCAGGTTTTGAAGGAGCAGAAGAGCTGGAGGTGTGCTGGAAGTTTCTGTGTGGCCGTGCCTCTGTGATGGAGAAGGCTGGACCGAGGCAGTGCACCCTTGGCTTAGACTTGCAGGTTTATGGTGGTCCTTGTTTCTCAGGAAAGCCCCTGTGGAAGTCCAGCTGCCTGCCCAGATAAGCTTTACTCACTTCAGTAGTTATGCTGGAGGAGCTGAGATTTTGAGCATGATTTTCATCCTGAGTTCAGGCGATGGAACAGTTTGGTTCAGTGTTTCTTGGGAGCCCAGAGCAAAGCATGAGAGGTGGGTCTGGAGGGGGAATGGTGTGCCAGGTCTCTGAAGAATGCGCTACTTCTGCATTTGGAGTAGTCAGAGATGTTTAAGGGCTTGGTGTTGCTGCCTGCTGTTACACAGCATGGCTGTTTATAGCTTAAATTTAGATGGCAGGCAGCTATTGTATGTGAGCAATGGGTGTGGACCTCCAGGTGGAGTGTGTTCCTTGTTATTTTTCTGTTCTGAAGGCCAGTCAGATTTGATTTAACCTCAGTATGAGCTTTCCTTGAGTTTCATATTTTTAAATCTGAGGCTTGCACTAAGGGTCATACTCACTCTTTTAAAGAATTCCAAGAAACAAAGATGGAACTTTTTTTTTTTTTTTTTAAAAAGGAGAAATGCTCTGGAGCACTCACAAAAACACTTGCCTCATCCTTTAACCTTCCTAGGTATTCAGACCCTAGCACAGGCACACAACACCCCCCAAGGGCTGTGGAGACCACCTGCGGTCACAACTGGAGATAATCCTCTTCTGTATGTGTACAAAAATTACCTAGTTGCTTTGTAGAAATTAAAGCCTTGATCATTCATCTAGTTTGGTAAGGGAGTGTAAGAGTGGGCAGTGTTTGTTCTGTAAACTTAAGACTTAGATGCTTTTCAAGAGCTGGCTTTTACTAAAGATGTATTTTGGTCTTTGCAGTGATGTGGGAATACAGCTGCAGAGATATTATGGTGGTGGTGGGGAGGAATATTTCTGCTTATGCAGCTTTCACAAAGATAAGTTTTCAGGTATGTTCCAAGGCTTCACAACAGAGCTAACTAGAACCTTTTACAACCTGTAATGCTTTTATCCAGTCAATTTTTAAATACCTAAAAACTAGTTTTTACAATGGAGACACTGAAAGTCCCTTGAATATAGGTGTAGTAGCATCACTCTTCCCTCCCTGTTTGTAAAACCAGAAAGGAAGACATTCTCTGAGGACACTGAAGACTCGGGGGAGAGAAGTGGTGTCCCACTGCCTGCTCTGTGCAGCCTGCAGCTGTGATTGGAGGTTCGCCCCAAGGACTTGGAAAACCTCTGGGCTCTGACAACCTCTGTGACTTTGAGGAAGGGGAAAAAAACCCACCAACTTGGCTCTCTTTTAATATTGAAAGCATCCAAGCCAAAAGCTGGAGCGCTGCCCTGTCACAGTCAGGTCACCGTCAGTGGAAAATGCAGCGCAATTTCCTGAGCATTGTGGTTTTTATTTGGGTACCATGCAAGTAGTAAAGTTACACCACTGTGGAGCGTGGTATCTGACAGGGCAGTACCGTGGGGCTGCAGCAGAGCCAATGGAAATCCCTGTTATTTCTATCCTTATTCTTTTCTTATCCTCAGTCCTTCCAGCCACTGAGTGATACTTGTTTGAGAGTAACGATACTATAGAGAGATGCACAGACGTTCAGTCTGGAGGCCTGAGATGAGGCCGTGTTGTAAATCTGCAGTCTTTGGAAGAACCCACCTGCATACCAGCATTGCCTAAAAGCTATCAGCGAAGGTGTTTCGTGGGAAAGGGAACTGCATCATGTAAACAAACCTGTTTATTATATATTGCTTTTGCATAGCAATTCCAGGATCAAGAGTTCTGTTGTTTGAGAAATTAAATCCTGCGAGAACCATTAAAGGTATAGACATAGTGATGTCATTACAAAATTAACTAGCTATAAACCCACAGGGTGACATATCGATTCATAAAGGGAATAGCAAACCAGAATGCAGGGCACATCTGCTGCTCCGATTCCTGCAGAACCATCAGCCTATTGGTATCTGCAGACCACTTGAAATTGAACATCTGTTAGAAGAACTCGAAAAAACAGCAGGAGAAGCCGTACACCTTGCAAAGCACTTTGCTGTCGGTAACATCATCGTTTCAATAGCGTATTCTTCAAAAATTGTTATAAGGCCCCTTCAAGTCCTAGATCTTCCTGGCATTGTTTCTTAAATAGCGACAGCATGAGTAATTGTAAAAATAACATGGGCTTTTCTAAGGACTTTCCTAACGTTTTTATTACTTTTTATTTATTATACTGCTGTAACGCACAAACTGCTGTAGAGTTTCCAAACAAAGAGGCAGATACGATCTCTGTTCCAAGTAGCTCGGAATCAAGAAAAGGAAGATGTATGAATGTATGAAGAGTAAAAGAAAAGGACGTGACTTCTGGGCTGAGCAATGGAGGACAACAAAGGCTCGAGTCTTAGGAATGCAAAGCTGGGTTTGGGGCTTCTTAAAAAAACCCCCAACAACAAAAAAACCAAACCCACAAAAAACCAAAGCCAAGAAAAAACCCAACAGCTGGATGCTTAGAAACAAGACATCCTGTGGAGAGTGACCTGCTTCTTGTAAAGACCAACAGTAAGATGCCACAGCTTATTTCACAAAACCTGCGTGCGCAGCCAGTGATTGATTAGCTATTGTAATTGAACTGTGTCATCTTAACTCTTAACTGAACCGGTCAGGTTGACAGTATGTTTCCCCTGCCTGCGTGGACTGGCAGAGTTCAGCTAATTGGCAATTTTCTCCTGTTTAACAAAACCAGAAATACAGTTAAGCCAGGGAGAGAAAGATTTCACTATTGATTAGTGACAGTTGGGTTTGCAGAGTGACCTGACAGGCATTTGGAATGCATCAGCTGTCTCCTGGTGCCGTAGCCAAACATCTTGGAGCATGGCTTGCTCTCCTCTGCTTTTATTACTTGCAGAAGAAGCAAACTTTGCCAGGATGTTATTGGAAAGGATGGTTGCCATTTTAATATGCAGTTACTTGCACAAACTTGATGAAAACATAATGCAATATCTTTGACTTTTAAGAACAAGTAATTGTATTTACTTAGAGTAAAAAATGTGAATCATTGCTATAAATTATTTGTGAAGATGAATTAAAACATATAGCACAACTCACAAAAAAATGACGACTTTTATTCGGTTTCACAAGTACATTGGAAATATTCCCCATTTCTCCTTTTTCCAGTAACCAAAGATTTTTTTTTTTACCTTGTCATCCAAGATGAAGCTGGAGCATCCTGTAACCAAGGTGAAGCCTAAGTGACGTGGTCCATATCTAGTGCAAGCATTGGGAAAGTCACTGATGTGGGCGGCTTAAAGGGAGGGTTCTGCCAAACCTTTGTCACAGCTCTGAAGCTCTCTGTGTGTTGGTGGGTTTCTGACAGTGCTGAGAGTATTTTTACACTGGACACCCCAGAATTTACAAACCTTGCAAACTCAACATAGGAAGAGCATTAGCACTAAGCAAGAGTGAGATGTGTGAATTTTTCCTCCCTAGATGTTGCTCGATAATCTGGTTTTTTAGGCAGCTCTGGGTCCATGAAACTGCTTTGGCTGCCCAGAAGTCTCCACAGTTACAATCCCAGTAAGACAGCAATGAAGTGATGAGCAATGTGTGTCCCTGTTTGGTAAACTTGGTCTTTTGCGGGGGGAGGTGGTGGGAAGTTGTTCCAGGAGGTCTAAACAAAGTTGTTAAAGCTGCTCTCATGAGGTCCCACTGCTGCATGGGCTCTGTGGAGCTTATACCTCTCCTTTCTCATTAGATGCACTGAGCACATTTTGAGGTCTAGCAGGTTTCTTCTCTGTGGAGGGAAGATTTACTTTTGGGTTCAGATCTGTTGTTTCAAGTGGTCAAAGAGCTGTTCAGTAATGTACAATCACAGCAGGAATCCCTTTCCCTACCTGTAGCTTCAAGTCGCAGTCCACCTGCCCCGCTCCACCTGCCTATCAATGAGGAGCTCTGCCCTTAATCTTCTTTACTTTCTTATCCCTGCAAGCTGTCAGGTTGTGTCTGGTTTTATTTAACTGGTTTCTGTTCTGTTCATGTGATTTTTATCCCATATGAAGGCGTACAAGCATATGTTTAATTACGGAAAATATTTCTACTCTGTCTCATTATTGAAGGAATGAAATTCTTTGTGTTTATCCTCAATGCAGAAAGGTAGCATCTTCAAGTGAGGTTATGTCTTTGGGTTTGGGAGGGAGGCAGAAATGCTTTCAGGAAGGTCAGGGTTGGTTCTTGGCAGCCAAGAGAAGGGAAGAACATGGTGTGGGAGGGGGCTCATGCCTGTAGGATGGCCCAGGTGGCAGCTGGTTCTTGGGGTTTGGTGTGAAACAGCCAGGGGAAATCAGTGAACAAATTCAATTACCAAATTTCTTAGAGGTGATACCAGCTGAGGGGGGGTGTCTCTTTGCCTGTGTCCACAGAGCACTGGTCATCCCTCAAGAGGAATGGTAAAGGCATTAGAGTCACACTGCTGAGTCACCGCACCTTGATCGTGTTTCCAGTCGCGAGGTTGATGGTAACCGTGTGTGATGATTTGAGAGAAATGTTGATCATTGTCCATTGCCTATCGGTCCGGAAAGTTGGGAACCATTGACCTCATGTATGTCTCTGAGGTCAGGGAGACTTTTTTTCCAAGGATTGGTGCCCAGGATCAGACATCACCCTGCTAGGAGGAGCATGAAGAAAGGTTGCTGTCACAACGAAGTATTACTTTTCCTTAGGATGGACTATTGCCTTATATTTTTCCACAGAATGCTTATCTTGCCTGACCTGATTTCAGAATGTCTTGTACAGTTCAAGGTGCAATGATACTTTGGATCAAAACCATGTACTACGTTATGTATCGGAGGGTGCAAGTGGCTCCACTTCCTGAGCCCATTAATTGCTTTAAACAGAATTATCCCCCAAATCATTGGGAAACCCATGGTCACCTCTGCAAGCATGTACAACTATACAGGGAGTGAATAAAATCCTGCTGCCGTGCTGGATGGCTCATTACATGGGCGTTACTGACCCCAAAGCAGCCAGAATTGGGTCTATCCTTGTTGATGTTCAACACAGGGTTCTGCAGATTGACCCTGGACTGGCTGCCTGTGCCATTGTTTTTGTGTTCAAGAGGTGATTTTGGATAAATTCTTTTCTAAAATCTTAGGCTTGGTCAGCTCATGGGCTTTCTTCCCTAAGAAGAAGCTGTTATTTTCTGTGTGGCATTTGTATTGGGATGGAGGGTCCAGGATGGCTGGCGGAAAGGGGTGACAGAGGGCAGCCAGGATTGCTGGTACTTCTGAGGGACAGCAGGATCAGGCTTCACCTGTGGCATACATTTGTTACAGCATTCCCTCTCAGATCAGGAAATGAGTACAGTTGGTGCTTCATAATTAACTGTGAACGGAAAAATCTCTGGAGATGGCTAAAACAGATTTGTCCACTTAGAGAAGAAACGCCATGACTTAACAGGTGCATGGTGTCTGTAATGTGCTACTTAGGAGTTCTTCAGGCTTGGCTGCAAACAAAATATTATCCAACTATAATAACATTGTGAACCCAAAGACCTTAACTGGTTTCGTTATCAAGTGACCGCCTGAGGGGAAATACACAGATGGAAAGGCATTCCTTTCCCTTGGTATAGTGCTCCTGTGCCAGAGAATTTATGGCCGGGACACGGCTGGCCCTTGCATGGGCGCCTGGTAGAGGAAACACATGAAACCATTAGGGTCTTTTTGTTAGGTTTTCTTTGCCATCCCCACGCTTGAGGACGGCAAAGCTGTATGCCGCAAGGTACAAAGTGGGTTTTGTGCTGGCCCCTTCTCTGTGCTGTGGTCCTTGTTCTCTCCCTGGGTAATGCAGAGAAAAAAGCCCTGCATATAAGGCACTGATAGGTGGATTCTGGGATGCTCTGTGGGTCAGCGTGGTGCTCAAATGGCATAATCATCTTCTTAGAAATTAATTTATCTCAGGGTGTGCTGGGGGCGCTGATCAGAAGTGGTCTCCTAAAAATTTGGGGGTTTTTTTGAATTATGTTTTTTCTTGGGAGAGGCACCTGTGAATGGGCTGACAGACTCAAATTGGAAAGACTCTTTCCTCTGTATTCCCAACCTGTTTCCTGCACTGGCTGGAGGTAACATCTACAAGGCAGAGCCCCATCGATCAGGCAGTCTGAAAGGTGACACTAAAAGAAAAGGAAAGAAAAAAAAAAGCCCAGATATTAACTCATCATTTAGCTATTTGAGGTGGCTATACTCTTCTAATTCATTAGATACCCTGTGGTTTCTCAATTACATTTGTCAGAGGAAAGGTATGAAAGCCATGCTTTTCCGAATGTGTGACCAGAGGAGCTGATGTTCCCTGGAGAGGAATCCGGTCTCTCCACTGTGGACTACTGTTATTTAGGAGAGTCTGGAAGATGAACATGCAGAGCACGTTAGGTAGTTGTCTAAAATACTGTTATGTTTTTCAGAACTGAATAAATGCAGAGTTGGATGTCTTGTTCAGGATCCTTGTTATATTTGTGTGTGTGTGCACGCACTGAGACTTGGGCAAGAACCCCAAAGGTATTGAAGCAAGGACTAAATAAGTAATGAAGTTGTGGTTCAATTGTAAATGTTAATGTTTTTGTGAGACACTGGAGGAGAAGTTCTTTTATTATTCAAACTGGCTTGTTCCTTTCTTGCTTATGTATCGGTTTGACCTCCCTCTGAACATTGTATATGGCTTCATAGTGAAGAGTTCACAAATCTAGAAACGTTGCTTTCTTGTCAGTGACACTGATCATAGTGCAAAGGTCTTTTTAAAATTTTATGTAGATCAAATAGCTCTCTTTGGTTAAAAAAAAAAAAAAAGGTCAAAAAGAAAAGGTCACCAGAATCTTTCATTGTTGGCAAAACTACTTATTTTTTCCTTAGCCTGGGTCACAGGAACAGCTGAACAGAACTGATTTCACTGGAGTTATTGATTAAAACCAATCAACTGCCCCCTTTCCCCAGCCTTCCCCTTCCTTCAAACAGACATCTGGCACGGAGAATATAAGCTAAGTATTTTTATCATTGCTACGAACAACCGCAATGTCTGCTACACTGGCTGCTGCGGGCGAGCGTAAGGATCGGTGGCTTCAGCAGCCCTGCCTATGGCAGCTGCTTAGTTTGAAGGTGTAAGAACTGCAACACAGAAGCGTGCCCTGGTGTTAGCCCTGCTATTAGCATACTGCACGTTGTACCTTGTAATTAACTGCACCCACCTGTATGCTGGCGTCGCTCTGACTCTGCCATCCTTTAAGCAGAGTGTATCTGAGGATCTAATCCATCTCAGCCTTGGACACCCTGAACTGCAAATGAAGTCGGAGAGCTGCAGGCGCACAGCTCCTGGCAGGATTATGCACCCAGTGAGCTATTGCTCTCATTATGTTGCACTGCAATATATCATCAGTGTGAAACATCATTCTAATGATGCATTAGTGTAATACATCATCAGGGGAGTCCCACCAGTAATGTATTACTCCAAGTATGGTGCTACTCAGTAAGAAAATCATCTCGTAGTCCTTGTGTTGTTTCGGAAGAGCATCAGCAAAGGCAAAATATGTTGCTAGAGATTGATGCAGCTTCCCAATTTCATAACTATGTTAATGGTGGGGGTACTTTCTGTACGCTCTGACTTTGTGATTGTATTTGCAAGGAGGTGTATTTGGTCTGTCTTCTGTTGCATTTATCTTTGGAAGGAAGAGGAATTGATTATTTGGATTGATATGTGGGGGGCCTGAATAGGAAGCTGTAAATCTCCTGAGTGCCCGTTACATAATTCTTGGGGATGAGGAAGGGGGTTATGAAAATTTAGTGCCAAAACTTGTCTTCCTGATACATCTTCAGGTTTTAGTCACAGATACAAAAATACATTTTAAAAGCCTAATCTCTCAAAAGTCAAACTCCTCCATGTCCCATACCAACCCATTGATGTTATTCAGTTCAGGAGATCCTATGGTGGACCACCCCTGCCTGTGGGAGTTCTCTTGAAGTTAAGATTTACTTCAGTGGGCAAGGCAGTCGCATGACACTGCTTACTCTTTTGAGTCCCAGCAGTGATTCTGTGAGGTGCTCACCGTGGGATTGCATCAGTTCCAGGGGCTTGCCAGATGGAGAAACATAGTTTCTGTTAGTGGTCCAAGTAATATAAGGACTGCACTACTCCATAGGGCACATGCGTAGTAGGATTGGAGGGGGTATCAGCTATAAACCAGACATTTCTGAAATGTGTTTTTTTATGTGGCCAGTGTTTACTAGGGTGATTTTTTTGATGCATACAGCTTACATGTACAAGGGAAGTGAACTTAAAGGTGGTCTCTGACGTTCAGTGTTCTTTTGAATCCATGTTGTGTATTTTTGATGCCGAATTGCTGCATGAAATTATTATTTTTAATCTTTGCAGTCACATAAAACCCAAGGTAAAGCTCTTGAGTAGGTTGAGCAAATATGGTCTTCCTTTGCTTTGCTTCTTGTTCTCTTGTACTGTCATATAACTGGACTGAGCACCATGGTTGTGGCCCTCTGGAGATTTGTCAGTCACCCCATTTTATCCCATAAAGCTCCTGTAAGGCAGTATGACACTCCTGTATTGAGAGGAGTGCCTACTGAGCCCTCTGTTGCTGCAGCAAAATGGAGTCTGTTTGTTTGTTCACTGCTATAGCTTGTTTCATTTGTTTGTGATGTTTGTACTGACCCGATCCAAAGCATGTACATATTGGTATAACATGAGGAGCGCTTTGCTGGCGTCATTATTCTTTTACTAGTTAAGTGCTCTCTGGGCTTATTTAGGCAGCAAAAGCAGTACCCCCAGCCAAAAGAACTTCAGTTGTAACTTTCTTGAAGCCTTATTTGGGCAAAGTATGAATGGTCCTAAAAGACAGTAACTAATTTATATCTTGAAATAGTGCTGGGTTAAGATCATCATCACAAATCACAAGTTTTCAATGTTAGGGTCTCTCTTACTGCTCTAAGTAATGAGAACCTGCAATTTTAAATTTCCCCTCGGGACTGGTTCAGACTCCCAGAGGTCCCAGCTCACTCTCCAGGAGGGTGACAAAGCTCCTTTGTGCTAATGAAGAATCAGCTGAAGGAGCAAAAATCTTGGCCTGGACGTTGGGCAGAAGAGTGAAACCTGGTGACTCTCTCTCGGGAGACAGTGCTGTGGCTGTCTGATAATGGCCTTTGGTGTTAAATTAAAATGTAGGTCAATCTGCTTGTCCCCATTACTAAACAAAATCCAATAAAGACAAAACTATCCTTTGAAAAAGTAGGATTTCAAAGATAGAGGGCGTTTAATGAGTTGATCTTTCCGTTTTTTAAAGTTTCGAGATGAAAATCACCACTTGGTTTCCCTGCTGTTGTTTGACACTGTGATGAAACCAGGTTCACTTTCCCAGCCTGCCTGAACTCAGCCTCAGTAATTTCTAGTTTTCATCAACTACAATTAAAAATACGGTAACCTTAATTGTCTGATTTGGCTGCTGCGGGATTGGGGTTTTTTTTCACCTTAGGACTGCTCAGCTCATGCCTTGGAGCCTTCCCGTTAGAGAAACACTGCCCTTCTCTGTGTATACAGAGCGTGTAATGAATCAACCATCGCTGTAAATACTGTTTGCAAAGTGAAGTGTTTCTGGCAAATTCCCTCAACTTATTGCATAGTCATATATGGCAGGTTATTGTGTTAATAGATTAGTAAACTCTGTGTGTGCACTTTGACCTTCTCTGAACTTTGTTCTTGTCTTTTAGAAGGAATTAACTAAATCCAAATTAGTGGTGGGCCGTCAATCAACAATCATGTGGAGGCTTTTGACCTTATGGGTACGTCCTGTTGCACTGCTTCATGCTTTGTTCTTCCATCAGGTTGCACCATGACTCAGGCACAAACCTGTGATACATCAGAATCATAATGTGATGTGACACGGCCAACAAAAATATTAGTTAAGCAGTTGTGTGGATAGTTTCAGTTCCTTCAATTCGTGGATTATTCACTGCCCATTCATGTGTTGATAAAGGGTGTGGTAGTTCTCAGCTTGCTGGCTGTTAAATGAAAAGGAAAAAAAAAACCAGAAAAAGCACCAAAGCAAAGAAACAATAGCTGAGACCCTCATCCTTCAGCTGGCTTCCCCTGCATTCAGTGCCTGGGCTGTGCGCTGCGGTTCCAGCTGGTGGTATTTGGAACCTGTAAGTTAATTAGAAGGAGAAATTTCTGCAGCTAGCAACGGAGATATTCTGGAGAAAAAAAACATTGCCCCGGGGGAGGGATGATATTTGAGCAGATTTATAGTGCTCTGTGTGTGCATATGAATGAGATGATGGCCGTCAACATGGCTTGCTGCTGTGGGGGACTGTCAGCTTTGCTCGGGTGGAAGGAGATCCATGGAGGGGAGCAGTGGAAACGAAGGGAAAATAATGATAAAAACTGCATCGGTTTTAAAATGGGATTTAAAAATTCTTAAAGTACGTAAAAACACACTCCCTTTTTCCTCTGGAGGGGAAGAGAAGGAAAGAAACACCCCGCACAGGCAATCAGCACAGATTGAAGTCTACCAAATATTGGGGGAGGGAAGGTAACTATGCATAGAGACCTTTCTGAATCCCCGAGTCCCATCTCCCTCTTGTGTTTCATTAAAAATCACCCCAAACAAGAGGTCAAAACGTCCTGGTCTGTTCTGCTCTGGCAAAGCACATTTACTTTGTTTTGGTGCAAATGAAAATGTCAACATAGTACAGGGCAGAGTGAGGGAGGGATTTGCCATGGACCACAGCCAGGCCAAGCCGAGAGATGTGCTTGTCCCACCCTGGACCACATACTTTAGTAAAATGTGTTCCCCCAGCAGCAGTGTCGTTCCTTGCTGTGAGGGTGCTGTCCGTGTTCGGGTGGGGCTGCATGAGGCTTCATCTAATGCTCATACCAGGTTGTGGCACAGTCGCCCACTTTGCTTTGCAGGCTGGAGCGCGCTACCGGGGGCTTCTGGAGAGAGGCTGTGGATGGGGAGGGCAGGTTCTTTACAATCCCTTCATTAATTACCTGTCTTTGACAGGAGGATTGCATTCTCTTTGTAGACACTGAGAGACTGTAAAGTGGGTGGGCCAACAGTTTTAAGAATTGCTGTTGAATCCACTCCTTTCACTTTTATCTTTATCAGAATGAATAAATCTCTAGAGGTTGCTAATCACAGCATGTTTTCAGTAGTGCTAGAGCCGGGGGGTGGGGGGTGGTGGTGGAGGGGGGGGGCACGCATTTTTAACCTTGCCTTCCACAGAGGTTTGGCGTCGCTTGACGTGCGTGTGGAGGAACAGTTGTGTGTTGCTAAACTCTGTCGTTGGAAGGCCCTTCAGTTTTTAAATATTTATCAGTGTGGCCTGCTGTCATTTACAGTGAGCCTTTATTGAGATCATTAAACGGAAAGTTTAAGATTAATTCCCTTTCAGGGCAAGAGGAGGAGGATAAATAACCAGTCCTGCTTGGTGTTCGTTCTTAATGACTCCAGCACAGTGTGAAAGAGTAAACAGTTTTGACAAAAGATGTAATTGATTGTTTGGGTTTGACTGATCACTCAAAAATGTAGCGTGCCCGCATTGAGAAGATGCTCTGTAAGGTAGTCAGTGTGATACTGTTAGGAAACAAGGTCTTGTGCAAAGCAAGGGCGAGGTTTCATGCTGTGGCTCTGCTCGCGGCCAGGCTGCTCCAGCCCCATCCCTTCCTCTGGTGCCCCTATCATGCTTGGGGAGCTGTCAGAGAACCAAACTGATGGGAAGCTAGCCTACTAAAAATAAGGAAGATTAAAAGCAAAACGTTATAGCAGTTGAGATCCCTGAATTGACGTATTGATTGCTGAAGTCAGTTGAACACCAAGGCTGGCATGAAGGGATTGGGATCTTGCAGCTGTGAGCTGAGGGGGTAAGAAGGTAGGACATGTTGTTCAGTGGCAAATGGCCAATAGATCTGCAAGCTGAACTCCAGGCTGGTGGCAGAACACGCTAACAGCAAAGTTAACGGTGGTGTGGTTATCTGTAGGCTTTCTGCATTCTCCAGCTGCCACCTCTAGTTTGTTGAGAATGAAGATGAGAGCTTTAAAGACCACCTACTGCTTGCATCCTCTGATGCCCCATGGGCATATTCATTCTATTCACATCATGTCTAGATCTAACCTTGTCTTTTTCTGTCCCCTCTTCTTGTGTGAGTTTTTCTAAATGCTTCTCTTTCATCCCCTAATATGCTACTCTTCATGCCGATTTTCTGTGCCTCCATGATTTCTCTGTCAGAAGCATGGGTGATAAGCAGATCAGCGGTATGCTAAGAGATGAAGTAACTTGTTTTTTTCTGTGTCTGTGGAAGAGTGCTGCATATCCACAAAGGGGATGTGCGGCAATGAAAATGAGAAAATACAGGCGACGTGCATGAAAGGCCAGTGAATGAAAAGGCCTGAGAAGGCAAGTGTTTGCCAATTAAATTCATGTCATAGGAAGACATTCTGGGTGCATAAAAAGAACAAAAGAGTCATACAATGCTCACGTCTTCAGGATGTCTTTAGGAATGCAGAACTGTTTGAAAAGCTGAAATCAGGCCCGGACCACTTATGTTATGGCTTTGTAATGCCATAGTAGTGATTCTCTTGGGCTTAACTCATCCTTTCCTTCCTTGGCTTACGAAATCAGATGTGAAACACCTGCAAGGGACTACAAGGAAAGATTAGGCAATTATCTGAGCAAGTCAATGGTACCCATTAAATGTTTAGGCGATAAGTTGAAAAGGATATCCTTTTGGATATCCTTTTGAGCTGTTTAGTTACTAAAGGACTAAATAATACCTTGTATTGCTTTTGCTGTGTATTTTGTTTCACAGAATATTTGTGAATCAAAAGGAGAAGTGCTACTGCCATGGTAGTTGAGGGTAGTAGATAATCAGTCACGGGTTTGAAGCAACATAGTGAAAGGTAGTCAAGATCACCGTCATTGTGGTTGAATCAGGTGTGAAGAGCACTTTTACTGCATGACCCAAACCTGCTGCTGTGGCTAGATGATGACTCCCCTGAATTTCTGGATCCTTCCTGCCTAAGCAGGGGCTGACGTCTCTGCCTTGTAAGGTAAAATAAATTACAGGGTTTTCATCAAAAAGATTGCTGAATAGTACAAATAAATTTTCTGGAAAATGAAGTTGAGGGTACAAACTGCTCTGAGCTTCCTCGCCAGTCAGCACATGCATGTATGTGGTTTTTGTCTTCATTACGGATAGGGATTGAATTCTGTGGCCGAAGAGTATGTTGATGCCTTGGGCAAAGGATTATTGAATAGCTGGGAAAGAAAGCTTTCCTGCTTATTGGAGAGGCACCATTGGTGCTGGTAGGATCAGTTCCTATGCCTGGTTAGCTGCATCATGTCTTTGTACTAATTGTTTTGTACTTCCCAGTGCTATTCCTCTTTGCTATTCCTGTTCCGGTTCCAGGCCATGGGAACTGGCTGTATAGAAAGATCAGCATTAGAGGAGAAGGGGTGAAAAGTACAATTTATCTATTTGTGTTTCCTTTTCCTTCATTGGTGAGCTCATCCACTTAAGCTTTAATCGCTGCGCATGTCTGGGATTCTTCCCCTGCATGATGTGAGGTGTTTCCAATTCCTCCTTCTCCTCAGCACACTGGGACCTACGCTCAGGTCTTAGGGGTTGTTTGTTTGGCTGGTTGGTTGGTTGGTTGGTTGGGGTTTTTGTTTTGTTTCACAATATGACTCGAATACCCAGGATATCACTGTGTTTGCTCTTTCTGAGTCATTTCCAACTCATCAACCTCCTTTTGAAAAGGCCTGTGGCAGAAGTTTTGCTATGCAATAAAAGCTTTGATGGCATTATTTACAGTCACTTGTATCAACGTTCTACTCCAGTTTCCATACGTGAAAGACGGTTTCCTCTGTGACAGGGTTATGTGGTAGCTGTATGTTGGGCTGCTCAGCCCCAGTAACCGTACATTCCTCTAGGCCACGGCTTTTCAGGCGCATCCTGTGTCCTTTGTGGCTGACCTATACTTTCATTTTTACATGTGTCAGTGTTGAAATGAGGTGATGCTGGGAGGTTGGTTATTTGAAGCTGGGCCTATTAATTATTGTGATTTACTCTTTGGAACCAGTCTGGTCTGGTGTTTACTTATCTAGTACTGGTATTTCAGAAGCCTTTCTTAGTGATATTGTTAGGGCATCGTTATTGTATAGTGATGCAATAACACTGTATCATTGGCATATTGCTTTATCCCCTGTTTACTGACACAATTCGAGCAACATTGGATTGAGACCAAATCCATATAAAGCTGCCTTGGAAATATCAGTAATTGCTGATAGGTTCCCGTTTGCAATTACTTTTTGGGCTAGATCAGCCAGCTTTTAATCTATTTCCTTCTCCATTGATTATGTCCACTGATAATTTTTAATTGGAATGTCATATAAAACTAATTTAAATGCCCGACAGTAGCCTAAGTGTGTTATTTCCACAAAAGCGTTGCCAGACATACTTGTAATGATACCAGGCTTATGTGATCAGACTTCTTTTGCATAATACCATGTTGATTTCTATTAGTTATGCTACCGTCCCTTAATTCCTTACTGATTGCATTTGTAGCAGCTTTTACATTAATTTGCCTGAAATCAATACCAGGTTAGCTGATCTATAAATACCTAGCTCATCCTGCTTGCCCTCTTAAAATATTGGCAGAAAATCAACTTTTTCAGCTCACTGCAACTTCCCCAGCCTGGGAAACAGGATGGGATTACGGATAAACTCGTATCGCGTCCTGCCGCACCCTCCCGACAGCACCGTCCCTGCGGAGGCAGTTTTAGCACGTGTCCTGGTTCATGCACACCTTGCAGGCTGGCTGTGAGGAGTATATAAATCAACAGGAGAGCTATGGAAGGGAAAATGATCATATTAAAAGAAAATAAATCATTTTACTCCCATCTCTAGTAGCAATATGTCCATGAAATGGTGGTACCAATACATGTGATGATAATGATTCGTACGTTCTTTCATGGCACGATGCTCTCAATCTTATAAACCCGATGGCATCTCAAAAAAATGTATGTGAAGCACTAAAAGATAGAATTGGAGAAAATCAAGGGGACCACAGGTAGGAGTCACGTAGCCTTGCCCACTGGCTTCTCGATTGCCAGGGAGCTATTTGCTCCAAGGGGGAGAAGGGCAAAAGTAGTATGGTTAAAAGGTGCATGTGGATAAAAGCAGGGTTTTTTTCCTGTGATGGAAAAGGTAAGATCTGGGAATAGAGACAAGAAAGTCTGTAGACATTAATACCAGTACATTACCCTGTTTGGCTTGAGGAAAACTAATGCAGAATTTGACATTCTTTTAAGTTGATTGGAAATTTGTCGTCCTCCTTATTTTGAGAGCAGTTCTGAACTGGCCCATAATTGTCAAAGTGAAAAAAGGAAATCCTGTCGTCTCTATTTATGGCTTAAAGCACTTTTTCAATTAAATTATCATTAGGGTTACATCATGAAAGGTATCAACATAATCCGTTTTAAGTACATCTTATAAGGCTCTTTACTACCAAGAAAAATCTCCTGTCTTTCAGGTACCAAAGTCAGAGGAATTAATCAATCGTGGACTCCAGGGGAAAATTCAGCCTTGATGTAACTCAGTAGTAGGCATTCATTTATATCATGCCTCGGCGTGTATTTTTGTCTGCACTAGGATTTTATATTTATATTATCATAGGGCTTCTATGCAGCTCTTGCATGAGGCTATTAGAGCTAGCACAATAACTACTCTGTACACCAGTGTTCCCTGCTATTTTGGTTTCTGTTTGATGTCATGTTTTTACTTCACGTGGGGAGTATTTTTGCCTGGAGGAAACAATTGAGAAAAGAAGCATACTTGAAAAGCCAGGAATCAAAGGAGTGATAAAAAATACTTCTGAGAACAGTGAATAATGAGGAGTTAATTCACTGTGTCACAGATGAAGAGTATTTATTGCCTGTTATTGAAAACTTTCTCTGAGATAATACTAATTTTCCTGAGACCTTTGTGGGACGGTCAGCCCTGGTGTATCTTGTCTAGTCGCCTCGAATAGGTGTGGTTTTAGTTCCAAAGTGGCCTGGTGTAGTGAGAGCTGGAACTGGAACTGTCTACAGCTGGGGAAGTGTGGCATGGAGAGGCTGATGTGTAAAATCCATGGCCATTCACTCTGTATTTGGAAGGCATTCCCGCTTATGCAGAGCGTCTCTCCAGGACAGAAGTTGAGAACATCATGAGCTTCATCTTGAGACTGAGACTTCCAGCCTTGGGAAGGATCTGACTTTTTCCTTTTTTTTTCCCCTTTTCTCTTTCTTTTTCTTTTCCTCCCCTACCCCCTCAGTCAATAAGGTCACACTGCCTGCGTGGGGGAAGCCTTGCCAAGTGCAGGACAGTTTCCCAGCAGCTGACCCAGAACTTCCCTGTGGGCTTGGGGTGGGCTCTGTTGCCATTTCCATTTTACCCAGTTCTAAACAGCATAAAGGCATCTAAGTTACAGGGATTTGAATACATCAATAGGAGGCACTTTCAGAATATTGCTATTTATGTATTTGTTCCTGCTGTGTAAGGTTATCCATCACAAGTGAAAAGATTTTTGATAGACCTTATCTTCATGTACAGTGCTAAGTACGGTACGTTTTGGTTCTTCCTGTATCGTTTTTCAGGGAGGCAAACTGCAAACGAAAGCCAAAACAAATCAAACCCCCTATGATTTCCTGATGCAAAATAGCATTTCTAGTTTTAGAGAACAAACGTTTAATCAGCGTGCATCATGCAGTCATGGAAGAGGAAAGCCAGCATTTTTATCTTAGAAACTATGAATCGCTGGTTGTGACCTAGAGCTAGGACAGTGCTGAGAGTCCTACAGGGGAAGAAAAAAAAAAAAGCCAACAAGTTTTGGATTGCTGGAGCATGGCACCTCTGCACGCTGTGAGAGTGGGTTTTCTTTTAAAACAAGACATGTTTTCAGTAGTGCTGGTGAAGTGTTTAAAACCACTAATGTGAAACTTTTGAGCTTTAAGTTTAAAGTCTGCCCAGTGATGGCGTGCAGAGTATGTCTTTGGGAAGTAGGAGATCTTCTTTAATGTTACCAAGAATCTGCATCCCCGGTGAGGCCAGAGGTGTCGTTAGGCATGGTCTGACTCCAGAAGGAACCGCAGCTCCGTCTTGCAGCGTTCGTGTGATCTCTGGGCATCTCTTCTTTGCTGCCCCTAACTCCGTGACGCTTCCTGTCCCGCCACCCAGGTCTTTCTCAGCAATGTCTCTTGAATTTGTATTTTCCTCGTCCTTTTATATAAAGGATGTCAAACCCTCTTGGTTTGCACATTGACCTAATGCTGAGGGCATTTGTGTACGCAGGAGTCGGTCGGCACCGGTCCGTGCTCAGTGCGTGGGGCTCTGCCATTGCTCTGGCTGAAGCTGCTGATGGAGAGGAGCAGGATGCCATCAGTGTCCCGCGTGTGCCTTGTTAAAAATTCAGCTGTGTATTTATCTCTCAGAAACACCCCAGTCTTTTGTGAAACCATGTAAGCTTAATTTCAGGCCTATCGCCGATCGCTCCCTCCGTTTGATGTGAGCTAGTCTCTCGAGATGGCTGGCGTCCTGGAGTGAAGAGATGGAAGTGAGAGATCTGCTAAATCTGCTGTTGCTTAGCGTCTCTGCCTTTGATACTGTCTCCAGAGACTGCACTGATCTTTTCTTTTCAGTCAACAGTCTACATCCTTGCTGGGGTTTTTGATGGGAGATTCCTTTAAGGCATTTTGTACTGACAAGGTTATTTTTTCTGTGCACACGCGGTAGAATTTCTCAGGAACCTTCAAAGAAAGGTGTGGGGTGGTTGGTTTTTTTCCACGTTGAAGCAAGTTCACAGATACTTAGGTTCCTTGTAAAATTACAGAGAAATAAGTTATATGACTGGCTTAATTAACAGTAAGTTAAGTTGAAAGATACCTGTTGTTTTTACTCTTAGAGTTGCACCATTTTTTTCCCTGGATATCTGTGTATGTTGAAAAGTAGCAGCTAGTCCAGCTGCCTGGTTTGTGCTGAACACAACCCTTAGTGAGCGCTGGCGTTAGGTATTTGATTCATATATTAAAGAACCACCAGTGTGTTGCACAGAATTGCTGTTGTTGCAGACTTCTGCCTTTGCTTATGGATGAGGTCATGGGTGTTGAAAACTCCAATAAAGCTTGCTTTTTTTTCTTTCTTTTTCCTTTTTTTCCCCCCATCCCCATCAATTTAAAAGTTGTACTTTGTTGCAAGCCTGGGAAATCCTTTTGGGTTGGTTTTTTTCCTCTCTTTGTGCCACAAAGGTTTTCATTCTCCAAAAAGGCAAGAAAATCAAAGATGTGAGAATTCTTTATTGGTTGTTTATTTATTTATTGCTGGTATCCTAATAAAAAGGGGTTGCAGCATCCTGGTCATGTGTAGGTAATTTTGCTTGATTTCTAAGGAAAATCACAATGTTTTTTCGAGAACCTCTGGTTTCTGGCTTTGTTAAAAAAAATAATTCTGGGGTTGGGTTTGAAAACCAGTGGAGGTGACAGCTCTGAAGAACAAGTTTGTGGATTTTTCTCTTTTAAAATGTTATATTAGAGATTCTATTTTTTTTTTAAATGTATACTGAAGAGGTTAATCTCTTTTGAGCTCAATTTCCTTATTTTGAGAGTTGTTCTCCATGCCGTACATACATGTACTGTGGGGTGGGGAGTGGAGAGGTGCTACTGGTTCAGCTGTGAGGCACAAAGGGGAATCGCCTGGCACAGTGTTATGTTTGCTAATGAACTGCATTTTGGGGTCTGCAGCTATAGGTAACTCCATGACAAAGGCAGGTTTCCACAGGGAAGATGGTGAGAAGTTTGAGTGGGAAGGGGAACTACAGTAGGCTGCCACGGCAAGAGCCACTGTGTCCCTGTTACAGGAATTCATACTTCAGTATGGTGCGCAGATTTCCAGTCGCTGTAGTTATTAAGTATTCAAAACAGGGGATTCGGGATATCATGGAAGTGCAGACAGATTGCCCTAATGATAGCATGGCTGTCAGGAGCATGCCAATACGATCCGGAGAGAAATTGCCCTCTAGGCTATTTAGATCCCTGATAGGGTCTTATTCCAGTGCCGTTATAAAGACTTGTGTTAATTGAGCAAATCTCTAGAAGTTGTTTGATTTCCCCTGTTATGTGTAAGATCCAATAATTACTATCCTAATGTGCTAATTAAATTTATTTATTGATCTGCCTTTTATTTAGAGAAGACAATCCAAACAAGAAGCTGCGGCATGTAGTGTGGAGGCATGTGGCAAAGCATGCCTACGGTGTGGTGCGTCAACGGCAGTGGAGAAGGTACCCTGCCTGGGGTTCAGCGTTTCAGAGTAGCTCAGAGTAGTAACACAGACGAGTACATTAATCTCTCCAGCTATTCAGAAATGAAAGATTGGGTACAATAGCTTATTATTTATTGCTCTTCCGACATGTCTGCTCCAAAAGGCTCGCCGTTAAAATTAAAATATAGGCGCCGTAGCGGCTAGTTTAGGAGAGTCTGTTGTGGGTTTCGCTGTTTGGTGCTGGAACATTCGTCACTGTTGATTCCAGCAGGTTTCCTGCCACGCCAGTGTCCCCCTCTGATGGGGCAGCAGAGGGTTTACACCAAATGATGACCATGGTCATTTAGAAGGACCCAAGGGTATGGCTCGGGAGCAGGCAGTCACAGCGTGGTGTTGGTGAGCCACTGAGAGCTAAGAAAGGCAGCAAGCATGGTTTGTTCTTGCTGTACAATAGCTCTGCTGAAACAAATGGAAGAAGTTGTTTTGGTGCATAAATAAATTCCTATGGTCCCCATTTTTTTTCTTTTTTCTTTTTCTTTTCAGTAAACAACTGACATTTATTTTTGCAGTCTTGCAGAGGGATTCCCGAGCCCGCTCTTTTATGCAGCAGTGAAACCAGAATTAGGTGCACAGGCATTTTAATAGCTACCCGTGCCTCCAGAAGGCTTTTGTGCATAATAAACTTTTACTAGGAGGGGGACAATAACGACTATTCATTGCGTGGCATAATTTCATTTTCATGTTTATTACAGATTTAGCCCTAATCTTTCATTATATACTTAAGCAAAATTATCCTCGAGGATCTTGGAAAGAAATCAAGAAACTAAAGGTAGACCCGGCAATAGACATCTCTGCCCACGCTGTGCTGTAATGTAACTCTTCAGACTATTGATTGATTTATTTCACTTCACATGAATGTGCCAAATCCTATCAGGCCAGGCTGCTTGAAATACCATATGAACACACAGCCCCTGCTTTTAGAGCTCAGCATTTAATCGGAGGAGACGGACAAACAGGAAGAGCGGAGGTAACGGAGAAGGGAAGCATGGGGATTAGGTTTCCCTGCCCAGGGTAACGTGTGGAATTCGTGGCAGAGCTGGAAACTAAACCCAGGCATCCCGAGCTCTGCTCCAGGGCCACCAACCCCATGCGGGACTTGGCACTAACCCGTAGCTTGGGTGGGACAGGACCCTGGGAGGGCTCCATTTGGGCGCCCCATTGGCAGCAGAGCCAGCTCCATGACTTGCCCAGCTCAGTCCCATCTTTTTCCAGTTTGGCCATGAACAGAAGGCAGGTTTGTACAGCTACTGTCTGGCAATGTGCTCGGCTGCCTGCCTGGCCTCCTGTTGAACACATCTGTCCCTGGATTCTGCCACCTCTTCTTGCTGTCTCACCCTTCTCTAATCCTAGAAAGAAGGGATGATAAAACAGGGATTATGCATAGGCTGCTAGCAGTGGGTGGCCAAAATCAGACCTGTGATCTGGTGGCCAAAAATATTTGCACCAGGTATTTGGACAACAAAACATCATGGGGGATTTGAAAGAGCAATCTCTTGTTTTCCAGGGAAGGCTCTTCCCAGGCTTTTTTTGGAGTTAGTCGTTGGAGGATGCATGCTTTTATCCCCTGTACCAGGCCACTGTTATCTTACATTTCTCCAATGTACCATTTCTTTACCAAATCTGCAAAAACTCGGTCAGTATTGTGTAACGTGCTGTTCACCTGTTGGTGGCTATGTTACTCTGGCATTAAGCAAACTAGGTATTAATAGAGCTGATGTTATGTATAGCTCTGGCTTTATATATAGATCTCTGTATCACTCTGCTTTCTGAGCTGCCCTTTTATTCCAAATGGCTTTGAAATTCAATTTATCTTTAATTACAACACATGCATAAATCCTGGATTAAGGGTGAAGAGTTTCATTGTTCTCTTGGCTGCTTTTTTTTTTTTTTTTAATGGGATTTGTGGGTAGTCAGCACTGTTCAGGACTTTGTTCCTGATGTTTCCCTTCTTTTGGTATATAATAGCTCATCTATCAGATAAAGAGTTTTAAATTTTTTAATTTTTTTTTTTTTTTAGCTGTCTGTTGAAGGTATGTGCCCAGAGGGGCTGGGTTATGTAGAGGTTGCATGACATCCCTGCTGTCTGTGCTGTGAGGTTTTTCTCAGCCAGGAGACAAACTGGCACTTAACCCTCCGACCGCGAGTCCTTTTGGCATTGGGGCAAGCGTGCGCCCGATGTGAGTGCCACGAGCGGTGTCTCCCCGCCAGCTGCACGCTGCCAGCGTTGCACATTGGTTGTCAGTCAGCACAGAATTAAAAACAACCCCAACAACCTCTCTTAGGCAATGCAGCAAAGGTAAGGAGGTGGTGTGCAGCCTGGCCTCGTATTTGTTTCACCTGCGAAACCGTTCACCATTTAAATTTAGCTGGGGATGTTCTGGCAAGGATGTTGGAAAAAAAAAAATGAGAGAGAGAGCAGCTGACAACCTCTCCATTACCTGAAATCAAATATTTCACCTCTCCATCACACTCTTGCTCCGGGAAGGGGAGGTGACGGTCCCCGAGCGTCTCTGAGAGCTGAGCTGGAGGGAGCACGGTGACAGCTGACTCAGCCCGCAGGATCGATGGGTGGCTTTCCGGGATGTACAGGGGCCTGGGCTAGATCAGTACCACTGTGTTTGGGTCAGGTATAGTGCAAGATCCTGCATGCAAGATGGGCTCAACCCAAAGTCCTGTTTCCATGTGAATTTGTGCCTCCTGACCTCTGGCCTGCGAAAAAATGAGACCAGTGCTGGCTCAGGGTGTCCCAGCTGTACAGAAACAGGATGGATTAGAGCCATGGGGTCTTACCTTCCCTCACCCTTTGCCCAAGACCAGAGCGCACAGACCCCACTGCCCTTCTCCCTGTCTTTTTCTTCAGCACCTGTCACTGCTGCTGCATTCCCACCAAGAAGAGCTGTCCCCTCCCTCCAGCCCTGCCCTACTGCATCAGGCATCTCCTCAATCCCTTCTCCAGGCCACTGCATGGCTGTGTAAGGCAGAGGCGTATCCTGTATGCTCAGTTCCCCAATAAGCTCGCTCCTTGCCTCCTCCCTCAGCATCACTGGTGGGAGCAGAAAGCCATGGAAGCTTGAGCTTGGGCTCAGCTGTACATGATGCTCGGACACAGCATCTTGCCAGTGTATCCAGGGGGTTTCACTGCATCCAAGCTGGAGCAAGGAGAGGGGTCTGAGGGTGCAAGTCACATCCACACTTTTGCAGTATTTGCTTATTTTTTTCCCTTTGTCCCCTGTGAACTCTAGTGAAAAATTGGTAGTGAGATCGCTGTTGTTAAGCATCTGCTTCCTTTGAAAAATAGTAAACAAACAACGTAACCCAGGAATGGGCAGGGATAGAGTTGGCCAACGAGAAAATCACTGCCACAGCTAAGCCTGTGCAAGCCAGGTCTTTCTCAAATGGATGAACGGGAGTCTCCTCCAAATCTGGGTCTCCCATGTGTGCCAGTGTTTGTTTCCTTTCTGTTTAGGATCGCGTTGAACAGATCAGATTAGCTCTATGTTGAATGTTTTTGCTGCCAGCCTGCCATTTGTTGACACAGCATTGGCATGATGAGCAGCTGCAGGTCAGATTTGTTGCTGGGCTCCCCTAAGTCTGCAGCCGCTAAAAATAAACATTTTGCGCAGGTGGAGGCTTTGGCTGGGCTTGTGGTTTGGCTTAACTTGCAAAGTTTGGGATCTTTTCTGAGGTATGTAAATCACGTTAGAAATATTTGGCAAGGCAAGTCAGTGCCTGAATGTAAAGGAATTCCACCTGAGGAGCTGAGGCAGCTCTGATGGGTCTTCTGGCACCTCCCTGGCCACCTGAACTCGATGGTGTCTTCCATATTCCTGAATTTTCCAAGGTTTCAGTCACCCTGGTGAAGCCTTGGGCTCCTTCTAAGAAGTGGTTGTTGGGATTGTGCTTGGTTGGTCTTGTTGATTGATGGGTGATCGGTCTGTTGGGATATTTACCCTGCACCCACGATGCTGATGTTAGAGTGCCTGGCCGTTACAGTGACACCAATAACAAAGAGCCTGCACAACACAGCAAACATTTCAGTGAATCCATGAGATGTAGAAGCTGTAGGCAGCACTTGGAGGTGGAAGGACCATCCGGGTCATCTCACAGGAGCAGGAGGTTCATGGAAGAACAGCACTGCAGGTCAGAAGGGAGGGCAAGTTGAGTCGAGAGAACAGATGAGGCCCAGAGCAGCAAACTTTACTGGTATTTCAGATACCAGTGGTGCAGCTCTTGTAAAATAAGCACTCAAGTTCCCTGGGCTGGAAAGAAAAAAGTGCTTTTGAAAGTTCCCAAATGGAATTGCCATTAGGCAGTTAGTGTTTAAGCAAAGAGTTAAAGGACAATACTCGTGTGTAATATTCCCGTGCAAGAGAGTCCTTCTAAATTAGGTGGATTGGATCTCACTTGCTGTTATCTGATGGGGAGGTGATCCATGAGCTTGCGGAGACCAGAAACAGAGAGATGAAAAATGGTTTGCCTTGTTCCCACTGCTCTCCACCGCTGAGCTAAAACCTCCTCGTCCAGAGACACCTTTGCATATTGCAGTCCCGCGTCCCTGGGGAGCTGGTCTGGGCCTCTGTGCTTACACTGCACTTTCATATATTTCAGAGAGCGTCGGGGCAGGTTCGCACCGTTTCAATAAGAGTGTGCTGGGTCAATATCCCAGATAAGCCTCTCACTTACAGCGATGGCAGCCGGTGTAGATAAGGGGTGATTGAAAAAGTTCCTGAGGTTTCATGTACTTTTAAATAAATAAATAGAGGCATAGAGAAACTTTACCATCTTTCCAGCACTGGGAATCCAGCGTATTCGATTGCAATTAAGAAATAAAAAAGAAAAGAAAAAAAGGAAATTTCATTTTGTCTTGTCACTATAAAATGAAGTTAAGAAGCCATTCACCTTTGGAAAGCAGGCTTAAAGAAACGGGCTTCTAGGAACGTGGATTTGATTAATTTGTGCTTGTGAAATGGGACATGTGGTGTGAGATTTAATATCTGGTTAAGAAGAAGGAAAAAAATTACTGTTAGAAATACTTAGTATTTTACTTCCTTCTGTTATGGCTTTGTTCAGGGAGCTTTCACTCCTTGCTACCTGACTGCACACTAAATTTCATTGTTCAGTAATCCAGTCCAGCTGTTCCAGCTGTTAAATATTCAAGCAAATACTGGGTGTTTTTCTTAACAATTCATTTGTATTTAGTTACCCTCTTCCAGTGCAGATTAGCTACCGAATAACCAGGAGTTGGAAAGAGAGCTTGTAATTTTAGATGCTTCCATATGTATTTGGCTTAACACATTATTTTTCCTCAAAGATTGTACTCATAGGTATTTTATATGAATATTTTTCCAAAGTCTTAACTTCTAGATACTTTTTAGATTTTAATACTCATCTGTACTTTCAGCTGGTATCTAATTGGCACCACTTGCTTTCTGGTTTTCTCTCATTTGAACAGACCATGCTGGAATAGTATAGCTTTTTAATTTAGGGACATGTTGAAATACTGATGGATTTCAGTTTTGAATAGGAAACCATGCAAATAGTGTGTTTAAAGCATGAGGATTTAAATTGTTTGGCTTTTTTCAAGTTTTATTCCATGCTTTGCAGAAGTTGTAGAAGATTTAATGTTTGGTTTTCTTTCTCATTAGTAGTACGAAATATTTTCTTGACCAATTCTGATTTTTCTTTAACAGCTGTGAAGAAGAGGTGCTTTTCTACAGTACAACTATGGGAGGGCTGTGGTGGTGTGTGGTGTCTTCTTTCCATGCCTTTGAGTGATAGTGTTTCCTTGGCTGGCATCAGGAGCTGCTTTATTTCAAGCCAAACCAGGCAGCCCAGAGAGCCCTATACGACTGTGTGGTGGGAATGCTTTTCATTTTTCCTGAGTCAAAAGCCTCTGACCAGGTTTTAGCTGCCTTGTATTTGCTACTGGGTTGTCTGTTGTACACACCTACACGTGCAAACCGGTTCTTCAGAGGGCATTGTGGCATGAAAGCAACTGCAAATTGCAAAGGGTAGATTTGCTGGAAATACCAGTTTTGGTTGAAGCAAAATTACCTGGTAATTTGGGTCGCACTTAGGGAGCACATGCACTTGGAGATGGAAAAGGAGCTTCCTTTTTCTGAGCTAGGAAAATTATTTTCTCCTGCAGATTAAAACTGAATGTTAGGAGGGAAGGCTACACCTCTAGAGAAGGAGGTATTTTTTGCAGAGTTATTGGAGGGTTAGTAGGAAGGACACCAAAGCTTGACGTTTTCTCCTGAATTCCCCATTACTTTGTGATTGAGGTACTAACCTGGCATGTCATAGGTCTGAGTTTAAATCATGGATTTTTAGCAGATGTTTTCTGGCAGAGTGCTGTATACATAAGGTATTTTCATTTGTGTTTAGCTCCAACTGTGAAGTCGTACTAAACTTCAAATACTCAGCAACTAAAAGCATAGGACTTGGTATGGAGCCTAGGAAGTCTGTGCTTATTGACACTTGACAAAAGGGTGGGATATTTGACTTCCCTGCATAAAGTAAAAGACTTTTTTCTTTTTCCTTTTCCTTATTTTTTTTTAATTTCCCATTGGTTTTACACCGGGCTGCTAAAATTATTCCCAATGGTCTTCATGTATATTCATCTTTGTAGGTGAGCTACACTGTCTGAGATGAAACTTTTAATGCCTGGATGTAACTGTGCCCTTTGATGTTCTCTAATACTATACATTCAAAAAGATCTGTGTCTGTAGCGACTGCAGATGGCATGTCCCTACTGAGAAAAGGCAACAGGGCTCTACTCCTGAAGAACATCCATTTTAATAGGCTACGTGGCAGCAAAATCCTACGGTGGTACAGTGGAAAGGCGTATCAGCTCCAATGATGTGGTGCATGGAGCGCTTTAACTCCAGTATCCCTATTCTCCTTATGGTCTCTGGGGGTAGGAGATCGGAGTTTGTACCACTGCCCTGCATCTCTTCCCCTTCATCCTTCTCTCCTGGTTGCCACCAACAGCTATTTTTACACAGCAGATGGATTACTAGGGGGAAATCCTGCATTCTTGCCAAGCGCACCTTACAGCTGGTGGTGTGAGAGTTTGCTCAACAAAAGAATTGCTTGTTATTTTCTTCTGCAATAGTTGGGGTTTAGAGAGGAAAGGGCCTAAAGAAAGTTGTCCTTTTTGGGGCTGTTTTGAATCAGAGATTGCACACAATATCCATTGGCGAGATTTATTTTAGTTGTATAGCAAGGCGGTAGAATTGTCATCAGTCTTGAGCCTTGTCTCACATCAGTAGAGGAGGAAAACATTTACTTGGTACAGGTCTTAGTGTAATTACCTAAATAATAGACTTTGTACGGCCAGAAGAAAGAAAGAACAAATACTTTCTGCACTGCCTGTGATAGGGTTGTGTGGAAAACGTATGGCAATATGGAAGTGTAAGAAGGGCTGTGCCAGCTCAGACCGAGGGTCCGTGTGGCCCAGTGATCTGTCTTCCACCCTCACTGCAAGCAGACACCTAGGAAAGAGCAGGAAAGAGGATTAGCCTTGCCTGTGATCTGAAATGAAGTCCTGGAAAGTTAACACTGGCATTTAATGTTGGGGAAGATTTCAGATGCTCAGAGAGGTCCTTGTCGGGACTGGAAAGGTGCAGGGCAGGTGTCTTCCCTGCGTTTGGTCTCCTCAGAATCTTTCTAAAATGTTTTGCTCAAATAGTTGCAATAGGAAATTGGTATTTCTCTCAGCCAGAAACCCACCATCGATGCTTAGCAAAATGTTTTCACAGCCCTGTTGACAGTCGTGCTGGAAACGTTAATGTAAACTGCTCCCTGCTTTCAGAAGCCATTTTGTTTGCCACACTGATTAAATTTGCTTGGAGCAGGTTTAATTAAGGTGGTGTTGAAAACCGTCACTCGAGCCAGGGACTCGTATATGTTGGGGTGGCTCCATGCTAATAGCCATAGCGGAATTAAAATGAGAGGGCTTTGTCTGGTTTCTTATTTGGCTCACTTGTTGAGGGAGGATTACGTGGGCCTCAATATTTATGGGCCAATTTGTATTATTGGTGCCGACCCTGGCAGATTTCAAAGCGTTTTGATTTACTTTGTAACAGGCACGGCTTACCCATTTAAGGTAGGTACACAAATGGAGGGGGAGTCCGCTGGATAAATAGAACAGCAATGAAAAAAAGGATTGCTTCATAGCTTTTGTGTCTTAATAGAAGAGAAAATATTAGAAAAGTTTCCAGTGTAGATGAGCCGTTTCCAGATGTGAATAAATATTTCTGCATTCCAGAGAAGTAGAGCTGTGGGTTGACCCCTGGCTCTGCGGACGGGCTGAATCAGCACCACATATCCCCAAAGCTTGTACTTTCCAAATAATGTCCAACCCAATGATACTATCGGGTAAGCTTCCACCTTCCCTTTTTGCCCAGTTTTTAATCTTTATGAATTACCTGAAAAATAGAATAACTCAATATACCAAAATAGTTTGGGGGGGGGGGGGGGCAGGGTAGTGTCTGGAAGGCTGTTTCTCTCTGTGCTGTTAAATCCATTAAGGTTGTTAGAGCTGCGGCAGCTGGAAAGCAGAATATAGCCTTATGTGTGCTCTCAAATGGCAGAGGCATTTGGAAATGTAGACATTTGATTTCCTCCATGCTCGAAGGTGTCAGCCGGTCCTGTGTTTTTGTCAGGTGCGCATACGCAGGCACGATGGATTGCTGTGGGCAGAAAGCACATCTCCGTATGGGGGTTTGGAGGTAAAAGTGGGAATGGGCTGCAGGTCACACTCCACATATTTCTGATCTGTTTGCGTGCTGTATAGAAAAGAGGAGGAGGACAAGTATAGCTGGGCAGGTGACAGGGTGGCTGAGGGACCCTTTCCCTCAGCCTGGTTCCCTGTCCATGCTGGTTGTAGTCCAAGTCCCTCACTCCGTGGAGAGCAGTCCCTGGTTTCACTGCTGGATGAGTGGAGTTAGCCCACGAAGGTGTCCCAGGTCCATCAGGCCAGGACATGGTTAGCATGAACCATGTATAGGGAGGTGAAGGTCCTGAGGGTAGAAAAATGAGAAGAGCATCTTGCCCTGTTCCCCAAATTGCACCTGCAAAGTACTTCTATGACAAAATACATGACATGTCCAGAGTAAGCAATTTCCTTGTGCAACTAGTTTGATAGAAAGATTGTGTGTACCTCTGTGTGACCGTGGGTGATTTCCCTGTGGAACCGTAACTGCTATACAGGCAGTTGTTGGACAGACAAGAATTTGTATATCTGTAGTTGCTAATTCATTAATGCAGGAAGTATGTGCTCGGCTTTAAGCAGTTAGCGCTGAACTGGTGTCGAAACACAGCACGGCAGAAGAATGCCAAGTTCCTGGCCAGTTACCATGCAAACAAAAACATGTTATGAAATCTAAAGCTGACATCTCATTGGAACAGAGGCAGGCTGTGTTAGCAGCATTACTGGAAATTTGGAGTTGTATATATAATGTCTTTGTTCGTGCCTGTATTGCATGGAAACAGCTTGGAACCATAATCATCACAAAAGCGACTGTGAAAACTTGACGATCCCAGTGCAAAAGCTTTCATACCCAAACAAGGGAGGATGCAAAAAGCTAAGTCAGAAATCAAAACTACAGCTCTTGACCTTACAAGACAACTTTAGCTAATGTTAGAAGTTAAGTGCTCTCTCGTGGGCTGGGTGTCAGGTCTGGAAAATAGGAGTCCTGTTCCATTTTTACTGGACTTTCTGTAGGATCTGAAGTCATGCAGCCTGGAATATAGATTATTCTTTCTCCATATACCTCGCTTTCTTTTAGTTAAAATGGAGAGTTCACTTCTTAGATAGATGTTCTGCTTGAGAGTAATGTAATCATTCTGTCTGAAACCAACCATCCAAAGGCAAAATGATACCATATTCTGTGTTACCAACCCATCACCTGATACAAGTTGAGTTCTGCCAGGAACAATAGATCTGTGGTTGGTAATCTCCGTTTTGCCACCATTAAAAATATTTTAATTCTGAAAAAGCAGAATCACTCTGAAGAGGCTCTGCCTCTCCAACAAGCTGAGTCTCCTTCTGCATGAAATCTTGTCGTCCCCTTCTACAGCTTTTCCTTCCAATGCCCCTGCTCTCCCTGTCATCGCAAGGAAATGACCCTCCATCGCATGCAGCTCACATTCTTGAATTCACTGCCTGACTGATTAGCCAAGGACACGCTCAGCCAACGTGTGCTGGTCGCGAAACTCTCTTGCCAGACAGCTTGCTCAAAAACACTTCAGAAGAAAGAGGAGAGGGGGAAGAAACCCACTCGCCAGTTTAAGGACAAAGCTTGTTTACTATTAGAACTTCTACTGTCAGCAAAAGCAATACTGACTGTAAAGCTGAATTTGCATTTATAGTACAAATATGAAAAATGAAGTCTTCCACGAGCATGTCCTTAAAGAGATTATAGATCTACTCTCTTGACTGGTATGCAGTGCAGTGTTTTGATTGTTGTATCTGGATATGTTGCACTTGAAAGTGCGGTGTATGGCGTGCTTGGAAGGAGGCCGATGTAAAGATACTGCACACCATGTAATTTTACAGTGGAAAACTCTGTCACGAGAGCAACCCCGCGAGTACCTGAACGCGGTGTTGTTTTATTGGGTATCTGTAAAGTTTGGCATGTGGTGGGTTAATAATTAGATACTCTTTGTGTATAGTTCAAGTGAAGGCCACCAGCTATGACTTCACTTTGGCTGGGGTTTCCCTGTAATCCATTTAGCAAATTAAAGAGATTACTTTGATTGGTGCCATTATCTCCTATTCTCTTGCGGTTGAACCACTTAACCTGTGCTTAATTGAAAGAGATAGAGAGGGTACAGTAACAAATACAATCAAATGAAAGGGGCAATAGGATCTGTAGGCCAAACAAATGATCAGCACTAGGCTAACAATAGCAGATTAGAGGTGAGATCAATTAATTAGAAGCTATTGTAGGCGTTGGGTGGCTGCCAAGCTTTCTAATAGCCTAAGCCATCATGCCGTTCTGTTTAGGAGGATTTTAATGACTGGGAGTTGATGTGGTTATTTCAATAATTACCTATTTTAATAATTACTTCATTAGAATATAAAATGTATTATTCTGCAGGCTCTGTGGGAAAGATGGTTTTACTGAGAGTGCACCTGGATCCAGGGGAGCGTGTGTACTGGCACGGGTTGTGCCCTGCCACCTCCCCAGGCTGGAGCTCCCGACCGCCTTGGAGACCTCCAGCCTGGCACCAAGAGGCCAGAGCTGCCTGCCTGGGTGTGTTTTCAGACGTGTTGCCTGCAGATCTTTGGCCGATGGAGGCTTTGAGTAACAGGTTGTGAGTTTTGGGGTGCCCAGGTGTGTTCCTGTCCTGCCTTGGCATGTGATGCTTCGTCTGAGTCCTGGTGCTGGGTGGCCCTGGTGAGCCCAGGCTGCACCCACTGTCGCATTGGTCAGAGTGGGCACAGTGGGTGGCTGGAGCCAGCAAGGCAGCGGGCAGAGACATTGTCTGTCTGTTGGGAGATGAGGAGGTGTTTCCTTGGCAGAAGCATTCGGTGCATCCGGTTGGAAAGCCTGAGGTGCTCTGCTCTAACCTTCATCCCGCCTGCTAGGTTAGCCTATCTGCATGCACCGTGTGTGTGCAAGGGATCAAAGTTGTCAAAGAGCTAGTGTTGATATTCTGGAATATTATGATTTACTGGTACTCATCATGCATGCTGGAATAGGGCAGTTGCTATGCAGAGTGCTTTTAGTTTGTAGGAGGAAGTAATTTTTTTAACAAACTTTCTCAGAGTCACTGAATTTAGTTTCCAAGGCTGTAAGTTTGAGAAGTTTTAGAGGTGCAAGGAAATGACTCTAAAATCTTTAAGAAAGACTTGCATATTGTATACCTTCTAAGTACATATATGTGGTAAATGCAGGTAGATTTACTCATTGTGTGTGGTACTAAATTTCTTTTGGCCATGTGCTGCAGAATGCAAATGTTGCCTCTGGAGGTGTGGAATCTCCCAAGGTAGTAACATTTGGATGTGGAGTTTGAAGATTTTTCCTAAATTAATGTTTAAAACACACAAACCCTATTTTGTTCCATTTGGAGGGGTGGAGGGTGGGGGTGGATTGGAGAGGGTGAACATTTTCCAAGCCTTTGAAGTGACTTAGGAGCAAACTTTTGGAAGCCTTTTTTTGTGTACTTTTTCAAGCTGGCATAAATTATGGGAATTAGGCTGGGAAATTTAAATAAATATGCAATTTAATTGTAGGTTTAATTCTTACTGTTGATGTTTCTGCAAAATGGTAAATTGGGTTCTTGTTTTGCCTGTGTGCATGAATAGTTTGCTGTGAACTGGGATGCCAGTTTCCCATGGGATTAGCATGCAAGGAAAACCTGTAATGGAATAATAGCAAGCGTTGCTCTCAATTTGGACAACACTGAGTGGCAGATGTACACAGAGATAAAGAAGAGAACGTAGTCTCCAGGAAGTGTCTAATTCTGGTCATATCATTACCCTGTAATAATGAAGAAAATTAGAGAGAGTGGTGTTTCAGTAGTGTTTGGCAAGGCCACACATTTGGGTTTGTGAGTAAGCACTCAAACGCCTGGGTGTTTTCCAAACTATACAACCCTTCTGGAACGCTGCGTCATTAATCTCCAGATGTGCAAGAGGATATCATGGAAATAGTCATCCTGTGCCATTTTCCATCTCTGATCTTGATCAGAAACATGTAAAATGCACATGCTTATGATAAAGAAAAATACTCATTTAGTGTAGCTGAATTTATTATAACCTCAGGACAGAGCAGTTTTTATCCAGAGAGTGGGTGAAGTCACTCTGTTTAATCCAAACAGCTTGCTCCATCCTTTTAAGGGAGGAACTAGTTGGTATGGAACTGGGTTTCACTGGAAGACCTTGGTTGGTTTGCCAGAGATGGGAGGACAGCTGCCTCAATGCACAGAACAGACTTACTGAAGTAGGACTGTTGAAAGGAATAAGCAATCAAACCCATTTAAAAACATATGCGGTGCTCATGTTTTCTTCTATGTTTGATGCTAGTCAAACTAGTTTTTGCTGTACAAGACCTCTCAGGTTTTAGTACAGACATTTTTCCTAACTTCTGTGTTTCTAAGCTAGTATGTCTGAAAAAAACGCATGCTGTATGAAGGATTAATTCTGGAGAATGAGATCTAAACCCCTATACTTGGATGAGGCAATTTCTTTTAAATGAGTAGTAGGTTGAACTGGCATCAGAGCTAAATATCCTCTTACTCCAAGGGATACTAACCCCTCAGGGCAGGATTCAGGTCATTAGCGGGTCAGTTCAGGAAAGCATATACTATTGCTGCCTCCATCCGTCCTGGCCTGAAGATAAACATAAGACTCCAGTTTCCATTGTTACCAGACCAGGAACCTTCACAGACCATAATAGCAGCTTAACAATTGTAAAAATACGGTGCTGAGTTTAAAAGCCTAGAGGTTTTATCAGTGATGGAAAATGTAGTGCTTTTGGTGGGCTTACAAAGGAACACATAAATCGAACCCTTTGTGTGCCATCAGAATTTTATATGCAAATATCTCCTTACATACTTTCAGGGAACTGTGTGTATGAAGAACAAATAATGCACAGTGGATGTTTCATGTTTTAAGATTACTTTTTTTTTTTACCTACATGCATTTAAGGTGGCAGCAGTCTAAGGTTACTCACTAAAAGGACAAGTAATCTGGCCATACCAACTGTATGCCAATAAACTGGTTATACAACGCTATCCTGTATTCATTTATATGCCATATGGGGTATAGGAAAGCTGTTTAAGAATATTTTGGAGAGTTTTAAGTTTTATTGTAACTTTTTCTTTTCATGATCCTCCTCCTCCAAAGTGAGGAGGTATGCTTATTAAACAGCAAAACACCTTTAGAAATGACCTAAGAACTTTTCTCTTGCAAGGGCTGATGATAAAACTTGCAAGCTTTAGCTGGTGGGTGCACTGAGCCCTTGATGCTCGCTTGTGGAGCTGCAGTCGGTTGTTAAACTTCCAGGGCAATGAAGAATCCAGATACCCTAAATTGTCCCCCTCTGCTCAGAGCAGGGAGAAGAAGGTGTCCTCTTTCCCCACCCTCACTGCTCTTTATGGAACTCAGTGCACAGTGAAATGGTCTTAACTGTGCTGAGACTGAAAAGGACCCAAAGTTGCCAGGCAAGAAGGAGAGGATGTGCACACAAAACTCACTTGCTGTAGGATGCAGCAGCTTTCCATATGGCTGTTACCACCCAGCTGTGTTCTCATATCTGCATGCTATGTGTATGCATATTGGAGACCAACATCCAAGATGCTGCATCTAGTAGAATGACAGAAGTTAGGTGCTGTATCTGTTGTTGCAGTTAAGGGGTCGGCATAAGTGTTCATTTGCACTATTTAGGATCTTTCTGTTATTGGACATATCCTCAGGGATTTAGAGACTGCGGGTCAATACTGGTGTTCTCCTAGCTGGGGTGTCAGACCTCATGTGACACCACGTGCTCTCAGCAGCTCTTCCAGAAGCTGTGGGTGCTCAGAGATTGTGTCTAGAATGTGTTTTTAACAGTAACATTTCTGCCTGGGTTTTTTTTCCTTCTTGCTGACCTCTCCAGTCAAGAGGTGTACATTGGGAGAGGCAGAAAATTAAGATTATTTTTTTCTTTTTACTATTATTTTTTTTTAATCTGTTAGTAATCTGGGTCAAAGTTCTGCCCTGTGAACATCGGTCACAAAAACCGTATTACTTCAGTGGGGACGGGATTTCAGCCTTATGCTTATAAGATTCATGGAAAAGCCAAGTTCAGCACTAAAAACACATGCAAGGTATAAAACCAAAATGC